>CM054060.1:424950127-426244967 GCA_028641055.1 Alopecurus myosuroides
CTGCCGATCCGCGTTTAACGAGGGCCCGGCGGCGTCCTGTTTTGTCTGTGTCTTCGTCCTGCTCGGCTGGACTGCTATCCCTGAGCTAGCTGCACCCTAAAAGAGAAAAAATTCACCAACAATACTTAAACTTGGCACGTTCTGTCACGTTGGTCGCTGGATTTCAGTCTACTCAAATTACGGTAACAGAACTTGGCACATACGTTCAGTTCAGTCACCCCGCAGAGTTTGCTACCGTATTTTGCGTGCGTGGCATACGTAGAGCAACACGTGGGTGGCCATGTGTGGGACAACGTGGCACCTGGTCGACTGGTTTGTGGGCCTTTCGGACAACGTGGCGGAAGACGGGGCGGCCATGGTTAATATGCAGGGGGATCCTCCCTTTTGGACAGAAAACCCCAAATCCCTCTCACTTTGGTCGAAGCAAAGGCGGAGCGTGAAACGAATATGTCCGAGAGGCAATAATAAAGTGTTTATTATCTTATTCCTTGTTTATGATAAATATTTATTTCTCATGCTAGAATTATATTAACCGGAAACGTTGATACATGTGTGTTTAATAAACAAACAATGGCTCCTACTAAATCCTCTCTTTTAACTACCTCGTTGATTAATAGATGATCAACGTTTTCTGATCATGAACATTGGATGTTGTTAATAACGGGGTCATATCATTAGAAGAATGATGTGATGAACATAGATCCAATATCAAGATAACAATACGATCAAGTCATTTAGTTTATATTGTTATATCTTGCATACGAAGTAACTTATTCCTTAGACCGTGAGATCATGTTAATCACTGATACTGGAAGGGTGCTTTGATGTCATCAAACGTCACACCGTAACAGGATGACTATAAAGGTGCCGTTAGGTAGTCGGAAAGTATTAGTTGAGACTCATGGATCAAGAGTGGGATTTGTCCATCCAAATGACGGAGAGATATACTCTGGGCCCTTTCGGTGATATCACATCGACATCGCTTGAAACCACGTGACTAGGTCACAAGGATGTCATATCACGGAAACGAGAAAAGAGTACTTGTCGATAACGAGATTGAACAAAGTATGGTTGATACCAATGATCGGATCTCGGACAAGTAAAATATCGCGAGACAAAGGGAATAATCACGACGTTGATGGTTCACACGATCACAAGAGTCATCGTTGAATATATAGGAGTCATCACGGATCTCCAGATCCCGCTGTTGATTATTGATCGGAGAGGAGTCTTGATCATGTCTATGTTATTCATGAACCGTAGGGTGACACACTTAAGGTTCGATGACGCGATTGAGTGGATACGGAATATCGGAGAAAAGTTTGGACAACACCGGAATTGTTTCGGTGAATATTGAAATAGTCATCGGAATTATTTCGGGAAATATTGAAATAGTTCAAGGTGGTATATGTTAATGTTTGATTAACAAATTGTTTAAGGGGTTAAGTGTTAATGTTTGTTAATAGGATTAACAAATATTAAAATAAAGAAAAAATGTTTTATTTATTTATTAAAGAAAATTCTTGGAATTTTGAGTGGGAATTGATAAGAGAATGAGTGGGTTGAGTGGAAACTCCACCCACATGATGAGGGAAGTGGTGGAGGCACCAAAATTTTGTGGCTGCCTCCCCTCCTATAAATAGAGGGCATGAGATCCCTCTCCCTCACACACTTGGTGTCGTCTCCATCTCCATCCTCCCGCTGATCCACCTCATGTTCATGCGATTGGCGAAGCCCTGAACGAAGTTTCTTCACCGCACAACGCCGTCGTGCTGCTGGAGTTTCGAGGGATCCTCTACTTCCGCCTCCCCGCTGGATCGAGGGAACGGAAGTCGTCATCAACCGTACGTGTGACCGATCACCGGAGGCACCGCCGGATTGCGGTGCACATCTTCTCACTCTCGGGATCGGTGTGAGTACGACTACGCCAACAACGAGATTTGATCTCGTAATGCTTTGTGTCTTCGAGGGTATGTTTCCTAAGACCCTCTCTATGCCCGTTGCACTTCATCTCCTAATTAGATCTTGGCTTTTCGGGTGTCTCTCGCGTAGGATTTTTTTTTGTTTTATATGCAACGAACCCTTCAGTGGTATCAGAGCCAGATCTATGCGTAGATGATTTGTACGGGTAGAACACATAGGTGTATGTGGGCATTGATGATCATGTTATTGACTCCTTGAGTATTTTATGAACTTAGTGGCATAGTTGGATGAAGCTGCCCCAGAAAACTTTACGTGTACTTTGTACGCGAGACCCGTCTCACTTGTGGCTAAGGGGGTGTCCGTTTCTCCTACTATAGTTAAGATCTAATCTACGAAGGGTTATTAAAAATGTGTTTATCAATGTTGTGGTTGATGTTCGTAGGTATGAACGGTTGTACCCCCGAAAGCCCTAAGCCACGTAAAATATGCAAAAATAAATTAGAGCCGTCTAACTAGTTTTTGCTGGGCATGTGATGTGATATGGTCAATGTTACAAATTTGATTATGAGATGATTTCTTTTGTAAATTAATGATATACCGGAAGGTATCCATATGGTTGGCTTATTATTGATGGACAATCAAGATGGAGGTGCCAGGTAACTTGGTAACACGCCGGTGGAATGATGGAGATCATACCATGATGTATATGATGGAGATCAAGTGCAAGAAGGACCATATCATATCACATTATCCTTACATGTGATGTTAATCCTTTTTATGCATCTTATTTTTCTTAGATAGAGACGGTAGAATTATAAGATGATCCCTCTCACTTAATATCTAGATAATAATGTGTTCTTCCTTAGTATGCACCGTTAAGAAAGTTCGTCGTTTCAAGACACCGCGTGATGATCGGGTGTGACAGACTCAACGTTCACATACAACGGGTCCTTTCAAGCCTAGCATGTATAGACATGGCCTGAAACACACGCAATACTACGGTTCTACTTGGCGAGCCTAGCATGTATAGACATGGCCTCGGAACACGTAACCGAAAGGTAAACACTAGTGGAAACAGGGCCTTTTGTCCCGGGTCGTAAGGGCCAGTTGTCCCGGTTGTGCAACCGGGATGGGCTGGCCGGGACAAATGGCCCGTCCCATTGGTCCCGGTTGTACCAGGACCCGGGATGGTAAGGATAGGCCACGTGGCGAACCTGGGCCAGGGAGTTCGTCCCGGTTCGTTCAAGGGACCGGGATGGATACTTTTTTGACAAAAAAATATATATAATCGTTCAGTTTCCGCGTCCAGGCCCACGTCTTTTGGGCTCCTGTCTCCCAATCCCGAGCCGGCCTCCCCTTCCCCAACCGCGTCCAGGCCCATGTCTTTTATTAAGCCCACTGGTCACATTTTTTTGTCAAAAGGGCCCACTGGCCCGCGTCTTTTATTATGGTCAGTCAACGGTTCGAAGGGCCCACTAGCTAGCGTCTTTTATTATGGTCAGTCAACGGTTCGAAGGGGCCACTGGCCAGCGGCCGTTGGCTGGCTCGCCTGGTCCCTTAAATTAAGACTGCAGGACGGTCAAAGGACCACTGTCGCCTCGTCTTCCCGCCCCGCCTCGGCTTCCCGCGCCCCCACTTCCCCACGCGCGCGTGCCACGGCTGCAACCGCCGCCCACGCCTCGGCTCCTGCCCGCATTCATGGCCGCCTGCAACCGCCGCCACGTCCAGGCCGCCGGTTGGCATGCCAGCCCACCCCGGGTCCTTTTTAAAGGCCCCCCGCCGCCCGTACAACCCATCCACCCCGGCCGCGCCCAAGGCAGAGCAACCATAGCCACCATGTCCCGCTGGTTCGGCAGCGGCTCCGGCAGCGGCTCCGGCAAGCGCCCCAGGAACGACCACGAAGGCTCCTCGAGCGGCGCCGGCCGTGTCCCACCACCGCCGGCGGAGGCCTTCGGCTACGGCCCTGGAGGTGTCCGCCTCGGCGGGACGCCGCGCGTCCCCGCGCCACCTCCGGCTGCACGCCCGCCGCCCAGCGCCGCGCCCAAGGGCAAGAGGTTCCGCTGGTACGTCCGGGTGGACGAGGCCGAGTGGCACTGGAACAACGCCACGCCGGTGTTCTATGCTGACGTCCACCTCCCGGACGGCTGGCACCTGAACCCCCAGCGGATCCCTGTGCCGCCGGTCCCGACCGGCCAGGCGCTGCTCGAGGAGATCGACCGCCGGCGCGAGCTCCTGCCGGCTCCCGTCCGCAGGGAGCGCGCGTACGCGCGCAGCTCCCCCTACTGGGGCGCCTGGCTCGAGCAGGAGCACGAGCAGCGCCGGCGCTCCTACATCCCCGCCCCCCACGAGGTGGACGTCGCGGACTACCCGCCGCCACCGCCCGGCCGGGAGAGGGAGCTGTGGCTCCTCGAGGACATCCCGGAGGACTTCTCCGGGGAGGAGGACCCCGTGCTCCGGGCCGCCATGGAGGAGGCCTGCGAGGCCTCCCGCCGCTCACTCGTCGAGGACGAAATCAAGCGGTGGGAGCGGGTCGTGGCCGCCGCCGCCGCCGACGCCGCCGCCATACCGCCGCCGCCGCCCCCCGAGCCTACCCCCTGGTGGCACGCGCTCTACGCCGAGTATGAGGCGTCCGAGGACCAGCCGCCGCCGCAGCCGCTCCCCCCCGGGCTGGAGTACGGCATGTCCTGGGCCTGGACCGGCGGCGTTTGGGCGCCGGAGTCGCCGGAGCAGGAGGAGCTGCCCCCTCCGCCGCCGCCGCCGCAGGAGGTGCTGCCCCCGCCACCGCCGCTGCCCCCGCCACCGCCGTACGCGCCTCCGATGCCCCCGATGCCTGCACCCCCGGCCCAGCCGCCTGCCCACCTGTGGCAGCCACCCGCCTACCATTGCATCTCCGACGACGAGGAGGACAACTAGATCGGCCGGTCGCCTGTGGCCGCGCCGCCGCCCCCTATTCTATGTAAGCAAGGCCCCTAGCTACCCCCCAAGAAAACGGCCGGCCGCCTGTGGCCGCGCCGCCGCCCCTTTATGCAAGTACGGCCGGCCGCCTGTGGCCGCGCCGCCCCCTATCTATGTAAGCAAGGCCCCTGGCCTTTTTTAATATAAGTTGTGTGCCCCCCTAGTCTACCGTGTCCCTAGCTCATACCCGCCGGCGGTCCGCCGGCGGGATCTGTCTACTCGTTCCCGCCGCCGGCAGGGCTTCGCCCAGCCATGTCCACTCGTACCTGTCCCTGGGGTGTTCGTTCGGCCTGGAGAGAGGGCCGCGATTTTTATACACTTGGGCCTCTAGTCCCGGCCCGTGCCACCAACCGGGACTAGAGCCCCTTTGGTCCCGGTTGGTACCACGGCCCGGGACCAAAAACAAATTTCGAATTTCGGTGGCACCCCTGCGCGCCCAAAATTTTTTAGCGCCAAAATTTGAAAAGGGTTAAGTTTGCACATTAACAACTTCTATATACTTTCAAATTTGACAAAAATTCCAACATGAAAAATGCTAGAATTTGCAAAACTAATTTAAATCCATTTTTCGTTTAACTAAATAATTATTCTGACTATTGAAACTATTAATTATTTTTTCATTTGTATATAATTTGAATATAAAAATGTTACAATTTTTGATTTCTCTCGTGATCTTCCTAATTCAAAGCGAGTTGTACCTTGGTCAAAGAACTGTGTAGTGTGCTTTGGTCAAAGAATGCCCGTCCCTAGGTATCATTGTTTTCTTTCCCAGCGTTCCTTTTCCCCTCAGTCTCCCCTCATGCCGCGATTCAGGAACACCAATTGTCTTAAGGTCAGGAATAAAGTCAACACAGAACCCAATGACCTCCTCTGTTCCATAGCCCTTCGAGATGCTTCCTTCTGGCCTAGCACGGTTATGAACATATTTCTTCAAGACTCCCATGAACCTCTCAAAGGGGAACATATTGTGTAGAAATACCGGACCGAGAATATGAATCTCTTCACATAGGTGAACAAGGAGATGAGTCATAATGTTGAAGAAGGATGGTGGGAACACCAACTCAAAACTAACAAGACACTGGACCACATCCCTCTGTAATCTTGTCAGAATTTCTGGATCGATTACCTTCTGAGATATTGCGTTCATGAATGCACATAGCTTCACAATGGGTACTCGAACATTTTCCGGTAGAAGCCCCCTCAATGCAATCGGAAGCAACTGCGTCATAATCACGTGGCAGTCATGAGACTTCAGGTTTTGGAATTTTTTCTCTGCCATGTTTATTATCCCCTTTATATTCGACGAGAAGCCAGACGGAACCTTGATACTGTAAAGGACTTCAAAGAATATTTCCTTCTCTGCTTTAGTAAGAGCGTAGCTGCTTAAGGAATGGCGCCCTGTATCTGTGTGCTTGTTGCTTGGGTCTTTCATACGTTGCTGGTCCTCCCATGCTTCAGGCGTATCTTTTGACTTCTCATACACGCCCAGGAAGCATAGCAGATTGACACATAGATTCTTTGTCACGTGCATCACGTCGATCGAAGACCGGACATCTAAAACTTTCCAATAGGGTAGCTCCCAAAATATAGATTTCTTCTTCCACATGGGTGCCCGCTTATCAGGGCCGTACGGAACTGGTTGGCTGCCAGCAGCCTTACCAAAGATTACTTCTAGGTCCTTGACCATATCGAATATATCATTACCACTACGGAGCTCAGGCTTCTTTCGGTTATCTGCCTCACCTCTGAAATGCTTCCCTCCTTTTTTCCTTAAGGGATGCTTGATCGGAAGAAATCTACGATGCCCCAGGTATACAGCCTTTTTACATTTATCCAAAAAAACACAATCAGTCTTATCTAAACAGTATGTGCATGCATTGTATCCCTTGTTTGTATGACCGGAAATATTACTAAGAGCTGGCCAATCATTGATGGTCATGAAAAGCAACGCCCGTAGGTCAAATGGCTTTTGTTCGTTCTCATCCCACACACGTACACCTGGTTTGCCCCACAGTTCTAAGAGTTCTTCCACTAATGGCCTTAGATACACATCAATGTCGTTGCCAGGTTGCCTCGGGCCTTGGATGAGAACTGGCATCATAATGAACTTGCGCTTCATGCACAACCAAGGAGGAAGGTTGTACATACATAGAGTTACAGGCCAAGTGCTATGGATGGAGCTCTGCTCCCCAAAAGGATTAAAGCCATCTGTACTTAGACCAAACCATAAGTTTCTCGCCTCTCCTGCAAAGTCTGGAAAGTCTCTCTCGATCTTTCTCCACTGCGATCCATCGGCGGGGTGCCTCAACTTTCCATCTTTCTTACGGTCTTCTTTGTGCCATCGCAACAACCTAGCATTCTCTTTGTTTCTAAACAGACGTTTCAGCCATGGTATTATAGGAGCATACCACATCACCTTAGCAGGAACCCTCTTACGGGGGGGCTCGCCGTCAACATCACCAGGATCATCTGCTCTGATCTTATACCGCAGTGCAGTGCATATCGGACATTCATCCAAATTCTCGTACTTCTCACCGCGGAAGAGAATGCAGTCATTAATGCATGCATGTATCTTCTGCACATCTAATCCTAGAGGGCAGAGAGCTTTCTTTGCTTCGTACGTACTCTCAGGCAATTCGTTATCCTTTGGAAGTTTTGGCTTCATTAGTTGAAGTAAACTCTCAAATGCCTTGTCAGTCACACCGTTTTGTGCCTTCCATTTCAGCAACTCCAGTGTGGTACCGAGCTTTGTGCTACCATCTTCGCAATTTGGGTACAACAATTTTTTGTGATCCTGTAACATGTTGTCCAGCTTCAACCTCTCCAATTTATTTTCACAGTCTTCCCTTGCATCAGCAATAACTCGGCCAAGATCATCATCGGGCTCTTCTGATGCCTGTTCTTGATCACCTCCTTCTTCTGCATTCTCTTCCATTGCAGTATCGTCGTATTCAGGGAACAAAGGATCTTCTTCTTCTTCTTCATCGTCTTCCATCACAACCCCTCTTTCTCCATGCTTGGTCAAGCAATTATAGCTGGGCATGAAACCTCTCCGAAGTAGATGGCCGTGAAGGATTCTTTCGGAAGAATGTTCTCTGACGTTCCGACAATCAACACATGGGCAACACATGAAGCCATTATCTTTGTTCGCCTAAGCTACAGCAAGAAATGCATTCAGGCCTGCCATATACTCGGAAGTGCGTCGGTCACCGTACATCCATCGCTGTCGTGCATCCATCTGCATCATATAATTAAGTTTATCAAAATACATATTAATACAGAGATGACCACAGTACATCGACAAATAATACTTTTTTATGTATCAGTTACAGATGAAAAAGATAATTTGTTAACCTCGGTCGAAGATACCATTTTCAGTGAGCTTGTGTGCGTCTCGGGAATTTCGTCGAACACCTCGTGTGCATAGTAAAAAAACACACTAACACCCACCTCTCTCACACCTCCAAGGAAAAAAAAAGATGGAAGGAGGGGGGGCTGGGGCAGTATATATAGGGGAAGGGGGCATTGGTCCGCGTGCCACGTGGCCTGTGGCTAGGCATTGGTCCCGGTCCGTGGCAAGAGCCGGGACCGATATGCCCCCCACGAACCGGGACCAATGCGCCCAGGCGATTTCTGTTGCCCCGGGCGCACGAACCGGGACCAATGCAGGGCATTTGTCCCGGATTTGTTTGCAACCGGGACAGCTGCCCCCCGGCCCCCTGGACGAGAGGGGTTGTTTCCACTAGTGAAAGCATGGGTCATATGGAAGATATGATGAACATGTCGATGTTCTCCTTTGCAGCTACATCATCTCACGTGATGATCGGTTTTGGTGTAGTAAATTTTGTGCGTGTAATCACTAAAGACGACTAAGAGGGATGTTGTTTTTGAGTGGGAGTTCATGGCATAATTTTGAATTAACTTGAACTTATTTATCATGAACAACCAATCAAACTGAATTATCACAAATTGTAGTATTCATTGGTATCCACATAACTACCTTACACTTAGATTGTCAATTGAGATATAACTGTTATGATCTGGTAAATACCATTTAACATTGGTACCGTATTAGTGAAATTTAAATTTGAGTCCTATTATAGATTTTTCGGTATTTTCTACCTATCTCCATATGATTAATGATTGATTGATCGAGAGCAAATAATTCCTACTTAGAATCCAGGGTCATGGTTGCTTCCGCATTACTTTATCTTCAAAAGAATGTTTTGTTGATCAAGGTGATTTAGGAACTGAAACGAGTTGTTTTCAGAAACAATCAAGTGGAAGATATATTGATATCTAGAAACTTATTTGTAGAAACATAGTGAGTATAATTTAGCGTGACAATGTATGCTTATATTATTTGAATATATGCAGTGATTGAAGACGTTAGGCGTTTGAATATTCCAAGAAATTGGGCGCTAAAATTATCCTCTAAATTCCTTCCTTCGAGGTATAGTAGTTTAATCATAAAATTGTTATGATGGGATGGATTAAAAGTATGGGTAAAATCGTTTACCTTACTTGGAGATTGCTAAGAGTGAAATCTGGAAGAATGATATTAATATGGTGATATTAGTAGAACAATCAAAGTCAAAGTATGACTCAATGGGTGATAGTATATGACTAACACGCCAAAGAAAATGAGCTAGTACGACTAGCATTGTTTGATGTTGAATGATTCTTATGTAAAGGAAAGGGAATATTGAAAATAGAATTACAAAAAGATATATGGCAGAAAAATAAGATAACTGGAAAAGTCCAGCTTAGGAGTATATGCTTGATACACAAGTTACAGATGTATTACTAGTTAACAAAGTATTTTTTGGGTATTTTGATACCACATTGGTTGGTATGAGTTGTCATACAAAGCAACGCAATGCAATAAATACAAGGGCCTAAAAGGAACTAGTAGTAGATGTGAATCGATCATGACAAGAACAGAAATAAAGTGTTATTGTGTTCATCGTCGTATCGAACCTTACATTCAAGATTTATTTTAAGACCTTAATAAGTTTTTATTTTGTTCTGGTCTTTTGTGAGAACAAATGAGATTGTTAGAACTATGACCATATTCCCTAATTGACGGATATGTTAATATAAATCATGTTGGTAAAGTAAACATCTATAAAACTAAATGCTAAACGTTGCAAGACGTAAAAGAATTTCACTTAAATTGTGACACCACTATTTTAGTTCATACCGGAAAGGAAAACATGAAGGAGCTCCATGTTGATGGACTTCTGGAGTCATTTTGTTTTGAATAAATTGACACTTTTGTGAGACATCTTCCAAAAGATGACTAAAATTCCGTTCATAGGCCAAAGTAGAATAGAGGACTAATTTAATGGAGATTGTAAATGTTGATGTATATAGTCCATTATGTATATTCATATGTGGTGGATTAATTTTTCCTTCATAAAATTCCATCAATGATTTGAGTAGATATATGAGTATATCTATTTAAAGAGAACGGAGTTTGACATTTTTTAAATTGGTTCAAACTATTGTTAGTATGAAGTAAAAATCATCGTAACAAGATAATCAAGTATTTATGATTGGATCAGAAAGGATAAAGTTTGAGTTACAAGTTTAGCAAAACATCTGAGAAGTTGTAGAATTGTTCTACAACTTATACTTCTCGAATAACCCCACATTAGTCTGGAGTGTTCGAGAGACAAAATCAAACCTTGTTTGACATGGTAAGATAAATAAAAATGCCATTATAATTTTGTAGCCTATACATTAGCGAAAACCGCTTTTACACCGAAAAGTGCGCCATCATGATGAAGGGAATATGCCCGAGAGGCAATAATAAAATGGTTATTATCTTATTCCTTGTTTATGATGAATGTTTATTTCTCATGCTAGAATTGTATTAACCGGAAACGTTGATACATGTGTGCTTAATAAACAAACAATGGTTCCTAGTAAAGCCTCTCTTTTAACTAGCTCGTTGATTAATAGATGATCAAGGTTTCCTGATCATGAACATTGGATGTTATTAATAACGGGGTCATGTCATTAGAAGAATGATGTGATGAACATATACCCAAAGATAATATAGCAATGCGATCAAGTCATTTAGTTTACATTGTTATATCAAACATACGAAGTAACTTATTCCTTAGACCATGAGATCATGTCAATCACTGATACCGGAAGAGTGCTTTGATGGCATCAAACGTCACACCGTAACAGGGTGACTATAAAGGTGTCGTTGAGTATTCGGAAAGTATTAGTTGAGGATCATGGATCAAGAGTGGGATTTGTCCATCCAAATGACGGAGAGATATACTCTGGGCCCTCTCGGTGATATCACATCGAAACCGCTTGCAAGCACGTGATATGATCACAAGGATGTTATATCACGGGAACGAGAAAAGAGTACTTGTCGGTAACGAGATTGAACAAGGTATGGTTGATACCAATGATCGAATCTCGGACAAGTAAAATATCGCGAGTAATTTTGGAATAGTTCACGGCGTTGTTGGTTCACACGATCACGAGAGTCATCGTTGAATATATAGGAGTCATCACGGATCTCCAGATCCCGCTGTTGATTATTGATCGGAGAGGAGTCTCGATCATGTCTATCTTATTCGCGAACCGTAGGGTGACACACTTAAGGTTCGATGACGCATTTGAGAGGATACGGAATATTGGAGAAAAGTTTGGACAGCACCGAAATTGTTTCGGGGAATATTGAAATAGTCACCGAAATTGTTTCGAGTAATTTTGAAATAGTTCAAGGGGATTCTTATCAAATGGTTGTTAATAGATTTAACAACTAACTCAAGGGGTTATATGTTAATGTTTGTTAATGGAATTAACAAATATTAAAATAAAGAAATAAAATTGTTTTATTTATTTATTAAAGAAAACCCTTGGGATTTTGAGTGGGAATTCATGGAAGAATGAGTGGGTTGAGTGGAGACTCCACTCACATGATGAGGGAGAGGTGGAGGCAGCCAAAAATTCGTGGCTGCCATCCCCTCCTATAAAAGGAGGGGTGAGAGCTCCCTCTCCCCACACACACACTTGTGTCATCTCTTCCTCCCTCCTGCCGCTGCTCCACCACTTGTTCGTGCGCTTGGCGAAGCCCTGAGCAATGTTTTTCTCCACCACACCACGCCGTCGTGCTGCTGGAGTTCCGAGGGATCCTCTACTTCCGCGCCCTGCTGGAACGAGGGAACGGAGGTCGTCATCAACCGTACGTGTGACCGATCACGGATGCACCGCCGGATTGCGGTGCCATCTTCTCGCTATCGGGATCGGTGTGAGTACGACTACGCCAACAACGAGATTTGATCTCGTACCACTTTGAGTCTTCGAGGGTATGTGTTCTCCTTAACCCTCTTGTTTCCCGTTGCACTTCGTCTCATAGATTAGATCTTGGCCTTTCGGGTATCTCTCGCGTAGGAAAATTTTTGTTTTCTATGCTACGTTCCCCTTCAGTGGTATCAGAGCCGGATCTATGCGTAGATGTTTTGTACGGGTAGAACACATAGGTGTATGTGGGCGTTGATGATCATGTTATTACCTCCTTGATTATTTTATGATCTTAGTGGCATAGTGGGATGAAGCGGCCCGGACTAACCTTACATGTCCACGTACATGAGACTTGTTCCACAACTGACATGCAACTTGTATTGCATAAGTGGCTTGCGGGTGTCTGTTTCTCCTACTATAGTTAAGATCTAATCTATGAAGGGTTGCTAAAAATATGTTTATCAACGTTGTGGTTGATGTTCGTAGGTATGAACAGTTCTATCCTCGAAAGCCCTAAGCCATGTAAAATATGCAAAAATAAATTAGAAGCGTCTAACTAGTTTTTGCTGGGCATGTGATGTGATATGGTCAATATTACAAATTTGATTATGAGATGATCTATTTTGTAAATTATTGATATACCGTAAGGTATCCATATGGTTGTCTTATTATTGATGGACAAACAAGTTTGGGGTACCGTGGTACTTGGTACCACGCCGGTGGAATGATTGAGATCATACCATAATGCACATGATGGAGATCAAGTGCAAGAAGGACCATATCATATCACGTTATCCTTTCATGTGATGTCTGTGATGTTGATCCTTTTTATGCATCTTGTTTTGCTTAGATAACGTTGGTAGCATTATAAGATGATCCCTCTCACTTAATATCAAGATAATAATGTGTTCTTCCTTAAGTATGCACCGTTAAGAAAGTTCGTCGTTTCGAGACACCACGTGATGATCGGGTGTGACAGACTCAACGTTCGCATACAACGGGTGTTTTCAAGCCTAGCATGTACAGACATGGCCTTGAAACACACGCAATACTACGGTTCTACTTGGCGAGCCTAGCATGTACAGACATGGCCTCGGAACACGTAACCGAAAGGTAAAGCATGAGTCATATGGATGATATGATGAACATGTCGATGTTCGCCTTTGAAACTACATCATCTCACGTGATGATCGGTTTTGGTGTAGTGAATTTGGTTCGTGTAATCACTAAAGACGACTAAGAGGGATGTTGTTTTTGAGTGGGAGTTCATGGTTTAATTTTTTAATTAACTTGAACTTATTTATCATGAACAACAAATCAAAGTGAATTTGCACAACTTGTAGTAGTCATTGGCATCCACATAACTACCTTACACTTAGATTGTTAATTGAGATATAACTGTTATGATCTGGTAAATACCATTTAAGATTGGTACCGTATTAGTGAAATTTAAAATTGAATCCTATTGTAGATTTTCGGTATTTCCTACCTAGCTCCATATGGTTAATGATTGATTAATCTAGAGAGAAAATAATTCCTACTTAGAATCCAGAGTCATGGTTGCTTTCATATTACTTTATCTTCAAAAGAATGTTTTGTTGATCAAGGTGATTTTGGAACTGAAAAGAGTTGTTTTCAGAAACAATCAAGTGAAAGATATATTGATATCTAGAAACTTATTTGTAGCACCATGACTGAGTATAATTTAGCGTGATAATGTTTGCTTATATTATCTGAATATATGCAAATTTAGCGTGACAATGTTTGCTTATATTATCTGAATATATGCAATGATTGAAGACGCTAGGTGTTTGAATATTCCAAGAAATTGGATGCTAAAAATTATCCTCTAAATTCCTTCCTTCGAGCTATAGTAGCTTAATCATAAAATTGTTATGATGGGATGGATTAAAAGTATGTGTAAAGTTGTTTACCTTACTTGGAGATTGCTAAGAGTGGAATCTAGAAGAATTCTATTAATATGGTGATATTAGTAGAACAATCAAACTCAAAGTATGACTCAATGGGTGATAGTATATGACTAACACGCCAAAGAAAATGAGCTAGTACGGCCAGCATTGTTTGATGTTGAATGATTCTTCTATAAAGGAAAGGGAATATTGAAAATAGAATTACAAAAAGATATATGGCAGAAAAAGAAGATAACTGGAAAGTCCAGCTAAGTAGTATATGCTTGATATACAAGTTATAGATGTATTACTAGTTAACAAAGTATTTTTGGGTATTTTGATACCACATTGGTTGGTATGAGTTGTCATACAAAGCAACGCAATGAAAGAAATACAAGGGCCTAAAAGGAACTAGTAATAGATGTGGAATCGATTATGACAAGAACATAAATAAAGTGTTATTGTGTTCATTGTCGTATCAAACCAACCAGTCAAGATTTATTTGAAGAACTTAATAATTTGTTATTTTGTTCTAGTCTTTTGTGAGAACAAATGAGATTGTTCAAACTATGATCATATTCCATAATTGATGGATATGTTAATATAAATCATGTTGGTAAAGTAAACATCTATAAGACTAAATGCTAAACGTTGCAAGACGTTGAAGAGTTTCACTTAAATTGTGACACCACCATTTTAGTTCATATCGGAAAGGAAAACATGAAGGAACTCCATATTGATGGACTTCCGGAGTCATTTTATTGACGCTTGTGAGACCTCTTCCAAAAGATGACTAGAATTCCGTTCTTAGGCCAAAGTAGAATGGACGACTAATTTAGTGGAGATTATACATATTGATGTATATAGTCCATTATGTGTAGTCATGTATGGTGGATTAATTTTTCCTTCATAAAATTCTGTCGATGATTTAAGTAGATATGTGAGTATATCTATTTAAAGGGAACAGAGTTTGACATTTTGAATTAGTTCAAAAGGTTGTTAATATGAAGTTAAAATCAATGTAACAAGATAATCAAGTATTTATGATTGGATCATAAAGGATAAAGTTTGAGTTACAAGTTTAGCAAAACATCTGAGAAGTTGCAGAATTGTTCTACAACTTATACTTCTCGAATACCCCACATTAGATTGGAGTATTCAAAAGACAAAATCAAACCATGTTTGACATGGTAAGATTAATAAAATTGCCATTATAATTTTGTAGTTTATACATTAAGGACAACCGCTTTTACACTGAAAAGAGCACCATCATGATCCGTTGAAATTGACAACATATAAGATATGGTTTGGGTAATGACCCGAATTGTCATTTTTCTTAAGTTTTGGTATACATAGCATGTGTAAAATATTTACAACCAAAATAGGATAAATATATGTTTATAAGGTTATCCCAAATAAAACATTGGGTATTTCTCCTATCACCGAACCAAAAGACAAATGTTGTTTGTCAGAAATGGTTGATTTCTCGAGAAAGTAGTTCTTGCGAAACAAGTGAGTGGGAGCACAGTACTAACTCAACGAGATTAGAGAATCTTCGTTATCATGTCAAGAGTAGCGCAGCACTGGAAGTTGTTCTGGGGTTTACTATTTTGACAAAGTAGAAGACACTACATCCGTTGTAGATACTTCGGATGAGTTTGCGAACTGTACCAGAAAAGTCCAAAAACTTTGTACTTAGAACAACTTGTGGTTTAAGTATAAAGTGTTGTTTTGACAACAAAGGACCTGGACCTTATAAAGGAAGCAAATGATGGGCCCTGACTTCGTAAAATTGACTATGAGTCATTATATCCGCCATAGTATCCTTGTATGAATATCAAGTATGTGACTTGGTAGTCCTTTCGATAGGCTTGACGCCTAACGATAGCAAAAGGGTCTATATAGTGACAAAGACATGGATTTTACATCCTTTGAAAGTTGTACTTATCGAAAAGTTGTTTTCGACGAAGTTCAAAGAGTTGACTACTACAAGATTTCGATCTTCCGTAGTAATGCTTTAGTCTTTGCGGATAGTTCTAGCAAAAAGTTACATATTATGATATGGCAGTTGAATAACAAAACCAACTCTCCTCTCGAGGCAGTTTGATCAAGGATGTGTACTTGACACAGTCTGAGAGTTTTGTAAAATTCAAAAGGTTGCTATAAAGGCATGCACACTTCAATGGTTGAAGTGAGCATAGCGAAGTTGAAATCTTTAGCTTAATGAAGTTATCAAAAGAGTTTGATTCCATCATGAATGATAAAGATGCTTGTAGAGTTACAAGAAATTAAGTGGGAGCGCTATGACATATTTCCAATACTTTATGTAGATGACATATGGTTGATTGGAAAATATGTATTTTAAATTAACACGGTTAAGATTTTCATATCGATGAAAGGCTTGGAAGATATTGGGCATCGATATCTATAAAAGATGGATTGAAGCGCCTGATATGATTGAAGCCAAATTACATAGATGAAATATTGAAGTAAGTCAATATAAAATTGATAAGAAGGAGTTCTTGTCACATGGAAAATAATTGAGCAAGATTCATGTGTTTTGACACATGATGAGCATCATTGAAATTGAGATTTCTAAGTCATGTTTCCATGCTATGTACACAACCAGATGAGTCCTATGCTATAAAATGTTATAGTAGGATAATTCATATGATGATTAGACAACAGTGGGAGAGATCCTTGTGTCATTTTAGAAATGCTAAAGATATGTTTTCCTATATAGTAATGACAAAATAATAGTTGTAATATGTTACACTAATAGTCTTGTCATTTATTCAAGTAATTTTATCTCAGTTAAAATATGTGATGAAGGGTAGCACAATAGGATGGAAGAAAGTTCCATGCTGGATTTGAAAGAGTTTCAAAATTAAAATATTGTGACAGATACTACAACAAAGGCTAAAGTATATCGTTGTGTTGACAACTAATTATAAGCGTATTTTGTGTCAAGGAGTTCTTTATTGAACTTGGTGAATTTCCAAGAATGCTGAAACTATGAAGCTACATTTTCACAATGTTAGTAACATCAGTTTAAGCTGAGGAATTAAGGTATCACCGGAACTTGGTGAGTTTCCAAGAATGCTAACACTATGAAGCTACATTTTCACAATGTTAGTGACATCAGTTTAAGCTGAGGAATTAAGTTTTCACGAATTGACTATATATATACAAAGCCATCTCATTAGAGAATGAGTGATGCGTGTAGACGCAAAGAACATGCAAATACAATAGGATCTGAACAGTTCAGATCTTTTTGATGATGTTTACCGCATGCGAAGCATGGTAATAACACTGGTACGCCATATGTGTTAAAGTGCTTACAGACTAGATTATTGACTCTAGTGCAAGTGGGAGACTGAAGGGAATATGCCCGAGAGGCAATAATAAAATGGTTATTATCTTATTCCTTGTTTATGATGAATGTTTATTTCTCATGCTAGAATTGTATTAACCGGAAACGTTGATACATGTGTGCTTAATAAACAAACAATGGTTCCTAGTAAAGCCTCTCTTTTAACTAGCTCGTTGATTAATAGATGATCAAGGTTTCCTGATCATGAACATTGGATGTTATTAATAACGGGGTCATGTCATTAGAAGAATGATGTGATGAACATATACCCAAAGATAATATAGCAATGCGATCAAGTCATTTAGTTTACATTGTTATATCAAACATACGAAGTAACTTATTCCTTAGACCATGAGATCATGTCAATCACTGATACCGGAAGAGTGCTTTGATGGCATCAAACGTCACACCGTAACAGGGTGACTATAAAGGTGTCGTTGAGTATTCGGAAAGTATTAGTTGAGGATCATGGATCAAGAGTGGGATTTGTCCATCCAAATGACGGAGAGATATACTCTGGGCCCTCTCGGTGATATCACATCGAAACCGCTTGCAAGCACGTGATATGATCACAAGGATGTTATATCACGGGAACGAGAAAAGAGTACTTGTCGGTAACGAGATTGAACAAGGTATGGTTGATACCAATGATCGAATCTCGGACAAGTAAAATATCGCGAGTAATTTTGGAATAGTTCACGGCGTTGTTGGTTCACACGATCACGAGAGTCATCGTTGAATATATAGGAGTCATCACGGATCTCCAGATCCCGCTGTTGATTATTGATCGGAGAGGAGTCTCGATCATGTCTATCTTATTCGCGAACCGTAGGGTGACACACTTAAGGTTCGATGACGCATTTGAGAGGATACGGAATATTGGAGAAAAGTTTGGACAGCACCGAAATTGTTTCGGGGAATATTGAAATAGTCACCGAAATTGTTTCGAGTAATTTTGAAATAGTTCAAGGGGATTCTTATCAAATGGTTGTTAATAGATTTAACAACTAACTCAAGGGGTTATATGTTAATGTTTGTTAATGGAATTAACAAATATTAAAATAAAGAAATAAAATTGTTTTATTTATTTATTAAAGAAAACCCTTGGGATTTTGAGTGGGAATTCATGGAAGAATGAGTGGGTTGAGTGGAGACTCCACTCACATGATGAGGGAGAGGTGGAGGCAGCCAAAAATTCGTGGCTGCCATCCCCTCCTATAAAAGGAGGGGTGAGAGCTCCCTCTCCCCACACACACACTTGTGTCATCTCTTCCTCCCTCCTGCCGCTGCTCCACCACTTGTTCGTGCGCTTGGCGAAGCCCTGAGCAATGTTTTTCTCCACCACACCACGCCGTCGTGCTGCTGGAGTTCCGAGGGATCCTCTACTTCCGCGCCCCGCTGGAACGAGGGAACGGAGGTCGTCATCAACCGTACGTGTGACCGATCACGGATGCACCGCCGGATTGCGGTGCCATCTTCTCGCTATCGGGATCGGTGTGAGTACGACTACGCCAACAACGAGATTTGATCTCGTACCACTTTGAGTCTTCGAGGGTATGTGTTCTCCTTAACCCTCTTGTTTCCCGTTGCACTTCGTCTCATAGATTAGATCTTGGCCTTTCGGGTATCTCTCGCGTAGGAAAATTTTTGTTTTCTATGCTACGTTCCCCTTCACATGATCCATTGAAATTGACACCATATAAGATATGGTTTGGGTAGTGACCCGAATTGTCTTTTTCTTAAGTTTTGGTGTGCATAACATGTGTAAAATGTTTATAACCAAAATTGGATACATATATGTTTATAAGGTTATCCCAACAAATCCATTGGGTATTTCCCCTATCACCGACCAAAGACAAATGTTGTTTGTCAGAAAGAGTTGATTTCACGAGAAAGTAGTTCTTGCGAAACAAGTGAGTGGGAGGACAGTACAAACTCGACGACATTAGAGAATCTGTGTTACCATGTCAAGAGTAGAGCAGCACTGGAAGTTGTTCCGGGGCTTCCTATTTTGACTAAATAGAAGACACTAGATATGTTGTAGATACTTCGAATGAGTTTGCGAACTGAACCACAAAAGTCATAAAATTTTATACTTAGACCAACTTGTGGTTTAAGAGTAAGGTGTTGTCTTGACAACAAAAGGAGCCGGACCTTATAAAGGAAGCAAATGATGGGCCCTGACTTTGTTATAATTGGCTATGAGTCATTATATCCGCGATAGTATCCCTATATGAATATCAAGTATGTGACTTGGTAGTCATTTCGATAGGCATGGTGCCTAGCGATAGCAAAAGGGTCTATATAGCAAAAAAGACATGGATTTTTATATCCTTTGAAAGTTGTACTTGTCGAAAAGATGTTTTCGACAAAGTTCAAAGAGTTGACTATTGCAAGATTTTGATCTTCCGTAGTGATGCTTTAGTCTTTGCGGATAGTTCTAGCAAAAGTTACATATTATGATATGGCAGTTGAATAACAAAACCAACTCTCCTCTCGAGAAAGTTTGATCCGGCATGTGTACTTGACACAGTCTGAGAGTTTTGTAGAATTCAAAAGGTTGTGGGAAAGGTATGCAAACTTCAATTGTTGAAGTGAGCATAACGAAGTTGGAATCTTTACCTTAATGAAGTTATCAAAAGAGTTTGATTCCATCATGAACGATAAAGATGCTTGTAAAGTTACAAGAAATTAAATGGAAGTGCTATGACATATTTCCAATGCTTTATGTAGATGACATATGGTTGATTGGAAAATATGTATTTTAAATTAACACGGTTAAGATTTTCATATTGATGAAAGGCTTAGGACATATTGGGCATCGATATCTATAAGAGATGGATTGAAGCGCCTGATATGATTGAAGTCAAATTACATAGATGAAATATTGAAATAAGTCAATATCGGAATGACAAGAACACATGGAAAACAATTGAGCAATATTCAAGTGTTTTGACACATGATGAGAACAATGAAATTGAGTCTTCTAAGTTACATGTTCCATGCTATGTACACAAACAGATGAGTCTTATGCTATAAAATGTTATAGCAGGATAATTCATATGATGATTAGACAACACTGGGAGTCGTCCTTATGCCATTTTAGACATGCAAAGGATGTGTTTTCCTATATAGTAATGACAAAATATTAGTTGTAATATGTTACACTAATAGTCTTGTCATCTATTCAAATAATTTTATCTCAATTAAAATATGTGATGAAGGGTAGAACAAATAGACTGGAAGAAAGTTCCATGCTGGATTTGAAAGAGTTTCAAAATTAAAGTATTGTGACGGATACTACAACAAAGGCTAAGTATATCGTTGTGTTGACAACAAAATAATAGGAGTATTTTGTGTCAAAGAGTTCTTTATTGAACTTGGTGAATTTCCAAGAATGCCATCTCATTAGAGAATGAGTGATGAGTGTAGATGCAAAGAACATGCAAATACAATAGGACCTGAATAGTTCAGATCTTTTGGATGATGTTTACCACATGCGAAGCATGGTAATAACACTGGAACGCCGTATGTGTTAAGTGCTTCTAGACTAGATTATTGACTCTAGTGCAAGTGGGAGACTGAAGGGAATATGCCTGAGAGGCAATAATAAAGTGGTTATTATCTTATTCCTTGTTTATTATAAATGTTTATTTCTCATGCTAGAATTGTATTAACCGGAAACGTTGATACATGTGTGTTTAATAAACAAACAATGGTTCCTAGTAAAGCCTCTCTTTTAACTAGCTCGTTGATTAATCGATGATCAATGTTTCCTGATCATGAACATTGGATGTTGTTAATAACGGGGTCATATCATTAGAAGAATGATGTGATGAAGATAGACCCAATATCAAGATAACAATACAATCAAGTCATTTAGTTTATATTGTTATATCTTGCATACGAAGTAACTTATTCCTTAGACCATGAGATCATGTCAATCACTGATACCGGAAGAGTGCTTTGATGTCATCAAACATCACACCGTAACAGGGTGACTATAAAGGTGTCGTTAAGTATTCGGAAAGTATTAGTTGAGGCTCATGGATCAAGAGTAGGATTTTTCCATCCAAATGACGGAGAGATATACTCTGGCCCTCTCGGTGATATCACATCGACACCGCTTGCAAGCACGTGACTAGGTCACAAGGATTTCATATCACGGAAACGAGAAAAGAGTACTTGTCGGTAACGAGATTGAACAAGGTATGATTGATACTAATGATCGGATCTCGGACAAGTAAAATATCGCGAGACAAAGGGAATAATCACAACGTTGATGGTTCACACGATCACAAGAGTCATCGTTGAATATATAGGAGTCATCACGGATCTCCAGATCCCGCTGTTGATTATTCATCGGAGAGGAGCCTCGATCATGTCTATGTTACTAGCGAACCGTAGGGTGAAACACTTAAGGTTCGATGACGCGATTGAGTGGATACGGCATATCGGAGAAAAGTTTGGACAACACCGGAATTGTTTCAGTGAATATTGAAATAGTCACCGGAATTGTTTCGGGGAATATTGAAATAGTTCAAGGTGGTATATGTTAATGTTTGATTAGCAAATAGTTCAAGGGGGTAAGTGTTAATGTTTGTTAATAGGATTAACAAATATTAAAATAAAGAAATAATTTTTTTTATTTTTTATTAAAGAAAACTCTTGGAATTTTGGGTGGGAATTGATGAGAGAATGAATGGGTTGAGTGGAGACTACACCCAAATGATGAGGGGAGAGGTGGAGGCACCAAAATTTCGTGGCTGCCTCCCCTCCTATAAATAGAGGGCATGAGATCCCTCTCCCTCACACACTTGGTGTCATCTCCATCTCCATCCTCCCGTTGATCCACCTCATGGTCATGCGCTTGGTAAAGCCCTGAAGGAAGTTTTCTCCACCACACCACGCCGCCGTGCTGCTGGAGTTCCGAGGGATCCTCTACTTCCGCCTCCCCGCTGGATCGAGGGAACGGAGGTACTCATCAACCGTACGTGTGACCGATCACGGAGGCACCGCCGGATTGCGGTGCACATCTTCTCGCTTTCGGGATCGGTGTGAGTACGACTACGCCAACAACGAGATTTGATCTTGTAATGCTTTTTGTCTTCGAGGGTATGTTTTCTAAGACCCTCTCTATGCCCGTTGCACTTCATCTCCTAGATTAGATCTTGGCCTTTCGGGTGTCTCTCGCGTAGGAAACTTTTCATTTTCTATGCAACGAACCCTTCAGAGCGATCACGTAGCCGCGGAGAAGCCGAGGTGCCCACCTCTTCGTCGATCAACCGGCGGCGTGTGATGGCCTATTCGTCAGATGGTTAATCGCCACCTTCTGCGCTGGATGGGGGAGGGACGAGCGATTCACCACCGACTATACCAGGGGCGGCGCGGCGGCGGGACCATGATTCATCACCGAGCGCAGCTAGTGCACTTCGTCGCTCAAGGTTCGGCGTTTCTTCTTCGTCCTCACCCGGGTCGGTGGATCCACTGTCGAGGGAGGTTGGTACAGGGCTTCGCGGCCGGTTTTGGACTGCGGTGCGGCGGCAGGAGGAAGCCTTGCCGCCCATGTATGGTATGTTTCGCCGTCGATTCCCCCCTTTCGCAGTCGATTTTACCTGTGATAGGTCAGCAATCGCTTTGATTGAGGGTGCCACGATGTTTTTAGGTTTCTTTTGGCCACGGTGAAATTGGTGGGTTTGGTAGGGTTTAAGAGATAGGAAATGTCAAAAATTAATAATGTTTGGTGAAATTGGTCGCTTGGGTAGGGTTGGAGAAGTAATGTTAGGTCATTCATAGCGTATTGTGGTGAAAAGATAAGATTTTTAGCTTGAGCATGTTGAAATTAAGGTTGCCCTGTTTCTCAGATTTTTACCTTGTGCATGTATATTGTCCTGATAAGATCAAATTTTTACTGGTGTATTGTTAGGGCATTTAGTAGAATGTGTGCATGTATATTGTGCTGAATGTTTGCATATGCTTTTGTTTGCAATGTAGCTACTGGAAGTGACCATTTATCTGTGGAGGTAAATCATGGTGGTTATTTTCTTGGGACTGGTCAACTCAGAGAGTATGACTTCTTTGACACAGAGAAATGGACAACAAATATGATTGAAAACTTGGTTGAGGGGATTGGTTATGAGTGTGGGGCAGAATTAGAGTTTACTGGTGTGTTCTTGGCATTCCAATATGGAGAAATGGACTAAGAGAGATACAGATGGGTGATGAAACAATGCCTGCCAACATGGTTGCATTCTAATGCTTGTTAGGTACATACTAGAAGCTAGAGAGATGCATGTGAAGGCTATGCTTGACAGAATCAAAACCCAATTGATGGCAAGGTTTTATAGCAAGAGATCAGAGGCAAACAAGTGGACAGGGAGGATCTGTCCCAAGATAATGAAGAGACTTGAGAAAAGCATTGAGCTTTCAGCTACATGCCTGGAGATGGCCTGTTCCAAGTTCAAAACTACAGTAAAATCTATATTGTGAACTTAAAAGATAATAATTGTACATGCAACAAATGGAACCTGAATGGGATCCCTTGTCACCATGCAGTGGCATGTTGCAGAGCAGAGAGGAAATGCCCTGAGGACCTTGCTGATCATTGCTACCGCATACAAGCATTGAAGACAGCATACAAACCAATAATCAAACCTTGTAGAGATAGAAGTGAGTGGGAGAGGTTGCAGGCAACTGAGATCAAGCCACCAATATATGAGAAAAAAGTTGGGAGACCAAGTAACATGTGTGGAAGGAAGCAGCCATATGAAGTTCAAAACAAAGATGGAAGCAAAAGACTCACTAGACATGGGGTCATAATTACATGCTCTTACTGTCATGAGGCTGGACATAACAGGAAAGGATGCTCAAAGAGGAAAGCTGCTGAAGGCCAAGGTGAAGAAGAACCAGTGGTTACTCAAGAACCAGAGGTTACTCAAGAACCACTGCTGAATGAAGAACAAGTTATTACTCAAGAACCAGAGGTTAATCAAGTTTGTGACTGCATCTTTACTGAATTTTGTGACACCTTTATCTTATCTGAATTTTGTGACACCTTCTTCTTATCTGAATTTTGTGACACCTTCTTCTTATCTGAATTTTGTCCCAGGTTGACTATGGGGTGACCACAGATGTTGCAGTAGAGAAGGCCACCTCCTAGAGTGGAAGACAGTGAGGTGCAACCTGAGTCAGCATTCATACACAATGCAATGACCACAGGTGATGCTACCAGCTCTACAACAGCAACAAAAGATGCTAACTTGTCAATTAAGTTGGCAAAATTGAAGAGAGATAGGGAAAGAGACCAAGCTGCAAGGAGAGATGCTATACTAGAGGCCATGAATGAAAAACTCGAGCAGAGAGCAGCAGAAGCTGAAGCCAAAAGAATTGAAGCACTTGAGAAGAGAGAAGAGAAATCTGCTAAGAGAAGGCAACAAGCTCAGGAGAAAAGAGTTGTGGAACTAGCTGCAAAAACAGGAAGCTGCAGCAGCTAGAAGACAACACAACAACTAGAAAAGGAAGAAAGGATGCTTAAGAAGAAACAAGAATCAGAGGCTAAGAAAGCACAACTGAAGGAGGCAAAGTTGCTTAAACTGGTCAAGCAAGCAGAAGAAGCAGAGGCTAAGAAAGCTCAGCTGGAGGAGGCAAAGAAGCAGAAGATGGCCAAGGCAGCATTGGAAGCTGCTGTGAAGAAGGCTCAGCTGGACGAGGCAAATAAGCTGAAGATGGCCCAGGCAGCACATGAAGTAGGGGTGAAGAAAGCTCAGATGGAAGAGGCAAGGAGGCAGAAGATGGCCAAAAGACCAATGCCTGATGCAAAAAAAACTAAGAAAGTTAACATGTTTGATGAGCTGAGAGGTTGATTCCATGTAAAAGTTACTGATACTATGTTCTAAGTTAGTGAACTATGTCTTCTATTACTGAAACTATGCTACAATGCCTGATGCCAAGTAATAGTTAGTGAAACTATGTGCACTAATTTTGTGTCAGTCATTTTGTATCAAGTATCAGTTAAATTCACTTATGTTTGTCTTCTGTTTGAATTCTATTTGTCTTCTCTTTGAATTCTATTTGCCTTCTGTTTGCACTTATTTTGTATCAGTCAGTTTGTATCAAGTATCAGTGAAACTACAATGCCTGATGTTCCATTTGTCTTCTGTTTAAATACTTCCTGCAATTATCAAGGATCAAGTTAACATTGCACCACAATGCATCACATAGATAACAACCAAGCTTTATTACATAGCTAGCACAACCAGAGCTAACATAGACCATATGGTTCTTTCAGTACATACCATACATAAGCAACACTACAACCATTAGTTCATAGACAACAACATTACAACCAGAGCTAACATAGCATTCTCTTGCACCAGTACATAGCTAAGAGTAGCATTCTCTTGCACCAGTGCATCACTTCTTCATAATTAGTGCAAGAGCACACACAACACCAACACACTGGCCATGATAAACTTCATCATCAGGACTATTTCCCTACCTGCTGCAAGCATTGCAGCTGCTTGGAGCTTGGTGATGGTCAAAGAATCTCCACTTGCAGTCAGTGCAGGCCCATTTCTCTTGATGATTTTGCCTCTCCTATCTTCATTGGTTCCAAAAAATTTCTTGGCCCCCCTTATCTTCTTGAGTTGTTCCCTCTTCTCATCTGCTGCACATAATGCTTCAGGAGCAT
Source organism: Alopecurus myosuroides (assembly GCA_028641055.1). Classification (NCBI taxonomy): domain Eukaryota; kingdom Viridiplantae; phylum Streptophyta; class Magnoliopsida; order Poales; family Poaceae; genus Alopecurus; species Alopecurus myosuroides. The sequence goes on from CM054060.1 coordinate 424,976,250, forward strand.
CATCACCAACAAGAATGCGCTGGTCAATCATGTACTCAACATACTCGAGCTCCCACTTCTAGAAGTCACACGTGGTCTACGAATCAACAATTTCATAGTGAAATTAGTACCAAACAAGACAGAATGCTTAATCTGACAGTAAAAACGAATCAACAATTTCATACTGAAATTAGTACCAAGCATGCTTCATCTGACAGTCAAAACGAATGCTTTCGCAGCTCAAATGCCAAACGATTACTTACCCCATGATTGCGACAGGAGTAGAACACTCAGCCGGTGTGGTCGTCGGTGTTCGAGACCCACTGTTTCACCGGTGAGTCACAGTCTGGGCACTCGATGATAGGGACTGGAACTGACCGGCGGCGGACCGATGAACGGACGGAGCTCGTGGTCGACATTCCTCCGTGCGAAGCAGAGCGCATCCGCATTCCACGGCGACAGACGGCGAGAGGGGCGAGGGAAACTAGGGATTTGGTCGGGAGGGGACAGAACTTGGTCGGGGTGGGATTTGGTCCGAGCGAACCCCCTCCAAATACGGCTCTGCCAGTTTTGCAAAACCCCCCTCCAAATACGACTGTACGGATGCTTAGGTGCCACGCTGTCCCACAAGTGCTTACCCACGTGTCGCTCTACGTATGCCACGCACGCAAAATACAGTAGCAAAATATGCGGGGTGACTGAACTGACCGTATGCGCCAAGTTCTGTTACCGTAATTTGGGTAGACTGAAATCCAGCGACCAACGTGACAGAACGTGTCAAGTTCAAGTACCGTTGGTGAATTTTTCTCACCCTAAAATTTCGGATCAGATCCATATAACTTTTTTCCCTAGCACGATTGTGGTGCAGAGGTCAGTCAGCCAGGAGCTGGACCCGATCGATCGGTGGACACATATATACCCCAGCTACCGACCGGCCGGTCACCGTGCGGAAGGCACTAGTTTCTTTCTCCTGAAGTGAACCAGCTGCATCTTGACAACAAAACAACAGCAAATAATGAGCCATAATTTGACTCCACAAAATAAGCCAAGGAAATGTAAATGCAAAGGCTTGAATGGTGTGCACGCATAGCTCATTCAGCCCATGCACGCACACTTTAACAACACGTACGATCAGCAGTACTACCAGCACAGCGGTACAAGGTGACGTTGATGGCTCCATGCATGCATGTTTGCTCAAGAAGCAGACAATAGACACCGTTGTACTGTGTCAAGAAAAAACAATTAGACATTGTGGCTCAGCCTATAAGTGGGCGCGTCCATGGCTGCCCACGGGCTGACCACATGTGTCCGTTCGTTTTAAACGGGACGCCCACTTATCCCACTCACTACAGGAAACGCCGCATATGCCGACGGCCAAAAGCCGTCGGCACAGGCTAAAAAGCCGTCGGCACAGCCTGTGCCGACGGCCGCCGTCGGCACCTTGCCGTCGGCACATTCCACGTCGGCACATTGCCAAATGGCCGTCGGCACATAAAAAACCGTCGGCGTAGGCTATGCCGACGGCAAAGCCGTCGGCACACTAAGCTCTATGCCGACGGCAAAGCCGTCGGCACAATATTTCCAAAATTCGAATTTTGAAAAAAAAAAAAAAAAATTTTTTTTTTTTTTTTTTTACTTTTTTGACATTCTATTCCAGAATTTTTCACTTAGCCACATATTTAATCTCTAATCTCTAATTACACAATTAATCTAGTCAACATACTTAACTTAGTCAAACTTCCCATTCGGTCACCCATCCTGAAATTCCTCCAGCCCAAGCACGCTTAACCTTTGAGTTCCTTCCAAACTAGATTCCATATGAGATGTGAGAACTTACTGATATTACTATCATATCAATCATATTAACCTGTGGGGAATGATGTTAAACTTCTCTATTGTATAAATTTTAAAATATATTTGAACAAATAACAATGATTATATAATTATATTTATTGACTAAATAACAATATAATGTTAGAAATTACTTTATTTTGTGAATAAATTATTTAATATACAATAATTTATATCTTTAAATCCGTAAATCGAAATTTGACAAATAAAATGTCTAAATCGATTAGAAAAATTAGAGAAATTCAAATATGACATCCATATCATAAAAACATCGATAGTTTAGAAAAAAATTAAACTCTTTTGATGAATAGCCATGGTGGCCATTTTGACAGTTTTTGCCGATTCAGCTGGAAACAGGCCAAATGACGGGTGTAATGGCCAAATACATGGCATAGTTTGTTTAAATATGCCCATATTCCACACAAACATGCATATTGGAAGCACGGACAATGTTCCCGAAGAAAGTTTTCCTTTTCATTTAATAAAAAAATCATTTTCCATCTTCCGAGTGTGAAAAATGGCTTTTTTTGTGAAGCATCAACCACAAATATGTTGCAAAACCTGGGAGCTGCATTTTTTGAATATACTAGACCATGTTATATGCTCGAATAACCAATTATTTTCCTCTGAAAAGGTTTTCATCAACCTCTTTTGAAGAACACAAGTTTTTGCCGATTCAGCTGGAAACGGGTCAAATTTGAACTACAGGTGCCTCCTAGTTTGCTCATGATTTTTTGAAAAAATCATTTTTAGGTACACAAATACCTATTTCATCAGAGATACACCAAGAGTTTCTCAATATTCAAGCCCTAGATACGAACGGTCATGCCCGCCGTCTTGACTTTTTCTCGAAACCGACTTAGAAAATTCCAGAAAATTTAAAAAACCTCAAAATGATGCAAGACCTTCGCGTGGTGTCATTATATATGTCCTAGTATCCACCAAAAATAATAAACTTGGAATACGACAGTTGTGTTGAAAATATGTTCACATAAATGAGCTATCTCCTACGAACATTCTAGGGTTTCGGGCCAAATGACGGGTGTAATGGCCAAATCCATGGCATAGTTTGTTTAAATATGCCCATATTCCACACAAACATGCATATTGGAAGCATGGACAATGTTCCCGAAGAAAGTTTTCCTTTTCATTCAATAAAAAAACCATTTTCCATCTTCCGAGTGTGAAAAATGGTTTTTTTGTGAAGCATCAACCATAAATATGTTGCAAAACCTGGGAGCTGCATTTTTTGAATATACTAGACCATGTTATATGCACGAATAACCAATTATTTTCCTCTGAAAAGGTTTTCATCAACCTCTTTTGAAGAACACAAGTTTCTGCCGATTCAGCTGGAAACGGGTCAAATTTGAACTACAGGTGCCTCCTAGTTTGCTCATGATTTTTTGAAAAAATCATTTTTAGGTACACAAATACCTATTTCATCATGATTTTAAGGTCCCCCTAGATTTTGGTTGGATTCAGACGCCCCACAATCCTCTCAGACGAAACTGTTAACCCATTACTGTTAGTTGCGTTATTTCTTATGATTTTTTTCTAATTATTTAGCTTTAACAATATGCATGATAATTTAGATATATTTCTCCTCTTCGAAACGAGCTAAAGAACGTCAAAATCCGAGTTGGAACGCAAAAGTTATGATCAAAACGTTGATTAAGTCGAAAAACAAAAAATTTGAGCTTGGCTATGCCGACGGCTTTGCCGTCGGCATAGCTCAATTTTTTTTTTTTTCAATTCTGAATTCCCTCTTAGGGTCGATGCCGACGGCAGCCGTCGGCGTAGCTCAAAAAAAAAAAAAAAAACAAAAGGCCGACGGCATTGCCGTCGGCACAGCAAATTTTTTTTTTTCGCAATTTGGGATTTGCTCACTAAGCCTATGCCGACGGCCCCGACAAATTGCCGTCGGCATAGGATTTGGCCGTCGGCATATCGGCCCATTCCTGTAGTGACTTAAACTTGTCCAGGCTGAGCGGCGTCCGCAAGTGCCCACTAAAATCCACGACATAGCTTGCGCGTGCCCAGCGTTTTGACGGAATCCTGCTAGTTTTCTTCGTTGTTTACTTACCTTGCTGAGCTAGCTTCGCTAAGAAACTGAGCGCTGGCTGCGACGACCAGGAGATCGACCACTCCAGCTAGTTTCAGAAAATTCGGCCTTTGCCGGCGATAGACGGAGGGGACGACGGAGTATGGAACTGCATCATATACATCTCGACACATGATTACAGTAGCGTCTTGCCCATGTCAAACTGATGTGGAATGTACACGAATACGTATAAATACGAGTTCTGTAATGTCGGTGTTTACGTGTCTTGTAACCGGATATTTATCTTATGAATGAGAACGTATTACCTTACAAATAAAATAAAAAGCACGCCGGATGCGGCTGATTGTGTGGAACTGCATATGCACGCCGGTCGTCGGCCGCAACGCCGAACGCATCGCCGGGCTTCGCATGGTATCGCTTGACGGCAATGGTGTCCGTCGCGTGCACATGGAGATCTTGAAGCGGCATGGTGGGCTGGCTGCGCTAGCGGACGCGCCGCTCCGTGAATTTGTGTGTGTGTGCCCGTGGGCAGCCCATGTCCACTTACAGGTCTAATTGTGGCATGCATGGGAGGCGTGGCGTGGGCCGGGGGACGTACGTAGCTATGGGCTAACCGCTGACAGCAACGGCTCGGCCGCTCAATGTCCGTGGGCCCCACCTATACATGTCAAGTCCCATGCACAAACTCAAGCACAACGTTCCACACACTCTCTCTAAAAGAGAGTCCAAAAGATATCCAGTTTAATGTTCGCTTGCCCATGTCCAGTCCACGCTTAGTGGCCTAGTACCCAAATCCATCCATATCCAAAGCATCGTAAAATTGGATATCCATGATCCAATGGATCTTAATCCTTGAATGAAACGCCTGCATATATGCTTTCACCTAGAGATGAGCAGTGAAGGTGAGACGGGATGGCTAATGCGTGCGATGGGTAGCCGGCAGCCGGGTCGCCGGCGAGGTGCGTGGACAAGGTGGTCGCCGGCGAAGTGGCAGGTCTGGGTCGCCGGCAATCTGCGAGGACAGGGTGGCCGCCGGCACCGGCGAGCTGCGAGGACGGGGAGGACTCCGACGGGCGGCGGGCTGGGTATCCGGCGATCTGCGACGATGGAGTGGCCGCCGGCACCGGCGAGCTGTGAGGACGGGGAGGACTCCGACGAGCGGCGGGCTGGGTATCCGGCGATCTGCGACGATGGAGTGGCCGCCGGCACCGGCGAGCTGTGAGGACGGGGAGGACTCCGACGGGCGGCGGGCTGGGTATCCGGCGATCTGCGACGATGGAGTGGCCGCCGGCGGGGAAAGACGAGCAGCGTATATTTTGTCTTTTTAGGGAAAGCAGCGGCGCTGGTGTGAATCTGATACGGCCATAGGTGGATGGAGAGGAGAGAGCACGTTGATCTGGATTAGCGATGCAGGACAGATCCATTGTACTGTACTGTGGACTATCCAACTTCCATGTCCAAGCCCATCCAATGCTATTGGACGTAAGGTCCAGCTGACTTCCAAGTCCAAAGTAGCCCAATCCAATTAGGTAAAACGTATTTGAGGTCCAAAGTCCATGGACGGTAGAGATCCACTTCCAGATTTGTGCACAACGTTCCACACTCTCTCTCTAAAAGAAAACAAAAACATGGGTGACACGATAGCCGCACTGATTAAAAATTATGGTTACTGATGTACATATTGGCCCCACTGGTAGAAAAAAGGCCTTCCATACGCCCCCATTAGTCCCCAAACGTCGCGCCCCGTGACTAAAGGGGTTTTAGTCCCGGGTCGCGAGAAGAACCCGCGACCGAGCGTCATGCCTCGTGGGTTGGGAAACGCGTGGAGGCGCGTGGAGGGCTTTAATTCCGGTTGGCGTCGCCACCCGCGGCTAATGGTTCCCGGCCGCTGGCCTCCCTGCCTTTAGTCCCGGTTGTCCTGGCCACCCGGGACTAAAGATACAAACTGCTCGCATCCCGCGCGGCGGTTTATTTCGCGAGCGAGAGGCAGAAGGGCGCCATTGCTACAGTGCGCACCCGAGTCTCTGTTTCTTCTTCTCTCTTCTCTTCTCTTCTCTTCCCTCTCTTCGATCTTCCTCCACCAAGCACCATGGCTGAAGTTTGGAATAGATATGATATGCCCACACCATGCGGCAAAAGTCTGGACGTGTGCTACACCAACAATTGCGAGAGGATCCCCGGTTGTCTTGCGAATTTGACCGAACTCTATTTCTTCTCTCCCGATGAACACCAGTTCTTCGGGCTTGATATCGAGTATACGGCGGATCAACGGGATGTTGCCGTCATCCAGATTGCGTTCAAGGAGGCCGTATTGGTCTTCCAATGGTCAAGGTAACGCACACGTATAATCTTGCATCTTCGATTTGTTTGTTGCATCTGAAGAATACATGTGTTGCAACATATCTAACACGTATCAAATTTTTGTTGTTGCAGTAGTTCAAAGCATTCTCCGGCACTTGTTGATTTTCTTGTCAACAAGGGGTATGACTTCTGCAGCGTTGACATCACGCAAGACCGTCAGAAGTTGATGCGCTTGGGTATTGTGATACCTGAAGATCACTACATTGATCTTCAGGATCTTATCCATTTTGATGATTTGAACGGGCCCAAGACCGGGATGGCTCCCATGGCAACTGCCTTCATCCACGAGGGCTACGATACCATGAAGTCTCGTTTCCCCTCCAAGAATCATAGGTATTGGGGGAAGACCCCACTGGACTGGACCAACGTCAAGTATGCAGCCATAGATGCATACGTTTCGTACGAGTTGTTCCGCATCTACTCGACGGAGCTATAGATGTATGCGTTCGATATGTGCATGTAATGAATATCTTAGTATGTAATGGATATCTTAATTAGTATGTAGCTCTTGAAGCATAGCTTGTATTGTGAGACTTATGTTTGTGTTATGTGTGATCGTAAGACTCTATGTTATGAATGTGATATGATTGTGTTCTATTCACTTGTCTTTTGTTGTTCGTAAAACTATTTTTGCAAAGTTAAATGACTTGGAAAAATTTGCAAAGTGTAATGGATATTATTTCTATATTAATTCCTAGCTATACTATTTCTATATTATGTCAAACACACATTTCAAAACAAACAAACAAAAACACATGAAGAAAACAAAACAGAAAAACTACAGTTTCTATATATCTGTTCACCAAAAATTAATCCAAGCCAGGAAAACATATATCTAGTCAATACTAGAACTAAGACCCATGATCTAAAAATGAAAATCTACAGTAGCATCATGAATAGATTCTACAGTAGCATCTAAAAAGGAAGAAGCCATGAATAGGTATAGTCAAGTAAATGACTGCACAAGATTGATTAAGACATAAAGTAATTAATTAGTTTTATTTTCTGAATTTTTTGATATATTTTTTGTATTTTGAAGATTTTAAAATGAATTAGTATTATTTTTCTTAATTTTTTGATATATTATTTGTATTTTTAAGATTTTAAAATGAATTAGTATTATTTTTCTTAATTTTTTTGATATATTATTTGTATTTTTAAGATTTTAAAATGAATTAGTATTATTTTTCTTAATTTTTTGATATATTATTTGTATTTTTAAGATTTTAAAATGAACTAGTATTATTTTTCTTAATTTTTAGATATATTATATGTATTTTTTAAGATTTAAAAATGAATTAGTTTTATTTTCTGAATATTTTGATATATTAATAGTATTTTTAGAAATAATACAAATTAAAAAGTTAATGTTTATTTATTTATTCAAAATTATTAATTACATCATTACTTTTGTTTATTAAAGATTTATTTGAAATTCAAACAATAAAGAAATGTGGCATCGACCAACATGTTAATAAGATTGATATGATACTACTATCACATACATGCGTGCGAAACACTTGGATGCGGGACGGGATGGAACTCGGAAGTTAAGCGTGCTAGTGCTAGAGTAGTGGGAGGATGGGTGACCGAGCGGGAAGTTTGACCACGAGTAAGTAATTTGACTAGAGATAATTGTAGTTAGACACTAAGCAAATAATACAAATTCTGAAAAAAAAATAAGTGAAAAAAGGGACAGAAAAAAGAGAGAATTACTTATTTGGCCCTTCCTTAAAATCTTGTTCCCTATTTGGCCCTAAATAATAAATTCTTACCTATTTGACAACTTAACTTCATTTTCTTTCTAACATGGCCCTATAGTGCATTCTAAACACAAATGGTGATGTAAAAAGACTCTTTTGCCCCTGATGAATTTTTGTACCAAAATTCATAATAGAAGTTGAAAACCGGCAATGGCGTTACATAATTCGATTATACTACTGAAATCATTTCATTCTCCCGTTGCGACGCACGGACAATTTTGCTAGTCTTTGGACCATGTCGGATATATACCGTATATGGGTATATAAGATGGTAGTGAAAGTGCCTGGTTACCAGGGTGGCCCAAGTGGTAGTGGGCTATGGTCCATTGGGCGGCCCAGTAACTTGACGCACAGAAGCCGGATTCTAGAAGAACCCGGATCACGGCCCGTGTGATCTGGCTTGGAGGAGAAGACAGATTCCTTACTTTCCAAGTTATAGTTGCCATAGTCTTCTAGGTTTCCTATTCTGTAAGCCCTAATCCGGCTATTATATAAAACCGGACGGGAGATAAACAAACCAACGAATAACAGAGAAACTCTAGGCCAACTCGCCGAGAAGTTCATCCTCGTCGAATAGCTTGGATCTAAACCTCACATTGTAATCCTGTTTCCAGGCTTTTAGTCCTGATTAGTGAGAAGTGCAGGAGTAGGCACGTCGTACTGTCGCGACGTACCGAACCTAGGTAAATCCTGTGTTTACTGTCTACCACGCGATCCCGTTACCCCACGTCTCTACCGTAGTCTCATGGCACCCCCGTCTATGAAAACTACTACGATGTCTCGACAGTTGGCGCCCACCGTGGGGCAAACGACGTCAGGCGTGAATTTCCGATCTGGGATACTTGGCGGAATCGGAAAATCAATCATTGTGGGAAGCTTGGAATTCAACGATGATGTCGGACGCTTCCTCGACAACGGATCCTACATACCGGCGCAAAACCACCTGGTAAGTGCCTGCGTGTTACCGATAGGATCTGCTAACATCTTTATCGGACTAACTGCAGAAGCAATGGGGTTTTGCGGTGGAAGCAAATTTATCCCACCCGCCCTATACCCAGTCGAGGACGACTATGATGCCGGATTCTGCTCGGATCGCCGACAAAAAAGTGACACACACTTTATCGGCATGGTGCAGTCCGAAGTCGCCGAAAACACGGATGATGTAAACCCCGTGCAAGAGGCAGACAAAAACACACCCGTCACAGCAACGGAAGACCCGATACCCGTTATACAAGCGGAAGATCCGACATCCGTTAACGAAACGGTGAACTCGGAAGCGGAATCCGTGCTTGCCGCCATTGAGGCGAGATTAGAGTCGGAAACCGGATCAGAGGATTTTGATTCCGAAGACGAAGACGCGGACGCTTTCGAAAGGAAAGTTAAATCTTTTCAAGAGGGATTCCATGAAGTGCTAATGGCAAAACCAGCTGATACCACGGATGCCGGCAGCCAGGAAAGCCCTAAAACCCCTCCGCCAGAGGAAGAGAGAGAAGACGGAGAAACTTCTCCGGTATTTCCCAATGTTAAGGAATTGACAGAAGATGAGCCTGTCAAAAAACTCCCTCTTCTAAGAAAAAGCATCGTGCTGCTAAGAAACTCCAATACAAAATCCGGAAGAAAAAAATCAGCTGATCAAGTTGATGAAAACCTGGAAGTAGGAGATGCTAGCGGAACAAAAGCTGCGGAGAAGAAAATCAAAGAAATCCTTGTTCCACCAATGACGGAACAGGAAGAGCAAGAGCTGTTACAAACGCCAATGCCGGAGTCCGAGTATTGGATCATGCACTTTGACGGATCCAAGATGAAGGAGGGCGCTGGAGCTGGTGTAGTTTGAAATCCCCAAAAGGCGAAACAATGGAATACGTATTGCAAATACACTTCAACGCCAGTAATAATGTGGCAGAATACGAAGTTCTGCTTCATGGCTTGCAAATTGCAAAGGAAATAGGAGTAAAGCGCATCTTGTGCTATGGAGACTCGGATTTGGTACAGCATCAGCTTAACCAAACTTGGGACGCAAAAAGCCCTATAATGGCCGAATACAGAAGAACGGTGGACGAATTCGCCATTTGTTTCTTTGGGTTCGAGGTACCACATCAAAAGGGAGGAAAACTGGAACGCAGATGCGTTAGCCCGCATGGGATCGGAAAGGGTAAAAACTCTACCACCAGGGGTATTTGTTCAGCACTTGCATGAGCCATCCATAAAGGGTGGAGATGTTGATTATCCCCTGGTTTCCGAATCCATTGAAGTTATGCTCGTTAAACCAGATTGGACGATTCCATATTTAAACTTCTTAGTTAATCAGAAGTACCCGGAAGAAGCAGATGAAGTTTTGAAAAGACAAATACAACGTCGATGCAAAGGATACACGGTAATTGATAACTACCTGTATAAGCGCAGCACTTCCGGAATCTTTTTGCGGTGTATTTCACCGGAAGAAGGAAGAGAAATACTGGAAGAAATCCATGCCGGAGATTGCGGACATCCGCTCAATCAAAAAGCATCGTTAAGAAAGCATTCCGAGCGGGGTTTTTCTGGCTAACAGCCAAGACAGACGCTGAGCACATAGTTAATACATGTGCAGGGTGTCAATATTACGCCAAACAGACTAAATTGCCGGCCCAAGCTCTTAAAACTATCCCCATTACGTGGCCGTTTGCGGTCTGTGGGCTAGATATGATGGGACCGTTCAAAACTGCAAGAGGCGGGCTTACTCATTTGCTAGTAGCAGTGGATAAGTACACCAAATGGGTGGAGGCCAAACCCATCAAAAAGCTGGATGGTGCAACTGCTAGAAATTTCATCATCGACTTAGTGATGAGATACGGTGTGCCACACAGCATAATAACCGACAACGGGAAAAATTTCTCCATCGGAGAGTTGGCAAGATATTGCCGACAAACGGGAATTCGCCTAGATCTAGCATCTGTGGCACACCCGCAATCCAATGGGCAGGTTGAGCGAATAAATAGCTCAATCCTGCAAGGAATACGCCCAAGACTCGAAACTCCTCTTCACAGAGCGGCCGGAGCATGGGTAGAAGAGCTACCTTCTGTAATTTGGAGTATAAGAACGACGCCAAATAGGTCAACTGGGCAAACCCCGTTTTTCCTAGTTTACGGCGCGGAAGCTATTCTCCCAACAGATATGATTCATGATAGTCCAAGAGTGCAAGATTTTGACGAATTAGATGCCGAAGAAGCACGACAGGATGACGTTGATCTCCTAGAAGAGGAACGAGAGCTTGTGCTTCAAAGATCTGCCATTTACCAGCAAGGTTTGCGACGTTACCATAGTCGGAAAATCAGGCATCACTCTTTTAAAGAAGGTGACCTAGTGCTGAGGTTGGTGCAGCAAATGAAGCATTAATTAGCCCCAGTATGGGAAGGACCATATGTCATAAGTAAAGCCATGAAAAATGGATCGTACTATCTTGTTGACATTCGAGATACGGAAGATGATCCCGAGAAACCGAATCGCAAAAGAAAGAGAAAGATAGATGATGAGCTAGGAGAGACAAAAAGGACTTGGAGCATCCAGCAGTTACGTCCCTTCTATACTTAGTTCAATTTCTATGTAAACATCTTTTGAGATCATGAAATAAAGTTGTCGGAATTCTGGTATCCATGTTTTTTACAAGTTTATTACAGTAAAATCATGTTTCCACCTTCTCTATTTCCCAATGATCTTACAAAGCACTCAATGTTAACCCGAATTGTGCCTGCGTACTCGGCGTTAAAAAACTGAATGATTTCAGCCTGATAATGGTTAAAGGAAACTTGAATTGCCTGCGTGCCCAAGTTTCGTTCAAAAAGATTCCTTGTTTCTCTAAGCATTATCTGATCGCGTATGTGTTGGGTTACTGGAGCTAGTTAGTAAAAATGCCTTTAGCATGATCCATGTTTCCGAGTTTAAACTGATTGGGTACACCCAGTTACTCGGCATGACGATTTATATTGCTATTCGAGCCATTTCAAACACTAAGGACAGTTAAAACATATATGCCAGAGAACTTAGAAGATAAAGGAATAGTAAAATCCGAAAAGCTTGCAAAGAATTTCGTAATTAAGACTGCAAAAGGCGAAATTTTCATTCATACAAATAGAAGCATTATATTTTGGGATTACATTGAAAGAACAGTAATGCTCCTATTGTCTACTTTTACTATCCAGGTTCAAGGTAGCCCTTCAAGCATCTGACTCCTCGTCGTTGCTGTCGTCCTCGGGGATTGGAGGGATCTCCTCTTCTGGATAATTGACGGAGATATTTACCATGGAGGCAATCTGGGTGGCGTGGCCTTTGATTTCATCAAAGATGGTATTTCGCTGAGTATCCGTTTATCCTTGAGGGACACCGGACGCCACGCGCCAGGATTTAGCACCAAGGTAGTGCATGCGCATAAGGCCGAGTGCCATGCGCGCACCACCCCGTACAGCGGAACGCAGGATAGAATCCCTGGATTCCGCCACCTCCATGATGGCTCCCGGGAGTTTTTCAACCTCCGAGAACTCCCCAGTCCTTGCGGGAAGGAACTTATTCACCAGCTGCATTCCAGCAGCTCGGATCGAAGTCCATGTCTTCCCAAAGGCTCGAATTCCTTCGAGCCGAGTGATATCTGGGGTATCTCCTATTGTTCCGAACCAAAAGTGTTAGGAGAAAAACAGAGAAAAGTAAGATACGGAAAAATGGTAAAGGTAACATAAAGTTACCGATAAGCTTGTCGATCTCGAAGACTTCCTCCAGGCGAAGATTCAGAGCATTTTCTAAATCCTGAATGGTGGATTTATCCTTCTCCGCCTGCTCGGAAGCCTTGGAATTGGCAACTCCAAGGGCCAAGTTGCTGGTCTCCAGATCCTTTTGAGCCTTCACAAGATGCTTGTGAAGCTCCAAGTTCTCCTTTCGGAGATTCTCGGCATTGCCGGCATCTTCAGCTATCTGCTTGGCTTTAGCCAAAGCAGCTGGAAAGCAAGGAAAATTCCGAGTTTAGAAAATTTCCGGAATAACTACTTAGACAAAAGATTGAATCGCAAACTTCAGAGGGAAAATGTTTACCTGCTGTTTCCGACAAAGCAAGTTGAGACGAGGCCAGCTCCGTCTCTCTCTCCTCAAGAATAGAAAGAAAATTTCTAACTTCTTTATTCTTGATGGAGAGTTTGTTGAAAACTTCCATGTTAATGGTTTCGGCGGTTTGCTGAAACATAGCAAGGAAAAGAATGGTTACTAAAAACATCAAAGCAAAAAAGAATACATTTGGTTTAATGCTTGGGGGCTACAGTTACATACCTGGCTCATTCGTTGCAAACCCGCCAAGTTTTCATTGAACCCTTTTGCGTATTCCGCAAAAAGGGTTCCGGCCGCGCTTAGGCCGTCATTGATAATCTTGAATTCCTTGTCAAAGGTGGGAATCTCCTCGTCGAATGTCCGAGAAGATTTTCCAACCTCTGGAGCCGCCCTTTCCCTCGTGTCCGCATTCGACACAACAGGCTGGCTGGGCTCCGGTGGCTGGGTGGTGGGGGCTGCGGCGTGCTCTTCCGCCATTGTGGATGGTGTATCTGGGGCGATGACGGAAGAAGGCTGGCTGCCTCGGCTGGAAACAACTTTGTGTTTTTTCAGCTTCTTCGGCTTTAGGCTGGAGGGGGGCAGGCTGAAAACAAAAAAAGCGGAAAAGTTAAAACTCCGAAGAAGGAAGAAAAATTTCCATGTAAGAAAAGAACCCAGAAGAAAAGAACCTGGAAGTGGCGACGGGGATCCCGTCAAGGTTGATAACTTCCTCGGAGGAAGGAATCTTCTTTCGCTTGCGCCCACCTGTAGCAGCGGTGCGCAGTGCGTCCAGCTCAGCCTCGGAGGCCAACTCCGATTCTGGAAGTTTAGTAATCTGTTGGAAAGAAAAGTCAGAGTTATAAGCGAGAAAATCCGAGAAAGAACGACAAAACTTTACCCAAATGACGGAAACAATACCTTGGGAGCCGGATTGTCGGCCGTATACATTGGCCGACTCGCTTCGTATTGGTCGCGTGATGCGACCAACTGATTGATGCGCCGTCGAAGCTCCTTTGCGGGCCAATCTTTGTTGGTTGTCCGCATTGGGTCCTTGGCACCCGTGTAGTCACAAAGAAGGCGACCACCGTGGTTGGCCAATGGCTGAATTCTCCTATTCAACCAGCAAAAGACCGTGTCCATGCCGGTCAAAGGTGGATTGGAGGAGGTGAGTTTGGCGATGCGCCGCTTGATCCTTAGAAGATCAGGCGGCAGAACCTGGACGGCTTCCGTTCCCCAATTGTCTTGGGGAATGGCAGCGGTGTTGGAAAAAGGTGGAACCCCGATGGCTTCCGTAGGGAAAGGCACATCGGGATGGTAAAAAAAGGAACCCGTCCAAAATTTGACGGATTCCGGCGTCTTGGTCTTGGGGAACCAATCTTCCCTAAATCTCCTAAGAGTAAAGGAGATGGTCCCGCAAGTCGGGAGTGCGCCCTCCGAGGAGTTCCGCTTAACCCCGAAACAATACGTCCAAAAGTCTAGCCTAGGTACTAAACCTAAATAACCTTCGAACAAAGCCTGGAAGCCGGCCATGTAGAGGATGGAATTGGGTGGCAGGTTATGGGGTTGGATGTTGTAATGGGAGAGGATTTGGAGGAAGAAGGAGGAAGGTGGAAGTCCCATACCTCGCAGGAGATGGGAGGAGAGCAGAACTCGTTCGCCGTCTTTCGGCATTGGTTCGCTCTCGTCCTCAGGAAGACGCCATTTTCCTTTAAGGACCAGGCCCTCCTTTTCCAGGTTAGGAAGGAGAGCCGGAGGAATGCTGCAGGCAATCCAATTGCCTGCGGATTCCGTCTCGTCGTCCGCTCCGGCGGCGGCGGACGCAGCAGCGGCGGCGGCAGCGAGTTCGTCGCCGAGAAGCTGGATCTTCTCTTCCGCTGTCTCGGGAGCGGACGGCGAGGGAGGCGCGGAGCTCGATCCCGCAGCGTTCGCGGCGGCGGAGGGATTTCCTCCGCCCGCCGTAGAGGCCGCGGTCTTTTCCGGCTCGTCGCCGGCGTGCTTGGGGGATTCGAGTTGTGGATCCAGTTCGTTGATGATGTCGTCGACGGTGAGCGCGGCGGAGCGAGCAGGGGACGACGGCGAGGTTGCCATTTGGTGGCGGCGCGTTGCGCTAGGGCTTTGGGTGCGTTTGCGTGCTCGGGGTGGTTCTTCGCTCGGGAGCTGGTGCGCGGCAATGGCGTGACAGTGAGAGTGCGGAAGGTTTTTGACGAGGACGAAGACGGCTATTTATAGCCAGAAATCCGTCAAGATACGTGCCAACGGTTATTTTGACCGTTGGATGATCAACGCGTGTCACTCGCCGGAAAATCCGGGAAATGAAACGACAGGGTAATGATGGTTATCTCCTCGTTTCCCGCGAGAATCTGTCAGAGATATGTTTCTGGGTTTTCCGAGTAAAACCTAAACATCCCTTACGTCAGCATGGTTAAGTGCGCTGACGTAAGAAGTTCCTTCTCCACGAAGGATCGTGAGAGAAAAGCCGGATTTTCAGGATTCCGGGTTTCACGTTACCATCTCTTTCAAAAGAAGAAGAATAAGAAGAATCAAGACTGCTGATTGAAATTTCTCGGACAAAGCACATTTGACGGAAGACGGCAAATCAGAGTTTTAATCCTTCTTGGGGGCTACTTTCGGATATATACCGTATAGGGGTATATAAGATGGTAGTGAAAGTGTCTGGTTACCAGGGTGGCCCAAGTGGTAGTGGGCTATGGTCCATTGGGCGGCCCAGTAACTTGACGCACAGAAGCCGGATTCTAGAAGAACCCGGATCACGGCCCGTGTGATCTGGCTTGGAGGAGAAGACGGATTCCTTACTTTCCAAGTTATAGTTGCCATAGTCTTCTAGGTTTCCTATTCTGTAAGCCCTAATCCGGCTATTATATAAAGCCGGACGGGAGATAAACAAACCAACGAATAACAGAGAAACTCTAGGCCAACTCGCCGAGAAGTTCATCCTCGTCGAATAGCTTGGATCTAAACCTCACATTGTAATCCTGTTTCCAGGCTTTTAGTCCTGATTAGTGAGAAGTGCAGGAGTAGGCACGTCGTACTGTCGCGACGTACCGAACCTGGGTAAATCCTGTGTTTACTGTCTACCACGCGATCCCGTTACCCCACGTCTCTACCGTAGTCTCATGGCACCCCCGTCTATGAAAACTATTACGATGTCTCGACAGACCAGGTTCGTCGATTTCATTTTTTCCACATCAAGGTTCACTGAATCGCCATGGGTGTATCGAGTCCTCCTGACGGAAAACTACGAGCATTGATTTCACTTGGGGTCAGGGTGCATGGGCTTAGCTCAGCAGTGCGTGCCGGTGCTGAAAGTGCAGCTGCCTCTTGTCGCATGTACTCATGTACAAAGTTGGCGATCATGCGTGTAAACCAACGGGACATCACACCGGCACACCCCGATCGATCGTGTTTCCTAGAATTAGAATGTGTCTAGTACCATCCAGGCGTACGTGGATCGTTCCGAGCTCCTGGGCCAAGTTTTTCTCGGCATGGATTTGCCATACGTACGGCTAGGTTCACTGAACCTTCTCACGTACACGTCCGGCCGGAGCCGATCTCTGCCAGTGCACTGTGCACACACGTATTAGGTTCACTGAACCATCTCAGTTCTCACGTACGTCCGGCCGGAGCTGATCTCCACCGATCTCTGCCAGTGCACTGTGCGCACACGTATTAACTCTTTTGCCATTACTCCCACGCATCGCGCGCGTTCTCAAGTCCCCGCGTCACATCTTTTTACCACTCTGCTCTTGTAATATGATTCTGCATATTGTGCGTTTGCAATAAAGAGCTCCGGATCTTTGTGTGTGCTAGATCATGTAGGGCACGCGCTGCCGCGTCTATCTATTAGAAGTGTAATATTGTCAGGAATTTATCGAAATACATTTTGTATTTAACTAATAAGTTTGATATATTCAAAGACTTGCACAAAAAAGTACAAAAAGCTATCAGGGGTAAAAGAGTCTTTTTACATCTCCATTTGTGTTTAGAATGCACTATAGGGCCATGTTAGGAAGAAAATGAAGTTAAGGTGTCAAATAGGGAAGAATTTTTTTTTTAGGGCCAAATAGGGAACAAGATTTTAAGGAAGGGCCAAATAAGGAATTCTCTCGAGAAAAAAAGGGAGAGAAAAATTGGTGTGAAAAATAATTAGAAACCAAAATGAATTAAGGAAATAAACGAAATAAAGTTTAGTCCCGGTTCATGTGGCCAACCGGGAATAAAGGTCCTCCCACCCCCGGCTCCGCCACCCGCCCACGTGGCCGGGCCTTTAGCCGCGGTTCGTAAGCGGCGCGACTATGGGGGGGGGGTCTTTAGTCGCGCCAAGCTAGTCCCGGTTGCGCGGCCGGGACTACTGGCCCTGACGAACCGGGACTATACGCCTATTTTCTACCAGTGCCCATCCGGTGGAGCGTGTGGAGAACCAGAGGACGCATGGTCTTGGACCCGCCGCATTAAATAGCATCTCCACTCGCGCCTCACAAAATCCGACCTTCACGTCCTGACGGAATCTGAGCGTGTCCACTCACGCCCCTTAATGGGCTCTTCCGTCCGGACGAGCCCCGAGTTCCCGTCCAGAATCCTAACTCCGCCGCGTGGGCTCCCGTGGGGGTGCTGGACGAGAAGAAATGGGCCGTGGCGTCCGCGGGCCCGGTCTGTCACTGAGACGGGCGCGCAATCAAAGCGGCGCCCGGTCTTTTTCTTCTCCCAGGCGGCGCAGGGGCCGTAGTGAGCCGTCGTTTCGGCCAGTCGCGTCGCCCCCGCAGCGGGCACGCGGCCTCCCCATGCAGCCGTCGGAGTTAATATGGGGGCGGCCTTTCGGCCTACCGTACCGGGTATAAAATGCCGCCCCCACCGCTTTGCGCGCCGCACACTGCTTCACTCCTCGCTGCGCAAGCCCCTCTCCAAGCCGCAACTCTGATGGACCCGCTCGCCGCCAATGGCTTCCCCCGCCGCTCCCTTCTAAAACACCAGGTGCGCGCTATGTTCGCCGCCTGGTACCCGTGCCCGCCGAACATGTGCGCCGGGCCCGGGTTCACCATCGGGCGCGCCGGCGTCCCCATCCCCGACGCACCTAAGGTGAGCGATGCCTCCTGGGACCAGGAGGTTCTCGCCCACTTCTACGACAATCTGACGCCGGAGCAGCACGCCGACCCCGCCTGGGACCCGGCGAGCAAGGCGTGTTACGTGCGCGAGTTCAAGTGCATCCACGAGGAGCGCTAGAACTACTGGGACGGCCCCGGGCCGATGCCTCCCGCCCACGAGCGCAACAAATACGGGCGCAATGCCTTCTGGGCCCAGGAGGGCTTCTCCATCGACGCCGTCCTCGCCCATGTCGCCGTCGGCGACAACCCGCGCCTCCACTGGCCGGCGCCCAGCGTCTGGGACCCAAACGGCCGACGGAGACTCCGTCCTCCTCCCTCTCGCGTTCCTCCTCCTCTGCTTCCGGCCCCTCGCGGCGCTCCGCCCCGTCTCTACGCGTCCCCAAGACGGATCCGCAGGCGTTCACGCCGCACCTGCGTGCCAAGCAGGAGCCGTGCTTCGGTGTGTCCGCGAGACGATCCGGTGGCCTTCACATTGGAGGCGGGATCGGCGCCCAGTCCGCTCACCGTCGCCCTGCACCGCCCCTCCTCGTGCCCAAGGTGGAACCGGGACTGCGCGCTCCCAAGCAGGAGCCGGGGCTGGAGCACCCCCTCACCCTCTACGAGCAGCTCCAGGCGCTCCTGGCGGCGGCGGCGACGGAGGACGACCCGGAGAGAGTCCGGCGGTGTTCACCGAGTCCTACAACATGCCTCCCGCCCTGCCCCTCGCGGCGGTGCGCGCTTGGTCTGTCACTGACACGGCGGCGATGGCTGGCACGCCGCTGATCGACCTCGACCCACCGGCGGCCAACGACAACGAGGCGGGGTCGAGCCACTGGGGCGGCGACGCCGAATATGACGTGTTCAACTAGTGAACACGCCGTTTTAGTTTAAATTTCATTCAAATATTGTAAAATATCCTAAGGAATTGAATGAAATCGGCGTTTAAAAAATGTGGGCGTCTTTTTCCTTATTTGGCGGGGGGGGGGGGGGGGGAGGGGGGGCTACGAGTGGGCAGCCGCGACGTCCGGACGAGCCCCCAAAGGGCCCATCTGGGCGCCCTTCCGGGCGCCTACTAAGGGGCGCGACTAGAGATGCTCTAAGCGGAGCGGAAATCATGTAAGGACCCCAGACCGGCAGTCTGAAACCCTACGTATGCATACATTCACGATCCCAGAAAGATCAGTCGTGAACAACATACACAGTTGGCACACAGAAATACATCATCCATTACACGAATACAAAAAGGTATTACATAAAAGATCACATGATCAAGTTTAACGCAACTGCCACATGGGGCAGGCAACTTATCAAACACAGCGGAAGACAAATAAAACACAACGTAGTTGAGCCCAAGTCACGCCTTAACCTACAGGCTGCTGACCCGGAGACGATCCTAGTTCGCAAAGCCGTCAACTCCGTACTTCTCTTCATAGATATCCTTTGGAGGCTCCTTCTCCAAATCTGATAAGTAGATACCAGGGGCGAAACCATAATGAGTACATTTGAATGTACTCAGCAAGACATCCATCATTTCACTTACTAAACATGCAAATATGCTTATATGGTGGAATAGGTAGGCTATAAATATGGTTCACTATCAATGGTGTTCATATATGATGACACCACAGTTGCAGTCAGGTTAATCTGTATCTTCGTTGAAGAAGATACTTCAGAAGAAAATAATATAGTTTTATTTCTCTTGTCGATATCACATGTACAAGAGGTTTTGTAAAACTTTGTTAAAGAATGTTTTCTCTTTGCAAAACTTCTTGGAATCAGCTTCCAGAATTCTTGCTTAGAGTAGAAAAGGTTTTCTTTGCCAAACATTTTGTTTTGTATAACATCATCTGGCTTTTCATCATCGACCATACCTCCACGGTATAAGTTTCCATTCCTTTCCGAACTTCACAAGTTCAACACTTCCTTTCCAAAAATTCCTTTTCAAAAACTTCCTTTTTGAAAACATTGACACAATGCTAGCTACATGGCCATTCAACTCTCCATATCCGAGGACGCGGCTTCTTCGAAAAAGTTGTACTCTGCAGAGGTGTACACATCCACCAGATCCAGTACACCTCCCGTGAAACAACCACGGACTGTAACAACAGTATGTAAACATCAGGTATATGATCATAACCATCCACTATGTTCAAGCTAGAATATGCCTATCTCTCGATTGAGGTTGTTCTCCCCGGCATCAAGTCCCACCCTGCCTAGCCAGGAGCCTCAATGAATGCATCCGGAGGGAAAATTAATCCCACACTTTATATGCCTCAACATTGGGAGTTTTGACGACATTCGGTTCGAGGGTACGACGCCCCTTATAGCAAGTGAGATAGCACACACTAATAAGAACAAACTTCAAGTTAAGCCCCTTGCCCATGTTGGGGTAGGGTGGCAGTACGGTAAAGGTTGTCCGGCGAAGACTAGGTTATGTGTCATTTTTGAAAAACACCACTTTCTCAAAAATGACCACTTCCACATTCCTCCGGAGAACAAGGATCCGCCTTTTCTCCGGGTTTTTCCGTAAAGCCTTGGTTTTGTAGAATCACAATTTTAGGGTGTCCACTTAGGGACTAGTATATTTGATGGTAATAAATACCATATGGTGGCCTATGGGCTTGGTATTTCCAAGTTTAACTACTGGCATGATAGTAACCTATAATATAGTATAGTAGTAATCGCCACATCAAAAATAGTTTTGATAATCAAGTTTTTGTAAAACTTCAGAGGTAAAACATGCATGATATATAATGGTAAGTATTGTATCAGCAAGCAATCAGGATGCTTGCCTGGTATCTCTTTGTGTCCCTGGTTGTTGGAGTGACTGGAACTTGAAACAGAGCTTCACGACACTTCCTTCCTCTTCGTTTTCTAACGCCGTAAAAAGAGAATAAAGGACACACATTCAGAACCAAACAAGACAAACAAGGCTACAAGTAATACATACAGCAAGCAATCAAGAAGTACCACCCAAGTTCTCAATTTTTCCCTTAAGAAAAATTGGCATAAAAACTATAGTTGAAAAGTCTGCTTTTTCCTAGTGTTTATGTGTGGCCAATTCAATGATTTTTAGTTAAGAACACCATGGACCAGTGGGGTAGAGCACATGTTACTAGACAGTAGGGTGTCACATAAAACACATTTTTATGTCTAAAAACTTCCCCAACAATCTCTATGGCTAGCACATATAATTTGCTAAAATACTCAAGTGGTGAAAAAGGCTCATGACAACAAGTCAAGCCTATTTTCCACCATGATGCAAAAGTACCAGTGGGTGTTCCACTAGCAAAAATGCTCACCAAGAGGTTAATAAGCCTCTGGTCACTTTTATAAAAGTGCTCCAAACAAACAATCTAGCATCAAAAACTCCTACTCATACTAGTAGAAAATTTAGGAAAAATACTAGACTAGTTTAGGCTACACTAGTTAATTTTATGCACAAGTGTGCAAGCTATCAGAGGCAAAATACTCCTCTAACCAGTACCATAAATGCTACTGGATTCCACAAAATAACATAAAAAAGCATAGCTAGGAAACAAGGAAAAACTATGCTTAAAAGGCTACACATGTGAGGAGATTAATTCCTAGTCATCCAAGTGTTACTCATGCTTTTATGCTACTTAAGAGGAAACCTATCAGAGGTGAAAACCCTAAGATAATAATGCCACAAGGACATTCCATCCTCTGGTTTCCACACCAAAGATTCATAGTTTTCCCTAGGGTAAAACAAGACAAAAAGCATACATGAATATCCTAGTATGAAATTTAGACTTTAAGCATTGCTATTTAAATCTATTTCAAACACAAGCACCAAGTATCTAGAGGTTCTATAACCAAAATAACAGTACCTAAATGGTACTGGTTTCATGAGAATTAATCTAGCAATAAGCCTAAAAAGCATTTAAAGATCTACTCAAAACATATATAAAAGAAACACATCTAGTGTGGGGGAAATAATGTTTCCACCAACAATGCAATGAAACCAGTGGGTGTTCCACTAGCATATCAAAGCATTAAGAGGTCACAATGCCTCTGGTCCATTTGCTAAAAATTAACAAAAAAAACTAAACTAGCATCTAGTGCATTAACAATACTAGCAGAAAATAATAGGGTGCTTAAATAAGCAAGGCACTGCTACTCATGTTATTGTTTTCACACAAGTGAAAACTTTAGGGGTCAAGTACTCATAACAAACTTATCAAAATGCTACTGGACCTATGGATACAACCCAAAAATATGTGGTCACAAAACCACAAATGATTATGTCAAAATTCCACACCTGAGGGAATTTTTCCATAACAAAACTCATAGTCATGACAAAGCTAATAGTGATTTTCTACCAATTCCAATGCAACATAGCAGAGGTGATAACAACACAAACTAAGTACCAACATGGTACTGGATACACTCAAAAAATCCAAGTGCTTTGCACATGAATTCATCACTCAAAAATGCTATGCAAATATTAACTAGAGAATAATCAAATGCTATTAACAAAAATTCTATTTCTTCGCAACTCAAGTCCACACAATCTAACATGCTAAAATATCTAAGTAGCACTTAGAAAACAAGTTCACACAACTTTTACATGCTAGAAAACAATAATGCAACACAAAAATATAATCACAACAATTAATTAGCTAAAATGCCAAAATGGCAGAAACAGGTGAAACAAAGATCTGTCCACCAAATTTTATATGATGCACTAAACATTAAACCCTTCTAGGTTTGGATAGCCCTAATCATATACAAGACCATCCAGTTGAGTTTGCATCAAAAATCAGTTTTAATAATTTTATAAAAATCACCAAAGTGCTCTCTGGTGTTTTACCAAATTGCATGCCATTTCAACAATACAATGAATTTGGAAACGAGGTTAAATGCTCCTGTTAGGAAATTTCAAGGGCTTTCCAATGCAATTGGCCTCACTTCATTCTGTGTTGTAAAATAAAAATGGTGCTCATTTTGGTGTTTCTGGTACCTGTTGCCCAATCATTTTTCATTTCAAATCTATCTATCCAAAAGTAGATCTACAACTTGGAGATGGTTTAGAATTAGTTGAGGTACCACTGTAAATTTTAGTTTGGTCAAATTCATATTTTAAGTTGCCTTTTAGGTCCAAAAGTAAACAAGGCACATTCTGTAAAAAAATAAATGGAAAAAGAACATGTCACGGGCCAGATCTGCTACTGGGCCGGCCAGATCTGATCTTTACCGCGGCAGATCTACCCGCAGGTCGCTGACGCGCGGGCCTCCGCCCACGTGGCAGCCACGCGGCGGGTGCGCAGGGGCCACCTGCAGGTTTGACTGCATCCACGCGGGGTCAAAGCGCAGCTGCGTCATCGCGACGTCAGCGCGACGTCACCCCGCCGGCGGGACGACTCCGGCGAGCCAAAATCGACGCGTACGTTCACCGTTCTCGTGATTAAAAAGCATCAAAACGTTGCTATCGACGCGGGCAAGCGATTGGTCGGGTTCTCGTTTCCTGGAAGGCCACCGGAGGACGGCGGCAACGGCCACGCGCGGCGGCCGGAGAGCGTCCACGGCGCGGCGGCGATTAAGAGCGAGAGGGAGGGGGAAAGTGGACCGGGACGGTCGCATGCTCACCCTGGACGCGTTGGAGGGCTCGGATGAGGAGGAGGGAGCTCGAGTCGGCCGGGATTCGTCGACGGAGCTCGCCGGCCCCGAGGACGAAAGTGGATGGCGCGGCCACCACGCGACGTTTCTTCTCGATTCCTTGTGCACCGAGCAACTACTCGACGAGGCGGAGACAAAGGAGCCAACGGCGACCGGCGGCGAGGTCCGCAGCGGCCGAATCGACGGCGGCCATTTCGGCCTAGGGTTTGGGTTGGCTTTTCTTGCACAGTAGAGAGAAAAGAGGGGGTTTGCTCGAGGGGGGGAGAGAGAGGGGGCAGGTAGCAGCACATGGGAGGGGTTTTTAACTACCTAGAAGCCTTCTACTCGAAGCTAAGGAGCATGGGCTCCCATGTCCTCCATTGCATCATCTACAGGAAGAAGAAGGACACCATGTGACTCAGCTTACATTTAAGTCCCTGGAAAATTACAAGTAGGTCCCTGTACTCTCTGAAAATGGATGTTTTCCCTAAGCAAACAAAGTTAAAATTTGAAATCCTTTTGCCCAAAATTCTTATTAGTTAAGATGTACAACATATATGAAAATTGGCTCCATTGGATAAACTTTATAATTCAAAGTTGTTTAAATTTGAATTCTTACATAAATGGACATTGAATTTATTAACCTACTTAGGAGCTTCCAAAAATTATAATTTTTGGCACACATTTCTTATTTTATGTGTTACTTATGTGGTAGAAATTTCAAGTCATTTAGAGTTACTTCATAGAACAAACTTGTTCAAATTTCAAAAAGGTGCTGTGAAGAAAACAGGGGTTTTTGGAAACTTAAACAATTCAAAAACTTGTTTCCTTTTGGTTTTCATCCTTATTTATGATATATAGCATGTGGTATTTATTTCATGGCATTTGGAAAAAGTTTGTAGAACAAACATGTTCAAAATCCCAATTGTTGCTGTGGAGAAAAACCATGTTTTCAGGACTTTAATGGATTCAATTTTTGGTCTCCTCTTGTGTGTGTTCCTTATTTGATATAAGGAAGCAATGGTATTAATTTCAAATCATTTTAAGAAAGTTTCCAATAGTAACTTGTTTTAGTTTTCTGTTTCTGGAAATATTGGAATTTCTATTTAATAAAGCACTTGGCTTTTCTTTAGCAATGCTTTGCCAAAATATTTATGTGACTAGAGATAGCAAGTCAATGCTCTCCAATACCTTTGTTTTTAATCTTGCAAGGTTGGAAAAACATTTGATAATATTTTGGTGAAGCATTTAAGAATGCCTCTTTTCCTGATAATCTTTTAGGGAAATTTTATTAAGTGTTTCCTCTTTCTTAATTTGGGTCTTGGAATAATATTCAACAAGTATGAGTTTCATAAGATAGTTTTGTAAAACTCTTTGATCAATATTTACTTGAGAAAATATTGCCAAAGTCATTGGAACAATATGTTGAATATTTTTATCATTGGAACAATATGTTGAATATTTTTAGTTTACTGCTTTGCTATCCTTTTTAAGTTTGTTTAGTTGCACTTAAACAAACACAAACAAACACAATCAAGGTTTATTAGCCAAGCAATTAGCAAAACAACTGTGTTAACAGGTATTCCAAAATTGGGATGTGACAGGTCTTCCCCCTTAAAAAGAATCTCGTCCCCGAGATTCACAAGCGAGGACTAAGGGAGGGCCAACAAACACAATGTTAGTGTTGGAGTGCAGGTGCTTCCCCCCTTTGACTTTTCTTGGGGGGTGGGGTACATCCCTAAATTAGTGAATTCACTATTAAAAGAAGTACACCAGTACTTGTTTTAGGTCCAAAACTTTTTGTTTCCTAGTTTGAACAAAAATTAAGGTTTGTGCAGAACTACCTGGAAAAATACCGTCAATTATTTACATGAGTTTCTAGCTAAATCCCACATATTACATACCACATATGGAGTGGTCTACCACTCTCATAACAAGGTATATAAGAAGCTAAAAATATAGCTTGTGGGTGCAAAGGTTAGGTTGCTAAGGTAAAACAAACAGACAGAACAATAGCCACGGCAGTGGATATTACTCACCACCAGCGACTATCACTTAAAGTGTTCATGATTTTAGTTGGATGTTTTTGTTTCATAAGATACTCTTAATCACAATCATAACACAAGTATAAACTCATGCTAAGGTAAAATATTTAAACAAAATCCAATAAGCAAGCAAACAACACCACAGATGAATAGACTATTTATTCACCAGGTTATTGTTTATTAGAGGTTTTGGAATCCATCAATCATGAAAAATTAGCAAACAACCAGTAGATAAAAAAAACAATGAATTCAATCATACAGATACTCTAAAACACCATCTTCACACAAGATAAAAGCTCCTATTTACAGGCATAAACAAGAACAGGACTGCACAAATAACACACTAGTATGAAAAATCTGCACCAGCATGCTATAAGAGATAATCATATCCTATAACCATAGAACATGCAACTAAATAATTCATGGCATGATAACAGAAGTAATAACTTCCTAAACATGCTATATCAACACATATACTCATAAAATAAAAAGAGGGTAATACTAGAGCAAAAGTCACCATTTTCTAGTGGTGAAACTAGCTTCACTCTAGAGAAGCAAACAATGCTATCATGATGTTTAAATCTAAACAAGCAAGTCATGGATATAAATTTACCTAATAGCAGTACACAAAACTTACTCATGTTAGTAAGCACAAACATCAAAACAATCCCATGATACAACTATTAATCATGCAGAAATTTTCTTCTAGCAATTTCTGTTTTCTTTAACCAATTACTAGCAAACAAGCAAGGTATAACTCACACAACCAGTAGCTATGCAAGTAATGAAAAGTTATCTAAACCTTCTCAAAAATCCATACACTCAATTTAAAATCATTCACAAACAATCTACCAATCAAGAGGAATTTATTTTATTTGCGAACAATTTAATTTCAGCACACGATAGTGAGACATTTCTTAACATGATACCCCTAAGGAATATTATGCTAACAAAAGGATCACACCTAAACACATTAGTATTTACTCATAAGAAATAAACTTCTCACTTTCATAGGTGAAAAGAAACAATTATATTTTCCATGGTGGAAAATAGAAATCCATCACATAGTGAAACATGCTATTTTCACACATGTGTATGGTTGGGGATTTTCATCCTCAAGCCAAAATACAATGGGACCAGTGGGCTATGTCCTACTAACACCAAGGAAAAATAGGTACTAAACCTCTGGTTACTCATGAAAAACTTTGCATACAAGATAAAATATAAGGCTATTTAATCTAGTGAAGCAATACTAGTGCATATTGATAGCAATTCTTACACATGCTGTTTTATTAAAAGACATGCAAGCTAACATAGGTACAAGCATCAAAATATCAGTACCTAAATGGTACTGGACTCAAAGAAAACATAGCACAACATTTATCAAAGCATTCACACAAAGATCTAGCTTTCACAATAATTGCAAATAATAAAAACTGGAAAAATAGCAAATGTTACTCATGCTTTGCTATAAGATCACATGCAAGTTAATGAAGATAACAACATATAAATAACAGTACCAAAATGGTACTGGATCTATCATAACCATAACAAAAATCTAGGTACATCGAATCTATAAGGATTTGCCCACTCAACAATCCAAATAATAAAACTGGAAGGTAACAAATGCTATTTCATTTTTAATCTAGTTTCCAATCATGCACACACTTTCTAGGGTAGATTTATTGTAAAAATATATGTTAGGAAGCAAGATTGAATAATACACAAATTTATTTCAATCAAGAGCACACAAAGAAACAAACACCGGAAAACTGCTGTTTTCCAGATCTATCATAACCATTCCATCGTTCACTTAATTTCTAAACCCCAAATTTCATAGTACCTACAATGTATACTAAAATTTGGTTTCCAAAGTAGATACACCTAATATCTTATTGACTAGTAAACGAATAGGTCTTCATCTTATTTTCTTGTGACTTCTCCTTTTTACCAACTAGATTAAAAAGTGTCGTAAGCCACTTAATTCTTTGGTTTAGAA
Organism: Alopecurus myosuroides; assembly: GCA_028641055.1. Taxonomy (NCBI): domain Eukaryota; kingdom Viridiplantae; phylum Streptophyta; class Magnoliopsida; order Poales; family Poaceae; genus Alopecurus; species Alopecurus myosuroides. The sequence continues at coordinate 425,004,074 of CM054060.1, forward strand.
AGAGTTATCAGTAGTTCGCATGCTTTGGTTAGGTGTCAACCTAAGATTAGAAAAAAGCATGTTAGTCTTGTTAGCTTTCTATTTAATCATGTTTGTCCGACAAGATACGACTAGCGTCATATGTCGAATATTGAATTGTGCTCTTTTGATTGGCTTTTGAGGGGGTTGCGCATCATGGCATGCGAAGAATTATTTTGCACCTTTCTCCATAGGAGGGAGGTATATAACTTTTAAAAGGGGATCTCTTTAGTTTGGTCTTTTAAAAAGGGACATAAAAAGGTGCGACATTTAGCCAACATGGTAGAAAGAGTCTTTTGCACACACACAAACATAGAGGTTTTGGTCAGTATTGGTTGGTTCATTCACGCCTTTTCTTCTTTGAGGGTTGTCGTTGTTGGAGCTTTATCTGTTGGAGTGCATCACTGGTAGCAATGCTTTCAGCTCGTGTGGCTTGATGGTCCTCTATTATTAGGCCCAATGGTGCTTTCATTAATTGTGAGGGAGATGGTGGTGGTTCACGACGGGTGGCATTATGAAGCGAAAACAAGTATAAGTCTAAGCAACTAATTCTTGTTTTTTGAATACTATACAAACATTTTTGCTTGCAAAAATTTAACACGAGGTGATTCAAAAACAAGAGCGGGGCAAGCACAAATCTGCAAATTTTGAGCACCCCACAAACATATAGAAGTCTAGATGAACCAAATTCTACACCGCACAACAGCACAAAGTCCTACGGACACACATAAGCAAGCCAAAACACACAAGCAAGGCTCCATTGGAGCTACATCGGGGGAGGTTACTCAGGGAGTCATCGCTAAATTACTCCAAACTAGACGGATCCAAAATCCTAGAAGTGGCTGAAGAACTATATCTACTTCTGACCATCATCACTGTAGAGCTAGGCAATTTTTTTGGTCTTCTCGGGACATCGGCAAGTATACAAGTTTTTGTATAGAAACAAGATAATAGAAGTAAAGTTTGATAAAACTTTATGCAACAATCTGTTTTTGAAACTCCAGCTATTTTCTGAACAGAATACTTCAAAGACGAGAGATGTTTCAAAAACAGAGCGGAGCAGTTGCAAATAAGTAAGAAATAAACTCTTAACCGAGAGAGATACCAATTTTGTAAGGCCCGCCCTTCGAACCACTGTTCAAGGACGCCCTTGATATGCATTTAGAATCTTTTGAAAAGATATAAAGGAGGGAAAATATACTAAAATTCCCTTAGATAAAAATAATTTAGATAGTAAATAGGTTTTTACTCCAAAATACTTTTCTTTCCTATCTGACGTCCATGCTAACTAAGGTCTCCTAAGGTCAGGATGGCTCTGATACCAACTCTGTAAGGACCCCAGACCGGCAGTCTGAAACCCTACGTATGCATACATTCACGATCCCAGAAAGATCAGTCGTGAACAACATACACAGTTGGCACACAGAAATACATCATCCATTACACGAATACAAAAAGGTATTACATAAAAGATCACATGATCAAGTTTAACGCAACTGCCACATGGGGCAGGCAACTTATCAAACACAGCGGAAGACAAATAAAACACAACGTAGTTGAGCCCAAGTCACGCCTTAACCTACAGGCTGCTGACCCGGAGACGATCCTAGTTCGCAAAGCCGTCAACTCCGTACTTCTCTTCATAGATATCCTTTGGAGGCTCCTTCTCCAAATCTGATAAGTAGATACCAGGGGCGAAACCATAATGAGTACATTTGAATGTACTCAACAAGACATCCATCATTTCACTTACTAAACATGCAAATATGCTTATATGGTGGAATAGGTAGGCTATAAATATGGTTCACTATCAATGGTGTTCATATATGATGACACCACAGTTGCAGTCAGGTTAATCTGTATCTTCGTTGAAGAAGATACTTCAGAAGAAAATAATATAGTTTTATTTCTCTTGTCGATATCACATGTACAAGAGGTTTTGTAAAACTTTGTTAAAGAATGTTTTCTCTTTACAAAACTTCTTGGAATCAGCTTCTAGAATTCTTGCTTAGAGTAGAAAAGGTTTTCTTTGCCAAACATTTTGTTTTGTATAACATCATCTGGCTTTTCATCATCGACCATACCTCCACGGTATAAGTTTCCATTCCTTTCCGAACTTCACAAGTTCAACACTTCCTTTCCAAAAAATTCCTTTTCAAAAACTTCTTTTTTGAAAACATTGACACAATGCTAGCTACATGGCCATTCAACTGTCCATATCCGAGGACGCGGCTTCTTCGAAAAAGTTGTACTCTGCAGAGGTGTACACATCCACCAGATCCAGTACACCTCCCGTGAAACAACCACGGACTGTAACAACAGTATGTAAACATCAGGTATATGATCATAACCATCCACTATGTTCAAGCTAGAATATGCCTATCTCTCGATTGAGGTTGTTCTCCCCGGCATCAAGTCCCACCCTGCCTAGCCAGGAGCCTCAATGAATGCATCCGGAGGGAAAATTAATCCCACACTTTATATGCCTCAACATTGGGAGTTTTGACGACATTCGGTTCGAGGGTACGACGCCCCTTATAGCAAGTGAGATAGCACACACTAATAAGAACAAACTTCAAGTTAAGCCCCTTGCCCATGTTGGGGTAGGGTGGCAGTACGGTAAAGGTTGTCCGGCGAAGACTAGGTTATGTGTCATTTTTGAAAAACACCACTTTCTCAAAAATGACCACTTCCACATTCCTCCGGAGAACAAGGATCCGCCTTTTCTCCGGGTTTTTCCGTAAAGCCTTGGTTTTGTAGAATCACAATTTTAGGGTGTCCACTTAGGGACTAGTATATTTGATGGTAATAAATACCATATGGTGGCCTATGGGCTTGGTATTTCCAAGTTTAACTACTGGCATGATAGTAACCTATAATATAGTATAGTAGTAATCGCCACATCAAAAATAGTTTTGATAATCAAGTTTTTGTAAAACTTCAGAGGTAAAACATGCATGATATATAATGGTAAGTATTGTATCAGCAAGCAATCAGGATGCTTGCCTGGTATCTCTTTGTGTCCCTGGTTGTTGGAGTGACTGGAACTTGAAACAGAGCTTCACGACACTTCCTTCCTCTTCGTTTTCTAACGCCGTAAAAAGAGAATAAAGGACACACATTCAGAACCAAACAAGACAAACAAGGCTACAAGTAATACATACAGCAAGAAATCAAGAAGTACCACCCAAGTTCTCAATTTTTCCCTTAAGAAAAATTGGCATAAAAACTATAGTTGAAAAGTCTGCTTTTTCCTAGTGTTTATGTGTGGCCAATTCAATGATTTTTAGTTAAGAACACCATGGACCAGTGGGGTAGAGCACATGTTACTAGACAGTAGGGTGTCACATAAAACACATTTTTATGTCTAAAAACTTCCCCAACAATCTCTATGGCTAGCACATATAATTTGCTAAAATACTCAAGTGGTGAAAAAGGCTCATGACAACAAGTCAAGCCTATTTTCCACCATGATGCAAAAGTACCAGTGGGTGTTCCACTAGCAAAAATGCTCACCAAGAGGTTAATAAGCCTCTGGTCACTTTTATAAAAGTGCTCCAAACAAACAATCTAGCATCAAAAACTCCTACTCATACTAGTAGAAAATTTAGGAAAAATACTAGACTAGTTTAGGCTACACTAGTTAATTTTATGCACAAGTGTGCAAGCTATCAGAGGCAAAATACTCCTCTAACCAGTACCATAAATGCTACTGGATTCCACAAAATAACATAAAAAGCATAGCTAGGAAACAAGGAAAAACTATGCTTAAAAGGCTACACATGTGAGGAGATTAATTCCTAGTCATCCAAGTGTTACTCATGCTTTTATGCTACTTAAGAGGAAACCTATCAGAGGTGAAAACCCTAAGATAATAATGCCACAAGGACATTCCATCCTCTGGTTTCCACACCAAAGATTCATAGTTTTCCCTAGGGTAAAACAAGACAAAAAGCATACATGAATATCCTAGTATGAAATTTAGACTTTAAGCATTGCTATTTAAATCTATTTCAAACACAAGCACCAAGTATCTAGAGGTTCTATAACCAAAATAACAGTACCTAAATGGTACTGGTTTCATGAGAATTAATCTAGCAATAAGCCTAAAAAGCATTTAAAGATCTACTCAAAACATATATAAAAGAAACACATCTAGTGTGGGGGAAATAATGTTTCCACCAACAATGCAATGAAACCAGTGGGTGTTCCACTAGCATATCAAAGCATTAAGAGGTCACAATGCCTCTGGTCCATTTGCTAAAAATTAACAAAAAAAACTAAACTAGCATCTAGTGCATTAACAATACTAGCAGAAAATAATAGGGTGCTTAAATAAGCAAGGCACTGCTACTCATGTTATTGTTTTCACACAAGTGAAAACTTTAGGGGTCAAGTACTCATAACAAACTTATCAAAATGCTACTGGACCTATGGATACAACCCAAAAATATGTGGTCACAAAACCACAAATGATTATGTCAAAATTCCACACCTGAGGGAATTTTTCCATAACAAAACTCATAGTCATGACAAAGCTAATAGTGCTTTTCTACCAATTCCAATGCAACATAGCAGAGGTGATAACAACACAAACTAAGTACCAACATGGTACTGGATACACTCAAAAAATCCAAGTGCTTTGCACATGAATTCATCACTCAAAAATGCTATGCAAATATTAACTAGAGAATAATCAAATGCTATTAACAAAAATTCTATTTCTTCTCAACTCAAGTCCACACAATCTAACATGCTAAAATATCTAATTAGCACTTAGAAAACAAGTTCACACAACTTTTACATGCTAGAAAACAATAATGCAACACAAAAATATAATCACAACAATTAATTAGCTAAAATGCCAAAATGGCAGAAACAGGTGAAACAAAGATCTGTCCACCAAATTTTATATGATGCTCTAAACATTAAACCCTTCTAGGTTTGGATAGCCCTAATCATATACAAGACCATCCAGTTGAGTTTGCATCAAAAATCACCAAAGTGCTCTCTGGTGTTTTACCAAATTGCATGCCATTTCAACAATACAATGAATTTGGAAACGAGGTTAAATGCTCCTGTTAGGAAATTTCAAGGGCTTTCCAATGCAATTGGCCTCACTTCATTCTGAGTTGCAAAATAAAAATGGTGCTCATTTTGGTGTTTCTGGTACCTGTTGCCCAATCATTTTTCATTTCAAATCTATCTATCCAAAAGTAGATCTACAACTTGGAGATGGTTTAGAATTAGTTGAGGTACCAATTTAAATTTTAGTTTGGTCAAATTCATATTTTAAGTTGCCTTTTAGGTCCAAAAGTAAACAAGGCACATTCTGTAAAAAAATAAATGGAAAAAGAACATGTCACGGGCCAGATCTGCTACTGGGCCGGCCAGATCTGATCTTTACCGCGGCAGATCTACCCGCAGGTCGCTGACGCGCGGGCCTCCGCCCACGTGGCAGCCACGCGGCGGGTGCGCAGGGGCCACCTGCAGGTTTGACTGCATCCACGCGGGGTCAAAGCGCAGCTGCGTCATCGCGACGTCAGCGCGACGTCACCCCGCCGGCGGGACGACTCCGGCGAGCCAAAATCGACGCGTACGTTCACCGTTCTCGTGATTAAAAAGCATCAAAACGTTGCTATCGACGCGGGCAAGCGATTGGTCGGGTTCTCGTTTCCTGGAAGGCCACCGGAGGACGGCGGCAACGGCCACGCGCGGCGGCCGGAGAGCGTCCACGGCGCGGCGGCGATTAAGAGCGAGAGGGAGGGGGGAAAGTGGACCGGGACGGTCGCATGCTCACCCTGGACGCGTTGGAGGGCTCGGATGAGGAGGAGGGAGCTCGAGTCGGCCGGGATTCGTCGACGGAGCTCGCCGGCCCCGAGGACGAAAGTGGATGGCGCGGCCACCACGCGACGTTTCTTCTCGATTCCTTGTGCACCGAGCAACTACTCGACGAGGCGGAGACAAAGGAGCCAACGGCGACCGGCGGCGAGGTCCGCAGCGGCCGAATCGACGGCGGCCATTTCGGCCTAGGGTTTGGGTTGGCTTTTCTTGCACAGTAGAGAGAAAATAGGGGGTTTGCTCGAGGGGGGGAGAGAGAGGGGGCAGGTAGCAGCACATGGGAGGGGTTTTTAACTACCTAGAAGCCTTCTACTCGAAGCTAAGGAGCATGGGCTCCCATGTCCTCCATTGCATCATCTACAGGAAGAAGAAGGACACCATGTGACTCAGCTTACATTTAAGTCCCTGGAAAATTACAAGTAGGTCCCTGTACTCTCTGAAAATGGATGTTTTCCCTAAGCAAACAAAGTTAAAATTTGAAATCATTTTGCCCAAAATTCTTATTAGTTAAGATGTACAACATATATGAAAATTGGCTCCATTGGATAAACTTTATAATTCAAAGTTGTTTAAATTTGAATTCTTACATAAATGGACATTGAATTTATTAACCTACTTAGGAGCTTCCAAAAATTATAATTTTTGGCACACATTTCTTATTTTATGTGTTACTTATGTGGTAGAAATTTCAAGTCATTTAGAGTTACTTCATAGAACAAACTTGTTCAAATTTCAAAAAGGTGATGTGAAGAAAACAGGGGTTTTTGGAAACTTAAACAATTCAAAAACTTGTTTCCTTTTGGTTTTCATCCTTATTTATGATATAGAGCATGTGGTATTTATTTCATGGCATTTGGAAAAAGTTTGTAGAACAAACATGTTCAAAATCCCAATTGTTGCTGTGGATAAAAACCATGTTTTCAGGACTTTAATGGATTCAATTTTTGGTCTCCTCTTGTGTGTGTTCCTTATTTGATATAAGGAAGCAATGGTATTAATTTCAAATCATTTTAAGAAAGTTTCCAATAGTAACTTGTTTTAGTTTTCTGTTTCTGGAAATATTGGAATTTCTATTTAATAAAGCACTTGGCTTTTCTTTAGCAATGCTTTGCCAAAATATTTATGTGACTAGATATAGCAAGTCAATGCTCTCCAATACCTTTGTTTTTAATCTTGCAAGGTTGGAAAAACATTTGATAATATTTTGGTGAAGCATTTAAGAATGCCTCTTTTCCTGATAATCTTTTAGGGAAATTTTATTAAGTGTTTCCTCTTTCTTAATTTGGGTCTTGGAATAATATTCAACAAGTATGAGTTTCATAAGATAGTTTTGTAAAACTCTTTGATCAATATTTACTTGAGAAAATATTGCCAAAGTCATTGGAACAATATGTTGAATATTTTTATCATTGGAACAATATGTTGAATATTTTTAGTTTACTGCTTTGCTATCCTTTTTAAGTTTGTTTAGTTGCACTTAAACAAACACAAACAAACACAATCAAGGTTTATTAGCCAAGCAATTAGCAAAACAACTGTGTTAACAGGTATTCCAAAATTGGGATGTGACAAATCACCAAATCGATTTGGGCGCGTTTAGTAGGGTGCATCTCTCCGGACTAGGCCTGCTGGTTACTGGATGCAGAGGAGACATGTAGCCCCTTTAGTTACATTTGAAGTGAATTTCCTTCCGCACGATTCTCAAAGCACCCCTAGGCTAGGCCCGCTGGAAACGGCCGAATCGGCAGTTCCTCTAGAGCCACGCTGCATGGGGTCGAAGAAGAGGAATGCGGCGTGCGAGCTGCTGCAGGGCGGAGATGGCACCAACACTACTCTCCAACTTTTTATATGTTTCTTTTCTTTAATAGAATTTTCGGCAACTAGAGCGCATCTATATACTATTTGATATGCTCATTTGAAAGTGTGGACATCCATTGGATATATATCGATTTCCCTTGAAACTATGACCACGCACTTGTATGGTTGTAAATAAGAAACAACCATATTAGGTGGTCATTGTGGATACCTTTACTCAGGATACTTGCATCAATAAGCAACCATATTAACTTCTTCAATCAACCTCTTGATAGGTTTAGAAACCCTCTTTTGTCTATCGGCTGCAACAAAATGATATGATGGCTGCACATCACTAGAAACTTATGGATCATTGTCCTCCTAAATTTCTGGTGTAGATCCTGAGTCAATAGGGTGAACCAGCTGAACGATTTTCTCAATTTGGTTCTCAGCGGGAATATCAGCAGATCGTTTAGAGAGAATTCCTTATTTGACATTAGCTGATAATATGGTTCCCTCTTTGGCCCTAGAAATGTTTTTCTTCCCTATTTCATACTTGGTCTAAATTGTATTCCCTATATGACACTCTAGCTCATTTTGGCACTAACGGTGTTATATAAGGGCATAAAAAGACGCCTTTGCCCCTAGTGCGTTATCTGACCAAAAAAATGTATATAAGACAAAATATTTATGCATGGGTAAAGTGAGTAGTAATACGTGATATTTCAGCCTGTTCGGAGCGATTTTTTTTGTTAATTATTGTGCAGTCCTGCAAAACTTTGTAACTTCAAGAAGATCAATGTACATAGAGATTATCTAAAGGGCGGAAAAGATGTTCTATAAATTTCACTCGCCATGCCTCTTATAACTGCTGCATCAGTTTGCTAAATTGCATCACCATCTGCCATCCCATTAATTTTCTTTTTGATTGCATGACACACCACCTTGTTGTGAAATAACTTCGCAGTTGGATCACCTTCATCCAGCCAATGAACTCTGAAGCAGTACATCCACATTATTTCTCATCCGTACTGCATTTTGTTCATCAGGTGGAACAATACATGTCTAAGCCAGCATCATGGTCTTGTTACTTCACGTGGAAGTCTAGCTCTACACAATTCCTATTTCTGATGCTTCCAAGTCCTACCATATACGTGATTTTCAACAACATTTCAAAATGAGTTATAGCTCAATTTAAAACTTGTGCGCATTGGAATGTGGTGTATGTTTACAAGAACCTAGCAATGGATGATCTTGAAATCCTTGTTCAACCTCAAGCACCTGGTTTCATTCCGATTCTCTATTTTGATGCGTAAATAGGAATGATATTATAAAGGTCTACATTATGTGATGCAACAACCATGCAATATATCATTTTATGTAGTTCAATATTACTGTAAGGAGCACATGGTATTCATGTACTGTTGTGAGCATCCACTCTCTTAGTTAGGTTGTTTCTTTTCTGCTTTGCATGTGTCCATGCTGAATTTTCTCTTTCATGTATGTATATTGTTTACCTGGCAATGATTCGGAAGCATCTCATCCCGTAAGTAGCATCTGATCCTACGTATTGAAGTTTACATTGTAATTTAGTTGGACTGGCATATTTTGAGAAAGTATTTGCATTCAGTCATCTTAAGATACATTGTGATTAACGAGCGGCAATACGTACAGTCAGCCAAATTCTTTGCAATATGCATCACATATCGACAATAAAACACTAAACGGCAATGATGCATGAAAATACTTGCCTAATTCTCTCGGTTTGAGCATGAAAAAGGGTAGTAACAACACTTGGTAGGGATGAGTGGTTCCATTATTGATCTCCCATGGGCCATTCACTATGTACTGAAATTGTGTGATCGCATGTACTTTCTATGCTCACCTAACAACCCCACAAATTGTGCCGGAGGACACAATGGGGGTTTATTAAATATATTTTCTAAAAATTAAAGTTAAAATTTTCCATTAGCACTAACGATTTCAAGATTTTTAATGAAATATGGTTTTCATACTAGATAAAGACAACTTCATATACAAGAAAATAATGTGCTAAACACACAATTTTTTTAAAAAAAAATGCAACCAAAAGCTCATTTATTGCAAAAACTTATTTGCTGGAAATAGACTTACGTGGTTGTAGGTCAAAATACGGAGACACTCGTAGATTGTAGGAGGTGTATGTGGTTGATTGTTTAGCTATGTACATGCAAGCACTACTAGGGAAAACAGTACCGCAGGCGAATAGTTTGGGCTTACCGCAGGCGAATACCTGTTCGCCTGGGACCTAAGAGCCTGTGGTATTGCCTTAGCACAGGTGAATAGCCAAATTCGCCCGCGGTAACTAAAACTAGCGCAACTCTTTTTTGTGAACACTTTTTCAACACAACTGCCGTATTTCAAGTTTACTATTTTTGGTGGATACTAGGACATATGTAATGACACCAGGCGAAGGTCTCGCGTTATTTAGCGTTTTTTTTGAATTATCTGGATTTTTCTCAGCTCGTTTTAGGAGAAAGTCAAGACAGCGGGCATGACCGTTCGTATCTAGGGGTTGTATATTCAGCTACTCACCGTGGAACTCTATTGAAATAGGTAGTTGAGTAACTGAAATTATTTTTGCCAAAATTTATGAGAGAATTACGAGCCATCTATAGTTCAAATTTGTCCCATTTCCAACTGAATCGGCAGAAACTTGTGATTTTCAAAAGAGCTGGATGGAAATCTTTTCTTAGAAAACAATTTTTTTATTTGGGTATATCACATATCCTAGCATGTTAAAAAAAATTAAGCCCCCAAGTTTTGCAACATGTTTGTGGTAGGTCCTTCACAAAAGGAACCATTTCTGACACTCCGAAAATGGAAAATGGTTTTTTTATTCAGTTAAAAAAACAAATTCCTTCATCAACATTGTCCGTGCTTCCAAGATGCATGTTTGTGTGCAATATGGTCTCATTATAACAAACTATGCCATGTATTTGGCCATAACACCCGTCATTTGAACCGAAACCCTACAATGTTAGGAGGAGATAGCTCTTTTTTGTGAGCACTTTTTCATAAGGACTGACGTATTCCAAGTTTACTATTTTTAATGGATACTAGGACATATGTAATGACACCAGGCGAAGGTCTCGCGTTATTTAGGGTATTTTTTTGAATTATATGGAATTTTCTCAGCCCGTTTTAGGAGAAAGTCAAGACGGCGGGCATGGCCGTTCGTAGCTAGGGGTTGTATATTCAGCAACTCACTGTGGATCTCTATTGAAATAGGTAGTTCAGTACCTAAAAATGATTTTTGCCAAAATTTATGAGAAAATTACGAGGCATATGTAGTTCAAATTTGTCCCGTTTCCAGCTGAATTGGCAGAAACTTGTGATTTTCAAAAGAGCTGGATGTAAATCTTTTGTTAGAAAACAAATTGTTTATTTGGATATATCACATGTCCTAGAATGTTAAAAAATGTTAGATACAACTCTTTTTTGCGAACACGTTTTCAACAGAAATGTCGTATTCCAAGTTTATTATTACACATCACCAAGAACATCATCCCTATCTAGTCTTCTGAGTTTTCTTCGTGTGTTTCCCTTTTTTCTGATTGCAACGCAACCATGGACACTCTTTGTTATTTAACAGGATGGTTGGGTCAGTTTTAACCTTGAAGGGTGCAATGTACTCAAACTTATCATAATATTTTGACATGTCTGTCTTGTCCTCCTCTCCCACGATGTTTCTTTTTTCTGAAAGAACTATGTGGCGCTTTGGCTCATCATATGATGTCTCCTCTTGCCTTTCTTTTATTATTTTTGTTTTGGTACACATGTCCTTCACATAGAAAATCTGAGCCACTTCACTGGCTAGCACGAATGGTTCGGTCTCGTATCCTAGATTCTTCAGATCCACTATAGTCATTCCGTACTGTGGGTCTACATGTACCTCGTATTTCAGGTTTAACCATTTGCACCGGAACAAAGGGATCTTGAAAGTAGGTCCATAGTCAAGTTCCCATATCTCCTCTATGTACCCATAATATGTGAACTTCTTCCCATTATCATCTGTTGCATCAAAGCGGAAACCACTGTTTTGATTAGTGCTCTTTTGATCTTGGGCGATCGTGTAAAATGTATTCCCATTTATTTCGTACCCTTGAAAAGTCGATATACGATAAGATGGTTTCTTGGCCAACAAGTATAGTTGGTCTTCAACAGTGGTGTCATTAATGAGATGTGTTTGCAACCAACCGCCAAAAGTCTTCTAGTGTTCTCCATCAATCCAATCTTCACCTTGCTCCGGGTATTTTGAGCGTAAAATATTCATGTGTTCCACTATATACGGAGCCATGATGTCTACGCACGCTTCTATTCTTGTAGACATTGTTGGGACTCCAAGTGCAGAGGTTTGTAGAACAGCAACATGTTTCCCTTAAGTGGATCACCCAAGGTTTATCGAACTTAGGGAGGTAGAGGTCAAAGATATCCCTCTCAAGCAATCCTGCTATCAAGATATAAGAAGTCTCTTGTGTCCCCAACACATCTAATATAATTGTCAGTTGTATAGGTGCACTAGTTCGGTGAAGAGAGAATAAAATGCAAGTAATATGGATGATAATAAGTGATAATAGCAATATAAAATAAAAATGGCAGCAAGCAAACATGTAGCAGAACAGGCGGAAAACGGTGTTTCAATGCTTGGAAATAAGGCTTAGGGCTCCTACGTTCACTAGAGGACACTCTCAACAATGATCACATAAATGAATAACTAGATATCTTCTCTCACTATGCAACTCTTAACCACACTCCGGTCGAATAACAACACCAATCCATGCGTAGGGCTTTAACAACACTCCTCAGAGTAAAGACTTTCCCAACCAAGTAAACCACATACTATCACCATGGGACCCAGATGGCTCCACACAAACACCACCATTTCATAGGGTTATCCAACACAAAATATAAATATAATGCTAAACCACACGGTGCAAACACTATCACCTTTACACCATGATCAAAGCGTTTACGGAGATCTCATAACAAATAACGAACACTAGTCATTGCGTAGGGCTGCAAAAAGAATTCCTTAAAGTTAGCATTCCCATATCTAGTTAACCCCACGCTGTCACTATGAGCGCCCTAGATGGTACTAGACAAACACCACAATTCATAGAGGAGACACACACGATGTGCACACTGTCACCTTCACACCGCAGGACGAGGTGACTCCAAAGTTCATATTAATAAAGCACTTGAGTAGGAAAAGGTGAAGAGTAACATTTACGAATTCAAATAGATTACAAAGCTCACGATCACATATAGATCACACCATGGGAGATAGATATGAAACACATAGCTACCGGTAGAGCCCTCAGCCTTGGGGGAGAACTACTCCCTCCTCATCATAGGAGACAGCAACGGTGATGGAGATGGCGGTGGAGTCGATGGAGATGGGTTCCGAGGGCACTTCCTCGTCATGGCAGGGTGCCAGAACAGAGATCTGTCCCCCGAGACTTGTCGGTGGCGGCGGCGGAGCTACGGATGTATTTTGTGGAAAAGGTCGATCTTTTTAGGGTTTTCCTTCGGGGGAGTATAAATAGGCGAAAGGGCAAAGGCGGTGAAGCTTTGGGGGACCCAGACCACCAGGTGGCGCGGCCAGGGGGACCCACGCCATCCCATGGTGTGTCCACCCTGTGGCCCCGCTCCAGGCTCTTCGGGACTTCTGGAAGCTTCCGGGACTTCTAAGACTTCTAGCTTTCGAATTTATCAATTCCGAGAATATTTCGAGAACAACTTTTCTAAAACTAAAAACAGCAGAAAACAGGGAACTGGCACTTGACATCTTGTTAATAGGTTAGTCCTGGAAAATGTGTAAAAATGCTATAAAGAAGGGAGAAAACATGTAGCAATTGGCATAATATCATCATGGAGCATCAGAAATTATAGATACGTTGGAGACGTATCAAGCACACCCAAGCTTAGTTCCTACTCGTCCTCGAGTAGGTAAACGATAAAACACAATAACATCTGAGGTGATATGCTACTAACATAAACTTGATCATTATAATGTAAAAGCATATGTAAGCTGAGATCATAGAACTTTAAACACAAACATGATAAATAGAACTTTAATAATAAAGCATAGATATCACGTTGCATCATGGAGAGTATCTTAAATAAAGGATCATGGATAATAATGCAAAGAAAGATAAACGTTTGTTTCAGGTATAGAGAAAGCATGGCAAAATGGTATTTCGCTAGTCCTTAAGAGTGGGACAAAACATAAATGCCAGGACACCTTCAAAGTTCATGGGGAAGACTAGAACAAATAATATCACATTATGAATAAATTATTGATGTTTATGGGAAAATGCACATAGAAATCAGAATGACAAAAATGCTCTCTCAACTGTGCATAAAGTTAGAAGATGGAGACTCAACATAAAAGTAAAATAAAGGCCCTTCACGGAGGGAAGCAGGGATCACGCATGTGCTAGAGCTTTTTATTTTATTAAACAGAGGTATTAAAAGTTTGACACTCCTACCATCCATCTTACACAAACCATGTCTAACCGAATCCTCGGGTGCCTGCCAACAATCATATACCATGGAGGAGTGTCTATATTTTGGGAGATGTATGCTAATGTGAACGAATGGTAAACGGAAAATACAGTACGTCACCAGCCAACTAGATTTCACAAGAGCGGCTCCCATATGAAGGACGCAACTGGTGTAGAAGGTCATCCCTCTTTCTCTTTTGTTTACACAATTATGCTTTGATTCATAAATCATGGGCAAAATAGTGAAGAGATTTTGTGTGTATTAATTTGGGGCTGGGCACCCCACTGCCAGCTCTTCTATCAATTGGATAAGCGGATGAAGCCACTAGTCTAGGGTGGGAAATCCAACCAACTAGTGAGATAAAGATTTTCTATTTACGTCCTCATGAGCAAAAACAGGAACACAAAGGAGGAGTAATTGTGAAGGTTTTAAAGGTAACACATGAGCAATTTACTTGGAGTGGCAGTGAAATACCACATGTAGGTAGGTGTGGTGGACACAATGGGAAAACTTTGGTTTTAGGGAGTTGGATGCACGAGTAGAGCTCATACTCAGTACAGGTGGAGCCTAGCAAAAGACTGGGAGCGACAAATCAAGGGAGCATAAGAGCCATAATCATGCATAGCGACATAAACATCATTAATTAAAGCATAAGCGGTATCACAAGTTCAAAAACTAAGTGTTCATGGAGGATATTCGTGACTGGTTCATAGCCATAAACATGGTGTGAACATGCACCAAGTCAACCAAATAAAACATTCGAAAGAGAATAACATAAATTTATGCTTTACTATGACAAGAACAACTCATGAATCTTTCAATGGCATATTAAAAACTCTCAGCTATTTGAGGCTATTCATGCTACTCAATAACCACAAGGCTTAAAAACTAAAATAACATTTAGCATGATATGAAAAAGTTCTAGCCATAGTCTATACAAGCTTCTACTTGCACCGTTATAAATTCTACTTCAAGCAGCAGTTTCTTTTCCCAACAAGCACCATACAAAATATGTTTTAACAAAAATACTCTACATGATACAGCAAGCAAGCATGAGAGTAATAACATGACTCTACTAAAACTAACAGATCTGAATAGGAGATGTATGAAAATAAGGGCCAAATGCAGTACTAGCAAAAAGTGAACACTCACAGAACAATAAGAATGAAAACTAGAGTGTTCTCAGCAATGAAAACGGAGCGTGTCTCTCTCCCACAGAAGCATGATAGGTTCCAACTATTTATTACAGCAAAGAAAACGAAACAAACTAAAAATAAAAAATAAAAGACGCTCCAAGTAAAGCACATAAGATGTGACTGGATAAAAATATAGTTTCACTAGAAGTGACCTGATAAATTGTTGATGGAGAAGAGGATGCATTGGGCATCCCCAAGCTTAGATGCTTGAGTCTTGTTGGAATTTGCTGGGATGTACCACAGGGGCATCCCCAATCTTAGTCTTTTCACTCTTCTTGATCACATCATATCATCCTCTTTTCTTGACCCTTGGAAACTTCCTTCACACCAAACTTCTCACAATCTTCATTAGCAATGTTAGTGCAATCGAAATAATAAATTCACATGGTTCAGTTTCAAAACAACCCTAAAACTCATAAACACATTAGCTACTGTCGTAACTTCTTTTAAAACTATTTTTCTCAAAAGAACACCAAAAGAAATAGATTAAGAGGCAAATACAATTATTAGCAGAAATTTGTCAAAACAGAACAGAAGGTAAAGATGAATTTTTTCGAACATATTCTGTCGCTCAAATCAAAAGTGGTCTACTAAGAAATGTTGCGTAATTATCTGAGGAATAAGCACAAAAAATTTCAGATCATTCTGATCTTCCAGGATTTTATACGATGTTTTACGGTGGACAATAGAAATTTGTTTTCTGCGCAGAAATCCGAAAACCAACTCCAACTTTCGTTACTTGGCACTACTAAAACATGAAAACAAAGATACAAATGATTTTCTACAAAAGTATACAACCCCTTGACTCAAAGAAAACAAAGAAAAACAATGCAAAAATAAAAATGGGTTATCTTTCAAGAAGTGTTTTTCTTTAAAGCCTTTTAGCTAGGCATGATAATTTGAGAAGATGCTCACATGAGAAATATGAATTAAAGCAAAAGAGAGCATCAATAAGCAAATGCAAAACAATTTAAGTCTAACCACTTCCTATGAAAAAGAATCTTGTATAAAAACAAGTCAACGAAACACAAAGTGACTAGCATAGGAAGAAAAATAAGTGCAACTTCAAAAATTTCAGCTTAAAGAGGGAAAACTTGATATTTTTTAGATGCATAAGACTATGTTTCCCTCTTTCAGAATTACTTTCAGTAGCATCATGAATAAAATTAACAATGTAACTATCACATATAACATTCTTATCACGAGCCACATGCATAAAAGAATTAATACTCTCCACATAAGCAAAGTCATTCTTATTAATAGTAGTGGGAGAAAATTCAACAAAATAGCTATCATTATTATTCTCATCACCATAATCATTAAATATAGGTGGCATATTGTAATCATAATTAATATTTTCCTCTATTTTAGGTGGACTGAAAATATCATATTCATCATTGTAAACAGGTGGAACTAGAATACCACAATCATTATAATCATCATATATTGGAGGCAAAGTATCATCAGAGTAAATTTGTTCCTCCATGCTTGGGGGACTAAAAATATGATATTCATCAAGACTAGCTTCCCCAAGCTTAGACTTTTCCATAGCATTAGAAATAATAGTGTTCAAAGCATTCATACTAATAACATTGCTATTAGCATGGAAATCAAGTTCCATAGGTTTTTTTATTTTCTCTTCAAACACTTCATGTCCTAACTTAAGATAAAGATTATAAAGCTCTCTCATATTTTTGTTGTTTTACATTAAGCCTAACTAGTGAAAATAAAAATAAGAAACAAAAAGATATAATTGCAGGATCTAAAGGAAATAAATTCGAGCACTCACACACGAGGATGTGAGTACCTTTTACCTTACCTCCCCGGCAACGGCGCCAGAAAAGAGCTTGATGTCTACGCACACTTCTATTCTTCTAGACAGTATTGGGCCTACAAGTGCATAGGTTTGTAGAATAGCAGCACGTTTCCCTTAAGTGGATCACCCAAGGTTTATCGAACTCAAGGAGGTAGAGGTCAAAGATATCCCCCTCAAGCAACCCTGCAATCATGATACAAGAAATATCTTGTGTCCCTAACACACCTAATACAATTGTCAGTTGTATAGGTGCACTAGTTTGGCGAAGAGAGAATAAAATGCAAGTAATATGGATGATAATAAGTGATAATAGCAATCTGAAATAAAAATGGCAGCAAGCAAACATGTAGCAGAACAGGCGGAAAACGGTGTTTCAATGTTTGGAAATAAGGCCTTGGGCTCCTACTTTGACTAGAGGAAACTCTCAATAATGATCACATAAAAGAATAACTAGATATATTCTCTCACTATGCTACTCTTAACCACTCTCCGGTCGAATAACAACACCAATTAATGTGTAGGGCTTTAACAGCACTCCTCAGAGTAAGCACTTTCCCAACCAAGTAACCCCGATGCTATCACCATGGGACCCTGATGGCTCATTGCAAACACCACAATTTCAAAGGGTTATCCAACACAAAATATAAATATAATGCTAAACCACATGGTGCACATGTTGTCACCTTTACACCATGATCAAAGCGTTTACAGAGATCTCATAACAAATAACGAACACTACTCATTGCGTAGGGCTGCAAAAAACATTCCTCAAAGTAAGCATTCCCATATCTAGTTAACCCCACGCTGTCACTATGAGCGCCCTAGATGGTATTAGACAAACACCACAATTCACAGAGGAGACTCACATGATGTGCACACTGTCATCTTCACACCGCGGGACGAGGTGACTCCAAAGTTCATATTAATAAAGCACTTGAGTACCAAAAGATGAAGAGTAACATCTACGAATTCAAATAGATTACAAACCTCATGATCACATATAGATCATACCATGGGAGAGAGAGATGAAACACATAGCTACCGGTAGAGCCATCAGTCTCGGGGGAGAACTACTCCCTCCTCATCATAGGAGACATCAACGGCGATGGAGATGGCGGAGGAGTCGATGGAGATGGGTTCCGGGGGCACTTTCCCGTCCGGCAGGGTGCTAGAACAGAGATCTATCCCTCGAAACTTGTCGGTGGCGGCGGCGGAGCTACGGATGTATTTTGTGGAAAAGGTCAATCTTTTTAGGGTTTTCCCTCGGGGGAGTATAAATAGGGGAAAAGGCAAAGGCGGTGGAGCTCTAGGGGCCCACACCACCAGGTGGCGCGGCCAGGGGGACCTGCGCCACCCCATGGTGTGGCCACCCTGTGGCCCCCTCCGGGGCTCTTCGGGACTTGGGGAAGCTTCCGGGATTTCTAAGGGTGTGTTTGTTTGGGCTGGCTGTGGCTGGTTGTGGTGCTGTGGAGGGAAAACTGATGTGCACAAAAAGCCGCTGTTTGGAGTTGTGCTGTTTGGCAATTTGACTAGCTGTCTGGCTGTGAACAAATGAATTGTCCGAAATACCCCAGAGTTTCTGAGTACATATCATCTTAAGGGTGACATATATTGCATATGATTTTTTCTTAAACCGAATTGTCACTCATTGCAATTATTCACTCGTTGCAATTATTCACAATATTATCACTCATTGTAATAATTGCATACGCTTCATGTACTTTTTTTTTGCCATTGCTTCATTACATTTTAGAAACAAGAGACGATTAGGAAGGGAACTGACTAAAAAGAAAGATGAATAGAAAATGCATCCACGGGGATGGCCAAGTCCTTAACGCATGCTAAACCTTTTTTTTTGTGGGGACCTGCTTGATCACGGATGTACAACTGATGGCCAAGTCCTTCACGCAACTGTCTATGAGGATGAGCAGCGGTGCCATGCGACCTCGACCTGCTTGCCCAGCGGCCCAAAGACAGACATCGAACGGCGAACTGCAACCTCGACCTGCTGTCCCGGGGTGCACGTACAAGAATGGAGCGACAGACTGCAACCTCGATCTCCAGCTGTCCCGGCGGCGCACGGACAGACTGCAGGCGATGCAGAAGGTCGGCGATACGATTCAGGACGGCGGAGGACGGCCAGGATGCAGGGACTGCGGGATTAGGCGAGGACGGCGAGCATGGAGGGAGGGGCCGGGAAGGCGGGACGGCGGGGATGGGCGGTAAGGCTGGGACGGAGAGGATGGCGGGGATGGCCAGTAAGGCGGGGACAGAGAGGACGGCGGGGATGAGCAGCTCGCCGGCGGGAGGCTCACTGCAAACTAGCGGCGCCGGCGGGAGGGTCAACCATAGGTCGAGTGGAGGGTCGGGGGCTTGGGGGAAACTGCGAACCAGCCAGTTGCGCTCGCGACTAGCGGTGGCATTTGCTCGTAATTCCCGCGAACGACATGTCCATTCTACAAAATGCTTCGCCCCACTTTGCGGGAAGCCACGTGAAGCACCTCTCGGGGTGCTTTCTCTCGGCAGTGCAATCGTGGGACTGGCTTTGGCAAAGCCAGTAGCGAAGCTAGCATATTTGGCTAGCTTTGTTGGCTTTTTTCCGTGGAAAGCCGCAGAAAGCTGAAACAAACACCCCCTAAGGCTTCTAGCTTTCGAATTTTCCAATTCCGAGAATATTTCCAGAACAAATTTTCTGAAACTAAAAACACCAAAAAACAGGGAACTGGCACTTGGTATCTTGTTAATAGGTTAGTCCCGGAAAACATGTAAAAATGCTATAAAGAAGGGAGAAAACTTGTAGCAATTGACATAATATCATCATGGAGCATCAGAAGTTATAGATACGTTGGAAACGTATCAAGCCACCAAGCTAGAATTATGTAGGACTGTGTAGTGTGCTTTAGTGAAAGAATGTCCGTCAATACTTATTTTTTTTATCTCTTTACTAGCGTGCCTTTTCCACGCAGTCTCCCCTCATAGCGAGATTCAGGAACACTGGTCGGCTTAAGGTTAGGAATAAAGTCAACACAAAACTCAATGACCTCCTTTGTACCATAGCCCTTGGAGATGCTTCCTTCTGTCCTAGCAAGGTTATGAACGTATTTTTTCAAGACTCCCATGAATCTCTCAAAGGGGAACATGTTGTGTAGAAATACAGGACCGAGAACATGAATCTTTTCGACTAGGTGAACTATCAGGTGCGTCATAATATTGAAGAATGATAGTGGAAACACTAACTCGAATCTGACAAGACATTGCAGCAAATCCTTCTGTAAATTTGATAAAGTTAGTGGATTGATCACCTTCTGAGAAATTGCATTGAGGAATGCACATTGCTTCACAATGGGTACTCGAACATTTTCTGGCAGAAACCCTCGCAATGCAACCGGAAGTAATTGTGTCATAATGATGTGGCCGTCATGAGATTTTAGGTTTTGAAACTTTTTCTGTCATGTTTATTATTCCCTTTATAATCGACGAGAAGCCAGACGGGACCTTGATGCTGTTCAGGACTTCAAAAAAAAATCTCATTCTCTTCTCTGGTAAGAGCGTAGCTGGCAGGACCTTGATACTTCTCTAGATTCAGATTGTCTCGTTCGTGCATACGTTGTTGGTCGTGCCGTGCATCTAGTGTATCTTTTGTCTTCCCATATACGCCCAAGAAGTTTAGCAGGTTCACGCAAAGTTTTTTCGTCATGTGCATCACGTCGATTGAAGAGTGAACCTCTAGGATTTTCCAATAGGGTAGCTCCCAAAATATATACATCTTCTTCCACATGGGTACGTCTCTTACACTGTCATTTGGAACAGATTGTCCACCAGGACTCTTTCCAAAGATCACTTTTAAATCCTTGACCATTTCATATATTTAACATCCCCCGTAGGGCGGGTAGGTTTTGTCCGGTTATCTGCCTCACCTCTGAAATGCTTGCCTCCTCTCTTTCTTACAAGATGATGTTTTGAAAGAAATCGACGATGCCCTAGGTACACATTCCTGTTTCCCAAATGAATACTGTCCGTATCACCTAAACAATGTGTGCATGCATAGTATCCCTTGTTTGATTGTTCTGAAATGTTACTGAGAGCGGTCCAGTCATTAATGATTATGACCAACAACCCTCGTAGGTTAAATTCCTTTTGTTCATTCTGATCCCACACATGTACACCTTCTTCACGCCATAACTGTAAAAGTTCTTCAACCTATGGCCTCTGGTACATATCAATGTCGTTGCCGTGTTGCCTCGGGCCTTGGATGAGCACTGGAATCATAATGAACTTTTGTTTCATGCACAACCAAGGAGGAAGGTTGTACATACATAGAGTCACCTGTTAGGTGCTATGACTGCAGCTCTGCTCCCCGAAAGGATTAAACCCTTCTGTACTTAGACCAAATCTTAAGTTCCTCTCTTCATCTACAAATGTCTTGAACTTTCTGTCGATTTTTCTCCACTGCGACCCGTCAGCGGGGTGTCTCAACATCACCATCTTTCTTACGGTCTTCTTTGTGCCATCGCAACAACTTGTCATGTTGTCTGTTTTGAAACAAATGTTTTAACCGTGGTATTATCGGAGCATAGCACATTTCCTTGGCGGGAACTCTCTTCCTGGGTCGCGGCTCGCCTTCAACATCACCAGGGTCATCTCGCCTGATCTTATACCGCAATGCACCGCATACCGGGCATGCATTCAAATTCTCGCACTTCTCGCCGGAGTAGAGGATGCAGTCATTGATGCAAGCATTTATCTTCTGCACCTCTAATCCTAGAGGGCAGACGACCTTCTTTGCTTCGCACGTACTAGAGGGCAATACGTTCTCCCCTGGAAGCATCTTCTTTATTATTTTCAGCAACTTTCCAAAATTCTTGTCAGCTAGACCACTCTCTGCCTTCCATTGCAGCAATTCCAGTGTGGTACCCAGCTTTTTATAGCCATCTTTGCAATTTGGGTACAACCAATTTGTTGTGATCCTCTAACATTCTCTCCAACTTCAACTTCTCGTTTTCACTTTCGCAGTTAATCTTCGCATCACGAATGACCCGACCTAAATCGCCATCGGGCTCATAAAAATGAGCTCTTCTTCATCTTCGTCTCCCCCGATTGTCCTATCACTGTGTTCAGTGTACATAGCATAGTTTTCATTATCCTCTTCTTCTTCGTTTTCTTCCATTATAACCCCTCTTTCTCTGTGCTTCGTCCAACAATTATAGCCGGGCATGAAACCGTTCTCAAACAGGTGGAAGTGAATAGTTCTTGAGTTAGATTAATCCTTCATATTCTTAGAGGCACTACATGGACAACACATGAAACCATTCGACAGCTTGCTCGCCTCAGCCACGTGGAAAAAATTATGCATGCCATTGAAAAACTCGGGAGAATGTCGGTCACCGTACATCCATTGTCGGTTCATCTGCATTATATAAGTATATTAAGAATCATTCATTACACTACTACATCATAGATGAGTGACCAAATTAATTAATATACAGGTTCATTAGATTAAAAGTAAGGTAGAGTACTGACCAAATGTAATACATAGTTCTCATAAAACATACACACAAACGAACATACAACTATCTAAAAAATTAAAACCAACAAAAAATGCGATGAAAATCGCAACTAAGGTAACTACTGAACCTACAACATAATGATACCAAGCCTCTTTATTAACGGCATATTTTCTAATCTTTTTAATCTTCAAGCGCATTGCATCCATCTTGATCTGGTGATCACCGACAACGTCGGCAAGCTTCAAGTCCAATTTCATTTTCTCTTCTAGACATTGCAGACGAAGATCTTCACTTCTTTTCAATTTTTCTTTCGAATCATTATTTTCTTTCTCAAATAAATTTAGCATCTCGACCAGAGGGTCGGTTGGAATTTCTGGTTCAACCACCTCCTAGATAAAATATCTATGTCAAGTTGGTCGATATAATTGTCATAAAATGAAATGAAACAAATAATTATAAAAGTCTACCACATCTGAATCATAGACCAGAAGAGGGTCGACAGGGACGGATATCAAAACCATTGCACTATACATAAAAAAAATCATACAGGTAAGAAAATTATAACGTAATATATATGCATCTATCATGTAAAACTAAGTTTTTTATAGAACATAAAAACAAGTAGGCTCATCGAGGTGATGTCGGCTAGGGACGACGCTGGCGATTGATGGCGGTGAGGACGACAAAGATACTAAAACCAACAAACCATATTTTAATTTAAGTACAAATTGCATATAAAACGACTGAAATCCCTAACTTAGACATTTCATCAAACACCTTGCTAGCACTAAAAAGTTGAAAGGAGTTAAACTATAGGAAATGAGCTAAATTAGGAATATCGGAAGAAAGGATAATGTTGCTAACCCTTGTATAGATGGTTGTTGCCGATCTTAATAAAATGATGGAGAAAAATGAAGATTTGTTGTAGTGTGAGAGGAGAGAAAATTTTTGGAACTGTGTTGGAATGAAAAATTTGAGAGCTAGCTGTGCTCTCGGGTGTGCTCGTGTTGAGAAATAGGCTGAAAACCCTTTAGAACCGGTTCGTGACACGAACCGGTACTAAAGGTGTAGCGCCGGCCCCACATCCGCAACAAATTTGGCGCAAAAGCGTATAGTACCGCCGAACGAACCGGTGCTGAAAGTTTCCTGTGTCCTGTGCTCTAAAACTGGCGGTACTAATTCTACCTTTAGTACCGGTTCGTAATTGAACTGGTACTAAAAGTAAAATCCTTCGGTCCTGTTTCTACTCGTCACCGAAATCCCAATACCATGCATATATCCATCTCTCTCTAACAGCAAAAATGAATTCAGCCCTATAGTACGTAGTAGAATTAACTTGGAGTAGGGTATCTTCTTCTCGTAATATTTTTTTTTTTTTTGAGTTTTAAGGTGGCCGTATCCACCGCCCGATTAGATAGAATAGAGTTGATCCAGTGTACAAGGAAAACAGGATCCAAAAACCGTACAAAACTACACAATGCCCTATTTATAAGGAAAACACGGCCGAAAAACCGAACAAGCGAGAGGATCCATCGCCCACCCGACACTGATCCACCATCTCCACAAACACACGCCTCCATCCTCGGGGCCGCCGCCCTGACTTACACAACTCGGCACCAAAGCCGCACACGAGCCGCGACGCTGGACAACCCAGCCGCCTCGTAGCCCATGCTACCCTCGCTAAAGACAAACGCCCGCAGACCTCAACGTCGCGCCAATTCCGGGGCCGCCTCCCCGGCGTAGCAACCAGATCAACCTGCGCATTGCCCGGAAGTGATCCATACGAGTCGACGAGCCCGCTGCCCTCACAGCCCAAGGTCGCCACCCAGACCCGTGCAAGAGCAGGCCCTGCCCCATAGGACTGCCGCTGCGTGGGAACTCGAGGCCGCTGCCTCGACAACCCACCACCGTCCGGGGCTGCCACCCCGGCATTATCCTCCCGTGACAGCAGAGTCACCGCCTCCGTCCGCCAAGAATCCATCCTCACCGCGAGGGGTAAGAACCTCCAAGACGACGCCTCCAACAAGGAAGCGACGCGTTCGCCACCGTCGTCCGCTCCCGATGGAGCTTAGGCTTTCACCCGGAGGTCTTAGAACCGAACACGTCCGTCAGTGTCGAGGACTCAACAACGACGCCAACACGAAGGAGAACGGCGCCTAGAAGCGCCGCCGTCGTTGGCACCGCCAGAGTCGATGCAAGCTTTCTCCCGGATCTCTCCCCAACCGCGAGGCGAAAGGATCGCGTCATCGACCTTGCACTGCACTGGTTGCATGCTGTCATTTTCACTAAAGAAGACGATGACTACAGACTGACTCGTGGGCCTTCCCATGTGCCATGCCACTAGCGAAGCTGCTTTACGCTCACAACTGACGTCGTTGAAATGTAAAGTAGTCCTATCCGTCTAACTATCCGGGATACTGAACCTCTCATTATGCGGTGGTTCTCTTGTTGACTTGTGTATGGCCAACGAACACCCTCTGGTACACGTGAGGATAATGATGGCAGTGGGTCACCATTAGGGTACGCTTTACCCTCTCTAGTTCAAGAAAATGAACTAAGTTTTCTAAATGACGATGTCATCACAAAATTAGTTTATTTTTTTGAACTAGACAATTTAGAGGGTACCCTAATCTTTCCTATTAAGGTTGTTGTGGCGGTGGTGTCACACTTCACTAAAATCCCATCTAAAATGGGGCAGCGCTAGGCGTAGGTCGTCCTACGCCAGACAACTGTAGGTTCCCTCCCCTACCGTTAGATCTCCATCCAGTGGCTACAAATCAACAAATCACAGTTTTTCATTTTACTCCCTGACGTTTTTAGAAACTGAACCCGCACTCCACAATGGACTCAGTCAAGCGAAGAGGTATATTGCGTTGCCCCCGGTCATCTTGATAATTACAATAAAAATGCCATTGCCAAAAATTCGCAGGTATCGCAACAAAAATTATTGTTCCATGTACAAAAAAAATGTATTGCAACAAATTATTCCAAAAAAAATCGAAAGATAAGTAATGTTACAAATAATGGTTAAACAATATGTTATTGCGTTGCAACAAAAAAGTTACAACAATTCAACAAAAAACAAAAACTATTGCAACAAAAAAATTATTTGCATCAATTAGAAAATTTGTTAGCAACAAAATAATTTGTCACTGTTTCGGTTGCAACAAAAATCATCACCTATTTCAACAAAAAAGTAAATCGATAGCAACAAAAAAATTACATATTTACAACATGTGAATGAGCGCATAAACATATCATTCCAAATAAATTCTAATATACATATAAGCATTTCCTACAAAATCATCCAGAAAAACATTGCAACATCTCGTTTGTGGTTTCTCAACAAAATACGTTCAAAGTTGTTATAATTTTTAAAGATGTACGCAACATATGGAGGAAACACTCAGCATTTACATGTTTGCACGTAGTGGGCTGTTGAAAAAAAATTGATACGAAATTTGGGCTAACCAGTCAAATCGCTGCTAATTGGGCCTAATAATTAGTCAGGCCGGCCCAAAAAGGTTCTCACGCACGAAAAGGAGCGAGCGAGCGCAAGGGACCTACGCTAGCGTGCGTTAGGTCCCCCTAATATAAGTGTTTTCCTCTAAAATGCCACCGCCCTCCTCCTACGGTTTAGCTAACTAAAATGCGGCCTAACTTATCTCTCCTATCCGTCACAAAAGGAAAGGATAAAACAATCTCTCCTATATTATCTCTACTTACCTACTTAGAAAACAAGTTTTGTTCTGTCTGTCCGTCAACTAGAGCGTTTCGCTCCTCTTTCCTCGTGCTCCTCTCTGTTCTCCCTGCGCACGCACAAATGGGCCATGCTTCCTCGTCGTGAGCTCATCCCAATCGAGTTAGGGGAAGGGACATAGCGCTGCTGCCCCTCCTCAAACCCAAGCTCCACCCGCCACTCGCCGACGCCTCCTCTAAGTGACTGTCCATTAGGGTTTCTCGCGCCGATCTTGCCGCCTCTTCCTTCCTGGCTCCTCCGTCTCCCGCGTGCGCCGCAATCACCCAGAACTCCAGTTGATGCGGTAGCAGGCCGGCGTGGGCCATGGGTGCTGAACAGATTTGTGGATGGACGCGCTCCATTTGTTGCCGAGGCACCTTCCAAGTACGCCAGTGCCGTTGTCCAGGTCTGTACATTGCTCACGAGTGCTTCGATCCAGCTGCTTGTTCTTTGCTCTGAATCGTTTCTCTGAAACCAACCGTTATTAACAATCTCGGGATTTACATGTTATGGCGCCCCAATCGGTCAAGATATAAATTGTTGTGCTATGCTAAACATTGTTTGTAGATGGTAAATGTTATTACCAGTCAGTAGGAAGGGTCAATGCACATAGCGCATCTTCTGTAGTAGTAGGCATGCTCTGATTTCTTGAGATATTTGCCTCCCCTCTTCTATAGTAGTGGTGTCACGGCAATGCAGACACGACCACTCATGGTGCCATTGTCTACTGAAATAAGCCCAATGTAAGTGAATTTCAGGAATCAAAAGAACGAAACATGGATGCATATACAAGCGTGTATATATCACCATTTTGTCTATAACTTTGAATTGCGTACCAATTTTTAGGGGCAAGGTGTATTGCCAGATTGATCGCAGCTCGTCTACATTAGTTTCTGAATCCACAAGAGTTTGATATGATTCATACTGGATTTGGGTTGTTTTTTAAGCAATTATTCTGACCTATTTTATTTATGAAATCAATCCCTTTTGATTTGGATTATTTTCATACTATTTGCTCTTTAGGCCAACAATGGCTCTACGCAGTTCTTTTAAGAAACCATGTATATCTCTGTTAGTTGATTTTCCAAGTTTATTTATCCTTCATTGCAGAGGTACAACCACTGATGGTGGTGGAGGTGATTTTCTGTTGCAGGTACTGCTATGGAAGAGACATGTAAAATAGGAATTGTGGGTGTAAAAGCTACACCAGGAACACCGCTAACAAGGCCGTGAAGGGGAAGCTCAACTTGGCGTCGAGGCGAACACTGCTGCTATCTGAAGGGCATCATCCTTAGAAAGAAAATTGTGAGCACAAAAAGGCACCCTCTACAGAAAAACATATAAGTTTGGTCAAAATTATAAGGTGTAAAACTGTATGAAGTCCTCAGTCTCATGCTGGCAAAATTATAGGGGCAATTTGTACCTTTAATATACTATTGAAAGTGCGTTATTGCAATGAGTAAAGAGGCAGTAAACCACACGAATCAGTCTCAGTCTAATTGTTGATAGGGTACATCGTTATCGTCATTCGTGGCATTGACATAGAACTTCTCTACCCTGGAGTTATGTTGCAATAGAGAAATAGATCCTTTTCTATAAAATGAATTTCAATAAAGTTCATATCTATATATAGATAGAAAGCTGGCATACTGAATTTGTCAGGTTCCCAGTAATTTTATAAAAAGAATCTCATTCTTATTTGTTTTCTTGCAGACACGTGGAATTCTGAATGCTGTGAGCTGGGAGATTCTACTTCCCATGGGAGACATAGTTGCTAGATATATCAACTTATCAAGGCATTCAATTAAGCCGATCCCGCATGTTTTTGCCTCCATGTACCTTGCCAGCTAAATGGTTGTGGCATGTGAGTATCTGGCCATTGATATTCATCTTGGCAATCTGTCTAAGAAGATCACTTACTCGCTTCACAGGAACATTCAAATCATAGTATTTGTTCTCGGTACTCTTTAGGTATCATCTTGTCCACATTCTCATTATGCTCTTTATCTGCTAAAATTTGTTGCATTTTTTTCTGGTTGCTTAGATAGTGGGATTAAATTAAGCACTACAACTACCCGGAATCTCTTGAATAAATTTATACGATATAGCACTTGTGTTCAGGGAGGAAGAAGTCGTTGATGATAAGATAGAGAGAGCTTGTGGATTTTTTACTAACATTACGCCTAATGTTTACAAGTTAGGAATGCTTACCGAATCTTACTTCATGCATATGTCGTTGTCCTGCTGGATCTGGTGTGGTGTGTAGAAGGTGAAAACTCTACCGATGGCGGCAACGTGGCCGGAGAAAATCAACGAAAGTTTTTGTATGCTACCTTTACTGTTTGAAACATTTGTTAAGTTATTTAACGTTTTCTCCTTTTGATAATCAACCGTAGTTGTTGATGTTGTAGACACAAAGGTCTTTGGATTAATTGTCCAATATGTTTCGCTTTTATTCCTCTCGGGTGTATGTTGCACACATAAACTGATTGCAACTTTGTTTTAAACGATGTTTCACCACTTCTATTATTTCTGAATATTTGGTCGTTTTAAATGCAAAACAGTATAATGGAAAGCACAATAAGTTGACCTTTTCCTTTGTCCAGAATTAGAGACTATAGTTTTGAGCTGGACCATCTTTAATTCCATTGTTGTGCTTCTAAGCGTTGATAGATTGGAAACAAACATCGTTGAGCAGGTATCTCCAAATATGCGTGGGACATGAGAAGCAACGGTGCAATATGTCTTGCAGCAATATTTCTTACATGTTACTTTCCTCACTAACTTATATGCTTATTCTTGTTTTTTCTTGCATGTTATCATGAAAGAAACAATCATATCCATGCTGCGAGGAAGAGGAAGGGTGACGTTAGATATCACCATGCTTGAAATTACATTTGTGAGATGGAGCCACCATGGTTAGGTCACCTCTCAAAGCGTTGGTGGCATGGGGACCCAGACATGTTTGAGGTGCCACTCGCTTGGGAGGCGACAACCCAACGATTTGTGCCAGCCGGTGACACTACAGTGTGAGGCGGCTTCTGGCGGCATATTTCTTCTGCATGCGTCGTTCAAGCATGCCCTGTCATAGCCTACCCTGCATCGTTGGAGCCTTGGCATACCGAAGACAGAGCGAGCCACATACTATCGTGCATTGTGTGAGAGCAAATGTTTGCAATTAGATATATTTATGTCACTTAACAACCGAAATATTTTTATATACAATATACTGCTTTTCCATAGCAACGCACGGGCATATTGAACTAGTGGTAACCAAAGTGCGATCACTACGTGGGGAGGTTCGGCTGAGATGAATGAATCATGAGGACAAGTTATGGACGCGTGGGGATCGAGGGGACACACTGCATTAAGGCGGCGGTAGCCGATATCACCAAATTATTTGTCGTACGTGTTGCGTGGGCAGACGTAATCAATCATCGGCGCCCACGCGATTGCAATATATTCATGTCATGCCCCTACCATGCATGGAGGACCAATTCATTTGATGGATGCACAGTGAGTGACAGTAGCAAAGCGCAGCGCTGTGCTGCATGTCCGCAAATGTGTCGAGTGAGCAGCCGAGCACTCCATGCATGCCTAACTAGATAGGGCCCGGCGGCGTCGGGTTTTGTTTGGGTCCTGCTCTGCTCTGCACCCTGAATTATCGGATCCGATCGATATAACTTTCTTTCCCCAGCACCACTGGCGTCGTTCCTGCTTGCTGCCGGTCGGTGCAGGTCGGTCAGGCTGGACCTGGAGCTGGAGCTGGACCCGATGGATGGGTATATTCGCTCTTGCCAAGTATCATGCCTCTCGACTGTCTAATTGTTTGATGCATGCGGACAAGAACTTACCGGCCCTGCGGCATGCAAAAGGAAGCCACAGCGGTGGAAAAACAACTAGATCGACCTTGAGCATTCAACCAGATCACTACGGTAGGCGCTGTCGGCTGAGGAGTCTACTGGCGGGTCGCAGGGTGCAGGCGGCACCGAGCTACCCGCTGCGCAGGCGAGATGCAGTGGTGGGCGGCTACTGTCCGCTGGGCCGGGCGACGCGCGGCAAAACACCGCCCAGGCGGCTTCTGCTAGAGGCAGCGACCAGCTGGGGTCGGCCCACTCGCCGGCGAGGCCTGGGGCCGGTGCTGGCTGCCTAACGGCTGCTGGGCCGGGTGGGGCACTGCTACCCGACGCCCAGGCGACACGCACCGGCGCCAGCAACCAGCAGGCCCGCTCGCCTAGCAGGCTGGCAGGCAGCGGGCGGGGCGGTCTTCAGCTGTCTGCCGCCCAGGCGGTGGCCAAGGGCGGTGGCGCGCGGGCGGAGGCTGGGCGTGGCAGCATGGAGCTGGCTGCTGTGCCTATCGTAGCTGGGCCGGGGACGCGGTCGCCGTCTCCGGTGCGGACTGGGTCGACAAGCACGCCGAGGCGACCGTTGGTGTCCGCGTGACACGGGCTGTGCACTTGGGGACTGCGTCGACACCGGTGACTCCGTCACCCACTTCTGGCGGCGACATCGACCATATGGTACCTGTCACGACACGCAAGGACATGGTGGCCGGGGGGGGGGGGTATCTCCCTCGTCATTACCCCCTCCGCCGTGGCGCCTACCGTGGAGATGCATGGGTAGCCTAAAGGGGGGCTGAGGAGGAGCGCTCGTCATCTCGTCGCAGCGGACGGGGCTTCATCGACGGACGAGGACGCGTTGTCCAAAGCTATGCGATGGAAGGCGGCAATGTACTCAACATCGCCACAGGGTACGGGTTCTAATCATAGATCATTTCTTTCTTTTTCAAATACCAAGTTATCCTCTAGCCTAGGTGTAGTTGGTGTTTCATTAGGGAAGAATGATTAGGAGATCACGTTGTCCACTAATGTGCTGAAGCATATGGAATATGATCGTTTAACGGTCAAGCCGACGGTCAATCCGAGTGCTTCTCCCATGGTGGACATACCTCACATGGATGATGATTCAGTGTATGCCTCTTCGGATGGACAGATTTTATCACATCTAGTGGGGGAAGTGACTGAGGTGGGATTGGATGAGGACGGGCTTGGATCTTCATTTGATCTATACGCTTCCGGCCGGAAATCCAAAACCGCTAAACAAAATAGGAAAAACTCACCGCGAAACACCGGGAGACCGCCTAAAAATCCAATTGTCTCCCGATGAATGGTTTATTCACTAATAGAAGAGGTCTTGGAGACTTGGCTAAACATTTGAATATTGCACAGTACGTCAGGGATCACGATTTGGAGTTTCTGGCTATCTCCGAAACAGGGAGGAGAGATTTCCAAGTGAGTGTTCTGAACCGCCTATCAGGTGGTATCGACTTTACTTGGCACTCTATCCCCCCTCGTGGTAGATCGGGTGGCATTTTACTAGGCGTTAAAACTGACTCCTTTGATGTGTTAGCAAGGTCGGATGGTGATTTTCATATTAAACTACACCTTCGTAACCGCGCCGACAATTTCATATGGAGCTTGGTCGCTAGATGATAACCCAATACGGAGATGGAATAATAAAATACGCAATATGCGTAAATATCTCCGTGGTTGGGCGAGACATACGACCGGGATGCTTAAGAAGGAGAAATAGCGTCATTGTTCCATTACTGATGAGTTAGACCGACTCGCAGAAACTAGTTTGTTATCTTCGCAAGAGGTTGAACTAAAAAGTCAATCCAATGCGAACGTAGCACAAATGTTGCGGGAAGAGGAACTCAAATGGTATCAGAGATCGAAAGCTCAATTCATCCTCGAAGGAGACTCGAATACTCGGTATTTCCATAATGTTGCCAATGGCAGACATAGGAAAAACGGATTCAAAGTCTCCATCAGGATGAAGGTCTCATTGAGGGACAAGAGTTTCTCAAGGCCTATATCACAAAGTTCTATAAAGATCTGTTTGGGCCTCCTGAAGTAGGTAATATTACCATGGATGAGAGCCACACAGATGATATTCCCCAAGTTTCAATGGAAGAAAACGCTTTTCTTAATGCTCCCTTCTCTGAAGAGGAGATAAAGAAGGCTATATTCCAAATAGAACATAATAAGGCACCCGGTCCAGATGGTTGTTCGGCGGAGTTCTATAAGCATTTTTGGGAAATCATTAAACATGATCTCATAGAGATGTTTGATTGCTTACAGAGTGGACATCTGGAGTTGTATCGCCTTAATTTTGGGGAAATCGTTTTGTTACCTAAGGTTTTGAACGCAGAAAGGATACAACAGTACCGACCAATCTGCCTTCTTAACGTTAGTTTCAAAATCTTTACAAAGGTTGCAACTACTAGGCTAAATTTAGTGGCAAACCATGTGGTAATACCTACACAGACTGCTTTTATGCAGGGTAGGAATATCCTAGATGGGGTCGTGACTTTACACGAAACCGTACATGAGTTGCATACGAAAAAGTTTAATGGGGTAATTCTTAAAATAGACTTTGAAAAGGCCTGTGATAAAGCGAATTGGGAGTTTCTACAACAGACTCTGAGAATGAAAGGATTTTCAGAGGAGTGGTGTACTCTAGTTCGCAGTTTTGTAGTTGGAGGTAGCGTGGCTATCAAAGTCAATGATGATGTCGGCCGCTACTTCCAAACTAAGAAAGGCTTGAGACAAGGTGATCCGCTATCGCCCGTATTGTTTAATATTGTGGCAGATATGTTAGCAATCATGATCGATCGAGCCAAGGAAAATGGCCTAATTGAGGGAGTAATCCCACATCTAGTCGATGGGGGATTGTCTATCCTTCAGTATGCAGATGATACAATTCTCTTTATGGAACACGATTTGGAGAAAGCGGCGAATCTGAAATTAATTCTTTCAGCGTTCGAGCGATTATCCGGATTAAAAATCAATTTCCATAAAAGCGAATTGTTCTGCTTTGGCGAGGCACAAGATGCAGTTGCACAGTATACCGAGCTATTCGGTTGTGAGCAAGACCAGTTTCCTATTAAGTATTTGGGAATACCAATACATTACAGGAGATTGACTAATGCAGAATGGCATCAAGTCGAAGAGCGTTTGCAGAAAAGGCTAGCTTGTTGGAAAAGAAAATTGCTGTCACTTGGTGGACAACTGGTACTCATTAATTCAGTCCTTACTAATATGGTACTGTATATGATATCATTCTTCCAATTACCTTAAGGAGTCTTAAAAAAATTGGATTATTTCCGATCAAGATTCTTTTGGTAGGGTGACAACGAGAAAAAGAAATATCGATTGGCCAGATGGGATGTAGTTTGTCGTCCACGAGATCAGGGAGGGCCTGCAAGTCAAGAATTCACCCCTACTTGGTAAATGGATTTTTAAACTACTAACCAAAGATGGCGTATGGCAGACCCTTCTGAAACGTAAATACATAGGTTCGAAAGCAATATCACAGGTTATGTGGAAACCAGGTGATTCACACTTTTGGGCTGGACTCATGGCGAACAAAAATAAGTTTTTTCACTATGGGGTATTTAAGATTAAGGATGGATCGCATATACGGTTCTGGGAGGATAAGTGGTTAGGTAATACCACACTCAGAGAACAGTATCCGGCCGTATACACGATAGCGCGACATAAGGATGCTACGCTGGCTACGGTCATGCAAACATCACCTCCTAATGTTACGTTCAGACGAGATTTGCTCGGGCCTCGACTTGCGTCTTGGCAAAACCTAGTTGGTAGATTAACGATGGTTACTCTTACACCAGGCGTTGATGAATTTCGTTGGAAGATCACTAAGAATGGTATGTTCTCGGTGGACTCCATGTACAGGGCTCTGATCCAATCGGATATGCCAGTCGATATCTTTAAAAATGTATGGCGTATGAAAGTGCCGCTGAAGATTAAGATCTTCGCGTGGTACCTTCGTAAGGGGGTCATACTCACAAAGGATAATCTTGTCAAGCGTAATTGGCATGGGAGTTTTAAGTGTGTTTCTTGTTCTCATGATGAGACAATTAAACACTTATTCTTTGATTGCATATTTGCGCGTTCTATATGATCCGCTATCCAAATGGCTTCGAATCTATATCAGCCTACTTCCGTTGCGAATATATTCGACAATTGGTTAAATGAGGTTGATAAACGATTTAAGACTATTATTAGGGTAGGAGCGCTTGCCTTTACTTGGTCGCTCTGGCTATGTAGAAATGACAAGATTTTCAATGATAAAAACTTTTCTCGTATGCAGGTTCTATTCAGGAGCACAGGTATTCTCCGTTCATGGTCCACACTACAGCGAGGGGAGTTACGAGGATTTTTTACGGAATCATGTGCATGAATGGAGCAGGTGGCGAGGGATATTTTTATCCCACATGGATGGCCGCTTGATCTACGGATTGCGGCTCCATAGCATCGACAGTCTACAGCGGATGTTTTGTAACATTGTCGCTCTGTTTATTTTCAGTTTCGGATTTTGGCTGTGTGCATCTCACGATGCAGAGGCCGGGTAATTCTTGAACTTTTTGAGTAATAAAGCCCTTTATCAAAAAAAAAATGCAAAAGTACCGTTGTGTACTTGTACTCTGTCAAGGAAAAACAACTAGATCGACATTGAGCATGCATCTGAGGCGTGGCGTGGGGTCATACACGGAACATAGGTAGGGGCTGACCGACAGAGACGGCTCTGGCGCTCCCGGTATGTGGGCCCTGTCTGCAGCTAAGCCACTAGTCGAGCGTAGTCAATCCTGGATTGCGCGGGCCATGCATGAAAACGATTGTAGTACGTGCATGTGATGCACAACAGTAATCGGCGGAGTATTGTGCTTCCCTACCACTTGCATGTGATGCGCCGCGCACTTCCTCGCCCCGTCGGAGGCGAGGGGGGGAGGCGATCCATTGAGGCGGAGGCGGTGGAGGCGAGCGCGATTGGTCGATGAAGTTCTACGAGCGGCGAGAAATGTGTGCGCGAGGGCCGCAGGGATCTAGGTCACGGTATGTGACCTTTATTCGAGGGAAGTAGGCTTTTATAGAATAGGGTGGCGGGGACCCTTTTATCGCTGATACGGGTCGAGCCGCGGATACGGTGTCTGCTCTAGCTAGAAAACATGGCTAGGCCCATATTTCCGCCGGAAAAATAAGTATCTCCCATTTTTAAGGTTTCTGCTAGAGATGCTCTTATGCACCATCAGCGAAAAAAGGCTGAGGTGGTTGTGCAGTCCGATCCAAATAGAGGGTAAGAACCAAATCTCGAGCGCACTGAACCCACTCGCACCGGCCCCCGCTCGGGCGGCACGGGATGCCTCAAGCCCGGCGGCCTCACGACGTCGTTATCTTTTTGAAGATGCCGCCTTGGCAACCAAGGGTCCGATGTGGCATTGGGTGATTTTGGAACCTTTGTGATGCGCTATCGGTGTGCCCATGCGTGGGGTTCCGGGGTGCTATGTGACGTCGCGTCCCCTTGGTCTCCGATAAAAATAACCTTAAAACCCCGTTTTGGACATAGATAGGGATGGAGGCACCATTTGACCTAGTTATTACTTTTGTAGCGATGAATCGATGATGAGTTGCGCGTATGAATGAAGTTCGAATTCTCCAGCGAAGTTTAATTTGTGATTTAAGATTTTCGATGCGGTTTCTGTTTTGCGCATAGCATTTTGGCTCGAAAAAATCGCGTTTTTTACGGCCGACCGGGTGACATGGCCCTGTTCCCATCTTGGCAAACATACATTCTCGTCGTGCAAATTCAGGTGATATTTCCATCACGCGAACAAATGTAGTAGAATCGTGTTCAACGTAAACTCGGCATCAAAGAACCACTAAAAAAAACACTTTGAATTCATCGTGGAATGGAAACCCTGGCCAAGCATCAAATTCAAAACAAACTCAGCATCAAGCAGGTCAGCTAGTAGTACTAGCACAAACGCCGTTTCCCTAGGCCTCTGCCGTCCCGTGCACGTGTGTGCTACCACGCCATGCGCATGGTGACGTCAACTTCAGCGTCCGTAGTCTGTACCTCCAGGCCAAAGGGATAAGACCCACACTTTTCTCTTTTCGTGCGCTTTTCTCTTAATATTTTCTTTCAGGACCTTTTCACTCAGAGTCCTTGCTTTTATCCGATATTACTCAGTGAAGATATTAACTAAGGCTTTAAGCCGGGTTCTCACGCTGCATTCTCAGCCATCTGCGGTTAGTGCTGACACTTCCTTGTGGGCCTTTCACCCTCGCTACACCGGATCTATTATGCGTGCTGGCCTTTCTGCACACGCGTCGATCGGTCGTTCTTTTTGGTCCGGTTCCGTGTTTTCACGGTCTGCTGGGTGGGCTTCTGGTAGTTTGGTCCCACTGGGCGGTGGGCTGGGTCTTTTTTTTTCACCCGTATGGACGGTTGTTCTTGCGTGTGGCAGTGGGGAGGTGATTTCTTCGCCTTCCTGGTGTAATCCGATCTGGCCAGATCTTGTTTCTCTGGTGGTATGCCCCCTTTCCTACCTCGGATGGCTCCGGCTTCCAGTCTTGCTGCCTTTTCGCCGCCGTCCGTTGCTTCGCCGCCTGTCCATGAGGTAGCCCCGAGTTGATGTGGTCTGAGTTTCCAGAGTGTGTCGCCTTGTACTTTGCCTAGGCTTTTGGTTCCGCTGTTGTTTTGGCCAGCATCAGGCGGTTTGATTTCACAAGATTTGTTCTTTCTCTATCGATTTTCCGCTGTGATTCTTCCATGCGCGTGATTTTAATCTGCATCCTTTTTGGGTGCAGGTCACGGATCGGATCTGTTCGGAAGTTGTCGAGTGACTTCTCTGACTTTTCTTTCTTTTTTCCAGTTCCGTGATGTCTTCGTTATAGGCATCTCAGTTAGTTTTTTTCTTGTCAGTATGGTGGGGTGCTTGTCCGAATGTTGTCTACTACTCTTATGGTCTTCTTGGCGAGCAGGTTGTGGAGTGCACCAGCCAGGCGGGGCTGGTGATCCGGTTCTTCTCTTCAGTTTCGGTGAGGTCGCCTTCCCTGTCTTTTTCGTTGACGTTTTTACTAGCTTCTTGTCGTGTTGTTGTGTGATCTGTACTGGTTAGCAGGTAGTTTTGGATGTGTTGCTGTAGGTTCATCTATGTTATTTAATCCATTATGGCATTTTGTATTTTAGTCCGACATTGGCTGAACTTCATGTATAAACTCTGGTTGTTCCTATTCAGCATGTGCAAATTATGTTTGTTTGTTTCATACCTTTGTGACTGGTGGTGTAGGTGTACATATGACTCCTTTCATTGTGGCTGCTGGATCTCAGTAGGCTGCCGTTAAGGTTCAGCTTGTCGTCATCAAGGAATGAGACGATCCAAGAATGTCGGTACTTGATGGTGTTGAGTCCGTTCTCCACAGTGGGCACCCAATCGCGAATGACAAGAAAATTTCCATGAGGATTTTTGTTGACCGCTACTTGATAGTTTGACTACTAATTATTATTAGATTTATTACTTTCCTTTTTAGTTTCAAATGAACCTGTCAATAATTTTACCATGGCAGGTTATTTCAGAAGAAAATTTTGATACTTTCTATTCTACATTGTAGGTTTATTCTTTCTTGGTACTTTACTTAGGTCCTTAGAGCATCCATAATGGGACGCTTATTTAGGGGCGCTAGAATTTTAATCCCCGTAGATCGGCAGTTATTACATGAAATCCCGATTACGTATGTGGCGTCGACGCAAACTATTGCGCCTGGCGCTTGCGGGCGATATGAGTAGCAGAAGCTGCGGTTAAAGAACAAAACAAGCGCTCAACGTTGGATGACCAGGCGCTTGCATGTTGTTTTTGTTTTCCCGATTTATTTTTTATTCTTTTAGCGCCTAAGTAAGCGCTTTCCATTGTGGATGCTCTTATAGCTACTTACTGTAACAGCTACAAGGACATACATTATAACTCAAATTTCTGAAGTGGTGTGCATACAATATGAAGGTTCTATGAGCAACCGAGCATTGTTGATTTTGTAGCTGGTTCTTAATGTAAGTAGCATTTTTTTTGGGAAGTGAACATATATCTCCTCCTTTTAGTTTGATTAAATTGATGGCAACGTGGTGTTTTCCATCACTTTTTTTAGGGTGGTGTTTTCCATCACTTAATTTAGTGCATGAATTCAGAAGATCGAAAAATAACTATTTCTGTGTTTGAACTTTATTTGTGTGATTTGTACAAATAAGAACTAAATCAATGGAGCTGTTATATTTCATATCTAATTTGGTCATGAGTCCTACTGTGTTTAGGCATTAATTGATGGATGTGTTAGTTTCTGGTCAGTCATGGCCAGTTATTGAGCACATGTGCCTGGGGCAGGCTTTTGTTGACTGCTTTCACTGAAGAATAAATAAATATTTCTATTTTGACGGCCTATTATTATTATTATGAATATTTACTTACAAGCAGTTGGATTGACCGCGTTGGATAGAAGAATGGATACTTCTGTTCTGTAAGCTTATTCATACCATGAGCACTTATTACAAGCACTTATGCGTGCTCTTCTTGATTTTTCATTATTCAGGTTGATTGATAAAGAGTATTTATTTTTTACCTTGTCAGATACTTACAATCATCACAACTTCAGAGCATGGTTCTTTGGAACCATAGTAATATGAAAGTAGATAGCCATGCCAAGTTAGAACCTTGGTGCGAGGTCTATTTGTTCCCGAATTGCATATCTTTTATCATTTAGATCCTCTTATGGGATGTCCAAATAAATGTACAATATTTACTATCTCAATGGATTCATTTCAAGACTTCGGATACATACTCATCGCCACTTCTCTTTGTCACGCGATTAATAGTTCTTGGAAATAGAAGACCAGATGAATATGTTTTAGTGACGGAACTTCAGTTTCACTTTTTCGATTGCTTGATACCATTATCTTTTATAAAATATCCCCAACCAGTTTGTGGAAAAGAGATTAAGAAGACTTGCATCATTTTGCAGCTGGACTAAAGAATAACTCGGGATAAGCCTAGTGAGGTGTATTGTAACAAACCGTTCTTCTTTCATCAGTTCAATATCTCAGGGTGGTCAGGAGGACGGTATGGTAACGGTCGAGTGCGGCTCCCAGGGCGACTCCGTGGGCGAAATTGTCGCCGACGGCCGCCGTGTGCTGCCGGTAACGAAAGGAAGGTTTTGGGCCCTTGCATCGGATAGTGAGGAAGAGGATTTCGAAGCCACGACGAGCTCATCTGGTGCAGCGACGTCTTGGGAAGTGTACTGCGCCACGCCACGGAGCGATGGGGGACGCGATCTGTCGAGATCCAATTCCTCCCGCGCAGAGAAGAGGGCCGCGAAGATCAAGGCACAACGATCGGCTGCAAATAGGTTGCAGGTATGGTCTCCTCCTAACTCTTCGGAGGTTCCTTTTTTGAAGAGGGCGTCGAAGATGAAATTACCAGTGTTGGAGCCATCAACGTTCGTTGAAGACTGCGGCGACTCCGGAGGGTGGACTCTGATTCAGAGAAGGAAGGTGTCCAAGGGATCTCTGCGGGATCAGGGGATTGACACGGCGGGCGATCAGGTAAGATTTGGTTTGAATTCAAATCACGTAGGATTGCCTACGTATCAACAAAAGAAGGAAGGTTATCGCATGCCATTGGGCATACGTTCTGTCCGTGATTCTAGGGATTTTGAGCCATTGGACTCGCGAGCGAAATCAAAGGAGTCAATTGTGACTCCTCCGTTTCAATCTACAGAGAAGAGGGGGGTCAGACGCATTGTCCAACTATCTTACCCAAACCCTAGCGGAAAAGTGCTGCGCCCCATCCTAGGATTGACCTGGAAGCGAGCAGCCGCCTCTCTCCCAGTTTATTGTGTCCGGCGAGGAGGCGCGATGGCTGACCGCGGTGGTGGTCGTGGACCACCGGTGCAGAATTACGCGGGTAGAGTAGTCTACCCACCTGCGGCTGGATTCAATGGGAACTTCGAGGCCGGTGGTCCAAGTGGCTACGGTGGGCAAGGTGATGCCGGCGGTGGGATTCCTGCGGAGAACAGGTTTGCTTTCAATGTTGCGCCTGCGATGCTAGGTGGGCAGCAAAGGAATTTTCAGCAGAATGGTTTCTACGGTGCCCGTGGCCGTCAGCGTTACGACAATCAGGGACGCGGATTCCCGAGAGGGCGAGTTGATGGGCGCCAATTTGGGTATGGGTACGGAAGGTACCAAGGTGGCCAGAACTACGGTAATCGATACCCTCAAGCTGTTGTGGCTCAGGGGGTGCCTACGGCTCCTCAAGCTGTTGTGGCTCAGGGGGTGCCTACGGCTCAGGTTGCATCTGCAGCTGCGCAAGTGCTGCCCATCGCAGCAGCTACGGTGACGCCTCCATTGGTGACGGCTCCTCCTGTTGCTACTCCGGCTGTGGCACCTGTGATTGCACCGGTGTCCAATATCAATCAAGTAGCAACAGCTCCAGTGAATGAGATGCGCCAAGCAGTGACACAGAACCAGTTGACTGAGGCTTTGAAAGGAAAGGGAGTGGATAGGAGGGCTTGCTTCAGGTGTGGGTTATCTGGCCACCAGTTAGGAGATTGTGATACACCTCTGTGTGGTATTTGTGAAGGCAGAGAGCATGTTTCGGGTCAATGTCATCTTCTGACAGTACCAAAGCCAAATCTTATGCAGTTTGGGTATGCTAATGAGGATCTAATGTTTTTTGGGATGTCTTGTACTGAAGATTACAAACCAAAGTTGTTAAATCATAGGCTTGCTTCTTTGGTGATGAATGGTGGTGATATGACAATTCCTCAAATTATTACTCAACTTCAGAGGCTTGTACCTAGAGAACAATTTCATTGGAATGTGTCTCAAGTGGGGCATAATGTTTTTAAAGTGCAATTTCCATCAAGGCAAGAATTAGAAAGGCTACAAGTGTTTGGGACTTTCTGTGTACCTGGCAGTGGATGCAAGATGACAATTGAGACTTGGTCCAAGAAGATTGAGCCTATGGATACTCTTCCAGCCTTTTGGGTGAGAGTTTCTGGTATACCTGAGGAGCATATTGGAGACTACCTAGCTTTATGGTCTGTTGGTTTTTTATTGGGAAAACCATTGAGTATAGACATGGATTTCACTAGAGAGCATAAGGTGTTGAGGATTTTGGTGGGTTGCTTGAACTACACTAAAATTCCTCCTACATTCCCTTTCTTTATTAAAGATGGAATCTATAACCTATCTTTTGAAGTGGAAGGGGAAGCTAGCCAGGGAGAGGATGTTCATATGGAGGACTCCAGGAGGGATAATGATGAGGATGATGGGCTTGGTGATGACTTCCAGGAAGCATTGGCTAAGGAAGCTAGCTTGAAAAAGAATAACACTAATGCCAAAGGATCTAATGTGGATTCTGGTGTAGACCCTATGTTGGAGGGTGGTTCTAGTGGTCATTCTGATGTGCAACAAAATATGACACAATCTACTGGTGGCTTGATTTTCTCACCACTTGTTCAGAAGTACTTCGGTGAAGCTAGAGAGGAGATTCAACGCATTTTGTTTATTGCTGATAATTCTGATCTGCCCATCACTGCCGTGGATACTTGTATTGACGAGGATACCAGGGCGTATGCACTCTTAGATGGTGAGGTAAAGAAGAATGGGAAGGGCGCTGGTCTAAGCTGCGGTATTGACGCAGAACAGGCCTGCCGTGGCCCTGTTTCGGCCCCAGGGCAGCCTGCCGCGGACGTTTACTCTGCCGCGGGCGCGGGGCAGGAATTGGGCGCAGAGATTGCTGCCGTGGGCGCGTTTTCGCCTGCCGCGGAGCCACGGCAGGACTTTTTGGTGCGTTCCGCTGCCGTCGAGGACACGGTGGATGCTGCGATTTCGGGGGCTGCTGCGGAGAAAGGAGCCATGGGAGCCTCGTTGGAGGACAGTGCTGTATCTGTGCAGCGAGCTGCTGTACCCTCTCCTCACACTGGCTCGGATCTTGATGATGCCTACAAGAAAATGGATTTCTCTACTGCTTCCACTTGTGTTGTTGAAAGTCAGCGTGATCTGCTTATTGAAGACGGTCTCAACACTTTCATAACACCAACTAAGCCTACACGTGAAGAGCTATTGGCGTTCGGTGGCATTGGTGATCCCTTATCGGAGGGAAGAAGATCGAGTGCTAGGCTACGAGCACTGCCGGATGCTGATATGACGATCCAGGAGCGTGCATCTTTGCGTGCTTCTCACCGTGACGAGATGGGATCAGGTACGAAAACTAAACGAGTTTTATCTTTCACTTCCCTACCTAATGATGTTATTATTGATAGAGCGTCTAAACTAGGTATTTGTTTGGGGTCTAGTGATAAGGATAAGCTTGTTTCGGTCTTAGCTTTAAAACGTTTAGAAGAAGCACGAAGAGTTGTAGTTTTAAGCAATAATTTGGACACAAAAATTATGGAGTCATCAGATAGCCTGGTAATGACTCGAGCAGAGAATTTGTGTGATGCTGATAATATTGAGAATGAAGAAGAATTAGATAATGCTTTGAATATTCCAATCTCCAAGTTAAAGAGGAACCGAAAAACAAAGACTATTGTGTCTAATAATTCTAAGCCGAGAAGGAGTAGTAGGCTGAAAACAAAATTTTAGTTTTCCTGATGAGAGGATTTATATGGAATTCTAATGGTTTGGGGGACACTGCAAAGCACTTAGCTGTTAGTGAGATGGTGAGAGATAACAAAGTAGATTTTCTTGCTTTATTGGAGACAGGGAGATCTAGCTTCTCAAGTGGTTTCTTGAATCATTTAGCTGGTGGGGTGGAGTTCATGTGGTATTGTTTACCACCTCATGGACGTTCTGGAGGAATTTTGGCTGGCTTTAATCCACAATTGCTAGTAGTTAACAATGTGATAGCTGGGGACTACTGTGTCAAATTTTATGTTAAGTCCAAGGAAGATGGTTTTTCTTGGGCTTTGGTTATTGTTTATGGGGCTGCCCAGGAGGATAAGAAACATGAATTTCTTGCTGAGCTAGTTAGGATTTGTGATGGGGAATCATTGCCTATGTTGATAGGTGGGGATTTTAATATCATTAGAAGAAAAGAAGAGAAGAATAATGATAATTTCAACTCGAGATGGCCTTTTATTTTTAATGCTATCATTGAGAGCCTTGATTTGAAAGATTTAGAGATGACAGGTAGAC
Organism: Alopecurus myosuroides; assembly: GCA_028641055.1. NCBI lineage: Eukaryota > Viridiplantae > Streptophyta > Magnoliopsida > Poales > Poaceae > Alopecurus > Alopecurus myosuroides. Next base: position 425,047,586 of record CM054060.1, read on the forward strand.
AATATACCTGGGTGAGTAGACACCCTACTCCTGTCTTGGAGAAATTGGATAGATTTCTTGCCAGTGTTGACTGGGAACAGAAATATCCATTGGTATCAGTACGGGCTCTAACTAGGACAGAGTCTGATCATGTACCTATTTTTATTGATTCAGGGGCACCAGCTCATGTGGGAAATACATCGGTATTTTCTTTTGAGCTGGCTTGGTTAAGAAGAGAAGGATTCTTTGAGATGGTGAAAAAGGAATGGACTGCAGTGGGCACTGGATCCAATGCTATTGAAAATTGGCAACAAAAGATTAGACACCTACGTAGTTTTCTTAGAGGGTGGGCTAAGAACATAAGTGGGGAATATAAGAAGCAACGAGATAGATTGATGCTCCTTATAAATGAATTGGATCTAAAATCTGAAATTATACCCTTAAACAAACAAGAAATAGAAGCAAAAAATAATGCTGAGTCCTTCCTATCTAAGTTGAGACGAGAGGAAGAATCGAAATGGGCTCAGAGAGCTAAAGTGAGGCACATTCAGGAGGGAGGGAACAATACCAGATATTTCCATTTGATTGCAAATGGTAAGAGAAGAAAGAAAATGATTTTTCAGCTAGAACAAGACGAGGGAACTATTGTAGGACAAGAAAATCTAAAGGTATTCATTTCGGAATACTATAAAAAATTGTTTGGAGCATCGGTTCCAAATTCTTTTTCGTTGGATGAGACCTATACTGATGATATGCCTCAGGTTTCTAATGAGGAAAATGATGTGCTTGTTGCTCCATTTACTGAGGAGGAGGTATTAGAGGCCATCTCACAAATGGAGCACAATAAAGCACCTGGTCCTGATGGTTTCCCTGCAGAATTCTATCAATTTTTCTGGAGTGTTATCAAGGTTGACTTGATGGCTCTTTTCAGTCAGTTATATCAAGGTTCCTTGCACCTCTATAAGCTCAATTTTGGTGTTATTACTTTGCTCCCTAAAATTGATGATGCAAGTAGGATTGAGCAGTACCGGCCCATTTGTCTCCTCAATGTGAGTTTTAAAATTTTTACTAAAACAGGAACAAATAGAATCACTTCAATTGCTCAAAGGGTTATTAAACCATCTCAATCTGCATTCCTACCAGGGAGGAATATCCTGGAAGGGGTTGTAGTTTTGCATGAAACCATACATGAGCTTCATCGGAAGAAAATGGATGGGGTCATTTTTAAAATTGATTTTGAAAAGGCATATGACAAAGTTAATTGGGATTTCTTACAACAAACCTTACGTATGAAAGGTTTTAATAATAAATGGTGTGAGTGGGTGGCTAATTTCATACAAGGGGGAAGTGTGGGAGTACGTGTTAATGATGATATTGGTCATTATTTTCAAACTTTGAAGGGCTTGAGACAAGGGGATCCTTTATCTCCAATCTTATTCAATCTGGTTGCAGATATGTTGGCAGTTCTTATTGATAGAGGTAAAGAGGACAACCAAGTAGGGGGGTTGATGGAACATCTAGTAGATGGGGGGGATATCAATTCTTCAATATGCTGATGACACGATACTTTTTCTAGAACATGATATTGAGAAAGCTGTTAACATGAAATTGATATTGTCCATGTTTGAACAGCTGTCTGGGTTAAAAATAAATTTCCACAAGAGTGAGATTTTCTGCTTTGGCAAAGCAGCTGAATGTTTGCATGAATACCGTGATGTTTTTGGGTGCGACATTGGGTCTCTTCCTTTTAAATATCTTGGTATTCCAATTCATCATAGGAGATTATTAAACAAGGAATGGAAAATTATCGAAGATAGATTCGAACAGAAATTGAGTTCTTGGGTTGGTAAATTGTTATCTTATGGAGATAGGTTGGTTCTAATTAATTCGGTTTTGACAAGCCTACCTATGTTTCTATTATCTTTCTTTGAAATACCTGTGGGGGTTAGAAAAAGGCTAGATTATTTCAGATCTAGGTTCTTTTGGCAAAGTGATTCTAATAAGAAAAAGTATCGGCTTACAAAATGGAATATTGTTTGTCGTCCGAAAGATCAAGGGGGTTTAGGAATTGAAGTATTAGATATTAAAAATAAATGCCTACTGAGTAAGTGGTTATTCAAGATGCTAAATGAACAAGGGGTGTGGCAGGAACTTTTATCTAATAAATACTTGGGTGGGAAAACATTGGCACAAGTTGAAACAAAACCCACTGATTCTCCTTTCTGGAAAGGAATTATGGGGGTTAAAAATAATTTCTTCAAGCATATTGAATTTAGGCTGGGAAATGGGGAAGGGATCAGATTTTGGGAAGATTCATGGCTTGGGAATTCTCCTCTGGCATCTCAATACCCATCACTGTATGCAATTGTGCGACAGAAAAATACTTTGGTTTCTGAGGTCTTTAGACAAACACCGTTAAATATACAGTTTAGAAGGGCACTTGTTGGGGATAAATGGGAATCTTGGCTTTCTTTAATAACTAAACTAATAGGGGTTCGGTTATCACAAAATAAAGATTCAATTAGGTGGAGGATTTCGGAGTCTGGTTATTTCTCTGTTAAATCCCTTTACGTGGATAGTATGCATGGGCATACTAGATTTCTCCGTAAATATTTGTGGAAGATAAAAGTACCCCTCAAGATTAAGATATTCATGTGGTTCCTATCTCGAAAAGAATTATTAACAAAAGATAACTTGGCCAAGAGAAAATGGGAGGGGTGTACGAAGTGTGTTTTTTGTGGTGCGGAAGAGTCCGTAGAACACCTTTTTATATCCTGTGATTTTGCTATTAAAATTTGGCGTCTAGTGCACTTTACTTACAGTATTTCACCCCCAAAAAGTATTAAAAACATGTTTGGTAACTGGCTTTTAGGCATAGACAAAAAAACTAAAGCTTTTATACGCATAGGTGTATGTGCTTTTCTGTGGGCAATATGGAATTGTCGGAATGGAATAGTTTTTAACAAAGAGAGGGTTGGAAATTTCATGCAGGTTGTGCTTCAAGCTACACACTGGATCCAAGCATGGGCATTGCTGCTCCCAGAGGATCAAAGAGGTCGTTTGGCTACTGGATGCACTCGAATGATGGAGGTCGTTCGGGCTATCTACAGCAAGGGTGGATGGTTGCACACTAGGCGTCTCACTGATGCTTAGTTCCTTGCTGGAGTGTGGTTGATCCACATTAGACTTTTTATTCCCGCTACTCATGTGAGAGTTTGATACTTGCTTTGGCTATTGTAAGGTCTAAACTGAATGCTATTTGATTAATAAAAGCCGTGTGCATCAATGCGATGCAGAGGCTGGGTTACCCTTTTCAAAAAAAAAATCAAATTTATTCAAGAAATATTTGACGAACCTTTGTTGCTTACAATTCTTTATTTGCACGTCTCTTAACATGACAATACTCGTGAACAGATGTTTAGTTCACCTGTCTTACTCTCATAATATGCTAGGTTCAAGATGCAAAATTTTATTCGGCATGGATAAGGGAGTTAAATCTTGGAAGGCTGCTCATGAAAAGGAAATATTCAGAGTAACTATTGAGAAATTTCAGCTGCAGGTTCATCATAAAAATACTGCAAGGATTAATCATGAGAAACACTTTTAATCCAGGAGAAAAAGGTGCATTTATACACTATGATATGTCTCACCAACATGTTCATAATTTCCTTTCAAATGATTATTAGCCGACTAGAATTGCCGGTAGTGTAGTACCTGGTATGTTCACTAAATTTCATGTGAGTAGATTAAGGTCAAGCATGACCTTACATATTGTTCATTATTATTCTCTATATCTTGCTTGCTTTTTCTTGGCTCTAAATATCGGTGTCCTATGTAGGCGACCTTCTTCCACAATTAAAGTCGTGTCCTCTTGATTCCAAATGGATCGGAAAAAGTAACCTCTTAGGAATTGGAGCCTCCAAAATCCAGCGAGGAAAATTATGTCGAAAGAGAAGGAGAGGTTTGTGTAGCTAGGGTAGGGTGTTTTTCCTCTTCTCTTCCATTCAGTTACTTGAACATTTTGTGTGCCATGTTCAGGCTGAATTCCTATTGTTGCCTTTTGTTTGGTTCTTTCTTCACTCATCAAATTAAATTGCCAAGCTCTCATGCTTGAAGGATCATGTTTGTTAGGCTTTCATCACATTACCTCTATTTCATTGGTCCATTGTGTTTCATTTAAGTTGCATGCATCAAGATGATGGCCGGATGTATATGTTTGTACATACCTGCAATGACATGCTAGCCATATATTCAGAGTTCTTCTAATTTGTGTTACAGCGTGAATCTAAGTTTGTGCTTGCGAATCAGTAGAAACATACATTATTCTTAGGTTTTCTAATGCGACATGCCATTGTTTGGTCCTAACTAGTTATCAAAACACTTACATATTATCAACAGTTTGGATAGCTCATCCTTTCTGGACAGAAGTAGGTTGATGTTTTGGTTCTAGGTTCAACCACTTATACCATGGGCTCGTGTAGGAAAGCAAATCCCAATTCTATTTGGTTAATTTTGATTTTTAGAACTTCTATATGATAGAAAGGCATATATAATTTTGAATGGATTGCAAGCATTGCATTAAGTGATCTCACGAGCCACTACATGAAAGTCAGTGAACATTATTTTATTTAAAGTGTAAACGTGTTTATAATTTTGTTGCTGCGAGGGTATTAGGCATAGTAATCAGAAAATAATTTTGGTATCCTCTTGCTTATGTGGTAGTTGAATTTGTTTTGCTATGATCTATAATTTTGTTTACTTTCACTTCACATAGTTCAATGGGTTCAAAATAGATACTCACTTAGTTCTTTGGTAAGTAGGTGTTCTTCCCAATACACTATGTAAAATACTGATGATAGATATTCTCTTATTTCTGACTTATTTCTACATTACACTCTGTTGTCGAGTTCTTCTGCACAATTCATATCAAGTGCTGTTTCTGCTTCCCCCATTGCTATATTTACTTGTTATGCGTTGATGCAGGTCGGAAGATGAGTGGGCTTGAGCATTCTTTTCCGCGTTCATTTGAGTGTACGAGCTTACATGAATGATAGGCAGCGTGTATATTTTCATCGATAGGGCTCTCACAAAGAATTGAAACCTGAAATCAATTTTATTTTTCCATTGTGTCTCATCTCCGCATGTATTCAACGTTTTTCTTAAATGGTTTCAGATTCTTTTCCGGGTGCTTCCAGTGTTCTTAGAGCATCCGCTCGGTTTTCCAAAGATGGGATTTTTTTTGCTGCAGTCTATCCACTCTAGAAGTGCTTGTGGAGTTTTCTTCGTGGTCCATGAAAGATCGACAGTTCTAAGGCCATGTTCTATTTTTTGACAATCAGTTCTAAGGCCATGTTAATAGTATATACCTACGTGCAAATAAAATAAATTAGATGTCGACTTACCGCACGCTGTCACGTTTCTTCAACTTGTTTTCGAATATACTACAAACTAAGTGTTCTTTTTAGTGCTTCAAACTATGTGCCTTTCATGAACTTGATGCTTTGATGCTTGATGCTGCTTTATAAAGGGTGCACCAGATTCGCCTACGCCATCATCCAGAGCAAGAGATCCAGCGACCACGCCGTCATCTGTTTGTACAATCTCTACTCACTGATCTCTAACCAAAACCAACGCCGACACATGCATCACACTAGCCACGACATGCAAGGACGAAGGGCGTGTCCCTCCAAATCGACAACAACCAGCTGCTGCCATGCACAATCTCTATCTCATTGACCAAAGTGATCTCCAACGTCTTCATATGTTACAACCAAAATGCAACGCCGACACATGCATCACACTAGCCATGACATGCAAGGACGAAAGGCCGACGGCGCAGCAAAGCGCGCCAATCCGTCTATTAGTATATATAGGCCGCTTCAAGGCAGACGTTACAAGGGAGCTTGCACCGGCGGCCAAGGGGAAAACAATTAATCAATATACCCACCTCGGCACAGTTTATTTGTTATTTAGTTACTCCACACTGACAATGGTTCTATTCAGGAGCACAGGTATTCTCCGTTCATGGTCCACACTACAGCGAGGGGAGTTACGAGGATTTTTTACGGAATCATCTGCATGAATGGAGCAGGTGGCGAGGGATATTTTTATCCCACATGGATGGCCGCTTGATCTACGGATTGCGGCTCCATAGCATCGACAGTCTACAGCGGATGTTTTGTAACATTGTCGCTCTGTTTATTTTCAGTTTCAGATTTTGGCTGTGTGCATCTCACGATGCAGAGGCCGGGTAATTCTTGAACTTTTTGAGTAATAAAGCCCTTTATCAAAAAAAAAATGCAAAAGTACCGTTGTGTACTTGTACTCTGTCAAGGAAAAACAACTAGATCGACATTGAGCATGCATCTGAGGCGTGGCGTGGGGTCATACACGGAACATAGGTAGGGGCTGACCGACAGAGACGGCTCTGGCGCTCCCGGTATGTGGGCCCTATCTGCAGCTAAGCCACTAGTCGAGCGTAGTCAATCCTGGATTGCGCGGGCCATGCATGAAAACGATTGTAGTACGTGCATGTGATGCACAACAGTAATCGGCGGAGTATTGTGCTTCCCTACCACTTGCATGTGATGCGCCGCGCACTTCCTCGCCCCGTCGGAGGCGACGCAGCCCTTGTGCTTGGATGCTATGTACGCGGGGGGGGGGGGGAGGCGATCCATTGAGGCGGAGGCGGTGGAGCGAGCGCGATTGGTCGATGAAGTTCTACGAGCGGCGAGAAATGTGTGCGCGAGGGCCGCGGGGATCTAGGTCCCGGTATGTGACCTTTATTCGCGGGAAGTAGGCTTTTATAGAATAGGGTGGCGGGGACCCTTTTATCGCTGATACGGGTCGAGCCGCGGATACGGTGTCTGCTCTAGCTAGAAAACATGGCTAGGCCCATATTTCCGCCGGAAAAATAAGTATCTCCCATTTTTAAGGTTTCTGCTAGAGATGCTCTTATGCACCATCAGCGAAAAAAGGCTGAGGTGGTTGTGCAGTCCGATCCAAATAGAGGGTAAGAACCAAATCTCGAGCGCACTGAACCCACTCGCACCGGCCCCCGCTCGGGCGGCACGGGATGCCTCAAGCCCGGCGGCCTCACGACGTCGTTATCTTTTTGAAGATGCCGCCTTGGCAACCAAGGGTCCGATGTGGCATTGGGTGATTTTGGAACCTTTGTGATGCGCTATCGGTGTGCCCATGCGTGGGGTTCCGGGGTGCTATGTGACGTCGCGTCCCCTTGGTCTCCGATAAAAATAACCTTAAAACCCCGTTTTGGACATAGATAGGGATGGAGGCACCATTTGACCTAGTTATTACTTTTGTAGCGATGAATCGATGATGAGTTGCGCGTATGAATGAAGTTCGAATTCTCCAGCGAAGTTTAATTTGTGATTTAAGATTTTCGATGCGGTTTCTGTTTTGCGCATAGCATTTTGGCTCGAAAAAATCGCGTTTTTTACGGCCGACCGGGTGACATGGCCCTGTTCCCATCTTGGCAAACATACATTCTCGTCGTGCAAATTCAGGTGATATTTCCATCACGCAAACAAATGTAGTAGAATCGTGTTCAACGTAAACTCGGCATCAAAGAACCACTAAAAAAACACTTTGAATTCATCGTGGAATGGAAACCCGGGCCAAGCATCAAATTCAAAACAAACTCAGCATCAAGCAGGTAAGCTAGTAGTACTAGCACAAACGCCGTTTCCCTAGGCCTCTGCCGTCCCGTGCACGTGTGTGCTACCACGCCATGCGCATGGTGACGTCAACTTCAGCGTCCGTAGTCTGTACCTGCAGGCCAAAGGGATAAGACCCACACTTTTCTCTTTTCGTGCGCTTTTCTCTTATTATTTTCTTTCAGGACCTTTTCACTCAGAGCCCTTGCTTTTATCCGATATTACTCAGTGATGATATTAACTAAGGCTTTAAGCCGGGTTCTCACGCTGCATTCTCAGCCATCTGCGGTTAGTGCTGACGCTTCCTTGTGGGCCTTTCACCCTCGCTACACCGGATCTATTATGCGTGCTGGCCTTTCTGCACACGCGTCGATCGATCGTTCTTTTTGGTCCGGTTCCGTGTTTTTACGGTCTGCTGGGTGGGCTTCTGGTAGTTTGGTCCCACTGGGCGGTGGACTGGGTCTTTTTTTTCACCCGTATGGACGGTTGTTCTTGCGTGTGGCAGTGGGGAGGTGATTTCTTCGCCTTCCTGGTGTAATCCGATCTGGCCAGATCTTGTTTCTCTGGTGGTATGCCCCCTTTCCTACCTCGGATGGCTCCGGCTTCCAGTCTTGCTGCCTTTTCGCCGCCGTCCGTTGCTTCGCCGCCTGTCCATGAGGTAGCCCCGAGTTGATGTGGTCTGAGTTTCCAGAGTGTGTCGCCTTGTACTTTGCCTAGGCTTTTGGTTCCGCTGTTGTTTTGGCCAGCATCAGGCGGTTTGATTTCACAAGATTTGTTCTTTCTCTATCGATTTTCCGCTGTGATTCTTCCATGCGCGTGATTTTAATCTGTATCCTTTTTGGGTGCAGGTCACGGATCGGATCTGTTCGGAAGTTGTCGAGTGACTTCTCTGACATTTTCTTTCTTTTTTCCAGTTCCGTGATGTCTTCGTTATAGGCATCTCAGTTAGTTTTTTCTTGTCAGTATGGTGGGGTGCTTGTCCGAATGTTGTCTACTAATCTTATGGTCTTCTTGGCGAGCAGGTTGTGGAGTGCACCAGCCAGGCGGGGCTGGTGATCCGGTTCTTCTCTTCAGTTTCGGTGAGGTCGCCTTCCCTGTCTTTTTCGTTGACGTTTTTTTACTAGCTTCTTGTCGTGTTGTTGTGTGATCTGTACTGGTTAGCAGGTAGTTTTGGCTGTGTTGCTGTAGGTTCATCTATGTTATTTAATCCATTATGGCATTTTGTATTTTAGTCCGACATTGGTTGAACTTCATGTATAAACTCTGGTTGTTCCTATTCAGCATGTGCAAATTATGTTTGTTTGTTTCATACCTTTGTGACTGGTGGTGTAGGTGTACATATGACTCCTTTCATTGTGGCTGCTGGATCTCAGTAGGCTGCCGTTAAGGTTCAGCTTGCCGTCATCAAGGAATGAGACGATCCAAGAATGTCGGTACTTCATGGTGTTGAGTTCGTTCTCCACAGTGGGCACCCAATCGCGAATGACAAGAAAATTTCCATGAGGATTTTTGTTGACCGCTACTTGATAGTTTGACTACTAATTATTATTAGATTTATTACTTTCCTTTTTAGTTTCAAATGAACCTGTCAATAATTTTACCATGGCAGGTTATTTCAGAAGAAAATTTTGATACTTTCTATTCTACATTGTAGGTTTATTCTTTCTTGGTACTTTACTTAGGTCCTTAGAGCATCCATAATGGGACGCTTATTTAGGGGCGCTAGAATTTTAATCCCCGTAGATCGGCAGTTATTACATGAAATCCCGATTACGTATGTGGCGTCGACGCAAACTATTGCGCCTGGCGCTTGCGGGCGATATGAGTAGCAGAAGCTGCGGTTAAAGAATAAAACAAGCGCTCAACGTTGGATGACCAGGCGCTTGCATGTTGTTTTTGTTTTCCCGATTTATTTTTTATTCTTTTAGCGCCTAAGTAAGCGCTTTCCATTGTGGATGCTCTTATAGCTACTTACTGTAACAGCTACAAGGACATACATTATAACTCAAATTTCTGAAGTGGTGTGCATACAATATGAAGGTTCTATGAGCAACCGAGCATTGTTGATTTTGTAGCTGGTTCTTAATGTAAGTAGCATTTTTTTTGGGAAGTGAACATATATCTCCTCCTTTTAGTTTGATTAAATTGATGGCAACATGGTGTTTTCCATCACTTTTTTTAGGGTGGTGTTTTCCATCACTTAATTTAGTGCATGAATTCAGAAGATCGAAAAATAACTATTTCTGTGTTTGAACTTTATTTGTGTGATTTGTACAAATAAGAACTAAATCAATGGAGCTGTTATATTTCATATCTAATTTGGTCATGAGTCCTACTGTGTTTAGGCATTAATTGATGGATGTGTTAGTTTCTGGTCAGTCATGGCCAGTTATTGAGCACAAGTGCCTGGCAGGCTTTTGTTGACTGCTTTCACTGAAGAATAAATAAATATTTCTCTTTTGACGGCCTATTATTATTATTATGAATATTTACTTACAAGCAGTTGGATTGACCGCTTTGGATAGAAGAATGGATACTTCTGTTCTGTAAGCTTATTCATACCATGAGCACTTATTACAAGCACTTATGCGTGCTCTTCTTGATTTTCCATTATTCAGGTTGATTGATAAAGAGTATTTATTTTTTACCTTGTCAGATACTTACAATCATCACAACTTCAGAGCATGGTTCTTTGGAACCATAGTAATATGAAAGTAGATAGCCATGCCAAGTTAGAACCTTGGTGCGAGGTCTATTTGTTCCCGAATTGCATATATTTTATCATTTAGATCCTCTTATGGGATGTCCAAATAAATGAACAATATTTACTATCTCAATGGATTCATTTCAAGACTTCGGATACATACTCATCGCCACTTCTCTTTGTCACGCGATTAATAGTTCTTGGAAATAGAAGACTAGATGAATATGTTTTAGTGACGGAACTTCAGTTTCACTTTTTTCGATTGCTTGATACCATTATCTTTTATAAATTATCCCCAACCAGTTTGTGGAAAAGAGATTAAGAAGACTTGCATCATTTTGCAGCTGGACTGAAGAATAACTCGGGATAAGCCTAGTGAGGTGTATTGTAACAAACCGTTCTTCTTTCATCAGTTCAATATCTCCGCCGCACGGGTATGGCATAGATGGAGGTTCAGGATTGTTACAATTTAGTTCTATTGTAGCAGCATGTTATCAAATTTATTCAAGAAATATTTGACGAACCTTTGTTGCTTACAATTCTTTATTTGCACGTCTCTTAACATGACAATACTCGTGAACAGATGTTTAGTTCACCTGTCTTACTCTCATAATATGCTAGGTTCAAGATGCAAAATTTTATTCGGCATGGATAAGGGAGTTAAATCTTGGAAGGCTGCTCATGAAAAGGAAATATTCAGAGTAACTATTGAGAAATTTCAGCTGCAGGTTCATCATAAAAATACTGCAAGGATTAATCATGAGAAACACTTTTAATCCAGGAGAAAAAGGTGCATTTATACACTATGATATGTCTCACCAACATGTTCATAATTTCCTTTCAAATGATTATTAGCCGACTAGAATTGCCGGTAGTGTAGTACCTGGTATGTTCACTAAATTTCATGTGAGTAGATTAAGGTCAAGCATGACCTTACATATTGTTCATTATTATTCTCTATATCTTGCTTGCTTTTTCTTGGCTCTGAATATCGGTGTCCTATGTAGGCGACCTTCTTCCACAATTAAAGTCGTGTCCTCTTGATTCCAAATGGATCGGAAAAAGTAACCTCTTAGGAATTGGAGCCTCCAAAATCCAGCGAGGAAAATTATGTCGAAAGAGAAGGAGAGGTTTGTGTAGCTAGGGTAGGGTGTTTTTCCTCTTCTCTTCCATTCAGTTACTTGAACATTTTGTGTGCCATGTTCAGGCTGAATTCCTATTGTTGCCTTTTGTTTGGTTCTTTCTTCACTCATCAAATTAAATTGCCAAGCTCTCATGCTTGAAGGATCATGTTTGTTAGGCTTTCATCACATTACCTCTATTTCATTGGTCCATTGTGTTTCATTTAAGTTGCATGCATCAAGATGATGGCCGGATGTATATATTTGTACATACCTGCAATGACATGCTAGCCATATATTCAGAGTTCTTCTAATTTGTGTTACAGCGTGAATCTAAGTTTGTGCTTGCGAATCAGTAGAAACATACATTATTCTTAGGTTTTCTAATGCGACATGCCATTGTTTGGTCCTAACTAGTTATCAAAACACTTACATATTATCAACAGTTTGGATAGCTCATCCTTTCTGGACAGAATTAGGTTGATGTTTTGGTTCTAGGTTCAACCACTTATACCATGGGCTCGTGTAGGAAAGCAAATCCCAATTCTATTTGGTTAATTTTGATTTTCAGAACTTCTATATGATAGAAAGGCATATATAATTTTGAATGGATTGCAAGCATTGCATTAAGTGATCTCACGAGCCACTCCATGAAAGTCAGTGAACATTATTTTATTTAAAGTGTAAACGTGTTTATAATTTTGTTGCTGCGAGGGTATTAGGCATAGTAATCAGAAAATAATTTTGGTATCCTCTTGCTTATGTGGTAGTTGAATTGGTTTTGCTATGATCTATAATTTTGTTTACTTTCACTTCACATAGTTCAATGGGTTCAAAATAGATACTCACTTAGTTCTTTGGTAAGTAGGTGTTCTTCCCAATACACTATGTAAAATACTGATGATAGATATTCTCTTATTTCTGACTTATTTCTACATTACACTCGGTTGTCGAGTTCTTCTACACAATTCATATCAAGTGCTGTTTCTGCTTCCCCCATTGCTATATTTACTTGTTATGCGTTGATGCAGGTCGGAAGATGAGTGGGCTTGAGCATTCTTTTCCGCGTTCATTTGAGTGTACGAGCTTACATGAATGATAGGCAGCGTGTATATTTTCATCGATAGGGCTCTCACAAAGAATTGAAACCTGAAATCAATTTTATTTTTCCATTGTGTCTCATCTCCGCATGTATTCAACGTTTTTCTTAAATGGTTTCAGATTCTTTTCCGGGTACTTCCAGTGTTCTTAGAGCATCCGCTCGGTTTTCCAAAGATGGGATTTTTTTTGCTGCAGTCTATCCACTCTAGAAGTGCTTGTGGAGTTTTCTTCGTGGTCCATGAAAGATCGACAGTTCTAAGGCCATGTTCTATTTTTTGACAATCAGTTCTAAGGCCATGTTAATAGTATATACCTACGTGCAAATAAAATAAATTAGATGTCGACTTACCGCACGCTGTCAAGTTTCTTCAACTTGTTTTCGAATATACTACAAACTAAGTGTTCTTTTTAGTGCTTCAAACTATGTGCCTTTCATGAACTTGATGCTTTGATGCTTGATGCTGCTTTATAAAGGGTGCACCAGATTCGCCTACGCCATCATCTAGAGCAAGAGATCCAGCGACCACGCCGTCATCTGTTTGTACAATCTCTACTCACTGATCTCTAACCAAAACCAACGCCGACACATGCATCGCACTAGCCACGACATGCAAGGACGAAGGGCGTGTCCCTCCAAATCGACAACGACCAGCTGCTGCCATGCACAATCTCTATCTCATTGACCAAAGTGATCTCCAACGTCTTCATATGTTACAACCAAAATGCAACGCCGACACATGCATCACACTAGCCATGACATGCAAGGACGAAAGGCCGACGGCGCAGCAAAGCGCGCCAATCCGTCTATTAGTATATATAGGCCGCTTCAAGGCAGACGTTACAAGGGAGCTTGCACCGGCGGCCAAGGGGAAAACAATTAATCAATATACCCACCTCGGCACAGTTTATTTGTTATTTAGTTACTCCACACTGACAATGGTAATGAACATGAACGCTGCACACTGTGTAACCCGTTCACAGGGGCGGAGACAAGGGGGCTAGCAGAGGACAGACCCCTCCAATGGTTCGTCCCCCCCAACATATTGCAACATATACTAATCGTATAATACTGGTATATACATGCTAATAGCTGCTGATAACTATGTATTACTCTTAGTATTTAAGCCCAAAGCTAGCGGAAGTCTATTTTACGCATCCAGTCCCAGCAATCAATAGAAACAACCCATCTAGCTGACTTCCTAGGCTAGAAATCGTCCTTCTCCTCTCGCCTCTCACGCATCACAATACAATCGATCTGGCTGCCGTAATGTTGCTCTCGCTCGAAAACCGCCAAACGTGGACGGCACATGGCCGACGAGTAGAGGCGGATATGGCAACGCCGGTGATCTTCGTTACCCGGACGCCGTATCGTTTGCGACATGGGTCCGTCCCATGAAATCACCACCGAATTTCAATCATGTACAGACAGGATACACGCATGTACGTGCTTACCTGATCAATTCCCTCTTGTTTAATTTTTCCAATACTTGTTTAGTAACAAATGAAGAAAATGGATATACTAGTTCCTAAAAAGATGAATATAATAAATTGTTTTTCAATCCAATTGTTTAAACCTCCAATCTGGCGTGCCGCCGAAATTTCATATCCAAGTGTTGACAATAGTAGTAGATCTATGTCTGAAATCTTAAACGGTAGTTTTATGTCTGTTTTATTAAATACCTACGCTATATGATTTGAGATAGAGATAACATATATTCATGTCATTCTTTTGGCAAATACATGGAAATGCCATTTTTAATTTTTGGCTTGGTATCTTAATAAACGATAGAATTGTTTCAATTGCGACCTTCAATGGCTCTCCCCCCCTATATCTAAATCCTGGCTCCGCCCCTGCCCGTTCATCTGTCTGTTGCTTTTGCTGTTGCCACCTTTTTCAAGCGAGGCCAAACAGTATCGCAACGATCGACCGCTACGATGCGTATATACAGTGCACTGGCAGCAGTGAGCACCTGCTTCTGCATGCGTACGATTGAGACGGCAGCAACCTCGGCCGGTCGGCATGCTAATCTCCCAAATTAATGGATCTTATCCCACAACTCAACTAAAATCCAATGATGCGCATTTCTGCATTGCAGTTTAATCCTCTGTCAGAATTTTCACTCTTTATACTCCACCGTTTCTCTTTCACGAAATAAACACATTAGTAGTACACAACTGTCAATTATAGCCATGGGTGAGAGGACAAATTAATTTGCATGCCATTTGTAGACACGTCACTTATTTGCCCGCCACAGCTAGGGGACCAACAATTATCATAGCGGTAGCTCATCAATATTTTGGCAATTTCTGTGTGACTCTCTGGACGTCCCCCAAATCGGTACACCATAGCGGCGTCTTTAACTTTAGTACTCCCCCAGTCCCAATTAAGGCTGGTGCCAACGCGGGGGGGTAGCCCGGGCGCTATAGCCCGGCCCGGGGCGGTAGCGGGGCGGCAGTGGGCGAGAGCGCGGCGGTGGGCGGTGGTTTCACCGCCCGGCGGTACCGCCCGCCTGTCGCCCGCGTTGGGGGCGTTAGCGGGGCGATAGCGGGGCGGTAGCCGGGCGGTGCATTGTAGGGGTGACGCGATAGCGGGGCGGTAGCACGCGGGGCAACGACTAGTTGACGTGGCGCGCTCTGATTCGTCCATGTCAGCTAGCCGTTGGGGTAGCCGTTGCAGCCTGGAAAAATTCGAAAAAAATTGCAAAAAATTCCAAATTTCATCCACAACCCCCTATAAATACCCCCACCCGGTTTCACTCATTCCACACCGTACTTCATCTCCTCCACTCTCCATTTCCACTCCTCTCGACGCCATGTCTTCGTCCAGCAGCAGTTCGAGCGACGGAATGGAGGGTGATATGATCGGTGCATTCCAGGCGGAGTATGAGGAGGCGATGCTCAACCTCGAGGCGGAGCCAAGACGGCCGCGACGCCATCGAGAGTTCATCAGGCGTGATCGTCTGGGTGCCCACGATCGGCTCTACGACGACTAATTCGCCGACAACTGTGCTTATCCTCCGAGCTTCTTTCGGCGAAGGTATCGGATGAGGCGATCCCTTTTTCTACGCATTGTGGATAGATTGGGTGAATACTCTCCGTATTTCACCCAGAGAGTTGATGCTCTATAAAAGTGTACTGCCATTTGCGTTTATTAGCTTATGGAGCCGCGGCAGATACGATACACTATAAGAAATGTGTTGATACATGACGTTCTCGTAATGACGGTGAACGAAATTGTCATAGAGTTGTGACGATTTCAAACAAGATCGTCGTAAGTTGTTTGAGGGGATAAAAACCCTATAAAATAACGACGATTTGAGTTAAAACGTCGTACCCATCTAAGATGAAATCGTCATAAACGGTGCATGTGATCCGAATCTTTATTTTTTAACTGATTATGACGAATATAAATCGTCATGACGCTGCAACGTATACACATTTATTTGATCTGGATGACCACCTCATCAATTTTTGCCTACGTGTAATGTTCAGTTGCCATTTCCTTACTTATGTGTCAATCCATAGCTTCACTTGCCTACCAATGACATGTGGGGCCAGCCCCACAAACTACAGTACATTACATGTGAGGTGTCCTAGCTCACCTACGTTTGCACTTGCACCTACGAATATTCAATATTCGCCAAAATAATATAGTGCGGGTAGAGGGACTCGAACCCTGCACCTCAAGCACACATACGAGCAGCACAACCACTAGGCCAACTCACGGTTGCTGTCCATTTACATCATTCGGCCTACTTAAGGAAAAATCGATGCTAGTTGGGTTGCTTCCCTATTCGCATGGGCCGAATTTTTTTTTCTCGGGGCGGGTGGGGGGAATGCTTCCCACTTCGCATGGGCCGAAATTCGGCCTGTGTAGCTAGTGCTGGAGCAGGTTCTCACAGCTAGTTGGGTTGGGCTAGATATTAACTGTTTTTTATTCCTGTTTACATTTTCTATAATTTGAATTTCACCTTCAAATTGACCGAAACCAATTTTGTAAAATTATTTACAATAATATCTTGGTGTATCTCTGAATATGAAATGTGGTATAATAACTTCATAATTTTATTTGGTGCATCTCTCTAACATATTTTTGGTAGTTGCTTCACAAAAAAAAACCTTTTTTGACACTCCGAAAATGAAAAAATGGTATTTTTATTAAGAGAAAAATAAAACTTTCTTCGTGAACATTGTTCATGCTTCCAAGATGCATGTTTGTGTAGAATATGGGCACATTTCAACAAACTATGCCATGGATGTGGCCAAAACATCCGACATTTCGCCTGAAAGCCATGAATCTTCGTACGAGATAGCTGATTTCTCTGAACACATTTTCCACCAAATTGTCGTATTCGAAGTTTATTATTTTTGGTGGATACTAGGACATATATAACAACACCACGCGAAGATCTTGCATCATTTCGAGTTATTTCGAATTTTCTGGAATTTTCAAAGCCGGTTTCGGAAAACGGTCAAAACGGGGGACATGACAGTTCGTACCTAGGTGTTGAATCTTGATGAACTCTTGGTACATCTCTATTGAAATAGGTACTTGGGTACCTAAAAATGATTTTTTTCAAAAATAAAGAGAAAACTACGAGGCACCTGTAGTTCAAATTTGGCTCGGTTTCAGCTGAATCGGCAGACATTTGTCTTTTTCGAAAGAGGTGTATTTTGAGCTATTGAGAGGTAGTAAGTTTGTTATTTGTAGATAAAATATGACATAATATATTTAGACTTTTACTTTGTACATTTTTGCAACATATATTGTGTATGTGCTTCACAAAAAAACCAAGTTTTGACACTCCGGAGATGGAAAATGGTATTTTTATTCAACGAAAAATAAAACTTTCTTCGTGAACATTGTTATTTGTACCAATATGCATCTTTGTGTGGAATATGGTGACATTTAAACAAACTATGCCATGGATGTGGCCAAAACATCCGTCATTTCGCCCGAAAGCCATGAATCTTCGTACGAGATAGCTCATTTCTCTGAACATATTTTCCACCAAATTGTCGTATTCGAAGTTTATTATTTTTGGTGGATACTAGGACATATATAACAACACCACGCGAAGATCTTGCATCGTTTCGAGTTTTTTTGAATTTTCTGGAATTTTCAAAGCCGGTTTCGAAAAACGGTCAAAACGGGGGACATGACCGTTCGTACCTAGGTGTTTAATATTGATGAACTATTGGTACATCTCTATTGAAATAGGTACTTGGGTACCTAAAAATGATTTTGTTCAAAAAATAAAGAGAAAACTACGAGGCACCTGTAGTTCAAATTTGGCTCGGTTTCAGCTGAATCGGCAGAAATTTGTCTTTTTCGAAAGAGGTGTATTTTGAGCTATTGAGAGGTAGTAATTTTGTTATTTGTAGATAAAATATGACATAATAAATTTAGAATTTAAATTTGTACATTTTGGCAACATATTTTGTGTATGTGCTTCACAAAAAAACCCAGTTTTGACACTCCGGGAATGGAAAATGGTATTTTTATTCAACGAAAAATAAAACTTTCTTCGCGAACATTGTTAGTTGTACCAATATGCATATTTTTGTGGAATATGGTCATATTTAAACAAACTATGCCATGGGTGTGGCCAAAACATCCGTCATTTCGCCCGAAAGCCATGAATCTTCGTACGAGATAGCTCATTTGTGTGAACACATTTTCAACCAAATTGTCGTATTCCAAGTTTATTATTTTTGGTGGATACTAGGACATATATAATAACACCACGCGAAGGTCCTGCATCGTTTCGAGTTTTTTTGAATTTTCTGGAATTTTCTAAGCCGGTTTCGGAAAAGGGTCAAAACGGGGGACATGACCGTTAGCACCTAGAGGTTGAATATTGATGAACTCTTGGTGTATCTATGTTGAAATAGGTACTTGTCTACCTAAAAATGATTTTTTCAAAAAATCATGAGAAAACTACGAGGCACCTGTAGTTCAAATTTTGCCCGGTTTCAGCGGAATCGGCAGAAATTTGTCTTTCTCGAAAGAGGTGTATTTTGATCTATTGAGAGGTAGTAAGTTTGTTATTTGTAGATAAAATATGACATAATATATTTAGAATTTTACTTTGTATATTTTTGCAACATATTTTGTGTATGTGCTTCACAAAAAAAGCCAGTTTTGACACTCCGGAAATGGAAAATGGTATTTTTATTCAAATATACATGTTTGGGTAGAATATGAGCGCATTTCTCATCAAGACTAATTTTTTGTTTTTGGATTATTTACTTCGAGGACATGTGACAATTTGGTTAAGAAATTAAGGAATCTGTTATGTAGTGCAAGAATATGAATTATGTTTCTCGAGCATATTACTCCGAGGTTGTGTGCAAATTTCTTATATTTTTGTGCTAATTTTAATTGAAATTTAAATATGTCATGTGATATTTTATTTTCCTACTTATTCATTATTTATAATTACTTATAGTTCTTTATTCACTATTTTATACTTACTTATTATTACCAAAAAATTTGGCTCCCACTTTCCCTCCATGAGACACGGAAATTTCGGTTTAAGTCACTCCGCGCGCCCAAACCCGCCCAAACCCGGCGCCCCAAAACCCTAGCATCAATCCCTCCCCTCCTTTCTCTCTCGCGAGCAACCACCTCCTCCCTGCCCCGCCGCCAATCCCTCCCCCAAACCCTAACTCGACCAAACCCGCCGCCCCACCTTCTCTGCCTCCCCGCCTCCGTCTCCGCTTCCACGCGCTCTCCCGGCTCTGGATCCGCCACCTTCTCCAATACGGACCTCGGGTTCGCCACCTTCTCTGCATCCTCGCCCTGCCTCTCCAAGTCGCCTTCGCCCTGCCTCTCCAAACCGCCCGCCCTCGTCAACGCCGCCACAGGGTGGCCTCCACCTCCGCATCCTCGGCCCCTTCCCTCGCTTGCGGAACCAAGCATACGCACGCACCACGCCCCTCGATCCCCACCCACAGCCGCCACCACCTCCGTCGCCGCACACCCAGCCAATCCCCTCTGCCTCCCCCGATTCACCTCGCCATGATGCCTCCCCTACCAGCGCCCGGTGCCCCTCCTCTGCCTTTCTCCCTGGCGACGGCCCAAGCTGGAGATGGAGGACCTCATTTCCCCACCGCCAGCCCCTCCTCTGCCTTCCTCCCTGGCAGGAGGCCGTTCGCTTCGACAAGATCACGGCGCGGCTCAAGAAGAGCTCGCCGCCGGCAGGAGGCCGTTGACTTTGACAAGATCACGACGCGGCAGGAGGTCGTTCACTTCGACAAGACAACGCCCTCGACCTCCCTGGCCCTCCAGATCCGCGTTCGATTCCTCTCCTCTGGCACACGTGAAGGTCTCTCTAACCCCTTTCTTTCCGAATCCCCAGATCCCTCTCTCTGATGCTCCATTTTCCCATTGCAGGCGCGGTTCATGGTGACGGGAGAGCCAGTCTCTGGGTTCTTCACCAGCACGGTCGACCGCGGGCATCTGCGGCCATCCCCTCCTCTCTAATTCATCTTCGATCTCTCTCTTTCCCTTCTCTCTCGATTCCTCCTCTCTAATTCGCCGTTCCTTCCTTGCAGATTGGAGCCGCCGCGTCTCGTTGATGTGGTCTAGTGGCGACGGTTGCAGTTGCCCACGAGGGCCGCGGCCAGGTTCTGTGACGAGGACGACCTCCTCCCGAAGAAACTATCTAGTCTAGTTCCAGGTTCGCCTCGTCACTACTGCTCTAGCGAAATGTTTGGGCACTGTACTCCTGGTCTTTGTGCTCATCTTCTGTGTATTACTGCTTTGAGACTTCTACATTCCTAGATCTGGATTTGTTTCCAGAGCATACCAATGTTAATCTTGTGTGTATTGTTCATGTTCTGTGTATCTGAATATTGAGTTTACACTTTTGATACCTCATGTTCTGTGTATTTATCTGGAGGACGGTAAATATTTTGCTGCGTGATAATCGTTCCCCCAATATATGCTAGCTAGATCAGTAGCATTCTCTAAATGTTTTGCACCGTTCACTAGCAGTACATTTACTGTTTCACTTTCGCCATGTTCTCATATCTTTTCTCAAAGCAGGGAAGCAACAATGACCACATGTATTGTGAAATGTGATGAACTTTATCAAATAGCAGTACTATTGCAACTTATTTAGCAAAATAAATGATCGGTGCCTATCTTTTATATTATGGAATTGTTAATTATACCTTTTCACTCTAAATATGTCTGTCATGATACCAATAAATGGCTCTAAATGAATGTATTATTTCCTGATATTGACTTTGCACTAGATACAATATAGTGCACAATAATATCATATGTTCCGAAAAATGTAGGCAGTGGATGTGTGTAGAAAGTTTGAAGCCGGATCAGCAGATCTTCTTTGTGCACCTAGTCTCTTGCTGTGATCTATGTTCTCCTTTCATCATTGCCTAAATTCATGTATAATGCAAATCTGTTGCTATTTATGTTACATCAACAAATAGGTGTTGCGTTGTTACTTTAGGTGCCAAAATGATACTAAAACCTAGACCTTTACAAGTTAGCAGCTATTCCCTATATTGGGACTCAAAATATATATGTTTATTTTCCTCTCTGCTCTAGGAGTTCTGGCTGAAGCAATCTGAAGAAGCTCAAAGCTAGAAGACCTTGGGCTTAGCCGTGCCTTCACGGATCTGCACCGTGACCTCAAGCCACACACAACCTGCTCCTGGACCGCAAGACCATGACGCTCAAGATTGCTGACATTGGGCTTAGCCGTGCCTTCACCGTTCCTCTCAATAAGTACTGATGCGAGGTACCTGGTTTATAATAGCAGTTTAGCACCTGACGGTCGATGCTTGTTTCTGCGATATTTTGTGTCTGAAGTCACTCGCAAATAATCTGACAATACTAGAAGCATGCTTTGTACATTCTGATTGTATCTCAAGAATTGTTCATGTGTAATGGTTTCGACAACTACTTTACTGGTGTAATTTGCAAACAACAACATAACTTGAGATGCTATGTTATAATTACACATAGACCTGTCGATGAAGTGTGTTTTACTCCATTTTCCATGTAAGGCCATACACATGAACCTGATAAAACACTGATTTAATTTTCTATTAGTTTTCCCCTGATGTAATACACACATGGAAGTAAACTATTTAAAGATGTGATGGTTTGCTAAAGCATGCTGGTTTTTGACAACTAGTTAACCCGATAATATCAGGAACTAGTTAACTAGATGGTTTTCTAAAGCATGCACTATCTGTGTGAATTTTTTGTGCTGCTGCTTCTGGTCACTAAGGATAGCTGGTGCCTTTTTATGTGTTGTGTACTAGCATTAAATTCTTACACCAAAACATCACTTCTTTTTATGTCTTTTTTTACCTTCATATTCATGTAGAGTCTACATTGTAGACATGTACATCTTGCTATCGGTTATTCATGTACACTGTTATTTTGTGTATGCACGATCATTTGAGCTTGTTTTCTTTCCTCCTGGATTGATCTATTTTTGCAATGTGATGTTCTGAAGGATGACAAGTTGTCTCAGCTGGAGTGGAGAACTTGCTCATCAGAGGGACTTGGTTCCTAGTGTCCAGGACGCAGGTTACAAAGGTGTGCTCTCATCAACCTTGTCTCGTCCCTCTTTGGTATATTTGATGTGTGGATTGTGCTGTGCTCGTTTTAAAAAGTTAATAGATCAACCAGTATGTGTCTCCTTGCTACACAGGTAATATTTGGTCTCAGAATGATGAGGAACATGCTACATGAAGATCAGACTTCACTCTGGGGATGTTCCATTGATGGTCTTCTACAAGTCAGGGCCATTTTGTGAGATGATTGTATTCTTGTGTAAGTTAAGGCAAACTGTGCACCCTCGAAGGAAAAGGCAAACTGTGTAAATGATTTATTCCTCTGTGTAAATAGAAGCAAATTGTGTAAATGATGTATACGTGTGTAAATGCTGCTATTAATAATAGTAATATACTGTGAAAAATAGTCAGCTTGACCCGAATAATGTTGCAACTCGAATTATGAATATTTGACAACGGTACCAAAAAGAATTACCGAGCAAAAAAATTGACCTAAAAAGGCCACGGCCCAAAGTATATTAGCACAGAATCTTGGGTTAAAAATAAAAATAGCAAAAAGGCCAATGCCCAAAATGGAAAAGGCTTTAAAGAGGCTAATTCCCAAAAGGAAAATGTACCAAAAAAGGCCAAATACCAGAAAAACAGGTCAAAATTATTGGGCTAACCCCATGACAATCACCGAAATGGACCGGGCTGATTTTGATCCACGACGTTTTCAAATCGTCATGATTTTGCCACGTAGGACTAGCCACGTCGGAGCTGATGATCCTGCCCGGACTGCTCACGACGATTTTGGATTGTCATAGTTCCATGACGTTCTTAAATCGTCGTGGAT
This sequence comes from Alopecurus myosuroides, assembly GCA_028641055.1. Lineage (NCBI taxonomy): Eukaryota > Viridiplantae > Streptophyta > Magnoliopsida > Poales > Poaceae > Alopecurus > Alopecurus myosuroides. The sequence continues at coordinate 425,070,560 of CM054060.1, forward strand.
GTCCATGACGATTTCTAAAAAAATCGTCGTTACGGATCATTACTGACGCTCGGTTTTCAACGATTTTTTTTGTCATAGGATCGTCATGGATGATATATGATGACGATTTGGTGACGAAAATAGAGCGTCATGTATCAACATATTTCTTGTAGTGATAGATGAGTGGCTTAAACTAGCTAGACAAACTTCATCATATTGTCTAGAGAGATTCTGTGAAGGCATCATTCACTGTTACGGGGATGAGTTTTACCGTCGACCAGCTGTCGCGGATACTCAGCGTCTCTTAGCGAAAGCCGAGGAGCGTGGTTTTCCGGGCATGCTAGGGAGCATCAATTGCATGCATTGGTAGTGGAGGAACTGCCCAGTTGCGCATGTCGGTCAATTCACAAGGGGAGACATCAAACACCCTACCATAATCTTAGAAGCCGTTGTGTCGTATGATCGTTGGATCTGGCATGCCTTTTTTGGAGTGGCCGGGTCCAACAACGACATCAATGTACTCAATCAGTCGTCGTTGTTCACTGATGTGCTTAGGGGAGAAGCACCCATATTGAACTTCACAGTGAATGGACACGAGTACAACAGGGGTTACTACCTTCCCGACGGCATCTACCCCTCCTGGCCGGTGTTCATGAAAGGTGTTACTCTTCCACAAAGTGAAAAGCATCGGCTGTTCACTACTGCTCAATCAGCTTGGCGCAAAGATGTCGAGTGTACCTTTGGAGTGCTGAAGGCTAGATTCAATATTATAGCAGTTCCGGAACGATCCTACTCGAGGCGTACTCTTGGGTTGATCATGTGTGCATGTGTCATTCTGCACAACATGATAATCGACGATGAGCGTGGTACCAATTTGGAGGACATCTATGAGACAGTTGATTCTAATGTCGGCCCTGCGATACACAACAATGCACCACCAAGCCTAGCAGTCAGGATTCAGATGGACAACAAAATGAGGGACTCACCGATGTATACACAGCTCCAGCATGATTTGATTGAGTATGTGTGGACTAATGCCTAGATTATGTAATTTTTTCAAATTTTTATGTAATTTTTTATTTATAATGAAATCGGTAACAATTTTAATTGAATAAAATAATTTTCTTGCATTATTTTGAATGTTTTAATCTGAAAAAGAGATGCTGATGTGGAGGAGAGAGAAATGCTGATGTGGAGGAGAGAGAAGTGAGAGCTGGCACTATATCCCGTGCACTGGCACCGTGGGGTGAGAATGAGGATAAAACCTGACGTGGCGAGGCTATAACCTGTGGTGCATTGGCACCAGCCTAAGTGTCGCAAGCTCTACACAAATATGTGCATTCCTAGTTTATTTTTTTATGACACTTAAATCGGATTGGAGGTAGTAACATTGAGTAATCTGCTTTCTTAATTATAAAATTTATTGTGCCCTAAAATAGATTATAAACAAGAAGGGCCATGCCGATTCTTGGATGGCACCAAGTGGTTTTTCTCGCATGATTCTTGGATGGAAGCCGGACCCCTCAAGGCGAACTATGCTAACCTATTTTCCGCTGCGGGCAATAAGGAAGAACCGTTCTATGGAAAAAAAGAGATGGAAAACACAAATCATATTGAAACCCTTCGGAGGGAGGATTGACACCCCGAATCAGTTCAGGGCGTTCACTGGCCTTTGGGGGTCATATTGAGCAGATGCAACCGACTGTATACGACTGTGTGGAGGTGCACGGATAGGGATCGACACGACATCGTGCTGCCAAATCAAAGATCAGTTTGCAGCGTTTGACCACATGATGAATTGGAGAGCGCACGCCAAGCCAAAATGTGGATTTTTCGCATGGCTTGTGCCCACAACAGGGTAAGAACGACTGGCATGATGATCGAATATGAAATCGTTGTCGCACCCACCTAGAGACGGCCCGACATCTTTACCATGAGTGCTCCTTCTTGGTGGCGTTTCACAACTCCACCTTGGCGCCATGCAATCTTCCGGTGCCGTCGGCGGGAACTTTGGAACGAGCGTAATAGGTGGGTCTTTTTGAAAATTTCTCTGCCAGTGTTGGATGTCCCTCGGTTCATCCGAGAGGAGATTATGCCTTCACGGATGACCCTTTAGATAGGGCTTCTTAAGCGTGTTGGGCGGTGGGGGTGGAAGAGACAAGTGTGTCCTTTTTTCCCTCTTTTTCTGACTCTTAATCTCCATGAAAAAAACTTATGGTGGCAAATCCTTCGAGGTCAACTTGTTCGAGCTTCTTTTATGATAGATCACAAAGTGAATTAATCATGACACTGGGAGAACTTGATCCGAAGCTAGGATCCGTAGCAAGAACAATTTGATACACGATGTGACCAAATTATTACATTGTCATAAATATTTTGTAATATGTACTAATAAATATGTAGATTTGATCGAGACTTGTAGCTAATTCTATGCTCCATAATTAATAGTACAAGTAATATAGATGGTGAAGGTACATCTTCCATGGTTGACTTACAAATTTGTCATCCCGTCTCGGCATACACGACGCTGTTACTTCTCCTCATCAGCAACGGCCATTCATCGACCATCAAATGTTTCAATAGAGAAGTGTTCAAGCTAGGATCACTGGTGGTTGTCAATCCAACGGTCGGCCACGACACAACACGTGATATATGTGTAGCATGATGCATAAAGCAGCCAATAATTTGAACAAGCATGTAGGAACAGCTAGCATATAGGATGGTCCTCTCGTCATCAACATCAACATGTGGATACATCAGAATCACATCGATAACTATGCACAAGTCAAACAAAAAATTCAAGTGTCGGTCTCATCCGCACACATGTTTGTACGGCTCTAGTACGCAACATGCATGCATGTCTTAGGAATACAAAATTGAATAAGAGAGGGTGAATGATTGATAAAGATGAGGGGTATGTAGGTTTTAGGTCCGCATCATATAGGACCAGGTACTAATCAAGCTGATTCCAACCGTTGATGCATATATTCTTTATAGCAAATAGTCTGACTTTATTTGACTAATAAGAATATGGTACAAAAAAGATTAAACATGATAAAATCTAATTATATCATGAAAAGAACTAAACTCCTTAAAAAAAAGATTAACCCTCAGCATAGTAAGATAAAAGATTATGATGATCGGCTTTCCTTATATTTATATCATGCCTCCGCCTCTGGACATGAGTAACTAGACCTAGCTCGGCATAAACTTTTCTCGAGAAAAAAAAAACCCGGCATACCCTAGTTCAGGTTCCGTGCGGGCTTTACAGTGCACGACTTGCAAATGTCAACCATTGTCGAGGCACAAACAAAATCCGTGATTCAGCATGCAAAATATGAAAGTAATTGGTGTAGAATTATTAATCATAGTACTATATGACTAACTAAATTTACATTGTTACCAGACCTTCTTTTATGTTTTTGATCTAGAAAATGGGGTTGAGTCCGGCTTTATATACCTATGAGCAATCCATCAACAAGTGAGAACCTAGCTAAGGCCTTCCGTAATGGGGGTATCTTAGCGCGGTATCATAGGCAATTTGCTTATGTGGCACCTTATTTAATGATGAAAGAGATTGTAGTTGTATCTTATATAAGATACAACCCTTGCACGAGAACATAGGCAAAAAAACATTATTAGACCAATCACAAGCAAGTATTAGGCTAAAATCATTAAATGTTACTTGACTTAGATACAACCTATAAGATAGTACAATGTATTAGGGTAGTTGTTTCTTATATTTTTCTTCTGCCTAGGATAGCGCGCTAGGGACACTTCTTTTAAGTTTCTGCTTATGCAGAAGCCAGTTTCTGGATTGTGCTGGGTAGAAACTGTTGTGGGGAGAAACTCTAGAAACTCCTCGGGAGACTTCTTTTTGGCTTATATAGATTTTGCTTATTTGCTAGGTTAGGTTGTGATATGTCCGATATACCCCTGAATTTGATATGTCCACTTATTTGCTTATTTGCAAGCACTTTGTTTTCTATTGTGTGCACCTAGATGAATTTTCATACATACAAGCACTAGCTCGGCTCTCTGTTGTGTGTACAGCAAGCACTACCATTTCTAGATGAATTTGCATTCATACATACAGCAAGTACAGCAAGCACATACATACATACATACAATAATTTTCATACCCCAAGCATACAGCAGCACGGCAGCATTGGAACCATTCGAAGAAAAAAACCATCTCGGATACAGCACGCAGCACGGCAGCAGCACCCAAGCATACAGCACGCAGCACGCGGCGGCGGGATCCGGGGCGAGCACGAGGTTGGAGAGGACGAGCTCGGGCGGCGGCCGACGGCATGACGAGCTCGGATGGCGAGTTGGGGTAGAGGCCAAGCTCGAGGGTGGAGAGGACGAGCTCGGGCGTACGACCTCGAGGTTGGAGAGGACGAGCTCGGGCGGCAGCCGGCGGGAGGATGAGCTCGGACGGCCAGTTGGGGTAGAGGCCGCGCTCGAGGTTGGAGAGGACGAGCTCGGGCGGCGGCCGGCGGCAGGACGAGCTCGGGCGGCGTCCGGCGGACTTCCGGGATCCGGGACGGGGCAGGTGAGCTCGCGGCGGCGGGATGGGCTCCCTCCCGGCGTCGGTGAGGGATCCGGAGGCGGAGGGGTGGGATCCGGCGGCGGACGCGCCTGCTCGGGCCGTTGCGTCGAGGGGCCGGCGGCCGGCTCGATGAGATGCGGCGAGGTCGGGGGTCGGGGGGTCGTGGGGACTGGGGGGAGCCCGATCCCCTGGAGCGATATGTTTTTTTTCCTTTTCGCCTGTTGACCGGTCCGGGAGAAGGCCTGATGTGTGCGGTGGCAATCCACCGTAAATATTGCAGAAGGACATGTCTGATTCCGAATACCTTTTCGCGGGTGAGTTCAGAAACTCGGGAAACTGCTCCCGAGCAGATTCTCCTCCCATGTACAAAGTGAGTTTCTCGGTGGCTAGAAACTGACTAGAATTTGGAGACTTCTTTCCAGTTTTTGCTTATTTAGACCCAGAATCTGTCCAGAAACTTAAAAGAAGTGTCCCTTAAGAGACAATGCATTACGGAAGGCCTAAAAGCGTTGAACCGTGGGCGGGTCTTCCCAAACTATGGTACTCCCTCCGATCCATATTAATAGGTGCTGAAGTGGATGTATCTAGCAATAAAACATGTCTAGATATATCCACTTCAGCACCTATTAATATGGATTGGAGGGAGTATAATATCACTCATACTGCCGATTTGCTAATATTATTGATGAGACCTAATTAAGATCCTACTCACGATAACACGTTCCTCCAGAATAATGGCATGTTAATTTCCTCCTCTTTTTTTTTAAGCTTTATGAATGAAAAATCGGTTCTTGCATCAACTTGTTAGGTACTGTCCAAATTACAAGTATTGGACCACTGAAATCTGAAATGGTGAGGTTGGTGGACCACTGAAATCTGAAATGGTGAGGTTCTTGCATCATACTTGTCTGTAGACTGTAGTACGTACTATCCGGTGAGGTTGGTGGACGAAATTGAATTAGCTGCACTCCAGGCCAACCTCCACATCCTCCATGATATGAGAAAGCGAAAAGGAGAGGCGAAAAAGAGAGGAAAATCGGGAGGCTGGAGGCGTCGTCTAGCTCTGTTTTATTGAGAGAGAGAGAAAAGGAAATGGACGGGACAGCGATGGAAGAATGGTCCTGCTGGGTCTGCATGGGCCTGACATGTCTAACGGACCGTGGCCCACCAGCGTCCTCTCGCTAACGTCATTCATTTTTGGACTCCACTGATGCTCAGCTACAACGGCAAACGAACAAACTGCATCAGAAAACAATATAAGGCCAATCAGATAACCCCTCCACTCTGCAACGAAATAAAAACTTGTTCTGCTTCCTCCCGTTAAGTTTCGGTCATATACTTCCTCCGTTCCAAAAAACTTGAGTCCAAATGATTGTACCTATACAACAAACTATCTTGACAAGTTGTTATCTAGATATTAAGTAACAGTAAAACGGGATTAGCTACGGCTTACCACAGCGATTTGGCGCTGGTAGCCGTCCGATAAGGCTAGGAACGGACTGGATCTCCTGGTCGTCCCGTATCTCTCACTTGGGCCTCGTTACCGCGCGGGTTGGCTGGGTCAACGTAAATGGGCTGCTACTCCGCAGATTTACCTGCGTGTCTTCTCCTTTACCGGCTCGCCTCACGTCCGATAGTGTCCTGACGGTCGCGATGGACGCAGGGGAACTTGGCAGATTTGCCCTAGCTCTCTCCCTCCATGTTTCTCTAGGCGATGGCGGCGATGTAAACAGGGAGGCGTTGTTGGGCATGGAGGTCGTACCAGTCGTGCATCTCCTCCTCGGTGTCGCCTACCTATCTACCAGCACGACCTCCAATCAACAGCGATCGGCCCGATGGTGGAAAAACTCTACCTCGAGCGTTAGGACGGCGAGGCCAGCTTATTTCGATCGCATCAACTGCCGTGGAGATGTACAACTGCTCCTGGTAAGCTCCTCTGCAACACCCATCACGCCATCCTCCCTCGATGGTATGGTAGCACGACGCTGCGCTTGGAGTCCCGTGCGTCCTACCTTCTTCTCTTGCTTATGGACAGCGGCAACCAGGCAAATTCCCAACTTTAAAGGCGCTGTAATCTAAATTCTCTCTACATGGAATTCCTCTATCCACTTCTTGCGAATTATGTCACAAAAAAATATCTTGTGATATTTAGTTCAAAATAATTTTTCTTATTGATTTGGTGTGATTAGACTTCACGTTGCAGGAGAGCTCTTTCGTCTAATGATTTGTTCGTGTACTTTCCTATGGAGTTGCTCAGTACGTACTCACTTAGGATTGAAGTATTGTACTTTCTATTGTGATTCAATATATTATGTGTCTTGCATTAAAAATTTCAGCTTGGCTTGTATGAATAATCTGACATGATTTTCTTATGTCCAAACTCATAAAATATTCATTGCCTAGCCAATGGACATGCTTGATATAGAGGCAGATAACGCTTATACTGTTCAGTCCATGATACATGACAAGGTTCAAACTTTAAAGGTATATATAGTTCTAGAGTTTAAATTTCTGTGACTATACGTCTATTATCTGGTCATCCTTACTCTTGGATACCCATCATCGTTTTCCGCCCATTAAACCTAATTTTTGTGCTTTCTATGTGCTAAGATGTGTTCTTGTTGTACCTCCGAAGTAGATGACGCGGGCGAAGTCAAAATGAAGTTTGTTCGCTGCCATGGATTTTATTCTGTGAAGGAATGCAAGTGTTCTTCCTTACAAGAACGTCCATTTGTGGAGATGGAGCCCTTATCAGGTATAAGCAAGATAAGTTGCTGAAACACTAGGATAGGTACATACTCTAGAGTAGTCCAATATTCAAAACATTCAATAATGAATCATTTTTATGATAGGGGTGAGTGAAACATTGATCCAACATTATGTATATAAACCTAACCGCGACGATTAATCTCCTTCAACTTATTTTTTGGTACATGGGAATCTAGATCAGCAAGAGGTACCAGTTAGAAAACTTTCACTCCACGGTATCGAATGATTGTCCTTTAGCCCTAATCGAAAGAACGTGCATTTGTAGAGAAGATAGCCAAATAATTATCAGGTATTATTCAAGCTGAAGAACATGCACATTGGATGTGCAGTGTGCCAATGTCAAACAAGAGTAACACCTAGCTGCACAAATAATTTTTTGACTCTAACAAGGTGCTTTATGAGATCCATAACTGATGGTAGAATAATTGGAGAAAGATATACATAAAAATGGAAATTACATGACTATTTTTAACAGTTCCATGTCGCCACACTTTGTAACATTTACAGATAGTTGATAGTATTTTGTGTTGATCCTGGGTGGCTATCGACAAATAAAATATCATAAGATTATTTATCCATAGCCAATACTTTGTACGAAAAACATGGATTTAGTTACCTGTTAAATGGAGTCTGTATTTGAGAGGCATGTGTGTCTATCCAAACCTAAATATCTCAAACTTTCAGATTGTATGTGCTAGATAAACCAAACAGTTTCAAACCAAAAATTGTGTCTTTACTGTGTGAAATCAGCTGCGCAGTTACATCTTTTTTTCATAGGTAAAATATCTACATGTTTTTAGCCCTTCCATAATTTGCATCTTGTTGAACACATGTATTCCACTCAAAATAAGAATCTGGAGTTGAACAATTACAAAAATGTTTATTGCCCTGCAAAGTCTTTGATTTGTGCGTGAAAAAGTTATTCTGCTCAATAGGCTATATTTATTAAGACATCGGTTGAATTCTTGTTCATAGGTATGGAGCATAACTGCATAAGCAACTCCAGCAATAGCAAAAGGATGTTACTGGGAAGGGCTATTCTAGAATCTAACCCAATCATAGAACATTACTCTTTTACCAATACGAGAAAAACAATCCAGTCAAAACTAGAAGCTCCGCTGAGTGAAGATCAATTTTGGTACCAGTTTTATTCCAATGACAGGTGAAGCTAGCGCCTGAATAGTAATGTTGAGATGGGTTTTTTTTCTACTAGCTTTATCGTGTAGCATAAGGACAACCCTCAAACTTGGGTTAAGCGCACCTGAATAGTAATACTTCTATTGCCATGTTATCTAATGACTGTTGTGTTCGTGAACAAGTACAAGTACTCTTGATAGTTTTTTTTAATATATTATTTACTTCTTAGGAAGGTTGTCAATATTACCCAGAGATGCAATCAACTTTTTGCTTTCCATTTCATATTTTCCATAATTTTCAAGATGTAAATATCCATACAACAGTTAAATATCTAAGGCTTCTCAAAATACAGTTACCAGTATACTCTAGGAAAGCTATGAGTTTTTTTTTGCGTATGAGGAAAGCTATAAGATGAATTCCTTTAGGTTGTTTTGATTTAAGTGGGTCAGTTACAAAAATCAGCTCGAGTAGCTACATCAATTTATTGTGATTTGAATCATTCCAGTTTTATGAAATATTTGAACTTCCGAAAAATTGAAATGTTTGCAAACTTATTTGTTTGGAATGGGCGGGTGCGGCAACGCGCGCTTTTATGTTCTAGTAATAATTTGAGAGTCAAGTATGTTGGGACGGAGCGAGTACATAAGAAAATGTGTTAGTAACGGCTTGCATGGAATATGGTGTTTTGAGGTATATAGAGCAGACAACATTAATTGTCCTCGTTTCACATTAAAACTCTTGAAACAAGTTTTCGTCCAGCTTTATAAATAAATTTCAGCAGCCGAACCAATACAATGTGATAAGAAAACCCTCTTGGAGAGCAAATAAAAAATAAACAACAAAGAACAGAGAAAAACGGACTTGCCACCGAGGACCCTGCGCGAGATCTAGAAGTACCGATATTCAAGGATGACGCCCCAAGAGGGTGACGACGCAAAGCGCCACGTCGAGACCGAGCGGTCATAGGTTTTCACCCCGAGCCATAACACCTAGAAGGTACCCACAAAGGAGCTAGGTCCTCCGGGCCCAGATCTAGCACCCCATTCACTCCATGGCCGGGGAAGGGATCCTAGGCGCGCAGGGAGCCATTGCAACCACACCAGCTTCAGGGTCCGCCGAACCCAAATTGAGCCCCAACGAGCCCAGATCTAGGCTGAGAGCCCTCCCGCCTCAGACCAACTCCGCCAGCCACCATATGAGAGTTGAGCCCTCATGAGCTCTTCTGCACACGCTCCGTTGGAGGCGTCGTCTTAGAAGCAAGGCACTGTCGTCCTAGCCATCCATTTTCCGTGTCCGTGGCCAAGGTCTTCGGCCCGAGAAGTTGCTGCGACCGTCGCTTGAGCCATCGCCGCCACCAAACGTCCGCGACGACACCACCATAGACCCACCCCTCCGCCACCAAGTAGCTACTCCGCTTCCGGAACGGCTGTGCCGACGGCCAACGTGGCGCCCAAGCCAGCTCACCCAAACCTCGCCAGGTTTTTCGAGCAGGGGAAGGAGTAGCCTCAGTGCCGCTAGCACCCAGCCTTTGGTAGGCCATGCCATATGGCTGCGACGAGTAAGGGCAATCTGGCTAGGAACAAGGGGAACCATATATAGTTCCCACCCAGAGTTCACGGCAGCCGCGAGGGGAACAAGGAACGGTTTTACATCCGTCTGCCTTTCTACCTTCCACATTAAAATCTGCAATCAAAACTAATCTCTCCGGCTCGAAAATTTCCTTCCCATAATTCAATTGTAATGTGACCTTTTTTTAATCAAGTCAATTCTTTCCCCCTTGGCCTTAATAGATTTATTAGTTGGAAACATCAGTAGTTTAAAACTTTCAAATACTGTTTTTATAGTATGCAACATGCTACTTAATCTCAAAATAGGGTTTTTATACTACGAAAGTATACTATTTTCCAAATTTCTGTGGGGTTTAAAGTTTTGTTCGTTTGGTCACATCATACTGACTAGCTGCACATTTTTCGCAATTTTTGTTTATGTAATGTGTAAGTGGTTAATATTTACATAATATTTTAGATTTTTCTTGTATTTTATTTTCCCTTTTTAATGTACAATGACTGTTTTCCGTTACATCATTTTTATTTTGTGTCTCTAACAAAAAAAACATCGGAAACACACAATGCCGTTCTCAGTTTAGTGCTAAGAAAAAACGAAGATATATGTGGTGACACGATTGGATCCCGGGCCACGCACGCATGCATCGAGATCTGGAATCTTATACGTGTGCGTAAGGGCATCTCTAGTCGTTGCAACCCCCCCAGCACAAGAAAATCAACAGAAATAGCACAAACGGCGCAAAATTAAAACCTGGGGCAAGGTCATTTACCAGCCGTAGCCCACCCAACCAGCCAAAATGTGGGGCTTTTGCATGCAAAGTGGGGCAAAAGTAGGAGAGAGAGGCATCTTTGCATGCAAAGTGGGGCAAAAGTAGGAGAAAGATTCCTTTTTGCATGCAAAGTGGCGCATTTTGGCCCCCAGGCCAAACCCAAGGGGCTGGGTTTGGCTTGGGTGCGCCGGCGCAAAAACGGCGCTTTTTCAGCTCCTGGGGGGCTGACTGGTGGAATTCGGCGCTAAAACGACGCTTTTTGACCCAAAAACGCCGCTTGGGGGGCTCTTGGGGGGACGGCTGGAGATGCCCTAACCGAAGTGCAGCTGGAGCACACGCACGCATCCAGAGAACAGTTTAGAAACTTAAGATAAGTTTAGATTGACACGGTCTGCCAAAAAGAATAGTTTGGAGCAGTACAATCACTACACGAATCCGTACACACGCCGACGGTCGGCGCCCCTCGGGGAAGGTCGAATCCCCCTCGGCGTAGGTCTACGCCGACGGCCCCCCTCGGCGTAGCCCCGTCGGCGTACACGTCCCTTGGTGTAGGTGTTTTGCCCGTCGGCGATATTGTAGTGGGACCCACCAGCTGTCAGAACGGAATCCGTTACACGGACGGAATACGCCGACGTCCAGATTCGTCCCCCCTCGGCGTATGAAGGTCCACGTGGAGGCCCCCGCGGGCCTGGCAAAAGGCTACGCCGACGGCCCCCCTCGGCGTAGGGCTCCATACACCGACGGCCTCCCCTCGGCGTAGGCACGCAATATTTTAATTTTTTTTTCAAAAAAAAATTCAAATTGTTTCTTTGAATTTTTTTAGTTCACTTATTTAACCACTTGATCACAATATAATCACATTTATAATTATCTTTAATCATTTTTATTTTTAATCTAAATTACTCGTTTCTACTAACACTTCCCGATCGGTCACCCATCGTGAGATTGCTCCAGCCCAAGCATGCTTAACTTCATAGTTCCTTCCCTGTGAGCTAACTAGAAACAACGGATGTGTTGTTGACAATATTATCAAATCAATCCTGTTAACCTTAACCCTTGGACCATCATGTCACGCACTTTTATTTTGTTAATTCAAACAATTATTTAAATAAAAAATAATAACTGATAATAAATTTGAATTCAAATAATATTTAATTTAAATAATAATTAACATTTTTGTCTTTTCTATTTAATATTGAAAAATTCATATCTATGAATCCGTAAATCAAAATTTGACAAATAATATGTCTATATCGATTAGAAAAATGAGAGAAATTAAAATATGACATCCATATAATATTTTTCATCATATATAAGACATTTGTTTTACTTTTCATTGTAAAAAAACATTTTCAATTTTTCGAGTGTAAAAAATGGGTTTTTTGTGAAGGACCTACCACAAATATGTTGCAAAACTTGAGATCTATAAATTTTGAAAATACTAGACCATGTTATATGCACAAATAACCAATTTGTTTTATATGAAAAGGTTTCCATCCATCTCTTTTGAAAAACACAAGTTTCTGTCGATTCCGCTGGAAAATTTGAACTACAGGTACCTCATAGTTTGCTCATGATTTTTGGCAAAAATCATTTTTAGGTACACAAATACCTATTTCATCATAGATACACCAAGAGTTTCTCACTATTCAACCCCTAGCTACGAACGGTCATGCCCACCGCCTTGACTTTTTTCTTAAACCGGCTTAGAAAATTCCAAAAAATTCAAAACAACCCCAAATGATGCAAGACCTTCGCGTGGTGTCATTATATAGGTACTAGTATACACCAAAGAATATTAAACTTGGAATACGATAGGTGTGTTGAAAATGTGTTCACAAAAATGAGCTATCTCCTCCGAACATTCTAGGGTTTCGGGCCAAATGACGGGTGTTATGGTCATATCAATGGCATAGTTTGTTCAAATATTCTCATATACCACACAAACATGCATCTTGGAAGCACGGACAATGTTGACGGGGAAGTTTTCCTTTTCATTAAAGAAAAAACCATTTTCCATTTTCCGAGTGTAAAAAATGGGGTTTTTTGTGAAGTACCTACCACAAATATGTTGCAAAACTTGAGAGATATAATTTTTGAAAATACTATACCATGTTATATGCGCAAATAACCAATTAGTTTCATATGAAAAGGTTTCCATCCACCTCTCTTGAAAAACACAAGTTTCTGCCGATTCCGTTGGAAACTTGTCAAATTTGAACTACAGGTACCTAATAGTTTGCTCATGATTTTTGGAAAAAAATCATTTTTAGGTACGCAAATACCTATTTCATCATAGATAAACCGAGAGTTTCTCAATATTCAACCCCTAGCTACGAACGGTCATGCCCGCCGCCTTGACTTTTTCCTTAATCCGGCTTAGAAAATTCCAAAAAATTCAAAACATCCCAAAATGATGCAAGACCTTCGCGTGGTGTCATTATATATGTACTAGTATACAACAAAAATAATAAACTTGGAATACGATAGTTGTGTTGAAAATGTGTTCACAAAAATAAGTTATCTCCTCCGAACATTCCAGGGGTTAGGGCCAAATGACGGGTGTTATGGTCATATCCATGGCATAGTTTGTTAAAATTTTCCCATATTCCACACAAACATGCATCTTGGAATCACGGACAACCTTGACGGAGGAAGTTTTCCTTTTCATTGAAGAAAAAACCATTTTCCATTTTCCGAGTGTAAAAAATGGTTTTTTTTGTGAAGGACCTACCACAAATATGTTGCCAAACTTGGTATCTATAATTTTTGAAAATACTAGACCATATAGGCATAAATAACCAATTTGTTTCATATTAAAAGGTTTCCATCCACCTCTTTTGAAAAACACAAGTTTCTGCTGATTCCGGTGGAAACTGGTCAAATTTGAACTACAGTTACCTCATAGTTTCCTCTTGATTTTTGGAAAAAATAATTTTTAGGTACACAAATAACTATTTCATCATAGATACACCAAGAGTTTCTCAATATTAAACCCCTAGATACGAACAGTCATGCCCTCCGCCTTGACTTTTTTCCTTAAATCGGCTTAGAAAATTCCAAAAAATTCAAAACAACCCAAAATGATGCAAGACCTTCGCGTGGTGTCATTATATAGGTATTAGTATACACCAAAAATAATAAACTTGGAATATGACAGTTGTGTTGAAAATGTGTTCACAAAAATAAGCTATCTCCTCCGAACATTCCAGGGTTTCGGGCCAAATGACGGGTGTTATGGTCATATCCATGGCATAGTTAGTTCAAATGTTCCCATATTCCACACAAACATGCATCTTGGAAGAACGGACAATGTTGACGGAGGAAGTTTTCCTTTTCATTGAAGAAAAAACCATTTTTCATTTTCCGAGTGTAAAAAATGGGGTTTTTTGTGAAGGAACTACCACAAATGTGTTGCAAAACTTGAGAGCTATATTTTTTTAAATAATAGACCATCTTATATGCACAAATAACCATTTTGTTTCATATGAAAAGGTTTTCATCCCACCTCTTTTGAAAAACACAAGTTTACGCCGATTCCGTTGGAAACTAGTCAAATTTGAATTACAAGTACCTCATAGTTTGCTCATGATTTTTGGAAAAAATATTTTTTAGGTACAAAAATACCTAATTCATCATAGATACACCAAGATTTTCTCAATATTCAACCCCTAGCTACGAACAGTCTTGCCCACCGCCCTGACTTTTTCCTTAAACCGGCTTAGAAAATTCTAAAAAATTCAAAACAACCCAAAATGATGCAAGACATTTGTGTGGTGTCATTGTATAGTTAATACTATACACCAAAAATAATAAGCTTGTAATACGAAAATTGTGTTGAAAATGTGTTCACAAAAATAAGCTATCTCCTCCGAACATTCTAGGGTTTCGGGCCAAATGACGGGTGTTATGGTCATATCCATGGCATAGTTTGTTCAAATGTTCCCATATTCCACACAAACATGCATATTGGAAGAATGGAAAATGTTGACGGAGGAAGTTTTCCTTTTCATTGAAGAAAAAAACCATTTTCCATTTTCCGAGTGTAAAAAATGGGGTTTTTTGTGAAGGACCTACCACAAATATGTTGCAAAACTTGAGAGCTATAATTTTTGAAAATACTATACCATGTTATATGCACGAATAACCAATTTGTTTCATATGAAAAGGTTTCCATCCACCTCTTTTGAAAAACACAAGTTTCTGTCGATTCCGCTGGAAACTAGTCAAATTTAAACTACAGGTACCTCATAGTTTGCTCATGTGTTTTGGAAAAATCATTTTTAGGTACAAAAATACCTATTTCATCATAGATACACAAATATTTTTTCAATATTCAACCCCTAGCTACGAATGGTCCTGCGAGCCGTCTTGACTTTCTCCCGAAAGAGGCTTAGAAAAGTCCAGAAAACTCAAAACAAAGCAAAATGATGCAAGCTTCGCGTAGTGACATTATATATGTCCTAGTATCCACAAAAAATAATAAACTTTGAATATGAAAGTTGTGTTGAAAATGTGTTCGCAAAAATAAGCTATCTCCTCCGAAGATAATAGGGTTTCGGGCTAAATGACGGATGTTATGGCCAAATCCATGGCATAGTTGATGCATATTTAAACAAACTATGCCATGGATTTGGCCATAACAGTCATCATTTGGCTTGAAACCCTATTATGTTCGGAGGAAATAGCTTATTTTTGTGAACACATTTTTAAAACAATTGTCGTATTCCAAGTTTATTATTTTTGGTAAATACTAGAACATATATAATGGAACCACACGAAGGTCTTGCATCATTTTGCGTTGTTTTGAAACTTCTAGACTTTTGTAAGCCGGTTTCATGAGAAAGTCAAGACGGCGGGCATGACCATTCGTAGCTAAGGGATTGAATATTGAGAAAATATTTGTGTATCTATGATGAAATAGGTAGTTTTGTATCTAAAAATGATTTTTGCAAAAAAATCATGATCAAACTATGAGGTAGAAGTAGTTCAAATTTGACCAGTTTCCAGCTAAATCGGTAGAAACTTGTGTTTTCAAAAAGAGGTAGATGGAAACCTTTTCATAAAAAATAAATTGGTTATTTGTGCATATAACATGGTCAAGTATTTTTTTTAAATGCATCTCGCAAGTTTCGCAACATATTTTTGGCAAAAAATATGTTGCAAAAAATATATTTTCGGGCTAAATGACGGGTGTTATGGCCAAAAAATATATTTGGCCATAACACCCGTCATTTAGCCCGAAACCTTATTATCTTCGGAGGAGATAGCTTATTTTTGCGAACTCACTTTCAATACAACTTTCGTATTCCAAGTTTATTATTTTTGGTGGATACTAAGACATATATAATTGCACTACGCGAAGCTTGCATCATTTTGCTTTGTTTTGAGTTTTCTGTACTTTTCTAAGACTCTTTCGGGAGAAAGTCAAGACGGCTGGCAGGACCGTTCGTAGCTAGGGCTTTAATATTGAAAAAATATTTGTGTATCTATGATGAAATAGATAGTTGTGTACCTAAAAAATATTTTTTTCCTAAAATCATGTGGAAACTATGAGGTATCTGTAGTTCAAATTTGACCAGTTTCCAACTAGATCTGCAGAAACTTGTGTTTTTCAAAAGAGGTGGATAGAAACTTTTTTATACTAAACAAATTCGTTACTTGTGCATATAACATAGTCTAGTAGTTTCAAAAAATGCATCTCCCAAGTTTTGCAACATATTTGTGGTAGGTCCTTCACACAAAAAACCCATTATTGACACTCGGAAAATGGAAATTTGTTTTTTTATTCAATGAAAAGGAAAACTTCCTCCGTGAACATTGTCCGTGTTTCCAAGATGCATGTCTATGTGGAATATGCACACATTTAAATAAACTATGACATGGATTTGTCCATAACACCCGTCATTTGGCCCGAAACACTAGAATGTTCGGAGGAGATAGCTTATTTTTGTGAACACATTTTCAACACAACTGTCATATTCGAAGTTTATTATTTTGGTGGATACTAGGACATATATAATGACACGACACGAAGGTATTGCATCATTTTGTGTTGTTTTGAATTTTCTGGACTTCTCAAAGCCGGTTTGAGGAGAAAGTCAAGACAGCGGGCATGACCGTTCGGAACTTGTTGTTGAATATTGAAAATCTATTGGTGTATCTATGATGCAATAGGAAGTTATTTACCTAAACTTTTTTTTTGCAAAAAATCATGAGGAAACTTTGAGGTGCCCGTAGTTCAAATTTGACTAGTTTCCAGCTGAATCGGCAGAAACTTGTGTTTTTTCATAAAAGATGGATGAAAACCTTTTGATATGAAACAAATTGGTTACTTATGCATATACTATTTCAAAAACAAATGTATCTCCCAAGTTGTGCAACATATTTGCGGTTGGTCCTACACCAAAAAAAACCCAATTTTTTGCACTCGGAAAATGGAAAATGGATTTTTTAAATGAAAAGGAAAGAATTTGTTTGTTTGCAACTTTACAAACGTAGGTCTATGTTTGTTTTTAATACAATTACGCTCCACTTTGCCATATCTTTGCACATTCCAGCATGGTTTGCTAATTTGGTGCCCAAGTTTGGCTTGTTTTCTCCATGAACCCTTCGACATCTTATTTGGCTGGCTGACCATAGCCCATACACTAAACATCTCACTTTGTAAAGTTCTATACATGATAAAAAAAATATTATATAGATGTCATATTTGAACTTCTCTCATTTTTCTAATCGATATAGACATATTAGTTGTCAAATTTTGATTTACGGATTTATAGATATGAATTATTCAATATTAAATAGTAAACTAAAAAATGTTATTAGTTAAATTCAAGATTATTTGAATTCAAGATTATTATTAGTTATTACTTTTTATTTAAATAATTGTTTGAATTCACAAAATAATATAGTGTGACATGATGGTACAATAGTTAAAGGATGATTGGATACTACTGTCAGCAAAACATACGTTGTTTCTAGACAGCTCACAGGGAAGGAACTACGAAGTTAAGCATGTTAGGGCTGGAGCAATCTGAGGATGGGTGACCGATCGGGATGTGTTAGTAGAAGCGAATAGTCTAGATTAAAATAAAAAATGGTTAGAGACAAAGATAAAGATGTGTATAGTGTGATTAATTGGTCAAAGAAGTAAAATAAAAAATTGCAGACAAAAAAATTGAAATTTTTTTGTGAACAAAAAAATTAAAATATTCGGCCTTCTTATATGCCGACGGCATCTCTGTCGGCGTAGCTCAGTTTACGCCGACGGCAACCAGCCTACGCCGACAGCCACCGTCGGGCTACCCCTACACCGACGGGATCATCTATACGCCGACGGGGTCCGGCCGTCGGCGTATAGACTGCGTCCCGTAGTAACGTAGCGCGTGACTCAGTTTTCATGTCCTGTTTTTAATTTTGAACGGACCACCTCATCAATGAGTACTACTGTTCCCTGTTCAACGTGTCGGGTAGGTTGGATCCTTGGCGAAGTAGTCCCGTATCAGCTTCTCCTTGCCGTAAACACGATTCCGGGGGATGCATAGGTGGCCGAGCCTAGATCCCATCAGCCTTCTTCTTGTCCTCTCCTCGAACTCCTTCACGGCGAGGACCACCACGAGCATCTGTTGCCGTTGTGTCGCGAGCAGGGTCTCAACGTCGTATTCGTCGGAGGAGGACAAATCCTCCAACAGAAACTCCTCGCACGGACTCAACTACTTCTACGATAGTGTGAAACCCAGCTCCTAGTCAACTATAAATCGAGAGAAAACAATGGCGACAGGCTATGCCATTGTACTCGTCACGGGAATGAACTCACCGGCGGATTTCGGGGCGACGGCTGTCGGTGAAGCTTGGTAGCCTTCGAATTGCTGCAGCACAGCCAGATCTGGGGCCGTGGAGGAGTAGGTTTGGGGGTGGGAGCGTGCGCGACGGCAGCGCGGGAAGGGCGAAGTGGAGATGGAGAAATTAGGGAGGGAAACTCTGGTGCTGAAATATCCCTCCTCCTCCTGCCAACCGCCCAACCGCTTCTGCCCAATCAAGGGCACCCTCGGTTGGTGCCGGAACCTGCGCATTTAGGGCATGTACAGTGGTGATGACTCAGCTGTCTATAAGAGATGACACCTAAGAATTTTTGGCAGTTAGAGGAGAGAGAAGATGGAGAGATAAAGAGTCTGTCGCTTATTTTCCAGACGGTCTGGTACCGCTCTATTCGCTCGCTACAACGCATTGGCTCCCATTGTATCGCTAGCGACGGCCCTCCTCTTGATACAATTAGCTTTATTAATTTTTCTTTTAACTGCATGCAGTTTCTTATGGACGGATGAAAAGGACAGGCTGTTGTACGAGTTGTCTGCCGAACTATCTATATCTGACATGTACATTTGCTACAGACTCTTGGTGTCTAAACAACTGTACATGCTCTTAGGGGATCGCGAGCCGAATTCTCGGTTGCCCGACAAATCGGTCACAGGCAGTCGACATCTAGGGTGGACTGGTCTGGACGTTTTTTTCCGTCGCAAACTGCACGCGATAGTTATTTTGTGGTTTCGGACGGGGAGTCTGCTAGAGTTAGAATGGACGGACCGGGCATGGGACACGGTGCATTAAAGCGGCCACCAAATGATTTTGTAACGTTACTAGGTGCTCTGTCGTGATGAATCATGGGGTGCAGGGGCCGGGCCGCGATTGCATTACTCCTGCTCCTAGCACGGCGCCACGCATGGATGGACCAGCAATTCATTTAGTTGATGCCAAGAGTAACCGTGTCCGCATATGTGTGGTGTATTCTAGCGCGTGTTTGAGAGAGAGCGGTTGAACTGAATGTGCATACGAGTGAGAGCATGCATCCTAAGCGTGGCATGTTTGTGCATGGTGTGCTACTGGCCAGGGCCCCGGCTGTACACGTGAGATCCTTGCATGCACACATCCCGGCGTTAGCTGCGCCTCAAGTATTGGATCCAGTATTCCCTACCAGCTGCAGGCAGGCAGCGGGGCGGCCATGGAAGATGGAACTTTATCTCCATGCATTAATCCAGGCTAGCCACGAGTGGGTGCACCACTCTGCTCGTACCGGCCTCCTCCTCTCGATCCCACAGAGTAGGCATGCACGTTCACTACGCGTATGGAAAAATGAACGAGCGATGTGCAGACCATTTTTTCGGCTAAACAAACTTTTCATAAAATTATAATTTATTATTATAACATTGTATTCTGAACTAAACTGAAATGAATCAATGAGTCACATACCGACGATACATACAAGCGTACAACGGTACAAGCAATGCACGCATGAATTGGGAGTGCAGCTATCTAATCGAGGCTAGAGCCTGGAGGGGGCACTGGTCATGCATAGTCTCACTCTCACAGAACGTACAGCTAGTTTAGAGCTGATGCTGCTAGCTCGATCGCGACTTGCTGGCTGGAGAACCACGGGCAATTTTCACAAATCTAGCCATTTGGAAAAACTTTAACACGAAATGAACCAAACTCAAAGTTTTAGCCAAATCTAGCCCTTTTTAGTACCACTCAACATTATGGCGGTATGGTTAGACATAGTACCGCCAATGTTATTTCTACGGTACCACGTATAACTCTACCGCTGTGGCGGTATCACATACGAGGCTACCACCAGCGGTATCATATGAAAGGCTACCACTGGGATGTTTGGTGGTTCCAAAGTAGGCTAGATATGACAATTATTTTATAAAAGGTTCATTTGTAGCTGAAGTTTTACAAGAAGGTTAGATTTGTCAAAATTGCCCCAAACAGAGACTGACATTATAGCGTGCATGCATGCATACGGGCCCACATGACAGGGAACGATCGATTCTGTTGGACAGCGTGGCGCGTGAGGTCGTAACGGGCCGTTTGTCCTTGTCCGTGGGCCTGCCTTCAACACTGCCCTGCCGGTACACCATTTTCCTGTCTCCTATACGCATGTCGCATTCGCTGTCCTCCTCTTCGCCCAAAATAATGTCTTCCCGTACCTTTCTCTAAGAAGAAATAAATAAACATGTATACCTCACGTCTACTTCATATTCTCTTCTAGTCCCCCGGTCACTTAATTATCATCACTAATCGACTGATACCGGTTTATAGGTCCTGCGCATAGTTCTATGTCGTCGAATTTGCCAATTTAAAATAAGACATATGTAACAAAAAATATATCATTAGAAAATATGTAACCTAGGGATACACGTAGGCCCTATAAACCCGGACGGAGGGAGTACTACTGTTTACCGTGGTCTCTAGCCCCCTTGATTACTATAGTGCTAATCACGATTAGTCCATGCATTACGTGTGTGTTGTTCGAAGGAAACAGACAAGATCGACCGTGCGCGTCTAACTAATTAACATGGAAATTCCTAAGGCAGATGGTAGGTGTGATAAACTGTATATTGTATAGGTCGTTGTACAGGTAACGGTATAGGTTTGTCTATACCAAATACAACTCAGCATGTCACCCTACTATATAATACAAAGCCACCCCTATACTCGAGGTGTGCGTTCCCCTACCAGTACTACTACCATCACATGGTATCAGAGCCGACGACTCCAACCCTAGATCACTTCCGCCTCTAAATCGTGATCGACGTTGTTTCCTCCGAGCGACTCAACAACTTCCAGTGCCCTCTCGACCTTCTCCGATGGTTCGATGATACAGGATCTTCAACGAAGGCCGCATCGGTGATCCTTCCATCGCCAATGGACATCACCAACAAAGTCACCATCGAGCTCACCCCCAACAACTACCTTTAATGGCGGGCTCAGATCCTTCTGATCCTTATTAGCAATCTCCTCTACGGATTCGTTGATGGGACACTTCCATGTCCTCCCGCCATGATCCCCAATACCGCGGAAGGCCGTACATCTCCACTCCCCGTCAACCCGCAATATGCTTCTTGGCACCAACAGGATCAACCGATCCTCACCGCATCGTACGTTCTTTCTCTGAGAACGTGCTCGTCCAGGTCATGCTCGTCACCACGTCCAAGGAAGCATGGGAGCTATTGGCGGAAGTTTCTCGTCATAATCGACAACCTACATGATGTAGCTTCGCAATGCTCTCTCTAGAGTCCAGGAACTTTATAAGAGCGTCACTGCCTACTTAATTGAGGTGAAATCTCTGCCGAACATCCTGATGTCCATCGGTCAGCCTCTTCGACCGGCTGAGTTTTCTGCATACCTGATGGCCAGACTTGACGGGGATTTTGACGCCCTTGCGCCTCTTGTTGGCGCCTGGGCTGCTACAGATCCAATGTTTGTTCAAGACTTGTATGCTCGACTTCTTAGTACTGAGTAGCGCGTGGAGGCATGACGCGCTAAACCTGGTGCCGACATGCAGCACTCTTCCCCCTACAGCTCGAGTCAGGTGGCAACAACTCAGCGCAGTATCAACCGGCATACCAGCACCGCTCGGATCAGCAGCCAGAGCAAAAACCTCACAATATAAAACGTCTTACTCCTTCAATAACCGGTTGACAATCGCGATGATGGACGATGTCCTCCTTCTAGTTCTCCTCCTTGGATCGGCAATCCGTCGAAGCACGGGCACGCTTGGGCCGGAAGTTTACTCGCCATTGTCATGCGAGAGGTCGATGACGACTCGAGCCGACAATGGACACCCTTGGGTAGGCGGTGGCTTTGGTGGCGTAGCAGGGGCCCCTCCTCCTCCTGATCTATAGTATGGCTACGAAATTGGAAGTCCACGTCAGCGCCTGCTGGAGCGTCCAGAGTGGCTCTGGATTCGACACCCTGTCATGGAGCACCTTCGGGAGGTTAGGCATGGAGTCCATTTCATCCAACTTGGCGGTGTCGATGGAGTCCCGGAGGGCCTGCTTGAGCTCAGGGTTGTCCTCCTCTTTCTCTACAGGCACTAGAGTGTGTTGCGTCGGTGGAGCATGAGCGTGTGTCGGGGGGGGGGGGGGGGGGGGGGGGCACGGCCTGCAAAGTTCGTCCAACAATGTTGGTCGTGCTCGATGTAGAACCACGTGTCCTAGTTGGGGGAAGGGGATTCCTTGGCAAACAAATGGTATTGGAGTAAATCTTCTAGGAGCTCGGCCTGGCGATGACGACGAATCTCCAGCGCTCAAGCCTGAATATCTGTATTTTGAAAAATTCATGAGACCTAATTTGGGACGGAGGGAGTAGAAAAAACATATTCAACCATCGTGCCTGTAACATTTTTTGATTCTTCTCCCTTCATTTCATTTCATATTCACATATATATGCACAAAGACAAGGGAAAATAAGTAAAATGCTAATCAAACATATGTTGTGAAAATCTTATTGGAAGAATGATTTGGTGTTGAAACCAACATATAAGGGGAAAGCAATATCGAATAATGCCAAAATTTTCAATGTAAACATATGAAAACCATAGGCAAAATCGTGTATGAAATGGACACATCATATGACAAGAAACCTTTCAAGTTCTTTCATGTTTGGAGTAAGATTCTTGAATACCCAGTGGAAGAGTAAGTGGCTCAGTGCGAACGACAAGGGGGAAGGGCGCCGAGGTGGATGATACAAGATGCCAAGGTGGAGCCACGAACGTCCAGTTGAGGCCAAAAAGACAAATGTGGAGAAGAAGACAGCACTGGAAGACGCCATCCAGGATGCGATAGCCGTGTACATGAAAGAGGCGGCGGCATCAACAATGAACAAACTGAAAATGCACGCCGATGTTCAAGAAAGGTGGGAGACCTTCTTCGTTTTGGCGAATAGCAAAATCAAGGCCATGGAGATGTCCGTAGAGCACTCGATCATGGCAACCAACATGGACGACATGAGCTCCGATCAAAAGGCCTACTTCCAGGCTTAAAGAAGACGTAACATCGGCAAGGGCGGCGGCTCAAGTAGAGGCAGAGGAAGAAGAAGACGTAACATCGGCAAGGGCGGCGGCTCAAGCAGAGGAAGAGGAAGAAGAAGACGTAACATCGGCAAGGGCGGCGGCTCACAGAGAGGAAGAGGAAGAAGAAGACGTAACATCGGCAAGGGCGGCGGCTCAAGCAGAGAAAGAGGAAGAAGAAGAGGTAACATCAGCAAGGGCAGCGGCTCAAGCAGAGAAAGAGGAAGAAGAAGACGTAACATCGGCAAGGGCGGCGGCTCAAGCAGAGGAAGAGGAAGAAGAAGACGAAGAGGATGCTAAAGAGGTGGTCGACCCATTAATTCGCAAGAACCGAGAGCGATGATGGTGTCCTTTTGATGGCCGGACTTGTGTTAGCCGAATATGATTTGGTCGATTCTTTCATTTGATCATCGTGTTTGGTTGCCGGATATGTAGGCGGCTGATGTTTTCTAGATAAGGAATTTTAAAGTTGATTGTTCTGCGTTCGGGAGTCGTCGTTGTGAACTATACCCACCAAATATGCGGGCATATGTCCGGCGTCCCAAAGAGGGCACCATAACGTGGTGTTGGACACAAATAAAATGGTGCTGTGGAGATGATCTAACATTGCAATTATTTGTTTTTTCCATTCTTCGAATCAAAGAGGTCCTCAATCTTTTTTTTTTCTTTGAGAAAAGTACATCCAGGGTTGCACAAGCAGGCGGTGTGCATTTTACTAGTTTATTGTGGGCTTTATCTCGGCAATTTTCAGAAATCTAGCCATTAGGCAAACCTTTAACACGAAATGAACCATACTCAAACTTTTAGCCAAATCTAGCCCTTTTTAGCACCGCTCAACATTATGGCGGTATGGTTAGGCATAGTACCGCCAATGTTATCTTTACGGTACCACATATAACTCTACCGTTGGGGAGGTGATGACTAGGTTGAGACTCCAATTGCAGAGTGTGTAGCTAGTGGCAAGCCTTCTTCCCCACGAGGGTGACTCGAGGGTTTATATCGAACTCTTGGGGAGCCAGTATTTCAGCAGTTGTCTTCCAACCTTCCTTGGAGTCTATGATTGCACCTGTAGTACGAAGAAAAGGTCTACCCAAAATAATAGGACTAGGGGATTTATCCCCCATATCCATAATAATGAAATCAACAGGTACAAAAGTAATGTGCAAGTCAATCATAACATCTTTTACTTGTCCTACAGCATGTTTAGTAGAGTTATCATCTAGGACAAATTCACTTGAGCACTTTTCTAAATTTTCTAGTTCTAGCAATTAATATAATTCTTTAGAGAGTACCGATACACTAGAACCTAGATCTAACATAGCTGGTGAATTTCTTTTCCAATTGAAACTAGCACCTTGGGGATCCATGCATCCCCAAGCTTAGGAGGTATCATGGCCTCATTCTTGAACCTAGCAATTTTTTCTTGCAAGACATGATTAGCAATATAAGATCCAAAGCCAGGTTGATTAACATTTATAGTGGGATCACTAGCAAAATTTTGTAGAGTAGCAATAAGTTCTTGCAACCTACTTTTTTCTAAATCAAGCAATGGATCCTTAATTTCAGTAAGCATCATAATTTCCTCTACTTTAATCTCTAATTTAGTTAGCATGCTTGATTCATGAGGACTAATTTCATGTTTGCTAGCAAGATAAGACATATATGGAAGTAAATATTCAGGGTACTTCACTATTTCATTCAAAGTTTCTTCTAAGCTAGTAGGGACATGCTCACTTGTATTCTCAGCAATATGATCAATATTTTCAATAATAGGAGCAGCAATAGTAATATAATTCATTCCTACACTAGGTTGTGCTTGTGGGTTTCCTGCTGACAATAGAGTTGCTTGATTATCAGCTAATTTTGACAATGCTTTATCTAAATTCGAAGATTGAAGTTGCAATCCTTTAATATCACTACTAATGGATGCAATAGACTTATTTAACTCATGTATCATAGCATTGTGACTAGCAACTTGTTCCATAAGCAATTTGTTAGATTCAGAAATTTCACTAGAAGGCTTCCACTTATTTTCATTAGCATTAGGATATGGAACAAAAGGTTTATTTGGCACATAAGGAGGTTTACTGTATGAATTGTAAGCATTAACAACACCATTGCTACCATAATTCCTAACAAAATTAACATCCACACTTTCAGAATTACTACCAACTAGCTCCTGCAAAGGCACATTCTCCATATTTTGTTTATTAATAAAAGCAAGAATAGTGTCCATTTTAGAAGACAAATCATTGGTTTCTTCAATTGAGTTAATTTTCTTAGTGGGATTGGGTGCTCTTTCAGTATTCCATTGACTATAATTTTTCAATATGCTTTCTAATATGCTCTTAGCCTCACCTACAGTTTTACTCATAAAGGCACCTCCAACAGCAGAATCAAGTATATTTCTAGACATGTAGTTTAGACCATTATAAAAAGAGTGTAGTATGGTCCATTCATTTACTCCATGTGATGGGCATGTTCTAAGCATTAATTTAATTCTATCCCATGCCATGGCTACATGTTCATTATCATTTTGCGTAAATGAGAGGATATTATTCCTATTTTGCAAAATTTTAACGGGAGGATAATATTTCTTAATGAAAGCTTCTTTTAAATCATCCCAAGATTTTATACTAGCTGTAGGTAGTGAAAGTAACCATTCTTTAGCCTTTCCACTAAGTGAAAGAGGAAATAATTTCAGTTTTAAAACACTACTTTCCACATTTTTAAATTTTTGCATATCACATATTTCCATGAAATCATGAAGATGCATAGAGGCATCCTCCATAGCACTACCACCAAATTGCTCTCTAGTAATTAAATTCAATAAACTAGAACTTACTTCATAGCTTTCAGCTTGTATTTCAGGTGTAGTAATTGTCCTAGCAATGAATTGGTCATTGGGTGTATTTGTGTAGTCACTTAATTTAGTTCTATCACCCATTTTAACAGTTTTTATGTAGTTTTTAATTTTTTATGCAAAACTGAAAAGTGAAGTAACTAGGCAAATTTGAAATACTAAAATAAAATAAATAACTAAATGCAAAACTAAAATGCAAACTAAAATAAAATATGCAAGACAAAACAAAAACAAGAACAAAAACAAAACAAAAACAAAAACAAGACAAGAAACAAAACAATCTACTTGAAAGAAGGTGGAGATAGAAAGGACGACACTCACGTAGGTGCAACCTCCCCAAGCTTAGGTGTTTGCACACCTTGTTGGTGATGAAGACTTCTTGTGAGCTCCCTTGGACAACTCCTTCACCTATGGCTCCCCGGCAACGGCGCCAGAAAAATGCTTGATGACTAGGTTGAGACTCCAAGTGCAGAGTGTGTAGCTAGTGGCAAGCCTTCTTCCCCACGAGGGTGACTCGAGGGTTTTTATCGAACTCTTGGGGAGCTAGTATTTCAGCAGTTGTCTTCCAACCTTCCTCCAGGATCCTGCAAACAAGTAGAGAATTTTGTGCCCTCAACCTCACCAAGTGGTTGTCAAGCACAAGGTGTGAGACTTCTAAATTGCAATGCATAACTGAAAGTAAATGTGCAATAACTAAATCTACTACTAAATGCAAATGAGAAAATAAATATGCAATGGATTGTTTTTGTATTTTTGTGATGCAAGTGGTGATGGAGATAATGTAAATTCAAATTGGAGATGCAAGTAAAGTAAAGTGCAAGTAAAGTAAATTCCAGCAAAGTAACTAGAGTGTTTTATTATAATTAAAATAGGACCGGGGTTCATGGTTTCACACTTGCATTCTCTCAAATAAAGTGGTAGACGGTGGACATAAAGAATTACATGTGAGATTACAATAATATGTTTAACATTGAGTACTTTCATATGGGCATCACGTCCTAGCATAGAGATCTCTACGGTCATATTGATCCCTCTTATACTCCAGCAAGATGCGAAATAAATCATAACACCTCGATAATTAAGGAAAAATCAGAGTATAGCTTTAAGCAATTTGACATGAAGTTGAAGTAAGAACTTGCTAGATCTAGTCATGGAGATTGATTAGTGTCACTTCAAATCCCCGGTAACAAGGTACTCCTTTTTATCCCTAGTGAGGTAACTAAGAAAGGTTTAACAAAACCTAAGTGGATCGCTGAACTTCTGTCACTTTCACAGCACTAGCCACCCCCCCCCCCCCCCCGTTACTCCAACTAATGCACCCATCACCCCACACACGCTCTCAAGAACTAGATTGATCAAAGCTAGCAAATAAGAAAGGGGTACATAGGATAGATCTACTCAAGTAACTCAAGAGAAACAATTGCAATCTCAGATTCAATAACTCATAGAAAAGATCCACCACATAGGAATTACAACGGTGCCCATAATCATGTGAGGCAGCTCGTACGGATCTAATTAGTGAAGCACATAGAGAGAGAGAGATACAAGTGCTACTTCCACAAACCCATAGCCCTGGGGTGGACTACTCCCTCTTCATGGAGATGTCGATGGAGATGACATTGGAGGGGTAGGAGATCACACCGGCGGCGCCCCGCCGGAGTTTCCCCCCTCCAATCTGGAACTTCTGGTCTCTGTTTTGGTGTTTCGGTGTTTTGGCGGCGCTCCTCCCCGTAAGGGTACGGGGGACCCTTTTTATAGTCGGTTTTAGGTCAAGACGGAGTCGGTAAGTCGAAGATGGAAGGAATTGGGGCCACATGGGCGAAAAGGGGGCCTCTCACGCGGCCAAGGAATCTGGCCGCATGGAGGGTCCTCTTTTGGGCCTCCTTGCCCAATTCTCGTGGATACTTCGCCCCCAAGTCTTCTCCTTCCAAGAAAATGACCCCCGCAGATTTTCAGGTCATTTCGCGGAAGTTTGCCCCCTGAAACGTCAAAAATATAAAAAACGGGGTTTCTGACAGGCAGGGTTTATTCCATAAAAGTTGGGGGACTTTGTAATTTAACCCCAAAATACTATAAAACATTGAATTATACCCTTATATGATGCAATATGTAATAGAAAACCATGTGAAAATATGCAACATTCATCTATGCATTTTACATGCATCAACATCCCCAAGCTTAACCCATGCTCGTCCTCGAGTATGAAGGTGATAAAACTAAGATGGGTTTTGCATATTGAAACAATCATGGGATATCAAGGAGGATTATTCATGCTACATATAATCAAATGATTAATACTAGAAATGAGTAGCAATATACAATTCATGTTGTAAGAAATATCAAATATGCAAGCAAAGATGCTTCATGAAAGTTCACAAAGTGTATAATGAAATAAAAGCACTATGGACAAAATGCATACACAAAATGAAAAATAAAATCCTATATTGGTCAAAGAATAGCATAATGGAGAATAGAAAATATGGTGGACACTTTGGAGAAAACTGAGTAGAGGTAAAACATGATCAAATCTTATTTAGCCTCTAAATTATTCAACTAAAATTACTAATTGAAATGTGGTATCCATTGATCTAGGACTCTCATTACCCCTTTATCACTAGCATCTTAAAATTGTGAGTACTGAAGTAATGAGAATGACAAGGTGGTTGAAAGCCTCATGCCCCGTGAGTGTGAAAACCTACTCCATGATTACTCAACTTAAGATTCCTAATAAGCTTTGTACAATCATAATACGTATTAATGACATCATAGAGAACCGCAAAGAGGTACCTCTTGCCCCATGACATGGAAACAAGCCCATGTTACAATAACAAGATGACCAAACGGAGTAGACTCATCATCCTTTTTATTTTCATTCACTATTATGCATAGCTTCTTATTTTATTATAGGATGTGTTGTAGAGTCACTCAAGCTGTAAGTAAATTTCCACCATGATAAAGCATGGCTTGGGTTAGCGGCCCAATGCGTTTCTCTAGTCATATAGATACTTACTCATCAAAACTTACTATTCCTCTATTTCATTTCGGCATGGCAGGAGTCCAAAAACAAAAGTACATGATATCAACCAAATGTAAATTTTTGTGTGCAATGTCGAAAGCTTTCCGGTGATACACGTTTATAGCTAGCTCCCAACCACACACTTGTCAAACGCAAAACTTGTGGCTCCCATTATTGGGTCATGTTTATTAGATGCATAAAAAGTAAAGTGTGCCTTCAAAAGTTCGTGAGAGTTCTATCCCAAGTTCAACCCATGACAATTAATAAAGTGAATATCTTAATTTAGAACATAAATAACACAATAACATGGTGAACATACTCGGAATAGCAATGAAGCTAATGGGAAGATATGGTGGACTCACTGGAAATACTTGGCTAAGGAGTGTTGGAAACAAGTTTTTACTTGTTGGAATTTTTAAATTTTTGGGTTAGCAAGAGGGAGATAGTTGAACAGCTACTATGCATGCATATGTCCATAGAACTACTCATTTCATGACAAACTAAATAAACCAGCAATTAACATCAAGGACATGAATAAGAGATAGCTCAAGACAACATTATTGCAAATTTCTACACATAAAAAAACTATAAATCATGCAAACATATGTAGCTCTTCAAATCAACCATGGCATCCCTATTCCAAGTCATACTACTAGCATCCAATACATTCCAACCCCAAACTCCAGTAGCTCAATCTCATATAAAATGATGGTGGTGGTCTTATCAAAACAAAAACTAGACGCTTCAAATCTCTACGATAAATGCTTTGCTTAGAAAAACAGAAAGTAGACGTGTGCTAACCAAAAGAGTGTAGCTCCAGTGGGGTGTTCATCACATCCCCAAGCTTATGGCTTTCACCATTCTTGGATGTCTTGAGGCGCAGCTCCTCTATTCCCTGTGAAAAAAACTTCACAAAACATGTTTCTCCCATTCTTTTTCTGTGGGGTGAGATTAGCAAGGACAAACAAATCACATGCTTGTTGTGCAAAATTCCAAATCAAATTCTCCAGTAGATATACAATAAGGTTCATTATGTTGTATGTTCACTCTCTTGCTTGAAAGAATCATGGAAATTCGATTCCCAAGCCCAAAGAGTGCATAAAACAAAAGAAGGCAGAATCTGTCCAGAAAAGCAACAGCAATAAAACGAACGTTTTCCCCTAAGCTAGAATCGTCAAAAAATTAATCCAATTTTTGTGCTTACAGAGGACGAAAAGTTTCAGAACATACTAAAACATTAGCTCAATCCGACATACCAATAAAAAACGTAAAATCATACGGTGAGCAGACTCGTGCTGAAACAGAAATTTCATGCACTTGGACAGCAACTTATAAGTCCAAATGGGTTTGACTTGACTCTTTATTGAAAACTCCAGAATTAAAAAAAAAACTAATCTCTTGAGACAGCAAGAGTACACTAGGAAAATCCAAACAAAAACAACCGGGTTGCCTCCCGTAAAGCGTTTTCTTTTTTGCCATATAGCTAGGCTTTACTTACTTGATAATCAAGAGGGATAAAGCTCATGAGGGAGCTTGTTCTTCAGCGTGCCCCTCTTCCTTGGGAAGTGCTCCATGCTTTTCTTGTGAGGGAACTGAAACTTGACATTCCCTTCCTTGGAGTCTATGATTGCACCTGTAGTACGAAGAAAAGGTCTACCCAAAATAATAGGACTAGGGGATTTATCCCCCATATCCATAATAATGAAATCAACGGGTACAAAATTCATGTGCAATTCAATCATAACATCTTTTACTTGTCCTACATCATGTTTAGTAGAGTTATCAGCTAGGACAAATTCACTTGAGCACTTTTCTAAATTTTCTAGTTCTAGCAATTCATATAATTCTTTAGAGAGTACCGATACACTAGAACCTAGATCTAACATAGCATGGTGAATTTCTTTTCCAATTGAAACTAGCACCTTGGGGATCCATGCATCCCCAAGATTAGGAGGTATCATGGCCTCATTCTTGAACCTAGCAATTTTCTCTTGCAAGACATGATTAGCAATATAAGATCCAAAGCCAGGTTGATTAACATTTATAGTGGGATCACTAGCAAATTTTTGTAGAGTAGCAATAAGTTCTTGCAACCTACTTTTTTCTAAATCAAGCAATGGATCCTTAATTTCAGTAAGCATCATAATTTCCTCTACTTTACTCTCTAATTTATCTAGCATGCTTGATTCATGAGGACTAATTTCATGTTTGCTAGCAAGATAAGACATATATGGAAGTAAATATTCAGGGTACTTCACTATTACATTCAAAGTTTCTTCTAAGCTAGTAGGGACTTGCTCACTTGTATTCTCAGTCATATGATCAATATTTTCAATAATAGGAGCAGCAATAGTAATAGAATTCATTCCTACACTAGGTTGTGCTTGTGGGTTTCCTGCTGACATGCTTAATAGAGTTGCTTGATTATCAGCTAATTTTGACAATGCTTTATCTAAATTCGAAGATTGAAGTTGCAATCCTTTAATATCACTACTAATGGATGCAATAGACTTATTTAACTCATGTATCATAGCATTGTGACTAGCAACTTGTTCCATAAGCAATTTATTAGATTCAGAAATTTCACTAGAAGGCTTCCACTTATTTTCATTAGCATTAGGATATGGAACAAAAGATTTATTTGGCACATAAGGAGGTTTACTGTATGAATTGTAAGCATTAACAAAACCATTGCTACCATAATTCCTAACAAAATTAACATCCACACTTTCAGAATTACTACCAACTAGCTCCTGCAAAGGCACATTCTCCATATTTTGTTTATTAATAAAAGTAAGAATAGTGTCCATTTTAGAAGACAAATCATTGGTTTCTTCAATTGAGTTAATTTTCTTAGTGGGATTGGGTGCTCTTTCAGTATTCCATTGACTATAATTTTGCAATATGCTTTCTAATATGCTCTTAGCCTCACCTACAGTTTTACTCATAAAGGCACCTCCAGCAGCAGAATCAAGTATATTTCTAGACATATAGTTTAGACCATTATAAAAAGAGTGTAGTATGGTCCATTCATTTACTCCATGTGATGGGCATGTTCTAAGCATTAATTTAATTCTATCCCATGCCATGGCTACATGTTCATTATCATTTTGCCTAAATGAGAGGATATTATTCCTATTTTGCAAAATTTTAACGGGAGGATAATATTTCTTAATGAAAGCTTCTTTTAAATCATCCCAAGACTTTATACTAGCTGTAGGTAGTGAAAGTAACCATTCTTTAGCCTTTTCTCTAAGTGAAAAAGGAAATAATTTCAGTTTTAAAACACTACTTTCCACATTTTTAAATTTTTGCATATCACATATTTCCATGAAATCATGAAGATGCATAGAGGCATCCTCCATAGCACTACCACCAAATTGCTCTCTAGTAATTAAATTCAATAAACTAGGACTTACTTCATAGATTTCAGCTTGTATTTCAGGTGTAGTAATTGGCCTAGCAATGAATTGGTCATTGGGTGTATTTGTGTAGTCACTTAATTTAGTTCTATCACCCATTTTAACAGTTTTTATGTAGTTTTTAATTTTTTATGCAAAACTGAAAAGTAAAGTAACTAGGCAAATTCAAAATACTAAAATAAACTAGATAACTAAATGCAAAACTAAAATGCAAACTAAAATAAAATATGCAAGACAAAACAAAAACAACAACAAAAACAAAAACAAGACAAGAAACAAAACAATCTACTTGAAAGAAGGTGGAGATAGAAAGGACGGCACTCACGTAGGTGCAACCTCCCCAGGCTTAGGTGTTTGCACACCTTGTTGGTGATGAAGACTTCTTGTGAGCTCCCTTGGACAACTCCTTCACCTATGGCTCCCCGGCAACGGCGCCAGAAAAATGCTTGATGACTAGGTTGAGACTCCAAGTGCAGAGTGTGTAGCTAGTGGCAAGCCTTCTTCCCCACGAGGGTGACTCGAGGGTTTTTATCGAACTCTTGGGGAGCCAGTATTTCAGCAGTTGTCTTCCAACCTTCCTCCAGGATCCTGCAAACAAGTAGAGAATTTTGTGCCCTCAACCTCACCAAGTGGTTGTCAAGCACAAGGTGTGAGACTTCTAAATTGCAATGCAAAACTGAAAGTACATGTGCAATAACTAAATCTACTACTAAATGCAAATGAGAAAATAAATATGCAATGGATTGTTTTTGTATTTTTGTGATGCAAGTGGTGATGGAGATAATGTAAATTCGAATTGGAGATGCAAGTAAAGTAAAGTGCAAGTAAAGTAAATTCCAGCAAAGTAACTAGAGTGTTTTATTATAATTAAAATAGGACCGGGGTTCATGGTT
Source organism: Alopecurus myosuroides (assembly GCA_028641055.1). NCBI lineage: Eukaryota > Viridiplantae > Streptophyta > Magnoliopsida > Poales > Poaceae > Alopecurus > Alopecurus myosuroides. Next base: position 425,104,382 of record CM054060.1, read on the forward strand.
TCACACTTGCATTCTCTCAAATATAGTGGTAGACGGTGGACATAAAGAATTACATGTGAGATTACAATAACATGTTTAACATTGAGTACTTTCATATGGGCATCACGTCCTAGCATAGATATCTCTACGGTCATATTGATCCCTCTTATACTCCACCAAGATGCGAAATAAATCATAACACCTCGATAATTAAGGAAAAAATATCTTTAAGCAATTTGACATGAAGTTGAAGTAAGAACTTGCTAGAACTAGTCATGGAGATTGATTAGTGTCACTTCAAATCCCCGGTAACAAGGTACTCCTTTTTATCCCTAGTGAGGTAACTAAGAAAGGTTTAACAAAACCTAAGTGGATCGCTGAACTTCTGTCACTTTCACAGCACTAGCCACCCCCCCGTTACTCCAACTAATGCACCCATCACCCCACACACGCTCTCAAGAACTAGATTGATCAAAGCTAGCAAATAAGAACGGGGTACATAGGATACATCTACTCAAATAACTCAAGAGAAACAATTGCAATCTCAGATTCAATAACTCATAGAAAAGATCCACCAAATAGGAATTACAACGGTGCCCATAATCATGTGAGGCAGCTCATACGGATCTAATTAGTGAAGCACATAGAGAGAGAGAGATACAAGTGCTACTTCCACAAACCCATAGCCCTGGGGTGGACTACTCCCTCTTCATGGAGATGTCGATGGCGATGACGTTGGAGGGGTAGGAGATCACACCGGCGGCGCCCCGCCGGAGTTTTCCCCCTCCAATCTGGAACTTCTGGTCTCTGTTTCGGTGTTTCGATGTTTTGGCGGCGCTCCTCCCCGTAAGGGTACGGGGGACCCTTTTTATAGTCGGTTTTAGGTCAAGACGGAGTCGGTAAGTCGAAGATGGAAGGAATTGGGGCCACAGGGGCGAAAAGGGGGCCTCTCACGCGGCCAAGGAATCTGGCCGCGTGGAGGGTCCTCTTTTGGGCCTCCTTGCCCAATTCTCGTGGATCGTTCGCCCGCAAGTCTTCTCCTTCCAAGAAAATGACCCCCGCAGATTTTCAGGTGATTTCGCGGAAGTTTGCCCTCTGAAACGTCAAAAATATAGAAAACGGGGTTTCTGACAGGCAGGGTTTATTCCATAAAAGTTGGGGGACTTTGTAATTTAACCCCAAAATACTATAAAACATTGAATTATACCCTTATATGATGCAATATGCAATAGAAAACCATGTGAAAATATGCAACATTCATCTATGCATTTTACATGCATCAACATCCCCAAGGTTAACCCATGCTCGTCCTCGAGTATGAAGGTGATAAAACTAAGATGGGTTTTTCATATTGAAACAATCATGGGATATCAAGGAGGATTATTCATGCTACATATAATAAAATGATTAGTACTAGAAATGAGTAGCAATATACAATTCATGTTGTAAGAAATATCAGATATGCAAGCAAAGATGCTTCATGAAAGTTCACAAAGTGTATAATGAAATAAAAGCACTATGGACCAAATGCATACAAAAAATGAAAAATAAAATCCTATATTGGTCAAAGAATAGCATAATGGAGAATAGAAAATATGGTGGACACTTTGGAGAAAACTGAGTAGAGGTAAAACATGATCAAATCTTATTTAGCCTCTAAATTATTCAACTAAAATTACTAATTGAAATGTGGTATCCATTGATCTAGGACTCTCATTGCCCCTTTATCACTAGCATATTAAAATTGTGAGTATTGAAGTAATGAGAATGACAAGGTGGTTGAAAGCCTCATGCCCCGTGAGTGTGAAAACCTACTCCATGATTACTCAACTTAAGATTCCTAATAAGCTTTGTAGAATCATAATACGTATTAATGACATCATAGAGAACCGCAAAGAGGTACCTCTTGCCCCATGACATGGAAACAAGCCCATGTTACAATAACAAGATGAACAAACGGAGTAGACTCATCATCCTTTTTATTTTCATTCACTATTATGCATAGCTTCTTATTTTATTATAGGATGTGTTGTAGAGTCACTCAAGCTATAAGTAAATTTCCACCATGAGAAAGCATGGCTTGGGTTAGCGGCCCAATGCGTTTCTCTAGTCATATAGATACTTACTCATCAAAACTTACTATTCCTCTATTTCATTTCGGCATGGCGGGAGTCCAAAAACAAAAGTACATGATATCAACCAAATGTAAATTTTTTTGTGCAATGTTGAAAGCTTTCCGGTGATACACGTTTATAGCTAGCTTCCAACCACACACTTGTCAAACGCAAAACTTGTGGCTCCCATTATTGGGTCATGTTTATTAGATGCATAAAAAGTAAAGTGTGCCTTCAAAAGTTCGTGAGAGTTCTATCCCAAGTTCAACCCATGACAATTAATAAAGTGAATATCTTAATTTAGAACATAAATAACACAATAACATGGTGAACATACTCGGAATAGCAATGAAGCTAATGGGAAGATATGGTGGACTCACTGGAAATACTTGGCTAAGGAGTGTTGGAAACAAGTTTTTACTTGTGGGAATTTTTAAATTTTTGGGTTAGCAAGAGGGAGATAGTTGACCAGATACTATGCATGCATATGTCCATAGAACTACTCATTTCATGACAAACTAAATAAACCAGCAATTAACATCAAGGACATGAATAAGAGATAGCTCAAGACAACATTATTGCAAATTTCTACACATAAAAAAACTATAAATCATGCAAACATATGTAGCTCTTCAAATCAACCATGGCATCCCTATTCCAAGTCATACTACTAGCATCCAATACATTCCAACCCCAAACTCCAGTAGCTCAATCTCATATAAAATTATGGTGGTGGTCTTATCAAAACAAAAACTAGACGCTTCAAGTCTCTACGATAAATGCTTTGCTTAGAAAAACAGAAAGTAGACGTGTGCTAACCAAAAGAGTGTAGCTCCAGTGGGGTGTTCATCACATCCCCAAGCTTATGGCTTTCACCATTCTTGGATGTCTTGAGGCGCAGCTCCTCTATTCCCTGTGAAAAAAACTTCACAAAACATGTTTCTCCCATTCTTTTTCTGTGGGGTGAGATTAGTAAGGACAAACAAATCACAGGTTTGCTGTGCAAAATTCCAAATAAAATGCTCCAGTAGATAGACAATAAGGTTCATTATGTTGTATGTTCACTCTCTTGCTTGAAAGAATCATGGAAATTCGATTCCCAAGCCCAAAGAGTGCATAAAACAAAAGAAGGCAGAATCTGTCCAGAAAAGCAACAGCAGCAAAACGAACGTTTTTCCCTAAGCTAGACTCGTCAGAAAATTAATCCAATTTTTGTGCTTACAGAGGACGAAAAGTTTCAGAACATACTAAAACATTATCTCAATCCGACATACCAATAAAAAACGTAAAATCATACGGTGAGCAGACTCGTGCTGAAACAGAAATTTCATGCACTTGGATGGCAACTTATAAGTCCAAATGGGTTTGACTTGACTCTTTATTGAAAACTCCAGAATTAAAACAAAACAAAAAAAACTAATCTCTTGAGACAGCAAGAGGACACTAGCAAAATCCAAACAAGAACAACCGGGTTGCCTCCCGTAAAGCGCTTTCTTTATTGCCATATAGCTAGGCTTTACTTACTTGATAATCAAGAGGGATAAAGCTTATGAGGGAGCTTGTTCTTCAGCGTGCCCCTCTTCCTTGGGAAGTGCTCCATGCTTTTCTTGTGAGGGAACTGAAACTTGAAATTCCCTTCCTTGGAGTCTATGATTACACCTGTAGTACGAAGAAAAGGTCTACCCAAAATAATAGGACTAGGGGATTTATCCCCCATATCCATAATAATGAAATCAACGGGTACAAAATTCATGTGCAATTCAATCATAACATCTTTTACTTGTCCTACATCATGTTTAGTAGAGTTATCAGCTAGGACAAATTCACTTGAGCACTTTTCTAAATTTTCTAGTTCTAGCAATTCATATAATTCTTTAGAGAGTACCGATACACTAGAACCTAGATCTAACATAGCATGGTGAATTTCTTTTCCAATTGAAACTAGCACCTTGGGGATCCATACATCCCCAAGATTAGGAGGTATCATGGCCTCATTCTTGAACCTAGCAATTTTTTCTTGCAAGACATGATTAGCAATATAAGATCCAAAGCCAGGTTGATTAACATTTATAGTGGGATCACTAGCAAATTTTTGTAGAGTAGCAATAAGTTCTTGCAACCTACTTTTTTCTATATCAAGCAATGGATCCTTAATTTCAGTAAGCATCATAATTTCCTCTACTTTACTCTCTAATTTAGCTAGCATGCTTGATTCATGAGGACTAATTTCATGTTTGCTAGCAAGATAAGACATATATGGAAGTAAATATTCAGCGTACTTCACTATTTCATTCAAAGTTTCTTCTAAGCTAGTAGGGACATGCTCACTTGTATTCTCAGTATTATGATCAATATTTTCAATAATAGGAGCAGCAATAGTAATAGAATTCATTCCTACACTAGGTTGTGTTTGTGGCTTTCCTGCTGACATGCTTAATAGAGTTGCTTGATTATCAGCTAATTTTGACAATGCTTTATCTAAATTCGAAGATTGAAGTTGCAATCCTTTAATATCACTACTAATGGATGCAATAGACTTATTTAACTCATGTATCATAGCATTGAGACTAGCAACTTGTTCCATAAGCAATTTATTAGATTCAGAAATTTCACTAGAAGGCTTCCACTTATTTTCATTAGCATTAGGATATGGAACAAAAGATTTATTTGGCAAATAAGGAGGTTTACTGTATGAATTGTAAGCATTAACAAAACCATTGCTACAATAATTCCTAACAAAATTAACATCCACACTTTCAGAATTACTACCAACTAGCTCCTGCAAAGGCACATTCTCCATATTTTGTTTATTAATAAAAACAAGAATAGTGTCCATTTTAGAAGACAAATCATTGGTTTCTTCAATTGAGTTAATTTTCTTAGTGGGATTGGATGCTCTTTCAGTATTCCAGTGACTATAATTTTGCAATATGCTTTCTAATATGCTCTTAGCCTCACCTACAGTTTTACTCATAAAGGCACCTCCAGCAGCAGAATCATGTATATTTCTAGACATGTAGTTTAGACCATTATAAAAAGAGTGTAGTATGGTCCATTCATTTACTCCATGTGATGGGCATGTTCTAAGCATTAATTTAATTCTATCCCATGCCATGGCTACATGTTCATTATCATTTTGCCTAAATGAGAGGATATTATTCCTATTTTGCAAAATTTTAACGGGAGGATAATATTTCTTAATGAAAGCTTCTTTTAAATCATTCCAAGACTTTATACTAACTGTAGGTAGTGAAAGTAACCATTCTTTAGCCTTTCCTCTAAGAGAAAAAGGAAATAATTTCAGTTTTAAAACACTACTTTCCACATTTTTACATTTTTGCATATCACATATTTCCATGAAATCATGAAGATGCATAGAGGCATCCTCCATAGCACTACCACCAAATTGCTCTCTAGTAATTAAATTCAATAAACTAGGACTTACTTCATAGCTTTCAGCTTGTATTTCAGGTGTAGTAATTGGCCTAGCAATGAATTGGTCATTGGGTGTATTTGTGTAGTCACCTAATTTAGTTCTATCACCCATTTTAACAGTTTTTATGTAGTTTTTAATTTTTTATGCAAAACTGAAAAGTAAAATAACTAGGCAAATTCGAAATACTAAAATAAACTAGATAACTAAATGCACAACTAAAATAAAATATGCAAGACAAAACAAAAACAAGAACAAAAACAAAACAAAAACAAAAACAAGACAAGAAACAAAAAAATCTACTTGAAAGAATGTGGAGATAGAAAGGACGGTACTCACGTAGGTGCAACCTCCCCAATCTTAGGTGTTTGCACACCTTGTTGGTGATGAAGACTTCTTGTGAGCTCCCTTGTACAACTCCTTCACCTATGGCTCCCCGGCAACAGCGCCAGAACAAAGCTTGATGACTAGGTTGAGACTCCAAGTGCAGAGTGTGTAGCTAGTGGCAAGCCTTCTTCCCCACGAGAGTGACTCGAGGGTTTATATCGAACTCTTGGGGAGCCAGTATTTCAGTAGTTGTCTTCCAACCTTCCTCCAGGATCCTGCAAACAAGTAGAGAATTTTGTGCCCTCAACCTCACTAAGTGGTTGTCAAGCACAAGGTGTGATACTTCTAAATTGCAATGCAAAACTGAAAGTAAATGTGCAATAACTAAATCTACTACTAAATGCAAATGAGAAAATAAATATGCAATGGATTGTTTTTGTATTTTTGTGATGCAAGTGGTGATGGAGATAATGTAAATTCGAATTGGAGATGCAAGAAAAGTAAAGTGCAAGAAAAGTAAATTGCAGCAAAGTAACTAGAGTGTTTTCTTATAATTAAAATAGGACCGGGGTTCATGGTTTCACACTTGCATTCTCTCAAATAAAGTGGTAGACGGTGGACATAAAGAATTACATGTGAGATTACAATAACATGTTTAACATTGAGTACTTTCATATGGGCATCACGTCCTAGCATAGAGATCTCTACGGTCATATTGATCCCTCTTATACTCCAGCAAGATGCGAAATAAATCATAACACCTCGATAATTAAGGAAAAATCAGAGTATAGCTTTAAGCAATTTGACATGAAGTTGAAGTAAGAACTTGCTAGATCTAGTCATGGAGATTGATTAGTGTCACTTCAAATCCCCGGTAACAAGGTACTCCTTTTTATCCCTAGTGAGGTAACTAAGAAAGGTTTAACAAAACCTAAGTGGATCGCTGAACTTCTGTCACTTCCACAGCACTAGCCCTGGGATGGACTACAAACCCATAGCCCTGGGATGGACTACTCCCTCTTCATGGAGATGTCGATGGACATGACGTTAGAGGGGTAGGAGATCACACCGGCGGCGCCCCGCCGGAGTTTTCCCCCTCCAATCTGGAACTTCTGGTCTCTGTTTTGGTGTTTCGGTGTTTCGGCGGCGCTCCTCCCCGTAAGGGTACGGGGGACCCTTTTTATAGTCGGTTTTAGGTCAAGACGGAGTCGGTAAGTCGAAGATGGAAGGAATTGGGGCCACATGGGCCAAAAGGGGGCCTCTCACGCGGCCAAGGAATCTGGCCGCGTGGAGGGTCCTCTTTTGGGCCTCCTTGGCCAATTCTCGTGGATCCTTCGCCCGCAAGTCTTCTCCTTCCAAGAAAATGACCCCCGCAGATTTTCAGGTGATTTCGCGGAAGTTTGCCCCCTGAAACGTCAAAAATATAGAAAACGGGGTTTCTGACAGGCAGGGTTAATTCCATAAAAGTTTGGAGACTTTGTAATTTAACTCCCAAAATACTATAAAACATTGAAATATACCCTTATATGATGCAATATGTAATTGAAAACCATGTGAAAATATGCAAAATTCATCTATGCATTTTACATGCATCAGGCGGTATCACGTACGAGGCTACCGTTAAAGCATCCGGCGGTATCATATGAAAGGCTACCGCCGGGATGTTTGGTAGTACCAAAATGGGCTAGATATGACAATTATTTTAGAAAAGGTTCATTTATAGCTGAAGTTTTACGAAGAAGGTTAGATTTGTCAAAATTGCCCTTTATGTCCATCCATCCCGTGGACTATTGCATGCATTTGGGCGTCAAATCTGACATCTATAGTTTTGGTTCTCACATTAAAATGGACCTTTCACGTACTGGCTGCCATTTGTGACTTTGCAGCACGTATAGCTCCAGGCCGCGGCTACGTATGTCAGATGTGAGTAGCCAGGGAGGGAGTAGCATGCAGCAAGCTTTAAGATAAAACAAAAACATTGTAAGCATGAATCCATCAAATTGAGTACAGTAGATAGTATGTCAGAGGTGAGGAAGTTCACCGAGGAGCAGGAAATGAAAAAAAAAATAAGTTGAATGACGTGACGTGGTTCCGTTCAACCTCTTGTCAGGTCCATCGCAGCAAGTAATGAAACTCCCTCGACTAGAGCATCTCCAGTCGAGACCCCCAATAGGCGTCTGGATGGGCTCCCGGGGAGATCCTTTGGGGGCTCGTCCGGACGAGAAGGCACCCACAGGGCTGTCCCGTTTCCACTCGCAGCCCCAACACAAACCCCTTCGGGCTGCGGGCCCGCCCTGTCAGCGAGGGAACGTCGTCGTCTCGGGAAGGCGCGCGCATTGACGCCTCGACGAGACGAAACGATGCGGCGGAGCAGTCCAATCGCCCACGCGACAAAGTAATGACGATGTCGCCGCCTCGTCTTGCCCGCCCCGGTTCCAAAAACCCGTCCCCGTCGCCATCCTCGGCCCCATTCCTCGCCGCTCTTTCTTCCTCCCCCTCGCGGCTCTTCCTTCCTCCCCTTGCCACTCTTACCGCCTCCCCTCGCCATGGTGAACCGCACCTACCTCGCCGGCGCGGCCGCCAACGGGTTCGGCCGCCGAACCCTGCGCGTCTGGGAGCCGCGGCTGTTGTACGAAGCCAACTACCACTCACCGCTGGGATGAGCGCGCCAATGCACTGGAGGCTCAACGCAGCCGGCGTGCCTGTGCCTCCGCCGCCAACTGGTCCAGAGTGTGTCGCCGATATCGAAGAGATCCGGAAGTTGATGCCGCCGGCGATGCGCAACAAGCCGGAGTGGCATCTCGCCAACGAGGCGGCCTGGACGGCGTACTTTCAGGACATGTTCCAGAGGGAGCTCGCCGAGGCCCCTACCCGCGGCATCTTCTCGGACCGCAACAATGCCGTCGGCCGCCGCATGCTGTGGAGCAAGTCCGAGCGCACGCTCGCCCGTGTCCCCGCCCACATCGAGCGGCAGATTAGGCTGCGGGGGAAGAACCGCCGCGCGGCTGCGCCCTCTCCTCCGCCTACCCCTCTCGCCGTCGTCAAGGAGGAGCCACAGTAGGTGCCTCCAAGCCGGCGGACCCGCGGCCAGACACTCGTCATCAGGGAAGGGCGTGCTCCTCCGTAGCCGCCGGGCGACGTCATTCATGTCTTCGACAGCGACGACGACAACGCCGCTTGCCCTCTCCCGCCAATGTACCTTGGCGACCCAGGGCAGAGCAGCAGCAGCGCCGCCCCTAAAGCCGAGCCGCTGAGCGACGACGACGACGACGACGACGGCGGCGACTACACCAAGATGTACAAGACCCTAGGCATGTTGGCGGCTGCGCCGTATTTAGTTTAATTTTCGTCCAAATTATGTATAACCGCACCCATATTTGGCCCCTATGAACGAAATTTAGTTTTCACATCTTCGCACATTTTTTGTCGGCTTGGGCGGCGGCGCCAGTGGACGAATGCGGCGGCGCTGTGAGGCAGAGGAAGCAGACGTGGCGGCGCGGGCTAGTTTTTGGCCGTCTTGGGTCGCTGGCAGGACTGGCCCGCAGCACGTTTTGACTCGTCCGGCGCCCCCACGGGGGCCCTTGGGAGGAGGGGTTGGGCTGGGTTTGCCGGAAGGAAACAAGGGGGCGTCCGGACAGGAAGGCCTATTGGGGGGCGCGCTCGGGGCCCGTTCGGTCGCGCCCCCCAAACGCGCCCCCACGGATTCTTCCCGTCCGGACGGGCCCTGAGCGCGCCCAGCCGCGCCTCCTTGTTCCCATCCCGCAAACCTAGCCCAAACCCCGTCCCCCAGGGGTTCCCGAGAGGGCGCCAGACGTGTCAAAACGGCCGCGTGGCGTCCGCGGGCCCTCCCGTCAGTGAGACGGGCGCACATTCAAAACGGCGCCCCGATCTTCCTCTTCTCCCGAGACGCCCCCCCCCACCCTGCCGCAAGTGCCAAGCATTTCACGGCGCCGTGTGGGTGGCCCGTGGGCGGCAAGAAGGACGGCGGTAGAGGCGTCGTCCTCCTCTTCGCATACCTCCGGCACCGCGCGAACGAGGGAGTTGCGCCCGGTGGAGACCGAGCACTCTGCTCCGCCTGCTCGCGCCCGGGGAGTCGTCATCGGTGAACGCCACGCCCTGTCGCCGCCAAGGGGCAACAACCAGCTAGTCAAGCCGAAGAAGGAGGAGGAGGACGACGACGAGTTGGTGATCGACCTGTCGGCGGCGCTCGACTGGTCCCGCAAAGAGCACATGGCCGCAGAGGTGGCGAAGCAGCGGCGCGCTCTGGAGGAGTTTGCCGCCCACAGCCGCGGCCGCGAGGAGAACGGCGTCATCGTGCTGGACGACTATGACGCCGCACCAGGGTTGAGCAACGGCGGCGACCCCGCTGAAGGCTGCAGCTACGCCGTACCGAAGAAGGAGTCGGACACCTAGTTTAGTAGTTATTTTAAGTCGTATAATCGCCCCCGTGTAAATTCGCCCTATATTCGGCTATATTAATATAAATTCTCTGAATCTCACCGTGTCGTCTAGGTACGTGGCTGGAAACCCTGCCCCCTAGGATGAGAAAACCGTGGGCAGCCCCCAGGAGACGCTATTTTAGGCCGAAAATTGGCCCTAGGGTGGCTTGTTACGAGCAATAGCAAAACAACGATGAAGTTAAACAAGATCGAACCAATGGGGACACGAGTTTTTAACGTGGAAAACCCTTCCAACAACGAAGAGAAAAAACCACGTTCGCCAGCCAGCAATACTTCACTATTTTGGGTGAGGTTACAAACGCGTCGAGATTTACAATGTGTGCCTTATCCCATGCGGCGACTTACAAGAGGTATGTAAAGGCGGTCCTGACCTAACTAGGTCGTTAACGGTAAATCCAACTCGAACTCGGTATATAAAACATCACGTGCCTATGTTATATGTCCCAGTGGAGCCAACTATTATATCACGAGAACCTTTCATGGAATATAATTAAGTTGCTCTCTACAATAAATCCACCCAACAACCTTCATCTAGTTTCTTAAATCCAACACGGGTAATGATCTCTATATAACCCACTGGCATTGTGCTCTCTCCATGTCTCAAGAGTTTTCCACCTATGTTTTTCTAACTAAAATCTAGTGAATACAATGCAAACTAAGAAAAAGACGGTGAGAAAACTATCTTGAGAATATGAGGCCTCGGGAAAGAGTAGCTTTCAATGAGGTGATAAGGTAGTGCATTGAGACATGGTGCTCTAGATCGACACATTTCCCTATTGTTCTATCATCTGCATATGACTTGTGGAGAAAAAGTCAGAGGTAACCACGTGCCCATGATTGCCCTTAATCAAAAGTCTGAATCGGTGCGGCTAGAGTTTAGGTGCTCCAAGTCCTCAGGTGTGTCCATAGCACGAGCAAGAGGAGTATCGCAACACGTGGCCATGTGACCGGTATAGTGTCTCGCAAGATCGCGTTACCGTGAGTTCTTTTTTGCAAAACGTTAAGTAGAATTACGTTACACCATATATTCGTCGTATTATGGTGCATCATATGTTGAATAGATATGAGAAAACATTCAAGTTGCACCCTAAGTACGCACATATTGTTTTAATGATAGTATATTCGAAAAAATGGTTTGATAGTTGTAACAGTCTCGCCTGCAGATATCACACAATTAGTTTTCCCATCGAACGTCTTAACAATAAAGTTCCATCTTCAGAGGTTTACATAAGGCGGTATCTATTTATCTTCTCGTATATTGTACTCTATTTAGATGGAAATTTTAAACAGTCAATATTTTGTATGAAAATGTTTTATACAAAGGGCGATAAATTATGATATTTTATAAGAAACATCACCAAACGTATCACAAGCATCGACAAATAATTTTTCATGGTTCATCAAGTGAAGAGAACAACTAAATAAAAAGTATTCCGACGCATTATAATTTGGAGTAAAGGGCAAATTTGGAGTAAAGGGCAAAGTTATCATTTCCCACAACAACACATAAAACTGGAACGTTTTATTGCTATGAAATTTTTTGTCCATGGTGGATTTGAATATAAGGTGAGTATCAAAATTGCAATAATTTGGAAACATGAATGTGGCGATAATTTCGGCCCTAAGTCTCCGGCGTCGGGTCTCGCGTAGCGGAGGCCGAATTTTCCTTTATGTTCATATGAATTTGGATCGTCCAAAAATAACACGACGAACGGCTGGAGATGCTCTCACAGAACCAAAGAAGGCATCGCGGCAAGCAAATTAATGAAGTCGCTCGCTCGATTACCAGCAAGGACTAGTTTCGTCCGACGTCTACATCCACTGAAATCTTGTTGCACGCGGCGCCATCTGATCCATCTGGCTCACGAAATCCTACAATAAATCCTGACACGGAGAAATTAAAAAAAAATCATGACACAGAGTATTTTCTTATCATGTTATATCAATCAATCTTTGACTGGCATTGCGAGTTTTGCCGGATACAGATGTAGATATAGATGTATCTAGACATATTTTAGTGTCTAGATACATCAATATATAGATATGTGGAAGTCATCTATTGTTGAACGGATGAAGTAGCTATCAGCGCGTAATACGTGGTGTAGCTGAGCTATGTAGATATCGGATCTGTGATCGTTGTGGAGCTACACTAGCTAATCAGCGAGTAGGAGCAACGAACAGTAAAATAAACCATGGTCCATGGAGCTGTGTTTTGTACCGGCGTGAAATAAGGGCATTTTTAATAGTTTGTTGGTTAGCTTGTTGGTAAAAATAGACATGTCATCAACTAACAATATATTTTACAACCACTCCAATGGTTGTATGTAGTTTGACCAAAAGGAGGTGAGAGAATGTGCAACATCTCTCTCTATTCTACCTTGGAGCTTGTGCAAGAGTTGTTGGTTATTCTACGTACAAACTCACTCTCTCACGTCATTTATTTTATGCCATATCATCAAAAATCATATGTGGCAAAATCTACCAACGTCTATCTTACAATTATTGGAGATGCACTCCTACTAGTACGAGTAGTAGTTGCACTAGGACGGGGTTTGCATTGCGTAGTTTACATCATCACCACAGTAATACCGGGCCGCATTATTTGCAAAGAAAGATGTGAGGGACCCGTTGGATCCAATGCGGGCGTCGGGTCGAGGTATTGCAGAGAGAAAGAGAGCAAGGCAAGACGACGAGACGGAAGGTGTCCATCGCGTCGGATGTGACCCACGTAGGCACACATCCCTCCTCTCCGCTGCCCCACTCTGCTGTACGTCCGTCCACGCTTTCGTCCACTCGACCCGCGACACGTGGCGTACGAACGCACGCCTCCCCGCCGCGAGCACCCATCGGACCGGACAGACGGCCCGCCCGTTCTTCTCACTCGTCATTTCTCTGTCTCCACTCGTCATCTTTTGCAGATTTGTTTTATCAACTGATACGATCGCCAGCAAGTAATTTAGCTTGGCGAGGCATGCGTGCATGGAGGCAAGCGTTGCTCTCAGGACATCTCCAGCGGGGCTGCTCAAATGCGGACCAATTTGGTCCGCAATTTGTCTGTTTGAGCAGCCGTCCGCTGTCCTCGGACACGGCCCGGACCAGGTGCCCCCAGTGGGGCTGCTCATACCAAAAGGGACTTTCCATAGATTTAGTAGGGCCCATAGGGGCCCATAGATTTACAACCTAAAAAAAAATAAAAAACATAAAAAAAAAAACGTCTAGCTAGGGCTAGACGGCCACTGGCCAGTGGCATGGCGGCGGCCGGAGTTGCCCCCGGAGCTCCTAGTCATCTAGGATGACGTAGTCCGGGGTCTCGGGGGCGAGGTGGGGTGGCAGTGGGGCGGCCCTGGCCCCCTGCGGCGTGGGGGGCTGGGTGCGCGGCGGCGGCGTGGCCGGCCGGGGCGGCGGCACGAGGTGCTCAGGTGGTGGCGCCTCCCACCTCCACCGCATGCCCACAAGGGGCTCGAACCAGGCCGGCACCGGCGCGTTCTCATCGCGCCCGTCGTCGTCTACCTCCTCGTCGTAGGGGTAGTCGTCGACGCGGTGCGCGTGGATGGCCGCCACGGCCTCGTCCACAGCCCGCGCGCCGGCTGCGCGGGCCTCCGCCTCCTCTGCGGCCTGGTGGGCGGCCACCGCCGCCAGGGCGTCCTCCAGCGCGCGCGCCTCCGCCGCGGCCGCTGCTTCTGCACCCTTGGCACCTCGTTTTGTTGAGGTAGGGACGGTCCCGCACCCTGGCGGGCACCAGGCGGAATGGGGCCGCCGGGCCCTGAGAAGAAGGAGGAGGAGATGCCGGCGGCGTGCGCGCCTGCTCGGCTTGGGCGCGCTGGACGCGGGTGAGGGGTGGAGGAGGTGGGAGCGGGGGAGAGGGCGAGGGCGAGCGGCGGCGGCGTGAGCCGCCGGCCTCGTGGTCGTTCTTGGCGCGCCCCCAGTTCAGCCAGCTGCGGCCCATGGCCGGCGGCGAGGAAGCCGAGGGGGGAGGAGGTGGCGACTGCGAGGAGGCAGTGAATGGCGTGGGTGACTGCGAGGAGGCGGTGCGCGTGGGGAGGGACGCGTGGCCGCGGGGCCCATTTAAATAGGACCCCGTGGGTAGCCGAGCCGTCGCCGCGGTCGCTGGCAGGCGGGCCATCCCCTTTGACCGAAATGGGACACGACCGAGCGCGCGCGTCCGTTTCGTGTCCGCGGGATGCTCAAATCTGACCCAAATTTGGTCAGGATTTGAGCATCCGCGGACTGAAAAGGGACCAGGCCGTGGGTTGAGCAGCCCCGCTGGGGCCTGATTTTGCCCGGACCTGCTCAAATCCGGCCAGTCCGGACCAAATGAGCAGCCCCGCTGGAGATGTCCTCAGCAGCAGAATTCGGCGGACACATCCCAGCTCCGTCGACAGTACCTCCAGGCCAAGTTGCACTCGCATCCATCCTCCTCATACACGCATGCTGTCAGCAGCACAAAACCATTCCAAATCGCACATGCATTTGCTAGCTTACTACTAGTATCAACAAGCAAATCTAAAACAAGAATCAGAACCTAAAGCGCAACTAAACAACACTCTTTTAAGCAGAAGAAATGGGTCATGGTAATTTTGGTAGGGACACACGCAAGCAAGCAAGTCACCACGGCTCATTCTGATCGGAAGAAATGTCTCTGCCTATACCGCCGCCGCTTGGCCAAGGAAGCAAATAATCGTGGCGCTCTCCACACGTGCCATCAACGTGTGTGCCTCTGCCACGCCATGCGTAAGGTGACGTCAACGTCTCTACATGTTGGGGCCAACTCCTTTATCCCTTTTCGTACACACTTTTGTTTCTTTCTCAGAGCATGAGCAGCGGTGGCATACGAAACCGGTCGCCTCAAGTAAAAAAGCGGTCAGAGGTAGCATCGCTACATTTATCTATCCAAGGGAAGCTACACTCCACCTCTCGCCTCATGTAGAAAAAAGATCCGTGGGGCCCCGTTGAAAGGACATCAAATGCATGTGTTTATCTCTTCCTCTCCATCTTTTGCTCTTGAGATCCCGCCTCCTGCAGAAGCCACACTGACAAGCTGCGGAGCAGCACCTCTGACAATCCGAGCCTAGGTGGCCTACGGGGCAGTAGGTTGAGGCTATGCGTTGGGCATGCCCTCAAGGCCAAGTCCTTTTCGTCTCCCAGCCCATGGTTTCGGGAACGAGATCCTCTGACTTTGGAGAAAGAACTGCAGAGAGACGTAGTTGTATTTGGTCCGTCCGTTGCGCATCCAACGACAATCGCGTGAACGACCTGCCTGCTACCTCGTTCGCTCTGTTCGGAAAAGAACAACCGGCCCATGAGGCCCAGTTTGGAGCTGGTCATCTCTCTCGCCTAGCAGAAAAAGAGGGAGAGGGCTACTCCTTGCTCGAGACCAAGAGGTAATAGATGGATGCCGCCAAGCCAGGGAATGGTTAAGATACAGGTAGATGCGGCAGTGGCAAAGCAACTGCAGAAAGGCGATGTGGCTGTAGTGTGTAGAAACCACGAAGGCTTATTCTTGGGAGCTTCGGTAGTGGTATTTGAGGGCATTACTAATCCAGAGGTTCTGGAAGCATTAGCATGCTCGGAGGCATTGGCGTTGGCAGAAGATGTTCAAGAGGGGAGAGTGGCAGTTTCATCAGATTGCCTCAATGTAGTGTCTGAGATAAACTCGAAGAACGAGATGGGGCAGCATTGTATGATCATGATGGAGATCAAGAACAAAAGGAGGGCTTTCTCAGAGGTTATTTTTGTGCATGAGTATAGGGAGTCTTTGACTGAAGCTCATAACCTTGCTAGGGCTGCTACTTCTCTTCCTATTGGTAGACATTTATGGTTTTTAGCTCCCACTGAGATGGGAATTCCTGTAAACATTATGTTTTCTGAATAAAGCTTAGGTCGTTTGCTCAAAAAAAAAAGCAGAAAAAGAGGACATAGAAAAAAGGCGGCAGCACTCAGAAACAGCACGCGCGTACACGGCCCTTGGAAAATTATGTCCAATCAAACGAGTACGGGCTCTCGACAAATATGCCCGTCTCATTTTATTTCGAATTTCAGAGGTACGAGGCGCACCGGCAGCAAGCTGCTGTACATGTGTGCGGGCGCGACGAGGCGGAGTCGGGGCGTGCGCGCAACGAGTAGAGGCGGGGGTGTGCGGGCGAGCGCGGCCGTTGGGACGGGCGTGCGGGCGGTGGCGGCGGCCGGTGGAATGCTCGCTGGTCGGATTAGGTTGGGCTAGCTCGGGGCGTATGGATTAGGTTGGGCTGAATCGCTCTAAATTTTTTTCCAGCTAAAACTGAGCAGGGTCGATCGACCCGTCTCGACCCCCTACTGGCTCCGCCTGTGAGTATAACGACCACACTTCGCTGCGAACAGGGCGACACCAGTAGGGGGTCGAGGGTGGTCCGCCACTGACTACGAACAATGAGCCTAGTACGCACTCCACACTTGGCTAGCCCGAGGATAGCCACCAACAATAACAAAACCCACTTCCTCCACCGCCGGCACCGACCGAAGAGGGGCAAGACTTTCGTCTGTATTTCAACCCACCTCGTACCTTGCCCAGCGGATTGGACTAGCCGTCCTTTTCTTACACAACGCCGATGCCGCAGCGCCGAGCACCGCGACGCCACGGCCAACCACAACCACTGCAGTCCACCCACGCCGACGGCCCCTACTGTGGAGGCAACGCGTCGAAGGAGGGGCGAGGAGCCTGTTGGCATGCGGCTAGGGTTCCCCATGTCGCCAGGGAGGGGGGAGGAGCCTCTTGGCTGGCAGCTAGGGTTCCCGGCGCTTGGTCCACGGCTTAAAGGTCTCGACGGCTCCGGAGTGTGGAGCCCGTACAGGGAGCATGCTGACTTCACCGCCTCCACGGCTCGGCGGCGTCACGGCCTGTAAGCGGCGGCAACGACTGGCTCCTTCGCCTCCACGCTTGGGAGACGTAGCGCCCTGCCGGATAGTGGCTGCTCTTTCCTTCCCGCCGGCGTAGCGAACCCTAGGCCGAATCGCGAGCGACTGACCGGCGAGGATGGGGGGCAAGAGTAGGGATGCAGGCGGGACGGACGCCAAACATCCCCACTCCATCTTGCCAGACTTTTCAGTTTGCCATCCACTAATGACACATTATCCAAACCGATTTCTAATTAGGCAAAAAAAAATGGAGTGGACTGTCCACTTGCAACCCCAGGCAAGAGACATTGGCAGCATCGGACTGGGCCATGGGCCGCTTATTTTCGCTACCAACCGAGCAAACGAGGTAGCAGGCAGGTCGTTCCACGCGATTGTCGTTCGATGCGCAACGGACGGACCAAATACATCTACCTCCCTCTGCAGTACTTCTTCCAAAGTCAGAGGAGCTCGTTCCTGGTTTCGTCCCCTATTGGGTGTGAAATTTTACATAAATAACCTTTTGGCCAAGCAAATTCACATTGACACTAAAATTTTCTAAAAAGAACCTTTTTCATATCGCCCACCTCTAGAGCGTTATACTCTATAGCATAACGTGGCACCCCTAGGAGTTATTGACCATGCCACAGTGGCCTAGGATTACCACGTGGCTACCATTATAACGCATTGGACTTGGTCGCATAACACCCTAGATGACACCCTAGATGACGGTGTTATACCCCTGGACATAAGTTTGCCCATGCTTTCTTTTTTCTCATTCCACCCACAATCCCTCCAGCTATTAGAGCTCCAACCGCCTCCGGCAAATATCGATACCCTCTTGTAAAGCTCCCCCTACTGTCCGACGACCCATCACCCCTCCCCAAACAGTCGAATATGCATCTCAACAAGTCTCTCGGGTGAACCGATAGGGTTTCGATTAAGAGAACGTGTAGACGCCGGTGACAATCGTCGGCTAACAGGGGGCACGATTTACCAAGGTTCGGGGCCCTTGTAGAGGTAAAACCCTTACTCCTGCTTTTGTCGATCTTTATTAACAATAGATCGGTTACAATGGGGGATGCTCGAGTCGAGAGTATGATCTCAATCTCAAGGCTTTGGTGGTGCGGTATTGCTTGGTCCTCCTCCCGGTGGTTCTCCTGGCATTATATAGGTGGCCAGGTCTCAAACCGTATCCGGGGGGGGGTTACAAACCCTAACCTTCAGTCGGTTACAAGTTTCCTTCCTTGACCCGCAAGGCTTTGCGGGTGCGCTTTGATTGGGCCTTCTAGAACTGTCCATGGAATCTCCCTTCGAGCTTAGGTCTTGGGCCTTGGACCCGGTAGCCTCACCCGATAGGTCCAGGATTCATCTCCTCGTCAGTAGCTCCCGAGCGTTTACTCGATTGAGAATCTGTCGGGTAGACGCTCAAAGTTCGTCTTTAATTCCCACGATTGATTGTTTCAACCGTTTGGTGTTTAGAGGGCGCATACCCTGTGCGGGATGAGCTTCTTGCACTCGAGCATCGAGCGATGAATATGCCTGTGTTTTGGCTATTTTCGCAGAAGGATGTGGCTCAGTTGCTTGGCTCTCCCGAAAGCTCAGGGCCTATTAATTGCATTTAGGGCAAAAACAGTTCTGGCCTACACAGACTCGAGACCTCTGACTCGAATCTGGTGAGGTGATCATTGCGATTGGGCCGTGGAGGTCTTATCGAGTCGAACTTAACCTATAGGGGTACCCGGCGTGTCCCTAGGATTTTTCTTCGTGTTGTTGACACGGAAATTTACCAAAGGACACAGCTCGAGTGCGATTGCAGGCCCATAAGAGAGATCTTTTGGGTCTTACCTTCGTACTCGAAAGAATACGACATCTGGATGTGCCTAGTCAGCTGAACGATCTAGGGTAGGGATGTGTAAATACATCGTGTGACAGAGTGGTAGGAGCTGCAGACTCGCGAGTATCATCTTGAGAACTTTCGAATGAAGAGATTTCCCTTCTTGTTGTACTTTTGCAAAAGAGATTTTTGCGTTTGTAATATCTTACCCATACGAAAGAGTTTTCGTGTCCGGATATCTATGCGAAAGAGTTTTCGCGTCCTGTCTTGCCCATACGAAAGAAATTTTGTGTCAGGGAACTTATGCGAAAGAGTTTTCGCGTCTTGATATACCCATACGAAAGAAAATTTTGTGTCAGGGAAGTTATGCGAAAGAGTTTTCGCGTCTTGATATACCCATACGAAAGAAAATTTCGTGTCAGGGAGGTTATGCTAAAGAGTTTTCGCGTCTAATGAGGTATGCAGTGATGTCACTGCGTACTCGTGTGTTCTGACTCCTCCCGATGGGACGTGACGGAGCGAACCAGAGCATGCTGGCCCACCTTGTCAGCTTTTTGACCGGAAACGATAGGTCGCTTCGGTTTTTCCGCGAGCCACGCACTGTAAATGTGCATGATCTTTTGTAAAGATCGTGGTAGAGGTAGCTGTTCACCGCCGCCTTGTTTCCATTTCACGCGTGGCGGCCGCGATGAGCGCTACGTTGCCAAATCCACGGTCTCGATCGGCATGGTTAGTGTATAAGTAGTAGCCCTTAGGAGATGGGTAAATCTCCCAGCCATTTGCTCTTCTTCTTCCTCCTCGCGCACATCTCCCGTTCTGCGAACACCAGATTGCTCCAAGGGTGGAGGAAGGAAACGCGGCGCTGCCGCATCGTCTTCAAAGGATGCTGGAGATGCTTCCGCGCCGCCTGCCGTGAAAATGGGCGACTGGCGCGTCGCCAACACCACCAGGAAGAGCATCACCGACATGCAGCGGGAGGGGCTGCTTCCTCCTGAAGAGGTACCCAATCCTCACGCGAATGAGCGCGTGTTCTTTGCAGAGCACGTCTCGCGCGGTCTCTCTCTTCCTATCCACCCCTTTCTCCTTGGATTGTTGTATGTCTATGGCATACAGCTCCATGACTTGCCTCCAAACGCGATTCAACACATATCGTGCTTTATTGTGCTTTGCGAGTGCTATATGGGCATCCGCCCGCATTGGGGCCTCTGGAAGGCCCTGTTCAAGGTGCGGATTTTCCGGGAGAAATCGCGACCAGGAAAGAAGCTGGCAGAGCCACTGGGCACCGGTGGCTTCGGGGTCCAGGCGAGGAGGGACATCCCCTACATGGAGATGTAAGTCGTCGACTCTGCGCAAGGATGGCGGAAGAAGTGGTTCTACATCACCGACAACATCACGGGTGGAGCTCCTGAGTTCCATCCATTCGCGATTCTGAAGCGGAGGAAATCCTGGGCGCACAATCTCACCACCTAAGACAGCAAGATCTTCTCCCCTTACTCGTGAAGGTGGGGAGCTTCCGCGACAAGGTGATGGGGGTTCCGATGAATGGATTGCACTTATAAGGTATATTTCTTCGGTGGAGGATCCAGCCCCTTCAGGAGAGGCCGTCGACCATGTGGTATTATCAGGGCAATCAAGATCCGAGCCGCGTCTGTGAAGACATTCTCTCCAATGCTGATTTCGAGAAAAAGATCGCGGCCATCACCAAGCTGAAGAAGGGAGAGGCCTTCTCGGCCTGTTCTATCGAGCCATTCGAGGCTTCGAAACCTCCCCCAGCCGAGGTGAGTTTGTCGCTGTTCTTCCTTTGTTTCTTGTAGTCTGAATTTTTGTTGATTGAGAATCTTTTCTTCTCTTTTTTTTTATCTCTATAGAGCTTGAACGTGGTGATGTGCCACCCACCCGTTACTGCAGAAGACGCTCCTCTCGAGACCTGCTTTGCTGAGGCTGACTCGAGCTCTGAGCACGAGTACATGGACGACGAGGAGGGGTCGGATAGCGAGCAGCTCCAGCACCGCAAGCGCCGTAAGCCTGAAGAAGACGAAGTCACCTCCAAGGGCAGTTCCCTGGGTGACGAGTCTATCAAGGCAACTGAGCCTCTTCAGGTGCCTCCTCTCAATGTGCTTCCTCCCCTAGGTCGCAAGCCGAAGGTTCCCACCGCCTGAAATGTGGACATTCTGGATGATGACGATGAGGATGAGTAAGTCTTTCTTGTGCGTTGTTCTTTAGGCGCGAATCTTTTTTCTTGTTCTGGGTTTTTGTCTGACTTTTTCTTCAATAGCAGCCTTTAGACCCATCATCCCTGGCCAGTATGCTTCTTCGGTTCCCTCTGTGAAGAGGAAAGAAGTAGCCGTGGGAGAAGTTCCAGCCGTAGAAGTCGCCCGAAGATCTCCAAGTCCCGTGAGGGCAGCCGTGACTCCTGATCACGGGCTGCCTGGCTTCACGGGTGGAGCTTCTGCAAACAAGGAGGTTTCGGGCAGCTCGGCGGATCCTCTTTATACTGCTCAAGGCCAAGTGAGTTTATCCTTTCTTCTCGCATCTTTTGCTTCGTTTGATTGTAATTTCTATCGGGTGCACGACAGTACTCCCGATGGGAGTAGCCCCCGAGGCCGTGGCTAATTGCTTGCGGTTAGCCATGGACTCAAGTTGAACTCTTTTCTTTTCCGTTTTCCTTGATTCTTATCGGGTGCACGGCAGTGCTCCCGATGGGAGTAGCCCCCAAGGCTATACTCGACTGTGTACAGTCGTGTATAGGCTCAAGAGATTCTGTCCCTAACTTGAATTTTTGTCTTGGGCTTTTGCAGACTCTCCTTGACTCCTTTGCTGCTATCAGTCTTTGAGTGCTTATGGCTAAAGCGGATTGCGCTTCCCTTCGGGTGGATCGCGATCGGCTCGTCGAGGACGGCCGCTCCCTTCTAGATAAGTTATTTCACCCTGCTTTACGGATTTTGTTGATCGCGAAAGTTGCTTTAGCTGTATTCATCACTTGTAGATGAAGTTACCCGCCTGAAGGCCGAGAAAGCAGAAGCTGTTCCTCGGGTGCAAACCCTTGAGGTGGAGCTGGAATCCTCCCGAAAGGAGTTGGAATCCACTCGCAAACATTCGGCTGATCTTGAGGGGAGCTTCTCGAAGGCTCAAGACGCGCTGAAGCAGCTAGAGGAGGCGGGCGCCAAGCTTGAAAACGATCTTGTCGGCCTCATCCGTCCCCTGGCTCAGAAGTTTGCGGGTAAGCTATGTTTCATCATTCTTCTGCTGCAATTCGAACTTTATTTTGCTGTCTTGGAAATTTATGCTGTCTTTGCTCTAGATGCCCTTGGGGTTGGACTGGAGCTGCCTGGGAGCCAACGACTGGACGCCCTCACGGACTCGTGCACTCATCAGCTCTAGGAACACGCGAGTAGGATCTGCTCTCTCGTTGGTGACGCCAGCCGAGTGTTGACGCAGTTCCACGAGCGCTTACTGGTGGATGTGGCGATTCCGCCTATGCTGGGAGGCCTCCTGAAGGTGTTCCTGGATGATGAGAATCTTCTCCAGGAATACTCAGTCGCTCAGTCTGAGTGTGGGGCCAAGATGGCTATCCAATTTTCCCTGGCGCACGGAGTCTCGGATGACCTGGAGAAGGTATATTCGAGCGTTCCCTACGACGCCTTTGGCAAAATAGCGCTCCGTCGTTTTGGCGCTCGTGCTGAAGTCCTTGCGAAGAAGCTCTCTGAAGTGCTTGCTCGTGCTAGTCGCAAGGGGCAGCCTTCCGTAAGTGGAACCACTTCTGCGGCCCCTTAGGATAGTTTATATTTTATTTTGCTTATCGATGTAATGAACCTTGGTATATATTCCCGTATTTGCGTAATCGAAGTGTTTCCTGAAATCTTCAGTGTCTGATTGTTGCGCCTTACTGTTCTGTGCTCCCGATGGGAGTAGCCCCCGAGCACACGAGAAATGGGTGGTGTGTTTCTCAAGTGGGGTCTTGTGATTTTTCTGAACTTGCTTCGTTTCTTTCCAGGTAATGGATCCTAGCGCAGAGTCTTCGAGTGGGCCTGCTACGCAGGTGAATTCCCTTGTTGCTGCTGCCAGCACGTTCGCCTCACTCCGTGACCGTGTTGCGGATGGCGAGCGCAAACTGAAGGCTCTGCGGGGTGTGGCTGATATGGCAGGGTCGAAGCAAAAACTTGCGGCTGAGCGTGAGCAATTTGTGATGGAAGAGCTGGCCGCCGTTGCGAAGGACATGCTTTGTAAGCTTGCGAGCCCCCTAGCACTTTGCTGCTTGCTTCCTTTTCTGTTTTGACTTGTTCGCTGAATTTGCAGTTGTCAAGCCCGACGGACCTTGTGAAACCCACTGGGTGGATAATCACATTTCCTATGATGCGGGCAGCTTGAAGCCGCATGTGAACAATTTCTAGTCTGACCGCAGTCGAGGCTTTATTTTGGCCACCTTGAAGTATCGTGCGAGCCAGGCGAAGATACTTGTTGAGTCCCGTCGCGAGGCTCTGTCTTCTGTGCATCAGACGTTTTACCCATTGGGTACTGTTCCAGAAGGGTTGAGCGGTTTTCTAAGTATTTTTCGTCGAGTAGGAGAGGTTCGGGAGTGCGTTCGCCAGCAACTTATCTGTGGATCTCAGGTAGCTATAGCCTTCGTTTGGGTGTGGCATCCAGAGATCAATTTTAGCTCGGTGGCGCGGCTTCTTGACTCTCCAGTTGATTTTTCTCCTAGTTATGCGGTCGTTCAGCCTGCGGCAGAGCAGATTATTTGACTGACTTCCAAGGAGATTGATCAAATGCTTGCGGAAACGACTGCTTGTCGTTAGATGTAACTAGATGATGCCCCGCGCGTTGCTGCTGAACATGCAGTTCACCATGAAATTAGTTTGGAGCTGAAACGATGCACCAAAATAAGCAGAAACATGAGGGGAATATATTGAACAACATGCAACCATATTGGTCGATGTGAAACTGAGTGCTAGTTTTACGAAGTAATACACATGATTTTTTTTTAAGTGCTCACGTTATATGTCCATGAAAATTCTGACTGAACGTTGGAAAAATAATTTAAATAACATGACCCTTGGTATCGATCGCAAGATGGTTATGCTTCCCTGCTGAAAGTGTAAAGCGAAGGTTTAGTCCGAGGCAATTTATACAATACTTTCTACATTTGCAAATTTCTGAATTGTCTTTAGGTAACTTCTTAATTAGGCCATGGCTTCAGGTAACTGAGATAGTTCCAATGGCGTGGAAAAGGGGAAAATCAGTTACAACCTTGAATAAACTAAGAAAAACAATATTATAAAATGGGTGTTTTGATGTTTAAATACCTGCCAGATTTGATTACCTAACATATGTTGCCTTGGCGTCATGCATAGTTCTTCGAAAGTATCACAGCGTAAACAGAAAATTCCCTCCTTTCGAATCAAACCAAGAGAAACAACCTACAAGGAAGCAATCTTTCTTGTGTAAATTACTAACTATATTCCCTGCCTAATCCCTTTGTTCAACGGAGGGCTTAACCCCTTCGTTAACGGAGGGTACAAACTTAGTGTTCTTACCTGGACTCGACCACTGCTTTTCCTTGCCAAGTAGCCGCCGGGCTGATTGTAAATATTCATCATCTTGCACACCTCCTCCAGCAGCTCGCATAAAAGGTTAGCTGCTGAGAAGATGCTCGTTAAGTTCATGTACGTGTGGTTTTATCTCAATCCTCTGTGAACTGGGTTGCAAGAAGATCAATGAGGGAATGGAGTACCAAATTTACAGAAACGAAACAGAGTACCAAATTTACAGAAACGAAATAGTAATGATCCTGAGCGCATTTGGATGAATTAAAAACACATGCACATGAGTAGGAAAGGTGGGAACATCAAGATACCTTCCGAGTAGGTAGTTGCAAAAGATGAAGAGGAGGGCGATGTAACAATCGGGCTTTTAAACGCCAAGGCAGCAGCGACTCAGTTAAATGGAGCAGTTTCTTCCGTATTTGTGTGGTAATGGATAGCGATGAATTCTAAGATGAGTGGTTCCGTTTCCTGTACATTTGTGGTTGGGAGATGGTGGGTCACGGCGGCCGAGCAGATAGTGGAGGCGTCAATGAAGTCATAATCATTCGGGAAGATGAGGCATGAGCGATTACTTCACTAGAGTAACGAAATAAAACAGGGGAAATAACATACCTGAAGGAGCATATTACTTCGTCACTCGAAGCCGCAGATTGATGGAAATATAATTTAGAGCCCGAAGGATGAACAACAGTACAACACTGACTATTGAAGCAATCACTTCATGTATAAAATTGGGATCGACTGGAGGTCGCTGCTGTCTATAGCATGTGACATTATCAGGATGATGAATTCTTCTGGTAGCGTCAGACAAAGTTCCAACTGCATCTCAATTTCAGGATCATGCATAGCTCGGTAATCTTATAGAAAGGGTTGTAATTCTGTAAAGGATTCATTAAAATTTACTATAATAGGTAAGGGCGATCAAATTAAACCAAGGAGAGAGGATGGAGAATCAGAACGACCGTTACCTGTCACCTGCCCTGACTGATGTGCAATTGGGTTTTGGGAGGTATGTGCAGAGATGTAGCCTGAGGGCCTCCCGCTCCTGGCACGGTCGGCCGGCACTGCTAGACGTAACCTGAGGGCCTCCGGCCCGCTCTAGTAGACACAGCAACCGCCACACTCCCATGCCTTCTCTCACCCTCGGAACGGCCACTTGTCCTATGGCTATCCTTGTCATCTCTCCCTTTCGAATCAACCAAGCAGCTCCATGCGGAAACACCCGAGCGGTGGAAGGTGGAGGGATAAGAAGCCACCCGGCGGCTGGGCGCGGCTACAGCGGTGGCCGATTTGGCGTGGACTGCCGAGCACGGGAGCATGCATCTAGCACGGATGGCAGTTTATTAACCAAGAAGATGGAGCGGGGGAGTATGGAGCTGACTGATTCAGAATTAAGGGTGTGTTCGGTTTGAGAATCTCCTGGAACGGGATGGAACGACTATGCACCTGAGTAGCATTCCTGTGTTCGGTAATAGCATGGAACGGAACCAACCGATGACTAGAAAGAGAATATTCGCGTGAGATGCGGAATGGAGTCGTCCGGCCGATTCGGCCGGACGGGGTGGAACGACCCTGCTAATCACTCCCGATGAAAAAAAAATGGAAACGCTCACCTCACCCGAACCCAAACCCCATCCACGCACCAGAGTCCTCCGCACGCCACCATGGCCGGATGCGGCACGCCGGCTCAAGGCGCGACGGCCTGGGGAGCGGCAACGGCCAGCCGGCTCGAGGCGCGCCGACGGCACGCCGGCCCGAGGCGCCGCGGCGGCCAGCTTGCTCGAGGCGCACCGGCTCGAGGCGCGGCGGCGGCCAGCCAGCTCGAGGCATGGCGGCGACACGCCGGCCCGAGGCCAGCCAGCTCGAGGCGCGGCGGCCCGAGGCGCTGTGACGGCACGCCGGCCCGAGGCGCAGCGACGAGGCACGCCAGCTCGAGGCGCAGCGACGAGGCACGCCAGCTCGAGGCACGCCGGCGGCCAGCGAGCTCGAGGCGCGGCGGCCCGAGGCGCTGTGACGGCACGCCGGCCCGAGACGCAGCGACGAGGCACGCCGGCCCGAGGCGCAGCGACGAGGCACGCCGGCTCGAGGCGCGGTGACGGCACGCAGGCCCGAGGCGCCGCGGCGGCCAGCCGGCTCGAGGCGCTCATCCCATCCTCCCCTCCATGCGCGGCGGCGCACTCGTGTTCTCCACCGGCGTGTGGCGGCGCAGTGCGGTAGGCGGCAGCCAGCCAGCCAGGCCAGCTGCGCGGGTTCCAGCGGCAGCTCGCGGCGCGACCCGTCGGCGTGGCGAAATTAGTGCTAATGCGAAATTAGTGCTAAATATCCAAAATTATGTCTGATTGCATATCTTATGGAATTGATTTACCTCGATTCCTTTCCATCACGTTTTGAGTAACCGAACACCGGAATGGAATGGAACCGTGACATTCCTCTAAAATGGAATGTCACCATTCCATCCCATTCCATGCCATTCTCAAACCGAACACACCCTAAAGGAGGGAGGTGGAAACGTGGACAGGGGAACCGGAAGGCACTACTCGGGAGGCGAGGAGCCGAGGAACCAACGCAAGGGTGGACGGTGGGAGTTTGAGCCGGTGAGCTGCAAATCTGGCCACCCGTGGCCAATCAAACGAATGGGTGAATTTGTGGTGACGTGGCTGATTGAGAGGGCAGGAAAATCAGGTAGTGGGGGCCTACTATTTAGATATAGTAGATTGTAGGATGTAAATATCATGTATTCTGTTGTAATGTCTTTAAGGCGTAAGCCTTGTGACCCTGTATAGTTCACTCGATATGTTTTAATGTGTTTATAAGGTGTGGACCTTGTTGTACCTTGTTTTTTGTAGTGTTCGAAATTTTTATTTATGCTAGTTAGGCGTAGCCCCCGTGCGTTTGGGGTGTAAACTTGTTGTCTTTAGCATGTAAGATGAAAAAAATGCGATAGCTATGGTTGAGGAACCATGTGTTTATTGATATGGTTGAGAAGCCATGTACTTGATCGAGCTACAGAGTGGCTGGTGTAGCCTTATTTCTTGCGAGTAGAATAATCCTAAGGGTAGAATTTGCGGAGCTGCGCAACGTTCCACGGGTTGGAGTAGATGCCACCAGTCTTCAGGTTCTTCAATCGGTAAGCGTCTCCTGGGATGACTTCGTGTATTATGAAGGGTCCTGCCCATGGTGGCTGGAGCTTGTGTCCTTCCTTCTGTTTGAGCCGCAGCACCAAGTCTTACCACGAAAGATCTGCGGCGTATACGGCGACTGTGATAGTTGCGTAGTGATTTTTTGGTATACTGCGGATCTTGCGAGTGCGATGTCTCGTATCTCATCCAGTGCGTCCACGTCTTCTGGGAGTGCCTTGTTTGAGGTTTCTTCGCTGTATGCGACGATTCATGGAGCACTGAATTTGACATCTTCGTGTAGGACAGCTTCAGCTCCATATACCATTAAAAATGGCGTGTAGTTTGTGGACCGATTTGGAGTTGTGCGGAAGTTCCATAGTACCGACGGTAGTTCTTCGGCGCAGTGCCCAGCCGCTGGGTGCAGCCGATCGAGTAGTCATTTCTTCAAGCCAGCGCAAACTAATCCGTTGGACCGTTCGACTTGGCCGTTAATTTGCGCGTGAGCCGCCGAGGCGAAGCTGAGGGTGATCCCTTTCTCCTCGCGGAAGTCCTGCGTTTTCTTGGCCGTGAAGTTGCTTCCGTTATCCGTGATGATATTGTGTGGTATGCCAAATCCGCACATGATGAAATCGAGGAATCTCACGGCGCACTCAGCGTGTGCGGAGGTGACTGGCATGGCCTCTATCCATTTTGTGAATTTGTCGACTGACGCAAGTATGTGGGTGTATCCTCCAGGCGTCGATTTGCGCATGGGTCCTACTATGTCTAGCCCCCATTGAGCAAAGGGCCAGGCGATGGGGATCATGTGGAGTTCTATGGACGGGGCGTGTGGCTTTGGCGCGAACCTCTCGCAAGCATTGCATTTGTCGACTAGGTCTTTTGCGTCTCTGACTGCGGTGAGCCAGTAGAATGTTGTCCTGAAAGCCTTGCCTACGATTGCCTTTCAACTAGCGTGGTATCCACAATCTCCTTAGTGTATGTCTTGTAGCAGTTCTTTGCCGTCTTCGGGTGCTATGCATCTCTGCAATATTCCTGATATGCTTTGTTTGTATAGCTCCCCGTTGAGCACCCGAAAGGATTTGCTGCATCGTACTATTTGTCGGGCCTCGCAAATGTCCGCTGGGAGCTATTTGTTGGACAAGTAGTCGAGGTATTTCTGCGTCCAGTCTGGCTCGACGAGAAAAACTTGTCTTGAAATGTTGTGGCTGAGCTCGATGATAGCGATTTGCGGGCTGACGTCCATCTCCAATGTTGCGGGTGTTCCAGTTGGCTTTTTGAGCTTGACTGAACGCTTGATCATTTTTTCGAAGTAGATTCCTGGCGGTATGGGTGTGTTTGTAGACCCAATCTTTGCCAGCTTATCTACTTCCTCATTGCTGGATCGCGCAATGTGGTTCAGTTCGCACCCTTTGAAACTTCCTTCGAGCAGATTATACATGTCACGATAAGCGACCATGTTATCCGCGATGGCATCGCACTCCTTCATCGTCAGCTACACGATGAGGTTTGAGTCTCCATATATCATTAGTCGGGTAGCTCCGCACGCAATCGCCATTTTCATGCCGTGAAGGAGGGCTTCATATTCTGCGTCGTTGTTGGATGCAGAATCATCGGGTGTGAAGTCTAATCTCAGGACGTAGTACAACTTATCTCCTCTGGGAGAGAGGAGAACGACCCCGGCTCCAGCTGCTTCGTTTCTCTTCGACTCGTCGAAGTACATGATCCAGTTGCTCATGTGTTCTGGCGGTCCTTGTGTTTGTAGTTTCCGTCCACTCGCTTAGGAATTCCACGACTACCTGGGACTTTACAGAGTTGCGTCCTGCGTATATTATGTCCTAGGCGCCCAGCTCGATGCTCCACTTTGCTTCCGGATGCCAAGGGGTTATTCATGATAGTATCGAGTGATGCGTCGTTTAGCACCGTGACAGTATGCTCCTGGAAGTAGTGCTTGAGTTTTCAAGCTGTGAGCACCACGCAATACGCGAGTTTCTGGTAGTGAGGGTATCGCTGTTTGCACGGTGAAAGCACTTCGCTGATATAATATATTGGCCTCTGGACTCCGTATGCCTTTCCCTCCTCTGGCCGCTCGACTACGATGACCGTGCTGACGACTTGGTTTGTTGCGTCTAGGTAGAGGTATAAGGGCTCCTTCTCTTGTGGCGTTGCCAAGACGCGCTTGCTCTGCAGTACTTGCTTCAGATCGAGGAACGCCTTTTTTGCTTCGGGTGTCCACTCGAACTTATCTATCTTCTTCAATAGCTTATAGAAGGGCAATGCTTGCTCGCCTAATCTTGCGATGAATCTGCTCAGATCGCCTAATCGCCCTGCGAGCTGCTGCACGCCGCCAAGATTCTTTGGCTCCTTCATTGTCAAGATTGCTTGAATTTTCTCTCGATTAGCGTCGATTCCTCTGGCGGATACCAAATACCCGAGACGTTGTCCTAGAGGGACGCCAAATACGCATTTTGTCGGGTTGATCTTAATCCTGTATGCGTTTAGAGCGTCGAATGTCTCCCTGATGTCCTCGAGGAGCGTATGCTCCACTGGAGTTTTGATGAGAATGCCGTCAACGTACACTTGTACATTCTTGCCAATGAGCTTGGCGAGGCATTTTTGCATGCAACGTTGATATCTTGCGCCTGCATTTTTTAGCCCGAAGGGCATTGTTGTGTAGCAGTAGACACCGTTAGGTGTGATGAACGATGTCTTCTCCTCGTCCTCCTTCTTCATCCTGATCTGATTGTAGCCCGAGTAGGCGTCTAGGAAGGAGAGGCGCTGGCAGCCTGCGGTGGAGTCCACGATCTGGTCGATCCGTGGCAATGGGAAGTTATCATTGGGGCAGTGTTTGTTCAACGACGTGTAGTCGATGCACACGCGAAGGATGTCAGTGTTTTTCTTCGGGACCAGCACCGGGTTTCCTAACCAGGTGGATATTTTTATCTCTCTGATGAATTTTGTGGCAAGTAGTCTATTCACCTCTTCTCCGAGTGCTTTCTGCTTAGGCTCGGAGAACCGTCGGGTTGTTTCCTTGATAGGTTTGGCGTCTTTGAAAACTTCGAGTGAGTGCTCGGTGAACTCCCTGGGTATCCCTGGCATGTGTGCAGGCTGCCAGGCGAAGATTTCCCAGTACTCACAGAGGAGTTCGACGAGCGCGCCTTCCTATGCGGGCGAGAGGATGGTGGACACCATCGCCGTCTTCGCGGGCTCTAACGGATGCACTTGATGCTTTCGAGTGTGGTTGTTTGCACTGAACTCGAGTTCTGGAGCATTCTTTTTGGTTAGAGGCATCACGGACTGGTCCGTGGTCTTTGCCAATTCTTCCAGCTCCTCCTGCATCCCGAAGGATTTCGCGATCTCGTTGAATTCGATGTCGCACTTATCAGATTTCTAGAAGTCGCCATTTATGGTGATAGTGCCGTATTCTCCAGGAAGTTTGAACTTCACGTAGGCGTAGTGAGGTACCGCCATGAATCTCGCGAACGCTGTTCGGCCGAGAATGGCGTGGTACTGTGAGGGCTAGTCGACTACTTCAAAGTCGAGGAATTCTCGTGGTGTAGTTTCCTGGGTTTCCGAGCACCGCCTCCAAGTTGATTGTTCTAAGTGGTCGGACTGCTTTGCTTGGTACTATCCCGTGGAAGGATGTTTCTGACTCTGCTGGTCCGTCCAAGTTCTTGTTCATCTTACGGAGTGTATCCGCGTAAATGATATTTATCCCGCTGCCGTCGTCCATGAACACCCGCGCAAGTTCGTAATTGCCTATTTGCGCTTTGATGACGAGCGCGGCGTGTCCTGGTCGATGTACCCGAGGCGGATGGTCTTCTTTGGAGAAAGTGATCGACTAATCTGCCATCTTCAGGTATTCGGGTTTGGACGATGGAGCTTGTACTGCCATGACCACTTGGCGTGTGTTTGTTTTCTGGACTCTGCGGGACAGGCAGACTTTCTGTATCATTCCAAGGAGTCCTGCTGGGTTCGGTTATCCATTGCCTCCTTGATTTGCTACGGGTGGCATTGGTATCACGGCCAACACCGTGTTTTGATGTCCTGGTGGAGGTAGGGGTTGTGGCAGGTGGAATCTCTGATGTTCTCCTCCTGGGAGCTGTGGATAGCCCTGATTGACTGCAGCTCTGTTTTTCTTCGAGAAGGCCTCGTAGATGTCGAGGAACTTTCGGCAATCCTTGAGGAGGTGGGTTGCCTTGGTATTTCCTGTGCGCTTATCTGTAAATAGATGTAGCGTGCAGTAACCGTCTAGTTCCTTCTCGGGAGTTTTATCCTCCGGCTTTGGCGTCCAGTTGCGATTTCCACGAGGTCCGCCATCACGGCTTCTTGTGAACTCTGCTGCAACCAATTCTTCTCGATCGTCATGGTCGTAGTGCTTTCTCTTTTTCTTTCGGCCATGGCGGTCATCCTCGAGTGTTGGCAAAGATGCCTTCTCGTTACGCACGGAGTCTTCGCCATTGGCCCATCTGTCGACTATGGCCATCAGCTCCCCGATGGTTTTGGGTGCAGCTCGCCCCAACTCTTCTCTGAAAGCGGCTCGCCGAGCTCCTTTGGTGAAAGCTTCGACTGCAACCTCTTCCGATATGTTTCCCGGTGTAGTTTTTAGCGTAGTCCACCATTGAATGTACTCGCGAGTGGACTCGCCGCTCTTCTTCCTACAAGCCCGCAGCTTCTCGATAGATGCGGGTCGTTTGTAAGTTGCTTGGAAGTTTTTGCGGAAATCATACGTTAGATAGGGGGTGAATAGGTGCTACGACCAATTTTAATTTTTCTTTTGATTTAGGATTGACACAAACGTAAATTCTCTAGATAGTGCAACTAAGGTGAATTTACCTATATGACAAGGATAGCAATAAATGCAACTAGTACAACACTTAATGCAACAAGTAAAACAATCAATGCAACTAGTACAAGTGAGTAAAAGATAAGGAAACGATATAACCGAAGGGGGGACGTGGAGACACGATGTATTCCCGAGTTCCTCCTTGTTAAGGGAGTACGTCTCGTTGGAGGGGTGTGAGCTCGCCATGAAGGCCTACTCAACGCCACAAAGGCCTCACCCTATTCTCCGATGAACTCCGCCACAAAGTCCTAGTTCACCTTCCACTATTGAACCCCTTTGAGGTAGGGATCGAGTCCTTTACAAACAAGTTTGGGGCACACACCCACAACCAAATTGGGGGCTCCCAACACTCACAAATCACCAAGAGTAGCAAGAATCCTAGGTTCTCCACAAGAGGAAACCCTAGGCAAAGATCCCTCAAGCAAATGAGAGGGGAAATGAAATACGGTTGGTGAAGACGTAGATCGGGTGGCTTCTCCTTCAATCCTCCAAAGATCAAGGCTTTTGGGTGGATGGATTGGGAGATCTAGCAAGGTGGGGTAGCTCCAACAATGGTGACTTTAATTCTGGACGAGCTAACCAAAGGTAGGTGGAGGGGAGGGGGTATTTATACCCCTCATAAAGTCTTGGAGCCGTTGGACCTTTTCTGCCAAATTCACACCGGAGACTCCGGACAGTCTCCGGTGTCTCTCCAGACTAGATGCAGCAAACGACACCAGGTGTGCACCACTTGTAAAACTCCAGGAAGCTCCAGTGCGGAGACTCCGGTCAGGTGGACCGCAGACTCCGATCTTGGCATTACGGTTAGAGCTAGAGAGTGTCTGGGGTCGAGCGGGACCAACAGTACCTCGTCATGCCGGGGACTCCGGACAGTCTCCGGTAAGACTCCGGACTGAGTACTGCAGGCGACACCACCAAGTCCTTAGCAAATTCTTCAGTGGCAACTCCCACACCGGAGACTCCGGACAGTCTCCGGTAAGTCTCCGGTATGGATGCAGTGGGCGACACCAGGAATCCATAGACAAAGCCCTGGAGGAATTCTTCACACCGGGGACTCCGTTCTGAGAGTCCGGAGACTCCGGCCTGGAGAAAAACTCCAGCTGAAAGAATTCCAGGTGTTTTGCCCCTTTTTGCAACACCACACCACCATATCAAATATGTTGTTTATGCCCTGAAATACATCAACACACTTAAGGATACATGTGTTGTTAACAAACACCAAAACAAGATGATTTAAACGCGTTTGCACTTTCAAGAGTGTCATGGTTGACACATTGATCAAGTATCCCAGCACAAATGTTTCATTCTTGATGTTGAATATTTCTTCTCTAACAGAGGAAACGCCGAAATAGGGAATGCTGAAAGTTTATGGAATAACAGTGAATTTTGGTAAAAATCAGCTCGGGTATAAGTTTTGTACAAATTATTAATGTTAAAAATTCCTATTCAGTGTAGTTCTTGGGTATAGTGATTTCATCACAGGTATACCGGCCAGTTGCACTTATGTGCAACATGATACAAAATAACTATGGCCTAAAAAGGACTAGCAAAATAAAGCTATCTCTGAGAGGATAAGGCGTGTTGCGTCTTATCACCTGGCAAAAACATCAGGACAGTACATCTTGATGTGGTAAGGTGGTGCGCTCGCCAAACGGAAAAAGGGGAGAGTGACCAGAGAAGACACTCTTGCTCTAATGGACCCGTACGAAACACATGAGATCCTTGGATGAGCTTACGAATCGAAAATTTTCTTTTATGGGTTGTACCAAGGACTCGAAAGAGTTGCTGAACTATTTTGTTTCCCAAATCGCACGGCTGTTTTATAACTCTGCATGCCGCACTCACGTTGAGAAGGTACGACATGCGGATCTACTCCAAGGGCCTGGGAGTTGCAGCTCTGCTGCGCTACCTGGAAAATTTTCCATACCAGTAAGTATGATGAAAATCCCGACAAACACATTGGGTAAATCAAACCGACAACTGGAATTCGACTCGTCAAGACATCAAATGGCTCGAGTCGGGTTACGACGGGTTTTCCAGGTTCGAGCCTAGCGACTCAAAGCCTGAGTTGGCCAGCTGTGTTTTCTCCCGAGTTAGAAGGTACAGATGCAAACGAATAATAACATAAACATAGTTTGGCACGCACAAAAACATTGTTTGGCATGATGACATAAATATAGTCTCACACAACTAAAAACATAGTCAGACACGACGACATCATGAACACAAGTTCTAACACGCGACATGGAGATCGACGTATGGCTCGGCATACTACTCCTCGTCGGAGCTGGACTCGTCAGAGTCAGAATCAGAGCTGCTCTCATCCAAAGTATCATGGCATCATCGGCACGGACTAGGGTGCCGTCGAATATCCTAACCTCGAGCACTTCCACCCCATCGTTGTTCCTCTACCTGAAGATGAGCATGTTGCCCACCTCCACCTTGTGCATACGGGAGAACTGTCCCCACCCTCGGCGCAATTAGAGATTTTTGCCGCGTCACTCCACGGCCACCTCAATAGGCCCGTTGACGTAGCCCTCCAACTCGAGGCGAAACCTATCGGGCTCGTTGTCGTCGAGTAGCTGTGATGTCCTCCGTGGTAGACGGAGCCTGTTTCGGAATGGTTCGAAGATCATGACGTAGAATTCGGGTATCGCTATATCCTCCTCCTCCGCAGCACCAGGGTCGCGCCCACGCCCTCCGCATCCACATGCTCCAGGCCCACGTCCTCCGCGTCCACGCCCACGCGCTGGAGCAGCTTCCGCCTCCTCGTCGATGGCTCCGCGACCACCACCTCCACGTCCACGACCACGTGGTACAACCACTTCATCTTCAACGGAGAGCCCACGTCCACGCCCACCACGCGCACGCTCTCCATGTCGACGGGGAGCTCTTGCCATGCCTATAAATAGTCGAAAATTCAACATGGTTACGTGCGAATATCTTAAGAATAGTAAGTACTAGAACATTTTAAGTGCGAATAACTTAAGACTGGTATGCACTATAACATTTTAGTAACTAGTTATTTAAATTACAAAATATAACTAGTTATTTAAATTGCAAACATCTAAGTGAACAAATATAACTAGTTCTTTAAATTTGAAAATTGCAAACATCTTAGTAAGTAGTTATTTAAAATTAGAAAATTGTAATCCAATTAATATAACTAGTTAATCTTAAGTGCAAACATCTTAAGACTAGTAGATACTAGAACATCTTAATATAACTAGTAAGTATTAACAATAAATTTCCAAAATTGGAACAAGTGCAAAAATCGTAAATACAATCTAAAACTAGTACTAGTACTACACAATCACCAAACACAAGTAAAATCTATTTAATTTACCATCTTCGGGTTTACGCTCCTCTAGTAACCAAAATGTATCATTATGTAACATTCATCGTTACAAAAAAAAAAAATTGACCACAATTTACCCAACTTATAATTATAGTTTATTGATGACCTACAATTGGACCAAAAGCATTTAGGATTTCAAGAACTATGTATTGCACCCCTAACATGAACTAGTGTCGGTGATTTCCATAGGTTTGATGAACTAGGATTTGAAGAATTAGGGTGTGATGAACTAGGGTTTCAAATACATAAGAAAAGAGGATGAACCAGGGATGAACTAGGATGGACAAAGAGAGAGAAACTTGTAGAATCACCAAAATCCATGATTTTAACCAAAAAAAAGGAAGCAAAAGAGAGGGCATACCTTTATATCTCCAAGGGGAATCAAATTCCTAGCCAAACTCCTCCGATCTATTCGATTTGGGGGTGGATTCGAGAGGGAACATGGAGAAGAGAAGAGATAGGAAGAGTAGTGGGGACAGGAAACGGTTTAAAGTGGGAGGGGCTCAGGACGGGCAATTTGACTTATTCTGCCACATAACGCCCCCGTCCTGAGCGTTACGGTTCATAATGGCCCGTCTAGGGCGTTAAGGCGCATAACGCTTTCGCTGGGGGGCGTTATGCTGCCTACCACGCCGGGGTCCACCTCCACGGTGGCACGGTCAATAATGCCTCAGACCTCGTTTAGCACTATAGATCATAACGCTTTTAGGGCGGGCGTTAAGAAAAAAGGTTATTCTTTGTTATTTTGGCTCGAGGGGTTAGATTGTGAATTTGCTACGCCAAAAGGTTAGTTATGTAAAAATTCACTTACAGCCCGGACCGAAATAGAGCAAGGCTCTGAGGACATCTGCTACGGGGCTGCTCATATGCGGACCAAATTGCTGTCCGTTTTGTCAATTTGAGCAGCCGTCTGGAACCGTGTCCGGCCAGTTTTGGCCACCGCCCCCTGCGGGGCTGCTCAAATGGTGGCCACAATTCGAAATAAAGTACCAGAATGCCCTAAATATTTAGCAAAAGAATATTGGCACATGCAAAAAAGGCCACGGTTCGGCCATACGGCCACGGTTCAGGCCAGATGCCGGCCACGGTTCGGGCAAGGTTCAGGCGGCCAGGTAAGGCCATGCCAGCCCAGGGATAGAATGTACAAAAGCGATGCCGGCCACGGGTTCAGGCCGGCGCCGGGCATGGTCGAGGCCATGCGCGATCACTCCTCGCCCTGCATGTACCGCTATTGCTTCTTCTCGAAGTAGGCCTTCTTCCTCGGGGTCAGGCAGCTCAGGTACATGGCCATGATCTGCGCCTCCTGGGCGGCCAGAGCGAGCTTGACCTCCTTCCTCTTGTTCTCGGCCTCCATGGCCCTTGTCTTGGTGTTCTCCTCCTCTATCTCAAGCTTCTTCGTTTGCACGATGAAGTAGTTCTTCGTGATCTCCTCGCGCTCCCGGCGCTTCTTCTCTTCCCTCTCGTCCTTCTTGTCGCTGGTCTTGTCCTTCTGCGAGATGAACCCTTGGAGGGTCTCTTGCGAAGCGATGGTCGTGGCATCGCGCTTGCGGTCGAGCTTGGAGTTGCTTCGGCCCCTCGGCCGTTTAGTTGTCGTGCCATCGGCGGCCTGGCCCGTGGCCATCGGCGGCACCCCGCCCGGCATGGTCGCGCCTTTCTTGAGGGCGTTGTGGAGCTCCTTCCATTTTTTGTTCCGCCCCACCTCTATCCAAGTGTCGATGAGGCACTCATCCTCCGCCTCGGTGAACCCAACGCCCCGCTTCACGTTCCTCTTGGCCGGCTTGGCCTGCTGGGTCAGCTCGTCCATGAACATGGGCATGTTGTCGATGTGGGGCTGCTCGTCGTCCTCCTCGTACAGCTCGTCCCCAGCGTGGATGTAGCTCGCCTGGCCATCCTCGTTGATCATGTTTGACATGAACCCCTCGCCGTCCTCCCTTGTCAGGTCTGTGGGCTGCGTCTCCATGTCCTGCATTTCCTCGAACAGGCTGTGGAGCATCGGGCGAACGACCGCCGGGGGACGGTGGGCGCCTTTGCTAGACGGGGCAGTCGACATGCCGGACACGGGCGCCGTGTTCAGGTCGATGGAGACCCTGGTTTGGGCCGGCGACGAGTCCTCCATGTCCACCGAGAAGAAGGGCGGCGGCGTCGGGTCACGGCCGGGTAGGTAGCCGTAGGCCGGCGCGGGCGATTCCGTCCTTGGGCGCGCGTCGAGGAGGACGCTCCGCGGCCGGGCCGCCGAGACGTTCGAGCTGCATGCCTGTGCCGGAGCCGCGTTCATGGTGGGCGGCGTCTGCATGCCCAACATGATCATGGCAGCCTGCGCCGCCATCTGGGCGAACCTTTTCTGCTCGTCCTCCATCTGCGGCGGCGCCGACTTCTCTTCCTTCGCCCTCCTCCTCCGGTCCGCTCTCTTCGTCGACTCCTTCTTCGTCCGCGCCTCCGCGACCGCGTCCTTGGGCTTCTTCGGCTTCGGTTTCTGCGGCGGGACGGTGGCCACGGCCTTCGCCGGACGGGCCGGGACGAGTAGGTCCGTGGTTACGGAGGCGGCGGCGGCTGCTGCTGCTGCGTCGGCCATGGCTAGGGCAGTGAAGCAGCGGGGGGTGAATGAGGTCGGGAGAGGAAATGGCAAATGTTTGGCACTTTTGGTGTGGGCCACGGCGGGGTTTCGGGACACATATTGTTATCCCAAGTTGTGCGGACGCTGCTCAAAACTGGACCAAATTTGGTCTGGATTTGACCATCCGAGGACAAAAAAAAGACCGTGATCCGTATGAGCACCGCCGCAGGGTTCTGGTTTCGGCCCAGACTGCTCAAATCCGGCCTGTCCGGGCCAAATGAGCAGCCGAGATGTCCTGAGATGGAAGCTGTCCATCTGGTCGGACGTGACCCGCGTAGCCGCTCCATGACACGTGGCAGACGAACGCACGCCTCCCACGTCCGGCCCAGCGGCGAGCATCCATCGGACCGGACCGACGGCCGACCCGGACAGAGGTGGGCGTGCAGAATTTGCCGGACACTTCTCAGCTCAGCTCGATAGTACGCATAGTGTTTGCCACGGTGGCACATACTACTCCACGTCGCACAATCTTAATCCAGATTCAGAACCTAGACCTCACATTCGAAACTCCTGAACGAAAAACACTCTTCGATCTGGTCAAGGCAATTATGGGAGGGAACCAATGCATGTGAGTGACGCCCGCTCGTTTTGGTATGAGCAAGAAAAGAAGAAGAAAAAAACCAGGCGCCATGTTGCTTACATTCCCCAGGCCGCTGCCGTCTCCGCTTGGCCAACGAATGAAGGAAAAAAAATCATGGAACTCTCCACAGGTGCGTGCACCGCAGCTCGTGCCCCTGCCACGCCATGCGTAAGGTGACGTCGACGTCTGTACCAGCTCATGCTCCTTTATTCCTTTTTCGTACACACTCTTGTTTTATTTCTCAAGGACTGGTCCTTTTCGCCTCACATCCCATGGTTCGTCTGTCCACGGATTAGTGTCAATGCTGGATGGAGTTGTGTGGCCATCAAACAAGATGCATGGCCTTGCATACACAAGACCATAAGAAGCAAGACTGTCTCCTTCCTCAATATAGCGGGTGCCATTCGTTGGATAATGAATACATTATGATCATGGGTTTTAACGGGCGATTATGCTATTTGTATACCAAAAATGAGTAGCAATTGTTTGAATAATACATTTCAAACGAATTACTCCCTCCGTTCACTTTTATAAAACATTTCACTTTCGGCCATATATATATTCTAGAATGGTGAATATAGAATTAT
Source organism: Alopecurus myosuroides (assembly GCA_028641055.1). Taxonomy (NCBI): domain Eukaryota; kingdom Viridiplantae; phylum Streptophyta; class Magnoliopsida; order Poales; family Poaceae; genus Alopecurus; species Alopecurus myosuroides. Next base: position 425,144,043 of record CM054060.1, read on the forward strand.
TTTATATATAGATATCTAATTTTACTATCCAAATGGACAAATCTAGCACTTTTCGGACATATTAGTTTATAGCAATATTAAATACCTACCTTTGTGTAGCCACGATCATCTGGATACGAATGGTTTATCGGGTAGTACACCCCTCTTTCCCCTCTCTCGTTTCAGCTACACTGTTTTGAGGGTCCCCCTTGTGTGACCGGGCAGATCCAGCCTCCCCCGATGGCATTGCTGGCCGGAGATGGCAGAGAAGAAACGTCGGGGTCCTCCATGGTAGCCCCAATACTTGTAGGATTATGTTTCGATTTGGTTGCTTTAGGTCCCGTGTGGCGTATGGCTTCATGTGGCGGAGGCCTTGGTCGCCGGCGCACCCGAGCTGCGCCTAGCCACCGGCGGTGCTCTTTCTCCTTCTCGTGGCCCTCCGATGGACGAAGCCAAAGGAGATGGGAGACGGTTTTTCTGCACCTCCCACCAATAAGCTTGACGGTGGATGTCCATATCTGGAGATCTCTGCAGGCGTCTTCCAGTCAGGTGAGGTCAATTTTCTCTTCTCGAGCCCTTGTTGATGTGGACATGAGGAGAGGATTGGAAATTACCTACCCAGGATCTCGTCGGCGTCGGGAACCCCAAGCGCTCTCTTGCGCTCATGAAGCAGATGTCAATGATGGAGTTCATCAGCTTAAGCCTAGCCTTGTTGAAGCTATACACGGCGACAGGAGCCACTTCGTGCTCGGCACCTAGTTTAGCCCGAGCTTCTTCCTCCTTGGTTATAGGATCTTAGATCTCAGTAGAGGGTTCATGTTCGACTTTATCCCAAGTGGTTTTGTCCCGGTGATGCTTCTGCTTCGAGGTCGTCGGCGGCGAGAGATGAAGACGAAGCCCAATTTCTTTTTTTTCTAAGGGCTTGGTTGTAAGGTTTAAGGCTTATGTTGTATTCTATTTGTATTGGGCCCTTCTTGTAATCACCGGAGACAATATATACTTCTAGGCCCTCGAGCCTTTTCCTGTAAAAAGAGATGCAAATCGTTTGAATTTGATGTCACTTTTCATTAGTCTCACCATGTATCTACACACCGTATGTGGTCTATGTTCTATAAAACCATAATGTAACAACCTACAACACTTCTATTTTAGATATAGTGTGATGTTACATATCACTCTCACAAAATTACATCACATGAACAACAAATAATTCCGGTATAACTAAAAGTGGCATATATGCCTTAGAAGTGGGTGCCTCTAGCTTCATTTTTTTTGCATCTTAGATTTACTTCAAACATCTCAAATTACATCCATTAAAGTGGTGCTAGCTGGCCACACAAGGGCTACACGGATGACGGAACGGCCATTCCACCTAGTCACTACATGGCTGACGAACCGGCCATGCCGCCGTGCCTGGCCAACGCGGCGCCCAATTCATCTCACCCGACCCACGTCAGGTTCCTCAAGCGGTGGGGGTGATTAGCCTTGCCGCCACTAGCACCCGGCCTTAGACAGACAACGCAATCCGGTGCCGGCGAAGAAGAGGAGGCGGTGCAGAGGGATCTAGGGACGAGGTGATCCAGGGTTCCCACCTGTCTCTTGCAGGGGCGACGAGGGGGACAAGGAACGGTCTCTATTTCTACCTTTCACATTAAAACTCCAGTCAAAACTAATATCTTCATCTCTAGAATTTTCTTTTCCATAATTAAATTGTACCTACGACACCTGCCCCAGTTTCCAGTCCGGTATTGAGGACAGTAACGACCTCTTCTTCGACTGCACCTATGCTGACGACATCTGGAGGATACTTCGCCTGTCCCCAGCCCGAGCTATGGTTCGTGACCTGTGGGAGAACCAATCAACCAACAACATCCGACCCCTCATTTGGAATTTGGTCTCGCTCATCATTATGTGGAAGATCTGGGATGCCAGAAATGCAAAAGTGTTTAGGGCCATATATCAATCCACCTCATCCACCATTCGCAATATAATAGGTGACATAACCCTTTGGTCTCACTGTTTTAAGAAGAGTGAGGAAAAAATGGCCGCTGACCTGTCGCGTACCCATTTCTCAAACTTTATTCTGTAAACTTTCTTTCAGTAATATTCAGGTGGGGATCCTCTCCTCCCTCCCCCCCCCCCCCCCGAAAGGCTCAAAAAGAAAATCCTTCCCTCCTTGGCCTTACTAGATAATCAGTAGCTTGTTTTTTTCTCCATTGTTTGCCTTTCAGTCTACACCAATGGGCCAAAAACATGTGCAACATGCATTGTATTTTTAATCGGCATCCATTTTTTTTCTTCTACTTTTTGTAAAAATTGTGCTTTTGCATTTTGAATATACACCGGTTGCACATTTTTAAAACACTGAACAACATATTTTATAATGTGCAAGATTGTACTTGATTTAAAAAATAGTATTTCTATACTACTAAAATATACAGTACTATTTTCCGAATTTATGACGGGTTTAAAGTTTTGTTTTTGTTTGGCCACATTATACTGAGTAGCTGCATATTTTTGCAAATTTTGTTTCTGTAATGTACGAGTGGTTAATTTTTACTTAATACTTTATATTTTTCTTGTATTTTTTTCCTTTTTTTGTATGTCTGTCTTAATGTGCAATGACTGTTTACTAGTACTAGCTGAATGCCCGTGCTTTGCTACGGATAAAAAGTATTACTTATCAACTAATTGTTGTATTTAAGAAATATGCCTCAGATCCCTTGAAAATTAGTCGGTTTCAGTTTACAAATGTGTTTCAACCAGGACTTCATGTGGTTTCCATTCGTATAATGGCTAATACCGTTTCTCCCTGTCTCTTGTTTGATTTTTTCCCCTCCCAGTAGCCGTGTCTCCTTAACCATCCTCTCCTTGGAAAGAACATAAAGCGACACAATTTTTCTCGTCCCTCATTCCCCTCTAGTTACTTTATCTTCATTTGTCATAGTTGCCGCCGCTTCAAAATTTATCATGATTTTTTCTCGTCCCTCGTTCCCCTCTAGTTACCTTATCTTCATCTGTCATAGTTGTTGTCGCTTCAAAATTTATCATCTCTTCATACCATTGCTTGGAAACCATTTTAAAAATTGAAGAAAACTTATTAGATGAACCTAACGTACCAGGAGGGATGATGACTCATTGCATGTCTTATTTGCAAATGAAAGGTTCTCACCTAGCCTGAGAGATTATGTGTATTAAATGTCTTATTAACAATGTGCATAGATAAAAACAACAATTTTTTCCTTTTGTTATTCTTCCATGGTAACAAAGCTAATACATCTTTGTCCATTGAAAACATAGAGGAAACAATTAAGCACAAACAAATCATAAACACGTCGTAACCTTTCAAACTTCCTTGATAAAAAAAAAGACACATTCAATGTCCAACTAAATATTTGTGGTTTTGGTAAATTTCAGAGAACATAGCATGCTAATGATAGTGACTAACAAGCAATATAAATGTGAAATCCTAACCAAGTTTCATCACACCAAACTTTGTAACTTACCATTCATTTGGCACATATCAATCTTTTGAATAAAGTTTGTTTATGTTTCACATTGCGACCTGCATAGCAGAAGACAACATGCAACCAAGTCATAGCAGAAGACAGCAGGCAACCAAGTCAATGACCATGTGAGAGTACTTCATCCTCATCCATGCGGCCAACACTGACCATGTTGTTGATCGTCATGCATTGCATGCAAGACTTTACCTTTTGCATTATCATAAACCAGGATGGAACGATTATAACACTATATTGGGCCTATCCTAAACTCTCAAGTTTCTGAATCTTGGCCTTATGTTAGAGATAATAGGAATTGGATTTTTTTCCTTTGTTTCTTTTGTTTTACTTTGTAAATATCTCGTCCAGATTTCTATCATAAATTCGGATGAGATAAATTTATTGTAAAACAGGAAAAAAATGATCTTAAACTTCCGAAATAACCCTTAACTAACTATTAAAAAGAATAATTACAAAATACACGGTTAACTGAACTAACATAAACTCGACCCTCGAGTTTACAATCTGCATTGCATATTGCATAGTCAATGGCACAAATTGGATCGATTAGTACAGACTGCCACCGTAAGAGCCACCAAAGATGATGATCGGGCCACGAGAGTGATGGCTTGGGCGTTGATGTTGGACTGAAGTCTCTGAATGATAGTGGCCAAGTCGATGATGACATGTGTCATCATCGGGAATGACACCGAGTGCCTGTAGTACCCATGCTGGACATGCATGGCAGATCGATCAGTAAAACACATCAGCAAACATGCATGCAATAACTTAATTATGATGAAGTTGTACAACAAGATCCGATGAAGCGAAAAATGGACATGGAGATCGATCATCATCGATGAATGAAGGATCTACCTGGATGAAGAGAAGCATGGCCCTGAAGCAGGGCATGAACTCCCACACGAACCCTGTGTTATTGGTGAAGAGCTCAATGTCATCCTCATTTCTGAACAATGGCACCGTCATGTCATCGCAGTAAGTGGCATTCACCAGGTACCGCTGCTGGAACGTGTGGTAGCTCACCGGCGCCGTGTTGAAGTGGTCAAGCCGCTGCGAATTATACAATAGAAAAGTTTGAGAGCAAGTAGTTTCGATGAGAAGATGTCGCGCCAGAACCTTATGAAGCTTAAGATCTCTCCACTCTAACGAGTTCACTTTGGACACTGTCATTCATCTATCAACCAGAGTCAAGGGCTCATCCCTGTTTCTGTAATAAATAAAAATATCAGAATTACACTTAAGCATATCATGCCGATGAACCAACTTGGCTTCAACTAAGAGAAAATTGTTGACAAAAAGTCACCAAAAAACACACCAATCAAATTTTAATTTCCAATTCACTTAACCAACTTAAAGCATACAAAAAAAACTTGGATCATCTGTGAGAAATGGGATATTCACCTCAGATAATTGGATCCTAGGGAAGCCGCGTAGTTCTGCATTGCTCATACCCGTAGGTGGTAAGAGTATATATATGCTTGTCATGTCATTTCCCTGATCATGTCGATTCCATGGTATTTGAGGCTGGAAATCATTGTACAACCAGTTCCGCTAGGAGCAACTAAATTTTATTACAGATCAGTTAATCAGATTTCCTGCTGGCTAGGAACGAAATAAGCACTAAAAGCAACTTAACTTTTGTGACGCCCCGAGATCGGGCACTATGCAGATTTCAGCATTCCCGCCAAATCCGCATAATAACCGATTCCAGGTTGCCACTTATGATAACATTACAACAGTTCACGAATGTTCCACAATTACAACAGAAACAGATAGATACAAGATGGCTCGAACGAGCCAGGGATACAACTGATACAATATAAAGATCCAAATAACAGCGGAAGAAACAACATAGTGTCCGACTACGGACAAGATACAAATTGGACTAAGAGTCCTGAAGATAACCGAGAGCGTCCAATCACTGCCCAGGCCAAGCCGGAGGGATTCCCAAGCTAACGTCGTCAGACTTCAAACCTGTTGACTGCAATGTTGAATATGCAGCCACGAAAAAGGATTCGTGGGTCAGTACGGTTAAGTACTGGCAAGGGGGATAAAACCCATACTCACAAGATACCGGCGTAGCCAGTCATCACAAGATACAAATACTTTGGGATCAACGGAAAGGTAGGGGTTATTGCAAATAAGCGACAGCAGGCTGCACTAACCAACTACAGAGAGATACTACGACTTCCGGCTAACAGAAAGAAGATAAGATCGAGTATTGTAACCAACTGAAAGATAACTTCAAACAAACCCATCCTGGATCTCGCCCCTTATCCGAAGAAGCAATCCGAGGATAACTCACACAGTTGTATTAGAGGTGAAACAAGTTATTGTGTGAATAAACCTGTTACTAGTCAAGTTGTTAATCATTGGGTGTATCATGGTTGATCATTATGTTTAAGTTGTCCTGAGTACTTGTTAGCCAGTACTTTCACCAAGTAATCCATAACCGCGGAAAACACGGCTTCTCGAGAAGATTATCCCTGCAGGGTTGCACCAATTTGGCCGTACACGCAAGAATAACCCGCCAGATGGGATGCCTCCCACCAAGCGGGGTACTCTACACAACTCAACTCTTCTTCGCATCAAGCCCAAAGCACCTTGGGCGCACGGCTAATCGAGCCCAGAAGAAAATGGACCCTCATAGCACTCTAAGAACGTGTCCCCCTATATGCCGACTACGAAAGTTCCACCCGGGTACCAAGGGCTCGCAAGATCATGCATGCAGCAAATGGAAAACCCGAACTAAATGAGGTGATTTGGACGAGATGCGAATCGAGTCAAATTGAGGGGGGCGCCCATACTCGCTTCCCACATGCGGGTAGTGCGCTCATCATGGATCAGTAGACAAGACCCTTTTCCTATTAGGGTCGACACTAGCAGGCCTCAAACCCACAAAGGGCCTCCTGCCGGTGTCTTATCATCAAATTTATTATTGAACAATAACATTAGCATGATTGATTGATTAAACATCGAGCCCCCAGAACGTAATGGAATAGTAACAGAAAGTAACGGGTAACAGACTCGAGCAAAACAACCTAAGCATGCTAGTAAGACACGGGCAACAAGCAATGGTTATAGGTATGGAGGTGAGGCAATATCAGGGTTCAGGGTATCATGTGATGGGTTCGTAACAGAAACAACTACTACTAAGGATAGCAGAAAAGAATCAACGGAAAGAATCGGTAACAAGTGATGAAAGGTAGCCATATGGCAGCAAGTGAGTATACTTGCCTGAGATCCCGCAAGGTAGCAGAACTTGTCGTTGCTCACATCATCTCAACGTCCTATCCGCGAAGAGGCAACGAACTAAAAGAAACACCGGACGCAACAATTACTACTACGGCAAAAGATCCAGCATGATCCTATTTTATATGCATGGCATGGCAAGATGCAACAGGGGAAACAACTTAAGCAATTTAATCGGAACCGGAGTCCGGAAAAATAGGAATTGGTTCCAGTTGTTTAGCTAACCATCAATATTAAATGTTGATTAACAGGGTTAAACAAGGTAGAGGTGATCTATCCAATATTAAATGGAATAGGGCATGATTTGAATTATAGTTGATATGTTATAGAAAATAGGGCATAGGTATAGGGTTTTAGGGTGCACACGTGTGGAAAGAAGATCTTCGGGTTCGGCGCCGGTGTCTTCGGGATGAAGAAGAAGAAGACGACAAAGAGGGGGGGGGGTAGACGGCGGCGAGGAAGAATGGAAAGTAGACGTTCTCGTGTCGTCGTCGAGGTAGTCTAAGTAGGCGTAGTCGACGTCTTCGGGTAGAGGAAGTAGTCGACGTCGGGGCGTAGGCGTTCCGATGTCGATGTAGTAGCGGAAGTAGTCGTTCACGTCGTCGTTCCCGTTCCGTAGCCGAAGTAGGCGTAGTAGTCGTGGGCGAACCGCTATATCCTTGTCTTCGAGGTCGATGGCGAACTTGGCGGCTCTCCGGTCTTCGGGCGCGCACGAAGGCGGCCAACGCAAAACATACATGGTGGAGTAGACAAATACACGACGGAGATCATGTCGATGGTTAACATTCTTGGGTCGAAGGTCTTGGCGTTTGCTCATGGTCATGCAATTGTCGATGAAGGCCTTGGAGGTTCCGATCTTCGGTTGCGTGGGAGATCTTGTTGGCGGTCGAGGTAGTGGAGATGAGTGTCGACGCCGGGGTGGCAGTCGTGCACTGCCGTCCCGTCGGCATCAAAGGCGTTGCAGCAGCAACATCACCGCACCACGGAATAGATCAGCGAATCTGCGGTCTTGTTCGCGAGCTCAAGTAGTTCCTTTGTTGTCTGAACATCTGTTGCGACACACAGGTTGCTCTGCTTGGCCTCCATCACCTGGAACAGCACTCATCCCCATTGGATTCACGGCCAGCCTCGCCCTCTCGGCGAACGGCGTCCTGGCTACCTTGGGCTGCACGGGCGCCCCCGGCGGCACCGCCACCGTACTGTTGGCGTCGAGGAAGCGCTTCACCTCGGTGGGAGACGAGCACGCGGAGGTCGTGGTTGGCGCTGCGGGCCTTGGAGGCGAGCAGGTCGACCTCCTGCGCGCAGTGGATCCGGTGTTGAGAAAAGACACGTGGAGATGCCGCGTCCATGGCGTCCTAGTCGTGGAGCTGGCCTCCTTGGCAGTGCAGCCGGAGATGGGGGGACGGGCTTGATCTCCTCAAGCCCCAGGAGCAGGAGGTGGGGAAGGAGGGCGCCGGGAAGGGCTCGGGGACAGCCGAGCTTGGGGAGGGGTGGCCGGCGTCGAGGCGGTGAGGTAGGCGGCGGTGGGAACGGACGGTTGCGGGAGGGAGGAGTAGTGGGGCGGCGCTCGGCCGGAGATGCAAGGAGGAGGAGGGCGGAGATGGCCGGCGAGAGAGAGAGGCGGCGCTCGAGCTGGGGCTTGGGCGACGGGATCGAGCAGAGGGGATCGGGGCGAGAGAGAGGTAGGGGACGAGGGGACAGCGAGCGAGCGGGGGCAGGGATCGAGCGAGACTTGGGTTGGGTGCGTGCGGTTCGCTGCTTTTCTTCTTTTTTTTTTCTTTTTTTTTTGCACCGGTGGGAGGACCTATTTGCGATTAGTGGAAACGGCGGGGGGCAAGATGAGAGGGAGAGAAATAGACTTAGGGTTTGGCTGGGATGGATTTCGGCTGGGCCTAGTGGGCTGTTCGGTGGGGAAAGGCTGGCTGGGCTCCCTCTCTCTCCTAATTTTTTTTTTCGTTTGCTTATTTTTTTTTTTCCAGAATATGTTCAGGCACAAATAAAAATAGATTTAGGCACCAAATAAATTTCAGAAATTTTAGAGAGAAAACATTTGATGAATTTTAATTAGTTGGCAAGTTTTAAATGCATGCAGATGCATGATGCTATGACGCGAAAAGGAAAACAACAATTTCTATTAGGGGGGGGGGGACCCCCGGGTGTTACAACTTTCTACATGCATGAACATGCAACATGGAATAATATTTGGTGTCATTGTCTGGGAGTACTTTCATAAATCGGTACTACTCCAATTCTAGTACGGGAGTTGTCATGTATCCAGGGGATGTTTTGAACGCTTGTTCCGTTAATTAAATATGTTGGAAAAAACAGAAGTGAAATGAGCATTAGTAGATTATAGTGTGTGAAATACCTGACATAAGCGTGGAAATCCAAGCAAATAGTCAGAATCAGGACATGTTTCTGTGAACTGAAGTGAACACAAAATATATTCCACCAATAAACATGAAACCATGAGATGGTAACAATCCAAACATCTCTGAAAGCATGAACTCAAGAATCGTATTTCACTGCAATAAAATTTCGGGCAATAAAACTTGCACATCAAAGCATTGCGTTGGCATAAACGTAAGGTAACAGTACCAGATTTGGAGACACAAGAAAGTGAAAGAACTTGGTCCAAGGATCCAGAATACAAAGGTTATGAACTGGACATACACAAAAGAATATAATCAAGTGACATAATGGATATGCGAGGAAGAAAACACAATCAGATCGGAAGCCGCGCGAAGGCAATGACCTGCATGGTTGCTCCCGGAAGCGAGCTCATGTTGTTCTGTGGCTAGTGGATGAGGGGGCCTGGGGAGTATGGAGCGGGAAGGTGGATATCGGGGAGTCGGGCAGGAAATGCGAGCTGTGAGTTGAGGAGAGCTGGAGGTCCGAGTCGCGCCGGCAGCACCATTTTCTCGTGTGATTGGCGCAAAGATCGATGTAGAAGTAGAACGGCGATGCCACCCTCGGCTTCGCCTCAACTTTATCCACGGGAGGAGAACGAGATGGGCGAGAGAGTCAGGACGGGGTAGGTCACAGAACCGCATGGTTTGTTGATTTTTTTCGAGAGAGTAGCTGGATAATTAAGTCAGTTGAGATAGGATCGTGTTTGTTAGTTGCATGCACTCGTATGCTGCGTTCGCAGAGGCATTGCGGTAGCATCTGTTCGTTTTTTTATCCTGACTCGTAGCTTAATTACCCCGGATTCTTGTTGAGATAAGTTTTTTTTTGTTGAGATAAGTTATTAACCCTCCACGATTAGTGGGCGTGCAAGCTAGCGAGGTTGCATGTAGCGATCCTGGCCAGGGGTCGGTGACATTTTTTTTTCCTGAGGATGCATAGGATGACACGCTTACAAGATTTTGACGGCACCGTTGGAGGCTTGGAGCGGTGGCATTAATAATGTAATTATCATGTTGTAATTAGTGTGGGGTGGCATTTCTTAGACTGGTCACAGTGGGAGTAACTAAGGTAGTAACATCACATATTTCAAGACAATTTTGCTTATGTGGCACATATTTAATGAAGAGAGAAGTGTTTGTGGTAACTAGCTATGTTACTAGTAACATCACACATACCAAGGAAAAATGTGTCTATAGCCCTAATAAATGAAGTCATGCATGACACCACAAATATGTTACTACCCACTGTGAGGTAGTAACTTAGACTAGTAACATCGTGATGTTACCACTCTTAGTTACTCCCCATTGTGACCAGCCTTATGTAATTTAGTGGAAGTGTGACACCACCGCCACAACAACCTTAATACGGAGTAGTAAAGATTATATAATTTCTCTTTTGTGCCGCTAACAAAACAGGGATATAAATTTCGTGACACGAATGGATCCACATCCACGCACGCATGCGTAAAGAGATCATGAATCGTATACGTGTAATCAAGGTGCAGTAGCTTTAGCGTGCGCACGCATCGAGGGAACAGCTTAGAAACTTAAGATAAGCTCAGATTGATACGGTCTGACAAACAGAATAGCTTAGAGCAGCATAATCATCTGTACGTGTGATTAATTACATGACAGCATCATACATGATGCGTGGCACCACCACCTGACAGCCTTTGTTTACGCCTGCACACATGCAAGTTTCTCAGCACCGCAATAGATTTAATCCCACCTGCACAAGTTTCCAAAGAGGAATATATCGATTGGGGAAAACAAATCAACGGTATACGTACGTACGTCAACTTGTTTGATACTCCTACTAATAGTTTTTTTTTTAGTGTTGTTCTTGTGTATTGAATTCGTCAAGTTGACTGTACTTACATGGCGTAGGATATTGTACTCCAATGCATTGAATCCCTCCGGAAACAACTTACAATCGACTTAACCAAAAATTAAGCTGCAACTTACTCCTCCTAGACATAGCTGTACGCTGCATGTACGCGAGTGCATGCATTTGTGTCCAGTTCCCAGACACGTGTACGTACATGTACATGCATGCCTGACGAAACTGAATTTATTTGGTGCACCCTCCTTTTGCACGGACATGGCCCGGCCACTTCACTTCATCATCCAGGACGTGCCGGCCGGTCTCATGTCTTCCTAGCTGGGTCAAAACCTGCGCGTACACTGAGCCAGTTTACTTTTTTTTATTGTTTACAAAAAAATCATTTGGACAAAGCTCCCCAAGCTAGTACATCCACATACGTCACTGGTAGAAAATAGGCCTACAGTCCCGGTTCACCAGGACTATTAATCCCGTCCGGGCAACCGGGACTAGCTATGCGCGACTAAATGCCCCCCCCTATAGTCCCGCCACTTACGGACCGGGACTAAAAGCCCGTCCACGTGGGCGCTAGGGGTCCGTTGCGGCGGAGGACCTTTAGTCCCGGGTCTTGTGGTTAACCGGGACTGAAAACCTGCGCAGGTTTAGGGTTTTAGGCCCCCTAAACCTGTTTCCTTTTTAATTTGTTTTGTTTTAATTTCAGTACACATATTCATGCATATATATATATATGAAATATCAAACGAGGAGAATTCAATAGGAATATATAATATATATTCAATATCGGGTGACCATATATACAACCTCGAACAAGTTTCCATATTACACAATTAAGATGGACGAGCATACACAAATTCGCACAAGTTTCAAAGTACTTAGGGCTTATACATGCTTATAAAAGTCATCGTCGGTGGACGCATGGAACTCTCCTTTCTTCTGGATGACATGCCTAAGGAAAAATCCTGCTATTTCCTCTTGAATTGGTCGGAAGCGAGCTTCTGGAGTAAGCGCCCTCCGCAAGTTATTGAGACCGTTCCGCGTTTGCTCGTCCTTCTTCCTCTCAGATATTTCTTTCCGTATGTTCTCACAGACATAGTATCCACATAGACCGGTCCCCGGTGGCTGCTTATCCACACCTTTGAGCACATTTTTAAATTTTAGCGCATCTTTGAATTCACCGACATGTTGATGTGAGAGCCGTCTCCAAACTCTACAATGCAAATAAAATTAAATGAACAAGGGAGTTATTAGCTTAGAAAATGAACAAAAGAGACCGATCGATATAGAGCGCAAATGATTGAAAAATAATTACTTTTGCATCATTTTTCTCATGTCGACCCAAAGATCTGTATTTGAATTCATAGAGTCAATGATGAAAACTATGGCCTGGTGAAGATCAATTTTTAGCAGAATCCAGTGGTACCTGCGGACACATTAGATGCAGAGTCATGCATAATTTATCGATTGGACATACCATGCATGGAGTAAACAAAAGAGAATGGGAACATGAGAGAAACACTCACCCAAAATGGTAAGGAAATAGAATATATCTTTTGGATTCATGCTTTTTAAAAAAATTGTACAAGTCTTTCTCCACGTCTATGGGGTGACGTTCTAACATAGTTCCATTAATGATTTGTGGGTCAATGAACCCAATATCATGGATGAGTCTTACTTTGCATTCCCAAATCTTCAATCTGCATAATAGCGTACGGAACAATATAGTTAGGACAATATATATATATATATATAGTGTAGGCAAATGAAGAACGAGATGAGGTAGAAATAAATCACTTACAGAACGTAGCAACTCAGGATAGATTTGTCGAGCTCACGCATATTGAACAGTTGGAACAATTCACTCAACTCAACTGTTACAGAGTACTTTTTGGTGTGATGCTCCTCTGTATAATCCACATACACATATTCTTTGTCGGTAAAAGTTATGAAATCTTTGTACCAACGTAGAAGACTTTGCATTAGTGGTGGTAGATCCTTTTCCTTCGCAGGCTCGACGAGAGGCCCTTTCTTCACATATTTTAATGCTACATCAGCCACTGGCATATCGTCCATGTCTAAAAAGGCACGGAGAGACATACCGGCCTCGGACGCATTTTGCATGGCAGTAGCTACAGTCAATCCCATTGCTGTCACAGCATTTATGACCTCGGGGTCATGTTCCGGAGCGGCTTTCACTATGAGGGGGGATATCGATTGTTTACTCTGCATCCCGAGCTGGGCAACTTGTTTCCCGCTTTGTATCATTTTTGCTTTTTTTTTCTCCTCCTCCAATATTCCTGCTTGCTTACGAAGTTCAATATCATAGTCTTTAGGCAAATTCTTCACGGATTGGGACACTGTCGATAAAAAATCCGTAGCCCAATAGTCTACAATCGGAGGGAATACTTCCTTGGGCTCAGGCTCCTTTAGCGCCTTCAGTTTGCCCTTCCATTTCTCAACGTCAGCCTTCACGACCAATTTGGTTTCAGCATCACTAAGTTCCCAAGGCCTTGGGGTGAGAGGCTTCAGTGATGGCTCCGGTACCCGTGTGGTCTTAGGTACATAAGGGTCCGGGTTAATAGACCAAGAGCGTGTTCCCTTGCTGCCCGCCTGCTTCTGTTTCTTCGCTGGAGGAGGAATGGGGGGCGACGTCTGCTTATCCTCCGGAGGAGGAATGGGGGGCGACGTCCGCTTATCCTCCGGAGGAGGAATGGGGGGCGACGACGTCTGCTTTTCCTCCGGAGGAGGAATAGTGGGAGACGTCTGCTTTTCCTCCGGAGGAGGAATCGTGGGCGACGGCTGCTTAACCACCGGAGGAGGAAGATCGGGGGACGGCGTCGAATGGCGTGAAGGAGGCGTAGGTGAACCAGCACTAGCACCACCACCACCACCAGCACCTGCACCATCGTAGGGGGGTGGACTTGTTAGCCTTGGCGTCTCGCCTGGAAACACTATGTACTTCTTTTTCCATAGAATGAACTGGCGCTTGACATCTCCAAGTCTTCTCTCCCCTTCGGGTGTAGCTATGTCAATCTCCAGGTCCTCAAACGCTTGGACTATGTCTTCCACCGTGACACGAGCATAGCCATATGGAATGGGGTTGTTGTGATGGAGTGCTCCAGGTGTATAGGGTAAAGCACTGCCGGTAGCCACCTTCATGGAAATGTTCCCCACGGGATAATGCAGATCACATTCTTTCATCTCCTTTACGTCATCCACGGGGTAGTGAGGCTCCGGTGCACGACTCTCGATCATCGGTGCATTAGCACCTGCAGTCGGGGCCTCCGTGGAAGCCACGCTGCTTCTCCGCTGCTGGCTTCCGAGATCCGTTGCATGTTCTTGATGCGGCCCTGCAGCCGACGCTTTTTCTTTCTCAAGTATTCCCGCCACGACCTTCTTCAGGTCAGAAACTTCCATTGCAAGATTCGCCAGTTCATCTGCAGCCCGGTCCGTACCTCTCCTACGGCTTCTGTAACAGTACGGGTCACCCTCCTGGGAAAACCCTACTTTCCACGGCATTCTGCCTTTGCCTCGTATATGTCCTCCGTGTTCAGGATTTCCGAGGGCAACTGTCAGTTGGTCTCTCTCTCTGTTGAACGTGATCTTGCCCTGTTGAGCTCTGGTCATTGCGTCAACAAGTTCTTTTGTGGGAGCAAACTTTTTCTGCCGGTGAACACACTCCCCTGTCTCCGGGTCTAGCGATCCCCCATGCCCGTACCACCACATTTTGGCTCTTTCGTCCCATCCCTCTGTACCTAGACGGATTCCTCTTGCCCTTAGGCCGTCCTCCATTGCCTGCCACTTAGGCGCCGAAACGCGGTATCCTCCTGGCCCCATAACATGATGGTACTGTTTCTTTTTCGCATTAGCCTTATTTTTTGCCGACATTACCTTGAAATGCTCCGATTTATGTTGCGTCACAAATTCTGTCCAATCATCTCTCAGTTTCTCATATTGTCCAGTGAAATTCGGAGTCTTGCCCTGGCTGACATATTCACGGAACAATTTTTTCTTGAAGTTCCGGAATGCTTCGGCCATCTTCTGAAGAGCGAACTCTTTGACTATCCTCCTCCTCTCACGTCCACCCGGAACGTCCTGACCGAATTCATCTTTTTTGTTGTATTCCGGAGGTAGAATGAAATGTGCAATAAGCTTTCTAAACATAATCTTTTTCGTTCTCTTGTCGACATAAGTGAAACCAACACGTGCTTTCTTTGGCTCCTTCCATTCCTGGACGGTGATCGGGACGACGTCTCTAACAATGACTCCGCATTGGTTGATAAACTTTGTGGTGTGCTGTAGGGGCTTGCCGATTTGACTGACTGATTCGATGGTATATATTTCGGAATCTTTCATCTCCTTGGATTTGCCACGCTTTGTCATACTAGATCCGACCGAGGGCTAAAATAAGAAAGAGACTCGCGCGCGTTAGTCTTTGCAATTGGACCGAGGGCTAAAATAAGACCGAGGGCTAAAATATATACCTCGCCGGAGGTGGTTGTTCTTTGCAATTGGAGATCGTCGTTTGTCGACGGTTGACCTCCGTCATCAATGTCCATTCCTTCACCTCCTTGATCATCGACAATGTCTGTTCCTTCTTCACCTCCTTGATCATCGACAATGTCTGTTCCTCCTTCACCTTCTTGATCCTCAAGGTTCAGATAAGAAGAGATTACATCATCGTCAATGTCTGTTCCTCCTCCGGCTATGATATCTAATATATAACCTTCAGCCTCCTGTTCCGCCGTCAGGTCTCTATTGTCTGCCATATGTCACTCCTGCAGACATGCATGTAGTAAAAATTAATTAAGTATATAGGAGACTTAGCAAATATTGTCGTAGAAAGAGGGAAAACAGATTGGTAGGGTCTCTCAAATGACTTGGAGAACCCCAAAGCTAGGTTGCATTTGCTTTTCTGTTCATTTTGGTATATTATACTTAATATTCTGAATTTATTGAATTAAAACTTACTTTCATTATTTTAATGAATTTAACTCAAATTCAAATATGGTCTCATTTTAAACTTTGTCAAACATGAATGATAATGATATAAACAGATAGCTTACATTTTTGTGAACATTTTGCATATTTTTCCATATTTTTTGGAATTATAAATTAAAAGTTATTTAATTTAGAAGATTTAATTATGTTCTGTAATTCCATATACAGTGGGCCCCACGTGTCATGATGACGTCATTAAAAAAACTCGTCAACACGTGGCCAGGTGACGTCATGATGACGTCACCCCTGGCGTCACACGGTGGCCGGCGGTGGCAGTTCAGGCTCTCGGGTCTCCGGCGATTCCGACGATTCCGGCCACGGGGGAGGGAACGGAGATGGGGAGGAGGCCACTGTGGTGCTCGCCACGGGGGAGGGGACGGAGATGGGGACGAGGCCACACGGCCACTGTTGTCTCGCCGGCGGCGAATCTGGCCGCGGTAGCGAGCGCGAGGGCGGCGCGTTCTCAGTTCGTGGTCGCCGTTCGAGGGCGGCGCGTTCGCGCGTGATTCGTGTTCTCGATCCGTTCGATGGCGTTCGCGCGTTGGATCTAGGGCGACGGCGACGGCCCGCGGGGAACCTACCGGAGAGACGGCGACGGGACGGGGGCGGAGCAGGGTGGAGGCGGTGGAGAGAAGGGCTCGACGACGGCGACGGCGACGGCGATGGAGACGGCGCGGTCCTCTGCGCGGGCGACGGCGACGGGGCAGAAAGACGAGCAGGCGCCGGCGCGAGGGAAGAAGAGGGTTTGTGACTTAGAAAATTTTGGGGCAGGAAGGCATCCACATATATAGTTCCAGCCTTTAGTCCCGGGTGGTGTCACGAACCGGGACTAAAGGTCCCCTGGGGTACCCTCCGCGGGCCTTTAGTCCCGGGTGGTGTCACGAACCGGGACTAATGGTGAAAATTTTCGCGGCTTTCTCGTTCCCGCGCAGAACGAGCCTTTAGTCCCGGTTCGTGACACGAACGGCGACTAAAGGTGGTTATTCGAATAGAAATAATAGATGCGTGCAACCTTAAAAATACAAATAATATATCAGAAAATTCAGAAAAATAAAACTAATTCTTTTTCCAATCTTAAAAATACAAATAATATATCAGAAAATTCAGAAAAATAGAACTAATTCTTTTTCCAATCTTAAAAATTCCCATAGATAAAAAAGGCAGTACATAATGGCAAGAGTGGATCTAAACCTAAACGGAGAGCATAGATGCATGCATGATCTGATATCTGCTGCTAGTCATACTCCTGCCTAGGCCTACGACATGAGAAAATTCAGAGCCCAGGACTGGGCCTGAGGGTAGCGCAGGCGGGGGTTATCGCCGGCCCTGATGTAGTCCATGACGCTCTGTAGAGTCCGGCCGGACCACCATAGCCGACGACCGGCCTCGTGAAAGTTCCCAGGAGGCAGGCCGTCCTCCTCATACCTGGCGAGCGCCCTCTCACGCCGATTGATGAAGAAGGCATCCCAAGTATGTTGGTTATCGGGATGCCAGCTGGGATCTCTCCGCTGCTCCGGCGTGAGCTCGTTGTAGTAATGGTTCGTGATGGCCGCCCGACGTGCCACACCTTGAGGAAGAGGAGGGACCGGCACTCCTCCGGCGCTCAGCATCCAACCGGCGGGAACACTGTAGCCGGGCGGGCAGGGGTAGTTCGAGGCGGGTACACGTTCTTCCTACAGTTATCCAAAAATACACTTTCAGTCTCATGTAAGCAGTGCGTGCATGCTTTGTATCCCTTATTTGACTGTCCAGAAAGGTTACTGAGAGCAGGCCAATCGTTGATGGTTACAAAAAGCAACGCTCGTAGGTTAAATTCCTCTTCTTTGTGCTCATCCCACACAGGTACACCAGGTTTGCCCCACAATTGTAAAAGTTCATCAACTAATGGCCTTAGGTACACATCGATGTCGTTGCCGGGTTGCTTCGGACCTTGGATGAGCACTGGCATCATAATGAACTTCCGCTTCATGCACAACCAAGGAGGAAGGTTGTAGATGCATAGAGTCACGGGCCAGGTGCTATGGCTGGAGCTCTGCTCGCCAAAAGGATTCATGCCATCAGTACTTAGACCAAATCTTATGTTCCTTGCGTCAGCTGCAAAATCTTTGAACTCTCTGTCGATCTTTCTCCATTGCGTTCCATCAGCGGGGTGTCTCAACTCCCCGTCGGACTTACGGTCCTCTTTGTGCCATCGCAACAACTTGGCATGATCTTTGTTCCTGAACAGGCGTTTCAACCGAGGTATTATAGGAGCATACCACATCACCTTGGCGGGAACCCTCTTCCTGGGTTTCTCGCCCTCAACATCGTCACCAGGGTCATCCCCTCTGATCTTATAACGCAATGCAGTGCATACAGGGCATTCATTCAAATCCTCGTATGCACCGCGGTAGAGGACGCAGTCGTTAATGCATGCATGTATCTTCAGAATCTCTAAACCTAGAGGGCACACAACCTTCTTTGCTTCGTACGTACTGGTGGGCAACTCGTTATTCTTCGGAAGCATATTCTTCAAAATTTTCAGCAAATTTTCAAATGATGAGTCAGCTACACCTTCCCGTGCCTTCCATTTCAGCAAATCCAGTGTGGAGCCCAGCTTTTTCAGACTATTGTCGCATCCTGGGTACAGTGACTTCGTGTGATCCTCTAACATGCGATCCAAATGCTCCCTCTCCTTGTCAGTTTCGCAGCGTCTCCGTGCATCAGCAATGGTCCGACCAAGATCATCAGCGGGCTCATCATGTGCCTCTTCTTCACCTTCACCAAACCCTTCCCCACCTTCAGCATCATCCTCCATGAAAGTATCACCGAAAAGGTCATGATAGTTGAAATCGATATCATCCTCTTCTTCATCTTCTTCCATTCTAACCCCTCTTTCTCCATGCTTGGTCCAACAATTATAGCTTGGCATGAAACCGTGCCGAAGCAGGTGCATGTGAACGACTCTTGAGGAGGAGTGACCCTTCTCATTCTTACATTCAGCACATGGACACATAATAAAACCTCGCTGTTTGTTCGCATTTGCCACTACGAGGAAATCTTTCAAACCCGTAGTGAACTCACCGGAGAGTCGGTTACCGTACATCCATTGCCGATTCATCTGCATTATTATTATATAAAGTATATAATTAACCATCATGCATCTGTTAAACTAACTAGCTAGCTGGAAATAATACAAATCATGAAAGGTTCAAGTTGCTAACCGCGATCACGGAGGTAAAATAAATGAAAACGCTCAAGTGTGTTTCATGCTATGGGGCATTTCATCGAACACCTTGTGTGCATAGTAGGAACCAAAAGCATACCCACCACCCCCTTGTGAATATTGTGAGCAAATGTGGCCAAGTGCAGCGAGGTGAGTCCTATATATAGGGATGGGCCTTTAGTCCCGGTTCACCTGGACAACCGCGGCTAAAGGCCGTGGGGCCGGCCCGAGGACCTATTAGTCCCCGTTGGTCTGGCCAACCGGGACTAAATCCCCTCCCCTCCGCCAGCTGTGGGCCGAGCGCGCTGGGCCCAGACTATTGGTCGCGGGTCTCGTCCCGAACCGTGACTAAAGACCCCTATGGTCGCGGGTCCATTATTTTGGGGACTAATGGGGGCGTACCGAAGGCCTATTTTCTACCAGTGCGTGTACGTACCTTCAGCCGCTTGTACGTATACCCATCCGAGACAAATTTTCAAACAGTTGGTACGCACGTGCCTCGGTTTTCATGTCCATTTTAATTTTGAACGGACCACCTCATCAATCAGTACTACTGTTCCGTGTTCAACGCGCCGTGGCTGTCCAAGAATTATCATGCCGCGCTAGCTGCCTAGCCGGGTCCAAGCCTAGCCTACAGCGGGACACGTAGCTGCAATACAAGCTGAAAAATGCAGTGAAGTTTAAATTTCAAACCCAACATCAGTAGACAAAATGATAAAAATTCCTAACAATAGGGACAACGGGCCAAATCGAAGGCCCAACTTGCATTTCTGGTATATTTATTTTTGGGGTTTGTTTATCCTGTTTCTTGATATGTGTTATGAAATTTGATTTGAAATTTTATGACATGTCAAGTATGAGTATTACCTATGCCTAAACTGGTTACCGGATTTTTTAAAAACATTTATGGTGGTCAACCAATATTGGTTGCACCAGTTCCTTTGTTGCACAATATATGTTCTCAGTAAACTTTATCCCCTTTTTTGTTCTTCCTTAATTGTTGGCTGCTCTCTTTTCGCCATCTCATCTCTTCACCAAGTGTCACGTACCATGGAGCCATCCTCTTTGACATCCCGGTAGATGTTGTGGCTATATGATGCCGGTCGTTCTGGCTATCTATAACCATAGTGGCTCACTGCATACTAGAAGCCTCCAATGAGGACTCTTTTATTGTTGTCTTTTGATTCTTTGGCTGATCCTTGCGTTCAACTTGGATGATGCATGATAACTTTGGATGGATACTTTTATTTCTTAATATAAAAATCAGCAGCTGTGTGCATCATCACGATGAAGAGGCTGGGGTTATTTCCCATTTCCAAATGAAAATTTGAGGCACGGGAGAAGGACCCAATTGAGCCTTTCTAGCTCGATTTGTGGTTGCTCAATCTTGATACCTCCTTGTTCCTCCGCATCTCACCTAGGTGGTGTGTATCGGACTTATATGCACCCCTCCTTCCAACAAAAGAGTCATTTGAAGTTTTGTCTTAGGTTGAAACTTTTATATTTAGACGATAATTTACTGCAATTTTTTCTCAAATTGGAGGAAACTTTTTTGACCTGGGATTTTGTTGGGAAGGAGGGAGTAGCCACAGCCAGGGGTAAGTTGGGCCAGGTCGAGTGATGCCATCGAATTAGGGTCGGCCCGGAGATTCATATCCGATGTGTATCCGGTGTTGGGCTCAGGCCTAGCGTTTTGGACAAAGCCTCGGCCTGGCTAGGCCTTAGTTTGCTCATTTCATATTTTGGGCCAGCCTTGAGAATAGATAACATGAATTCCGAAGGGCTAGGGCTTTGGTTTGGTGTGTCGGGCTTCTCCGAGCCCGGCTGGGATGACGTATGGCCAGGGCCAGGATGGGGTACACCATCAATTATTACTAGAATTTCTCAAAAAAAAAAGATCAACTATTACTTGTGCATTATAACGAGATTTGAGTATAGTGTGCACAATTATATCCAGATCAAGGACCACAAGCAGATAGTCAAACATAAGTCGGATCTTCTATTTCCTCTCAACATTTCTCTCTCTTCAGTTTCCCCTATCTCCATCTTCCCATTTCCCCTAAAATCTAGTTCTTTATTATTTTGATGCAGAGATCATACAAGGTAATGATAGTTAAAAATTATGCATCTACCCACATAGCTGCTGCCATTGACCATTACATGTCATCACACACTAAAAGGAAAAAAAAATGTTGCCACGGTCAAGAAACACAAATGTGTAAGAAATAGATAGCAACCTAGCTGCAAATTGATTAATCAAACTAATTTTCTTGTAGACAAATAAGCAAAGTAGTAGTACTAACAAGTGATGGATCATAGCTAACAACAAGCCATGCGTAAGGTGATGTCAACATCGGTACTTTTCTTATTCGTAAGCTCTTTTTAAATAGATTTTTTTTTACTTCAAGGAGTTCAACGCTTACTTTAATTCGATAAATTCAGGAGTTTTGAAATTACAAGGTTCATTTTACTCTCATACCTACTTTAATTTTTATTTTTCCGCCGCTTAGAATGTAAAATAGTTCAAATTATGATTTTACACGTTTGTAGGATACAGTGTACATCCGAAATATTATCTTACAATTTCAAAACTTGTAAACATGCTTTTCAGTTTTTTTTTAAAGATCACTGAACTCACGAGCCAAAAATATGTCCTCCCTATATAGCATTGTTATGTCTAGAGTCCACTGCCTCGAATAAACGCTTGAGATAGGACGATCAATCACGTTCGCACGATTGGTCGCTCCTAACTCACCGTGTGCTTTAGGGTTTTTGCCATGATACTCTACTCCGTGATGCCTGCTACTTCGCCGAGCTGTCCACTTCCTCAATTGGCCCTCTTCTCCCTCCCCTTCTCCATGGGTAGCATGTCGAGCTCAAGCTCAACAATGAGTATGGCCATGGTCTCCTATTGTGCCAAGCTCAGAGAGACGAGGGACCATCAAGAACATGTTTCCGATCACCAAATCTCTAACGCCTGGTCCCAGCCAAGACGGATTCATGATGGGCAGTGTCGAATCGACGAGATCGACCGTTATGGTGGATGGTGCATCTATGTTTTTTCCATGTACGATTTTGCATAGGTGCTTCGAAATGGTAACGAGATCGTATGACTTTTGATGTGAAAACACAGTGAGATGTTGCAAGTTTTTTTTTATGTTGTTGATATAAGTTTTTGTGTTTTCTCAGATGTTGCAAACACATATTTTTGTGTTTTCTCGGATGTTGCAAACAGATATTTTTGTTGGCGAGTTCATTGAAGTGCAGGCGAACCGATAGGAGGGCCGTTGGCGAATCCACATGATGTGCCGAGATGTATTGCCGTAGTGTGTGAGGAAGCAGATGAGACCACGAGGAGAATGCACGGACCGGCCAGTGGACACGGTGCATTAAAGGGGTCACCAAATGTTTTTGTAACGTTGCTCCTAGGTGATCTGGCGTGATGAATGAATCATGGGGTGCAGGGGCCGGGCCGGCTGCGATTGCACTACTCCTGCTCCTACCACGGCGCCACGCCATGGATGGACCAGCGATTCATTCATTTGGCGTGTTCGGAAGTGGTCCGCTCCGACCAAATCCTTCGATCCGGCTCCATTCCAGTGATTCCTGCGTCTCGTGCGGAGCAGAACATGTTCGGCGCTGCTCCACAAAAAAATGAACGAACAATTTGCTCGACCGGGGCTTGGGGAAAGGTACCGGACCGGAGAAACTCCTCAATCTGCAGGCGGCGAACGGACCGGAGGAGCTCCTCAATCTGCAGCCGCTGCTGCTCGACGAAAGGAAGCGGGCTGCCGCTGTAGAGCGTCGAATGGAGCTCGGCGATGATGCAGCTCGACGGAGGTAAGTCGGTCGCGCGGACATGGCCGTTGTATTGCGACTCTAATGTCCGAGGACGGGAGGCGGCCGGAGAAGGTGAGCGGCGGCCGGAGAAATGCGAGCGGCGATTCATGCTGCGCACACGCGTGGGCGGCAGCGAGCGAGCAGAGAAAGGGACAGGAGCGAGATTGGATCGGGGCCTGGGGCTAGCTCTGGACTCGGAGGACAGGGAACATGAGATTGGATCGAACCGTTTTTTTGACTAGGCGGTGGCATAACTCTGTAATACTCCCTCCGTTCCAATGAATAAGGCGCGCACGCATTTCGAGATTTGTCTTTGACCAAGAATTTATCCATATATATAATAGTATTTGGTATAAAATCAATATCATTAGAAAGTGTTTTTCACTACGAATCTAACAATATCAAAGTTGCGCTATATAGTTAAGATATTGTTACTTAAATCTTCCGGTCAAAGTTTGTCATGAAATGCGTGTGCGCCTTATTCATCGGAACAGAGGTAGTATATTGCTGCTCCGCCATTTGCTGCTCCAAGGATCTGCAATTTCGCTGCTCCGATGTTTGTACATCAATTTGGGCTGGCTTCGCGGATCCAGCTTCGTGGAGCTGTGGTGTTCGGCGTTGCTCTGCCGTGGATTTTCGGGAAGCTGGAAGCTGGAGGGCTTCCGAACACGCCCTTAGTTGATGCCAAAGTAATCGGGAGCAGCGTGCTGGGTGTCCGCGTATATATGTGTGGTGTATTCTAGCGTGGTGTTCGAGAGCGAGCAGTACCTGAACGCGCCAAGCGTGGCATGTTTGTGCATGGTGTGTGGCTGGCTACTGGGCAGGGATTTGTTTGTGCCGTCGTCCTTGCTCTGCTGTGCCGCTCTGTCCGACATCTCGGGTCGTTGCATGCACACATCCCGGCGCTAGCTGCGCCTCAAGTGCCGGATCCAGTATTACCTAGCAGCAGCTCACGGTCGGTGCTGCAGCTGCAGGCTCGGTCAGGGGTGGGGCGTCCATGTATGTATCAAGCTGGATGTACACGATCGATCCATGCAACTTTGTCTCCATGCACAAACTTTGTCTGCAGGCGTACAAGCAATGAACCACGAATGAGAGGGCGAGAGGGGCGGCCGCCCCGGGCCCAAAAATTTTGGGGACCCATTTTATGTATGTGTTAGTAGGATTAGATTATAATTGTATGCATGCAAAGGAAAAAAAAATTAGCTTACTTGGTTCATCTCGTAGTTTTTTCTGTGAATATATCAATTAATAGCTTAATAGGGTCGTCCCAGTAATTGAAAAGCCCTTCACGAGAAATTGAGTCTGAAAGCTGGCTCGTAACTACTCCTACTCGGAGAGTCAGGGCAGCACGGCTGGCCAGGACAATAGGTGATCGACTCGGAACCCTATGTACGTGCGTAAATCTAATGATTTAGGATCGAATCACATCGACCATCGACTTGTCTGCTTCTACCACCGTTGTCCACTCGCTTGTGGTCGCTCCTCCGCCACAACTTAGTTATTTTTGCGATTCATTGTCTTATATATGGAAATTGAATAGTAGATTTGAAGAATTATAGTCATTTAGAAGTATATTAGGTTTTTTAGTGAGTTTAACAAATTTGAAGTTAATGGATGTTCTCAAACTAAGGACAGTTGCAATGTATTTGCAAATACTTTCTCTCTAGATAAGAAATGTGATATCGAGTTAAATGATCTAATTTCCGAGTTAAGTATTATGCAGTTGACCTTGCCATATAAAAGACTCTCCACTATGGAGATGTTTTAGTTTGTTAGAGATGCAAATTGTTATCCTAATATGTATTTTGCTTATCGGATCTTATTTACTATTCCCGTGGCGGTTGCATCAGCTGAAAGAAGATTTTCAAAGTTGAAATTATTGAAAAACTATTTAAGATCTATAATGTCACAAGCGAGACTAAATTGTTTGACAATTCTATGCATCGAGAAGAAGTTATTGGATGAGGTTGACATTGATTCCATCGCTGATGAAGTTTAATCTAGAAATGTAAAAAGAAAATTTTAGAGTATACTAAAAATTTTAGGGTATACCGATGTCGTCCGTAGTTTTTTTTTCCGCGAGCGATTTCCACTTAATAAATGTGTCTTATTCCTCTTATTTAATTCCTATTTTATCAACATATCTATATATGTCTACTTGTACTAAGGGGACCCAAATTTGCTGGCCCCAAAATCTGCCTTCTAATCGAGACTAGAGGCACTGGTCATTGCATAGTTTTACAACAAATGCAGTGGTACAAAGGTGACGTCGCTAGCTCGATCACGACTTGCTCGCTAGAGAAACAACGGACGGACATAGTGGCATGCATGCATGCTCTCGGGCCCACATGACAGGGATTAATCAATTCCGTTCGATGGCATGGCGCGAGGTCGTAACGGGCCGTTCGTCCTTATCCGTGGGCCTGCCGGGCAGGACACCATTTCGCTCTCACCGCCTGTACGCATGTCGCATCTATCCTCCTGTTCCAATGCTCACAAAAACAAAAATCTGTCCTCCTCTTCCACCAAAAAAATATCTTCCCGTACCTTTCTCAAGAGGAAACAATTTTTCTTAAAAAATAATTATACCTCACGTCTACTTCATCTTCTTCTTCTCGCTCAATAATAAGAAAATTAGACCACACTCAACGGTAGTAGAATCCGTCGATTACTCACGGAATGTCTTCTCCCGTTGAATAGATACGGACGAACACTTGCAATTCCGAACTGAACTCGAACACAACGGATAGTAATTACACATAATAGTGTAGGGTTCGTTGCCGCACCCTACACTATCAAGGGGAAAATGCCCGGTGACGTCTTCTTCGTCGGGGCTTCTTCATCTCGCTCCGCCGCGCAGTCTTCAGTCGGAGTCGGAGTCGAGGGAGGACTCGCAGCTGGAGGAGGCCGCCTGCTGCACGAACTAGGACGCCGCAATGGCGTCCCACTCCTACTTCTTCTGTTGCAGCTCCTCGTCCTCGCGGAGGGCGCTGCAGCTGGCATTCGTTGAAGTCGTCGACGTGCCACTGGTAGCGGCGGTGCCGAGTCGCCTGCCTCCGCTCGTGGCAGAGGCTCCTCTGGATCCCGAATTAGAGGAGATCCTCCTCGGTCTCCATGGGGTCGTGCTCCTCTAGAGCCTCGTTACTGGCGCTGCTGTCCTCCATGAGGGCCCGTAGCACCGTCGCATGTGACCTCGGGGGGACAACTCCGACCGCGAGCAGGTCAAGGCCCTACCAGAGCGGCGGAGGGGCCACGTTGTTGCCACCGTGGACGATGGCGTGCTGGTCGATGCGAGGCACGACTTCGCTCAACGGCGGTGGTGTGGGGAGGGGGGAAGAGGTGAAGGGGATGCCGTTGGGGTCCATCGCGGAAAGAGAGAGGCATGGGAAGGTAGCGGGATGGCTACTGAATCGCTCGCTGGAGGAGGGATTGTGGCGGAGACGGCTAGTGTTGGACAGGGGCGTGACCTAAGAACGACTACGGAGCCCGTACATATAGCGGTTGGCGGGGGAGATTCTCGTCCCCCCGAGTCGCGTTCTTTGGCCGGGTCGAGTTTACGGGTGCTGCTAGGGACTAGAAACCGGACGCGGCCCATAAAGCCGCCGGAATTATACGGGTTTTGCTAGAGTTGCTCTTAGATGGTGGAGGACGGTCTCCCCATATCGGTTGTCGATGTCGCCCTGTGGGCCAGGTTCTCTCACCGGACTCACTCTACCGTCACGTTAACCCTACGACTTGTTGGTCCATGGGCTTGCGGTCGCGTTTGCCGGGGCGGCGGCCTTGGAAGGTGGAGTGCACTGGCGCCTCTACGGCGAGCGACGTGGCGGTGGTGATGGTCTCGCCCTTGGTTGTGTAGATTGCGAGGAGTGGACATTGGGGGTCCCTAGGGTTGTGGCGTTCCGACGCTAGCCGCTCCTGTATCGTGTTCTGTAGGTCAGACTCGAGGGCAGTGGACGGTCGAGTTTGCCAGACGTGGGGCTATTGCTTGCAGTGTGGAGCTATCTAAGAGCATCTCCACTCGCGCCTCCTAGTAAACGTCCGGATTGGCGCCCAGGGCCACCCTTTGGGGGCTCAACCGGATGGCGCCGCGCCCACCGGGCCGCCCCAACCAAAACCCCTTCGGGCTGCGGACCCGCCTTTCTGCGAGCGAGAGGTTCGTCGCCTCGGGAGCCGCACGCATTGACGCCTCCGGTCACAGTCAAGACGGCACGCGGCGGCGGAGCAGTCCAATCGCCCATGCGGCAAAGTTATGGCGCTGCCGCCGCCTCGTCTTGCCCGTCCCGGCTACATAAACCCGACCCCGTCGCCATCCCCAGTTCCATTCTCCCCGCCTCTTCTCGTCTTCTCTCTCCACTCCCCGCCGGGCATGAGCGCGCCGAGGAACTGGCGGCTCAGCGCAGGCGGCGTATCTGTGCCTCCGCCACCCACCAGGCCCGAGCGCATTGCTGAGATCGAGGAGATCCGGGCACGCATGGCGCCGGCGGAGCGGTGCCAGCCTCATTGGCATCCCGCCAACGAGGCCTTCTGGACGGCGTTCTTCGAGGACCGGTTCGAGGCGGAACTCGCCGACGTCCCCAACCAGGGCCCCGTTATTTGCCGCAACAATGCCGCCGGCTGGCGCATCTGGTGGAGCAAACCCGGGCGGACTCTCGCCTGGGTCCTCGACCACAACGAGCGGTAGATGAGATGGGGGAGGAACCGCCGCACCACGGCCGCGCCTGCTCCTCCACCCGTTCCTCTCGCCGTCGTCAAGGAGGAGCCACAGGAAGCGCCGCCACGCCGGCAGACTTGGAGCCAGTCCCTCGTTATCAGGGAAGGGCGCGCTCCTCCGCAGGCGTCAGGCGACGTCATCCTCCTCTCCGACAGCGACGACGACGACGCCTGCCCTCCCCCGCCAGTGTACATCGGGACCTACGGCAGGGCAGCAGCAGCGGCGCCCCGAAGGCGGACTCGCCGAGTTTGTGTCGCTGGCAGGACGTGCCTGCGGCTCCGAACGACTCGTCCGGCGCCCCACGATAGTCCTGTGAGGCAGAGTTGTGCTGGGTTTGCCGGACGGAAACAAGGGGACGTTCGGACGGAAATACCCATTGGGGGACGGGAGTGGACATGCTCGGAGCTCGTCCGGACGGGAAACGCTTGGAGGTGGCCTTTGGGTGCGCTGGAGATGCTCCAATCCAGTGTGGACTCTTGTTTGCACGCGGGCGTCATCCAGGCTGCGTCGCGCGTACCGTAAAATCTGGTGTCTAGTATTTGGTTGTCACATTAATATGGACCTTCCATGTAGCGGCTTCCATTGTGAGTTTTGCAGCACGTATAGCTCCAGCGGCTACGCATGGATCAGTACGCCTAGGTGGCTGCTATACCCCTATCTGATTCCTGATCGTGATTCAGGGCACAGACTAGTTCGTACTACTACGAGTTGGTGAGCAGGGAACGAAAGATTTAGATGGAGTAAGTGCGTGCGTGGATGTAGGTGGGCCA
The DNA here is from genome assembly GCA_028641055.1 of Alopecurus myosuroides. Lineage (NCBI taxonomy): Eukaryota > Viridiplantae > Streptophyta > Magnoliopsida > Poales > Poaceae > Alopecurus > Alopecurus myosuroides. The sequence goes on from CM054060.1 coordinate 425,172,576, forward strand.
TCTCGTAGTACGTGTCATCCGTCCAACCTTGTGAAACGTCAACACCTACATGCAGCCTGCAGGCGCGCTTGAGAATCAGCGAACCAAAGACGTACTGCATGCATTCTCCATCGACGGCAGCAAATTAATCCAGTGAAATCTTGTTGCACATCTGATTCATGTCGCTGACGAAACGCAAGTAATCCTGACACATATTTTCTTATAAGTATCAATCTTTGACTGGCATTGTGACTTTTGCAGGATACGGCCGGTGGGCTACAGTACCTGTATAGCTCAGCTAGCTATCAGCACGTAGTAGTAGTAGTAGCGTAGCTGAGCTACGTAGCTGTGCGATCCGTGATCGTGCTGGAGCTACACTAGCTAATCAGTGAGTAGGAGGAAGCTAGTACAAGGAAGAACGAACAGTAGCAAGCATGGATCCATCGTCCATGGAGCTGCGTACCGGCGACAGTAGACGCAGTGAAACGTACGTACGTCAGAAATAACAAACTAGGATGGGGCTTGCTCTGCATCATAGCTGTAATAAAGCCGGGTCGAATACTTGCAAAGAAAGATGTACAGGTGTGAGGGACCCAACGGAGGAATGGATGCGTCGGGTCGAGGTATGGCAGACCGAAATAGAGCAAGGCGAGACGATGAGATGAGACGGAAGGTGTCCATCGCGTCGGATGTGACCCACGTAGGCACCCATCCCGCCGCTCCGCTGCGCCACTCTGCTGTACGTCAGTCAACCCTTTCGCCTACTTGATTCGTGACACGTGTCCAACGATCGCACCTCTCTCCCGCCCGGCCCAGCCGCAAGCAGCGATCTGACCGGACCGACGGCCGGCCCGTTCCCACCATCGTCTCACTCCTCATTTCTCTCTCCCTCGGTACAGAGACTGGGTCAACTTTTACAGATTTGTTTTATCAACTCTGTCTGCACTAGTACGTCCACTGCTGCGATCGCCAGCAAATAATTTAGCCATGCGTACGCGGCTGTCCGCAGAATTTGGCGGACACATCTCAGCTCCGTCGATACTAGATACTACCTCCAGCACAAGTGGCACTCCCATCCATCCTCCTTAATCACGCATAGTGTCAGGAGCACAAACTCTGCACACGTCAATTTGCTAACTTACTAGCAGTATCAACACGCAAATTTAAAACCAGATTCGGAACCTATAACTCAACTCCAGACCAAAAATCACTCTTCGATCTGCTCATGTCAATTTTGGTAGGTACAGGCTACAGAGGCAAGCAAGCAGGTGACGATGGCCCATTCTAAAACTAAAATATCTCAGCCGCGCTCTTGCTTACATTCAGCAGGAGCCTCCGCCGCCTCCGCTTGGCCAACCAAGGAAAAAACGCGCCGCTCTCCACACGTGCCATGCACGTGCGTGGTGGCTGTGCCGCTCACTGCCACGCCATGCGTAAGGTGACGTCAACGTCTGTACCAGTTGGGGCCCTCTCAATTTTTCTCTTTTCGTACACGCTTTTGTTTTCTTTCTCAAGGACAGGTCCTATTCGCCTCCCAGCCCATGCTTTCATCCCGTATTACGCAGCGGATGCATGGGCTCCTCTGTCCATGGGGAGGTGCATCCTTCCTTTTTTGACGTGAGGTAAAACAAATTGGTACCATTTCATAGCGTCTATCAACCTCTAAGACTATAAAATAATAGGGGAAAAGGGTGTCTACACGCTATTAGGATTTTGCATAGCATATTACTTAGAAAAATCAACTCTCATGCATACTACTCAAAAAAAATTAGCAATGCATAGGAAAATAATAGATGAATTGATGGTGTCACTTGCCTTGGCAATATGACGATAAAAAAGGACCAACAACAACAACAATAGTCTTCCTCCTCTCCACAATCTAGATCAAACAGATCAAGCAATACATAAACACAAAATTCACAATAACAATACAAAAACATGTATGCATGATATGCAATGAAAAAACGATGTACAAAATTTCAGCCAACAATAATTACTAGCAATGATGTTCTCTGATGTTAATAGCATGGTCATGATGCATGAAAAACAAGTATTGAACCAAAACTCAGATTTAAACATTAATAGAGATCATTTATGGGCTATAAGTGAATTTCAATTGTTACTGTTGCAAAAAAAATTCATAATAATTTTCTTTTGTTTCTACTGGAGAGAGGGTGTCAAAAAAACCATAGAAATTTGATTCACCAAAAAAGGAATTATAAAACAAAACTTATGCGCAATTTAGTGATTAACAAAGATCTGCAAATAACATGTGTGTGCACATAACCTAAGTGAATTTTTATTGGCCTAAATTATTCTACACATTATGCTGATTTAAAAAGTACAAAACCATCAAATTTGGAATTACATATAAAAATATATAAATTTTTGAAGTTGCAATTTAATTATGTTTTAAAAAGAAAAGGATCGATCCGGGGGAGGGTCAACGGTGGCCTCTGATTGGCTGATGCCTCCTCGCGCGGATTGGCATCTTGGAATGATGAATCCGAGTGACGACGGGCGGTCGAGATTAAAAGTAACGTTTCGTCAAAGTCTTCTATTCCGGGCCCTGCGATGAAGATCGGACGACTAGCTTTCTTCCTCCTCTGGTGAGCGGCGCGGGGTCGTCGGAAGTTCATCGGAAAAGCGTGCACACGACGGCAGAGACGAGTGTGTGCATAGTGTGGCTAACCTACGGTGCTAGGAGGTCAACAAAACTTATCGCGAGATGCAGGACGTCGAGGCGGAGTCGATGGCGAAGGTGGTGTGGCTTTGATGCTCTGCTCCTCCCTCGGTTGCTCGTCGTAGTCGATGCGGGTGGCGGGAACTTGCGGTCGTGGAGGTGGCGCTTATCTGAGGGATAAAACAACAATGCATCGTGTCAGTGAGTCGTGCCTGGAGAAAACAGAGAGGATTGGGCGAAGAGGAGGTGTCGATGTCGACGGCGTTCACCGGAAGACCTCGGGCACGGCGGCAGCAGCAGCGCAATCTCAAGCTCGATTGCGGGCAACCTTGGGGAGATCTCGCTAGGGTTTTTGGGCAGTCAGAAGAGATAGGTGTGGGCTATAAATAGGCGGAGGGGATTGAAGCAAAACACGTTTGTATCGGGGTGGAAATCGATTGGGAGTTTGTGTCCTTCTTGGACTCTTCTTCTGTGCGCGAGCGGAAAAGAACGAGGTGACGTGGGCTTGCGTCACGCGGGACCGCGTCGTCAGCGAGACAGAGAGTGATGCGGGGTGGGCTGCGTTGCTGGGCCTGCTCAAAGCAGTACAAAAAAAGCATTAATACGAAGAATTTTTCCGATGAATGCTTGGGGGCTGGGAGTATACCTGGCTCATCTTTTGGATACCTCCGATCATTTCAGAGAACTCCTTACCGTATTCAGTGAAGGTAATCCTAATATGGCAAGTGTCGTCTTGGATTACCTGCTGAGGGGAGAAGGTGTAGTTATTCCGTATTATAACACCGTTGTTTGGCCGAAGACAGATTAGAGGTGCTGTTTGGAATGACATGTGTTGTCATGCTGATTTTGGTATATAAAAAACATATACTATATTTCTAATATTTCTACCATATGAACCAAGCAATATCCACCGAAACAATTCTGCAAATTCAAGTGCATGCTTTCTGAGGACCTCTTATTCAAAATAGTATTAACGCAATGTGTGGATATACAATATGAAATATATCAAGCGGTAATATGTAGTGACTTAGCCTTCTGTGTATTATTATGTCAAATATTTGATAGTGTGACATACGTTCCCGCGGACAGTGAGTTGACAAATGTTGCTTCTTCATAAATTTTGAAGGGCCGACGTTGTTATCATTAAGTTGGAATACTCCTTCACTTGAGGGATCGTTCTCATCCTTTGACTCGGCCATGTGTGCATAATTAAGAAGCCAATTTATTTTAGTGTGTGGCACTTTACCATCGACAGTGCAACTAACATTGTGACTTTATTGATCTAAAAATTCCGCGAGTCCAAACTCTAAACATCCGCATGCATTTTTTGATATTTGTTGGTCTTGGTGTACGTAGTTCGACCAATGTAATGGCTTTATTAATTTTAAAATTCCAAGACTCCAAAATTCCGCCGACATATTATGAGTGTGTTGTTCTGATGGAAGTCAAATAAATATCTCGTTTATATTTATTTTTACACAATCATGAAAACAACGATCCTCTCCATTCATAATTACCTTGGTTTTATCAATATAATATTTTATGAAGAGTTTGCCAAATATAAAAGAAAATATCAACATCTAGAATATAAAATAATAATTATTAGAAAATATATGCTCGTATTTTATGAATTGGTATTATAGATGTTGATATTTATTGCTTTACCTTTGGTTAATTGTTAATGTTTTAAGTAAATTAAATTTGGAAAGTAGGATAATTAAAAATATAAGAAGTATATGCCGGTTAGTTTACATTTTAGGCCGCGCTTCGAAGATCGGTTTAATATCTCATCCTGCTATATTTATTGTCCAGTTTTGTTCTGCTCACATAAACGGCCGGAAATCACGGTGGGCCTTTGTAGGTTTGTGAATTTTCATATTTTCTGACATTACCCAACACCTTACGGCACGAGCTGGCGACAGCCACTAGTAGAAAAAGGCCTTTCTGTGGCGCACCAAAATGGGATTCTGTGGCGCACCTAGGGGCCGGAGGGGTGCGCCACAGAATATACGCCATAAAAATTATTTCTGTGGCGCACCGTGGCCGTGCGCCACAGAAATGTCAATTCTGTGGCGCACCTCAGCCGTGCGCCACAGAAATTTGCAATTCTGTGGCGCACCAAGGGGGGGTTCGCCACAGAATTTTTTTTTGAATTTCAAAAAAAAAGACGGCCAGATCTGGCCGCGGGAAATTTTCGAAATTTCGAAATTTCGCCGGATTTCGTCGGATGCTCGCCGGAGTTGGTGGGTGGAGGATGGGGGTCACCGGAGTTGGTGGGTGGAGGATGTGGGTCACCGGAGTTGGTGGGGAGGAGAAGGAGAAGCTCGCCGGAGGTGGTGGTGGTGGTGGTTGTGGTGGTGGTGGTGGAGGGAGGAGGAGGAGGAGGAGAGGTGGTGGTGGTGGTGGAGGAGGAGGAGGAGGAGAGAGGAGGAGAGGTGGTGGTGGAGGAGGAGGAGGAGAAAGAGGAGGAGGAGAGGTGGTGGTGGAGGAGGAGCTCGCCGGAGGTGGTGGTGGTGGTGGTGGAGGAGGAGGGTGGTGGTGGTGGTGGTGGAGGAGGAGAGGTGGTGGTGGTGGTGGAGGAGGAGGAGAGGTGGTGGTGGTGGTGATGGAGGAGGAGAGGTGGAGGAGAGGAGAGGTAGAAGATGAGAAGTGGAGGAGAAGTGGAGGGGAGAAGGGAATAAGAGGAGGAGGGGAGGGTAGAAGAGGAAGAAGAGGAGGGGATTTCGAATTCTGCCTCCCAATTCTGTGGCGCACCCCCCTTGGTCCGCCACAGAATTTTTTTTTCTTTTTTTTTTATTTTCTAGTCAAAATCTTAAAACGGCCATAACTTTTGTTCCTTTTGGAATTTGGCGATTCTAAAAAAAGCTCACAGGCCTGTGAGGTTGGGTTTCTTTTTTTCTTTAGTTTTTTTTAATATCTTGATCATTTTTTTTCGACATCGTATGCAAAAGTTATGCCCATTTTACTTTTTTTATAAAACTTTTGCTCAGAAAGTCGAAATTCATATTTCAAAATTTGATAAAAAAAGTAGACATTAAACTCTCCGTGCATCTATAAGGGATTTATTTTTTGATGCTTTCTAGACCGCCAACTCTTCCGTCAAAAACTAGAAAAGGCGTTCCCGGGGGGGGGGGGAGGGGTGGAGTTGGTGCGTGTGGGCAGAATTTTTTCGGATGGGAATTCTGTGGCGCACGTGGCAGTGGTGCGCCACAGAAATGTCATATTTCTGTGGCGCACTAACCACCATGCGCCACAGAATAGGAGTGTGGCAATTATTTGTGTGGGCCCCCAGCTCATTTCTGTGGCGCACCCCCATCCCGTGCGCCACAGAATTCCTCTTTCCTGTGGCGCACCACGGTCCCGTGCGCCACAGAATGTCTCTTTTCTGTGGCGCATGCCCACCCGTGCGCCACAAAAATATATTTCTGTGGCGCACCAAGAGGCCATGTGCCACATAATCTGTTCCATAGAAAGGCACTTCTCTACTAGTGAGCCATGCACCAACTGTGTCCACGTTCCCAACACTACAAGAAATATGTTGATACGTGACCCTCAATTTTTGTCACTAGAAGGTCACGTAGTTTCATTCATGACCCCTTTTTGACCAAAAATGGAAAGTCACATACCGAGCGTCTTATTTGATCGTCAATGACTAATTGAATGGAATAGTCATAGACTCTATGACCCAATCAGAGGGGTCATAATCCTATGACCAATTGATTTAGTCATGTGATATGCTGCCATAGCCACGTCAGATCCTACGTGGCCAATCCTACGTGGCAAAATTATGACCAAGTGAGTAGGTCATGGAAGAGATTCAGCCCAATCCACACAGCTCCTCTAAACGGGCTAAGCCCAATATTTTGGCCTATTTAATTTTTCTACCGAAATTTCTTGTCAGATTAATTGGCCCGTGGCCTTCTTTCTCCAGTTTGAATCTGGGCCTTGGCCTTTTCCTTTTCAGGGATTTTTCCAGAATTTTGTTTATTTTATTACAAAAAAGAGTCCACTACTAGTTGGTCCGAGGCCTTACATTACAGCCCAATTATTTCGTGCAAATGCATGAAGCCCAATTGTATACAGCAAGCTAATTTCAAATCCAATTAAACATATTTGAATTCCAATTAATTTAAATTACAGCAAATATTCGAGGAAATTAAATCATAAGAGAACATAGCATCACATAACTTACATCATATACAAGGTTCAAATAATGTTCATAACATACCACCAGGTTCACCAAATTTACACACAATATTCCACACATAATTTACAACAAAATAATACACCGAACGACAGGAAATAAACACAAGTCGTTTCATCTTCAACTCCCCTTCAGATCGGTCTCCATTTCCACTTATCTGACCTGAAAACGACAATTACTCCAGGTTAACATGGATATTACATCAGCTCAACCATGGTAAGATGCAGTACAGAACATCGGAGAACCCACAAAGCTTGAAAGCATGCAACAGCCGCAAGTGCACACTGTCAGTCATCCGAGCTAATTAAAACACGGCCAAAAATAAGTTATTCTCATCAAGATCGCTCAACATCAAATCCATCCGAATTAACTAAAGATCTAATCACAAATGATAGAGAACTAAGGCATCCGGCTACCATATACAGCATGTTCAGATCTCTGCCGACATTTGCCTAACCTTGCACGTACTTAAGGTGGCATGTCAAGTTCCCTCGCCACCAAGAGCAAGCAAGACATATGAAGCATAAAGGGACTAGGTTGGAGAAAACTACCACACGTTTGCATATGGCAATCAGATTAAACAGGTTGTTGGAGTCAAGCACAATGTTTGCCATCAACCCTTCCACCTGCCTGCTAGACAATGAGGGGGAAAAGTAAAAGATTAATCCAAACAAATAGGAAGAACATGAACTTAGTACAAGTTTGAGCTCTGATGTTCCAAGAACACACCAAACTGCAATCAGTTTATATAGGTACCTCACATAGCCAATCAGCCAATCAGCAAAATGTAGAGAAATGAATCATCAATCCAGATTTAACAACTACCCAAATAGTAGAATGCAAAACAGGGAAGCAAACAACAAAGCTATGTAAGAAAATCATTCATGTAGCTAATTTTCAACTAGGATTGATGAGCTCATACAAAATAGCATTATCAACAAGTGGAAAAAATGCAGGATTAACAACTATAAATAGCATGCTAACAAGAATAATTCGGACTGCTTAAATGTCAATTGCCACACAAAAATTTGATAACTAAGAAAACAACAAAATTTCACAAGTTGTCGGTCTTATTCATGCAAAGACCTATTTATTGGGTAACAGCGAACCAACAATGCATGTTCATCTTGCATGCAAATCTAGGTGGTGCGGAAAAGAAAGAGACAATCCAATTATCACTAACAGCAACCTACTTCAGTTTCCGAGATAGACTCATAGAGACCAGCAGCAAAACGGAATCTCTATATGTCCTACCTCCATAAAGCCTCACCTGAAGGTAACCCGACTTGCATGTATCCTTAGAGACAACCCAACTTGCGTGTATCCATATAGCCCTCGACGCCGCCGCTGCCAGACAAACAGCCAGAGAAAACAACATTGCATAGCTCTCGCCGCTGTCTCACCCTCCTGTGGTCAAAGAAATATTATGCAAGGATCAATGACAAACACCATAGATTTATTCATGACAGGAAAGGAAAGTAGTTGTAAAGAGGTGCACATGTAAATCACTTTTAGGACTGTAGGTACTAATGATCATGCATTATATGATATAAGGAATTAAGAATTAATACTACCAAAGGAATAGCATCAAAAAACCAGAAGGTTAAATCAGATTGACTAACTATATGGAGATGGATATCAAGCAGAACATGTATGTAACATCACAGTGACTACTGAGATCACTCAAGCAATCATAGCAGCAACATTATTAATTCGGATATTCATAATAGGAATCGAGAAATAGCATTTAGCAACAGTGCCAGGTATCCTACTCGGATATCCATAATACTTACTCCTCAGATGGTGCAGCAAGCTTATTTACAATACTTATGGATTAAAAAATTGTCATCTTGAAACATCAGATTCACAGAGAACAGAATACACTTGCAACTAGCCACAAATTCAAAAAGAACCTTTACATACCTAAAAGACTATACTGGACTCCTAACTGAAACAACACTACCAACCCACATTCATTTATTTTGAAAGGATCAAACCAGTATGTTACAAGACAAAACAATGTTCATTTCAAGACAATAGCAACACCAAGCACCCATTCAACTCACCAAATTAACACTACCATAATCTGTATGGTCAACATTCACACACAGATTGGATATTGCCAATTGCATACACACTGATATCATTGCAGCAGCATCTTCCTGCCAAAACGAAGAACGGATAAAAGTTACCTATCCAATGTAAGTGCACAACACTGCTTGCCTCCATGAACACACAGCACTGCTCGCCGATGAACCCTAACAAGCAAGAAGTCACACAAATTCATCAGCACCGATCAATTCGACCATTAGAACAGACCAAGAGAGAAGATGGTTTTACCTAAGGAAGAGGCAGCGTCCGGGAGGTCGGAGCAATTACATCATGTCCCAATTGATTATTTCTCTAATCAATCAAACCTAACACAAGTGTCTAGTTAGACAGTTACGGGCAGAGCAATTAAATTGCATATACAACTAAAATTTTCTCAGTTGGCAGTTGGAAATAAGCACCTAAACCGTTAGAGCAAGAGGCAACCTGGCATGATGTTGATCCGGCTGTAGCGGTAGAAGATGCAGTCCAGCTCCGAGCGGCAGGTGTCTTAATTCCGTGAACACGGTCTGCATCCGAGTCCCTGTGCACCGGAGTTGAGCGAAGTGGAGGGGGTCAAAGTTGGATACTCTTTGTCCTAAACCTAGCGAGGAGGACGAGGAGTACCTGTGTGGCAAGGTGACCAGGACGGAGACCAGGCGTTGCGCCTGCCGCCATCTCCTCTGCTGCTTGACTCTCCCCTGCTTCAGCTTGCGCAGAGGCAGATGAGCGCGACCGACCCCAAGCTGCCCGTGGCGGAGAAGGGCCCTCTGTGGCTCGCGTTTCCGGCGGCGCGACGCGGCCCGGCAATCTCGACGGAGCCCCGCGCACCGTCGTAACGATGCACGCCGGCCCCGGCGAGAAAGCCAGCCGCGCCGCCATGGTTCCGTCGTTGGCGTTGCTCCACCCGGTGAGCGGGAGTAGGGGCACCGGGGAAGAGGACGGGACGCAGACCGGGTGGATCGATCTGAAGATGGAGGAGGCGGCGGCGATGTGTTGTGCTTGTGCGTGAGAAGGGGAATCGATCGAAGATGGCAGTGGTGTGTGTTGTGCGTGAGCTGGATCGGACGCTGGATATGTGTGGAATTAGGCGACGGCGACGGTAGGCGTGGCGGCGCGGAGACGTCTTGGCGGATGCAGACCCAGAGGCGCTGGCGATAGTAGGTGTGGCAGCACATACGCGTCATGCCAGAAGCAAAGCCGTCGTCGCGCGCTTGGCGAGCCCTCGGGCAGTGGCGGCGTGAGGGCGGCGAGAAAGAGGAGGAGGAAGGGCCGCGGGAGTGGGGTGACCGGAGATCCGTCGCCGGCTTGTGGCAGACCCAGCCGCGACACCATGGCTCTTGGATGGATGTGCCTCTGTCTCCGGCAAGGCTGGGGCCGACGCTCTGGATTTGTTGCGTGAGGTCGAAAGGAAAGTGCTCGGGTGGAGGAAAGAACAGGCCGGTGGAAGGGAGGAGCAGCCGGGGCTGGAGGAGGATGGGGCAGTGGCAGAGGGGCCTGCCGGTGAGTGGACTAGAGGTGGCGTCGATCTCGATCTGGATCTAGATTGAAGGAATGAGAGGGGGATGGGGCGTTCTCCCCTCGCTGGTGGGGTTTCAATTTTGGCCGAAAAAAATAATTTCTAGCGGGAATCGCCGAATGTTTTGCATGGTGAGGAGGGAAAATTCCGGGGGGAGATGTACTTTAGGAGGGAAATTTAGGGCGGCTTTTCAGTTTTCTCGGAAAAAATATAAGTAAATATCTAATTGTATTTTCTGTATATTTTTTATGAATAAAAAACTAACAAAAATTTAGAGTTATATTGTCCTCGACTTAAATTCATTCTTAGGGCGGCCAAGGGGAGCCCAGCGGCGCGGGCTCTGGTTGCTGGTGTCATAATAAGTGCCATAGTGTCCTTCAAAAATAAAAACACAAAGATGCATAATGGAACAACTAACAATGTTGACGAAGAAACTTTTATTTTTCTTTGAATAAAAACACCATTTTCCATTTTCGGAGTGTCAAAAATGGTTTTTTTATTGTGAAGCACCTACCAATAATATGTTATAAAATTGTACCAAATAAAATTCTAAATATATTATGTCATATTTTATCTACAAATAACAAATTTACTACCTCTCAATAGCTTAAAATACACCTCTTTCGAAAAAGACGAGTTTCAGCCGATTCAGCTGAAACCGGTCCAAATTTGAACTACAGGTGTCTCATAGTTTTCTCTTTATTTTCTGAAAAAATCATTTTTAGGTACCCAAGTACATATTTCAACATAGATACATCAAGAGTTCATCAAGATTCAACACCTAGGTACGAACGGTCATGTCCCCCGTTTTGACCGTTTCCCGAAACCGGGTTTGAAAATTCCAGAAAATTCAAATAAACTCGAAACGATGCAAGACCTTTGTGTGGTGTTGTTATATATGTCCTAGTATCCACCAAAAATAATAAACTTGGAATACGACAATTTGGTGGAAAATATGTTCACAAAAATTAGCTATCTCGTACAAAGATTCATGGCTTTCGGGCCAAATGACGGATGTTTTGGCCACATCCATGGCATAGTTTGTTTAAATGTGACCATATTCCACCCAAAGATGCATGTTGGTACAACTAACAATGTTCACGAAGAAAGTTTTATTTTTCGTCGAATAAAAATACCGTTTTCCCTTTCCGAAGTGTCAAAACCGGGTTTTTTTGTGAAGCACCTACACAAAATATGTTGCAAAAATATACAAAGTAAAATTCTAAATATATTATGTCATGTTTTATCTACAAATAACAAACTTACTACCTCTCAATAGCTCAAAATACACCTCCTTTGAAAAAGACAAATTTCTGCCGATTCAGCTGAAACCGGGCCAAATTTGAACTACAGGTGCCTCATAGTTTGCTCATGATTTTTTGTAAAAATCATTTTTAGGTACCGAAGTACCTATTTCAACATAGATAAATCAATAGTTCATCAAGATTCAACACCTAGGTACGAACGGTCATGTCCCCCGTTTTGACCGTTTCCCGAAACCGGTTTTGAAAATTCCAGAAAATTCAAAAAAACTCGAAACGATGCAAGACCTTCGTGTGGTGTTGTTATATATGTCCTAGTATACACCGAAAATAATAAACTTGGAGTACGACAATTTGGTGGAAAATGTGTTCACATAAATGAGCTATCTCGTACGAAGATTCATGGCTTTCGGGCCAAATGACGGATGTTTTGGCCACATCCATGGCATAGTTTGTTTAAATGTGACCATATTAGACACAAAGATGCATGTTGGTACAACTAACAATGTTCACGAAGAAAGTTTTATTTTTCGTCGAATAAAAATACCATTTTCCCTCTCCGGAGTGTCAAAACCGGGTTATTTTGTGAAGCACCTACACAAAATATGTTGCAAAAATGTACAAAGTAAAATTCTAAATATATTATGTCATGTTTGATCTACAAATAACAAACTTACTACCTCTCAATAGCTCAAAATACACCTCCTTTGAAAAAGACAAATTTCTGCCGATTCAGCTGAAACCGGGCCAAATTTGAACTACAGGTGCCTCATAGTTTGCTCATGATTTTTTGTAAAAATCATTTTTAGGTACCCAGGTACCTATTTCAACATAGATACATCAAGATTTCATCAAGATTCAACACCTAGGTACGAACGGTCATGTCCCCCATTTTGATCGTTTCCCGAAACCGGCTTTGAAAATTCCAGAAAATTCAAAAAAACTCGAAACGATGCAAGATCTTCGCGTGGTGTTGTTATGTATGTCCTAGTATCCACCAAAAATAATAAACTTGGAATACGACAATTTGGTAGATAATGTGTTCACATAAATGAGCTATCTCGTACGAAGATTCATGGCTTTCGGGCGAAATGACGGATGTCTTGGCCACATCCATGGCATAGTTTGTTTAAATGTGATCATATTCCACATACAGATGCATGTTGGTGCAACTAACAATGTTCACGAAGAAAGTTTTATTTTTCGTTGAATAAAAACACCATTTTCCATTCCCGGAGTGTCAAAACTGGGTTTTTTTGTGAAGCACATACACAAAATATGTTGTAAAAATGTACAAAGTAAAATTCTAAATATATTATGTCATATTTTATATACAAATAACAAATTTACTACCTATCAATAGCTCAAAATACACCTATTTCGAAAAAAGACAAGTTTCAGCCGATTGAGATGAAACCGGGCCAAATTTGAACTACGGGTGTCTCATAGTTTTCTCATGATTTTTTGTAAAAATCATTTTTAGGTAGCCAAGTACCTATTTCAACATAGATACATCAAGAGTTCATCAAGATTCAACACCTAGGTACGAACGGTCATGTCCCCCGTTTTGACCGTTTCCTGAAACCGGCTTTGAAAATTCCAGAAAATTCAAAAAAACTTGAAACGATGCAAGATCTTCGCGTGGTGTTGTTATATATGTCCTAGTATCCACAAAAAATAATAAACTTGGAATACGACAATTTGGTGGAAAATGTGTTCACATAAATGAGCTATCTCGTACGAAGATTCATGGCTTTCGGGCGAAATGACGGATGTTTTAGCCACATCAATGGCATAGTTTGTTTAAATGTGACCATATTCCACACAAAGATGCATGTTGGTACAACTAACAATGTTCACGAAGAAAGTTTTATTTTTCGTTGAATAAAAATACCATTTTCCATTCCCGGAGTGTCAAAACTGGGTTTTTTTGTGAAGCACATACACAAAATATGTTGCGAAAATGTACAAAGTAAAATTCTAAATATATTATGTCATATTTTATCCACAAAAAAAAATTTCTACCTCTCAATAGCTCAAAATACACCTCTTTCGAAAAAGACAAGTTTCAGCCGATTCAGTTGAAACCGGTCCAAATTTGAACTACATGTGTCTCATAGTTTTCTCATGATTTTTTGTAAAAATCATTTTTAGGTAGCCAAGTATCCTATTTCAACATAGATACATCAAGAATTAATCAAGATTCAATACCTAGGTACGAACGGTCATGTCCCCCGTTTTGACCGTTTCCCGAAACCGGCTTTGAAAATTCTAGAAAATTCAAAAAAAAACTCGAAACGATGCAAGATCTTCGCGTGATGTTACTATATATGTCCTAGTATCCACCAAAAATAATAAACTTGGAATACGACAATTTCTTTGAAAATGTGTTCACATAAATGAGCTATCTCGTACGAAGATTCATGGCTTTCGAGCGAAATGACGGATGTTTTGGCCACATCCATGGCATAGTTTGTTTAAATGTGACCATATTCCACACAAAGATGCATGTTGGTACAACTAACAATGTTCACGAAGAAAGTTTTATTTTTCGTTGAATAAAAATACCATTTTCCATTCCCGGAGTGTCAAAACTGGGTTTTTTTGTGAAGCACATACACAAAATATGTTGCGAAAATATACAAAGTAAAATTCTAAATATATTATGTCATATTTTATCCACAAAAAAAAATTTCTACCTCTCAATAGCTCAAAATACACCTCTTTCGAAAAAGACAAGTTTCAGCCGATTCAGTTGAAACCGGTCCAAATTTGAACTACATGTGTCTCATAGTTTTCTCATGATTTTTTGTAAAAATCATTTTTAGGTAGCCAAGTATCCTATTTCAACATAGATACATCAAGAATTAATCAAGATTCAATACCTAGGTACGAACGGTCATGTCCCCCGTTTTGACCGTTTCCCGAAACCGGCTTTGAAAATTCTAGAAAATTCAAAAAAAAACTCGAAACGATGCAAGATCTTCGCGTGATGTTACTATATATGTCCTAGTATCCACCAAAAATAATAAACTTGGAATACGACAATTTCTTTGAAAATGTGTTCACATAAATGAGCTATCTCGTACGAAGATTCATGGCTTTCGAGCGAAATGACGGATGTTTTGGCCACATCCATGGCATAGTTTGTTTAAATGTGACCATATTCCACACAAAGATGCATGTTGGTACAACTAACAATGTTCACGAAGAAAGTTTTATTTTTCGTTGAAGAAAAATACCATTTTCCATTCCCGGAGTGTCAAAACTGGGTTTTTTTGTGAAGACACACACAAAATATGTTGCGAAAATGTACAAAGTAAAATTCTAAATATATTATGTCATATTTTATCTACAAATAACAAATTTAATACCTCTCAATAGCTCAAAATACACCTCCTTTGAAAAAGACAAATTTCTGCCGATTCCGCTGAAACCGGGACAAATTTGAACTACATGTGACTTGTAGTTTTCTCTTTATTTTTTGAAAAAAATCATTTTTAGGTAGCCAAGTACCTATTTCAACATAGATACACCAAGATTTCATCAAGATTCAACCCCTAGGTACGAACGGTCATGTCCCCCGTTTTGACCGTTTTCAAAAAAATTAATTATGAATCTTCACAATCCTATATGAAGCAATATATAAAGCTTAGGGGTATTTTTACTTTATTTTGACAAAAAATGGTCCCTAGTAGTCTATAATAACAGAATACATATTTAAAAAAATAGAAACTGGTTTGGTTGAAATTGAAGTTCAAAAGCAAAAGTTATAAAAGAAGACAAAAACGAAAAAAAGGTGAAAAGAGAAAAAAAAAAACCTGCCAAAACGGCCAGCCAAGCCTACAGCGAGGCCGACCCAGCAGCGAGGCCCATCCCTCCAAGCAGCAGGCCGGCCCAGTCCAGCTTTCCCTAGGACGGTTACTGATAGAAATTGGGTAAATGACTAATTGAAACACGAAGTTGTTCATGGGCTGATGGTTAGAGCATGCGAGCTGTAGCAGGAGGTCCTTGGTGCGAATCCTGATATCTCCTTAATTTCTGTTTTATTTTTCTTGTCTCACTTCGGATGGCTCTTAGTGGTCAAATAGATTTGCGCTTCTTATTTTACACAAAATAATTGGTGCCTTGGTGGTTACGTTAGTTGTTGAGGGACCTAGTAGGTGCGGGTTCAGATCCTCTCTTTTGCTTATTTTCTATTTCATTTTTATTGTCTTAGTTTTGGATGGCTTCTTAATGGTCAAATAGAGTTGTGTTTTGTATTTATCACAAAAAAGTGTTGTCTTAGTGGTTATGTGGGTTATAGAACTCATGGGAGTTGTGTGTTCAAATCCCCATTTTGCCTATTTTCTTTGTTTTCTGTGTATGACGAGGATTGACACGTGTAGGTGACACATAGGCGAAAATTGACACGTGGACATGACACATACGCAAAAATTGACACGTGGACATGATACATAGGCAAAAATCACTACCAACATTTTCTTTGTTTTCTATGGATGATTAAAAATTGACATGTGGACATGACACATAGGCAAAAATTGACACGTGGACATGCCACATGGGCAAAAATTGACACGTGGACATGATATATAGGCAAAAATTACTGCCCACATTTTCTTTGTTTTCTGTGGATGATTAAAAATTGACACGTGGACATAACACATAGGCAAAAATTGACACGTGGACATGACACATAGGCAAAAATTGACACGTGGACATAATACATAGGCAAAAATTACTGCCACCAAACTCATGACAAATTAATTTGGTCTTAGTTAAGCAAAAAAAGGGTCATACACCAGGTATCATGTGCTATGACCATCTTGTTAAAGAAAATCATGGCTTTTTTGGCAAAAAAATCATGTGTTTAGTCCCTCCCAAACATGTCATGACCACCAGATTAAAAATGGTCATGGATCTATGACTAATTCATCCATGGTCATTAAAAAAGGGTCATGTATCAACATATTTCTTGTAGTGCAAGGGCACCCCTCTCCTTCAAGATGATTCGCGGCATGTCAAGCCCCGGTAAGGTTCTTCGCTTTGCATCGAATTAAACCACATGCTCCACCGCTTGTGCGGGCCCGTCAATTTCTTTGAGTTTCATTCTTGCGAATGTACTCCCTAGACGGGATACTTAACGTGTTAGCTACATCACTGCACGGGTCGAGTCGCACAACACCCAGTATCTATCATTTACCGCTAGGACTACTGGGGTCTCTAATCCCATTTGCTGCCCTAGCTTTCGTCTCTCAGTGTTAGTGTCGGCCTAGCAGAGTGCTTTCGCTGTTGGTGTTCTTTCCGATCTGAATGTATTTCACTGCTCCACCGGAAATTCCCTTTACCCCTACCGTTCTCCAGCTTTGTAGATTCCACCGCCTGTCCAAAGTTGAGCCCTGGGATTTGACGACAGACTTGAAAAGCCACCTAAAGAAGCTTTACGCCCAAACATTCCGGATAACACTTACATCCTCTGTCTTACCGCGGCTGCTGGCATAGAGTTAGCCGATGCTTATTCCTCAGAGTGTCATTGTTTCTTCTCCAACCACCATACAGTATTCATGCGAGGGAAAATTCGGAGGGCCGAAAAAAACGACAAAAAAATCGCTGATTGTGCGAACCGATACGATAGGGAAGTTTTACGTATGTCTTACCTCAAATACGCTGAATCAAGCCGGGCCGTGTAAATTTTTATCCAAACTGTCATCATGTTTCAGCTAGGTTTTTTTTCTCTTGAAGCTATCAGCAAATTGTGCTAGTCCCGTAAAAGGCAGATTTTTCAAATGTTCATACCTATTTACTATACTGTTTTTGAGACACGTCCGATGGAAGTAATTAACCTGTTGTCTAATGAACTAGATGATAGTACGGATATCATCCTGACAGATATCCTTAAAATAGAAATAGATCTTCCGTGTTTGAAAATAGATCCTGATAGATAACTGTAGGCAGATATTGCGTCGGGGTCATTTTGTTAGATTCGACTCATCAGAATACATTTGTAGCTGCAAGAAGTTTGAAAATGTAGGTCTTCCGTGTTGCCAGGTACTGAAGGTTCTTGAGATCAGAAATATCAAAGAAATTCCACCACACTATGTTTTGAAAAGAGGGCGAAAGAATGCGCAGAGTAAACCTTCGAAGGAAAACTATGGTTTTTCTGTTGTAGACGAAGATCTCAAATTCACCGTGTCAATAAGGTACAACTCGCTTTGTCGAACTTTATATAAATCACCCGGGATGCCTTGTATGCTCTGGACTAACTCGGAAGATCACGAGAGAAAACAAAAATTGTAACATTTTTATATTCAAATTATATACAAATGGTAAAATAATTAATAGTTTCAATAGTTAGAATAATTATTTAGTTAAACGAAAAATGGATTTAAATTAGTTATGCAAATTCTAGCATTTTTCATGTTGGAATTTTTGTCAAATTCGAAAGTATATAGAAGTTGTTAATGTGCAAACTTAACCATTTTCTAATTTTGGCGCTAAAAAATTTTGGGCGCGCAGGGTGCCATCGAAATTCGAAATTAGTTTTTGGTCCCGGCCCGTGGTACCAACCGGGACACATGGGGCTCTAGTCCCGGTTGGTGGCACGGGCCGGGACTAGAGACCCAGGTGTATAAATATCTCGGCCCTCTCTCCAGGCCGAGCGACCACCCAGGACAGCGGACTTGGCTTGGCGAAGCCCTGCCGGCGGCGGGAACGAGTAGAAAGATCCCGCCGGCGGTGGTTCCGCCGGCGGGGTTGGGCTAGTGACACGTTGGACTAGGGACACAAATATATATTAAAAAAAGTCCCAGGGGCCTTGCTTACATATAGGGGGGCGGCACGGCCACAGGCGGCCGGCCGTGCTTACATTATAGGGGGCGGCGACGGCGCGGCCACAGGCGGCCGGCCGTTTCTTGGGGGGTTGGGTAGCTTAGCCTAGGGGGGGGGGCGCACCGGCGCCGGCCTACTCCTCCTCGTCGGAGGAGATCAGTGGTAGGGTGGTGCCTGCCACAGGTGGGCAGGCAGCTGGGGCGGGCCCGCCGGTGGCTGCGGAGGCATCGGGGGCGCGTGCGGTGGTGGCGGGGGCAGCACCTCCTGTTGCGGCGGCGGTGGCGGGGGCAGCTCCTCCGGCGACCATACGCCGCCGGTCCAGGCCAGGCCATCCCGTACTCCAGGCCGGGGGGGCAGCGGCTGTGGCGGCGGTTGGTCCTCGGAGGCCTCCAGGTCGGCGTTCATTACCTGCCACCAAGGGGCAGGCGCCGCAGGGGACGGGGGCGGCATGGCTGCGCCGCCGGCGGCAGCGGCGGCCAGGACCGCCTCCCACCGCTTGACCTCGTCCTCGACGAGGGAGCGGCGGGAGGCCTCGTAGGCCTCCTCCAAGTTGTCCCGGAGCTCGGGGATGGCGTCGCCGATGTCCTCAAGGAGCCACAGCTCCGGCTCCCTCCCGGCGGTGGCGCGGGGTAGTCTTCGGTGCTCACCTCCTCGGCTATGGGGATGTACGAGCGGCGGCGCTGCTCGTGCTCCTGCTGGAGCCAGGTGGCCCAGTAGGGGGAGCTCCGCGCGTACGCGCGGTCCTTGAGGAGGCGGGCCGGCAGGAGCGCGCACCGGCGGTCGATCTCCTCGCCCAGGGCCTCTCTGCTGGACGGGGCCGGCGGCACGGGAATGCGCTGCGGGTTCAGGTGCCAGCCGTCCGGAAGGTGGACGTCCGGCCAGAACACTGGCGTGGCGCGTTCCCAGTGCCACTCGGCCTCCTCCTTCCGGACGTACCGGCGGAAGCGCTTGCCCTTGGGCGCGGCGCGGGGCGGCGCGCGTGACGCCGGAGGCGGAGCGGGGACGCGCGGCTGCCCGCCGATGCGGACGCCTCCCGGGCCGAAGCCGAAGGCCTCCGCCGGCGGCGGTGGAACGCCGGAGCGCGCGCCGCTCGAGGACCCGGCCTCGTGGTCGTTCCTGGGGCGCTTGAACCAGCGGGACATGGTGCCTAGGGTGGCTTTGGCCGGGACGCGGCCGGGGTGAATGGGTTGTACGGGCGGCGGGGGTCCTTTAAAAAGGACCCGGGGGAGGCTGGCATGCCAACCGGCGGCCGGAACGTGGCGGCGGTTGCAGGCGGCCATGAATGCGGGGGGGGGGGGGGGGGGCCGAGGCGTGGCGGCGGTTGCAGCTGGCCACGCGCGCGTGGGGAAGTGGAGGGGGGCGGGAAGACGAGGCGGCCGTGGGCCCTTTGACCGTCCCTGTGGTCTTAATTTAAGGGACCGAGCGAGCCAGCCACTAGGCCGCTGGCCAGTGGCCCCTTTTGACCCCTGCGAACAGTTGCGCGAATATAATAAAAGACGCGGGCCAGTGGGCCCTTTTGACCAAAAATGTGGCCAGTGGGCTTAATTAAAGACGTGGGCCTGGACGTGGTTGGGGAAGGGAGGCCGGTTGGGGATTGCGAGACAGGAGCCCAAAAAAACGAAACGAAAAAAAGCCTGCCGCGGCAGGGGAAAATTGGCGGAATATTTTTTTTTTCAAAAAAGGTATCCATCCCGGTCCCTAAAACGAACCGGGACGAACTCCCTGGCCGTCCATGGCCCAGGTTCGCCACGTGGGCCATTCTTACCATCCCGGGTCCTGGCACAACCGGGACCAATGGGGGAGGGCCATTTGTCCCGGCTAGCCCATCCCGGTTGCACAACCGGGACAACTGGCCCTTACGACCCGGGACAAATGGCCCTGTTTCCACTAGTGAAGGAACAACGAAAAGCAGTAAGCATGGATCCATGATGGTGCATCGAACCGGTGTATACTGGGCAGAGAGTAAAAAAGTCGCAGACGCCGTCGCACGTCAGAAATAACGAAGTAAACCTAGTGGTTTGCACTAGGATGGGGCATGCATTGCGTAGTGTAAGGACATCTCCAGCGACAGTGCTCATTTGGCCCGGACAGGCCGGATTTGAGCAGGCCCGGACAAAACGAGGCCACAGCGGGGCTGCTCAACCCATGGCCTGGTCCGTTTTCCGTCCGCGGATGCTCAAATCCTGACCAAATTTGGGTCAGATTTGAGCAGCCCGCGGACGCGAAACGGACGCGCGCGCGTGGCCGCGCCAGTTTTCGGTCAAAGGGGTGGCCCGCCGGCCAGTGACCGTGGCGACGGCTCGCCTCCTCCACCGGTCCTATTTAAATGGGACCCGCGGCCACGCGTCCATTCCACCGCCTCCCCACCGCCTCCTCAGTCCCCGAGCCCATCAGTGCCTCGCAGTCACTGCCACCCTCTCCCCCCTCGGCTCCCTCGCTGCCGGCCGCAACCCTAGCCGCCGCGCCATGGGCCGCAGCTGGTTGAATTGGGGCAAGGGCAAGAACGACTACGAGGCCGGCAGCTCACGCCGCCGCCGCGCGCCCTCACCCAACCCCCTCTCCCACCTCCACCCCCACTCACCCGCGCCGCCCGCGCCCAAGCGGAACAGGTGCGGACGCCGCCCCCCTCTCCTCCCCCTTCTTCTCAAGGGCCGGCAGCCCCCTTCCGGCTGGTGCCCGCGCGCGTCCGCAACCGGCCCTACCTCAACAAGAGGAGGTGCCAGTGGTACTGGGATCGCGCGATCCCAGTTCCATGGCCGGATGTCCACCTCCCCGACGGGTGGCATCTGAACAGGGATCGTATCCCTGTGCCGCCGGTCCCGCGGTCGGGCCTCGAGCGGGAGGTGGAGAGATCCACCGCCGCCGCGACGAGCTGCCGCCCGACCTGCGCGGCCACCCGGCGTTCGCCGTGAACAGTCCCCATTGGGACACATGGTTCACGAATGAACACGACCTGCGGCGCAGGTTGTATTTCGGGGCGCGCGAGGCGCGCGGGGCGGCGCAGTTCCCGCCGCCATCACCTCCACGCCCGGCGCGGCGTGGCACCGCGACGCCCCCACCACCTCTCCGCCCCCTCCGCATTGGCGACCGCGGCCCGGCCGTCAAGGAGGAGCCACTGGAGGAACCCCCCAGTGGTACGAGGACGAGGACGACGACGACGCCGCCATGGCCGAGCCCAGCGAGAAGCTCTAGCTGGCCATGGCCATCGAGGCCTCCCAGAGGGAGGCGGAGGCAGCGGGCGCGGCGGAGGAGCGCGCGCTGGCGGACGCGCTCGCGGCGGTGGCCGCCCAACAGGCCGCGGAGCAGGCGGAGGCCCGCGCAGCCGGCGCCAGGGCTGTGGATGAGGCCGTGGCGGCCATCCGCGCCCAGGAGGTCGACGTCTACCCCTACCACGAGGAGGTAGACGACGACGGGCGGGACGAGCACGCGCCGGTCCCGGCGTGGTTCCAACCCATGGTGGGCACGCAGTGGGAATGGACTGCGCCCCCACCGGAGCTGCCGCCGCCCCAGCCCGCCACCCAGCCTCCCACGCCGCAGGGGGCGAGGGCCGCCCCGCTCCCACCCCACCTCGCCTCCGACACCCCGGAGTACGTTATCCTAGACGACTAGGATGCTCCGGGGCAACTCCGGCCGCCGCGAGGCCACTGGCCAGTGGCCGTCTAGCCCTAGCTAGATTTTTTTTCTGTTTTTTTTTAAAGTTGTAAATCTATGGGCCCCTATGGGGCCTACGCAATCTATGAAATTGTCCGTTTTCTTATGAGCAGCCCCGCTGGGGGCACCTGGTCCGGGCCGTGGCCGAGGACAGCGGACGGCTGCTTAAACAGACAAAATACGGACCAAATTTGTCCGCATTTGAGCAGCCCCGCTCGAGATGTCCTAACTCACAGTAATAAAACCGGATTCTTTGCATCCAAGGGAGGAATGGAGGCGTTGGGTCTAGGTATGGCGGACAGAGACAGAGCAAGGCAAGACGATGCAGGCGGCAGCGGTGAGACCTGTCCATCGCATGGCGTCGCGTCGGACGGTGACCCACGTAGTCAGCCATCCCTCCTCTCTGAATGATGTACGTCAGTCAACGCTTTCGTCCACTCGCTCTGCGACACGTGCCTTGCGCACCCACGCCTCCCCGCCCGGCCCAGCCGCGAGCACCCATCGGACCGCCGGCCCCTTCAGCCATCTTCTCACTCGTCATTTCTCTCTCCCGGCACAGAGACTCTGTCATCTTTTGCTGATTTGTTTAATCAACTCTGTCTCTAGTAGTACGTCCGCCTCAGCGTCAAGACTCGAGAACAACACTGCTGCGATCACCAAAAAATAATTTAGCTTGGCACTTCCATCCTCCACGCATGGTTTCAGCAGCCAGCCATTTGGTAATCTAAAACCAGGTTCAGAACCTAGATCTCAAAAATCCAAACTCCACAACGAAAAACACTCTTCATTTTAGTAGTAGTGTGTGCAAGAAAAAGATAACTCAGGCGCGCTGTTGCGTTCCCTAATCCCTAGGCCTCGGCCGCCTCCGCTTGGCCAAGGAAAAAAAAAATCGCGGCGCTCTCCACACGTGCACGGCACGTGTGTGGTGGCGGTGCCCCTCGCCTCGTGCCACTGCCACGCCATGCGTAAGGTGACGTCAACGTCTGTACCAGGCGGGGCCCGCTCTTTTTCTCTTTTCGTACACACTTTTGTTTTCTTTCTAAAGGACAAGTCCTTTTCGCCTCCCGGCCCATGGTTTCCTCCCGTATTGCGTTGCCCAGCGGATGGATGGGCTCGTCTGTCCATGGGGAGGTGCATCACTAGTTAATGACAGCATTATTACAAGTACTCCTACAAAACGTGGTTCAGCTTTAGTGTCAATGCTGAAATTGCATCGATGGCGATCAAACAACAGGCATGGCCTTGGAGTTCCTACGTGCCAACTGCCAAGGCCCAGAAGCAGATCTACTCTTTATATATGCTTCCGCCTTCCTCAGTACAGTCGGGGTCATTGGCCCATGATACATTCTGCTTCCGCCTTATACTCTTTTGCAATATTAAATACTCCCTCCTTTTCAATGAATAAGCCGCACACGCTTTTCGAGATTTGTCTTTGACCAAGAATTAATCCATATATATAATAGTATTTGGTATAAAATCAATATCATTAGAAAGTGTTTTTCAATACGAATCTAACAATGTCAAAATTGCACTATATAGTTAAAATATTGTTACTCTAATTTTTCGATCAAAGTTTATATTAAAATGTGCGCTGGGTTCGGCTTGGGGGGGGGGGGGGGGGGGGGGGGGGGCGAAATGCGCGCGTGGGCCAAGCCTGTCGGCGACGGAAGACGATTTCCCTCCCTTTTTTCGACGCTTCCCTCCACTTTCCCCCCACATGTACCTCTCCCTCCGGTCCATTCCCGCTATTTCCCCCCGCCCCCGAGATCTAGACGACATGGCTCCCGCCCGATTTACAGGTCCCGCGCCGCCGCCACCGCCGTATCTATTCCCGCGGCCTCCGAATCGGCGAAGAAACCGCGCAAGCCGAGGGCGCCGAAGTAGCGGCCGCCCGACATGTCAAACAAGGAGTGGATCGCCGAGAGGTCGCGCCTGGAAACGGCCAACATGAAGCGCCGGGGGAGGGAGGTAGCGCAGCGGCAGAGGCAGCTGATGGCGCAGCTGCAGGCGGAGGAGCAGGCGCCGCCGAGGAAGACGAGCTGGAGGACGAGGAGGAGGAGACCGCGCCGGACGAGCCACCTACGCCGGTCGCCTCCGCGGCGTCGCTCGCCAAGAAGAAGAGCCCTCTCGGCCCCAGGTTCGCCGGCTGGAAGCAGTCGCCGTCGCCGTCACCACGCATGTCACCGCACCCACCGCCTGCCTGGTTCGTCGAAGGCGACTCCCTAGGAGGTTTCAACCCCAACCTCACCTTCCCCTACCACCCGCCGATGATGTATGGTGCCGCGCCGGGCTACGCAGCTTCCTCGTCCCACCGCCGTGCGATTCTCGCCGGGCTCGATGGCTGCGGCTACATGGAGGAGATCATCGCGTCCGGCTCGATGGCGGCGGCGGCGAGCCCGGGCTTCCTCGAGTACAGCGGGGAGTTCTTCGCGCAGGGCGGTGGCGACTACGGTGAAGGCTCTGGCACGCAGGCGACGGAGGAGCAGGGCGAAGACGACGAGGTGGACGAGACGCCGGTGGTGCCAGAGGGGACAGATCAGACCGGCGATGGCCGAAAGCGCCGGGGTCCTGGTCGTCCCCGCAAGGAACCCAAGGTGCCCATGCCTCCCGCCGAGCCTCGCATCAAGTGGCTGAGCAGGGAGGACGCACTCCTCGCCGAGGCGTGAAAGACGATCAGCTTGGACCCAATCGTCGGCGCGAACCAGCACGTCGACAACTACTGGAAGCGGGTAAAAACGGCGTACGACGAGCGCCGCATGATCGACCCCCACTACGCCTGCTGCATCACCGACCGCGGCCAGAAGGCCATGGCGAACCACTGGGCGAACATCCAGGCGTCCTGCAACAAATGGCACGGCATCCAGGAGGAGATCTCGATGAGGCCGCAGAGCGGCGCCAACCGCGAGATGGAGATCGTCCGGATGCTGGAGGCGTACAAGAACGACGAGGGCTCCGAATTCAAGTTCCTCTACGTCTTCGTCCTCATCGAGAAGTGCGAGAAGTGGGCGGAGGTGCGCCGGTCAATCGGCAAGGGCAAGGAGTACGTTCCCGATGCTGTGGTTGCAGGTGCGTCCGAAGGGCATCCGCCGATGGGCCACAAGAAAGCCAAGTTGGCGAGGGACGGCGCGCCGGCAGCGGCAAAGCTCCAGGCGTCGATCGAGACCTGCATCGCCGACGCCCAGGCCCAGGCCGTCAAGAGGGACGAGGTCTCCAAACAGCGGTGGGCGGCGCTCATGGCAAACTCGCAGGTCAAGATCGACCTCCTCAGGACTGGCACCGCGGCGAAGAAGAGGAACAATGACCTCGCCTTCCTCACGGGCGGCGACCCGGCCGCAATGACCCCCGAGGTGAGAGCTTGGTTCCTGGCGCAGTGAAACCTCATCCTGACCGACATCAGCACGCCCCCGACCCCGACTACGTCGTCTGGTGGCACCAGCTACACAACCGCGCCGACAAGCCCGCACGCCGACCTGCAGGATGCCGCGACCGTCGTCGACAAGGATGCCGAGCCCGTCGTTGACCTGGAGAATGACGCGCCCGTCGTCAACAAGGATGCCGCGCCCGCCGTCCACTCCGACGCCGTCATCGACCTGGAGGATGCTGGGCTGAGCTCGGCGCCTGCTCCGACGCCGGCCGACGCTTCTGCCTGATCGACTACGTTTGCCCACGACGCGCGCGCCCATCTGTGCGATTCGATCTGGACTATATTTGATCGCCCACCTGTGGCGTTTTTTGTAATATGATCGCCCGAAACTATGGCTGGTGATCGCCGAACTAGGGCTCTATTTTTTGGGGAGGGAAGATGAAATTTCAAATGATATCGCCGGTTTCTTTTCTGGGCCGCCGAACGGCTGGTGAAATCGCCCCCCAGGTTTTGGTGCGGCCCGGCGCTATCGCTAAAAAGCGCCGATCTGAAACCTGGGGGGCCGAACGACTGGAGATGGCCTTACTCCGTCATCAAATAAGTGTACACTTACAGTTTAGAGAATTCAAATATTTTAATGTTTGCTCAAGTTTATAGGGAAATGTAACAATATCTATTAGAATAAATTGGTATCATTAGATCCGTTTGGAAATATAGTTTCATAATATATAGATTTCAAATCGTATATGTTGATACGTAAATTTTTGACCAAAACTAATTCTAGAGGTACATTTATTTGAGGATGGCGGGAGTATATCTCAAGCTTCCTGCCAGAGATCGGTCCGTCGTCAATCAGTTAGTGTCGTCCGCTGATTGACGGCTCCTAAACGTATGCATCGGTGACCACTCCAGACGGGCCGCCGACAAGGTGTTGCCGCCGGTTGACCTTGGCGCCGGCGGAGCTCGTCACTCTATCGGCCTCATCATGCTCCTCAGGATCTAGCGGCACAGGCTGGCGTGGCGGAGAGGGGTGGATGAAGCAGAGGAGATCACGGTGAAATGCGGTGCTCTCCGAGGGATGTACCGTGTCGCGCGAAGACGCCAGTAGGTAGGCAAAGTCCGATGAGGTGCTCGCCCATGAATTCTGGGATGATATTCGGTATCCGACGCCTGGATCGCGGTTATGGGAGAGATGTCAGATCGAGAGAGGTTCATCGGTCGACTCGGAGGAGTCCGCAGGTACGTGTTCGTCTTATGATTACAGGGCATCGGAGGCAACCATCGCAAATAATCGTTCTTCGACGACGTCCTCTTGCCGGAGTGGGGCCGTATCGAGCAAGCAAGGCCGACTACTGAAGGTTCCCGGGCTTAGAATGGGGTGGTGTGGCTCTATTCCTCGCCCACGGGTCTCGCCGCCGCCATGCCTCAGGGATTTCGTCCCGGCATCGTTCATGGTGGTAGCTAGGGGCTCGATCGGCGTGGCGGAGCAAATGCATTTCGTCGAACCGGATTCAACGGATC
This sequence comes from Alopecurus myosuroides, assembly GCA_028641055.1. NCBI lineage: Eukaryota > Viridiplantae > Streptophyta > Magnoliopsida > Poales > Poaceae > Alopecurus > Alopecurus myosuroides. Next base: position 425,199,675 of record CM054060.1, read on the forward strand.
AGGAGATTCAAATTTAGCCTTCGCTGACATGTAGGCCCGACGTGCATGAAACTGGCGACCAACGATCGCCCTGGACGCATTTGGCACTGGACGCATCTGGTTTCGATAATTCACAAAGGACTAGCTACACGCACTCATCTGACCTAGAAGCATGACCTAAAAAGTCAATCAACTATGATAGGCTATTATGAACTTAGTTGACACCGAACTTTTTCAAGATGCACTAGAATTAGTCACGCGAAAAGCACTTGTGAAAACATCAAATCAAATTGGCCATCAAGCCATAAGTTTAAAACCTGAAACAGGCACATAGGCACACAACCATACCGTAACTTACTACATCACGAGAGTTTAACCAAGAGTGCACAAACGCACTGCAAAAATAATAGGACTTGGGGAATATAAAGTTTTCTATCTATTACAGACCCACAAATGGGCCAAATTTATTCACTAACAAAACATAGCAAGTACAATCACTATGCGGCCTTGTCATCCGTAGCCGGGTTCGCGGTTGCCGGGTCATCAGTTTTGGCCGGCCCACTCTGCTTTGCTGGCTCATCTTCTGCCTCTGTGTCTTGCTCCTGAGCTTTTCCTGATTCATCCGCTGCATCCTCCCCTGCAAAGCACAAAAGCGCCACGGCCTCAATAGGGTATTCTGCAGGATCATCATCCTGACAAGGTGCCTTCGGAGGAATTGTTGCATCTGGCGTACCAGACTCGAAAACATGAACCATGGTAGTTGGAGTGCTTTTGGGAGCCGGATCAAGGTTCACAAATTTAATTTAGGAGTAGGTATGTCCATCCTTTTGTTCCTACTATCATATCCGGGTTGCATCTTTTCCAGAACCATCCCTTGTGCGATGGTGGTGGCATACTACTGGGTCTACTTTTCAATAGCCACAAAATCGGCTTCTGTAAACGTGGTCTTGTCAACCTTGAACTCTAGAAAACCAATAGCTAGTAGTTCCGGCTTTATATTGGGATAGTAAGATTTGACCAGAGATAGGGTACGCATAGCTCCCTTAGGTAGACGAAGATCTCAATAAGGTACAACCCGCTTCACCGGCGTCCGTTTCTCTCTCGTGAGTTTACATGCGCTTATAGGGTGAAAGTCCCGTATCGGACGAAACGTCAGGAATCTTCCGAAGAGTTGGGTTCTACCAACTTGTTTTATGTTCCTATGGGATACCCTAACACAACCAAGCAGCTGGTTCCACAATGCTACCCCCTTTCGACGCCGTTACCGCGTGTATCCGTATAAGTCCGGTATTTCTCCTGCGGGTCTAGGTTTTCACCGGAGGGGGGCTACGGAGCGTCCGGGTCCCGACACAAGCTAGAGGGTGCCATACCATGTTAGTATAGGTGTGTTTTGGTCTTTGGATGGCAAATATTGCACTCCGGGGTGTGACCCGCTTCACCGGCGTCCGTTTCTCCCTCGTGAGTTTACATGCGCTTATAGGGTGAAACTCGCTTATCGGACGAAACGTCGGAAATCTTCCGAAGAGGTGGGTTCTACCTATGTGTTTTGTGTTCCTGTTGGCTACCCAAACACAACCAAGCAGCTGGTTCCACAATGCTACCCCCTTTCGATGTTGTTACCGCGTGTATCCGTATAAGTCCGGTATTTCTCCAGCGGGTCTAGGTTTTCACCGGAGGGGGCCTACGGAGCGTCCGGGTCCCACTAGTGGAAACAGGGCCATTTGTCCCGGGTCGTAAGGGCCAGTTGTGCCGGTTGTGCAACCGGGATGGGCTAGCCGGGACAAATGGCCTCCCCATTGGTCCCGGTTGTGCCAGGACCCGGGATGGTAAGGATGGCCCACGTGGCGAACCTAGGCCAGGGACGGCCAGGGAGTTCGTCCCGGTTCGTTTTAGGAACCGGGATGGATACCTTTAAAAATATATATATATTCCGCCAATTTTCCCCTGCCGGGCAGGTTTTTTTTTGTTTTTTTTTGGCTCCTGTCTCGCAATCCCCAACCGGCCTCCCCTTCCCCAACCACGTCCAGGCCCACGTCTTTAATTAAGCCCACTGGCGACATTTTTGGTCAAAAGGGCCCACTGGCCCGCGTCTTTTATTGTATTCGGTCAACGGTTCGCAGGGGTCAAAAGGGGCCACCGGCCAGCGGCCTAGTGGCTGGCTCGCCCGGTCCCTTAAATTATGACCACAAGGACGGTCAAAGGGCGCACGACCGCCTCGTCTTCCCGCCCCCTCCACTTCCCCACGCGCGCGTGGCCAGCTGCAACCGCCGCCACGCCTCGGCTCCCCCCCCCGCATTCATGGCCAGCTGCAACCGCCGCCATGTTCCGGCCCCCGGTTGGCATGCCAGCCTCCCCCGGGTCCTTTATAAAGGGCCCCCGCCGCCCGTACAGCCCATCCACCCGGCCACGCCCCAGCTAAAGCAACCCTAGCCACCATGTCCCGCTGGTTCTCGAGCGGCAAGCGCCCCAGGAACGACCACGAGGCCGGGTCCTCGAGCGGCGTGCGCTCCGGCGTTCCACCGCCGCCGGCGGAGGACTTCGGCTTCGGCCCAGGAGGCGTCCATATCGGCGGGCGGCCGCGCGTTCCCGTTCCGCCTCCGGCGTCACGCGTGCCGCCCCGCGCCGCGCCCAAGGGAAAGCGCTTCCGCCGGTATGTCCGGAAGTAGGAGGCCGAGTGGCACTGGGAACGCGCCACGCCGGTGTTCTGGCCGGATGTCCACCTTACGGACGGCTGGCACCTGAACCCGCAGCGCATTCCCGTGCCGCCGGCCCCGTCCAGCAATGAGGCCCTGCGCGAGGAGATCGACCGCCGGCGCGCGCTCCTGCCGGCCCGCCTCCTCAGGGACCGCGCGTACGCGCGGAGCTCCCCCTACTGGGCCACCTGGCTCCAGCAGGAGCACGAGCAGTGCCGCCGCTCCTACATCCCCACAGCCGAGCAGGTGAGCACCGCAGACTACCCCGCGCCTCCGCCGGGGAGGGAGCCGGAGCTTTGGCTCCTCGTGGACGACATCGCCGACCACGTCGACGAGGAGGAAGACGACCCCGAGCTCCGGGACAACATGGAGGAGGCCTTAGAGGCCTCCCGCCGCTCCCTCGTCGAGGACGAGGTCAAGCGGTGGGAGGCGGTCCTGGCCGCCGCTGCCGCCGACGCCAACGCCATGCCGCCCCCTTCGGCGCCTGCCCCTTGGTGGCAGGTGATGAACGCCGAGCTGGAGGCCTCCGAGGACCAGCCACCGCCGCAGCCGCTGCCCCCCGGCCTGGAGTACGAGATGAGCTGGGCCTGGACCGGCGGCGTATGGTCGCCGGAGGAGCTGCCCCCGCCACCGCCGCCGCAGCAGGAGGTGCTGCCCCCGCCACCGCCGTACGCGCCCCCGATGCCTCCGCAGCCACCGGCGGGCCCGCCCCAGCCGCCTGCCCACCTGTGGCAGGCACCACCCTACCACTGCATCTCCTCCGACGAGGAGGAGTAGGCCGGTGCCGGTGCGCCCCCCTAGGCTAAGCTACCCACCCCCCCAAGAAACGGCGGGCCGCCTGTGGCCGCGCCGCCGCCCCCTATATGTAAGCACGGCCGGCCGCCTGTGGCCGCGCCGCCCCCCTATGTAAGCACGGCCCCCGGGCTTTTTTAATATATATTTGTGTCGACAAAAACGCGTCCCTAGTCCAACCCCGCCGGCGGAATCAGCGCCGGCGGGATCTTCCTACTCGGTCCCGCCGCCGGCAGGTCTTCGCCAAGCCATGTCCGCTGTCCTGGGTGGTCGCTCGGCCTGGAGAAAGGGCCGAGATATTTATACACCTGGGCCTCTAGTCCCGGCCCGTGCCACCAACCGGGACTAGAGCCCCTTTGGTCCCGGTTGGTACCACGGGCCGGGACCAAAAACTAATTTCGAATTTCGGTGGCACCCTGCGCGCCCAAAATTTTTTAGCGCCAAAATTTGAAAATTGTTAAGTTTGCACATTAATAACTTCTATATACTTTCGAATTTGACAAAAATTCCAACATGAAAAATGCTAGAATTTGCATAACTAATTTAAATCCATTTTTCGTTTAACTAATTTTTTTTCTAACTATTGAAACTATTAATTATTTTACCATTTGTATATAATTTGAATATAAAAATGTTACAATTTTTGTTTTCTCTCGTGATCTTCCGAGTTAGGCCAGAGCATACAAGGCATCCCGGGTAATTTATATAAAGTTCGACAAAGCGAGTTGTACCTTATTGAGATCTTCGTCTACAACAGAAAAACCATAGTTTTCCTTCAAAGGTTTACTCTGCGCAGCAGACTTAAAGCAGAGACGGGCGGTCGGGCGGGGGAGACCGCGCCGTTGCTGTCGCGCTTTCCTCTCCTCTGCTCGTCCGTCGTCGCCGTCGCGCTCCCCTCCGCCTTCAACATTTGGGATCTTCGTTGTTCAGTTAGACGTTTCTCCTCCAAAAATTTATCATATCTGTTAAAGAAGTACCGAAGCTCTATTTCTGTTTTATCCGGTAGAAGCCCCCTCAATGCAATCGGAAGCAACTGCGTCATAATCACGTGGCAGTCATGAGACTTCAGGTTTTGGAATTTTTTTTCTACCATGTTTATTATCCCCTTTATATTCGACGAGAAGCCAGACGGAACCTTGATACTGTTGATGGAGGGATAATAACCCGGTAGGCCAACTCCAAGGTGTAATTCGGCCCAAAGGACGCTGCGCAAGACCCGGCTAAGGATAAAAGAACTTCTAGAAGGCCCAAGATTGTAGGCCTCGTAACCCGGATTGTGGGTTACGGTAAGGAAAGTTAGGGTTTAATACGCCACTACTAGGAAAAAGCTTACCCGTGACGCACCAATTCGCTTATCCGTGACGCACCAGGGCGCGTCACGGCTATCACGCCGCGCCTATTGGTTTATCCGTGACGCACCGAGCTGGTGCGTCGCGCCTATTGATACCCGTGACGCACCGTCACTGTGCGCCGCGGATATCGGGAGGCACGTCACGCCTAACTAAGGAGGTGCGCCACGGCTAGGAATATTGGTGCGTCACGGCTAAGTAATGCCTCCACGGCTAAGTTACTGGGTGCGCCACGGGTATGAACTTCTGCGCGTCACGGCTATCCTCCCTGGTGCGTCACGGGTATCCTTTTTGGTGCGTCACGGGTATACTGTGTTGTATTTTTTGAAATACACGGTACCGTATTTATACAGGTATATACACAGCTCAAATACAGAAAAATATCAGTAAACAAAATGTATCAAAACAGTTCTCTGACTAACAAATGATATATTATAGTTGATCATACTGTTTAATTAGAATTCCGAATAGCTACGTCAAACAGTTGATTATGAATACAACAAAGTGTTTATCATGGCAAATAGACCTACATCATACGGTTAATCATCGGGACCGATTACATCGATCGATGATGCTTCATCATCGGGACAAGTGACCTATCTAGTCGCCGATAACCTAATCATCTAACTAGGAACCATAGCATGACGAGCGAGGCGACGGCGACAAGAGCGGCTGCGATGGTCTTCATCCACGTGTTGTTCTTCTTCTTCTTATTTTGTTCCTCCTCGAGATGGATGAACCACCTAGCTTCCGCCGCCACTCTTGTGTTGTTGGATTTGTAGGCATTCCCTTTGAACTTGTTCACCTGCTCGAAGCAGTCTTCCCAGTGATCGTAGACTCCTGGAACCCTGCCTCTAAACACCACGTAGCACCTCGGCATCTGTAATGACAAGAAAGAAAAGCAAAAACAATAGTTTTAAACATGTCTACAATAAGTAGTAAGTGGAGAAATATAAAAGGCCATATGAGTGTGAACCAACTCTTGTAATCATCGGCATTTATACAAAAGATCGAACGAACATAGGACCGGAATAATATAAAAGCAATATAATCAAGCATTGACATAATTGAGCATCAGTTACGAATGGACGATTCATAACCGTAACGATGTGTGCCTCATATTTAGGGTGGACACATACAAGCGGCCGTAGGTGGTGCCGCTGCGCCAAGTGGGATGCACAAGATCGTAACTTTGTGAAAATCACAAGGCGCAACGGACCACCTAGGCCATCTGAGTGTGAACCAACTCTTTTAATCATCGGCATTTACTTATTCAAAAGATCGAACGAACATAGGACCTGAATAATATAAAAGCAAGATAATCAAGCATTGACATAATTGAACATCAGTTACAGAATGGACGATTCATAACCGTAACGATGTGTGCCTCATATTTAGAGTGGACACATACAAGCGGCCGAAGTGGTGCAGCTGCGCCAAGTGGGATGCACAAGATCCTAACTTTGTGAAAATCACAAGGCGCAACTGACCACCTCGGCCATCTGAGTGTGAACCAACTCTTTTAATCATCGGCATTTACTTATTCAAAAGATCGAACGACCATCATAAGTAGGACCGCAATAATAAAATGCAAGATAATCAAGCATTGACATAATTGAGCATCAGTTACAGAATGGACGATTCATAACCGTAACGATGTGTGCCTCATATTTAGGGTGGACACATACAAGCGGCCGTAGGCGGTGCCGCTGCGCCAAGTGGGATGCACAAGATCCTAACTTTGTGAAAATCACAAGGCGCAACGGACCGCCTAGGCCATCTGAGTGTGAACCAACTCTTTTAATCATCGGCATTTACTTATTCAAAAGCTCGAACGACCATCACAAGTAAGACCACAATAATGAAAAGAAAGATAATTAAGCATTAACATAATAAAGCATTTGTCACACGATGGACGATTCATAACCCTAACGATTGAGTTCGACTAATTTCGGAAAATGTAGCAAGCCTTACAATAGTTCTCACTCCTTCTGACTCATCCTCCCAGGGATTACAACGGGACAACCCTCCTGGGTGATGAAGGGCCTGTCGTCACAGGCAGTTGCTAGGTAGGTATCTATGTCGCGGTTCGGCATGTTGAACCGGCAGTAAAATGTCCCACTCTTGTTCACCACTTCATGAACGATTTTCGTGGCAAAGCACTTCTGGATATCATATATCTCTTCTCTAACCTTGTCATCGCCGACCATCGACAAGCGGGAGGCCCATTGTTGGACTTGACTAGGCAGGGTAAGGAACTGTTGATCCCGTACATACGCCCGCATATGATGGAGGACATAGTAGGTGTCTCGGTTACTGCCCGCCGGCTGCTTGACGCACGCGAAAGTCGTCGTGTGGGTGAACACCCGAGCGCCCTGAACGACCTTTTCCCTAGTGATTTTGCCCCCCCTTGCGTGGTAGCCGGTGAGAGCATTATCCAAAACTTTCTTCACGTTGGAGTAGTCTTTCTTCACCGCACTCCCTGAGTCGAGATACGTGGCATGCGAATGACTGATACAAATGCAGATGAGTGTGCATTGTGTATATCTGCGCGGAACAATCCAAACAAAGTGTTGGAAAGGAGCGATGAAAATCTAAAGAAAATCACTTTCGATTCGGCTAATAATATTGACTTACCCGGCAAAGTAAGGCACGAGGATGTAATCCTTGGTCTGGTTCGCCAGCATGAAGTCCCGGAGATATGTCGACGCGACTACCTGGTTCCCAACGCCGCACAACACGTCGTGGCGCATGTAGAAGGGGTCCGCTATCGCGATGCCCGGTGTATTATCCCTGATGACTTGCACCGCCAGACTGAGCGAGTATAGGCGGATCATGGAGTAGTGCAGCGGATTGCTATGGAACATATCGAAGATGTCCGAAAACCGCAGTACTATTCTATCCGCGCCGGTTGACTCGACGAAGCCCAAGTCCTTTGGCACCATGGCAATGAAAACCGGGTATGATGGATCCTTGGATTCAAGAAGACGCGATTCAAGAAAAAGAATGCTGTCATGCAAACTCCGGATATCCCCACTTGCGGCCTTGAGCTTGCTCTGGCTAAGCATAGGCTGACCAATCACATGCATCTTCGTATGCCTAGATGTAGGTGGGCCGTCCTGAACACGGAGCGGCATCTTAGCAGGCTGGCTCGCGGACTTTGCGGCCTTGGATCTAGGTCCTCTTTTCCGCGGCTTCGGCGCTTTCGGAATGATATCCTTCTCAATCTCCTCATTAGCCGCCTTACGGATTGTGCTAGGGCTGAAAATAACTCCACCCTTCGCACTTTTCTGAGTCTCGGTGCAGGGGCCGACATCTGGAGGCGTGTCTTCCTGAGAACCGAAGAGACGCTTGCAATTGGATTTATCCGCAGGAGGAGCCTCACCACGAGCCTCCGTGCTATGGTAGGGTTCTTCTGGAGGAGGAGCAACGTAATCTCCGCCATCAAAGTCATCAGCGATGAAATCCATGGCATCAAGATCAACGTCATTCTCCTGGTCTTGTGCCATCTCCATGTCACGGGTAGGCGACGGCGCGGCGACGGTCTTGCCATGGCTCCGCTCCGGAGCTTCTAGAGGGGTTGTCTTCGAGGTGGTGCCTCGCGCCGGTAGTTCTAGAGGCGATGTCCGCGGGGTGGCGCCCCTCTTCCCCAGGCGAATCTGGCTCTTCGTCCATTCCATGTTCCAAGGCATACACTGGAGCAGCGTCAGGGTATCGGGGTCATCTTCTTCTTGGTAGGGTTGAATGGGAGGCAACAAGTCGTCGTAGCCCGCCAGCACCCGAAGCACTCGAACTCTATATACGTCTTCGCGCATCGGCCTGTTGTGGAACCTGCGGGTTGATGGTTGAACGATCATACCCACAGCAACATCCTTCAACACGCCGTCCACTGTGTGTAAGAGAGTGCATGGAACGTCGTCGTTCTGCGGAAAACATGCAGGGCGTCAGAGAGGCCAGTCTAAGGCAAAGGAAGATCGACGCTCCAACGCTTAACTATTTACCTGGCTGGCGAGGGCGTCGAGCTCCTCTAGTGGCGAGGGGCCAACGACGACGGCGGGCGTGCTACTGTTCAATGGCGAGGGAGAACCGGCGGCGGGCGTAGAACCGATGGCCAGGCGGCGGTTGTTCGTTGGTGCACGCTCTTCATTCGGCGGAGGACCGCCCACTGTGGGCGTGCAACGGATGGTCAGGCGGGTAGAGGCGGGCGGAGTCACTATCGGCGCCATGGTGTAGGCGGGCGGAGTCACAAGTGGGTCCGCCATCGTGGCGTTGGCCGGCGAGACTCTGGACAAGTCTCTTGAGTTGCTGCCCTGCACGCTAGGCACCGGGCACGGCCCCACTCGACCTCCTTCATTCCATCGAGTAACCACATCGTAGATGGTAGGCAAAACGCTGCCCATTTGTTCTGCCAAAGCTGTTTTGACAATATTAGGAATATCGGCAACTTTGGCCTTGAGGTCTGCAATCTCGCGATCGCGGGCTTCGTCACGTTGGATATCTTCGATGCTCCTCTTTCTATTCCTTCTCGCCTCCCTGGGCTCCTTGAAGTACTCTCTGAGCTTCGTCGTCGTGCCCAGGCCACAAACTCGGCCACCTGACGGCCTTTTGTGCTTTTCCTTCCCCTGCGTCACGTTCACCGCCCTATTTAAAGTGTCGTCCCACGGGCCGTGCAGCCTCGGCATGGATGACGAGGTTCCACCACTTTCGATTTCTAAGTTCTGCACAATTAGCGTGAACCGTTTAGAATTCCACCAGTACACTATAATGCAATCGACTAGATCGTCGAGAGCAAACTAACTAGGGTGGTGTATTTACTTACCAAGTTGTCATACAACGTCTTCACCTTCTCATCATCGGTAGTATACTCATTAGCTACCGGGTCATATGTAAACCGGGCCCTGATGAAGTTTTTCGTCCGCGGCGAGTACTTTGCGAGAGGGTCAGGGATGCCCTGTTCTGCACGTTTGGCGTCCTCCTTCTCCCAATTGGGAATCGCCGCTCTGTAACCGCCGCATCCCAGTTTGTGGGAACCAATGTTCAACTTCCGCATCCTCTGCCCCCAATCAGCGTTAGCCTTGGCGACTTCGCTCTGGCAAAGTACCTTGAAGTCCCGGAGTTCATCTTCGGTGATTCTCGGCTCACTCGCTAAAACATCCTGCAGGCTATTTTTGGGGTCCAAGACCTTAACCTTCACCCGGTGTTTCCAGTTGGCCAAGGCGGTGTTCATCTTACCAATGGCGCAGTGGTTGACTATATTCCCCGCCAGATTGTCGTTATTGTACTTAAACGGCTCGTCTGGCGGATGCGGGTACAAGTATCGTCCGTGCAGCTTTCTAAAGAGAAGAACCTGATAATGTGCATTCTCTTTTTTCCTTAGATCATCGGTTAAGATCCTGACAGTGTCCCGGACAATGCAACCAATCTGGTTGCCGAATCCTCTGACCACCGCCTCGGGCGCGATTGGATACCCAAAGCTATCAATTTCCGTGATCTCTTCACGGTAGGTGCGGAGAGTGTTACTTTTCCGTTTTCTCGTTGCCGTCCTCTTCTTCTTGGCTTTGCTACCACCATCTGTCTGACCGCCGGCATCAGTGGTGTCATTTCCGCCGGCGGCGCCACTAGTGGTATCACCGGCGGCGCCACTAGTCGTGGCGTCATTCTCCTCGCCACCGCTAGTGTCCGCGTCAGCCCAGGCATCCGCCGTCGGGTCGTATTGCTCATCTTCTTCATCGGTGATTTGCCAGAACGGCTTAGAACCGCCGGCCTCGTCGTCGTGTGCCATGTTCTGAAGGGGGAAATTATTGGTTAATCTAAAGGAAACAAAAAATCGACATACTACTCGATCACGGGAAAACGGCTAAGTCCTAAATTCACGGGAAAATTTCGGCATGACCTTTGCTAATTTTCTAACACTAGAGTGCCCGATTCTCGCCGAAACGGAAATTAATCAACATTTCGGCGAAAATGGGCAACTCATTTGAATTCCCTGCAAAGTTTTAAACGGCTCGATGGCCGGACAGATTTCCAAAACATGATTCAAGCACACAGCTCAAGCACATACAACAAGAACCTTCACCACAAATCAATCTCCACAAGTTAATCCAACAACAACCGATATGATCTCTAAGTACACACCTATAGAGATTGGATATGATAAGTAACAGCAGCAGCAAATTCTCAGGAACAAGCAGCAAACAAAAGCAGCAGCAATTTCAAGAACTGAAAAGCGGCAAGCAATTTCAAGAACTGAAAAGCTTTATTTGTCCTTTTTTTTACAGTGAACCAATGCATCAATTACATACTTCCTACTCATGTACAGCTAGTTTATAAAATCATCTTCGGTGCTCATTTATTTTACACTAAAACAAAGTGGAATTTACAGCATACCAACACATGTAAAAGATACTTTGGTTCACTGTAAAATATACACATGAACTACTGTAAGAACACAACTTTCGGTCATATCTAAAAACAGTGAACCAAAAGAATAAATCGCATGGTTCAAATACATGTAAAACTAGGCATAATATCATGTAAGCATTTTTGAACAAGTGGAGGAGCAGGGCTGAGGAGCAAGTAGACCACAAGCACAAAACCATCCATAACCAACAAGCCACAGGTTGTTAACTACACAACATCTAGAAAGAAATTGCTAGATTATGCACAGAGAGCAGGCTGGGGGTATTTTCCTCAGATAGGCATAGAAGTGCTATGCTAAAGTTCATCACTGGGAATTAAAATGATCAAATCTATGCTAAACTTGGGCCTCCATGCTTTGCATCACTGGCCAGGGGCTTAATCAAGATGGAAGCAATTGTTCTTATCAGATAAAAATTGCTTGGCGGCAACCTCCTCCATGACATGGTCACCCCAAGAAGCCATCAGATTGGTAACAAGGAAACTGGAATCGATATGAATATAGCTAATGTTAGATGGCAAGTAAGTAGCGATACAACATTACAAGTTCTGTCATGACTCAAAACTTGTGCATACAACCAAAAGGTGCAACCAGTACCACTACACAGCCAACTCAACACACTTGCTACTAATATGGGCATAACAAACTGTAAATGGAAGCATCAGCATAGTGCAATCTTGCCATGGTCAGGAGGAAGGAAGGTTCCCAAAAAATAGCAAGACCAAAAAATCTTGCCATAGATACACATCCAACCAAATGCAATTGCAACTAATCGTGGCAAGATTAATTGTCAACAGGGACAACAATAAAAGGCCGCATCAGCTCTGTGCAAGCGCGGCATGGCCGGGAGAGAGGAATGCTCCTAAAATTAGCAAGATATTCAATACTTATTTACACTCCATCATCCTTTCTCTCATATGGTCAATTCGGTATACATATAAAGCAAATATGAGGTGTTCTGTGTGCATACTAAAGCTACAACATGGATGTGGTTGCATCCACAAAAAAAGTAATTTTTTTTACTCCTAAAGCGACTCCCACTAGTGGAGAACTATACTACTGTTCAGGTAGAGAATTCCATATTGCTGAATATAGTGCTCAATCAAAATTTTGAAGATGATGTAGCTCGGAGTGCACAGGGAATCAGAATCACAGTGGAATTTCTCAGCGGTACACAAAGAATTTCTTCATCTTAACGAAGGGAGACAGATTGTGGCAAACAAGGAATTCCACAACAAACTTTGCAGCGCTGTGCCAGTTGCGGGATCGAGGGGCGGGATCCTTGGAGAAGGGGAGGGAGAGGACTAGGGGGCGCACCTTTGTTCGTCGGGCTTCGAGGTCGATGGAGACGGGACAACGACGGTGCAGTCGATGGAGACTACAGGGACGATGCCAAGCTTCCTAGTCGATGGAGACAGGGACGGCCCCAAGCTCCTCTTCTCCTGGTCGTTCTCCTGGACCTGGTCCTGCGCCTGCTCCTCCTCCTCCTAGGTCGATGCAGAGGCGAGGTCTCGGTGGTGGTGGGAGGCGACTAGAGGGAGGGCAGAGGCTACGGCTAGGGCTTGGGGTGGTGGTGGGCGGCGACGAGAGGGAGGGCAGAGGCTAAGGCTAGGGCTTGGGGTGGTGTTGGTCGGAGGCGATAAGAGGCTAGGGCTTGGGAAGCAATGGAGGCGGCGGTGGTTCAGATCAAGATCGCGTGGATGTGGAAGAGGAAGAAGAGGGGAACGGGCCAGTCCTAATAGGTGGAAGGATAGCCGCGACGCACCTCTCATGGGTGCGTCACGGTTAAGTTAGGCGCGACGCGCCACTCCTACATGCGCCACGCATAGCTTACCCGTGACGCACGTAGGAGGGGCGCGTCGCGCCTAACTTAACCGTGACGCACCCATGAGAGGTGCGTCGCGCCTAACTTAACCATGACGCACCGAGGAGAGGTGCGTCGCGCCTATTTCTTTTATCTATTCAAAAAGTTTGTGCGCTGGTCTATAGCAGAACTAGCTGCTTAGCCCAGTGGCTGACCCCTTTGCCACTGCTCCATTGCCCCAAGTTCGAGTCCCACCCCCCATTTTTTCAATAAATGATTTTTTCCTTAGGAAATAAATCAATATAAGCTCAAAATAAATTGAAATAAATCAATATAAAATCAAGAAATTTGTTGATCAATTTAAACATCCTAGTTAGTGTATATATATTACATCGTCATCACTTCCTCGAATGCATGCAAACACCCAACACATCGTTGTTCTTAGAGCTAGCGTTTTACAATTTTCTTTCCCTTCTTTGTCGCGGTTGAGTAATTCAGTCCCGGAACACCGTGACTTCTTCGGTGGAATGGGCGACCCGTAGGTAGTGTTGTCCTGCTTCTTCTTGTTGTGTATTTCGTTCCATCGTCATTGTCATCTTCCATTTTCGGGTCGCCGTACTGGTCAAAGTCTTGCTCGTTGGCTACTCCATCCATTCCGATGATGTTTCTTTTGCCTCTCCGCACGACAACACGGCTAGGCCTTGTCGGGTCAGTAATGAAGAAGCATTGGTCCACTTTGTTAGCCAAGACCCATGGCTCATTTTTTGCGGTGACATTCGTGCCGGATTTGGCTTCAGGTATCACCATGGTGGTGAAATATTGTCCTTCTTTCCTGACGCTCTTTGCCCATGTGACACGGAACATTGGCACCTTCTCTCCGCAGTAGTCGAGTTCCCATATCTCGTCGATCCTACCATAGTATCTTTCCTTGACGTCACCTGTTAATGATTCCATCGTTACCCCCGAGTTCTGGTATTCGCAGTTCCGGTCCTTATTTGCCGTGTAGAATGTGTAACCATTGATATCGTATGCCTGATATGTCATGAGGTTATGTGCGGGGCCTTGTGACAATGTGAGTATGAGTTTTTCTTCTTCAGAATAAGGCGTCTCCGGTTGATCGGTCATAATCTTCTCCCTGAACCACTGTGTGAAATGGATGTTGTGCTCTTTGATTATTTCTGCTTCGGTCCTATGTTGACCCCGGTCACTGTAATACTTCGCGATTAGCAATTTGTGCTTTTCCAACCAAGGATCGACCACTGTTAGATGTTGTAGCGCGACTAGGTTTGCTCTGTCAAAGTCGTTGCGTCGGCCCTGAAAGTCGACATTCATTTCGCGCTGGCCCTCGCGGTGTCCCCATCCACCGAGCCTGCCAAAGTGCCTGTTTACGGGCAGACCAGGGTTCTCATCTTTGTCTAGAAAATTCGTGCAGAAAGAGATGCACTCCTCTGTCAGAAAGCCCTTGGCAATGCTTGCGTCTGGACGGGCCCTGTTGCGGACGTATCCTTTGATGGAACCATTCATCCTTTCGAACGCCATCATGGAGTGTAAAAACGGCGGCCCGAGCTGGATGATATCATCCACGACATGGACAAGGAGATGCACCATAATGTCGAAGAATGCTGGCGGGAAGTATATCTCAAGCTCGCATAGTATCACCACGATCTCTTCCTGTAGCCTTGCGAGTTTTTTCACGCCAATCGACTTTCGAGAGATGACGTCAAAAAAGTTGCAGAGTCCAAACAGCGTTTCGCGGACGTGCTCGTCCATTATCCCTCGAATTGCAACTGGAAGTATCTGCGTCATCATCACGTGACAGTCGTGAGACTTCATTCCGCTGAACTTCTGCTTTGGTACGTCTAGGTATCTGCTTATCTTCCCCGCATAACCGTAAGGAAATTTGACTCCAAGGAGGCACTTGAAGAATTGGTCGATCTCCTTCTCGCATAGCGTGAAGCACGAAGGGGGACAGTAATATTCCGTCTTCTTGGCCTTTTTGCCCTTGCGGCGACCTTCCGTCCCATCTAACACATCGTCATCGTCATCGTCATCATCATCCGGTTTTCCTCCGTGGAGCTCGCCCCTGATATTCAAAAATCTCAAGTCGTTCCTTGCTTTCGGCCCATCTTTGGTCCTCTCCGGCATGTTGAGCAGGGTGCCAAGCAGACTCTCGCACACGTTTTTCGTGATATGCATGAGGTCAAGGCAGTGGGGTGTGCGGAGAATCTTCCAGTACCTCAGGTCCCAGAGAACAGACCTTGTTTTCCATACACCCTCCAACGGCGCCGGCGCCTTTCGCTTCTTTCCCGGCGCAGGGCACTCTTTCCAGTTCTTCAACAGCTCGTCGATTTCCTCGCCGCTCCTTTGACGTGGGGCTCTTCGCATCTCAACTTCATTGTTGAACAGATCTTTGCGTTTTCTCCACGGGTCATCCTTGCGAAGCCACCTTCGATGCCCCAAGAACACGGTTTTCGATGACCCGGGGTTTCTCTCTAGCTGGAGATACGTAGTGTCATCCATGCACCTAACGCATGCACAGAATCCGTGCGCCACCTGCCCCGCGACATATCCGTAACCGAGGTAGTCATGCACCGTCGTGATGAGCGCGACTCTCAATGGGAAAAACGTTTCTCCATAGGCGTCCCACGTATTGGCTGGCTCGTCCCATAACGTGGCTAGCTCCTCTTCCAACAACTGGACATACAGATTGATGTCGTTACCTGGTTGTTTCGGCCCTTGAATAAGCATACTCATCTGTATGTACTTCCTCTTCAAGCACAACCAGGGGGGTAGGTTGTATATACATACAAACACGGGCCAGGTGCTATGGGTGCTGCTCTGGTTGCCAAAAGGATTTAATCCATCCGTACTCATGCACAACCTGATGTTCCTTGGATCGTCGCCGAATTCGGGGTATTCGATGTCTAGCGCCTTCCACTGGCTAGCATCTGAGGGGTGTGTCAGCATCGTGTCATCATTCTCCGGATCGGTTCCATCATGCTCTTCTGGCTTCTTCCTTTCCGCGTGCCATCGCATGAGCTTCGCCTGTGTGGGGTCTGCGAAATACCGCTGCAGACGGGAAGTTATCGGAAAGTACCACACCACTTTTCGAGGAGAGGCCTTCTTCCCTGTCTTGTATCGAGTTGCGTCGCACACCGGGCATATGGTTCTCTCCGCGTCCGCGCCCCGATAGATGATGCAGTCATTAATGCAAGCATGGTATTTCACGTGAGGTAAATCCAGAGGGCACACGACTTTTTTCGCCTCCTCGATGCTCGTTGGACACTTGTTCCCCGTGGGAAGACGGTCGTGCCAGAATGCCATGTTCTCATCGTAGCTCGCATCGGTCCATCGGTGTTTTGTCTTCATCTCGAGGGTCCTTAACGTTACGTTCAGACGGGTATCCTCGCTCACGCATCCTTCATACAATGGAGTAACGGCGTCTATCTCCAGTTGCGACAACTTCGATTTCTCTCTAGCAGCAGCTCTGGTGTTGCTAGTCTCCTTGAGAAGCAGAGCTTGGACATGAGGGTCCCGCACCCAGTCCGACGACGATGTCACGACATCTTCATCATGATGTCCTTCGTCTTGATTATGATCATGTCCGACATCTTCATCACGATGTCCTTCGTCTTGATTATGATCATGTCCTTCATCTTGATCATTATGTCCTTCATCATGTCCGGGCGACTCTTCATCTTCATCACTTGTCGGGTAAAGAGTGTAGCCATCCATAAAACCACGACGGATAAGGTGCGACTCCAAGTCACCAGAATCGTATCTGATCAAGTGTTTCAGTTTGCATCTTCGACAAGGACATCTTATCTCCGTCATGCTATTTCGAAACATTTCGTCCGTCGCATGTTTCATAAATCTAGCCACGGTGCCTGTGCTTATATGCATGGTTGCCTACATAGTAAAAAAAGATCAAATGAAAAATTAATTAGAATCAAATTACGTAATATATGGATATATGATGCATGCACATGGTCGTCGACGGAAAAATTCGGCATGACCTATGCTAAAAATAGGACATTCTCGGAGTGCGTGGTCGCCGAAATGGAAATGAATCAACATTTTGGCAACACATGTCAACTCATTTTTAAGACATCCACAAATTTCATCAAAAATACGCAACACAATTTCGCATATATGTATATATGCAACCATATATATGAATCTTTTGTGACGACGCACGGCGCCGACACACATACATACAACACATATACATATCGTCCCTCCAACAACTCACCAACTATAGATCTTGCCGACACGAGACCGAGAGAGTACGTTTGTATGTGGCTATAGAAAGTGAAAAGATGGAAGGGAAAGTGGTAATAAAGTGAGAGATGAGGGTGGAGACAAATGTTTACTAGATTCCCCACACATATATATCAAATAAAATAGGTTAAATAAGTTTTAAATGGTGGGAAAA
The DNA here is from genome assembly GCA_028641055.1 of Alopecurus myosuroides. Taxonomy (NCBI): domain Eukaryota; kingdom Viridiplantae; phylum Streptophyta; class Magnoliopsida; order Poales; family Poaceae; genus Alopecurus; species Alopecurus myosuroides. The sequence goes on from CM054060.1 coordinate 425,217,145, forward strand.
TGGGGGAAATGAGGTGGTGAGGAGGTGGGGGGCGACCAGATCTAAAATGGGGTGGAGATATGGGGGGATGGGAGGTGGGGGTGGTCCCAACCACTTAAATTCGTTCCAGGTATACCCGTGACGCACATCATATTCGGCACGTCACGGCTATGTTGGGTACCCGCGGCGCACGTTCCAGTGGTGCGTCACGGCTATAGATGCCACCCGTGGAAAAGATAGCCGTGACGCACCACTGGAATGTGCGCCGCGGCTACCCAACATAGCCGTGACGCACCGCTGGGTTGGTGCGTCGCGGGTATGCCTCGGAGGCTCGCCACCCCGGCCCCACACATAGGCGCGACGTGCCTTCCATTTGGTGCGCCGCGGCTATGCCTTTAGGCGCGACGCGCAGAAACGTGGTGCGCCACGGGTAATAGGCGTGACGCGCCAAATGTGATGTGCGTCACGGGTATCATCACTCCTATAGCCATTTTCCTAGTAGTGCGCCGTGTCCGGGTAGGATTCAGGGTGCGCCTTGGAGGGCAAGCCAGGGGGTTCGGGTGCTTTATAAACCGGCCCCTAAGTTAGGTTAAGGAGATCCAAGAGTTCTAGCAATATCGCTTGATATCGAACATCCAGTGTAACACGAGAGTTGAGTTAATATATCGAGATCGGAGACTCGGCGACTTGATTGCCGGCTACCAGATCGAGTATCATCATGTTTTCCTCTGAGCTAAACCCTCTCCCAAACGCCTGTGTCGTCTTGCCCCAAGATCAGTTACCCCCGGTAACGTCTGCCGTGATTATCCCACGACAGTTGGCGCCCACCGTGGGGCCTGCGTCCAAAGGTGTTTACATCACGGGAGAAACTCGGAAGAATATGGAGAATCTAGTCGTCGGCGAGGTCTACATCGACCACGAAGGAGAGAAGATGGTGGACGATTCCGGCTGGGGGCTAGAGTCGGATCACCTCGAATCCGGATCTATCATGACAATCGGCCAGATCAGCGTCTTCATCGGTATGGTACGTACTTCCGGTTCGATCCCTGACGACTTTGGGTTTGATTCTGTGTCAGGGAAGACCACCTATATCCAATCAGATGGAGAAGAATCAATTGGGACAACAAACCCGACAGAAGAGCCCACCACGAAGTGGGAACAGCCGGAGGAGCCGGCATGGACCCCGCATGGCCGGGTTGAGAAAGAAGATGATACCGAATCTATCCTGCATCTACTGGAGAACCGGTTGACGGAGAATCGGCATCAGTTACCAGTCAAGCGGCGGAAAACGAATTACATGCGAACACGTTTGGATTCCTAGCAAACCGGACACCAGGAGCGGGTCCTTCCAACCCTCAACACCTGACCCTGTTCGACAACAATCTGACTCTAGACCCCACAGTTCTCGCCACCGTTATTACTCCAGAAAACACGGCGGAACGTGTTAGGGATCTGGAGGTAGCCCGTCGCGCATTGGAGCAACAGAGAAGGCAAGTAGAAGCAGAAAGGCAAGGGATGGCCACACGCCAACGCGAGCTGGATGCACTGGAAACCCGGCTCCGAGAGGAAACGACTAGAATACATCAAAGGCATCAAACTAGATTACAAGCGTTGGGTGGAGTTATAAACCCGGCCGCGCTGTTTATCACACCTCAAGATCAGCCGATCCCAGCGGCAAACCAAGGAACTTCACCTCAAGTGGCAACTGCGGGAACACAGCCGATGAATGTGCAGGCCGGGTTACCCTTACCACAAACTGGAGTTACAACAGGCAATGCAGTACCCCCGCCACCACCATCACGGTTTCACACACCGGCGGGTCATTACAACAATCCCATGGACAACGTGTACGCGGCAACGCTTGCGTTGAATCAAATCCCCGTGAGAGAGTCACCCCACGCAGAGGAGACCCGGCGGGCGATAGATATGCTGTGCACTGCGGTAGCACAACAAGTTAATTACCCGGATCACAGAAGTGGAATGCATGGGACACCATATGTCAGCCAACAGCGAGGCAACGCCGACAATATCCAGACAAGTTCGGCACGACGGAGGGAAGAGCAGCAGCAAATGCCGCCTCCTCCACACGTTCAGGCAGTACCAGCAGCATTAGCAGCACAGGCCATCGTGGATAGTTCCACAGCCAGGAGGGCCATGGCCGGGTCTGCGGTACATGGGCCACCAGCAGTACCGCGTCCAGCCGTGCCCCCTGCAGGATCACACGTTTCCCGAGTAAGACCAGCTTCGACCATTCTTGCAGGACCTAAGTGTCTTTCGGATAGCATCAGGGCTGAACCTTACCCGGAAAAATTCAAAGAACCGGGTAAAGTAGTGAATTATGAGCCGACTATGGATCCGGAAACATGGTTGAGCAGTTATGAGATGGCCATGTCGATTCGCAATGCGTCCGAGAATCTTCAAGCCAAATTCATGTATCTAATGATGTCAGAGGGAGCAGCGAAGTTATGGTTCACCAATCTACCGGAAGGATCTATCAAGTCATGGGGAGAATTGAAAACTGCGTTTATCAAGCACTTTCATGGGACATGCAGAAAGTTATTCACTATTGATGACCTAGAGCGATATGTTCAGAAGAAGGGAGAATCGGCGCGCAGCTGGGTGCGCCGGGTTATGGAGATACTTCATTCATCTACAGATATTCAGCCCAAGGATGCGCTGCAAGCTATGGCAAAGACCTGCAAGTACATACCTTTAGTACAAAAGTTGACTCGCATGAAATCTAGTCGGAACGCTTCAGAAGTTACGATGGGGGAGCTGATGGATGCATGCAATAAACACGCTTCGACGGATACTATGGAAGAAGATGTTGATGACAAGAAAGGAAAAGCAAACCCAAGTAACGGCAGAACCGGCAATGGATCAGCGCCGGGTAATAATGGAGGTAACAATGGGAACAATCAGAACAAGCGCCCGTTTGATGGAGGCTCAGAATTTGTCGCTAGCACAGAGGCCGGATCTTCAAGACCTAGGGCAGACGGAAACTTCAATACTGGAAATCACAATGGAGGAAACTATCAAGGGCCACCAAGGCCGAGTAATAATTGGGACATATTCAGAATGGCATGCCCGAAGCACAGCAGGAACGGTAGGCCAGCTAACCACTCCTTGGAGTAGTGCGCCGACCTACAGAGGTGGAAGAATGAGGAAGTGAACAGAGCCATGCGAGGTGCAGGTCGGGGAGGAGGACCGGGTCCAGGTGGAAACCCGGGCAACGGCCCACCCCCAGCCGGTAACCCGGCAACCGGAAATCAATGTAACAACCAAGGGGGAGCTGGAGGTTTCCAGGCCAACCCCAAGCAATTGGGTCAATATCACGTGCACACTACAGGAAGTTCCAACAAGGACAAGAATATACTGAAACAGGCGGTAAACTCGGTGTCCTTGGCTGTCCCAAGATACCTGCGGTGGTCAGAACAGGACGTGACATGGAGCAGAAGGGATCACCCGGAAGGAATAGAACACCCGGGAGTTTTAGCGTTGGTAGTTGCGCCGCAGGTCAATGGGTATGAGCTGAAAAAAGTCCTGATGGACGGTGGAAGTAGCATCAATATACTATATTGGGAAACCTTTCTACGCATGGGTCTCAAGGAGTCTCAGCTACAAAAAAGTTCAACAATTTTTCATGGGATAGTGCCGGGTCACTCAGCATGCCCCGAGGGAAAAATCGCATTGGAGGTAGCTTTTGGGGAATCAAAGGATAATTATCGAGTTGAGTGGCTCACTTTCGAGGTGGTCAAATTGCGCAGTCCTTATCACGCGTTATTCGGAAGGCCGGCTTATGCTAAATTCATGGCTAGGCCGTGTTATGTGTATCTACAGCTAAAAATCCCGGGTCCTAAACAGACCATCACCATACATGGAAGCCGGGACATAGCGGCTGAGTGCGATGAAGGAGATGCAGCAATGGCTGAACAAGCTTGTAGAAAAGAGGAACTCAAATATTACCGTTCTCAAGCAGACCCGGATGACAGAATAGCCTTGAAAAAGCCGAGTACTGAAAGCGAAAGGGCAAAGTTCAAGGCAGCACGAGACACCAAGATGGTGGCTTTCATCAAGGGTGATTCACTCAAACAATCCACCACAAGAGAAGAAATTGCACAGCCGTTCACAGCCAGCCGCGTCATGGAAGCGCCTTATCCGGATTGGCTAGCAAACCCGGTACTCATAGTAAAAAAGATCAACAAGTGGAGAATATGCATCGATTACGTCAGTTCCAGATAGAATCCCAAGAAGAACTAAAGCAATGTAACGGGCAGCAGGTTCCAGACGCACTCTTTTCCTATCCAGGGTACCTAAGGGGACTGGAAGGTTTTTAATGAGGCGGCCTGCTGACCCAAAACTTTCTCGTATCAATAAAGAGATGGTTATCAAGTCTTATTTTATGATCTTCACTCCGGTTACAGATAAGTATTATTTATTGCTACCAGTACATCAGTATCATCAAGTATGTTGCATATTTATAGGTCTTGAGGGCTGATTGTTTGAATAGCACAGTTACAAACTCAAAGACCCGGCCTTGATGCCTATGAGTTATAAGGGCCGATTACTCGCAAACGAGTACGGCTGCAATCTTGTAACCGGACAAAGGAGTCAAATTTTCTTGACTTTTCTTACTTAAGCTCGATGTGACTCGCACTAAAGTGGCATGATTTGCTCGCTTACGATTACAATCAGCCATGAAGCCCAATGGGACTTGCCTGACCCTGTTTTCGTATAGATGTAACAACATGATATCCACGCGAAAGCCGGCTTACAGTACAAGATTGTCAAAAGGGTCATCTAAACCATAAGTTATGCAGAGTATAAGGCTAATAGCTGGAAACTCAACGTTTATCAAGCATAACTTCAATACTCACGTGAAACGGCTCTAGGGCTTGGGCTTAGTAAAAACAATTTGTTCTCTGGAAAAGACCACACATCCCAGACTCGGATTTCGGGCCTTGGGGACTGGGGATTTTGAAACAGAAGCAAGTTGTTACTAAGCTCAAAAAACCCTAACATCCGAATCTTGGGGACTTGGGGACTTAGAGAAAAGTCCGCCTGTCAGAACCCACGATGCTCGGAAACCGAGTCTCACAAAAGGAACCATAAGGAAAGCCGGATATCGAGAATAAGCTCAAAAACCAGATAAATATCAAGCTCATCCAGAGGCCAGAAGAGGCACGAGGTATATCAAGGAATTAAAGTACGTTACAAATCTTGGTACTAGTATCAAAGGTGCATAGATGCACCGACAAAAGAATATCTGTCTCGAACAAGAGCAGCGAAACGACCAAGGTATCGTGATAGCATTTGTTTACTCGGCTTCTTGAGTAGGGTCCACACCCTTGCCCTTGCCCTCCGGGTCTTGGTCCTGGACTTGTTCCGCAGCTCTCCCGGCATCATCACCCGGGTTCTTCGCATCAGGACGGGCAGGCGGGAGGACAGCCGGTGTAGAAGTGGTTGGCTCCGATCCTAACTCGGCCTCCCTCTTCGCGGTTTCTTCCCTCTTCCTGGCCGAATCGGCAGCCCATTTTTCCAAAATGTCAAAGGGTGGGGGTGCTTCCTCCTTCACGATTTTGCCTTCAGCATCGTACAAACTCATAAGCGTACCCAGATCCATACTATCGGCCAAAGTGGTTGCCGAGTGACGCACTGCGGATTGTATGGCCTTGAAGTCCTTAGGCCTAAACTTGGAGCCGTCTGCTTTGAATTCTGGAAACCTGGATACCACTTTTGCCGGCTCAAGCTTAGGAAAATAAGCCTTCGCCAGCGCAAAGGCCCGGGTCATACCAATCCGGCACGCCGAGCGTTTCCAGATCTGGATCCATGCAGGCACAGTGGAGCAAGCTTGGATAAGATTTTCTTCACCCGGATATACCTCAGTCGGCCACTTCACGGCATCTAATATATACTTGGTGCCGGCAAAGAAAGTCCGGAGCACAGTCTTTAAAGGTTTAGCCTTTGCAACAGCATCTTCTTCTGGGGTTGCAAGGTTAGCACCTGCAGTTGAAACAAAGAAAGGCCATATCAGTAATTCCGAGTATCATGTAACAAAATAGAGGCGTGAAAGCAGTCAGTAGCAAGAAACTTACTAAGCAAGATACGATAAGTATCGGTAACTTGCTCCGACAACTTTTTCAGTGCGGTTCGAGCAGTGGTACACCTTTTCTTATATTTGGAAACATTTTTCTTCAAAGTTTCCACCTCATCCTCAAGGGCCTCCCTCCGCTTTACCTCGGCAAGCAGCATTTGTTCGGTCTTGAGCAAAAGTTCATCAGACCGGGTGGCCTGTGCCTGTGAGAAATCAAAGTATGAGAATTAGTCGGGTATCATGGCAAGCCGATTTTCGTGCAGAATACCGAGCACAATTTCAACAAATTATACTCGACACTTGGGGACTAGATGGATAAGAAGAGATATTAGGTAACATTACCTGGTGCTCCGCTGCCATGCGCTCTAGCACATCTCTCTCCGAGGCCTTCATAGCAAGGAGAGTGCTCATCATCTGGTCAAAAGTTTCATTGCCCAAATTGGAAGACCCGGGACCTTGGGGACCTGGAGAAGGGACCCTCCTCTTGGTGCGAGAGGGTATCCGGGTCGTCCGAGTATCGGAGTCTGGTGCCCTTTCTCCCGCGCCCAAGTCTGCAGCTTCTTCCTCCTCGAGTATGTGCGAGGCTATGGGATACTCGGCCTCTCGGTCGGCTGGGTTTATTGGTGGCACTTGTTGTCCTTCTCCGCCAGCTGCGGCATGCATATCATCAGCCAGGTTCTCCGTATCCGGGTCATCGGTCTCCATATCTTCTTGGTCGCTAACAGTGACCGCGGCTCTATGGACAATGTAAGCAGGCAGTTAGCGTATAACCGGAAAAAAGGGATGAAAAGGTGATAAAGCATCAGGAAGGGAACTTTACCCGGGATTCACCACGAAGTCCGAGGGGAGCTCACTGCTGGACCCGGATGAAACTGAAAAACATCAAGTAAGACACGGAATTATCTTGTAAGGGGATGGGTTGGAAAGACTTTGATATTCAAGAAAGGATTAGGTGAATACCGACGCGTCGAGCCGGAGACGATGAAATGCCCGGATTAAGAGCACCATCACCCGGAAAGTTCCGAGTCATCCGGCGCTTGGTCGCGAACGGTTCCTTCAGATATGGCCAGGGGGACAACTCCCGGTTTAGTTTGTGCATGATATCAAGTGAGTATGGTTTAGAGGCAAGGAAAAGGTATGGAACCTTGAAGACGACCCCTTGGGGTTTTCTCTTTGCTTCGACCTTGACTGTTGGCTCGGCGTCGTCCTCGTCACTCGCTGACTCCACCTTGCCTTCAGTTTCTTCTTCGTCGTCCTTCTCTTCTCGTTCTGAAAGTTATCAGGATTTACAATCGGAAAATGAAGAACGAGCAACAGCGATTTCAAAAAATCTAAGTGAAACTCGGAATGTACCTTCATCCGAGTTAACGACGTCTTCTTTCTCCTCTGGAGTTTCAGAGCTAGGAGGAGTTTCAATCTTCCAAAAGGGATCATCGGCCTGAGATGAAGATATAAGAATAAGGGTTATTGGCCATATCGAGTGGAAAGTGTGAAGATAAAGATATGAAAGCCGAGTCTTTACCTTGGGGGCTGGGTTCTCGCGTGTGAAGGGTTCTAACCGGCTATATTCTGGATTACCTCCAACTTCTCTGTCAAGAAGCTCTTGATAGTCTTGTTGGTGTCTCCGGCTGCAAAGCTATGGGTGGAGTATCGGAGCGAGTCCGTGGTATGCCCCGAATACTCGCACATTAACTTAGTGCGGATGGAGTTGGGTTGGATCCGGAAATCGACCCAAGTCTTTACCAGGTTGAGCCCAATGAGACCTTGGGCCGAGAGAATGGTTATTTTGGCCAATAAAGGTTGAATTGCCTCCCTGTCCGAGTCAGGGGCAAAGGCGTTGAAGGTCTCGGAGATATCGAGGAGGCCCTCTGAGTAACCCGGCAACATCTTTTCGCCGGGTGGGGAGGTGTGCCGGCAATAAAAGTATGAGAGTTGCCAGTGTTTGACGTGGGAGTTAAGAGTAAGAGGTGGCATTAGAGAATTCTTGCGGCGCTGGATAGAGACCCCGCCGCAAGCAAGAAGTGCCCCGTCACCGCTTTCGCGGCACGGTTTGCACTGACACAGTTCAATAAAAAGAGCCAAACTGGGCGAAGTGCACAAGTATGACTCGGAAAGAACGATGAAGTGGGAAATATTTAACACAGAGTTAGGCCCTATGTCAAATATCCGGAGGCCATAGTGGCTTAGAATATCTCGAAAGAAAGGGTGACCCGGAGGACGGAACCCCCGGGTCACGTGCTCCACAAAACATATTACCTCATCATCTGCAGGTGTGGGCCGGGTCTCGTTACCCGGCACCCTCCAATGGATATCCTTTTGAGGGGGGAGAACCCCTAACTCGGCCAGTTCTTCTAATTTGGCCTTCGTGACCGTGGACCGCGCCCAGTTGGCGGATATGGAGTTGGTGGACTTGGCCTTGGCCGGTTGTTTCCCCTGCCTCTTGGGAGCCATGGGATTAACCTGCAAAGCACAAGATAGAAGAGTACAAGAAATAAGACTCGGAAACCATGAGTCATCCGAATATTTGCGAGTGATATCGAGAAAACGTGGAAGCAAAGAGTTATCCGAGTATCATTCTGTGGAGCAAGGTTACAAGTTATCCGGGTATCAAATATCGTTGCAAAAACTATGAAGGGTTTGCGTGTTGAAAGGTGTTTGGGGAAGATGGATGGTTACCCCTGTATCTACTACAAACAAAAGAGCCGGAAGAAGAGAATTTTCCGGGTGTCAACGGCAAGCGCGGAAATTTTGGGCGGCCCGAGCCTAGATTGGAGATTCCATTTCTAGGTTTATGGTGAAATTAGTGACTATGGGCAGTAGGCGAGTAAAGTGAAGTCTATATCCAATCCGTTGGATGAGTTAGAATGGATTCGAGCGACCTAATTCGGCGTGACCAGAAAAATGACCGGCGGGTTGACTTAGATCTAATTTTAAGTAAATCGAGAAATTGCAAGCACAAGTTAATGGATATGAGAGACTTACAGGAGGAGATCGAAGTGAAGCCCGCCGGAGGCAAATAGCACAAGCTTGATGCCCCTTTGCGATTCCCGGCGGGCAGGTCGGGGGTGCAGCGGCGGATCTTGGCGGCGGCACGGGGCGAACCGTGGCGGAGCGCAGCCGGCGGCAGATTGGCTCTGGTGACACGCGTGAAGTCTCCGTGATGATGTTCTGTGAGTTTGGGTGCGGAGGCGAAGAGAAAGAGGAAAGGGGGGAAATGAGCCGTCGTGGTTAGGTTAACCTCTCAGCACTTATTTATAAGGGTGTGGGTGGGTAAACCTAGCCTAACGGGTTGCAGCCGGAAATTTCGGGTTAACGGCTATTTGCCTGGATTTTGTGGGGTGTGCTTTGAGTGCTGAGCGAGATATCCGGACAGAAATAAGAAGGAGATATTCTCTAGAATATCAGGGTCAATTATCGAGTAAAGTTAGCCGGATCCTTAACATTCTTATCAGTGTGTTAACCCGGGAAGATAAGTAAAGACTTGGAGAAAGCCGGGTTACTATATGGCCACCGTGGAGTTAGGCCTAGCTATTTATTAAAGCTAGTTAACCCGGCCTCCATTGAACTTGTAAGTTTGATAATTTTGCAGGGAATAGCGTGCGCTTCAAAGAGGATCTTGTGATGCCCAAGCTATTCTGGGGACTACTGATGGAGGGATAATAACCCGGTAGGCCAACTCCAAGGTGTAATTCGGCCCAAAGGACGCTGCGCAAGACCCGGCTAAGGATAAAAGAACTTCTAGAAGGCCCAGGATTGTAGGCCTCGTAAACCGGATTGTGGGTTACGGTAAGGAAAGTTAGGGTTTAATACGCCGTGTCCGGGTAGGATTCAGGGTGCGCCTTGGAGGGCAAGCCAGGGGGTTCGGGTGCTTTATAAACCGGCCCCTAAGTTAGGTTAAGGAGATCCAAGAGTTCTAGCAATATCGCTTGATATCGAACATCCAGTGTAACACGAGAGTTGAGTTAATATATCGAGATCGGAGACTCGGCGACTTGATTGCCGGCTACCAGATCGAGTATCATCATGTTTTCCTCTGAGCTAAACCCTCTCCCAAACGCCTGTGTCGTCTTGCCCCAAGATCAGTTACCCCCGGTAACGTCTGCCGTGATTATCCCACGACAACTGTAAAGGACTTCAAAGAATATTTCCTTCTCTGCTTTAGTAAGAGCGTAGCTGCTTAAGTAATGGCGCCTATCTGTGTGCTTGTTGCTTGGGTATTTCATACGTTGCTGGTCCTCCCGTGCTTCTGGCTTATCTTTGGACTTCCCATACACGCCCAGGAAGCATAGCAGATTGACACAAAGATTCTTTGTCATGTGCATCACGTCGATCAAAGACCGGACCTCTAAAACTTTCCAATAAGGTAGCTCCCAAAATATAGATTTCTTCTTCCACATGGGTGCGCGCTTATCAGGGCCGTACGGAACTGGTTGGCTGCCAGCAGCCTTACCAAAGATTACTTCTAGGTCCTTGACCATATTGAATATATCATTACCACTACGCAGATCAGGCTTCTTCCGGTTATCTGCCTCACCGCTGAAATGCTTCCCTCCTTTCTTTCTTACGGGATGCTTGATCAGAAGAAATCTACGATGCCCCAGGTATACAACCTTTTTACATTTATCCAAAAAAAACACTGTCAGTATTATCTAAACAGTGTGTGCATGCATTGTATCCCTTGTTTGTATGTCCGGAAATGTTACTAAGAGCAGGCCAATCATTGATGGTTACGAAAAGCAACGCCCGTAGGTCAAATGGCTTTTGTTCGTTCTCATCCCACACACGTACACCTGGTTTGCCCCACAATTCTAAGAGTTCTTCCACTAATGGCCTTAGATACACATCAATGTCGTTGCCAGGTTGCCTCGGGCCTTGGATGAGAACTGGCATCATAATGAACTTGCGCTTCATGCACAACCAAGGAGGAAGGTTGTACATACATAGAGTTACAGGCCAAGTGCTATGACTGGAGCTCTGCTCCCCAAAAGGATTAAAGCCATCTGTACTTAGACCAAACCATAAGTTTCTCGCCTCTCCTGCAAAGTCTGGGAAGTCTCTCTCGATCTTTCTCCACTGCGATCCATCGGCGGGGTGCCTTAACTTTCCGTCTTTCTTACGGTCTTCTTTGTGCCATCGCAACAACCTAGCATGCTCCTTGTTTCTAAACAGACGTTTCAGCCGTGGTATTATAGGAGCATACCACATCACCTTAGCAGGAACCCTCTTACGCGGGGGCTCGCCGGCAACATCACCAGGGTCATCTGCTCTAATCTTATACCGAAGTGCAGTGCATATCGGACATTCATCCAAATTCTCGTACTTCTCACCGCGGAAGAGGATGCAGTCATTAATGCATGCATGTATCTTCTGCACATCTAATCCTAGAGGACAGAGAGCTTTCTTTGCTTCATACGTACTCTCAGGCAATTCGTTATCCTTTGGAAGTTTTGGCTTCATTAAATGAAGTAAACTCTCAAATGCCTTGTCAGTCACACCGTTCTGTGCCTTCCATTTCAGCAACTCCAGTGTGGTACCGAGCTTTGTGCTACCATCTTCGCAATTTGGGTACAACAATTTTTTGTGATCCTGTAACATGTTGTCCAGCTTCAACCTCTCCAATTTGTTTTCACAGTCTTCCCTTGCATCAGCAATAACTCGGCCAAGATCATCATCGGTCTCTTCTGATGCCTGTTCTTGATCACCTCCTTCTTCTCCATTCTCTTCCATTGCAGTATCGTCGTATTCAGGGAACAAAGGATCTTCTTCTTCTTCATCGTCTTCCATCACAACCCCTCTTTCTCCATGCTTCGTCCAGCAATTATAGCTGGGCATGAAACCTCTCCGAAGTAGATGGCCGTGAATGATTCTTTCGGAAGAGTGCTCTCTGACGTTCCGACAATCAACACATGGGCAACACATGAAGCCATTATCTTTGTCCGCCTGAGCTACAACAAGAAATGCATTCAGGCCTGCCATATACTCGGAAGTGCGTCGGTCACCATACATCCATCGCTGCCGTGCATCCAGCTGCATCGTATAATTAAGTTTATCAAAATACATTACAATAACATATTAAGACGACAAATACTACTTTTTTATGTATCAGTTACAGATGAAAAAGATAAGTTTGTTAACCTCGGTCGAAGATACCATTTTCAGTGAGCTTATGTGCGGCTCGGGAATTACGTCGAACACCTCGTGTGCATAGTAAAATAAAACACACTAACACCACACTCTCTCACACCTCCAAGCAAAAAAAAAAGATGGAAGGGGGGAGGGGCTGGGGCAGTATATATAGGGGAAGGGGGGCATTGGTCCCGGTTCGTGGACTGAACCGGGACAAATGTTCATGCGCGTGCCACGTGGCATGTGGCTAGGCGTTGGTCCCGGTCCGTGGCACGAGCCGGGACCGATATGTCCCCCACGAACCGGGACCAATGCCCCCAGGCGATTCCTGTTTCCCCGGGCGCACGAACCGGGACCAAAGCATGGCATTTGTTCCGGATTCGTTTGCAACCGGGACCGCTGCCCCCTGGACGAGAGGGGTTGTTTCCACTAGTGAGAGAGTTTCCAAAGCCGGATCCACTCAGGAACACAAGAAAGCTCCTTCAAAGCGTCCCCAAGTCGTGTGGGAGGCTGTGTCCATCCCCGCACCCCTGAATACAGGAAGCAGTACCACGATACAGCTGCTTCACGAGATTGTAAATCAGTTTTAGCTTAATTGGAGGGTTCTGACGATTGTTTCCATGAAGAGCACCTATATTTTCCAAAGTATAAACATAGGTTCACATTAGCTACTGTATAATAGAATGGAACTATTACAAATAACAAATAACAGGAGAAATCCGGCTTACCAAAGCAAGCTGATGTTATTTTGTTCAGAGGATCAAGCATAGACTTGAGTCTTGCCTCAGATTGTTTCAGTTCCTCAGCAACATTCTCTTTGGATTTTAGTAGTTCCTTACCTTCATCCAACTGTGATTTACAAGTTTCTAGTCTTTGCGTCATAGTCATGGGGAAAGTTGGAAATCATTTGCCAAATCCTCAGTTTTAGAACGCATATCAATCTCTTTCTGCAACATAGATTCTAGCTTGTGGTTCTTAAAGGTGGAAGCTTCCAGTAGTTCTTTAAGCCGACTTATCTCTTGCTCGGATTCACTTGACAATTTTTGTGCAAAAATAAACAAAAGTGAGTCCCATGTTGCTGCAGGCATGCAACCCGGCTCTTGGGAGGTACAGTTTGAAAAGCTAAAGCATACAACAAGCTGTGGGCAAAGATAAAAGCTAAGACATGGGGGCTATTGGTAATACATGTTTTTCTAGAAAAAAAAATCATATTTTGAAGTACTGGATTGCTACCAGTAGTCAACCTAGTACTTGGGGGCTACATGATTCAAAAGCAAAACATATACAAACACAAACTCCAACTCATTGTGCAAGGCAATTGAGTAGGAGTTTGGGGGCTATATGGATAAACAGGTATAAGCAAACGATGTACCTCGTAATTTTCCTTCATACTGGCCACTATGTCAGTTTCATGGTCACGATTCTAGGAGACTTGTTTTTCATATTCCTTGAGCAAGGTATCCATTGCTCCAGCACCAAACAGGTTCAACTTTTCTTGAGAATTCGGGTTTGGCTTATCTTGACAAACTGTCGGCTTCACCTCGAAGGATACCTTGGCAACTACCGTACATATAGCATTTTTTCCACCACCCTCTCAGAGAGAAAAGTGACTTGATCATCCTGTGCAGCCTGGGATAGTGGGTATGTCGGATCAAGAGTCGGAACTCTGGTTTCCGGCCCTGTCTGTGCAACATCAGGAATAGTGGTCTGAGGGGACACTGTATCAACATGCCTTACGCTCGATGATACGTCCATTTTTCATCACCGTTTTATATTGTTATTTTCTATTATTCATCGATATATTTCATGTTATGATGCATCTCTTATGTTATTTTATCTTATTTTGCATGTTTCACAATTTTTGGAGAATAAACACCGGGACCAGAAATCTGATGGAAAAAGCACTGTCAGGATACCATATTTTAGAAGATCAGAAGAAGAGGGGGACACCGGAGATGTCTTAGAAGCCCAGAAGAGGGAGTCAGCCACGAGGAGAGGCAGAGGGGGGCACTAGTGGCCCACTTGGTCGCGCCGCCACGTGGTGTGGCCACCCTGGCCCACCTCTGGTCGATATTTTTCGCGTACTTGACCCCGAGGGAACCCTAAGCTCCATACCATCATCGAAGAATTACGGCGGAAAACACCCGAGAGAGAAAATCTTTCGGGCAGGGAGAAATCTGGCTGGGAAATTCCTCTCCGGAGAGGGGAAATCATCGCCATCGCCACCGTCATCGCTCCGGGCATCATCAAGATCGTCATCGTCATCATGATCACCACCAGCACCATCACCCTCATAATCCACCGTTATAGCGCTGTAACAATTAGGGGCCTCTATCGTTGTTTTACATTAGATATCTCTCCCGGTGTGGATTACTTGTTAGTAGTTGATGCTTGTGAGATTTATCGGTGTTAGTACTTTATGACCAGATCATTATCATCCATTATATCACCTCTGATTATGATATATATGATGTATTGTGATTAGTTTGTTTAGTTCTTGAGGACATGGGAGAAGTCATGATGTTAGTAGTGAAGTTATATTTAAGTAATATCTCGTGTTTCGGTCTTTAAGTTGTGGTGCTACTCTTCTAGTGGTGTCATGTGAACGTCGACTACATGATACTTCACCTTTTATAGGCCTAGAAGGATGCATTGTGTATTTGTGTACTAATTTTGGGGTTGCCGGAGTGACAGAAACCTAAACCCCCGTTAGGAAACCAATGCACGACGGAGCGTAGAATCCCGGAGTTTTAAGGATGTGGTTAGATTTATCTTAATAACTTTCTTGTATTTGCGGATGCTTACGAGGAGTATAATCACAAGTATGTATTAGTCCTAGTTGGGCGGTGCATTAGCATAGGTTCACCCACATAACACTTCACGAACCAATGGATATTAATCAATTGTAACGAAGCGAAAGCACTTGACGAAACTCCCATGTGTCCTCGAGAACGTTTGGTAGTTATAAGTAATACAACCGGCTTGTCCTTTTCTCTCAAAAGGATTGTGCCACTCGCTGCAATATTATTTACTGCACTTTATTTACTCGCACTTTATTTATCTGCTATATCAAAAACCTCCAAAAACCCGTTTGCTAGCGTTTACAGTCAATCCTCTATCCAACCTGCTTGTCAACACCTTCTGCTCCTTGTTGGGTTCGACACTCTTATTTATCGAAAGTACTACGATACACACCTATACTTGTGGGTCATCAAGACTATTTTCTGGCACTGTTGCCTGGGAGTGAAGCGCTATTGGTAAGTGGAATTGGTAAGAGAAAGTTTTACTATGAGTGTTGTTTTTATTTCTGTCTGCTGTTTTATTTCATTATGGAGAATACTTTTGGTTCTCTATTTAGGGGTACTTTTACTGTTGCTACTAGGGTAGTTGGTAACCCGTCTTCTGCTGAACTAGATCCTTATAAAATACCTATGAAAATTGTTTGACGTGTTATGGATAACTGCTATTACGGTGATGGAACTGTCCATCCCGGTGACCATTTGCTCTTTATACATGAATTATGCGAGTTATTCAAGTGTGTAGGTATTACATTGGATCAAGTTAAAAGGAAATTATTTTCCTTATCGCTGAAAGGAAGAGCCGCTAAATGGTTCAAATTACTGAAGAATGTTGAATCTATTGGATGAGAGGAAATTGTTCCTCTCTTTTATTCTAAATTATATCCTCCTAGTGAGATTCATAAAGACCGGACTTAAATCTATAATTCCTGGCCTCGTGATGGAGAGAGTATTGCCCAAGCATGGGGGAGAATGAAGTTATTAATGCTCAAATGTCCCGTTCATGAACTCTCGAGAAATATTCTTATCAATAATTTTTATGCAAGGCTTTCTCTCCATGATAAGGATTTATTAGATGCTTTTTGTTCTGGATCATTCAGACGTATAAAGGAAGAAGCTAAATGGGATCTTCTTGATCCTATTCAAGAGAACACTGAAGGATGGGAGAACGAAAAAGGTAGAAAATCAGGTATAAATTATGATTATGAATGCATTAAATCTTTTATGGGAACCAATGATTTCTATGTTGTTAGTGTTGTTTGTGGTCTTGATTCACAAAAAGAATTATAACAAGCACCATGTACCTTATAAAGATATTGTTCCTGCTAGTAATATAGAAGTGCATGCTGTTAATCCTGTTGTTCCTGAGCCATATGTTGAAAAAATTCCTTTCCCTGCTAAGGTAAAAGAACACTCTATGGTGGCTTGTGTGGTTAATAAGAGTAATAAGAAATCTATTGAACGTGATGAACAAATAACTATTGAACCTGCTGTAGCAATAGTGAAATATCTTGTTTGTGGAAATGTGGAGGATGAACACATTGTCTTTTGTGAGGATGCTTCTGATATTGTTTCCCATCCTCATAGACCTAAGAAAACTAGTGTTCATGTGCTTTCTGTTAAGATTGGTGATCATTGCTATTATGGTTTGTGTGATATTGGTGCTAGTGCTAGTGCTATACCTTATGAGCTTTATAGATAAATTATGCATGAAATTGGTTATTGTGAGCTTGAAGATATTGATGTGGTTATTCAGCTTGATATTAGAGAGATTGTTTTTCCAATTGGTATTGTTAGAGATGTGGAAGTCTTATGTGGTAAAGCTAAATATCCCACTGATTTTCTAGTACTTGGTAAAGCTTCTAGTAAGACTTGTCCTATTATTTTTGGTAGACCTTTCTTGAACACTTGTGGTGCTATTATAGATTGTAAAAGAGATAAGATTTTGACTAAATTTGATAGAAAATCTTATGAGTTAAATTTCTCCAAATTTGCTAGAGAACCTTATGAATCTAAAATTCCTGATGAGAATTTTAGAGTTGAACAACTTTCTTCTATTGCTCTTGCTCCTAACAATGCTTTGCAACAATATATGGAGGATTACGAGAGTGATGTATTTATGGAAGAGAGAAATGAGATTGACGATATTCTTCTTCATCAACCGGTGATACTGAAACATAATTTACCTGTGGAAGACTTGGGTACAACATTACTACCCAAGGAGGATCCTGTCTTTGATTAAAAACCTCTACCTGATGATCTTAAATATGCTTATCTTGATGATAAGAAAATATATCCTGTTATTCTTAGTGCTAAACTTTCAGGTGAAGAAGAGGAAAGATTATTGGGAATTCTGAAGAAACACCGTGGAGCTATTGGTTATACTCTAGATGATTTGAAGGGAATTTCTCCTACTATATGTCAGCATGCTATTAATATTGAACCTGGTGCAAAGCAAGTTGTTGAACATCAACGCCGTTTCATTCATAAGATGAAGGAAGTGGTAAGAAATGAGGTATTAAAACTTCTTGATGCTGGTATTATTTTTCCTATTGCTGATAGTAGATGGGTGAGCCATGTGCATTGTGTCCAAGAAGGAAGGAATGACTGTTGTGCCTAATGAAAACAATGAGCTGATTCCACATAGAGTAGTAGTTGGTTATAGAATGTGTATTGATTTTAGAAAGTTTAATAAAGTTACTAAGAAATATTATTATCCTTTCCCCTTTATTGATCAAATGCTAGAGAGGTTGTCTAAGAAAACTCATTTTTGCTTTCTTGGTGGTTATTCTGGGTTTTCTCAAATTGTTGTTAGGAAGCAAGATCCAGAGAAAACAACCTTTACTTGCCCTTATGGTACTTATGCTTATAGACGTATGCCTTTTGGTTTGTGTAATGCTCCTGCTACTTTTCAAAGATGCATGTCTGCTATTTTTCATGGTTTTTGCGAAGAAATTGTGGAAGTATTCATGGACGATTTCTCCGTATATGAAACTTCTTTTGATAATTGTTTGCACAACCTTGATAAAGTTTTGCAGAGATGTGAGGAAACTAATCAAATTCTTAGTTGGGAGAAATGCCACTTTATGGTGAATAAAGGAATTGTTCTTGGACATAAAATTTCTAAAAGGGGTATTGAAGTTGACAGAGCTAAAGTGGAAGCCATAGAGAAAATGCCCTGTCCTAGGGATGTTAAATGTATTCGTAGTGTTCTTGGCCATGCTGGTTTTTATCGGAGGTTTATTAAAGATTTCTCTAAAATATCAAAGCCTCTTACTAATCTTCTTCAAAAAGATGTACCATTTGTTTTTCATGATGATTGTAAGGAAGCTTTTGAAACTTTAAAGAAGGCTTTAACTACTGCTCCTATTGTTCAATCACCTGACTGGAATTTACCTTTTGAAATTATGTGTGATGCTAGTGATTTTTTTGTAGGTGTTGTTCTTGGACAACGCGTAGATAAGAAGTTAAATTTTATTCATTATGCTAGTAAGACTCTTGATGCTGCTCAAAAGAATTATGCTACTACTGAAAAAAGTTCTTAGCTGTAGTTTTTGCATGTGATAAGTTTAGGCCTTATATTGTTGACTCAAAGGTTACTATTCAAACTGATCATGCTGCTATTAGATAACTTGTAGAAAAGAAAGATGCTAAGCCTAGGATTATTAGATGGGTGTTGCTTTCACAAGAGTTTGATTTGCATATTGTGGATAGGAATGGTGCTGAAAATCCTGTTGCTGATAACTTTTCTAGGTTGGAAAACATTACTTTTGATCCTATTCTTGTTAATGATAGTTTTACAAATGAACAGTTGGCTGCAATAAAGGTAAAGTCCCATGATAGTCCATGGTATGGTGATTATGCTAAATTTATTGTTTCAAAGTATTTGCCTCCAACATTTACAGCTCAACGAAGAAGAAAATTCTTCTATGATTTGAGGCATTATTTTTGGGATGACCCACATTTATATAAAGAAGGAGTAGATGGTATTATGAGAAGATGTGTTCCAAACCATGAACAACGTGAAATATTGAAGAAGTGTCATAGTAGTGCTTATGGAGGACATCACGCTGGAGATAGAACCGCACAGAAGGTTCTACAATCAGGTTTCTATTGGCCTGCCCCCTTTAAAGATGCACGTAAATTTATTTTATCTTGTGATGAATGTCAAAGAGTAGGCAATATTTCTAGATGTAATGAAATGCATATGAGTTATTCTCTTGTTATTGAACCTTTTGATTGTTGGGGATTTGACTTTATGGGTCCTTTTCCTCCTTTGAATGGTTACACTCTCATTCTTGTTGCTGTTGATTATGTTACTAAGTGGGTAGAAGCTATACCTACTAAAAATGCTGATGGTGAGACCTCTTTGAAAATGCTTAAAGATGTTATTTTCCCTAGGTTTGGTGTGCCTAGATATCTTATGACTGATGGAGGTTCTCATTTTATGCATGGTTGTTTTAGAACGACCCTTGCTAAATATGATGTTAACCATAGAATTGCCTCAGCTTATCATCCTCAAACCAGTGGGCAAGTAGAATGTCAAATAGAGAAATTAAATCTATCTTGCAAAAGACTGTTAATAAATCTAGGAAGAATTGGTCAGATAAGTTGAATGATGCTTTATGGGCTTATAGAACTGCTTATAAAAATCCTATGGGCATATCTCCCTATAAAATGGTTTATGGAAAAGCTTTTCACTTCTCTTTAGAATTAGAACACAAAGCTTATTGGGAAGTGAAAGAATTAAACAAATATTTTAAACTTGTTGGTAAGAAAAGAATGCTTGATATCATTTGGATGAATGGAGATGTGAAGCTGGAAATGCCAAGGTCTTTAAAGAAAAATTTAAACAATGGTATGATAAAATAATCCTTAAAGGAGAGTTTCATGTTGGTGAGAAAGTTCTATTGTATCGGTCTCGTCTCCGATTTTTTGCAGGAAAATTACTCTCCCGATGGGAAGGACCTTATATTATTGAAGAAGTGTATCGTTGATGGCTCCCAAGTGCAGGAGATCAATTGTAGTACTTTTCGAATTAGAAAGGTTGTCGAACCCACGAGGAGCAGAAGGAACTGGTAAGTAGAATAGCAAAGGAATAATAAAAGCAACAGGTGTTTTTGGGTTTTAATTGTGTAGTGCAAGTAAAGTAAAGTGCGGAAAGTAAATTGCAGCAAGTAGTAGGTCTCAATGAGAGACAAATCCCAATCCTCTAATGCGCAAGAGGACAAGCTCAAGTGTGTGTTTGTGTCTTACATGTGGAAAACGTTCCCGAGGGTTGCACGGATTTAGCTGGCATAGTGATTCATTGCATAACATGTTTGTATATCTTGTCTAGTTTTAATCTTCTTCGGACGGAGCCACAAATAGGAATAGCTAAATAAATAAACTATCAACCCTTATGATGGATCATGTAGCCAATTAAATGACAGCACAAGAATTATTAAGACATGATGTCCCACCATAGCCTTATGCTCTAAGGTCCCCGATACAAGTACCCTCATAATGCAATTCAACGACTCTGTCTCAAGTTCCTGTCACCTAAAGACAACATCACGTCACTACACTACGGTGTTCTCCTATGAGCCCATGTAGGTGAAGTGTTGTACAGTCGATGTTCGTACAACACCATCATAGAATCACATAAAAGATAAATACTAGACCAAATAACAACTCATCTCATGTAACGAATCATTGCCAATTCATCCTATGCCCTCAGGAACATGCGGGAACTACTCACAACGTGCAAACATGATCATGTATGGTGACATATGTGGTACAACACAATCTGAAACAATGGATCCACCACCAAATAATGACAAGTACTCAATCCCAAACATGCAACGGAGTACAATAACACGTATCTAGGGTGTAGCAATGATCAAACTATGAGGGGAACGGAGTGGATCACGGTGATGGTGATGGTGGAGATGCAGGTGCTGGTGAGGATGGTGATGGAGATGCCTCCTCCCACGCCAAGGAGGAGATGGGGATGATTTCCCCTTTCTCCGGAGCTCTGGAGCAGCAGGATCTGTCTTCCCCGCGGAGAGTTTCGAGAGTTTCGCCGCCCTGGCGGCTCTGTCTCGTCTCGGGAAAATTAGGGTGTTCGTTTTCGGGGAAGACGGAGTCGTCAGCAAAAAGACCTCGAGGAGGAGGTGATGTGGGCCCATTTGGGGGCCCCACACGCGGCCTGGGAATCTGGCCGCGTGGGCTACCCCCTTTTGGGACTCCTGGCCCTCCTCCTTTGTGTCTTGTGCCCACGGCCTTTCTCCCGAAGAAAAACTGACAGGGTTTCTTTCCTTTCGCAATTTGGATACCTGTAGCTCCTAAAACATCAAATACATGAAAACAGGTGTTTTCTGACACCGAGAAATTAAATATCAAAAATAGGGACTTTGTAGGAAAGTCCCATAAAATCATCTAAAACATGCAAAACAATGACATAACATTGATAAAACATCACAATAATGCCTATATGGAGGGTATAAATGATGATATAAAATGCACGTATCAACTCCCCCAAGCTTAAACCTTTGCTCGTCCTCGAGTAAATAAGGACATAGATCATTACATGCATCAATGGACTTATGGTTGATAAATAAATACGGGCATTGTATCATCATCATGTTCAGTTATAATGCAAGATGAATGAATAGAACTCATACACATAAGGATAACATATTCGAAGCTCTAGCAAACACCCCATACTTTTGAAAGCAAATAACCATTGTATGTTGGACAATCGAATTATACTCTTTAATTTGGAGAAAGATAAATGAGTAGAGGTAAAACATGATCAAGTCTCATTTAGTTTCCAAACTATTCAGCTTAAATTACTAATTGTAATGTGGCATCCATTGGGCTAAGACTCTCATTGCCCCTTTATCATTAGCATCTTAATTTATGAATGTTGAAGTAATGTGGTTGAAAAGGTGTTGGTTGAATGTCTCATGCCCCGTGAGTGTGAAAACCTACTCCATGATTACTCAACTTAAGATTCCTAATAAGCTTTGTACAATCATAATAAGTATTAATGACATCATAGAGAATTGCAAAGAGGTACCTCTTGCCCCATGACATAGAAACCAGCCCATGTCACAATAACAAGATGAACAAACGGAGTAGACTCATCATCCTTTTTTATTTCATTCACTATATGCATAGCTTCTTATTTTATTGTAGGATGTGTTTGTAGAGTCCACT
Organism: Alopecurus myosuroides; assembly: GCA_028641055.1. Classification (NCBI taxonomy): domain Eukaryota; kingdom Viridiplantae; phylum Streptophyta; class Magnoliopsida; order Poales; family Poaceae; genus Alopecurus; species Alopecurus myosuroides. Next base: position 425,239,345 of record CM054060.1, read on the forward strand.
CTAGCTGTAAGTAAATTTCCACCATGATCAAGCATGGCTTGGGTTAGCGGCCCAATGCAATTTCTCTAGTCATATATACTTACTCATCAAAACTTACTATTCCTCTATTTCATTTCGGCATGGCAGGAGTCCAAAAACAAAAGCACATGACATCAACTAAATATAAAATTTCTTTGTGCAATGTTGAAAGCTTTTCACGTGATGCACGTGTTAGCCAACTCCCAACCAAAATCCATTTCAAGCACAAAACTTTTAGCTCCCATTAATGGGTCATGTTTGTTAAGTGCAATAGAAATAAATGTGTGCATTCAAAAGTTCGTGAGAGTCTTATCCCAAATTCAGCCCATGCCAATTAATAACATAAGCATCTTAATTTAGAGCATAAATGAAACTATAACATGGTGAACATGCTCGGAATAGCCATTAAGCTAATAGATAGATAGTGGATTTATGTCATATTGAGATAATTCTACAATTTTCCAACACACTCAAGTTATTCAATTTCAAGGCAAGATGTGATCGAAACCTCTAAATATGCCATGCTCATTTGCATGAGTGTTACCCATAAATCCCCAAAACAAGGGAATCATGGATGACACCATACTTTATTATTCATTGATAAACCATAAGACGGGGATGCATGATAATGCTCAATGAGCTCACTCAAGCCTAAACGAAAACGATAACTAGATAATAAAAGCAAGACACACCAAAACTAGATAGACATGATAAAGCTGATAAAAGACGGGAGATAGGTGAAACTCCCCCAAGCTTAGATGGTTGCGGTAATTTCTTCATTCTCCCTTCTTCTCATACTCAGCCCACCACTCTTTCTTCTTCTTGTCGTAATCTTCCTTCCACTCTTCCTGCTTCCATGGAAAAGGCCTTCCAGTATCGAAAGACATGGGTGGATCATTGTACCTGAGAGTGGCAGCTTCTGCAATCTTCTTGAAACGTTCTTCATACTCACAGTTCTGGTTCTCCATGTCCCACATCAGAGCTTGGTACCTATCCATCTCTGATATGACACGCAGATACCTAGTCCCCAGGTCCTTGATCCTCTCCTCGTACTCCTCTATCTTCTTCTCCAGCTCTAGATTCATGAAGTGGTGGGCATCAAGGCTGCGTTCAACAATAGAGTTATACCTGAAAAACTGTTTGTTCCAGAGCCTCCAGCCTCTCCTCCAGCGTGCCTTCGGTCTTGGGATGCTTCACCTCCTCCATGAGCAACACACCATCCTTCAAGGTCAGGGTTTTCATGGGGGTCATCACGGAGTTGAGGTAATGGTTCACAATGCCTCCCTTGGGTGGATCTTCCCCCCCCCTAGGTTGGATTCGGAGCTTGACATGGCTAAACCATGGCAGGCAGAAACAGCAGAAACAAAGTTCACGCGAGAACTCTTGGTGCGGGATTAGATCGACAAAAGGGGGTATATATTGACGGGTTTTAGGGTAAGAGGAAGTGTCGGAGTCGAAAACGAGACGGAACGGGACTCCGAGGTGGAAAAGGGGTACCTCCACGCGGCCAAGGAATCTGGCCGCGTGTGGGGTCCTCTTTTCCCCCTCGAGGTCCAATTCCTTCCAATTTTCTTGTCCCACACGTTAATTTCCATAAAAAATGAGTTCCGTAAGTTTTCACGCAATTCCGAGAAACTTCCAAACACAATAATTGTAAATTATTTAATTTGGGTTTCTGAAACTGCAGGATCCCTTACAATTACCTCCTCCGGTGTCATTAACTTTATCTCCTCGATGGTTCCTATGAAGCTCTTTCCTGCAATATAATGTTTTAGGCATTTTCCATTGACCACATGAGGTTTACCTTTCATATCACCGTGAAGACGGATGGCCCCCGAACGGTATACCTCTTGTCATTTTGAAGCTAATTTCCCTGCAGAAAACTTAAAACAAGAGTTGTACAATAGGACTTGATCACCTACTTTAAATTCCTTTCTTTTAATTTTCTTGTCATGCCAAATTTTAACTTTCTCTTTAAACAATTTTGCACTTTCATATGCTTCATTCCTCCATTCATCTAATAGATTTAGGTCAAGCAATCTCTTCTCCCCCGCTGTTTTTAAATCAAAATTTAATTTCTTAATAGCCCATCTAGCTTTATGTTCTAATTCAACGGGTAAATGACATGCTTTTCCATAAACCATTTTATAAGGAGACATACCCATAGGATTTTTATAAGCAGTTCTATAAGCCCACAATGCATCATTAATTTTAAGTGGCCAATCAGATCTAGCTCTGTTTACTGTTTTCTCTAAAATAAGTTTAATTTTCCTATTACTTAATTCAACTTGTCCACTAGTTTGAGGATGATAGGGTGATGCAATTCTATGATTAACATTATATTTTGCCAATGTTTTTCTAAGAACACCATGCATAAAATGAGATCCACCATCAGTAATTAAAAATCTAGGAACACCAAATCTAGGGAAAATAATTTCTTTAAGCATTTGCATGGCTGTGGCATGGTCTGCACTCTTAGTAGGAATTGCTTCTACCCATTTTGTAACATAATCAACAGCAACCAAAATGTGAGTATGTTTTGTACTAGATGCAGGAAATGGTCCCATAAAGTCAAAACCCCACACATCAAATGGTTCAAGTGGTAATGTATAGTTCATAGGCATTTCATTCCTTCTACCAATGTTTCCTACTCTTGACATTTATCACAAGTTTTAACATATTCAGCACAATCCTTGAATAGAGTAGGCCAATAAAAACCACATTGTAATACCTTTGCTGCAGTACGATCTCCTGCATGATGTCCTCCATAGGGACTGTCATGACAATCTCTTATAATAGCCTGTTGTTCATGCTCAGGTACACAACGTCTAATAATGCCATCAACACTTTTCTTATACAAGAATGGATCATCCCAAAAATAATGTCTAAGGTCATAAAAGAATTTCTTTCGTTGCTGGTAAGTAAATAGTGGTGGCATAACTTTCCCAACAATAAAATTTGCATGATTAGCAAACCAAGGAGATGCAACTTTAGCACTAGAAACACTAACAAGGGCAAGTTGTTCATTAGCAAAACTATCATTAATAGGAATATGATCATCAGGTATATTTTCCATTCTAGAAAGATGATCAGCTACGGGATTATCCTCTCCTTTCCTATCTACTATGTGTAAATCAAATTCTTGCAACAAAAGTACCCATCTTATTAGCCTAGGCTTAGCATCTTTCTTATTCATCAAATATTTAATAGCAGAATGATCAGAGTGCACAGTGACTTTTGAATCAATTATGTAAGATCTAAATTTATCACATGCAAATATTACCGCTAAAAATTGTTTTTCAGTTGTAGCATAATTTCTTTGAGCATCCTCTAGTGTTTTACTAGCAGAGTAAATAACATTCAATTTCTTATCAACCCTTTGGCCTAAAACAGCTCCAACTGCATAATCACTAGCATCACACATAATTTCAAAGGGCAAGTTCCAATCAGGAGGTTGAATAATAGGTGCAGTTATTAAGGCTTTCTTTAAAACATTAAAGGATTCTATGCAATCATCATTAAAAGAAAACGGAACATCCTTTTGCAAAAGATTGGTTAGAGGGTTTGATATTTTAGAGAAATCTTTAATGAACCTACGATAAAAACCTGCATGACCGAGAAAACTTCTTATACCTTTGATGTCTCTTGGATATGGTAATTTATCAATAGCTTCAATTTTTGCTGGGTCAACTTCTATTCCTCTTCCAGAAATATGATGCCCAAGAACAATTCCCTCTGTTACCATAAAGTGACACTTCTCCCAATTAAGAACAAGGTGTTGGTCTTCACAACGCTGCAAAACTTTGTTAAGGTTGAACAAGCAATTATCGAAAGAAGTACCATCCACTATCTTTTCAATATAATCAGCAAATATAGCATTCATGCATCTATGAAAAGTAGTAGGCGCATTACATAAACCAAAAGGCATTATCCTATAAGCAAATGTACCATATGGGCAAGTAAAAGTGGTCTTTTCCTGATCATCACAATGAACTGGAATTTGAGAGAAGCCTGAATACCCATCTAAATAACAAAAGTGAAAATGTTTAGATAATCTCTCTAGCGTTTGATCAATAAAGGTCAATGGATAATGGTCCTTACGAGTTGCTTTATTTAATTTCCTATAATCAATGCACATTCTATAACCAACAACAGTACGTTGAGCAACAAGTTCATCATCTTTATTAGGAACCACAGTAATTCCACCTTTCTTAGGAACACAACGAACATGACTAACCCATTTACTATCAGCTATAGGATAAATAATACCAGCCTCTATGAGTCGAATTACCTCCTTTCTTACCACTTCCTTCATTTTTGGATGTAGACGGCATTGGAAATCAACAACAGGTTTAGCATCTTCTTCCAATTTAATTTTATGCATACATAGAGCTGGACTTATGCCCTTAAGATCATCAAGAGAATAACCAATAGCCTTACGGTGAGCTTTAAGCACATCAAGTAATTTCTATTCTTCCTCAGCTGAAAGGTTAGCACTAATAATAACAGGATATATATTTTTCTTATCCAAGTATGCATATTTCAGATTTTCAGGCAAAGGCTTTAATTCAAAACTAGGATCTCCTTTAGGAGGTGGGAGTACTCCTAGATTATCAGGTGGGATATGCAATTGTAATTGTGGAGGTTGCTGCCATAATATTTGTTCTAAAGCTTCTTTTTTTGCATCATTAAATGGCTCTTCCTGATTAAGCATATAACGTTCCACCACGTCTGATGAAGCTACGGCTATATGAGCAAGAGTTTCAATTATATCTTTAGATTTTGGTTCTTTCTTAGCAGGTTTATCAGCAAATTTAGAAAAATTAAATTCAAGTTTCTCTCCAGCACATTCAATAAACACCCTTTCTCTAGGCAAATCAATTTCAGCACCAACAGTATGTAAGAAAGGTCTACCAAATATAATAGGACAGAAAGAATCTTGTGGACAACCAAGCACAATAAAATCAGTAGGATATTTTATTTCCCCTACCAATACTTCAACATCTCTAACAATTCCAAAGGGACTAATATAATCTTTATTAGCAAGCTGAATGGTCATACCTGTTTCTTCCATGGTGATAGGATCAATATCAGGCTTAATTTCTTGATAGAGAGAATATGGAATGACACTAATGCTTGCTCCAATATCACATAAACCATGATAACAAGAAGTCCCAATAGAGCATGATATAATTGGCTTACCAACTTTGGATGAACTCCCTTTAATAACTTTAGTAGCATCTTCACATAAATAAACATCAACAAGATCTTCTTCATTTAATCGCTTAATAATAGAGACTTGGTTCTTGACTTCCACCTGTTCTTTAGGTTGAGAACATCTCTTTCTACTTTTGTCGGCAACATCAATAAGCAAATTCTCTTTAACTTTTTCAGGATAGGGAGGTGGTTCAATATATTCTTCTATTACTACAGATGACACTGGTGTTTCTTTAATAAATTTAGGGACAACAATAGAAGATTTAACAGGTTCAACATAATAATCAAAGCCACTTTTAGGAATTCGAATGTGCTCAGCGAATTTCTTAGCTATTTCAATTGCAACATATGGATCAAGAACAAAATCTTTAATAACATTCTTGAACAAAATAGAACTAGAGAAACTTTCTACACATGAATATCCATAATCAAAATAAGCTTGATTACCTTTGTCTAGGTCCCAATATTCAGAGTTCTTCGAAATAATTTCCAATAAATTCCAAGCTTCTTCTTCAGTATTATTTGTAAAGCTTCCACCAGATGAACCATCCAAATATTGCTTTAGCCTATCAGGTAGTCTCACATAAAAGTTTATCAATATAAGTTTATTTGTGAGATCATGACAAGGATTCTTACGAAGGAGGTCCTTAAGCCTCCCCCAAGCTTGCGTAATACTCTCTCCAAGGTGTGGCGAAAAATTAAATATAAAGCAACGGTTCTCATAAGCCTCTTTAGGGGTAAAATATTTAAGAAAGAAAACCTTCATAAAAGTATCCCAATTATCTGTAATTTCTTCATCCAGGGACATATACCATTTTCGAGCATCACCAGTTAAGGACTGGTACAATATCTTGCATTTTACCTCCTCCTCAGAAATAGCCTTGAGCCTAATTAGCCCACATATATCCTCAAAAGCCCGTATGTGATCACTTGCAGCCTTTGTTCCATCCCCTGCAAAATACTCATTCCTAACAGCTTTAACAAATTCAAGGGGAATAATATAACCATCATCATGAGGTGCTTTTTCAGCAACTTTAGGTTTAATAGCATAAGCACTCTCATATAAAGCAAGTTTCAGCGAAGCATCTCTCATAAAATCCATAATAATAACAGGATGCAACAACAAGTAAAATTCAGCTTTCAAGTTTCCTTACCAAACTTCTTACCAATAGCGCTACGCTCCCCGGCAACGGCTCTAGAAAAGTGTCTTGATGGCTCCCAAGTGCAGGAGATCAATTGTAGTACTTTTCGAATTAGAAAGGTTGTCGAACCCACGAGGAGCAGAAGGAACTGGTAAGTAGAATAGCAAAGGAATAATAAAAGAAACATGTGTTTTTGTATTTTAATTGTGTAGTGCAAGTAAAGTAAAATGCGGAAAGTAAATTGCATCAAGTAGTAGGTCTCAATGAGAGACAAAGCCCAATCCTCTAATGCGCAAGAGGACAAGCTCAAGTGTGTGTTTGTGTCTTATATGTGGAAAACGTTCCCGAGGGCTGCACGGATTTAGCTGGCATAGTGATTCATTGCATAACATGTTTGTATATCTTGTCTAGTTTTAATCTTCTTCGGACGGAGCCACAAATAGGAATAGCTAAATAAATAAACTATCACCCCTTATGATGGATCACGTGGCCAATTAAATGACAGCACGAGAATTATTAAGACATGATGTCCCACCATAGCCTTATGCTCTAAGGTCCCCGATACAAGTACCCTCATAATGCAATTCAACGACTCTGTCTCAAGTTCCTGTCACCTAAAGACATCATCACGTCACTACACTACGGTGTTCTCCTATGAGCCCATGTAGGTGAAGTATTGTACCGTCGACATTCGTACAACACCATCATAGATTCACATAAAAGATAAATACTAGACCAAATAACAACTCATCTCATGTAACAAATCATTGCCAATTCATCCTATGCCCTCAGGAACATGCGGGAACTACTCACAACGTGCAAACATGATCATGTATGGTGACATATGTGGTACAACACAATCTGAAACAATGGATCCACCACCAAATAATGACAAGTACTCAATCCCAAACATGCAAAGGAGTACAATAACACGTATCTAGGGTGTAGCAATGATCAAACTATGAGGGGAACGGAGTGGATCACGGTGATGGTGATGGTGGAGATGCAGGTGCTGGTGAGGATGGTGATGGAGATGCCTCCTCCCACGCCAAGGAGGAGATGGGGATGAAGATGGGGAGGATTTCCCCCTTCTCCGGAGCTCCGGAGCAGCAGGATCTGTCTTCCCCGCAGAGAGTTTCCAGAGTTTCGCTGCCCTGGCGGCTCTGTCTCGTCTCAGGAAAATTAGGGTGTTCGTTTTCGGGGAAGACGGAGTCGTCAGCAAAAAGACCTCGGGGAGGAGGTGATGTGGGCCCATTTAGGGGCCCCACACGCGGCCAGGGAATCTGGCCGCATGGGCTACCCCCTTTTGGGCCTCCTGGCCCTCCTCCTTTGTGTCTTGTGCCCACGGCCTTTCTCCCGAAGAAAAACTGACAGGGTTTCTTTCCGTTCGCAATTTGGATACCTGTAGCTCCTGAAACATCAAAAACATGACAACAGGTGTTTTCTGACACCCAGAAATTAAATACCAAAAATAGGGACTTTGTAGGAAAGTCCCATAAAATCATCTAAAACATGCAAAACAATGACATAACATTGATAAAACATCCCAATAATGCCTATATGGAGGGTATAAATGATGATATAAAATGCATGTATCAATCGTTCGGGTGAAATCAAAATTTCTTCCCTCAAAGATAACACTACAAAAGTGGTAAATGGACAAAGACTCAAACATTATATTTCTAGGGATTCCTATGATGAAGATTTAGATGTTATTCAAGTAATGACTCTAGAGAAATTCATTAGGAGGAAGATTCCAGAATCTGCAGAGTCTGTTTTGGAATAGGTAACAGTTCTGTTAAGAAAAAGTTCGCGAAATACCTTTTCAGTTATATTTTATTGATTTTTGGAAAATATAAAAAATACCGAGCCGAAGAGGAGTTGGAGAAGGTGCCCAGAGGCACCACACAATGAGGGGGCGCGGGCCCACCCTTGGTCGCGGCACCCTATGGTGTGGGAGCCCCTCTCCGACTCGTTTTCGACCTGGACTTTGAACGGACAACGAAGTCGTCTAGAGGGGGGGTGAATAGGCGATAAAAACTTTTCCGGCTAAGGCTTGCTAAATGCGGCAATTAACTAGGAGTTTAAATTAACAAGCACACAACATAAATATTCTAGGGTCGACTAGGTGCACCAACAACTTATGCTAAGTAAGACAAGTAACAAGGTGATAACAAGATATATAACTTCAAGCACGACGGCTATCACAATGTAAATTGCATAAGTAAAAAATCTCGGGTATAGAAATAACCGAGCCACACAGAGACGATGATGTATTCCCGAGTTCCTCCCACCAGGGGAGTACGTCTCGTTGGAGGGGTGTGAGCTCGCCACAAGAGGCCTACTCAACACCACAAAGGCCTCACCCTATTCTCTGATGAACCTCGCCACAAAGGCCTAGTTTACCTTCCATTATTGGCAACCTTCAAACTTGAGACACGCTTCCACAACTTAATTGGAGGCTCTCGATGTCACCACAATCTTGGGGCACACATCCACAACTCAATTGGAGGCTCCCAAGAACACCACAAGTCGTCTAGGGTCCAAGACCCAAGAGTAACAAGCTCACAAACTCTCACTTCCATGAATCTCGTGGAGAGAGCAAACTGATGCAAATGGCAATAGCACAAGTGCTCAAATCCTTCACTCTCAAATTCCAACAAAGAAACAACTGCTTATGGGGGAATAAGAGAGGAAGAACAATGGAGGAGAAACACCAAGAACTCCAAGATCAAGATCTATTAGGTTTCCTTCACTAAGAAGGAAGATGGATTGGTGGAAATGTAGATCTAGATCTCCTCTAACTTCTCCCTCGAAGATATCCGAGAATCATATGAGGGATTGGGAGAGGGGCAAGATTTCCAAGGTCAACAATGGTGGAGAGAGAGGAAATATCGTGCTTAGGAAGATTAGGGACCAATGGGGAAGAAGACCCCCTTAAATAGGTCCCTCAAAAACTAGCCGTTTGAGGCTGAAAAAGGGACCGGAATTTCCGGTTCAAACTTGAACCGGATATTCCGGTTGCTTGTTTTTCCTCAGATCTGAAACCACGAAGGAGGTGACCAAACCGGAATATCCGATTGGAGCGAATAATCCGACTTGAAAAGTACGGCTCGCTACTATCCCAAACAGACTCCAGAACCAGATATTCCGGTTGGAACGAAATAATCCGGTTGGATTATGTCCTGAACAGGCTCAAGAACTGTATATTCCGATTGGTATGGAATAATACGGTTGGAAATATCCGGTAGTCTTCTGAGCCGAAAACCTCTAGTACTTAGCCAAAAAACGAGCTCCTCATCAGAACCGGATATTCCGGTTGGTATGGAATAATCCAATTGGAAATATCTGGTTGACTTCTGAATCATTGAGGCTGAACTAGAAACCCCATAACTTTTGCAAACGAACTCCGGATGAGGTAAATCCAATTGAGTTGGAAAGATAACAGGAAGTAGTATCCAAATATAAAGTATAGAGAAGTTACCACACATGTAAGGTGTGGGAACATTCTCAAAGACGAACGACATATTTTCACCACTGAAAACGCAACAAGTTTTTCTTACGAAATCCGTTTTCGAGAAACCTAGGCTTGTCATGAAGATCACGAAAAGCACTAAAACCCAAAGGAGACAAATGACACATAATAAGAAAGAAAGATGATATGCCAAGTATGCAAAGGTTTGAGCTCTTCATAACGATTCGATCAAGTTACTCACTTGAGAGCCCCTCTTGATAGTACGACTATCTATCCTATAACCCGGTCTCCCAAAGACACGAGACCGGCAAAAACACAAACCCTATAAAGATTATACCTTTGACTTGAGCATTCCACTTGAGCTAGATGATGACGATCTTGACTCTCTCAAGTTGGATCTTCTTTCTTGATCGTGCTTGCTAGCACATTCTCCGCTTGACGAAGGCTTGCAAGTTGCTCCCCCCATACACCATTATGGGAGAGAACCTTCTCGGCAAATATTCACAAGGCCACAATCTCCAAAAGGGTGGCAAGAATCAAGCATAGGATTTCTTCGAGATGCCTCACTTGAGCTTCCATTTCAAGCCTGATGAAGAACACCGCTTGACGACAAATACCATGAGCTATATGAAATCTTCCTTTTGATTCATGCCCATGGAAAGATACCTAACCACACATAGAGATGCCACACACACATATCATGGGTTAGTTCACAAAGCTATATGATCAAATTCTTACCGTACCACGAGATACACAATCCCGCTTGGTACATCTTGTAGCTTTGTGTGTTGATTACTTGCTTGATCAACCTTGTATATTTTCTTCTCACTTCAAATGATGATGTCTTGAAGATAATCATGAAAGACCATCTAATCATTTTTTTTCAAGACACATACAATAAGCTCAACTCAAACCAAGACCATTCTTCGTATAAAACCTTGAATGTAACAATGGTCATCATGAAAGCTTCTAGAGTCCAACACATGAACTCAAAACTTTCCTATGGACAAGATCTATAAGAATATCTCAATGCAAACATTAGTCCATAAAGATTGTCATTAATTACCAAAACCACATATGGGGCACCATGCGCTTTCAGACTTTCCTTTTGTTACGCATATTTTTGCTATATAACCCCCCTGGACCCCCCGAGGTCCGTATATCGTTTTCTCGTTGTGTTTCTGTTTCGAGTTGTTTCTGCCAGGTTACATCTTCAGATCTAGAGCCACAATGTCCTCTCCTGGATCTTCCAAAGACAGTTTCTTTGAGAACATCGTCAACCCGTACATGAACGGGTGGAAAATGCATCCCAAAGAGTTGCTGCTCAAGGATCGGGAGGTGCAGATTGGATATGTTCGGGGCCCTAAAGGAGAAGGCAGTCTGGAAGCTAGGATGGAAGAACTAGAGCAAGAAGTCTTTAGGTACAAGAAGATGGCGGAAGTTGAGATCATCCACAATATAAAGACATAACATATCGCTGAGTACAAGAAGGAGATTTTGAAGCTTTGGGAGGAGATTTTCTCACTCACCAATACCACCAATGATTTGCAAGCACAACTCTATGATGTGCAGAATCAGAACTGTGAGTATGAGAACATGTTTAAATGTATAAGCTCTGCTACTAGTTTCAGGATGTTGGAAACCAGGATATCATTTGTGGATGGAGAGCCTTTACCTTGGAAGTCTGATGATGAGAAGGATTCACCACCACCACCGAAGAATTGATTCGTCATTGGTATTGGAATCCCCTTGGCTTGTTCCAAGCTTGGGGGAGTGCCGCAGTATCACACTTTATCTTTCACCATTTTACCTTTCTAGTAGAGTCATATCGTGAGTAGAGGAAATATCATATAATATGGTTTGCAGTATGAAATGTTGCTCCTTAGTTGGTTATCGTTGTATCCCTTGGTTTGAGTTGCCGTAATGAAATATTAATGAGAAGTTTCATCATCTACTTGTTCTACATTATTTTAGTTTGCAATTTTTGTCATGTGATTGATCTTGTTATTAGTATTGGTATCAATTTTGGAGCTCCTAGATAATCTAGTTGGTTTTGGAAAACTTAGCATTGGTCAGTAGCAACAATTCGTTGAGACTTAAGTAGAAAAGAAGGAGTTACATGTAGATATATTATTTCATGATCTTTCTTTCTTGTTAGCTAATAAGCTTAGTATTCTCAAATAAGTTTGTTTGCACCTTCAAGGAAGATTGCATTATTGGCTTTATCATATATGTTTTTGTTTGTTTTGCTTCAAATCTTATGCTTGCTACCCAACCTTGCTAGCCAAAAATCTGTACTGAGAGGGAATGCTTCTCGTGCATCCAAACCGTGAGCCCAAAACCTTGCCATTTGTGTCCACCATACCTACCTATATGTGGTATTTCACCACCACTCGAAGTAAATTACTTGTGTGCTACCTTTAAACCTTCAAAATTACACCTGTTTTGTGCTCTTGTTTTAGCTCATGAGGACGCAAATAGAGAATCTTTATCTCACTTGTTGATTGGATTTCACACCCTAGACTAGTGGGTTCATCCGCTTATCCAAATTCTAGAAGATCTAGCAGTGGGGTTCCCAACACCAAATAATAATAAAAATTCTCTTCACTCTTTTTGCCCTTGATTTATCAGTCAAAGCATAATTGTGTAAACAAAATAGAAAGAGGGATGACCTTCTATACCAGTTGCATCCTTCAACGGGAGCCGCTCTTGTGAGTCTAGTTGGCTTGTGATTGTTGGCAGGCACCCGATGATTCGATTAGCCATGGTTACTGTAATAAAGGTTGGGAGGAGTGTCAACCATTTATACCTCTGTTTTACAAAATAAAAGCTCTAGCACATGAGTGATCAATGCTTCCCTCTGCGAAGGGTCTATCTTTTACATTTATGTTGAGTCAGTAAACCTATTTCTTTATGTCTTAAGCAAGAATTTTAGTTGTTGTGATTCATCCAGCTACATGTTGATTTACTCAATCATGTTCCTTATTATTCTTTGTTTCTACAAATGCTTTTATCTGTTTGAATACCACTTTGAAAGCTACCAATGTATGCAAAGGGACCGTTATAATTGAGCATGATAAACTGTGCAATATAGCTCTAGTATAAATACTTTAATCGAAAGATAAGTACAATGTTAATTGTTCTCTGACCAAGAACGAAGTTTGCCTTTACCAATTGTGATTTTACTTTTTGCACCTTTATTGTTACTTCACTTGTTTCAAGTTTGATTATATGAGAGGAAGTTGCTGTCTAAAATGACTTGTTCTTAGTTAGATGTGATTCCTCTTGTCCATATTTCATTTATCGACACCTCACTCCATAAATCTGTGGTCATATTTACTGAGTTCAATTTCGCTTGGGGACAAGCGAGGTCTAAGCTTTGGGGGGGGGGGGGGGTTGATACGTCCATTTTGAATCACCATTTTATATTATTATTTTCGGTTATTAGTCTATATATTTCATGTTATGATGCATCTCTTATGTTATTTTATCTTATTTTGCATGTTTCATATTTTTTGGAGAATAAACACCGGGACCAGAAATCTGATGGAAAAAGCACCGGCATGATACCCTAATTCAGAAGATCGGAGTAAGAGGGGGGACACCCGAGATGTCTTAGAAGTCTAGAAGAGGGAGCCAGCCACGAGGAGAGGCAGAGGAGGGCCGCCAGGGGCCCACACCATGGGGTGGCGCGCCCCCCCTTGGCCGTGCTGCCACGTGGTGTGGCCACCCTGGCCCACCTCTGGTTGATATTTTTCGCGTACATGACTCCGTGGGAACCCTAAGCCCCATACCATCATCGAAGAATTATTTTGCTGCCGCCTCGGGGCGGAAACACCCGAGAGAGAAAAGCTCTCTGGCAGGGAGAAATCTAGCGGGGAAATTCCTCTCCGGAGAGGGGAAATCATCGCCATCGTCACCGTCATCGCTCCGGTCATCATCAAGATCGTCATCGTCATCATCATCACCACCAGCACCATCACCCTCATCATCCACCATTATCCCGCTGTAACAATTAGGGGCCTCTATCATTGTTTTACATTAGATCTTTCTCCCGGTGTGGATTACTTGTCAGTAGTTGATGCTGGTGAGATTTATCGGTGTTAGCACTTTATGAACAGATTGTTGTCATCCCTTATATCACCTATGATTTTGATCCATAATATGTCTTGTGAGTAGTTAGTTTAGTTCTTGAGGACATGGGAGAAGTCATGATGTTAGTAGTGAAGTTATATTGAAGTAATATCTCGTGGTTCGGTATTTAAGTTGTGGTGCTATTCTTCTAGTGGTGTCATGTGAACGTCGACTACATGATACTTTACCTTTATGCGCCTAGGAGGATGCATTGTGTATTTGGATACTAATTGTGGGGTTGCCGGAGTGACAGAAACCTAAACCCCCATTAGGAAACCAATGCACGAGGGAGCATAGAATCTAAGAGTTTTAAGGCTGTGGTTAGATTTATCTTAATAACTTTCTTGTATTTGCGGATGCTTACGAGGGGTATAATCACAAGTATGTATTAGTCCTAGTTGGGCGGTGCATTTGCATAGGTTCATCCACACAACACTTCACGAACCAATAGATATTAATCAACTTTAACAAAGCGAAAACACATGACGGAATTCCCATGTGTCCTCGAGAACGTTTGGTAGTTATAAGTATTACAACCGGCTTGTCCTTTGATCTCAAAAGGATTGGGCCACTCTCTGCAACATTATTTACTGCACTTTATTTACTCGCACATTATTTATCTGCTATATCAAAAACCTCCAAAAACCCGTTTGCTAGTGTTTACAGTGAATCCTCTATCCAACAGGCTTGTCAACGCCTTCTGCTCCTCATTGGGTTCGACACTCTTATTTATCAAAAGTACTACGATACCCCCTATACATGTGGGTCATCACTCGACGAACCCAGCGCATCCACCAGAACAGCTTGGCCCATGCAAAAAGGAATAATAGCAACATATGAACATACAAAGCAACGAGAAAAAAGAGGGCAAAGGAAGAAAAGTTTAAGGATGTTACCTGCGATTAATCACAAAATCCCATGGAATATTGACACTAGAAGAATCAAAAGAGGGGTAGTTTGTGTGAAAAGAGTGGTCCCTTGGCATTCTCTCTATCCCAGCTTGAGGATGTAATGCAGTGGGCTCAACAGGCTGGTGGAAACCCGACGAGGAGAGCGCCCGAGTGATATACTCTCTGAAATCTCAAGAGAGTCGGAGCTTCGGGTCCTCCTCTTCTTAGAGGTAGCTTCATCTTTATCCCGTGTTTTCCAAGGAGATGGGAGAAATTTCTCGTGAGAAGCAGACAAGCCAGATATGGGCACCTTTGCAATCGCTTTCCGGGTCCTGTTGAACCCGGAAGCGGGCTCTTCCTCTCGCTCCTCAGGAATATCACCTTATGGATTCTTTTCACCGGGGTTTTCTTCCTCCTCGTCCATCTCATCCGGGTTGGAAGTAACAATGTTCTCCTGTTTCAAAGTAGCGTGAGGTTCGTTATGGAGTTAACCTAAAGAATCTAGTTTGTCCACCACTTCATCCTCCATGTCCTCTTCAGGTGGACTGGGGGGGCTCAATCTCAGTCTTCCACCAATCCGAGTCCAGCTTAAAAAATAAACGACTTATAAGAAAAATTATAATGGAAAAATCAAAGGAAAAAGAGAGAGCTGGAAATTTACCGCTGGAACCGGGATCATTTCTGAGAATGGGTGCAGACCCACTATCATGATCTCGTCTTTGGACTCGCCAATTATATTTTTCACGACTTTAACTAGATTGTCCTAACTCATATGTTCTATTGAATATCTCAGCTAATCTGTAAGTTTGCCTGAAAACTGGCAAAGGAGTTCACTTCTTTTGCTAAGTGGCTATATACGCCATGCCGTCCAGCACCGGGTTAAATCTGAGGCTTTCCACTCGTGAGAAAGCTAGGATTTATACCTTGAAATCAGAGGAGTGAAAGCTTTCCTTTTTCCAGCTCCGCATGGGCCTTCATCTTATCCTCAGAAACAATCCTTTCTAGACGGTAACCCGACAAAGGATCTTTGTCTGTTGGGGAGGTATCTTTGCAACAAAAGAAGATTTTTTGCCAATCTTTGGGGTGGCTATTCAATTTCACGAGAGGGTAAATATTGTATGATCTCCTCTAGATAGCAACACCACCGCACCATAAAAGTGGCTCCTTAGCGGTTTCCGGCTGCTGGTTGCAATTAAAGTATTCTAGGAACATCTAGACTGGGTTCTATTTGGAGGTAATTTTCGCAAAGTACTTGAAAATTACACAGGTCTAGCGGTTTCTAGCTGCTGGTTGCAATAAAAGTCCCTAGTGAGCCAGAAACTTACGAAAGAAAGCAGAGCCGGGAGGGCGGAATCTGCAACGCACATGATCTCCAAATATCACCACTTCTTAGGCTTCGGGCCCGGGCCGGTCTCCTTGCTAGGTACCCTCCACTCCAGAGACCTGGGCAACAATCCCTCAGAAACTATCTCTTCAATCTGCATTTTGGTCCTCAAGGACTTAGACCAATCTGCTTTAATCACGCGCTTCCCAAGAGCCGGCGTAGAGGGAGTCGGGTCTTCTTTCTTCCTTTTTCCACAGCCAAGCCATCTCCGGGTCCTCCCTTGGAGGCCATGCTCTTCTTCCCCATCTGAGCAAGGAAAAAAGCTCCAGCAGCGGCGGAGAAATTCCGGCGACGGCGGAGGAGAGAAAGCTTCGAAGCTCCCTGGCGGCGTTGAAGGTGGAAGATGGAGGTTGATACGTCTCCAACATATCTATAATTTCTGATGCTCCATGATGATATTATGCCAATTGCTACATGTTTTCTCCCTTCTTTATGTCATTTTTACACGTTTTCCGGGACTAACCTATTAACAAGATGCCAAGTGCCAGTTCCCTGTTTTCTGTTGTTTTTTGTTTCAGAAAATTTGGTCTGGAAATATTGTTGGAATTGGACCCCACAAAGCCCGAAGTGCCTATTTTCCCCAGAAGCATCCAGAAGACCGATGAGGAGACGAAGAGGGGCATCAGGAGGCCCACACCATGGAATGGCACCCCCCTTGGCCGCGCCAGGGGGTGGTGTGGGGGCCCCAGGGCTCCACTGCCTCTGCCCTTTCGCCTAATTATTCCCCCCGTATGGAAAACCCTAAGTACCTGATCAAATATCCCCGAAAAGTTCCGCAGCCGCCGTCACCGTCAACCCTAGATCAAGGGGTTCTGAAGCTGTCTCCGGCACCTTCCCGGAGAGGAAATCATCACCGGAGGCCTCTCTATCACCATGACTGCCTCCGGAGTGATGCGTGAGTAGTTCATCCTTGGACTACGGGTCCATAGAAGTAGCTAGATGGCTGTCTCCTCCTCTTATGCCTCCATGTTTAGATCTCGTGAGCTACCTAACATGATCGAGATTGATCTTATGTAACTTTATGTGCTGTGTTTGCTGGGACCGATGAATATTGAACTTATGCCAAGTTGATTATAGTCTTTATTGCATATGTTATTGTGACATCCCAAATTTTGCTACATTAGGGTGTGTGGTGTTGTGTTCATCCCATACATGCATGAAAACAAAAATTTAATCATGTTTTAACCAATTTAAATGGTTTTAGAAAATACCACAAATAGTACTTAATTTTGTTTCCAACATATGGTATTGAAAAATATTTCAAATACACCAAAGAAACACATGGTTTCGTTGTAAATTTTACAAGGTTTCCAAAACTTATTTTTGCCAAATTTTTACTTTGCAAAAAGGCCCTCAAACATTCAAGTTCTGTTGCTATTTTGGGGAAGACAAGGACCTCTTTACAAATTTCAGAAGTCGTAGGGGGTGTTGTGGAATTTTGGTCTTCTTCATCCTTTGCCAGTCGAAGCACCTGCATGTCCGGCCCTCCATCGTCGACGCCACCTCAAGCTTGCTCGTCTGCCTGCGTCGAGAGGGCGCAAAGGAGCCCCACCGAACCCTCTCTTCCCTAGTCCCTCTCACTTTTGCTCTCTCTCTGTTTTCCTGTGACGACGAAGAACCCGAACCTAACCCTAACCCGCCACCGCCGCCGCTCGCCGTTGGCGATGCAGCCACTCCCGCGCCCTGCCGTGGCCATCATCGGCTTTGTCATCCTCTCCTCTACGCCCTCGTCCAGCCTCGCTTCCCGGGACGACCGGAATAAGGTGAATCGGGGCCATCTTCCCCAAGTCCGGCCGCCGGGCTCGATGCTGACGCCCCCGTCTGCCCCTGCCCCCTCCGACCCCTCCACTAGCCTCCCCTCGTCATGGTGAGCTTCTGGGTGCCCTCCATTTGCTCCCTCTCCCTCTGGTTTGTCTCCTCGCCGAGCTCCGCCGCCCGCCGTCGTGCCAATGGTCGCCGCCGGTCATTCCGGCGACCATTTGGTCACCGGTTGGCACCCCGCGGGTCCCCTTGATCTCCTCTCCGTTGTGGTATATCTTGTTTCATCCAATTTGCAACCAATTCATCGAATTTGAAGTCATATGTGAAGAACACAGCACTGTGATGTCACAATGACATCACAGTGATGTCATAATCCCAATTTTTAAAAATTCCATTAAATTCCAGAAAAAGGAATAAAATTGATATTTTAATAACTTTTGTTTTATACCTCAGAAAAATAAAATGAAAGAACCAAAATGTTCATAAAAATGTAATCTATCCAAATATTTCATTTTCAATCATGTTTGAGAAAGTTAAAAAATGAGCATTATTTAATGTTGTTTAAATCATTTTTAAAATAGAAAAATAAGTTTTTATTCACTAAAACTAAAAAATTAAAAGTTATATACTAAATTGCTCAAAATGACAAATGCAACCTGTTTATGATGTTTTCAAACCCATTTGAGCACTTTAAATTGTACTCACTCTCAGAATTCCCCGAAGTGCCCCTCCGGGGTCTATTTCGGGACTTTTTCAGTAAAATCGCATAACTGACATACGAACCCTAGAAACCCAATAAACATGTTTAGGGCTTCATTTCAGTGCATTAACTTTCTCATGCATACATGTTGTGCATTGCATCGATGCCATGTGTTGATTGTTGTTCCTCTTTTCGGTGTTGTTTTCCCCCCTCGGTAGAATCCGAGTCCGAAGTGAAGGCCAACAACTCCAACGGCGAATAACTTATCCTAACCGACAAGTCAAGCAGTTATTCCAGAAGATCTTTATCTGGTTTTGTTATAACCAAGGCAAGCATAACCTCTTATCTGCTCATATATGTTTTCCAACAACATTTGATTCTCGTACTTTGCATTCGATTCTAAAGTATTTGATGCTAGTAGATATAGTTAACCTATATACTGCATTGCCACAATGTCGTGATCCACTGCTCCTAGCCGCCATAGATTTTCTTGTGCGCATCGCTAGAGCCTCATATCTGCTTCGCTTAGCTTTACATGTTTGTTACCTCTGCTCCATCCGGTTGATGAATCAGAGCTGCGATAACCTAGTATGATATGATGACGTGGTGAGATGAGCATTGTGTGGTTAACATGACTAAGGCTTGGATGGGAGGCCACTTGGGAAGTGGTTCTTTGTCCTGTACTTGCCAACCCTCGGATTAAGGTCTCGCCGCGGAAACCAAGACTGAGCATGCAACCACACGCGCGAGCCAATGAACCTCGCCCGACCAACTAACCTGTTTGGCCACATCCATGAGTCACGTAGTTTGCTATTTCCATCTGCGTGTGAGTCAGAAAACAATTTGGAGAAAAACTAGGGAGTGACCTGGACAAGTGATGGATGTACACGGATTTTGATCCCGACTCACAGAACAGGTGCCGTCTGGAGGCGGCCAACTCCCTGTTGACGGTGTGGCCCTGTTTGGGTTGACTCATGGATAGGGTCGAGCAAGGTAAAGGTCGAAGCCAGCCACCCACTTTCGCGCTCCATGGAAGAGAGTACATGTGGCGTTATGAGTCGGAGGGTACGTGTGGGTAAAGTGTACCACCCTGCAGGGACAAATGTTTCGGAAAGTTGTGTCCACGGTTAAGGACGACTTGGTGAATGTCGTGTGGCCATAGATAACTTGAACGTGACATAAAAGATGTTGGCAATGTTTGAAGGGTGCCTCCTCGGAGATGCCGAGACGGGTGATCCTTGTAGCATGTGAGATGCTGGGAAATGATGTCGGTGGATAAAAAGATGATATCAGTAGTTGAGTAGCTTTCGCATCTGTTTTCAAAATACTCCATGAGACGTGCTATTCCTTCCTCAACTTGCAAAACAAAGTTTGCTTTACGCAAATCAGCCTTCATAAAACCCTTTCTGAAGATAGCAGATATATAATAGGTTAATTAAGTCTTGTTGAGTACCTCCCGTACTCAGGTTTGCTTAATTCTGGTTCAGGTGAAGATCTTTCATCGGTGGTGATTCAACATGGACATCGACGAGTAGTTTGGGGTTCCGAGGTAGCAACCTGGAATCTATGCGCTGGGACGTCGCCTTATGTTGCGGCCTCTTAGGCCTTTTTGGTTCTTGTTGATTAGCAACATAATTTGCCTTCCGTTGTCTGATGTAATGTTGGGTCGTGTGACCTCTGCTTGTAAGCTATACTCTAGTAACACCTGCTTAATACAGCTTCCATGTTTAGAGTACTGCTTTGATCGTTTGTTGGTTTCGAGCTCATTGTTATACAGTTTTGGCTATGCCTGCATAGTTGTCGCAGTCGAGGGGTTGTGGAGCCGATGATCCATGTCCGAGCCCGCCTGCCGATGTGATTCGGCCTAGGGCGAGGTAACCCCATTAACCCTCGATTTTGTTGCACTTTCTGGACACATAACATCTATGTATAGCTTTGGTCCCATTTCCTTCTGTTTCATACGATCCGTGGACGCTTTGATATGCATAGTTGGTTATGACTAGCATGGATACAAGGAGTAGTAGACTGGGGATCCGGACTACGTGTCGATGACTCTAGTCTGCCTGTCGTTGTTTGTTGCGGTCGGGGCTAGTAACCCCAAAGCCCTTGTGAGTCCATGGCTAGGAGCACATAACAGTATGTATATCTCTGGGTCCTGGGTCGTGACAAGTCATGGTATCAGAGCAGGACTGCTTGTAGGAAAACCTTACTGCTTGGTCGATGTTGAGTTTAGTGTTTGTGAAAACTATTTTAAAAACCTCAAATGGATTGTGAAAACCTTCTTAGGATTCTTTTTACTCTGTATCTGTATCACTCTAACTCTAGGTCTCCTTACCTTTTTTGGAATTGAAAAGGTTCCACTCATTCAAAACCTAGGTGCCTTATCTAGAAGGACGTTGTTATCCAAGTTGACCTAGTGTTAGAAAGTTTCTAGAGTCGTGTGTGTTCCATACTCCGTTATCTCTTAAGCTGGGAGATTACCTTTCCATCATAATTTCTCAAAGTTGTGTGGGTTCAACATACTCCTCTTCCAAAGTCTCTAAATCCTGAACCTCGAGATCTGCTTTCCATCTCGAATGTATCCGTTATCCTCTACTCAAGTTCTTCTGGAGCTATCGTTGTCTTTTAGAAAGATACCTCGTGATTGTTATTCGTAGTGTCCTTCAAGGTACTAAGATAGTAATTACTCCTTTCGTCGTGTTTTTAATCCTTGGACTTGAACCGAAGGTCCCGGAATGTGCTGAATTGTAGTGGGTTGGATCGTGTGGTTTCTTAATGATCCGATGCTCACGCTATCAGTACAAGATGCTGACCTTCAATCCAAGCCTCGTTCTGTTAACCCTGAGGAACATCTTCTACCTCAGGATAGCTAGGCAATTCCAACTCTCATAGCCATAGGCTTTCCTTTGGAATCAAAAGGGATCATGACAAGAGTGATCATCATGGCCTTCACATCTTTGTTCTTAACTCAGATATATCGATCTATTAGCATGGGTTCTAAAAATGAGTATTACCATGTGCATTCAACATGATCTTAGGAATTCTCCTGAGCATGATTCTACCTTTTAGTTGCTCTCAAGCCTCCATCCGTTGTTTTGGACATCAAGTTGCATACGTGTGTTGAAGTCTTCCAATGCATTTGCTCTTGTGTTCCATGTCGGGGGGTTACCCTCGAGTAGGGTAAAGGGAAGTGCTAAGGGCAAAGATCAGAAGAGACGCTTGGCAGAGTAGCGGCTACCCGATACTCGCTACCAGGTCGCCCGCTATTCGGCCGTACACTCTGAAGGCCAGAAGGAAGAATCAAGGAAGTTATTCTCTTCCGGGTAGGGGAAGTGGTCCGAGTAGAGAGGGCGGTCTCCTACTCGGGCCAGAAGTCAAGGGAGCCGTTCTGACACAGGATCCCGCGTATCCCGGGTCCGTACTTTGGCACTGTTCATCCGCAGAGCGCGTGCCTGACCGTGACAGTGTGTCAGCAGGGCGTCGCAGGATAGGGGGGACCTACTCTGTGTTCGTGGCAGCGATAACAGATCGGTTCCTTGGTTCTGCGGAACGACTTTGCACACGGAGACAAACTTGGAAGCCAAAAGGTGTAAAGTGGTCAGCGGGAACCCGGAAGAGTACAGTATGTACATAGTGTCGACATCTTGGCTGTATCCGGCTGGGCACTAGTATATAAGGTGCCCTGCCCGCTCCTGCGCGAGGGATCCGAGACTTGGTTCACTTTCTTGACCTAGTTCTTCACGTAGAGAGAAGGGTGGCTACTCGGTAGTGAGAAACACTTGTATTGTGGCTACTCGGTGAGACTCGAATATAAAGAGAGAAAGGCAGGAGTAGGGGTTTTTCCTCCACACGAGGGCCCTGAACCTGGGTAGATCTTGTTGTTTGCGGTGCTAGCTTCATACTCACGCGGCTACTCGCTGCGTGATCCCTCCCCGAGCGCCTCCAGCGTCCATCGTCCCCACAACTTTAGCCATCCTATGGCATCTGCTGTGACACCACCACGACAGTTGGCGCCCACCGTCACTCCAACTCTCGGAGGCCTTCATCAGCAACTTCACCAGCACTTACAAGAGGCCGAATAGGCCGCAGCAGTTGTCAGCCTGCAAGCAGCGAGAAGATGAGACGGACCGCGAGTACCTTACTCGGTGGAGCACATTGCGGAACACCTGCGAAGGTGTGAACGAGGCCCAAGCCATCACTTGGTTTGCGCAGGGTTGCAGACATGGCAGTATGCCGTGGCAAAGGTTGCAGAGGGAGATGCCAAACACTCTGGCGGAGACCATCAAGATCGCGGATCAGTACGCACTCGGTGACCCTACTCAGCCCCTGATGGATTCCTCCGAGCCGAGAAGAAACTTCAACAGCAACTAGCGCAACGAGTTCCGCAATAAGCGCAGGGGTGACCGAATAGATACTCGGTACGACCCTGAGGAGGTGAATGCAGTGGCTGTCAGAGCTGGGGGTGGCCAAAGGCAAAAACCTGCTGGATCCCAGTATGGGCAGAACCAGAACCAGGGCCAAGGCAACAAGAAGCCATACCGCGCTCCTCAGTCGGGTAGAGGCAACTCGGAACCGACAAGGAAGTTCGTCTTCGACGACATGAGGGATGGCCCATGCAGTTTCCATACTCAGCACCCCTCGAGGCCTGCTAACCACACTACCCGGCAATGCGAGTGGTGGGATCTGATCAGGAATGAAGGCTTACCTCCTCCTCCTCCTCTGCCAGCCGCGGACGCCAATGTGCAGCCTGGTCGCGCGCCTGCTGCTTGGCCTCCAGCCTTCCCAAGAAGAGAGAATGTGAACCAGGTGGCTTTAGGAGCCAACCGCTAGCTACTTCAACAACGATGGCTACAGGAATAGCAACAACAACAACAACTGTAACATCCCAAGTCTGAAAAATAGCCTTTAGAATGTTTTGCTCTCTGTTATTTTATGTTTTGCATCATGGCATCATGTTGATTGCAATTGTTTTGTTTGTTTTCCATTTGTTTTCCTCTGTTTTCAGTTGTTTTCCAACTGTTTTCATTTGTTTTCCTTTGTTTTCTATTTGAATTTCAAACCAAAATTCAAACTTGTTGTTTCATCCTTGTGATGTTACAATTTCCAAAATGTTATCTCAAATAAAAACAACAAACTGTTATCATGTTATTCCATAAGGAATCAACTAATAAAATGGTGCCTTATTTCCATTAATTATTTCCAATGTGATTTCAAAGGCAAAGCAAATCTTTCAAACAGAACCCAACTTGGAGTTATAAAAATAATGACCAAAAACATTTTATACTCTTGTTTCCAATTAAAACATTTGGATCAATCTATTAAGATGTTGGATTTAATCAAACCATTACATTCCAAATCAAATTTCAAATTCAAATCAAATCAATCCCACTTGGCATATTTCCAATATGGGTTTAAAAATTAAGATCTTGTAAACAAATTGAATTCAATAATTTCTATAATTGCTTGAACCTATTAAATAAAAATTTGTTATTTCCAAAAATTCCAAATCAAATCTTATTGAAATTCAACTAACCATTTAAACATCCAAACTAATAAATTCAAAGTTTTGAATCAAGGCTAACTTTTGCTTTGACATTCTGTGTTGGAAAAGAAACTCATAAAATATTTCATAATATAAACCCCAACATTTTCTTTCTTTTCCCTCTCTCACTCTTCTCTACAAAAAAAAAAGAAAAGGAGCAAAAAAAAATATAAATAAAAAAGCAAAGGGGTGAGCGAAGCCAGCCCAAAGCCCACCAGGTTCACGAAGCCAGCCCACCCCCTCCTGCCTTCGTCATCCTCTGTACGGGAGGCGCACATGGGGTGAGCGAAGCTCCTGTGGAGGAGCTTGCTCCACGTCCCCCCCTCCTCCTCCATAAAATCCTCCCGGGGCCTCCTCTCCAACCCTAGGTCCCATTTTCCTTTCTGTCTCCTTCCCTCCGCCGCCGCTTCCACCTCTACCCCGCTACGCCGTCGCCATGGCCACCGAGGGCTCAAGCTCGGGGCCCCGTTGATCCACACCACACCAGCCGTGGTGGTTGCGCCAGGAGGGTTGCACCACCGTGCGCTTGGTTTGGGCGCAGGGGGCATGGCCAAGGACGAGAGGAGCCGCCGCGCCAAGTGCTTCTTCCCTGGCGGTCACCAGCAGCTCCTTTTCTCCTCTACCGGTCGCCCTCGTCGTCTTCCTCGGTTTCTTCTACGCCTACAGCCCCTCGGTGAGGAGACCCACCTCCCAGACATCTTCCCCGCTCGTGTTTTGGCCCTGTGAGCATGGATCCATGGGAGACCACCCCGAACCGCCATGCACGCAAGCTGCTCGATCACTGTTCCGAGCGGCAGCACCATGTCCACCTCGCACGCACCGTGTCTACCTCGCCCGCACGCTGCGCCCTATGCAGCAGCATGTTCCTCCGCCACCGCGCAGCGCGCACGCAGCACCATGTCCACCTCGCCCTATGCAGCACGTCGCTCCAAGGTTCAGTACTGAACCCTCCTGTTCAGTTCAGAAAAACTTCCGCGCCGAACCACTTAAAACATCGAGCCCAACCTTTCCAACACCAACCGAACACCACCCCACTGGCAGAGAACCCCAGCGCGCAGCAGGAGGTGGGGGGATCGAATCCCCCCTCCCACAATTAAAACCAACATTTTTATTTCCCAATTGATTGGTACAGAAACTTCCTAATAATCACCAATAGGCCCTTACAAATTATTCTAGCCCCTGGAAAATATTTTCTAAGTCCCTAGTTACCAAAAAAATGGCAGATTTGCATCAAATGTTCTAAAATGCATAAGAAATTCATCCCAACTCCAATTTTAACTTTTTAAATATGTTTTCTGTCCCAAATTGAATGTTCTATACAAATATAAAATTTGTTTACTGTTTTGAATATTTTAAATTGGTGCAAAATTTGAAAACTTGTCAAATTCACTTAAACTTGCAAAATTCATAACTTGTTCATAAAAATTCCAAATTTCACAAACTAAATATGTTTTCCAATCAACTTTTCATGTAATTTCCAAATATAAATTTTGTTTGCTGTTTTGAATAATTTAAATTGCTGAAAACAACTGTTTCTTAATTATTGCATTTAAAATTGCCAAAATAATAACTTGCTCATTTTAAATCCAATTTCCACAAATGAAATATGTTTTCCATGCAAAATTAAACCACCTTTCCAAATATAAAATTTGTTTCCTGTTTTGAATAATGAAAATTGGTTAAATGATTTAAATCTTGTTTAATTAATTTAATATTGTTAAATTCATAACTTAATCAACTAAAATTCTTTTGGGACATATAAAATATGTTTTCCAACCATAAAAGTATAAACTTTTGAAATATGAATTTGGTTTAATGCTTTGGACAATTAAAAATTCAAATAAGTTCATGTTTGAATTAAATTCAATTAAAACTTGTTCAAACTTGTTTAATTCCTAAATAATTTATTTGAAATACTTTTTCAACAAGTGAAACATGTATTCCAACTAAAATCTTGTGTTCTTTCCAAATATGAACTTTGTTATCTATTTTGAACAATTTAAACTTGGTGAAAACAACAAATGCTTGTGTGACACCTTTAAGTAACCAAAATTCCAAAACTTAATCAATGAATTTCCAAACTTGTTAAACCTTATTTCCATTTGCTTCTATTGTTGTTATTTTGCTGTTTTCCTCATCCATGCATCATGCTAATCAACTTTCATATGATGATTAGTTGTAAAACAATTAATTCAACCATAATTCATGGGCTTTTCATATGCAATCCAATTGCATATGGGTCCATTTAATCATGTTTCTATCTTGCCAACTAGTTTATTTTGATGCATCAATTAAATGGTCATGCATCATTCTATGATTGTGCACTATGCCATGTTATTGATTGTTTATCTCTCTGCATTGTTTGTTTGCTTCTTCTCGGATAAACGACGACGTTGAGACCGACGATCATTACGACACCCCTTCTAAGGAGTTAACTCAGTACCAGGCTACTGGGTTTGCAGGCAAGTTATCACTCACATGAACCATCGTGTTCCTTTCAACATTGATTACCGATACTTTCCGTTGTTCTTTTCTGCTAGCCTTAGTAGTAGTTGTTTCTGTTACGAACCCATCACATGAATCCCTTAACCTTGATATTGCCTCACCTCCACTCCTATCACCCCTTTGGTTGAGCCCGTGTCTTACTAGCATGCTTAGGTTGTTTTGCTCGAGTCTGTTACCCGTTACTTTCTGTTACTATATCTATTATGTTCTGGGGGCCCGATGTTTAATCAATCAATCATGCTAATGTTACTGTTAATAATAAATTTGATGATAAGGCACCGGCAGGAGGCCCATGAGAGGTTTTGAAGCCTGCTAGTGTCGACCCTCATAGGAAAAGGGTCTTGTCTACTGATCCATGATGAGCGCACTACCCGCATTTGGGAAGCGAGTATGGGCGCCCCCCTCAACTTGACCTGATTCGCATCTCGTCCAAATCGCCTCATTTAGTTCGTGTTTTCCATTTGCCGCATGCATGTTTTTGCGAGCCCAGGCCAGGGTGGAACTTTTGTAGTCGGCATATAGGGGGGACACGGTCTTAGAGTGCTATGAGGGTCCCTTTTCTTCGGGGCTTGATTAGCCGTGCGCCCAAGGTTCTTTGGGCTTGATGCGAAGAATGGTTGGTTGTGTTGAGTGCCCCGCTTGGTGGGAGGCATCCCATCTGGCGGGATATTCATGAGTGTACGGCCAAATTGGTGCAACCCTGCAGGGATAATCTTCTCGAGAAGCCGTGTTTTCCGTGGTTATGGATTACTTGGTGAAAGTACTGGCTAACAAGTACTCAGGACAACTTAAACCTAATGGCTAACTACTTTACACCCAATGATTAATAACTTGACTAATAATAGGCTTATTGACACAATAATTTGAACCATCATTATTTCTACTGTGTGAGTTATCCTCGGATTGCTTCTTTGGATAAGGGGCGAGATCCAGGATGGGTTTGTTTGAAGTTATCTTTCAGTTGGTTACAATCCTCGATCTTATCTCCTTTCTGTTAGCCGGAAGTGGTAGAATCTCTGTAGTTGGTTAGTGCAGCCAGTTGCAGCATCTTTTATATCCCCTCTCTTCCGTTGAACCCAAGGCATCTGTGCTTGGTGTTGACGGGTTACACTTTGGTGAATTGTGAGTCTTGCTTGCCAGTACGTTTATGTACTGACCCCTTTGGGGCTGTGGTTTCCGCAGACCTACGTTTCCGAAGATCTACATGGTTGCTACTACGTGGAGTATGACGAGACTGCTGACGAGTAGATAGCGGACCCGGGCAGGATCCGAGACTTCGTGGATGGGCTCCGTCTTTTCGTTTCCGGCCTCTTAGGCCTATTTGGTTCTTGTCTGTACTCAGACATGTTGAATGCTTCCGCTGTATTGTAATGTTGTATTGTTGGGGCAGATGCCCTCTGAATGATTGTATTTGCTATCTCTCCTCTAATGAGAGCTATTTGCACCTTATTTCAATCTTTTGTGTCGTAGAGATCTGTTGTGATATCACTTGTTAAACGCCGTTGACGTACCATGTGTGTATGGTTTGAAGTACGTCGACGGAAGTGCCTTTGATCTCTAGTGGATAGTTTACATCGACGATGGAATAGCAGGGCTTGTGTTGTCGCGCATAAGCGCAGGCCTACCAGGAAGCTGGGACGTGGGAGCAGTTATGCCCCATAATCCAAGCATCTGCTATCCAGTTCGTACGGTGAGTATCCCCTAGAAATCAGGGTGCGACAACAACCACAACCACAACAACAACAGAGGCAACAACAACTACCAGGACAACAACAACGGCAACAATGAGGGCGGAGGCTGCAACCAGTACCAAGAACACCACGAGAGCTACATGATCTTCACCTCTGAGC
Organism: Alopecurus myosuroides; assembly: GCA_028641055.1. NCBI lineage: Eukaryota > Viridiplantae > Streptophyta > Magnoliopsida > Poales > Poaceae > Alopecurus > Alopecurus myosuroides. The sequence continues at coordinate 425,267,963 of CM054060.1, forward strand.
CTGTCGACAAGAAATCCCAGCACAGGCGTGCCATGGAGGTCAATGCGGTGATCCCTGCTGTCCCTCACTATATGCATTGGTGCAATCAAGAGATCACGTGGACCAGAGCAGATCATCCCAAGGTGATGCCCAACCCGGGTAGCTACGCCTTGGTGCTGGATCCTACTTTCCTGGGTCCCGAGAAGAATGTGAGGTTCAGCAAGGTACTGATCGACAACGGCAGCAGCATCAACATCGTGTACAGAGACACACTGGAGAAGCTTGGTATGGCCGACAACATGCTGCTACCCAGCAAGACTACTTTCCATGGCATTGTGCCAGGGGTCTCTTGCAATCCGATTGGCCGAGTATGGATAGATGTGCTATTCGGCACCAGGGAGAATTGCCGCACAGAGAGCCTGCAGTTCGAGGTGGTTGATCACCAGAGCCCCTATCATGCCCTACTCGGCAGGCCTGCTCTGAGCAAGTTCATGGCCTCTACCCATACTGCATATCTGAAGATGAAGATCCCTGGTTCCAGTGGCGTGATTACCATCTCCGGTGATTACAAGAAGTTCATGGAGTGTGCCTCTGCTGGTTCTCAGTTGGCGGAGTCCATGGTGATTGCTGCCGAGAAGAAAAAGATGTACGAGGTGGTGGCTATGGCGCAATCCGTGCAAGCTGGTGCGCAGGGCTTGCCGAGTTCCCAGCACGGGACCGCGTTCCAAGCGTCTCAAGAGACGAAGAAGGTCCAGGTTGACCATGAGTTCCCCGAACGCGTTGCCATCATTGGTTCCGGGTTGGCAGAGAAATAGGAAAGCGAGCTCATCCACTTCCTCCGTGAGAATCGGGACGTGTTTGCCTGGTCCAATGAGGATCTGTCGGGTGTCCCGAGGGAGTTGGTTGAGCACTCACTACATGTGCGTCCTGACGCCAAACCAGTGAAGCAGGCTATGCGCCGTTTCGGAGATGAGAGAAGGAAGGCCATCGGTGACCAAATCACCAAGTTGCTGATAAGCAATTTCATCATGGAGGTGCTGCATCCGGATTGGCTAGCCAACCCGGTCATGGTCGAGAAGAAGAAGGAGGACCCCAAGGCTACTACTGCATGGCGCATGTGCGTCGACTACACCGACTTGAACAAAGCATGCCCCAAGGATCCTTTTCCGCTACCTCGCATCGATCAGGTGATCGATTCCACTGCTGGTTGTGAACTGCTGTCTTTCATAGATGCCTACTCTGGTTTTCACCAGATAGCTCTCAATCCTGCTGATCAAATAAAGACTGCCTTCATTACCCCGTACGGGGCTTATTGCTATCATGTCATGTGTTTCGGGTTGCGGAATGCGGGTGCTACTTATCAGCGGTGCATGCAGAAATGCTTGCACGATCAGCTCGGCAAGAATGTGCAGGTGTACGTAGATGACATTGTCATCAAAACGAATAAAACACATACTCTGCTTGCCGACCTTGAGGAAACCTTTGCCAATTTGCGCATATATAAGATGAAGTTGAATCCGAGTAAATGCACCTTTGGCGTTCCGGCTGGCAAGCTACTCGGTTTCCTGGTGTCTAGTCGGGGCATTGAGGCCAATCCTTCAAAGATAAAAGCAATTGAGAGCATGTCTTTGCCGAGATCCCTAAAGGATGTGCAAAAATTCACTGGTTGCTTAGCATCTCTGAGCCGCTTCTTGGGCAGACTGGGCGAGAAGGCCCTGCCTTTGTACCAATTAATGAAGAAAAGCGACAAGTTCGTCTGGACACCGCAAGCGGACGTGGCATTCAAAGAGCTAAAGGCAATGCTGGGTAGCGCGCCTATCTTGGCTAGTCCGCTACCCAAGGAGCCAATGCTGCTATATATTGCTGCTACTAACCGGGTAGTCAGCGTGGTGATTGTAGTGGAACAAGGAGAGGAAGGCATGAGTGTGCAACGACCTGTATACTATCTCAGTGAGGTGCTGTCCAGCTCCAAACAGAATTACCCACATTACCAGAATATGACTTACGGTGTCTATTTGGGTGCCAAGAAGCTGAAGCACTACTTCCAAGAATATCCTATTACTGTGGTGAGCTCTGCTCCCATCTCGGATATTATGGGCAACAAGGAGGCAAGCGACAGAATAGCCAAGTGGGCAATCGAGTTAGCCGCGTACGCTCCCGCGTATGCGAGAAGAGAAGCCATCAAGTCTCAGATACTGGCGGAGTTCCTGGTGGATTGGGATGAGGTGCAATACGAGCCTCCTGCTCCAGTTTCCAACTACTGGAAGATGCACTTTGATGGCTCCAAGATGAAAGAAGGTCTTGGTGCTGGCGTGGTGCTTACGTCACCCAAGCGAGATCAGCTCAAGTACGTGCTGCAGATCCATTTCAAGGCGTCCAACAATGTTGCAGAGTACGAGGCCGTGGTACACGGCTTGCGAGTAGCAAAGGAGGTTGGCGTGCAGCGCATTATATGCTATGGCGATTCAGATCTGGTGGTGCAGCAAGTTTCTGGCACTTGGGATGCTCTGGATGTCAACATGGCGTCATACCGCTTCCTGGTGCAGACCATGACATGATTCTTTGAGGGTTGCGAGTTCCAACATATCCACCGAGCAGAGAATGAAGCAGCTGATGAGCTGTCCAAGTTCGGATCTTCTCGGCAATACATCCCGGCTGGGATTGCCTTGGAGCATTTGAGAAAGCCATCCATCAAGCCATCCCCCAACTCGGAGTCCATTTTTGTTCCTTCTCTGCCTAACGAAGAAGCAGTTCCAATGGAGATTGATTGGGAAGGTGCAAAAGGAGACCCGGGGACTGCCGTCTTCATCCCGGGGACTGGCGCCTGCAACCCGGGGACTGCCCCTCTCTACTCGGGGACTGCTCCGCTCTACTCGGGGACTGCCCCTCTCAGCTCGGGGACAGTCGCATTCCTTGAAGAAGTCCTTGCAAACCGTTCGGGCCTGCAGAGAGTCAACCCCAACCCAGAAAAAGAGCAGTCAGTGATACCCGTTCCAATGGAAGTGGACGAACCAGCGTTTCCCGCACGGGAGATGCCGAGTTGGGCCATGCCCATATTATCCTTTCTAAGGGACGGCACCCTACCAGAAGATGAGGTGATCGCAAGGCAGATTCAGAGAAGATCCAAGGGCTACACCATATTCAGAGATATGCTGCACAAGAGAAGCGCCACCGGTGTGCTGCAACGCTGTGTGGACCCGGAAGAGGGAGAAGAGATTCTGGTGGAAATACACCAAGGAGAATGCGGGCATCACGCCTCTTCTCGGGCTTTGGTCAAGAAGGCTTTTCGGCATGGTTTCTATTGGCTCACGGCCTGGAGGCAAGCAGAAGACATCGTGAGAAAGTGCAATGGCTGCCAGATGTTCGCAAGTAAGATCCACATGTCTGCTTCCGAGTTGAAAACCATTCCCATTACTTGGCCATTTGCTGTTTGGTGCCTGGATATGGTTGGTCCCTTCAAACCGGCTAGAGGCAACATGACTCACATCTTGGTCATGGTCGATAAATTCACCAAGTGGATAGAAGTGAAGCCTATTCGGAAGTGTGATGGAGCCACAGCCGTGAAGTTCCTGAAAGATGTGATCCTGAGATACGGCTACCCGCACAGCATCATCACGGATAACGGCACCAACTTCGCTGAGGGGGCAATGGTGAGATTCTGCAGAGATAAGCATATCCGGCTAGATGTTGCGTCTGTTGCGCATCCCGCCTCCAATGGGCAAGTTGAAAGAGCAAATGGCATGGTTCTAGCAGGCATAAAGCCAAGGCTGGTCGAGCCGTTGCTGAAAACACCCGGGTGTTGGTTAGACGAGTTGCCAGCGGTGTTGTGGAGTCTAAGGACTACCCCTAACCGGTCAACCGGCTACACACCATTCTTCTTGGTATACGGGGCTGAGGCCGTGTTACCAATAGACCTAGAGCATGACTCCCCACGAGTAACCCTCTACACTGAGGCGGAGGCGAGAGAAGCTCGAGAAGATGACGTTGACCTGCTGGAAGAAGCAAGAGAGCTTACTCTGTCACGTTCAGCTGTTTACCAGCAAAACTTGAGGCGTTATCATAGCCGAAAGGTGAGCCCAAGTGTTTTCCGAGAAGGAGACATGGTCCTTAGGCTGGTGCACCGCACAGCCGGGATGCACAAACTATCCCCTCCGTGGGAAGGGCCTTTTATTGTGAGCAAAGCGCTGCACAATGATGCCTATTATCTCGTGGACGTGCGTCCATCACAGAGGAACCGGGCGGATAAAGCTGGAGAGTAATCTAAGCGCCCCTGGAATGTAGCCCTACTTCGTCGCTTTCATTCGTAAGCAAAGATGTGTATGTACTCTCCTATCCGAGTTAAACTTCTACTCTGCAATCTGAAATTGAACTCGGGGACTGCCCTCGTCCAAAATTGCTCTAAGTGTTTCTGTTCTGTTGACTCCTCGTCTACTCGGCTGCTCCGCTTAAGATTCCATGAGTACATCTAGTATTGTGTTTAAACCTACGTGCCAACTCTTCGACTCTGCTGCTGTCCGAAATCCGGCTTCATGGCAAGCAAGAGAACAAGCTAAAGGTCAATGAGCACAAGAAAAATTACTAAGGAAAGGAAGAGTGCAGGAACCGAGTAGAGCGGATTGTCTTACTGTTTTCTGTTAACTTGTTTTCGGCTAAGTGGTGGGTTGCGTTACTATGAGTGTTTCTAATTGGCTAAGTATTTGCAACTCCAACTTTGAACTCTTGTGACTCGAATACCAAAAAAGCAACAAGTTGCGGGTAAGAGCTGAGACAAAAAGGAAGAACGAATAAGAAATGCGACTCGGGGACTTGCATGATAACGCAACCCGGCATCGAGCCAAGGTTGCTCAAATTGCTAAGTTAAAAACATCAACTGAGAATAAAATCGAGTAGCAACGGGAAGATAAATTGTTCAGTACATCTGCACCCGGCATTCCGGGGATTTGATAAAAGTTTTCAAGGATAAGTGTTGCAGGATGTAATCAGGTGGAGGTAGCAGCGCTTTCGGAGTTGGCCTTGGCAGCATCAGCATCATTGGTGGCCTTGGTAGCATCAGCTTCCGAGTTGGCGGCGTCAGTCTTTGCAGCATCTGCTTCGGGATTGGTGGCAGCCTGGTCAGAGGTGGTTGTAGCCACCGAGATGGGGTCCGTCGCTGAAGTAGAGGCCGTGGACTGAGCGCGGAGTAGCGCCGTGTCGTCGAGGGCTGCGCCTGATGAAGTGCCGAACTCGATGGCCGCGGTGTCGATGGTCATCTTCTCGCTCTCAGCCTCCTCGTCGCTATCCTCGGCGACTTTGCCCTTGCCCTTCTCGGACTTCTCATCGGTGCTGGCGAAGAAGCTCAGCCCGTCGGACACAGTGGCATCCTCGTCGTCATCTTCATCCTCGTCGTCACCCTCGCCCTCCACATCCGTGTCGGGCTCGGTGAGGCCTTCGATGTAGCCCGCGGTATCCGCGTAGGATGCGATCTCGTACGCAACCAACTGGCGGCGAGCCACGCAGTCGGGATCCTTCTCCCACCTCGAATCCCGGCGCATCTTGAGGACAAGGTTGAGATCAAGATTGTCGTACCAGCTGCAGACGAAGAGGAGCAGCATATCAGCGCCTGCCCGAGCTCCCGATGCCCGCCACTTCATCAGCTCGGCCTTGACGCAATTCAGCTTCTCGGCGAGCCTGCGGATGGTTGTCGGTGCAGAGTCTCGAGGCCAAAACAAGTCATGGAGTTTGAAGGCAGTGCGCACCAGATCGGTGCCCACGCCCCTTAGACGCTGGAGCTGCACCTGCATGGTTGTGAAGCAGTCTTAAATCGAGGCCTTAGTGTCCATGGGCTGGCCCTTCTCGGTGCGAGCCGCTTGGGCCTTTGACAAAGCAGGCTTGCAAGACGAGTTGAGGTCGGGGAAAATTTCTGAAAAAGCTATCAAAAAGATTAGAGAAGTGGATCAAGCAGCAGAGAAGCAAACGGAGACAACGAAGAGCAGAAAAGCGGGCTCTTACTATTCAAGTCGTAGAGTAGCGACTGCAGCTTATTCTTCCACGACTCCTCGTCAGCAACGTGCCTTTCTTCCACTCTCCGGAACTGGGCCAGCTGGAGCATGAGATCCAAATTGCTCTTCCTCAGCGTATCGCACTCCAGCTCAAGAGCCCTCTTCTCAGCCTTGGCGTTGGCCTCAAGCTTATCCTTCTCGGCAGCTATCTTGTTCTTCTCGGCAGCTAGGTCAATGGCACTTTGAAGGGCAGCTCGCAGCTGGACTTGGAGAGGTTCCATCTCGGTGGCGTGCTCTTTCTTCAGCTCTACAGCTTGGCTCTCCAATTGCTGCTGCACCTCGGCGGGTTTGAGGCAGTCGAGATGCTCCTCAACAAATTTCTTGTGATCTTCTGCGGAGAGAGGAACAAGGTTAGCAGAGTAGCGAAGAAGAAATAAGAAAGATAAGCCGAGAAGGCGGCAACTCACCTTCCAGTTTCTTGATGGTGGTCTCAGCGCTCTCAACAAACACATGGCAGTGCTTGTGCTCTTCTTCCAGGGCCTTAAACTTGCCTGCCGGGTAAAATCAGTTAAAGCAGAAAGCATAAGCGGGCGTAAACAGGAAATGCATGAACCGCGTAGCTAGAAGCTTACTTTCGATCTCGGAAATCTTGAGAGTACGGTCCACGGCCTCCTTCTCTGTCGCCGCATCGCTTTTGCGTTCTGCTTCATACCGGAGCATCACATTCCTTTGTGTCATACCGGAGCATCACATTCCAGCTAAAGTGTTGTTTCATACCGGAGCATCACATTCCTTTGTGTCAAAAATCTTTTCCACAACATACAACCTAATTCTGGTTCCACTAAGCAATCAAAACTCTGTTCACTCCCCGGGATCTCAAATGTTGACTTCCAAGATAAGTAAGAACAATCCAATTCTAATGGGAGGCCACATATTCCTCGTTACTCTCATGTTGATGATTCTGACATTGATGATTATTCTTGGTGTTGCATTGATGTCAATAACTCTGTTCCACCATTCTAGCCAGATAATCTATTTTCCAAATGAATCAAGTTCCATCCAGCTATACAACCTAGATACAAAACCTCTCCCTTTACTTGAAAATGTTCCGGTGGTTTGCAAATTCCCTGACGTCTATCCAATGTGCACGATGAGTTCACGTGTCACAACTCAAGAGGATCTTCCCAAGAAGTTTCCGGACCTTTTCTTTTCTCAGTAGGAATCTCGGGGCGCGATTCCTTCAAGGGGGGGCGTTTTGTAACATCCCAAGTCTGAAAAATAGCCTTTAGAATGTTTTGCTCTCTGTTATTTTATGTTTTGCATCATGGCATCATGTTGATTGCAATTGTTTTGTTTGTTTTCCATTTGTTTTCCTCTGTTTTCAGTTGTTTTCCAACTGTTTTTATTTGTTTTCCTTTGTTTTCTATTTGAATTTCAAACCAAAATTCAAACTTGTTGTTTCATCCTTGTGATGTTACAATTTCCAAAATGTTATCTCAAATAAAAACAACAAATTGTTATCATGTTATTCCATAAGGAATCAACTAATAAAATGGTGCCTTATTTCCATTAATTATTTCCAATGTGATTTCAAAGGCAAAGCAAATCTTTCAAACAGAACCCAACTTGGAGTTATAAAAATAATGACCAAAAACATTTTATACTCTTGTTTCCAATTAAAACATTTGGATCAATCTATTAAGATGTTGGATTTAATCAAACCATTACATTCCAAATCAAAATTCAAATTCAAATCAAATCAATCCCACTTGGCATATTTCCAATATGGGTTTAAAAATTAAGATCTTGTAAACAAATTGAATTCAATAATTTCTATAATTGCTTGAACCTATTAAATAAAAATTTGTTATTTCCAAAAATTCCAAATCAAATCTTATTGAAATTCAACTAACCATTTAAACATCCAAACTAATAAATTCAAAGTTTTGAATCAAGGCTAACTTTTGCTTTGACATTCTGTGTTGGAAAAGAAACTCATAAAATATTTCATAATATAAACCCCAACATTTTCTTTCTTTTCCCTCTCTCACTCTTCTCTACAAAAAAAAAAGAAAAGGAGCAAAAAAAAAAATATAAATAAAAAAGCAAAGGGGTGAGCGAAGCCAGCCCAAAGCCCACCAGGTTCACGAAGCCAGCCCACCCCCTCCTGCCTTCGTCATCCTCTGTACGGGAGGCGCACATGGGGTGAGCGAAGCTCCTGTGGAGGAGCTTGCTCCACGTCCCCCCCTCCTCCTCCATAAAATCCTCCCGGGGCCTCCTCTCCAACCCTAGGTCCCATTTTCCTTTCTGTCTCCTTCCCTCCGCCGCCGCTTCCACCTCTACCCCGCTACGCCGTCGCCATGGCCACCGAGGGCTCAAGCTCGGGGCCCCGTTGATCCACACCACACCAGCCGTGGTGGTTGCGCCAGGAGGGTTGCACCACCGTGCGCTTGGTTTGGGCGCAGGGGGCATGGCCAAGGACGAGAGGAGCCGCCGCGCCAAGTGCTTCTTCCCCGGCGGTCACCAGCAGCTCCTTTTCTCCTCTACCGGTCGCCCTCGTCGTCTTCCTCGGTTTCTTCTACGCCTACAGCCCCTCGGTGAGGAGACCCACCTCCCAGACATCTTCCCCGCTCGTGTTTTGGCCCTGTGAGCATGGATCCATGGGAGACCACCCCGAACCGCCATGCACGCAAGCTGCTCGATCACTGTTCCGAGCGGCAGCACCATGTCCACCTCGCACGCACCGTGTCTACCTCGCCCGCACGCTGCGCCCTATGCAGCAGCATGTTCCTCCGCCACCGCGCAGCGCGCACGCAGCACCATGTCCACCTCGCCCTATGCAGCACGTCGCTCCAAGGTTCAGTACTGAACCCTCCTGTTCAGTTCAGAAAAACTTCCGCGCCGAACCACTTAAAACATCGAGCCCAACCTTTCCAACACCAACCGAACACCACCCCACTGGCAGAGAACCCCAGCGCGCAGCAGGAGGTGGGGGGATCGAATCCCCCCTCCCACAATTAAAACCAACATTTTTATTTCCCAATTGATTGGTACAGAAACTTCCTAATAATCACCAATAGGCCCTTACAAATTATTCTAGCCCCTGGAAAATATTTTCTAAGTCCCTAGTTACCAAAAAAATGGCAGATTTGCATCAAATGTTCTAAAATGCATAAGAAATTCATCCCAACTCCAATTTTAACTTTTTAAATATGTTTTCTGTCCCAAATTGAATGTTCTATACAAATATAAAATTTGTTTACTGTTTTGAATATTTTAAATTGGTGCAAAATTTGAAAACTTGTCAAATTCACTTAAGCTTGCAAAATTCATAACTTGTTCATAAAAATTCCAAATTTCACAAACTAAATATGTTTTCCAATCAACTTTTCATGTAATTTCCAAATATAAATTTTGTTTGCTGTTTTGAATAATTTAAATTGCTGAAAACAACTGTTTCTTAATTATTGCATTTAAAATTGCCAAAATAATAACTTGCTCATTTTAAATCCAATTTCCACAAATGAAATATGTTTTCCATGCAAAATTAAACCACCTTTCCAAATATAAAATTTGTTTCCTGTTTTGAATAATAAAAATTGGTTAAATGATTTAAATCTTGTTTAATTAATTTAATATTGTTAAATTCATAACTTAATCAACTAAAATTCTTTTGGGACATATAAAATATGTTTTCCAACCATAAAAGTATAAACTTTTGAAATATGAATTTGGTTTAATGCTTTGGACAATTAAAAATTCAAATAAGTTCATGTTTGAATTAAATTCAATTAAAACTTGTTCAAACTTGTTTAATTCCTAAATAATTTATTTGAAATACTTTTTCAACAAGTGAAACATGTATTCCAACTAAAATCTTGTGTTCTTTCCAAATATGAACTTTGTTATCTATTTTGAACAATTTAAACTTGGTGAAAACAACAAATGCTTGTGTGACACCTTTAAGTAACCAAAATTCCAAAACTTAATCAATGAATTTCCAAACTTGTTAAACCTTATTTCCATTTGCTTCTATTGTTGTTATTTTGCTGTTTTCCTCATCCATGCATCATGCTAATCAACTTTCATATGATGATTAGTTGTAAAACAATTAATTCAACCATAATTCATGGGCTTTTCATATGCAATCCAATTGCATATGGGTCCATTTAATCATGTTTCTATCTTGCCAACTAGTTTATTTTGATGCATCAATTAAATGGTCATGCATCATTCTATGATTGTGCACTATGCCATGTTATTGATTGTTTATCTCTCTGCATTGTTTGTTTGCTTCTTCTCGGATAAACGACGACGTTGAGACCGACGATCATTACGACACCCCTTCTAAGGAGTTAACTCAGTACCAGGCTACTGGGTTTGCAGGCAAGTTATCACTCACATGAACCATCGTGTTCCTTTCAACATTGATTACCGATACTTTCCGTTGTTCTTTTCTGCTAGCCTTAGTAGTAGTTGTTTCTGTTACGAACCCATCACATGAATCCCTTAACCTTGATATTGCCTCACCTCCACTCCTATCACCCCTTTGGTTGAGCCCGTGTCTTACTAGCATGCTTAGGTTGTTTTGCTCGAGTCTGTTACCCGTTACTTTCTGTTACTATATCTATTATGTTCTGGGGGCCCGATGTTTAATCAATCAATCATGCTAATGTTACTGTTAATAATAAATTTGATGATAAGGCACCGGCAGGAGGCCCATGAGAGGTTTTGAAGCCTGCTAGTGTCGACCCTCATAGGAAAAGGGTCTTGTCTACTGATCCATGATGAGCGCACTACCCGCATTTGGGAAGCGAGTATGGGCGCCCCCCTCAACTTGACCTGATTCGCATCTCGTCCAAATCGCCTCATTTAGTTCGTGTTTTCCATTTGCCGCATGCATGTTTTTGCGAGCCCAGGCCAGGGTGGAACTTTTGTAGTCGGCATATAGGGGGACACGGTCTTAGAGTGCTATGAGGGTCCCTTTTCTTCGGGGCTTGATTAGCCGTGCGCCCAAGGTTCTTTGGGCTTGATGCGAAGAATGGTTGGTTGTGTTGAGTGCCCCGCTTGGTGGGAGGCATCCCATCTGGCGGGATATTCATGAGTGTACGGCCAAATTGGTGCAACCCTGCAGGGATAATCTTCTCGAGAAGCCGTGTTTTCCGTGGTTATGGATTACTTGGTGAAAGTACTGGCTAACAAGTACTCAGGACAACTTAAACCTAATGGCTAACTACTTTACACCCAATGATTAATAACTTGACTAATAATAGGCTTATTGACACAATAATTTGAACCATCATTATTTCTACTGTGTGAGTTATCCTCGGATTGCTTCTTTGGATAAGGGGCGAGATCCAGGATGGGTTTGTTTGAAGTTATCTTTCAGTTGGTTACAATCCTCGATCTTATCTCCTTTCTGTTAGCCGGAAGTGGTAGAATCTCTGTAGTTGGTTAGTGCAGCCAGTTGCAGCATCTTTTATATCCCCTCTCTTCCGTTGAACCCAAGGCATCTGTGCTTGGTGTTGACGGGTTACACTTTGGTGAATTGTGAGTCTTGCTTGCCAGTACGTTTATGTACTGACCCCTTTGGGGCTGTGGTTTCCGCAGACCTACGTTTCCGAAGATCTACATGGTTGCTACTACGTGGAGTATGACGAGACTGCTGACGAGTAGATAGCGGACCCGGGCAGGATCCGAGACTTCGTGGATGGGCTCCGTCTTTTCGTTTCCGGCCTCTTAGGCCTATTTGGTTCTTGTCTGTACTCAGACATGTTGAATGCTTCCGCTGTATTGTAATGTTGTATTGTTGGGGCAGATGCCCTCTGAATGATTGTATTTGCTATCTCTGCTCTAATGAGAGCTATTTGCACCTTATTTCAATCTTTTGTGTCGTAGAGATCTGTTGTGATATCACTTGTTAAACGCCGTTGACGTACCATGTGTGTATGGTTTGAAGTACGTCGACGGAAGTGCCTTTGATCTCTAGTGGATAGTTTACATCGACGATGGAATAGCAGGGCTTGTGTTGTCGCGCATAAGCGCAGGCCTACCAGGAAGCTGGGACGTGGGAGCAGTTATGCCCCATAATCCAAGCATCTGCTATCCAGTTCGTACGGTGAGTATCCCCTAGAAATCAGGGTGCGACAACAACCACAACCACAACAACAACAGAGGCAACAACAACTACCAGGGCAACAACAACGGCAACAATGAGGGCGGAGGCTGCAACCAGTACCAAGAACACCACGAGAGCTACATGATCTTCACCTCTGAGCCTGTCGACAAGAAATCCCAGCACAGGCGTGCCATGGAGGTCAATGCGGTGATCCCTGCTGTCCCTCACTATATGCATTGGTGCAATCAAGAGATCACGTGGACCAGAGCAGATCATCCCAAGGTGATGCCCAACCCGGGTAGCTACGCCTTGGTGCTGGATCCTACTTTCCTGGGTCCCGAGAAGAATGTGAGGTTCAGCAAGGTACTGATCGACAACGGCAGCAGCATCAACATCGTGTACAGAGACACACTGGAGAAGCTTGGTATGGCCGACAACATGCTGCTACCCAGCAAGACTACTTTCCATGGCATTGTGCCAGGGGTCTCTTGCAATCCGATTGGCCGAGTATGGATAGATGTGCTATTCGGCACCAGGGAGAATTGCCGCACAGAGAGCCTGCAGTTCGAGGTGGTTGATCACCAGAGCCCCTATCATGCCCTACTCGGCAGGCCTGCTCTGAGCAAGTTCATGGCCTCTACCCATACTGCATATCTGAAGATGAAGATCCCTGGTTCCAGTGGCGTGATTACCATCTCCGGTGATTACAAGAAGTTCATGGAGTGTGCCTCTGCTGGTTCTCAGTTGGCGGAGTCCATGGTGATTGCTGCCGAGAAGAAAAAGATGTACGAGGTGGTGGCTATGGCGCAATCCGTGCAAGCTGGTGCGCAGGGCTTGCCGAGTTCCCAGCACGGGACCGCGTTCCAAGCGTCTCAAGAGACGAAGAAGGTCCAGGTTGACCATGAGTTCCCCGAACGCGTTGCCATCATTGGTTCCGGGTTGGCAGAGAAATAGGAAAGCGAGCTCATCCACTTCCTCCGTGAGAATCGGGACGTGTTTGCCTGGTCCAATGAGGATCTGCCGGGTGTCCCGAGGGAGTTGGTTGAGCACTCACTACATGTGCGTCCTGACGCCAAACCAGTGAAGCAGGCTATGCGCCGTTTCGGAGATGAGAGAAGGAAGGCCATCGGTGACCAAATCACCAAGTTGCTGATAAGCAATTTCATCATGGAGGTGCTGCATCCGGATTGGCTAGCCAACCCGGTCATGGTCGAGAAGAAGAAGGAGGACCCCAAGGCTACTACTGCATGGCGCATGTGCGTCGACTACACCGACTTGAACAAAGCATGCCCCAAGGATCCTTTTCCGCTACCTCGCATCGATCAGGTGATCGATTCCACTGCTGGTTGTGAACTGCTGTCTTTCATAGATGCCTACTCTGGTTTTCACCAGATAGCTCTCAATCCTGCTGATCAAATAAAGACTGCCTTCATTACCCCGTACGGGGCTTATTGCTATCATGTCATGTGTTTCGGGTTGCGGAATGCGGGTGCTACTTATCAGCGGTGCATGCAGAAATGCTTGCACGATCAGCTCGGCAAGAATGTGCAGGTGTACGTAGATGACATTGTCATCAAAACGAATAAAACACATACTCTGCTTGCCGACCTTGAGGAAACCTTTGCCAATTTGCGCATATATAAGATGAAGTTGAATCCGAGTAAATGCACCTTTGGCGTTCCGGCTGGCAAGCTACTCGGTTTCCTGGTGTCTAGTCGGGGCATTGAGGCCAATCCTTCAAAGATAAAAGCAATTGAGAGCACGTCTTTGCCGAGATCCCTAAAGGATGTGCAAAAATTCACTGGTTGCTTAGCATCTCTGAGCCGCTTCTTGGGCAGACTGGGCGAGAAGGCCCTGCCTTTGTACCAATTAATGAAGAAAAGCGACAAGTTCGTCTGGACACCGCAAGCGGACGTGGCATTCAAAGAGCTAAAGGCAATGCTGGGTAGCGCGCCTATCTTGGCTAGTCCGCTACCCAAGGAGCCAATGCTGCTATATATTGCTGCTACTAACCGGGTAGTCAGCGTGGTGATTGTAGTGGAACAAGGAGAGGAAGGCATGAGTGTGCAACGACCTGTATACTATCTCAGTGAGGTGCTGTCCAGCTCCAAACAGAATTACCCACATTACCAGAATATGACTTACGGTGTCTATTTGGGTGCCAAGAAGCTGAAGCACTACTTCCAAGAATATCCTATTACTGTGGTGAGCTCTGCTCCCATCTCGGATATTATGGGCAACAAGGAGGCAAGCGACAGAATAGCCAAGTGGGCAATCGAGTTAGCCGCGTACGCTCCCGCGTATGCGAGAAGAGAAGCCATCAAGTCTCAGATACTGGCGGAGTTCCTGGTGGATTGGGCTGAGGTGCAATACGAGCCTCCTGCTCCAGTTTCCAACTACTGGAAGATGCACTTTGATGGCTCCAAGATGAAAGAAGGTCTTGGTGCTGGCGTGGTGCTTACGTCACCCAAGCGAGATCAGCTCAAGTACGTGCTGCAGATCCATTTCAAGGCGTCCAACAATGTTGCAGAGTACGAGGCCGTGGTACACGGCTTGCGAGTAGCAAAGGAGGTTGGCGTGCAGCGCATTATATGCTATGGCGATTCAGATCTGGTGGTGCAGCAAGTTTCTGGCACTTGGGATGCTCTGGATGTCAACATGGCGTCATACCGCTTCCTGGTGCAGACCATGACATGATTCTTTGAGGGTTGCGAGTTCCAACATATCCACCGAGCAGAGAATGAAGCAGCTGATGAGCTGTCCAAGTTCGGATCTTCTCGGCAATACATCCCGGCTGGGATTGCCTTGGAGCATTTGAGAAAGCCATCCATCAAGCCATCCCCCAACTCGGAGTCCATTTTTGTTCCTTCTCTGCCTAACGAAGAAGCAGTTCCAATGGAGATTGATTGGGAAGGTGCAAAAGGAGACCCGGGGACTGCCGTCTTCATCCCGGGGACTGGCGCCTGCAACCCGGGGACTGCCCCTCTCTACTCGGGGACTGCTCCGCTCTACTCGGGGACTGCCCCTCTCAGCTCGGGGACAGTCGCATTCCTTGAAGAAGTCCTTGCAAACCGTTCGGGCCTGCAGAGAGTCAACCCCAACCCAGAAAAAGAGCAGTCAGTGATACCCGTTCCAATGGAAGTGGACGAACCAGCGTTTCCCGCACGGGAGATGCCGAGTTGGGCCATGCCCATATTATCCTTTCTAAGGGACGGCACCCTACCAGAAGATGAGGTGATCGCAAGGCAGATTCAGAGAAGATCCAAGGGCTACACCATATTCAGAGATATGCTGCACAAGAGAAGCGCCACCGGTGTGCTGCAACGCTGTGTGGACCCGGAAGAGGGAGAAGAGATTCTGGTGGAAATACACCAAGGAGAATGCGGGCATCACGCCTCTTCTCGGGCTTTGGTCAAGAAGGCTTTTCGGCATGGTTTCTATTGGCTCACGGCCTTGAGGCAAGCAGAAGACATCGTGAGAAAGTGCAATGGCTGCCAGATGTTCGCAAGTAAGATCCACATGTCTGCTTCCGAGTTGAAAACCATTCCCATTACTTGGCCATTTGCTGTTTGGTGCCTGGATATGGTTGGTCCCTTCAAACCGGCTAGAGGCAACATGACTCACATCTTGGTCATGGTCGATAAATTCACCAAGTGGATAGAAGTGAAGCCTATTCGGAAGTGTGATGGAGCCACAGCCGTGAAGTTCCTGAAAGATGTGATCCTGAGATACGGCTACCCGCACAGCATCATCACGGATAACAGCACCAACTTCGCTGAGGGGGCAATGGTGAGATTCTGCAGAGATAAGCATATCCGGCTAGATGTTGCGTCTGTTGCGCATCCCGCCTCCAATGGGCAAGTTGAAAGAGCAAATGGCATGGTTCTAGCAGGCATAAAGCCAAGGCTGGTCGAGCCGTTGCTGAAAACACCCGGGTGTTGGTTAGACGAGTTGCCAGCGGTGTTGTGGAGTCTAAGGACTACCCCTAACCGGTCAACCGGCTACACACCATTCTTCTTGGTATACGGGGCTGAGGCCGTGTTACCAATAGACCTAGAGCATGACTCCCCACGAGTAACCCTCTACACTGAGGCGGAGGCGAGAGAAGCTCGAGAAGATGACGTTGACCTGCTGGAAGAAGCAAGAGAGCTTACTCTGTCACGTTCAGCTGTTTACCAGCAAAACTTGAGGCGTTATCATAGCCGAAAGGTGAGCCCAAGTGTTTTCCGAGAAGGAGACATGGTCCTTAGGCTGGTGCACCGCACAGCCGGGATGCACAAACTATCCCCTCCGTGGGAAGGGCCTTTTATTGTGAGCAAAGCGCTGCACAATGATGCCTATTATCTCGTGGACGTGCGTCCATCACAGAGGAACCGGGCGGATAAAGCTGGAGAGTAATCTAAGCGCCCCTGGAATGTAGCCCTACTTCGTCGCTTTCATTCGTAAGCAAAGATGTGTATGTACTCTCCTATCCGAGTTAAACTTCTACTCTGCAATCTGAAATTGAACTCGGGGACTGCCCTCGTCCAAAATTGCTCTAAGTGTTTCTGTTCTGTTGACTCCTCGTCTACTCGGCTGCTCCGCTTAAGATTCCATGAGTACATCTAGTATTGTGTTTAAACCTACGTGCCAACTCTTCGACTCTGCTGCTGTCCAAAATCCGGCTTCATGGCAAGCAAGAGAACAAGCTAAAGGTCAATGAGCACAAGAAAAATTACTAAGGAAAGGAAGAGTGCAGGAACCGAGTAGAGCGGATTGTCTTACTGTTTTCTGTTAACTTGTTTTCGGCTAAGTGGTGGGTTGCGTTACTATGAGTGTTTCTAATTGGCTAAGTATTTGCAACTCCAACTTTGAACTCTTGTGACTCGAATACCAAAAAAGCAACAAGTTGCGGGTAAGAGCTGAGACAAAAAGGAAGAACGAATAAGAAATGCGACTCGGGGACTTGCATGATAACGCAACCCGGCATCGAGCCAAGGTTGCTCAAATTGCTAAGTTAAAAACATCAACTGAGAATAAAATCGAGTAGCAACGGGAAGATAAATTGTTCAGTACATCTGCACCCGGCATTCCGGGGATTTGATAAAAGTTTTCAAGGATAAGTGTTGCAGGATGTAATCAGGTGGAGGTAGCAGCGCTTTCGGAGTTGGCCTTGGCAGCATCAGCATCATTGGTGGCCTTGGTAGCATCAGCTTCCGAGTTGGCGGCGTCAGTCTTTGCAGCATCTGCTTCGGGATTGGTGGCAGCCTGGTCAGAGGTGGTTGTAGCCACCGAGATGGGGTCCGTCGCTGAAGTAGAGGCCGTGGACTGAGCGCGGAGTAGCGCCGTGTCGTCGAGGGCTGCGCCTGATGAAGTGCCGAACTCGATGGCCGCGGTGTCGATGGTCATCTTCTCGCTCTCAGCCTCCTCGTCGCTATCCTCGGCGACTTTGCCCTTGCCCTTCTCGGACTTCTCATCGGTGCTGGCGAAGAAGCTCAGCCCGTCGGACACAGTGGCATCCTCGTCGTCATCTTCATCCTCGTCGTCACCCTCGCCCTCCACATCCGTGTCGGGCTCGGTGAGGCCTTCGATGTAGCCCGCGGTATCCGCGTAGGATGCGATCTCGTACGCAACCAACTGGCGGCGAGCCACGCAGTCGGGATCCTTCTCCCACCTCGAATCCCGGCGCATCTTGAGGACAAGGTTGAGATCAAGATTGTCGTACCAGCTGCAGACGAAGAGGAGCAGCATATCAGCGCCTGCCCGAGCTCCCGATGCCCGCCACTTCATCAGCTCGGCCTTGACGCAATTCAGCTTCTCGGCGAGCCTACGGATGGTTGTCGGTGCAGAGTCTCGAGGCCAAAACAAGTCATGGAGTTTGAAGGCAGTGCGCACCAGATCGGTGCCCACGCCCCTTAGACGCTGGAGCTGCACCTGCATGGTTGTGAAGCAGTCTTAAATCGAGGCCTTAGTGTCCATGGGCTGGCCCTTCTCGGTGCGAGCCGCTTGGGCCTTTGACAAAGCAGGCTTGCAAGACGAGTTGAGGTCGGGGAAAATTTCTGAAAAAGCTATCAAAAAGATTAGAGAAGTGGATCAAGCAGCAGAGAAGCAAACGGAGACAACGAAGAGCAGAAAAGCGGGCTCTTACTATTCAAGTCGTAGAGTAGCGACTGCAGCTTATTCTTCCACGACTCCTCGTCAGCAACGTGCCTTTCTTCCACTCTCCGGAACTGGGCCAGCTGGAGCATGAGATCCAAATTGCTCTTCCTCAGCGTATCGCACTCCAGCTCAAGAGCCCTCTTCTCAGCCTTGGCGTTGGCCTCAAGCTTATCCTTCTCGGCAGCTATCTTGTTCTTCTCGGCAGCTAGGTCAATGGCACTTTGAAGGGCAGCTCGCAGCTGGACTTGGAGAGGTTCCATCTCGGTGGCGTGCTCTTTCTTCAGCTCTACAGCTTGGCTCTCCAATTACTGCTGCACCTCGGCGGGTTTGAGGCAGTCGAGATGCTCCTCAACAAATTTCTTGTGATCTTCTGCGGAGAGAGGAACAAGGTTAGCAGAGTAGCGAAGAAGAAAGAAGAAAGATAAGCCGAGAAGGCGGCAACTCACCTTCCAGTTTCTTGATGGTGGTCTCAGCGCTCTCAACAAACACATGGCAGTGCTTGTGCTCTTCTTCCAGGGCCTTAAACTTGCCTGCCGGGTAAAATCAGTTAAAGCAGAAAGCATAAGCGGGCGTAAACAGGAAATGCATGAACCGCGTAGCTAGAAGCTTACTTTCGATCTCGGAAATCTTGAGAGTACGGTCCACGGCCTCCTTCTCTGTCGCCGCATCGCTTTTGCGTTCTGCTTCTAGGGCCTCAAGGCGCCTTCTTGCAATGCTGTGATTCCAGAGCAGCGACCGGTACAGATTTGTTCTCTTCAAGAGGCTATTCTGAGAGGCAGAAAGAAAAGGAATCAGACATAATTTTAAAGATTCAACCCGAGAAGACGGCAACTCGGTTGAGAGTCCGTCTACTCGGCCCGAATCTCGGGGACTGGGTGGTGGATAAGAAGAAGGAGAAGAGTAGAAGAAAAGAAAAAAGCAACTCGGAACAGAAAAGCAAAACTTACCGCGTAGGTTTGCTCGATGTCCTGTGCAGCTTTGCGGTGGACGAACAGCTTCGCGGCTAGCGTACTGGTGGTGGACGAGATGGTCATGGGATTGTAGCCCATGTCCGCCTTGTTCCAGTCAGTGCGCCAGTGGTCCAGCTTGCCCAAGGCAAGGCCGTGCCAGGGCTCGTTGCCAAGGACGTCGCTGTTCCAGTCAGCTTCAATGAAGCCTACCCAGTCGATCATCTGCTCAAGCCCTGTGGACGTTACCTCGGTCTCCTAGACCTCGCGCGAGAAAATTGAAAGGGCCATGTCCTTGTTCTTCGCTGGCGGCTTGGAATCCACAGCCTGGGCCTGTTTGCCTCTGGTAATAGCATGTTTCTTCTCGGCCGCGCTTAGCGGGATGCTGTACTGCTGGCTCGTCTGCAACATATAAGGCGGATAGGCAGGCGGATCGCGAAGGCTTGATCCAGCAGGAATGCCTTCAGCGCTGCCGGAAGCCCCAATAGTGAGCTGCCCGCTCTTCACGGCAGGCTTCGCCTTTGGCTTAGGTGGCGGCACCGCGGCAGAATCCGGCGCGGCGCCACGGGAAGGATTCCTGCGGACAGCGGCCTCTGGCTGAGCGGCTTTCTTCTCGGTGGCTTTCTTCTCGGTGGCCTTCTTCTCGGCGGCTGGCTTCTCGACAGCCTTCTTCTCAGCAGCTTTCTTCTCGGCCGTATCTTTCTTGCCAACAGCATCGGGATCAGTCCTATCTGTGGCCCGCTTGGCTGGAGAGCTGGCTGTTGTCTTGGTCTTCTTCATGGGAGGGGAGCTTGGCGCAGTTGGTGGAGCGGCCTGCTGGGTAGGTGGCGCCAAGGAGTGGCTACCGGGCGCAGCATCCGGCTGATCGTGGCTCTGCAGGTCCGGCTCCACGTCGGTGGTCTCAACCCGCTGCTCGGCAGCGGGGTCTTGCGGTTGATCTTCTTGTCCTTCTACCCGCGGCTGCACCGCGGGGTCGTTTTGGGCAGCAGCGTCAGTATCCTGCTGCTCCTGGTCTTCTCCCTGCCGCTCAAGGGCGGCATGATCTGGTTGCTCGGGGCGTTGCTCTGCATCTTCCCCGGCCGCGGCAGCTGGGGGAGAAAGTGGTCTATCATTGTGAGCAGCATCCTGCACCTCCTGTTCGACGCGGGCCTGCTGCTCCTGCTCGGCGTCCTGGGCACCAGTGTCCATGTCATGGACGATGGTGTCGTCCTCATCCTCACCCTTCACGGGAGAGGGCGCACGCACCCTGTCCCCCGCCACGGGCTCGTCCTCTTCAGAGAGGTCAATAAGCTTGTCAACATCAATGGCGGGCCTCTTCTTGGACTTGGTGGGTGCGGCGGTAGCATTAGCGTCCAAGGGGGCGCTGAAGAGAAGAAAGAAGTTTAGAAAAGGAAGAAGGACAGAAGAAATCGAGAAGCAATAGCAGAATAAGGAGTTCCGAGAAAGCAGTAACAGCAAATTGCGACTTGGAAGAAAATCGCTTACCCGGCACGAGAAGGGGGTAGTCGTCTCCCCTGCTTCACCTTCTTCACGGCCTTCTTGGCCTTCTTCGCGGTGGGCTCTTGAGCACCGCTACCCGCTCTCTTGCGAGTGGCCGGAGCAGCAACTGCAAGCGGATCAGCCTCAAGGGCGTCCTCGTCCTCATCCTCGCCCTCCTCTTCAGCATCAGCATCAGCATCAGCATCCTCTGCAGAGTTGAGAAAAAGAAAACAGTTAGGAAACAGTAGGAAATTGGGTTGCGCTACTCGCGACCATCAAGGTGAACTCAATCACCTTCGTCGTCGTCTTCGGACCAGTCCCGAACGGACGGGTCGACATGATTCTTATCCGTCTGGGCGGCATGAGGGATATTGAGTTTGTCTGCGGTGTCGTACGAGACCTCGTCGTCCTCTGTCCGATCTGCGTGCCAATTGGCCTCAAAGCGCTCCTCGCTCTCAGCGAGCTGGCGAGAAAGGCGCTGGGGATATAAGCAGGAAACATGAATCAGTTGGGTAGCATAAGGGATCCTACCCGGAGCGGGATGCTAGCACGAAGCATAATACTGCTAGGTGTCCTACTCGGTGTGGCGTGCAAACATAAAGCACATAAAGCCTAAGCGATACTACTAAGTGTCCTACTCGGTGTGGCGTGCAAACATAAAGCACATAAAGCCTAAGCGATACTGCTAAGTGTCCTACTCGGCGTGGCGTGCAAACATAAAGCACATGAAGCCTAATCAATACGGCTAAGTGTCCTACTCGGCACAGAGTGCGGATACTAAGCACCCTAAGCTAAGAAGGCCATCTACTCGGAATCGATATGCAGAAAGCTCGAAGAGAAGTACTAACCCGCTTGATGGGCTTCGTGCGGCTGTACGGCACGAAGCCGTACTGCCAGTTGTCCCGGAGGCCGGTGGTCATGATGGAGCGCGCCCAGGTAGCCACGTCCGCGTTGGTAAGCTCGAACTTGGTTGTCCGAGTGCAATCTCGGTTGTCGCCCATATAGCACATGAGATGTGCACGGCGCTGCAGAGGGAGCACTCGCCTGGAGATCCAGCAGGCGATGGGGTCGTCGTCCTTGAGTCCTTTCTCCTTCAGCTTGGCGAGGCGTGCGTTGATCTGCTTAATGTCGCCATGTAGCGGGTGCTTGAATCCCCAGTTCTGTGCGGTAGGAGGCAGATTGGTCCACCGGGGAAGATTGATCCGGTCCACCAGTGGCTCGTCCTTCTTAACAGGGATGTTCTTCACATAGAAGAACGTCCTCTGCCATTTGCGCACCGAATCAAGCCCTTTGATGCGCGGATGGTTGGTCCCGCTGCGCTGCACCATCATGGCGATGCCGGTCTCGGTCACGCCGCGGCTGCTCTCCGCGCTACCCGGCTTGGCCTTGCTCTGCTTCCTGAAGAAGAAGAAGCGCGCCCAGGTCATCGGCGTGGGGCGCACGCCCAGGAATGCCTCGCACACCACGGCGTGGTATGCGAGCATCACCACCGCATTCGGCGGCAGGTGGTGCGGCTGAATCCCGAAGTTGTCGAGGAAGCCGCGGAAGAAATCCGAGGCTGGTAGCCCGATCCCCCGCGCGAAGTGCGCGAGGAAGACCACGTGCTCGTCCGCCTCCGGAGCGGGGACGAGCTCGCCAGCGGGAGGCCGGCAGCGGACGCCGGCAGGAACTCGCCGCGTATTCACCAGCCACTGGCACTCCTCTGCGGTGATAGTGGATCCAGCCCACCCGGCGCGGGCGCCATCGTCGCGAGCCATCAGGCAAGGGAGGAAGTTTGGTGGAATTTGGCAGAAAGAACTCGCGGCGGCGCGGGGAGATGCACGGCGGCGAAGAGCTCGACGGCGGCGGAGAAACGAAGAGGCGAGGGGAAAGTGAAGGCAGGAAGAGGAGAAGGGAGTTACCGAGGGGGTATTTGTACCTCCCCTCGGGTTGCCGTTACGATTTGAGGTAATGGGATCAGTTACACCTTGAGATCGTGCGGCGTGGGGTGTGTGGGCCGGTTAGAAACGCACACAGCGCAGAACGCGCGCGTAACGGCCACAATTGATCCCACGACGCGATCGTGGGACATAACTGCGCTTGATGGGACATAACGGGCTAATGGGCGCGTGGCCTGTCAGATTCCGGGCACCGAGGCGTCGGGGGTGTGGCAGCGTGACACGTGCTCAGTTGCGCTGCCGAAAGCCGGATTTCGCTCTGCCACGCAGAGATTCTGATTGGAAATCTCGCCAAGTCATTTTACTCGGCGACAGGGAAGAGAAGCGGCCCTATTCGGAAAATAAGAAGCTTGAGACAAAGTAAAGAGCTACTCGGAAGTTCTACTCAGCAACCCAAGGCTCAAAGGCAAGATTGGTTTTTAAGCTGGCAGAGCCCAGTGAACAAGTTAGCAGGACTCTACCAGCTTCGGGGACTAATGTCGGGGGGTTACCCCCGAGTAGGGTAAAGGGAAGTGCTAAGGGCAAAGATCAGAAGAGACGCTTGGCAGAGTAGCGGCTACCCGGTACTCGCTACCTGGTCGCCCGCTATTCGGCCGTACACTCTGAAGGCCAGAAGGAAGAATCAAGGAAGTTATTCTCTTCCGGGTAGGGGAAGTGGTCCGAGTAGAGAGGGCGGTCTCCTACTCGGGCCAGAAGTCAAAGGAGCCGTTCTGACACAGGATCCCGCGTATCCCGGGTCCGTACTTTGGCACTGTTCACGGCACTGTTCATCCGCAGAGCGTGTGCCTGACAGTGACAGTGTGTCAGCAGGGCGTCGCAGGATAGGGGGACCTACTCTGTGTTCGTGGCAGCGATAACAGATCGGTTCCTTGGTTCTGCGGAACGACTTTGCACACGGAGACAAACTTGGAAGCCAAAAGGTGTAAAGTGGTCAGCGGGAACCCGGAAGAGTACAGTATGCACATAGTGTCGACATCTTGGCTGTATCCGGCTGGGCACCAGTATATAAGGTGCCCTGCCTCCTCCTGCGCGAGGGATCCGAGACTTGGTTCACTTTCTTGACCTAGTTCTTCACGTAGAGAGAAGGGTGGCTACTCGGTAGTGAGAAACACTTGTATTGTGGCTACTCGGTGAGACTCGAATATAAAGAGAGAAAGGCAGGAGTAGGGGTTTTACCTCCACACGAGGGCCCTGAACCTGGGTAGATCTTGTTGTTTGCGGTGCTAGCTTCATACTCACGCGGCTACTCGCTGCGTGATCCCTCCCCGAGCGCCTCCAGCGTCCATCGTCCCCACAACTTTAGCCATCCTATGGCATCTGCCGTGCACCACCACGACATTCCGTCAAAATGTTCCACCTTGCGACGTGAGGAGAAACAAACTCTAGTACCTCCTTCATCTCTAGGACCAGGTCAAAGTTTTGTAATTCGCAGATTAGAGCAGTTTCATTAGCTTCTGTTCTGTTCCACCTTCGAGTATCACACTCTTATTCATCAAGAGGTTGTGTTGAGTTTCATGGCCTTGGTGATGAAGTGATGCTCTCACACCTCTTCATTCACCCCTTTTTCTCCAAGCTTGAATGCTTGAGAAGGATGGGTATGTTAGTAAACATGTGTATCACATATTCCTAGAAATTCTTATTGCTTTGAAAAATCTAAGGAAACATATGTATCCTTCTTAGCACGACTGGTCACCCAGCCTCTGTTTGAAGTTGACTGTGTTACCAAATCCGTTCATTCTGGTGCATGTTCTTGGTCAGAGAGTTAGGTTCATGCCGAAGCTCTCATGTTCATATCGGTTGCTTCGAAAAGCAAGATTCCTTTCAAACTCCAAGACATACCAGTAGGTTGTGATATTCTGGTTGTCTTACTAGAAGTATCACCAGGTGGTTACCTGACCATGATGTCTAAACAAAGGGTAATTTGAATTACTCTTTTCTCCAAGAAACCTTGCTGGATACCCCGGATTAGTTGGTTCAGTTTAAACAATAACTTGGAGAGTTGAAAGACAAAAGCTCCGCCTAACCTGATCCTTTGTTAAGGGATGTCTAGTTTCCTTTGTGTTGAAGCAGGATAGTATCTACGTAGTGGACATGCTATAATTCTACCAATTGGTTTGATTTGGGCTATCGTCAAATCGAGAAAAGATCTAAGGACTATCTTGATGGTGTTTTGCCTAGGTACACCTTCATGTCCTTTAGTCTGACCAATATTTTGCCTTGTTCATGTAACATATGAATCCCTCTTCTTGGAGTATCTTCATAAGGGTGTTATTGAGCCCATCGATGACATTCCTATTTTCTCCAAGTTGCAAGAGGTTCATGCTGAACAAATGGCAAATATGTTGGAAACTTTTGAGAATCATCTTTGTGTCATCACGAAGTTGTGCTCTCGATGTTCGAAGTAACTTACCCCGGTTCATTTGCTTATGGTGAAAGTTGTCGCCGTGGGTCCGAGTAGAGTTTTCTTGTTCCTTCGGGAATAATCCCAAGTCGGTCATGTATGTGTGGACTATTCTTGATATGGTGGATTGTTACCTCCATTTCTTGGAAAAAGTTCGCACCCACATTAAGCCACTGACTGATTGTTCGTGAAAGAGAAGAAGTCCAAGAACTTTGTTATCTTTGTAATCATCTTCCCAACAATGACTCCGATGTGTTTTGTTGCAAGTAGTCCATGTAGGTGCAACCGTCTTTTGTAAGTTTCTAATACATGAGTCCTGCAATCTCGCTCATCTTGTTGAGTGTGGCATCATAGTCCATATCTTGAGAAATCTAGTACATATATATCGTTGATAAACGGTGCAACCTCTGTGATCAAACATGCTGAATCTGAATCATTCTTCCACTAACCAGAGCTGAATCCCAAGCAGCAACGATGGTTGGTGTTCCTCAAGGGTATTGAATTAGGTCTTTTCAGAATCCGGCATGGTTGATGTTGTGGTTGACACAATTAGCCAGAAGGCCTAACTGTGTAATCCTTTGAATCCATAAGAACAACCACTCTCCGTGAGAATTCTGGTGTGGCTGATTCCAACAAGTTTCTCTCACCGTCCGTCCAAACCAAAGTTTCACTTCTACTTGATGACCTATAGAAGGCTTGTCATGAGCTTGCTGTCGGTATTTAGAACATCAAGAATAATTTGGAAGTTGATTCTTCCAATGTCTCTTTGTCAACCCTCCAAACCTTTGTTCCAGTGGAAACAAGGTCATCATGAGAACATCTCTTGGTGTTTTGTAACCATCAATGATTAGTTCCTTTTTCAAGTTATTGGTACTTGAAGTTCTGTTCATTTCATACATTGTGTGAATTTGTCAGTCACTTCAGCCGTGGGATCTTAACAATGTGGTATTTGTATTGCTACGTCAAATCCACCATAGGAAAGGGATTCCCTATTCCTTCTGGTGTTTCAACCCTCGTTGATCATTCATCCTTATGGTGTGACCAAGGATTCGTTCTTTGCTACGGTGCTCCAACTTCTTTTGGTTACTCATATTCTGTCATGAAGTAACATCCCGATCCTTGATAAGGATTTCAAGAAACTGTTAGGGAATGGTTGAAAGTTCCGTTATCTTCCGTGTCCACTCCGAAGAGTGAACATGATCCTGTATCAAATTTTCTCTGACGCACAATTACAGTGTTTTCTTGTGTTCTCCCTCGTCTACGGATATCACATTGTGATATTCAAGACCATCCTCCTCATCCTGGTATTCTGTTTGAAGAAACCTCGATGTCCAAAGTTGTTCAACCTTTCCTTTCCAAAAGGATTTAAAGTCTTGTGCAAAGATCATATTCTAAATCCTTTCAGGAACCATCGTCCATAAACTTGAAACCATCTTCTATTCACTGTGTTACCTTGATGTGTTTCATGCCTGATAACTCCAAAGTTCTTTATTAACATCCTGTCATGAGTTACCCATGGGATAATCGATCTTCGTGAAGATCATTTCCTAAGAGTTTCCCTCTTACCTAAGGTGTATCCGTTCAATACTTCAAGTTTCTACGGATCAACCTCTTCGAGAAAAGAACCATAAGGCTTCAACAAGACCATTCAAAACCGGTGTTCCTTCTTTCTTTCTCCTTCCGGAATCTCGGGACGAGATTCTTGTAAGGGGGGTAGATTTGTAACATCCCAAATTTTGCTACATTAGGGTGTGTGGTGTTGTGTTCATCCCATACATGCATGAAAACAAAAATTTAATCATGTTTTAACCAATTTAAATTGTGAATTTAGATGGTTTGAGAAAATACCACAAATAGTACTTAATTTGGTTTCCAACATATGGTATTGAAAAATATTTCAAATACACCAAAGAAACACATGGTTTCGTTGGAAATTTTACAAGGTTTCCAAAACTTATTTTTGCCAAATTTTTACTTTGCAAAAAGGCCCTCAAACATTCAAGTTATGTTGCTGTTTTTTGGCAGGCAAGGACCTCTTTACAAATTTCAGAAGTTGCAGGGGGTGTTGTGGAATTTAATCTTCTTCAACCTTTGCCAGTAAGAGCACCTGCGTGTCCGGCCCTCCATCGTCGACCGCCACCTCAAGCTTGCTCGTCTGCCTGCATGGAGAGGGCGCAAAGGAGCCCCGCCGAACGCTCTCTTGCCTAGTCCCTCTGACTTTCGCTCTCTCCCTCTCTCTGTTTTCCTGTGACGACGAAGAACCCGAACCTAACCCTAACCCGCCACCGCTGCCGCTTGCTGCCGGCGATAAAGCCACTCCCGCGCCCTGCCATGGCCATCACCGGCTTCGTCATCTTCTCCTCTACGTCCTCGTCCAGCCTCGCTTCCCAGGACGACCGGAATAAGGTGAATCGGGGCCATCTTCCCCAAGTCTGGCCTCCGCCCGCTGGGCTCGATGCCGTCGCCCCCGTCCGCCCCTGCCGCCTCCGACCCCTCCACTAGCCTCCCCTCGTCATGGTGAGCTTCTGGGTGCCCTCCATTCGCTCCCTACCCCTCTGGTTCGTCTCCCCGTCGAGCTCCGCCGCCCGCCGCCGTGCCAATGGTCGCCGCCGGCCATTCTGGCGACCATTTGGTCATCGGTTGGCACCCCGCGGATCCCCTTGATCTCGTCTCCATTGTGGTATATTTTGTTTCATCCAATTTGGAACCAATTCATCAACTCTGAACTCATATGTGAAGAACACAGCACTGTGATGTCACCGTGGTATATTTTGTTTCATCCAATTTGCAACCAATTCATCGAATTTGAACTCATATGTGAAGAACACAGCACTGTGATGTCACAGTGACATCACAGTGATGTCATATTCCCAATTTTTAGAAATTCCATTAAATTCCAGAAAAAGGAATAAAATTGATATTTTAATAAATTTTGTTTTATACCTCAGAAAAATAAAATGAAAGTACCAAAATGTTCATAAAAATGTAATCTATTCAAATATGTCATTTTCAATCATGTTTGAGAAAGTTAAAAAAATGAGCATTATTTAATGTTGTTTAAATCATTTTAAAAATAGAAAAATAAGTTTGTATTCACTAAAATTAGAAAATTAAAAGTTATATACCAAATTGCTCAAAATGAAAAATGCAACCTGTTTATGATGTTTTCAAACCCATTGAGCACTTTAAATTGTACTCACTCTCAGAATTGCCCGAAGTGCCCCTCCGGGGTCTATTTCGGGACTTTTTCAGTAAAATCGCATAACTGACATACGAACCCTACCAACCCAATAAACATGTTTAGGGATTCATTTCAGTGCATTAACTTGCTCATGCAAACATGTTGTGCATTTCATCGATGCCATGTGTTGATTTTTGTTCCTCTTTTCGGTGTTGTTTTCATCCTCTGTAGAATCCGACTACGAAGTGAAGGCCAACAATTCCAACGACGAATATTTGATCCTAACCGACAAGTCAAGCACTTATTACAGAAGATCTTTATCTCGTTTCTTATAACCAAGGCAAGCATAACCTCTTATCTGCTCATATATGTTTTCCAACAACATTTGATTCTCGTACTTTGCATTCGATTCTAAAGTATTTGATGCTAGTAGATATAGTTCACCTATATACTGCATTGCCACAATGTCCTGATCCATTGCTCCTAGCCGCCATAGATTTTCTTGTGCGCATCGCTAGAGCCTCATATCTGCTTCGCTTAGCTTTACATGTTTGTTACCTCTGCTCCATCCGGTTGATGAATCAGAGCTGCGATAACCTAGTATGCTATGATGACGTGGTGAGATGAGCATTGTGTGGTTAACATGACTAAGGCTTGGATGGGAGGCCACTTGGGAAGTGGTTCTTTGTCCTGTACTTGCCAACCCTAGGATTAAGGTCTCGCCGCGGAAACCAAGACTGAGCGTGCAACCACACGCGCGAGCCAATGAACCTCGCCCGACCAACTAACTTGTTTGGCCACATACATGAGTCATGTAGTTTGCTATTTCCATCTGCGTGTGGGTGAGAAAACGATTTGGACAAAAACTAGGGCGTGACGGGGACAAGTTATGGACGTACACGGATCTTGATCCCGACTCACAGAACAGGTGCCGTCAGGAGGTAGCCAACTCCATGTTGACGGGGTGGCCCTGTTTGGGTTGACTCATGGATATGGTTGAGCAGGTAAAGGTCGGAGCCAGGCACCCTCTGCCGCGCTCCATGGAAGAGAGTACGTATGGCACTAAGAGTCGGAGGGTACGTGTGGGTAAAGTGTACCACCCTGCAGGGATAAATCTTTCGGAAAGCCGTGTCCACGGTTAAGGACGACTTGGTGAATGTCGTGTGGCCATAGATAACTTGAACGTGACGTAAAAGATGTTGGCAATGTTTGAAGGGTGCCTCCTCGGAGATGCCGAGAGGGGTGATCCTTGTAGAATGTGAGATGCTGGGAAATGATGTCGGTGGATAAAAAGATGATATCAGTAGTTGAGTAGCTTTCTCATCTGTTTTCAAAATACTCCATGAGACGTGCTATTCCTTCCTCAACTTGCAAAACAAAGATTGCTTTACACAAATCAGCCTTCATAAAACCCTTTCTGAAGATAGCATATATATAATAGGTTAATTAAGTCTTGTTGAGTACCTCTCGTACTCAGGTTTGCTTAATTCTGGTTCAAGTGAAGATATTTCATCGGTGGTGCTTCAACGTGGACATCGACGAGTAGTTTGGGGTTCCCAGGTAGCAGCCTAGAATCTATGGGTTGGGACGTCGCCGTATGTTGCGGCCTCTTAGGCCTTTTTGGTTCTTGTTGATTAGCAACATAATTTGCCTTCCGTTGTCTGATGTAATGTTGGGTTGTGTGACCTCTGCTTGTAAGCTATATTCTAGTAACACCTGTTTAATACAGCTTCCATGTTTAGAGTACTGCTTTGATAGGTTGTTGGTTTCGAGCTTATTGTTATACAGTTGTGGCTATGCCTGCATAGTTGTCGGAGTCGAGGGGTTGTGGAGCCAATGATCCATGTCCGAGCCCGCCTGCCGATGTGATTCGGCCTGGGGCGAGGTAACCCCAGTAACCCTCGATTGTTGTTGCACTTTCTGGACACATAGCATCTCTGTATAGCTTTGGTTTCGTTTCCTTCAGTTTCATACGATTCGTGGACGCTTTGATATTCATAGTTGGTTATGACTAGCAAGGATACAAGGAGTAGTAGACTGGGGATCTGGACTACGTGCCGATGAATCCAGTCTGCATGTCGTTGTTTGTTGCGGCCGGGGCTGGTAACCCTGAAGTCCTTGTGAGTCCATGGCTAGGAGAACATAACAGTATGTATATCTCTTGGTCCGGGATCGTGACAGTTATTTGTGATCTTGCATGCTTTCCGTTGCTAGTGGTTGCTCTGGCCAAGTAGTTGCTAGTGACTCCAAGAGGGAGTATTTATCCTCGATAGTGGGTTCATGCCTCCTCATCACCTTGCTCGAGTGACAGAAACGTGAAGGGGAGGATGTGATGTTGCCATTAGGGAGAATTCAGCGGTGAGAGTGTCCGCGTGTATAATCATTGCTTATATTACACACTTTGTTTAATGCAGTTATATGTTGCTTGTAACTTAATACCTAGGGGGGTTCGGATGATAACCTGAGGGTGGATTATTAGTCATAGATGCAGTTGAATTACGATCTATGTATATTCTTGTAATGCCCGCACTAAATATCAAAGTAGTCATCATGTCATGAATGTGCACTACAGTGCAACCTTTACTTGTCATTTGCCAGTTGTAATTTTTTCACCCAACATGCTATCTTTTATGGAGAGACACCACTAGTGAACCTATGAACCTCGCTCCATTTTCCTATACTGTTAAAACAAACCACCACAATTTCCCGCTTTCTTTAGTTACTGCAAGCATACATTATTTTCCATACTATACATCTAATCTATGTTTTCAGCAAGACCGGTGAGATTGACAACCTCACTATACTGTTGGGACAAAGTATTTTGGTTTTGTTGTATGCAGGTTCCACGTTATTGCTGACACCGGTGAGCCATCAAAACTGTCAGTGGCATCAACCTTCCAAAGGTCCTCTTTCTCCTACTAGATTGATAACCATTTTTGTTAACTATGGGGAATTTCCTACTGCTATGCTCATCACACCCTCCTCTTGGGGTATCCCAACACACAACTTCAAGGAAATTTCTGGCGCCGTTGCCAGGGAAGAAGAAGTCTTCTGGTAAGGGGAGTCTCTCACTCTCAACCTCTTTATTTTGTTTATTGTCTTGTTTTTATTTTTGTTTTGTTTTGCTTCTCTTTACCGAAAACACACAAAAACTAGTTTACTTTATAGCATAGAAATCAACTCAAGTATTTTCAAGTGAAGCATTCACTTACTATTTTTGCTTTACCATGCTTGCTATCAATCTTTGATGTCTTTGAAACTAGATCTTTTAGGCAAGGTGGGTTCACGGATGAACAACAAAAACATTATAAGGAACACCGCTTGTCACAAAAAGGGATACACTTATGGGAGCAAATTAATAAATTGCACGACTATGCTAAAAACTTTTTCTCCACCTATAATGTTACTTATTTCTTTGATAAATCTTGTTGCTGTAGGAGGTATAAACGCCCCCCTTTTCAGTGTGAGTATAATGATAATGTTACCATATCTTCTTATGTTAATGGAAATTATGAATTATATGATGTGGAACACATTGAAGAATTTATTGCTTGGAAGGGTGCATTCGAAATTGCCTATTTGCTTGAAAGTATTGATGATGCACCTTATAAATACGAGATTTATGCTATACTTGAATATTTCTTTGATAATTACAAGGATCGTAATTACTACATAATGGAATATCTTAATAAATTCTCTCAACCTAAGGAAGAGACTAATGCCTTACAGGATCCTATGGAAGAAGAAATTGCTGAATCTGGAAGCTCATTGGATGAAAAAGAGGAGGAGAGTGATGATCAAGAGGAGGAAGAGTGGAGCTACCCATGTCTACCTTCCAATGATAGTAACTCTTTAATTCATACATTATTTGATGAAATTGATACTTGCTATACTTGTGACCTTGATACTACTATGAATGAAACTTGTGAGAATGATATTTCAACTGTTATTTATGGTAATCCATGCTACTTGGATAAATCTTATGATAATGCTCTCGATGATGGTCCTATGTTACTTGATGTTATAAATCATAATGCTACTGAAAATATGATTTCTATAACGTGTCCTATACCTTTTAAGGGTGACCAATTTTTTTTTTTGCTATTGCTAAAAGTGGGTGAAAAGAAGAGCTGATTTTAAATTTTGATCCCACTGTTTTTGGCTTGATATGAATTGTGTGCTTTTAGACCATGACAAACATGCTTTATGTGATAATTACGTTGTTGAGTTTGTTCATGATGCTGTTGAAAATTATTATGAGAGAGGAAAATATGGTTGTAGGAATTTTCATGTTACTAATACACCTCTCTTTTTGTTGAAAGTTTTGAAGTTGCTATTGTTATACCTTCCCATGATTTCTAGTTTGAGATTCTTTAATTTGTTTCTTTACAAGATTCCTATGCATAGGAAGTGGGTTAGAATTAAATTTGTTTTATACTTACTTCTTGATTATTTATTTTGCTTAAATTCGTATTTCTCATGTGAGCATCTACTTGATTCCACTTTTTTATGCCTAGCTGAAAGGTGTTAAAGAAAAGCGCTACCGGGAGACAACCCGTTTTATTTCGTTGTTTTCAACCCATTTTCCTTTGTTTTCTTTTGTGTGCTTTGCACCTGGGTGTTTTCTATTTCCTTAGCAACCCCGCTGTATGTTTTCTTTTGAGTTTTTGTTGAGCCAAGTAAAGCCTCTAGTGGAAAGTTGAGGCTATATTTCGGATTTCTGCGCAGGAAACAGATTTCTGCTGTCCACTATTTATTCCGTATAAAATCACAGAAAATTCAAATTAACCTGAGTTTTTTTGTGCGTAATCCTGAGCTGTATATGCAACATTTCTTAGTTGAACACCTTTTTATTTTAGCAACAGAAGATTTTCGAAAAAAATCATCTTTACCTGCTGTCCTGTTTTGATAGATTTCTGCCAACAATTGCATTTGCATCTTAATCGCTTTATTTTGTTGTTCTTTTAATAAAAAGAGTTTTAAAATAAGTTGTGACAGTAGCTAATGTGTTTTTGAGTATTAGACATGTGTTGAAACTGAACCATGTGAATTTATTATTTCGATTGCACTAACATTGGTAATGAAGATTGTGAGAAGTTTGGTTTGAAGGAAGTTTTCAAGGGTCAAGAGAAGAGGATGATATGATGTGATCAAGATGAGTGAAAAGCCTAAGATTGGCATGCCCCGGTGGTACATCCCAGCAAATTCAAAAAAGACTCAAGCGTCTAAGCTTGGGGATGCCGAAGGCATCCCCTTCTCCATCAACAAATTATCAGGTCACTTCTAGTGAAACTATATTTTTATTCGGTCACATCTTATGTGCTTTACTTGGAGCGTCTTTTATTTTTGTTTTCAGTTTGCTTTTTTTATCAGTTTGTTTTTAATTTTTCAATAAACTTGGTTGGACCCCAGCATTCTTTTATTGGAGAGTGACACGCTTCGCTTTTTCATGGGAATACTTTGTATTCTTAATCTCTGTCTGGCTGTTGCATTTATTTAGCTCATGTTTTGCATGCATCTCTTATTAGATCTGTTAGGTTTAGTAGTATTATGTGAGTACTCTCATGTTTTCTTTCTGTAGCATTTAGAGAGTTTTTGTTAAAACATATTGTGTATGGTGCTTGTTGGGAGAAGAAACTGATGTTTAAAGTAGAATTTATATTGGTGCAAGTAGAAGCTTGTATAGACCGTTGCTAGAACTTTTTCATGCCATGCTAAATGTTATTTTAGTTCTAAAGACTTGTGATGTTGAGTAGCACGAATATCCTCAAATAGATGAGAGTGTTTAATATGTCATTGAAAGATTCATGAGTTGTTCTTGTCATAAGGAAGCATAAATTTTTGGTATTCTCTTTCGAATGTTTTATTTGGTTGACTTGGCGCATGCTCACACCATGTTTATGACTACAAACCAATCACTAATAGCCTCCATGACCACTTAGTTTTTGAACTATGATACCGCTTATGCTTTAATTAATGATGTTTATGTCGCTATGCATGATTATGGATCTTATGCTCTCTTCATTTGTCGCTTCCAGTCTTTTGCTAGCCTCCACCTGTACTGAGTATGAGC
This sequence comes from Alopecurus myosuroides, assembly GCA_028641055.1. Classification (NCBI taxonomy): domain Eukaryota; kingdom Viridiplantae; phylum Streptophyta; class Magnoliopsida; order Poales; family Poaceae; genus Alopecurus; species Alopecurus myosuroides. The sequence continues at coordinate 425,302,194 of CM054060.1, forward strand.
TCTACTCGTGCATCCAACTCCCTCAAACCAAAGTTTTTCCCATTGTGTCCACCATACCTACCTACATGTGGTATTTAACTGCCACTCCAAGTCAATTGCTCATGTGTTACCTTTAAAACCTTTAAAATTACTCCTACTTTATGTTCCTGTTTCTGCTCATGAGGATGTCAATAGAGAATCTTTATCTCACTTTTTGATTGGATTTCACAACCTGGACTAGTGGCTTCATCCGCTTATCCAAATGATAGAAGTGCTGGCAGCGGGGTGCCCAGCTCCAAATTAATATACACAAAATCTCTTCACTATTCTGATTTAGCAGTCAAAGCATAATTGTGTAAACAAAAGAGAAAGAGGGATGACCTTCTACCCAGATATGTCCTTCACATGGGAGCCGCTCTTGTGAATCTACTTGGCTTGTGACGTACTGTATGTTCAATTTACCATTCGTTGACATTAGCATACATCTCCCAAAATATAGACACTCGTCCATGGTATGTGATTGTTGGCAGGCACCCGAGGATTCGGTTAGCCATGGTTTGTGAAAGATGGATGGGAGGAGTGTCAAAGTTTTAATACCTCTGTTTAATAACATAAAAAGCTCTACACATGAGTGATCCCTGCTTCCCTCCGCGAAGGGCCTTTCTTTTACTTTTATGTTGAGTTTCCATCTTCTAACTTTATGCACAGTTGAGAGACAATTTTTGTCATTCTTAGTTCTATGTGCATTGTCCCATAAACAACAATAATTACTTCATGATGTGATATTATTTGTTTTTAAATTATCTTCTCTAGTGTCATGGCATTTATGTTTTGCCCCACTCTTAAGGACTAGCGAAATATCACTTTGCCATGCTTTCTCTATACCCAAAACAGACGTTTATCTTTCTTTGCATTATTTCTCATGATCCTTTATTTGACATACTCTTCATGATGAAAAGTGATTGCTTTGCTTTATTATTAAAGTTTGATTTATCATGTTTGTGTTTGAAGTTCTATGATCTCAGCTTGCATATGCCTTTACATTTTTATGATCAAGATTATGTTAGTAGCATGTCACCTCAGAAATTATTGTTTTATCGTTTACTTACTCGAGGATGAGTAGGAACTAAGCTTGGGGATGCTTGATATGTCTCCAACGTATCTATAATTTTTGATGCTCCATGATGATATTATGCCAATTATTACATGTTTTCTCCCTTCTCTACGTCATTTTTACACGTTTTCCGGGACTAACCTATTAACGAGATGCCAATTGCCAGTTCCCTGTTTTCAGCTATTTTTGGTTTCAGAAAATTTGTTCTGGAAATATTCTCGGAATTGGACCCCACAAAGCCCGAAGTGCCTATTTTCCCCGGAAGCAACCAAAAGACCGAAGAGGAGACAAAGAGGGGCATCAGGGGCCCACACCATGGGGTGGCGCGCCCCTGGCCATGCCTAGGGGTGGTGTGGGCCCCCCAGGGCTCCACCGCCTCTTCCCTTTCGCCTATTTATTCCCCCGGATGGAAAACCCTAAGTACCTGATCAAATATCCCCGAAAAGTTCTGAAGCTATCTCCGACACCCTGCCGGAGAGGAAATCATCACCGGAGGCCTCTCCATCACCATGCCTGCCTCCGGAGTGATGCGTGAGTAGTTCATCCTTGGACTACGGGTCCATAGCAGTAGCTAGATGGCTGTCTCCTCCTCTTATGCCTCCATGTTTAGATCTCGTGAGCTGCCTAACATGATCGAGATTGATCTTATGTAACTCTATGTGCTGTGTTTGCTGGGATCCGATGAATATTGAACTTATGCCAAGTTGGTTATAGCCTTTATTGAATATGTTATTTGTCATCTTGCATGCTTTCCGTTGCTAGTGGTTGCTCTGGCCAAGTAGTTGCTAGTGACTCCAAGAGGGAGTATTTATGCTCGATAGTGGGTTCATGCCTTCTCATGGAACTAGCCAACAACTGGGCAGACGGCGAGAAATCGGCGCACAACGCACACCCACCCTCACTCGAGGAAGATGGTATGGGTAACTCATACAAAAATGAGGGAAATAGAAGATACAACCGTGACCCGAATAGACGGAGGAAGCGCAAAAATCGGGTCTTTGACGAGATGGAACCTGAATTGGTAGCAGCAGAGTTCCCATGCAGTTGCAGCAACGACTACCGTAGGTAGGGATCCGAGCAACCTCGTGAGCAAGAACGCGAACAAGGACATGAGCAAAAACGTGAGTGGCGGCCACACAGGATTCGTGTGTATGAGCTACCACCCATGTCAATCGAGTAGCAACTCGAAGGATCTTTCCCAAACCACATGTACGAGGACGCCAATGAAGTCTGCGGGTCCAGTCACAAGCTAAAAGACTGTCGCAGATTTCAGCTCCTCGTGGGAGCATCATACAGAAAACAGAGGGAATCCCAATAGGCAGGCTTTCCGGCTGTCCCAGGAGCATTGGCGGTAGGTGCTCCACCCCCACCCCCAATGCCAATAGGTTCTCCACCCCCGCCACAACCTCAAGCACAACCAACACCTAGAGCACAACAGGCTGCATCAATACAACATCAATACTGAGTGGGTTAATCGGATGAGGACATGTACCTAGAGCCAAAAGGAAAGGTATACATGATACAGAAAGGTGCAGCATCCAAGAGGAGTCAAAAGCTCAGTATCAGGCAGGTTAATCTAGCAGAGACATCACCACCCCCCTCCCCTGCAACACCCGAGATCATAGATTAGTCTGATGCAAGCATCACATTCTCGAGAGCTGACCACCCACTTCGAGTCCCTACCCAGGAAAGGCTGCGCTGGAACTCGAAGCCCAAATAGGAGGTTATGATCTAAACCATGTCTTCGTGGATGCAGAAAGCAGAATTAACATCATCTACACCGATACGTTGAAGGAAATGAACATACCAGTAAACAACCTGAAGCTGTCAGAACACTCGTTCTAAGGGATCGTACCCGGGAAATTAGTCAAACCTTTGGGAAAAATAGCACTCCATGTAATTTTTGGAGAGCGTGACAACTATAGAAAGGGGAAGCTTGACTTTGAAGTAGTCAACTGGCCGTCACAATACAATGCAATACTCGGCAAATCAGCATTCGTGAGGTTCATTGTTGTCCCTCATATGCGTACCTGATGCTCAAAATCCCGGGACCCAGAGGAATAATAACAGTGTACGGAAATTACAAGAAATCTGACAGCTATGACGTTGAGTTAAACATAATATCACAGTCGTTCAGGATCCAGCAGGAAATGGCAAACATAGCAGCCACGGCTGACCACTCGCTACTGCTCTTGACCCAGAAAACAACACCTGAGATGGAATTCGACGTAAAGAAGGACACCATAGCACGCCAGGTTCACCCGGCTGATCTAGCAAAGACAGTACTCGTGTCCAACACACTACCAATCGCATAGGTGAAAGTGCATGGTGCCCCCATATGTGGTTTTGCTAATTAATAACAATCCTCATGGACTAATATTTTTGTTGAGTTATCCTTATAGATCTTGTCCATAGGAAAGATTGGAGTTCATGTGTTGGACTCTAGAAGCTTTCATGATAATTATTGTTATATTCAAGAATTTATATGAAAAATGGTCATGCATAGAGTTGTGCATATTGCTAGTGTGTCTTGAAGAAAAGGATTAGGTGATCTTTCATGATTACTTCAATCATCATTTGAAGTGAGAAGAAAAGATACAAGGTTGATCAAGCAAGTGATCAACACACAAAGCTACAAGTTGTACCAAGTGGGATTATGTATCTCGTGGTATGGGAAGCAATTTTCCATATAGATTTGTGAACTAACCCATGATATGTGTGTGTGGAATCTTTATGTGTGGTTAGGTATCTTTCCATGGGCATGCATAAAAAGATAAATTTCATATAGCCCATGGTCTTTGTCGTCAAGCGGTGTTTGTCATCAAGCTTGACGTGGAAGCTCAAGTAAAGCATCTCAAAAAATCCTATGCTTTATGATTGCCAAAACTTAGAAGATTGTGGCCTTTTGAAGATTTTCGTAAAGGGTCTGTCCCATAATGGTGTATGGGAGAGAAACTTGCAAGTCTTCATCAAGCAAAGCATGTGCTAGCAAGCACGATCAAGAAAGAGGATCTTACTTGAGAGAGTAAAGATCGGCATCATCTAGCTCTAATGGAATACTCAAGGCAAAGGTATGATATTGATAGGTTTTCTATTTTACCGGTCTCATGCTTTGGGATACCGGGTTATAGGATCGATAGTCGTACTATCAAGAGGGGCTCTCAAGTGAGTAACTTGATCGAATCGTTGTGGAGAGCTCAAACCTTTGTAGACATGCAAATCATCTTTCTTGGTTCTTATTTGATTTTTATCTCCTTGGATTTTGGTTCTTGTCACGATCTTCCCGACAAGCCAAGTTTTACCGAAAACGGATTTCATAAGAGAAACTTGTTGCGTTTTTGGTGGTGAAAATATACGGTTCGTCTTTGAGAATGTTCCCACGCCTTCCATGTGTGGTAACTTATCCATAATTTTTGTTTTGGGTAGTCCTTGTTGTTATCTTTCCAACCCATTTGGATTCACCTCATTCGAAATTCTTTCGCAAAAGTTATGTGCGTTTTTGGTGTTGGATGTTTTACCGGTTGTTCTTTTTAGAGAGGTCAAAACTTTCACAGATTGGTTTTATCTTACTTTGATGTACAATCATGTTTATCTGCAAATTCTTGTAGTTCTTGTCGTTGCGATTTTAACGAGCCCAAGAACGTCAAAAATGGAGTTTGTACGCTTCCGGGTGTTTTCGTGTTGGTGTTTCTGCAGTTTTCGGGCAGGGTGGAATCTCCGGCCTTATTGCCGAAATCTCCGCCCCCTGATGCGCTTTGTTGGGGACCCCAAGAGGAGGGTGTGATGAGCACAACGGTAGGAGTTTTCCCCTTAGTTAAGAACCAGGGGTTATCAATCCAGTAGGAGAAAGAGGACCTTAGGAAGGTTGATGCCACTGACGGTGGTGCTGGAGCTTCACCGGTGTCAGCAACAACGTGGAACCTGCACACAACACAACCAAAATACTTTGCCCCAACGGTACAGTGAGGTTGTCAATCTCACCGGTCTCACTGAAAACAAAGATAAGATGTATAGTGTGGAAAACAGTGTATGCTTGCAGTAAGTAAAGAGAGCAGGAAATTGTTGTGGTTTGTTTAACAGTGTGGAAATTGTAGTGGCGTCTCTCCATAAAAGATAGCATGTTGGGGGAACCCACGCCACCCTATGGTGTGGCCCCCCTATTGCCCGGCTTCGACACCTCTTCGGTGTTCTGGATGCTTCCGGGGAAAATAGGAACTTCGGGCTTTGTGGGGCCCAATTCCGAAAATGTTTGCATAACAACTTTTCTGAAACCAAAAACAGTAGAAAACAGGGAACTAGCACTTGGCATCTTGTTAATAGTTAGTCCCGGAAAATGTATAAAAATGTTATAAATAAGTGAGAAAATAAGTAGCAATTGGCAAAATATGATCATGGAGCATCAGAAATTATAAATACGTTGGAGACATATCAAGCATCCCCAAGCTTAGTTCCTACTCGTCCTCGAGTAGGTAAACGATAAAACAATATTTCTGAGGTGACATGCTACTAACATAAACTTGATCAATATAATGTAAAAGCATATCACGCTGAGATCATAAAACTTTAAACACAGGAATGATAAATAAAACTTTAATAATAAAGCATAGCAATTACTTTGCATCACGAAGAGTAACTCAAATAAAGGATCATGAATAATAATGCAAAGAAAGGTAGACGTTTGTTTCAGGTATAGAGAAAGCATGGAAAAGTAATATTTCGATAGTCCTTAAGAGTGGGGCAAAACATAAATATCAGGACACCTTCAAAGTTCATGAGGAATACTAGAACAAATAATTTAAGAACAAATGATATCACATCATGAAGTAATTATTGATGCTTATGGGACAAATGCACATAGAACTCAGAATGGAAAAAATGCTCTCTTAGCTGTGCATAAAGTTAGAAGATGGAGACTCAACATAAAAGTAAAGAAAGGCCCTTCACAGAGGGAAGAAGGGATCACTCATGTGCTAGAGGTTTTATTTTATTAAACAGAGGTATTAAAAGTTTGACACTCCTCCCATCCATCTTTCATAAACCATGGCTAACCGAATCCTCGGGTGCCTGCCAATAATCACATACCGTGGAGGAGTGTCTACATTTTGGGAGATATATGCTAATATCAACGAATGGTAAACATAAAATACAGTACGTGACAAGCCAACTGGATTCACAAGAGCGGCTCCCATGGTGAAGGATGCAACTGGTGTAGAAGGTCATCCCTCTTTCTCTTTTGTTTACACAATTATGCTTTGACTGATAAATCAGGGGCAAAAATAGTGAAGAGAATTTGTTTGCATTAATTTGGGGCTGGGCACCCCGTTGCCAGCTCTTCTATCATTTGGATAAGCGGATGAAGCCACTGGTCCAGGTTGTGAAATCCAATCAACAAGTGAGATAAAGATTCTCTATTTACGTCTTCATGAGCAAAAACAGGATCATAAAGCAGGAGTAATTTTGAAGGTTTTAAAGGTAACACATGAGCAATTTACTTGGAATGGCAGTTAAATACCACACGTAGGTAGGTATGGTGTAAACAATGGGAAAAACTTGGGTTTAGGGGAGTTTGGATGCACGAGTAGAGCTCATACTAAGTACAGGTGGAGGCTAGCAAAAGACTCGGAGCGACAAATCAAGAGAGCATAAGAGCCATAATCATGCATAACGACACAAACATCATTAATTAAAAAATAAGAAGTTTCACAAGTTCAAAAACTAAGTGGTCATGGAGGCTATTCGTGACTGGTTTGTAGTCATAAACATGGTGTGAGCATGCGCCAAGTCAACCAAATAAAACATTCGAAAGAGAATACCATATATTGATGCTTTACTATGACAAGAACAACTCCTAAATCTTTCAAGACATATTAAACACTCTCAGCTATTTTAGGATAATCATGCTACTCAATAACCACAAGACTTTAAAACTAAAATAACATTTAGCATGGCATGAAAAAGTTCTAGCCACAGTCTATACAAGCTTCTACTAGTACTGTTATAAATTCTACTACAAGCAGCAGTTTTCTTACTCCCAACAAGCACCATACAAAACATGCTTTATAAAAAAATACTCTTTATGATACAGCAAGCAAACATGAGAGTACTCACATAACACTACTAAAACTAACATATCTAATAAGAGATGCATGCAAAACAGGAGCTAAATAAATGCAACAGCTAGACAGAGATTAAAAATACAACGTATTCTCATGAAAAAGCAAAGTGTGTCACTCTCCAATAAAAGAATGCTGGGCTCCAACCAAGTTTATTGAAAAAGTACAAAATAAACTGAAAGCGAAAGCAAAAATAATCTGAAAACAAAAATAAAAGACGCTCCAAATAAAGCACATAAGATGCGACCAAATAAAAAATATAGTTTCACTAGAATTGACCTAATAATTTGTTGATGAAGAAGGGGATGCCTTGGGTAGTGTAGACGCTTGAGTCTTCTTGGAATTTGCTGGGATGTACCACCGGGGCATCCCAATCTTAGGCTTTTCACTCTTCTTGATCACATCATATCATCCTCTTCTCTTGACTCTTGAAAACTTCCTTCACACCAAAATTCTCACAATGTTCATTAGCAACATTAGTGCAATTGAAATAATAAATTCACATGGTTCAGTTTCAAAACAATTCTAACACTCAAAAACACATTAGCCACTGTCACAAATTCTTTCAAAACTCTTTTTCTCAAAAGAACACCAAAAGAAAGAGATTAAGATGCAAATGCGATAAATGGCAGAAATCTGTCAAAACAGAATAACAGGTAAAGATCGATTTTTTCAAAAATCTTATGTTGCTCAACTCAAAAAGTGGTTTTATAAGAACCGTTGCGTATATAACTCAGGATTAAGCACAAAAAAGCTCAGGTCATTTTGAATTTTCCATGATTTTTATCGGAATTAACAGTGGACAGCAGAAATTTGTTTCCTGCGCAGAAATCCGAAATATAGGCTCAACTTTCCACTAGAGGATTTACTTGGCTCAACAAAAACTCAAAAGAAAATATACAACGGGGTTGCTAAGGAAATAGAGAACACCCAGGTGCAAAGCACACCAAAGAAAACGAAAGAAAACAGGTTGAGACAGCGAAATAAAATGGGTTGTCTCCCGGTAGCGCTTTTCTTTAACGCCTTTCAGCTAGGCAGAAAAGGGCAACTCAAGTATTTTCAAGTGAAGCATTCAAATAATGATTTGGCAATTATTGAATAATTCATTGTATTTTATCTAAGTGGGTTTCAAAGGATCCTCTCTTATTACTTTTAGGCTTACTATCTTCATCAAATAAATTCTCAGGAACAATCCAATCAAAATTCATTTCTTGTGATTCGTGCAATGCTACTAACTTAAAGGGGATTGGTATTTTATCCTCCTTTTCATTATTATATTCAGTTTTGTTTAGATCACCAACAATGTCTACACATGAGACAAGCATATTAAAACGATCAAAGACTTTTCTAGCTTCTATAGCAACATCCCCAAATTTTTTAAGCATAGTTTCTAAGATGAAGTTTCTTTTCTCAACATCTTCAATGTTATTCAAGTTCAGGAACATATATTGCATTATGGGATGGAGGTTAACAAACCTAGCTTCTAGCATGTGAACTAAGGAAGTTGCAGCAGTCTCGTAATTGGGAGCAAGTTCTACTATGGATTTTTCCTCAAAGTTATCATGTTTACTAACATGATCAAAGAATTCTTTAACAATGTCCTTTCCAAGTATAGAACCACTTCCTACCGGCAAATCTTTCAAGGTAAACTTAGGGATCAACATGATGAGAAATAACAATGTAGAGTCAAAAATAACAACTATGAAGTAAACTAATTTTTTAGTGCTTTTGATATAGAGAAGCAAAACAAGAAAAAAAATAAAAACAAGAAAATAAACAAAATAAAGAGGTTTAGAGAGAGACTCCCCTTGTCGGAAGACTTCATCCTTCCCGGCAACGGCGCCAGAAATTTCCTTGCTGCTTGTGATGGCGACCGTGGCGGGAGGAAGTCTTCTTATATATGTTTGTTTGTTCCCTGGCAACGGCGCCGAAAAAATCCTTGATGCGCTTTGTTGGGAACCCCAAGAGGAGGGTGTGATGAGCACATCGGTAGGAGTTTTTCCCTTAGTTAAGAACCAGGGTTATCAATCCAGTAGGAGAAAGAGGACCTTCGGAAGGTTGATGCCACTGACGATGGTGCTAGCACTTCACCGGTGTCAGCAACAACATGGAACCTGCACACAACACAACCAAAATACTTTGCCCCAACGGTACAGTGAGGTTGTCAATCTCACCGGTTTGCTGAAAACAAAGACTAGACGTATAGTGTGGAAAACAGTGTATGCTTGCATTAAGTAAATAGAGCAGGAAATTGTTGTGGTTTGTTTAACAGTGTGGAAAATGGACCGTGGTTCATAGGTTCACTTGTCGTGTCTCTCCATAAAAGATAGCATGTTGGGTGAAAAAATTACAGCTGGGCAATTGATAAATAAAGGTTGCACCATAGTGCACATTCATGATATGATGACTACTATGATATTTAGTGCGGGCATTACAACAAGATACATAGACCGACATCCAACTACATCTATGACTAATAATCCACTTAGGTTATCATCCGAACCCCCTTAGGTATTAAGCTGCAAGCAACAGATAACTACATTAAACATAGTGTGTAATGTAAGAAATGATTATGCACCCGGGCACTCTCACCGCTGTTTTCTCCCTAATGGCAACAACACATCCCCCCTTCACGTTTCTGTCACTCAAGCAAGGTGGTGAGGAGGCATGAACCCACTATCGAGCAAATACTCCCTCTTGGAGTCACTAGCAACTACTTGGCCCGAGCAACCACTAGCAACGGAAAGTGTGCAAGATCACAAATAGCATATGCAAATAAAGACTATAATCAACTTGTCATAAGGTCAATATTCATCGGATCCCAGCAAACACAGCATATAGAATTACATAAGATAAATCTCGATCATGATAGGCAGCTCACGAGATCTAAACATGGAGGCATATGAGGAGAAGACAACCATCTAGCTACAGCTACGAACCCGTAGTCAAAGGATGAACTACTCAAGCATCACTCCGGAGGCAGGCTTGGTGATGTAGAAGCCTCCGGTGATGATCTCCTCTCCGGCAGGGTGCCGGAAATAGCTTCAGAACCCCCCTAATCTAGGGTTGACAGTGACGGCAGCTGTGGAACTTTTCGGGGATTTTTGATCACGTGCTTAGGGTTTTCCATCCGGGGGCTTATATAGGCGAAAGGGCAAATGCGGTGGAGCTCATGATCTTTGTCGTCAAGCGGTGTTTGTCATCAAGCTTGACGTGGAAGCTCAAGTAAAGCATCTCAAAAAATCCTATGCTTTATGATTGCCACAAATTACGACATTGTGGCCTTTTGAAGATCTTCGTAAAGGGTCTCTCCCATAATGGTGTATGGGAGAGAAACTTGCAAGTCTTCATCAAGCAAAGCATGTGCTAGCAAGCACGATCAAGAAAGAGGATCTTACTTAAGAGAGTAAATATCGGCATCATCTAGCTCTAATGGAATACTCAAGGAAAATGTATGATATTGATAGGTTTTCTATTTTACCGGTCTCATGCTTTGGGAGACCGGGTTATAGGATCGATAGTCATACTATCAAGAGGGGCTCTCAAGTGAGTAACTTGATCCAATCGTTGTGGAGAGCTCAAACCTTTGCATACATTCAAATCATCTTTCTTGGTTCTTATTTGATTTTTATCTCCTTGGATTTTGGTTCTTGTCAGGATCTTCCCGACAAGCCAAGTTTTACCGAAAACGGATTTCATATGAGAAACTTGTTGCGTTTTGGGTGGTGAAAATATCCGGTTCGTCTTTGAGAACGTTGCCACGCCTTCCATGTGTGGTAACTTATCCATAATTTTTGTTTTGGGTAGTCCTTGTTGTTATCTTTCCAACCCATTTGGATTCACCTCATTCGAAATTCTTTCGCAAAAGTTATGTGCGTTTTTGGTGTTGGAAGTTTTACCGGTTGTTCTTTTTAGAGAGGTCAAAACTTTCACAGATTGGTTTTATCTTACTTTGATGTACAATCATGTTTATCTGCAAATTCTTGTAGTTCTTGTCGTTGCGATTTTAACGAGCCCAAGAACGTCAAAAATGGAGTCTGTATGCTATAAATAAGGGAGAAAACAAGTAGCAATTGGCAAAATATGATCACGGAGCATAAGAAATTATAGATACGTTGGAGACGTATCAAGCATCCCCAAGCCTAGTTCCTACTCGTCCTCGAGTAGGTAAACGATAAAACAATATTTCTAAGGTGACATGCTACTAACATAAACTTGATCAATCTAACATAAAAGCATATGCACGCTGAGATCATTAAACTTTAAACACATGCATGATATATAAAACTTTAATAATAAAGCATAGAAATTACTTTGCATCACAAAGTGTAACTCAAATAAAGGATCATGGATAATAATGCAAAGAAAGGTAGACGTTTATTTCAGGTATAGTGAAAGCATGGAAAAGTGATATTTCGATAATCCTTAAGAGTGGGACAAAACATAAATGCCAGGACACCTTCAAAGTTCATGAGTAAGACTAGAAAAAATAATTTAAGAAAAAATGATATCACATCATGAAGTAATTATTGATGCTTATGGGACAAATGCACATAGAACTCAGAATGGCAAAAATGCTCTCTCAACTAAGCATAAAGTTAGAAGATGGAGACTCAACATAAAAGTAAAAGAAAGGCCCTTCGCAGAGGGAAGCAGGGATCACTCATGTTCTAGAGCTTTTATTTTATTAAAAAGAGGTATTAAAAGTTTGACACTCCTCCCATCCATCTTTCACAAACCATGGCTATCCGAATCCTCGGGTTCCTACCAACAATCACATACCGTCGAGGAGTGTCTATATTTTGGGAGATGTTGCTAATGTCAACGAATGGTAAACAGAAAATAAAGTACGTCACAAGCCAACTGGATTCACAAGAGCGGCTCCCATGGTGAAGGACGCAACTGGTGTAGAAGGTCATCCCTCTTTCTCTTTTGTTTACACAATTATGATTTGACTGATAAATCAGGGGCAAAAATAGTGAAGAGAATTTGTTTGCATTAATTTGGGGCTAGGTACCGTTGCCAGCTCTTATATCATTTGGATAAGCGGATGAAGCCACTAGTCTAGGGTGTGAAATCCAATCAACAAGTGAGATAAAGATTCTCTATTTACGTCCTCATGAGAAAAAATAGGAATATAAAGCAGGAGTAATTTTGAAGGTTTTAAAGGTAACACATGGGAAATTTACTTGGAATGGCAGTTAAATACCACATGTAGGTAGGTATGGTGTACACAATGGGAAAAACTTTGGTTTAGGGGAGTTTGGATGCACGTGTAGAGCTCATACTAAGTACAGGTGGAGGCTAGCAAAAGACTGGGAGCGACAAATCAAGAGAGCATAAGAGCCATAATCATGCATAGCGACACAAGCATCATTATTTAAAACATAAGCAGTATCACAAGTTCAAAAACTAAGTGGTCATGGAGGCTATTCGTGACTGGTTTGTAGTCATAAACATGGTGTGAGCATGCGCCAAGTCAACCAAATAAAACATTCACAAGAGAATACCATATATTGATGCTTTACTTTGGCAAGAACAACTTATGAATCTTTCAAGACATATTAAACACTCTCAGCTATTTGAGGCTAATCATGCTACTCAATAACCACAAGGCTTTAAAACTAAAATAACATTTAGCATGGCATGAAAAAGTTCTAGCCACAGTTTATACAAGCTTCTACTAGTACTGTTATAAATTCTACTTCAAGAAGCCGTTTTGTTTCTCCCAACAAGCACCATACAAAACATGCTTTAACAAAAACTGAGATTGAGCCCCCAGTCCACCTGAAGAGGACCTGGAGGATGAAGAGGTGGACAAACTAGATTCTTTCGGTTAACTCCATAACGAACCTGACGCTACTTTGCAACATGAGAACATTGTTACTTCCAAGCCGGATGAGATGGACGAGGAGGAAGAAAACCCTGGTGAAAAGAATCCATAAGGTGATAGTCCTAAGGAGCGAGAGGAAGAGCCAGCTTCCGGGCCCAAGAGGACCCGAAAAGCGATTGCAAAGGTGCCCATATCTGGCTTGTCTGCTTCTCACAAGTAATTTCTCTCATCTCCACGGAAAACACGGGATAAAGATGAAGCTACCTCTAAGAAGAGGAGGACCCGGAGCTCCGGCTCTCTTGAGATTTCAGAGGGTATATCACTCGGGCGCTCTCCGCGTCGGGTTTCCACCGGCCTGTTGAGCCCACTACATTACATCCTTAAGCTGGGATTGAGAGAATGCCAAGGGACCACTCTTTTCACACAAACTCTGTGACGCCCCGGGATCGGGCACTATGCAGATTTCAGCATTTCCGCCAAATCCGCATAATAACCGATTCCAGGTTGCCATTTATGATAACATTACAACAGTTCACGAATATTCCACAACAACAACAGAAAAGATTTATACAAGATGACTCAAACGAGTCAGGGATACAACTGATACAATACAAAGATCCAAATAACAGCGGAAGAAACAAACGTCCGGCTACGGACAAGATCCAAATTGGACTAAGAGTCCTGAAGATAACCGAAGGCGTCCAATCCCTGCCCAGGCCAAGCCGGAGGGATTCCCAAGCTAACGTCGTCAGACTTCAAACCTGTTGACTGCAATGTTGAATATGCAGCCACGAAAATGAATTCGTGGGTCAGTACGGTTAAGTACTGGCAAGTGGATAAACCATACTCACAAGATACCGGCGTAGCCAGTCATCACAAGATACAAATACTTTAGGATCAACGGAGAGGAAGGGGTTATTGCAAATAAGCGACAGCAGGCTGCACTAACCAACTACAGAGAGATACTACAACTTCCGGCTAACAGAAAGAAGATAAGGGCGAGTATCGTAACCAACTGAAAGTAACTCCAAACAAACCCATCCTGGATCTCGCCCCTTATCCAAAGAAGCAATCCGAGGATAACTCACACAGTTGGATTAATGAATAATGGATCAGGTTGTTGTGTCAATAAGACTATTACTAGTCAAGTTTTTATCATTAGGTGTAAGTTGTCTGAGTACTTGTTAGCCAGTACTTTCACCAAGTAATCCATAACCGCGGAAAACACGGCTTCTCGAGAAGATTTATCCCTGCAGGGTGTGCTCCAGTACCCGTACACACTCAAGCCACCAACTAAAACTCAGGTTGGCTTGACACGACCCAAACCATCTCTACAACCCATCCTAGGAGCCACGGAGCTATAAGGTCCCGGCCAGTCCGCCTAACCTAAGCGCAAGGGTGAAAACCACACCCCCCGGCACCACAGGCCTCGCCCTATATGCATCAACATCATCATAAGTAACCATGGGGGATCCACCCATTATGCAAGGAGCAAATGGAACACCCGAACTAAGTGTGGCTCTTCGGACAAGCTGCAGATCAGGTCTAAGCCGAGGGGGGTCCCATACTACCACCCGGATGCGGTGAGCACGCTCATCATGGATCAGTAGACAAGACCCTTTTCCTATTAGGGTCGACACCAGCAGGCCTCAAAACCACTTAGGGCCTCCTGCCGGTGCCTTATCAGCATATTATTAATAACAGGTTGATTGATTAACACCGAGCCCCCAGAACATAATAGAGTAGTAACGGAAAGTAACGGGTAACAGACTCGAGCAAAACAACCTAAGCATGCTAGTAAGACACTGGCTCAACCAAAGGGGTGATAGGAGTGGAGGTGAGGCAATAACAAGGTTAAGGGATTCATGTGATGGGTTCGTAACAGAAACAACTACTACTAAGGCTAGCAGAAAAGAACAACGGAAAGAATCGGTAACAAGTGATGAAAGGCAGCCATATGGCAGCAAGTGAGTATACTTGCCTGAGATCCCGCAAGGTAGCAGAACTTGTCGTTGCTCACATCATCTCAACGTCCTATCCGGGAAGAAGCAACGAACCTCGAACAAACAACGGGATGCAACAATTACTACTACGGCAAAAGATCCAGCATGATCCTATTTTATATGCATGACATGGCAAGATGCAACAGGGGAAACAACTTAAGCAATTTAATCGGAACCAGAGTCCGGAGAAATAGGAATTGGTTCAAGTTGTTTATCTAACCATCAAGTTAAATGTTGTTTAGTATGGAAAACAATAAAGTAGATGAGTTAGGCAATTTAAATGGAATGGGGCAACAGCTGGAATTAATTAGCCCACACATTCCATATGTTGTCATATAGATGAACATGCATAACAAGATCTAAGATGCACAAGATAAGATGCAAACAGGAATATGAATGGCATGAACATGTTAAAGATATGAAACTGATTGGAAAACATATTTTATTTGTTTGATTTGGAATTAAAATGAATTAGTTATGAATTTTGGCAATTTAAATTGCATTAAATAAGAGGTGAAACAATTATTCAAATTAATTGTTGCAAACCAGAAAACAAAGTTGATATTCAAGTGTGGCATGTGATTTTGGATGATAAACATGTTTGGAGTATTTAATTTGGAGCAACCATTTGAAAGTTATGAATTATGCCAATTAATTAACCAATTTAAGGATTATTAAATAACATTAATTTTAATTGCCCAAAATGCAAAACAAAGTTGATAAACAGAAAGTACATTGAATTTGGACTGAAAAACATATTTTATTTGGGTTAATTGAATTAAGTATGAATTACTTATGGAATTAACCAAATTGGAAAAGAATTGTTTGAATTTGAAATTTGAAACATTTTGAATTGTGCAAAACAGAAAACAAATGATGTAGTTAGATAGAGTATTAAATTTGGGGCAGAAAACATATTTTGTTTGTATTAATTGGAGTTGGAATTTAAAAGTTATGTTTGATTTGAAAACAGGGACTTATTTGTGATATTCAGGGACCTTTGTGTGGAAGAAGAAGTTTTCGGAAGGTCCCTGGACTTTTCTACCCGCTGCGGGTACACACCATGACGCTGACCGTGGGGGCCCAGCGCCAACGTGGCGGGTGCGCGGCGAGGTGGCACCCAGGGCCACCGACTGGTGGGCCTCTGGCCGCTGCGCGAAGAAAATGCGAAAAAGGGGGGTGGGCGTCCCCAGGGATCGAACCCTGGTTGCCTCGCTGCGCGGAAGGAACGCCACCACTGCGGCTGTGCGGCTGCTGTGATAGACTACTAGGTGGACAGAAGAAGAGGTAACCATCGGGTGTTACTGAATTTCCAAACGGGGCAAGATGCAGTCTTTCTTCGTCAGCTCGCGACAGGACAGAAGCAGAAAAGCTTCGCGCCAGGGAGGGGATCGATCAAAGGTCTCCACGGCCTGCGCGCGAGAGGGTACCACTACGCCACCTGCAGCTCGGTGTTGCACCACGGGCCAGAACGACAAGCACTACCATCTCTTGCGCGTTTGGAAATCTGACGAACAGCACAACCCGGGCTGCAACACCGACGGGAACAGAGAAGAAAAGCGGCGAATCGGGGCGTTACCTGGCGATGGAGCCTTCTGCGATCTTGGTGATGGATGGATGCTTGTTCCATTCCCGGGGTCAGCATCTCCTCGAGGTGACCGTGGGGGATGGGAAGGTGGCGGCCATGGTGCTCGGTGGGTTCAGGCATGTTTCAGAGGAACAGAAAGAAGCGAGGGGAAAAAAAGGAATCGGCGGCGCTTGGTGGATGGGACTAGCTAGGGTTATCAGCAGAGGGTAGGGTGGGGTTTTATGGTGATCTTAACCTAGTACGGCAGGCCATCGGCGTGGGGTGGGGAGGATCGATCGGTTCGGTAGGTGTTCGTACATTGCTGACGACAGGAAGAGGTAGACGACAGAAAGGAGAGGGAAGGGGTACTGGGCCAGAGAGGGTAATGGGCTGGGGAGGAAGAAAAGAAAAGTGGTGGGCTTGCCTCTCTCCTATGCTTTTAGTTTTATTTTTTTTCTATTAGTTGATTTTTTTTGTAAAGAATAAAAGAGAGAGATAGAGAAGGGTTAGGGTTTTCTTTTAGGACTTATTTGTGATAAATTTCCAAAACAGCAATTAGAGCAAAGTGAACATTATTTCACAATTTGAGAAAATTTAATTTGATTTAAAATTTGTTAAGTGAATTTTCCCATAGAGTTTGGGGTATTTATTTGATAATTGACTTTATTAAGTTGCAAACAATAAACAAAATCAAAGGTTAGTTAATGATTTCAAAATTTAAGATGTTAGTTTGATTTTAAGTGGTAGGTTGAATTGCAAACAATGTTTGATTTGGGAATTTTGGAGATAAGCAAAGTTTTGTTTAACAAGTTCAAACCCTTATGCAAACATTATTGAAAAATTTGTTTTGCAAGAATTTAATTTTTAAACCTCAATTTTTGATCATATCAACTATGATTTTATTTGAAATTTAATTTGCCAGTAGGGTTTTAACAACAGGGAAAATCTTATTAACAAGCAATTTGATTAGAACAAATTCAACCAGTGAAAAACAATTGAGTGGTTTAGTTTCAAATTTTGAAATTGGAAATTTTGAGCAAGGTGTGAAAGTTTAAATTGATTTGAATTTTCAGTTGTGATGCAAACATGGTGCAATGCAATGTGATGCATATGATGCAAGCAAAACAAACAGGTAACACCCCAGGTGTTACAAACTCCCCCTCTTTTCATGCTTCTAGCGTCAATATCCCATGGGATTTTGTGATTAATCGCATGTAACATCCTTAAACTTTTCTTCCTTTACCCTTTTTTTCTCGTTGCTTTGTATGTTCATATGTTGCTATTATTCCTTTTTGCAGGGGCCAAGCTGTTCTGGTGGATGCGCTGGGTTCGTCGAGTGATGACCCACAATTGTAGGGGGTATCGTAGTACTTTTGATAAATAAGAGTGTCGAACCCAACGAGGAGCAGAAGGCATTGACAAGCATGTTGGATAGAGAATTCACTGTAAACACTAGCAAATGTTTTTTTTGGTGGTTTTTGATATAGCAGATAAATAAAGTGCAAGTAAATAAAAGACAGTAAATATAATTGCAGCGAGTGGCCCAATCCTTTTGAGAGCAAAGGACAAGCCGGTTGTTCTACTTATGATTACCAAACGTTCTCGTGGACACATGGGAACTTCGTCAAGCGCTTTCTTTTCATACAATTGATTAATATTTATTGTTTTGATAGGTGTTGTGTGGGTGAACCTATGCTAATGCACCTCACAACTAGGACTAATACATACTTGTAATTAAATCCCTTGCAAGCATCCACAAATACAAGAAAGTAATTAAGATAAATCGAACCACAACCTTGAACTCTAGGATCCGACACTCCCTCGTTCATCGGTTTCCTAGTGAGTTTAGGATTCTGTCACTCCGACAAACCCACAATTAGTAGCCAAATACACAATGCATCCTCCTAGGCCCATAAAGGTGAAGTATCATGTAGTCGACGTTCACATGACACCACTAGAAGAATAACACAACAACTTTAATATCAAACTACTAGATATTACTTCAACATAATTCCACTACTAACATCTCTACTTCTCCCATGTCCTCAAGAAGTAAACGAACTACTCACAAGACATCATATGGATCATGATCAGAGCTGATATAATGATGAATAAAAATAAGGTCATAAAGTGCAAACACTGATAATCGCATAAGAATCAACTACTAACAAATAATCCACACCGGCAGAGAGATCTAGTGAAGAACAACGATATAGAACCCTAATTGTTACATAAAGATGGAGATGGGTGGTGAGGGTGATGATGCTGGCGATGATAAAGATGACGATGACGATCTTGATGATGCCCGGAGCGATGACGGTGACGATGACGATGATTTCCCCTCTCCGGGGAGGGATTTCCCCAGCAGATTCCTCCCTGCCGGAGAGCTTTTCTCCCGCTGTTGTTTTCCGCCCCGAGGAGGCGGCGGAATATTTCCTCGATGGTTCTGTGAGGCTTAGGGATCCCAGGGGGTCAAGTACGCGATAGGAGGCGGCCAGAGGTGGGCCAGGGTGGCCACACCACCCCAGGCACAACCAAGGGGGTGCCCAAGCATGGTGTGGGCCCCTCGTGGCCTCCCTCCGGGTCTCCTCGTGGCTAGCTCCCTCTTCTTGACTTCTAAGACATCCCAGATGCCCCCTTCTTCTGATCTTGTGAAATAGGGTATCTTGACAGTGCTTTTTCCATGAGATTTCTCGTCCCGGTGTTTATTCTCCAATAATTATGAAAAATTCAAAATAATATGAAATAACATAAGTATTGCATCATAATATGAAATATATCGATCAATAACAGAAAAATGCAATATAAAATAGTGATGCAAAATGGACATATCAACTCCCCCAAGCTTGGACTTCGCTTGTCCCCAAGCGAAACTGAACTCAGTAAACATGACCACAGGTTTATGGAGTGAGGTGTCGATAAATAAAACACGGACAAGAAGCATCACATCTATCAATGCACAAGTCATTCTATACAGCAACTTCCTCTCATATAATTCAACTTGAAAGAAGTAGAGGAAATCACAATAAAGGTGCTAAATGAAATAATAATTGGTGAAGGCAAAATTCGTTCTTGGTCAGAGAACAATTAACAGATTGTACTTGTCTTTCGGTCAGAGTCTTCATATTAGAGCTTATATAGCAGAGTTTATCATGCTCAATCATAACAGTATCTTTGCAGGCATTGATAACTTTCAAAGTGGTATTCATTCAGATAAAAACATTTGTACTAAATAAGGAAGAATAAATGACACGATTGAGTAAATCAATAAATAGATGGATGGACCACAACAACTCAAATGCTTGCTTAAGATAGAAAGGAGTAGCTTTACTAACTTAACATAAAGGTAATAGATAGGCCCTTCACCGAGGGAAGCAGGGATTAACTCATGTGCTAGAGCTTTTCATTTGATAAACAGAGGTATTGGAAACAATTTTGAGAGTGGTGTATGTTTATGTCAACGAATGACAAACAGAAAATACAGTACGTCACAAGACAACTATTCTTCACAAGAGCGGCTCCCGTTGAAGGACGCAACTGGTATAGAAGGTCATCCCTCTTTCTCTTTTGTTTACACAATTATTCTTTGACTGATAAATCAGGGGCAAAAATAGTGAAGAGAATTTGTAATAATTAATTCAGGGGCTAGGCACCCCGCTGCTAGCTCTTCTATCATTTCGATAAGCGGATGAAGCCACTAGTCCAGGTGTGTAAAGTCCAATCTACAAGTGAGATAAAGATTCTATCTTTGCGTCCTCATGAGCTGAAATAGGGGCACAAACAGGTGTAATTTCGAAGGTCTAAAGGTAGCACACAAGCAATTTACTTGGAGTGGCGGTTAAATACCACATATAGGTAGGTATGGTGGACACAAATGACATGGTTTTGGGGTTCAAGGTTTAGATGCACGAGAAGCATTCCCTCTCAGTACAGGTTTTTGGCTAGCAAGGCTGGGTAGCAAGCATAAGAATTGAGGAAAAACAAACAAATATACATATGATAGAACCAATCATGCAATCTTCCTTGGAGGTACAAACAATCTTACTTGATAATACTAATATTATGAGCCAACAAGAAAGAAAGATCACGTGATAATATATCTACATGCAACTCCCTCTTTTCTACTGAAGCCTCAAAGTATTATTGCTACTGACCAATGCTAAGTTTGCCAAAACCAACTAGATTAACTTGATGCTCCAATACTGATACCAATACTAATAACAAAATCAACCATATAACAAAAATTGCAAACTAAATTAAAGTGTAGAAAGTAAATGATAAAACTTCTCATTAATATTTCATTACGGCAACTCAAACCAAGGGATACATCGATAACCAACTAAAGGAGATACACTTCCATACTGCAAACCATCCTATATGATAACTTTTCTACTCATGATATGACTCTACTAAAAGGTAAAAAGGTGAAAGATAAAGGTGTGATATCGCGACACTCCCCAAGCTTGGAACAAGCCAAGGGGATGCCAATACCAATGACGGATTAATTCTTCGGTGGTGGTGGTGAGCTCTTCTCAATAAGCTTATCAACTGACTCCTTCAAATCATCAATCACATCGATGTGCCTGCATATCAGCTCTGTATTGCTCTCAATACGGTTCTGGAACTTGCCCAGCGGTGAATCCCAGCTCTTAGAATTATTCCCCCACACTATATCAGATCGGGGGCTCTCCTCACCTGCACAGTTAGAACGATCCATATCCCAGCGAGAAGAAAAATTTGCCTCGGGTACCCTCATATATTGATGCTCATGGATTAAGGTATGGAAAGGTTTCTTAATGCCTGGAAGTGGTGTCCTTGAAGCTAAGAAGTGACGTGGGTCCTTCCCTATACTGCTCATCCTTGCCGTTTGCTTGAAAGGTTTTGCAACCACTCCCATGCTTGCGACGGTGGTGCGTGGGTGCATGTGCGGGTCTTCTTCTACATCTCCTTCAACTCCAGTCTCTATCTCCTCCTATGGCTTCCGGTCTTGGAAATCATGTTTCATCAGTCCCTTGCCCTTGTTGTTGTTGGCGGAGACCATGGTGCTTCTAAAAGTGAAAAAAGATCCTGGCAGAAATAGGTCAAAACAAAAACACGACGAGAAAACAATATACGGACCTTAGGGGGTCCGGGGGATTATACATCACAAATATGTATAACGAAAGGAAAGTGTTGTGCGAAAATGAGTCGGAAAGGGGCTCCGGGGCGCCCATACCATGGGCAGGCGCGGCTAGAGGTGGGTCCCCGCCTAGGCATGGTGTGGTGCCCTCGGGCACCATCTCCTACCCCTCTCCGGCTCAATATTTTTCATATTTTCCATAAAAGATAAAAATAAAAGTTTGAAAGCGATACGTGAACTTTTTCTTAGCAGAACTATTACCTATTCGAAAACGGACTGTGCAGATTGTGGAATCTTCCCTCTAATAAACTTCTCCGAAGTTATTACTTGAATAATATTAACATCTTCATCATAAGAATCCCCAGAAATATAATTGTCGAGACATCGTAGTATAATTCATAGACGGGGGTGCCATGAGACTACCGATAGAGACGTGGGGGGACGTGGTTGTGCGAAAGACAATGACACAGGGTTTTTACCCAGGTTCGGTACAGCGCAGTAATGCGACGTTCCTACTCCTGCAATCTCACTATTCAGGACTAAAGCCTGGAAATACAGAGTACAACGTGAGGTTCTATTAGCTGCTCGTCAAGGATCAACCTCTCGGCGAGTTAGCATGTAGCTTCTTGTGTATCTATCTTATCTCCCGTCCGGCTTTATATAACAACCGGATTAGGGCATACAGAGTAGGAAACCTAGAAGACTACGGTAACTCTTAACTTGGAAAGTAAGGAATCCGCCTTCTACTCCAAGCCAGATCACGTGGGCCGCGGTCCGGGTTCTTCCAGAATCCGGCTTCTATGCATCGGCTTACTGGGCCGCCTAATGGACCATAGCCCATTACCATTTAGGCCACCCTGGTAATCCGACACTTTAGACTATCATCTGATATACCCCTAGTTGGTATATATCCGACGGTAGCCCCCAAGAAGGATTAAGACTCGGATTCGCCGTCTTTCGCCAAATGTACATTTTCCAAGAAATACTGGCCTGCAGTCTTAATTCTTCTTTTTCTTCTCAAAGGATGTTATAACGCAAAACTCGGAATCCAGAAAATCCGGCTTTTCTTCCACGAATCTTCGCGGAGAAGAAACTTCCTACGTCAGCGCTTTAATCTTGCTGACGTAAGGGACGTTTGGGTTACAGCTGGGAAACCCAGAAACATATCTCTGACAGATTCTCACGGGAAACGAGGCGATATCAATAATCACCTGTCGTTTCATTTCCCGGAATTTGCGGCGAGTGACACGCGTTGATCATCCAACGGTCAAAAGAGCCGTTAGCACACATCGTAATAGGATTCCGGCTATAAATAGCTGTCTCCGTCCTCCGTGAAAATCTTCCGCTCTCACTTCGCAGCACCATTCCCAGCGCCCAAGTTCTCGCAGAGCACTTCCCGAGCGCACGAACGCACCCGAGACCTCACCGGAGCTACCGCGCGCCGCCCATCGATGGCATCACCAAGTTCTTCCCCAGCCCGCACCGTCGCGAAGGACATCGACGAGATTATCGACACGGTGGATCCACAGTTGGATTCACCGGTGCACGCCCCCGGCGACGAGCCGGCGAAGGCCACAGGCGGTGCGGCAGGCGAGGAAATCCCTCTCGCCTCCGCGGATCTTGCGGGGTCTTCTTCCGCGCCTCCCCCTCTGTTCGCGCCCGAGACGGTGGAGGAGAAGATCGCTCTCGTCGTAGACGAGCTCGCGGCCGTGGAGGCCGCAGCGTCCGCCGCCGCCGGAGCCGAAGACGAGGCGGAAACTGCCGGCAACTGGAGTGCCAGCAGTATTCCGCCATCCCTCCTTCCGACAATGGAGAAGGAGGGGCTCGTGCTGAAGGGAAAGTGGCGGATCCCGGAGGACGAGACCGATCCCATGCCGAAAGACGGAGAACGCGTCCTCCTTAGCTCTCATATGGCGAGAGGTATGGGTTTGCCGCCTTCCGCCTTCTTCTTAGAAGTCCTCCACCACTACGGTGTCCAGCCTCACAACCTTCCCCCGAACTCCATTCTTTATCTAGCCGGCTTCCAAGCCCTTTTCGAAGGGTATTTAGGTATAGCTCACATACTAGATTTTTGGCAATACTGCTTCGGAGTGAAGCATAACCCCACAGAGGGTGTTCTTCCTGTTTGCGGGACCATTTCTTTCACTCTTTGGAGGTTTAGGGAAGATTGGTACCCAAAGATAAAAACGTCAGAATCCGTCAAATTTTGGACGGGTTCTTTCTTTTATCATCCTGACGTCCCATTTCCCGGGAAAGAAAACGTGGTTCTTCCATTCATCAATTCCGCCGCCATCCCGCAAGATAGTTGGGCAGTTGAGGCGGTGCAAACTTTGCCGGAAGATCTGATGAAGATAAAGCAGCGTATCGCCAAACTTACTTCTTCCAAGCCTCCATTAACCGGAACTGATACTGTTCTGTGCTGGTTCGGCCGCCGGATTCAACCTCTTGCTTTCCGCTCCCGACTCCTTTGTGAATATGAAGGGCCATAAGACGAAATGAGAGGGACAGACAAAGCCTTCTCCAAAAGGGACTTCAAGAAACGAGTAAACCAATTGGTCGCTACTCGCGATCAATACGAAGAAAGCTTGGAAATGTATCACGAGGAGAACCCAGTTCCTAAGGTATTTTTATTTTCCTTGATTTGGGTTTCTCTCTGATTACTTCTTTTTCCAGACTTAATCGAGTACTTTACCTTTTCCATAGTTTGACGAACTTAAGGAAACTGATCTTGCATCCGACGCCGAACTCGACGAATTACACGCCAGTTTTTACGGCGGTCGGAAACGCAAAAGGCAAGTGATTCCCGAGGAAGCAATAAATCTTGACGGAATTCCCATCGCCGCAAACAGGTATTTTACTGGAGCTCTTTACTTATCATTCCCTTCCGGTTCTTCGAGATATTTATATCTCGGATTTTTCCTTTTCAGCCTTTCTCCAGTTCCTTTGAAGTCAAAGAAATTGAAGAAACATAAAGCTACTAGTAGCAAAGGAGAGCCGTTTTCTGCTGCAGTTTCTCCCGTTCCGACTACATTTGGTAGGGAGGAGAAGACCACAAACCTAGACATACAATTCCAGCAATCCAGCCAGCCTGTTGCATCTAACATGGATGCGAGGGAAAGGGCGGGACCAGAAATGGGTAGACATCCTCGAACATCTGGGGAAGATGAACCTATTCCCACTTTCGACAGGAACTTCCAGGTAAAGGAAGAACCGTTGGACGATCTCGGATATATTCGTCTGGAAGCTAATAAGTTCTTCGCTCCTGCTCCTTTGTTCCGTCCTTGGCCACAAGGCAGGCTAGTTGTCCAAAATAACTTCGTATTTTCACCTCGTCAGGTCATGCAAGACGTCCTGCATCATGTTGGAATTCTCTTTTCTGAATATTTAAGGGGATTCAACGAAAACTTGTCAGGTTTGCAGCAAATGAGCCAGGTAATATCTCTAGCCCCCAAGCAATAAGTCGAATGCATGCTATCAACTTAATACTTCTTATCACGCTTGTTCTAACTTAAGCGTCTTGCTTTCATTTCTGTGTTTCAGCAAACCGCTGACACAATAAACTTGGAAGTTTTTAACAAGCTTAACATAAAAAATAAGGAGGTTAAAACCCTCCTATCTATTCTTGATGTTAAAGAAACAGAGCTGGCATCATCTCAGCTAAAGCTGGAGGAAACAACAGGTATACTTTTAGTTCTCTGAAGTTCCTTGTCCATAATTTTTGCTAAGTACTTTTCCGAGTTTTCTTATCCCGGTTTTTTTTTCTTGCTTTCCAGCTGCTTTGGCGAAAGCCAAGCAAATAGCTGAAGATGCCGACAATGCCAAGAATCTCCGCCGGGAGAACTTGGACCTTCATAAGGAACTTATGTAGGTTCAAAAAGATCTGGAGGCCAGCAATCTGGCTCTTGGAATTGCTCAATCCAAGGCCTCCCAACAAGCGGACAAGGACAAGGCTACTATCCAAGATTTGGGGAACGCCTTAACCCTGCGCTTGGAACAAGGCTCCGAGATGGACAAGATCCTCGGTAAGTTATCAACTTTTACCGGATTTCCATGTCTTAACTTCTTTCTCTGCTTTTCCGCTAACCCTTTGGTTGTTCTGTCTTGAAAAAACAGGAGATAACCCAGATCTTACTCGGATTGAGAAAATCCGAGCTATCGGGAAGGTATTCAATGTGATCCGAGCTGCAGGCATGCAGCTAGTCAACAAGAAACTTCCCGCAAGAACTGGGGAATTCTCGGAAGTTGAGAAACTTTCGGAAGCTATCCTGGAGGTGGCGGACTCGAAGGAATCCACCTTGCGCTCCGCAGCACGGGGTGGTGCACGCACGGCTTTAGGCCTTATGCGTATGCATTACCCCAGTGCCAAATCTTGGCGCGTGGCGTCAGGTATCCCTCTTGGATATTCGGAGACCCAGCAGACCACCATCTTTGATGAAATCAAGGGTCACGCCACCAAGATCGCCTCTATGGTGAATATCTCCATCACCTATCCGGAAGAGGAGATTCCAGAATCCCCCGAGAATGACAGCAGTGAAGAAGACTCGGATGCTTGAAGAATTCTCCCTAACCTGGATAGGAGAAATAGGAAATATGAGCATTACTGCACTTTACAATGTAATTTATATTGTAATGCTTCTATTCTTTTGTATAAACAAGTACTCCGCCTTTTGCAGTTTAACTTTTATGAAACCCTTTGCAAGTTTTCCGGGTTTTATATTCCTTTATCTTCCAAGTTCTCTGGTTTGTGTGCTTTAACTGTCTTTAGCGTTTGAAATGGCTCAGTAGTACTTTAATCTTCACGCCAAGTTACTGGGTAAAACCGATCAGTTTAAACTTGGAGACATGGATCAGACTAAAGGCATTTTTACTTACTAGCTCCAGTGACCCAGCACATAAACAATCAGATAATGCTTAGAGAAAAGTAAGGAACTTTTTGAATGAAGCTCGGGCACGCAGGAACAATCCGAGTTTCCTTTAACCTTTAGTAGGCTGAAAATCATTCAGTTTTTTAAACACCGGGCACGCAGGCACAATTCGGGTTAACATTGAGTATTTTGTAAGATCATTGGGAAATAGATAAGACGGAATCATGCTTTGTACTATAATAAACTTGTAAAAACATGGATGTAAGAATTCTGACAACTTTATTTCATGATCTCAAAGATGTTTACATAGAAATTGAACTAAGTATAGAAGGGACGTAACTGCTGGATACTCCAGGGCATCTTTGTCTCTCCTAGTTCATCATCTATCTTTCTCTTTCTTTTGCGATTCGGCTTCTCGGGATCATCTTCCGTATCGCGAATGTCTACAAGATAATATGATCCATTCTTCATGGCTTTACTGATGAAAAATGGTCCTTCCCATACTGGGGCCAGTTTGTGCTTTCTTTGTTGCACCAATCTTAGCACTAGGTCACCTTCTTTAAAAGAACGATGCCTGATTTTCCGACTATGATAACATCGTAAACCTTGCTGATAGATGGCAGATCTTTGAAGCACAAGTTCCCGTTCTTCTTCTAAGAGATCGACGACATCCTGTCGTGCGCTTTCGGCATCTGATTCATCGAAATCCTGCACTCTTGGGCTGTCATGGATCATGTCCGTTGGGAGAATTGCTTCCGCTCCATAAACTAGGAAAAACGGGGTTTGCCCAGTTGACCTGTTTGGTGTTGTTCGAATACTTCAAAGCACGGAAGGTAGCTCTTCTACCCATGCACCAGCTGCTCTATGAAGAGGAGATTCGAGTCTTGGACGTATTCCTTGTTAGATTGATCTATTCATTCTTTCAACCTGACCATTGGATTGCGGGTGTGCCACAGATGCGAGATCTAGGCGAATTCACGTTTGTCGGCAATATTTTGCCAACTCTCCAATAGAGAAATTTGTCCCGTTGTCGGTTATTATGCTGTGTGGAACGCCATATCTCATGACTATGTCAATGATGAAATTTCTGGCAGTTACACCATCAAGTTTTTTGATGGGTTTGGCCTCCACCCACTTGGTATATTTATCCACTGCAGTGAGTAGATGCGCAAGTCCGCCTCTAGCAGTTTTGAATGGTCCCATCATATCTAGCCCCCAGACCGCGAACGACCATGTAATGGGGATAGTTTTGAGTGCTTGGGTTGGCATATTTGTCTGCTTGGCGTAATATTGACACCCTGCACATGTGTTTACTATGTGCTCAGCGTCTGTCTTGGCTGTTAGCCAGAAAAACCTGCACGGAATGCTTTTTTGACTATGCTTTTTGATTGAGCATGATGTCCGCAATATCCGGCATGGATTTCTTGCAGGATTTCTCGTCCTTCTTCTGGTGAAATACATCGCAGAAAAATTCCGGTAGTGCTGCGTTTATACAGGCAATTATCAATTACCGTGTATCCTTTGCATCGACGCTGAATCTGTCTTTGCAAGACTTCGTCTTCTCCATCCGGGTACTTCTGATCAACTAAGAAGTTTAAATATGGGATTGTCCAATCCGGGTTTACGAACATGACTTCAATTGACTCGGAAGCCAGAGGATAATCAACATCTCCACCTTTTATCGATGGTTCATACAAATGTTGGACGGATACACCTGGTGGTAGGATTTTTACCCTTTCTGACCCCATGCGAGCTAAGGCATCCGCGTTCCAATTTTCCTTCCTTTTAACATGGAGCACTTCGAATCCAAAGAAACAAATGGCAAACTCGTCCACCGTTCTCCGGTATTCGGCCATTATAGGGCTTTTGGCGTCCCAAGTTTGGTTGAGCTGGTGCTGTACCAAATCTGAGTCGCCATAGCATAAGATGCGCTTGACACCTATTTCCTTTGCGATATGCAATCCG
The DNA here is from genome assembly GCA_028641055.1 of Alopecurus myosuroides. Lineage (NCBI taxonomy): Eukaryota > Viridiplantae > Streptophyta > Magnoliopsida > Poales > Poaceae > Alopecurus > Alopecurus myosuroides. Next base: position 425,330,752 of record CM054060.1, read on the forward strand.
TGAAGCAAAGCTTCATATTCTGCCACATTATTATTGGCGTTGAAGTGTATTTGTAATACATACTCCATTGTATCTCCTTTAGGGGATTTTAGAACTACACCAGCTCCAGCGCCCTCCTTCATCTTGGATCCGTCAAAGTGCATGATCCAGTACTCGGACTCCGGCATCGGTGTTTTTTCATTGCTTCCGTCCAGTTGGCGACAAAATCTGCCAGAACCTGGGATTTTATTGCCGTCCTGGGTTGGTACTTAATGTCGAATGCTGCTAGCTCGATGCCCCATTTGACTACTCGACCAGTTGCTTCCGCATTGTTTATTATATCCCCTAGCGGTGCTTTACATACCACTGTTATGGAATGTCCTTGGAAGTAATGACGAAGTTTCCGAGATGCAAAAAATACGCCATATGCCAGTTTTCGATAGTGTGGATACCTTTGTTTGGACTCGGAGAAAACTTCACTTATGTAATATACCGGATGCTGGTCTGGTATGCTTTGTTCGTCTTTCTTCCTTTCCACAACAATTACTGCACTAATAACCCGATTTGTAGCCGTAAGGTACAATAACATAGGTTCTTCGTCTTTTGGGGATGCCAAAATCGGAGCTTTCGTCAAAGTTTCCTTCAACTGGGTTAGCGCTGCATCTGCCTCCTCCGTCCACTGAAATTTGTCAGATTTCTTCAACAATTTGTATAGTGGTAGGGCTTTGTCCTCCAGCCGGCTAATAAACCTGCTGACGGCTGCAGCGGAACCCGCCAATCTTTGCACATCTTTTACGCACGTAGGATTGGAGATGTTTAAGATTGATTTGATCTTTTCCGGGTTTATTTCTATTCCTCTATGAGAAACGATGAAACCCAGAAGTTTTCCTGAGGGAACCCCGAATACGCACTTTAATGGATTTAACTTCATTTTATAAGCGCGCAAATTTTCGAAGGTTTCTCGCAAATCCTCAAGGAGTGTTTCTTTTTCCTTGGTAACGACAGCAATGTCGTCCACGTAAACGTGGACATTTTTGCCAATCTGACTATGCAAACACCGTTGCATGCAACGCTGGTAGGTTGCACCTGCGTTCTTCAGGCCAAATGGCATGGTTATGTAATAGTACGTCCCATAAGGGGTTATGAACGAAGTTTTGATTTGATCTTCCTTTTTCATGTGTATTTGATGATACCCGGAATATGCGTCCAAAAAGCATAAAATCTCAGAGCCTGCAGTGGCATCTATTATTTGATCGATTCGCGGTAACGCAAACCTATCTTTTGGACACAGTTTGTTCAGGCCGGTGTAATCTATACACATTCTAAGGGTAGTAGTATCTTTCTTTGGGACTAATACTGGATTTGTAGACCATTCAGTATGTATAACTTCCTGGATAAAATCTGCTGCCAAAAGCCGGATAATCTTCTTAGCAATAGCCTTCCGTCTTCTTCCGTCAAATCGACGGAGACCTTGTTTGACGGGTTTCGATCCTGGAATCACCTTGAGTTGATGCTCAGCAGGTTCCCTGGGTACGCCTAGCATGTCCGCTGGACACCAAGCGAAAATTTCCCAGTTCTCACGGAGGAACTTGATGAGCTCGCTTTCCTATTTGTCGGTCATCCCAGTTCCCACTACGACAAATTTTGTCGGATCTTTGGGAACTAGGATTACCTGTCTTGTGTTCTCGGAAGCACTGAAGCTGTCTGCTGGCTTCCGACTTTCTTTGCCTGCCGGCATTTCTGTCGGCGATACCTCTTTGGCCAGCTCCTTCAACTCTTCCTTTGCTATGACTTTCTCAGCGCAAAGGGCGTTTTCTTTTTCCAGCTCGTTTGCCAATTTGAAGTCTATAGATATGGTGATTACTCCTCCTTTGGGTCCTGGAATCTTCAGCTTGTTATAGATATAACATGATCTTGCCAAGAATTTGGCGAAAGCTGGACGTCCGAGTATCGCGTGATACACGCTTTCGAACGGCACAACCTCGAAGGATACTTTTTCCTACCGGAAGTGATCTTTGTCTCCAAAGGTTACATCTAGAGAAATTTCTCCTAGGGATCGTGCTTGTCTGCCAGGGACGATGCCGTGAAAACGTATGTTGTTGTGGTTGAGCTGGGTCTCGGAAATTTTCAGATGTTTCAGTGTATCCAGGTACATTATGTTAATGCTGGATCCTACGTCCATCAGCACTCTTTTTAGCCTAATGTTTTGAACAATAGGGATTACGATTAGAGCTTGTGTGCCGGGTTTAGGGATATTCCCGGGATGATCGGACTGATCCCATGTGATTGGTGTATTTGAGTACTTCAAGAATTTCAGGGTTGCAGGGACAACCGCGTTTATTTCTCGAAGCGTTCTCTTTGCCACCTTTGCTGAGGGAGTTGCCAGGAAAGTTAGGTTGCATTCTCCATCAACTCTCGGAAACTTAGGCTCGCCTTTTCGCTGTTGTTCCTGGATTTTTTCGCCAGTGTCCGATTCACTGTCTTCTTTCTCAGCTTCTGGCTTTTGCTTGGAAAACTTCCTCTTGGAATTCTTTCCTTTGTTTCCGGGTCCTCCACTGTCTTTCATATGCTTGTTCAAGCGGCATTGTGCGTTAGTGTGAGTAGGCTTCCCAAATTGCGAGTGGTGGACATAGTTTTCCGACTTTATTTTCTCCCACTCTTCTTTGGTGTAGTTTATCGGCTCGGTACTGCCTGCTTTCCACCTATTTCCATTTTCCCTTCCAAAGGCTATATTTACCTCTTTGGGTTTTTGTGCTGCATCTGGAGTTCCTTTTTTCTCAGGGCGAGGGTTCTTTTCGGCCTGTATCAGTGTATCGATATTGCCTCCTCTTGCCCTGATGTCGTCCTCGGCTGCAGCGTGTTCGTTGGCGGTTGTAAGCATAGATCCGAGATCTTTGTGCTTTTTGGAACCAATCATGAACGGTACAAGTCCGGGTTTTAGGCCATTGACGAAAGCATGCATTGCTTGAACGTCAGTTACTCCAGAGAAACTATTCTTCTTTGCCGTCCATCTTGAGAGGAAATCCACGTATGGTTCATCCTCAAATTGGGTGCAATGGTTTAGATGGTTGATGCTATTCGGGCGTTTGTAGGTTCCCCGGAAATGCTGAGTAAATACTCGAGCCATATCATCCCAGCTGTCGACAGTTCTGGAGGGTAATCCATTGATCCAATCTCTGTCTCCATCCAGTAACATTAGGGGAAGAAACTTTACAGCTTCCAAGTCTGTCCCATTGTTGATCTGGACGGCTGTATAGTAGTCTGAGAGCCAGGTATCCGGGTTTGTACTACCGGTATATTTTTGGTATGTTGGACCAACTTTGGCAAAGCCAGAATGCAGGGTTATCCTTTGGATCCTATCTGTGAAGCACTTAGGTCCAAAGTATAAATCGTCTCTTTCCGCTCTATCCATGTGTGCGGAGTACCTGCCGGCTGAATGGACTGAAGGGGATCTACTCCTTTCTTTTCCATTGTGGCGCGAACACGCTTTTTTGGGATTCTCTCTGTTTCTTCCGAGATCTTGCCCCTTTGGATAAGGTGGAGTTCTACTCCTGTTTCTCTCCTTATTTCTGGGGGGTGTCCGGGATCTCTCACGCCTGTGAGGTATATCCTGCCTTCCAGCTTTTTCAGCTGGGCGTCTCGGAGGCGGCATTGCTTTTCCGTCATTCTGGTGCTTTTCTTCCCGATCGCGAGGATTAAGTCCGTCTTTCGGGAGATGGGATCCGGTTCTAGACGCTTCATCCTTGTTGTCGGGATTTTTCTTGTCTTTTCTCGGATCTGCTTTCTTCTGTTTTGAATTGCTTGAATCTCCAGGTTCTTCCGGTCCAGGTGCTCCAGCGGCGCATGTAGCTGTTTTACATAGGGCTGAGTCGTCATGCAACTTCCCTGATGGTTGCTGCCCTCGCTGTTGTTGTTGCAATGCTTTTCCTAAGAAAGCATACACCCCTTGAAGTTTTTCACCATTGGAGTACATATCATTGTTGAGGATGGCGAACGCTGCTTCCGCATTTTCTGCTGCGGTTTTGTATATTTGTTCGCCTCTGGCATCTTTGCCGTTTACCTGCTTTTGCTAAGATGGATTGTGAAACCTTTCTTTTGGCGATAGTACTTCCGGTCTTACAATTCCGGGTAACCTTGTAGGTTTAATTCTAGATCTATTCTTTCTCTCGTATTCCTCGATTTCTTCCTTCATGAGCTTGATGTCGTCCTGGGTTTTTTCGAGGTGTTCACGAGTTCTGAATAGATGTTGCTGCTGCCTCTGGAGAGCTTGTCTCCTGGCTTCTAGCACTTCTCGGATCTTCTTGTTCTGTCATTGGCGGAACAAGGATTTATTTTGTTTTCTTCTCTGAAGGTTTCACACCGCTTGCGTCTCCAACTTCCGGGCTTTCATTGGCTGGATCAGCCAATTTCTTCTTCCGGAGTTTATATTGGAGCTTTTTAGCAGCTTTGTGTTTCTTCTTGGAAGAGGGAGGTTTCCTGCAGGGTTCTTCCTCTGTCAATTCTTTGACATCGGGGAATTTTGGAGGGGTTTCTCCTTCTTCTCTCTCTTCCTCTGGCGGAGGCGTTCTAGGGCTTTCCTGACTGTCGGCATCCGTGTTTTCAGTCGGTTTTGCCATCAGTACTTCATGGAATCCCTCTTGGAAGGATTTGACCTTTCTTTCGAAAGCGTCTTCGTCTTCGGTATCGAAGTGATCCGATCCAGTTTCCGACTCTAATCTCGCCTCAATGGCGGCTAGTATAGAATCAGCTTCCGAGTGCGTTGTGATGTTGGCGGATGTCGGATCTTCCACCTCTGTTATGGGAGTGTTGTTTTCTGCCTCTTGCACGGGATTACTTTCATCCGTGTTTTCGGTGATCTCGGATTGCACCATGCCGATAAAGTGTGATTCACTTGTATGTCGGTGATCTGAGCAGAACCCGGTATCGTAGTCATCTTCGACTGGGTATAGGGCGGGTGGGATAAATTTACTTCCACCGCAAAACCCCATGGCCTCTGCAGTTAATCCGATAAAGATATTTGTAGATCCAATCGGTAACACGCAGGCACTTACCAGATGATTTTGCGCAGGTATGTAAGATCCGTTGTCGAGGAAGCGTCCAACGTCGTTGTCGAACTCCAAGCTTCCGACAGTTATGGAACTGCCGGTCCCGCCGAGTATCCCAGATCGGAACTTAACGTCTGACGTCGCTGGCCCCACGGTGGGCGCCAACTGTCGAGACATCGTAGTAGAATTCATAGACGGGGGTGCCATGAGACTACCGATAGAGACGTGGGGGGCGTGGTTGTGCGAAGGACAATGACACAGGGTTTTTACCCAGGTTTGGTACGGCGCAGTAATGCGACGTTCGTACTCCTGCAATCTCCATATTCAGGACTAAATCCTGGAAATACAGAGTACAACGTGAGGTTCTATTAGCTGCTCGTCAAGGATCAACCTCTCGGCGAGTTAGCCTGTAGCTTCTTGTGTATCTATCTTATCTCCCGTCCGGCTTTATATAACAACCGGATTAGGGCATACAGAGTAGGAAACCTAGAAGACTACGTTAACTCTTAACTTGGAAAGTAAGGAATCCGCCTTCTACTCCAAGCCAGATCACGTGGGCCGCGATCCGGGTTCTTCCAGAATCCGGCTTCTGTGCATCGGCTTACTGGGCCGCCTAATGGACCATAGCCCATTACCATTTAGGCCACCCTGGTAATCCGGCACTTTAGACTATCATCTGATATACCCCTAGTTGGTATATATCCGACAATAATGTTTGAGTCTTTGCTCATTCACCACTTGTGTAGTGTTATCTTTAAGGGAAGCAATTTTGATTGGACCCAAATGATACACTTCTTCAATAACATAAGGTCCTTCCCATCTTGAAAGTAATTTTACTGCAAAAAATCTGAGACGAGACCTATACAAAAGAACTTTCTCACCAACATGAAACTCTCTTTTAAGAATCCTCCTATCATGCCATTGCTTAACTTTATCTTTAAAGAGTCTAGCATTTTCATAAGATTCACATCTCCATTCATCTAGAGAACTCAAGTCAAGCATTCTTTTCTTACCAGCAAGTTTAAAATCTTTATTAAGTTCTTTCACTTCCCAATAAGCTTTGTGTTCTAATTCTAAAGCAAAGTGAAAAGCTTTTCCATAAACCATTTTATAAGGGGACGTACCCATAGGATTTTTATAAGCAGTTCTATAATCCCATAAAGCATCATTCAACTTATCAGACCAATTCTTCCTAGATTTATTAACAGTCTTTTGCAAGATAGATTTAATTTCTCTATTTGATAATTTCCCAATCGTTTTTGGATGATAAGCTGAGGCAATTCTATGATTGACATCATATTTAGCAAGGGTTTTCCTAAAACCACCATGAATAAAGTGAGAACCTCCATCAGTCATAAGGTATCTAGGCACACCAAACCTAGGGAAAATAACATCTTTAAGCATTTTTAAAGAGGTTTCACCATTAGCACTTTTTGTGGGTATAACTTCTACCCATTTAATAACATAATCAACAGCAACAAGAATGTGAGTGTAACCATTCGAAGGAGGAACCGGACCCATAAAGTCAAATCCCCAAAAATCAAAAGGTTCAATAACAAGAGAATAACTCATAGGCATTTCATTACGTCTAGAAATATTACCAACTCTTTCATATTCATCACAAGATAAAACAAATTTACGTGCATCTTTAAAGAGAGTAGGCCAATAGAAACCTCATTGTAGAACCTTCTGTGCGGTTCTATCTCCAGCGTGATTTCCTCCATAAGCACTACCATGGCACTTTCTCAATATTTCACGTTGTTCATGATCTAGAACACATCTTCGTATAATGCCATCTACTCCTTCTTTATATAAGTGTGGGTCATCCCAAAAATAATGCCTCAAATCATAAAAGAATTTCCTTCTTTGTTGAGCTGTAAATGTTGGAGGCAAATACTTGGAAACAATAAAGTTAGAATAATCTGCATACCATGGACTATCTTGGGAGTTTAGCTTTATGGCAGCAAACTGTTCATTTGGAAAACTATCATTAACAGGAATAGGGTCATAAGCAATGTTTTCTAATCTAGACAAGTTATCAGCAACAGGGTTTTCATCACCCCTCCTATCCACAATATGTAAATCAAACTCTTGTAATAGCAGCACCCATCTAATAAGCCTAGGCTTAGCATCTTTCTTTTCCATAAGGTATCTAACAGCAGTGTGATCGGTATGAACAGCAACTTTTGAATCAAAAATATAAGGTCTAAACTTATCACCAGCAAAAACTACAACTAAGAACTCTTTTTCAGTGGTAGCATAATTCTTTTGAGCAGCATCAAGAGTCTTACTAGCATAATGAATAACATTCAATTTCTTATCTACTCGCTGTCCAAGAACATCACCTACAGCAAAATCACTAGCATCACACATAATTTCAAAAGGTAAATTCCAATCAGGTGGTTGAACAATAGGAGCAGTAGTTAAAGCCTTCTTTAAAGTTTCAAAAGCTTCCTTACAATGATCATCAAAAACAAAATGTACATCTTTTTGAAGAAGATTAGTAAGAGTCTTTGATATTTAGAGAAATCTTTAATAAACCTCCTATAAAAACCAGCATGACCAAGAACACTACGAATACCTTTAACATCCCTGGGACAGGGAATTTTCTCTATTGCTTCCACTTTAGCTCTGTCCACTTCAATACCTCTTTCAGAAATTTTATGCCCAAGAACAATTCCTTCATTCACCATAAAGTGGAATTTCTCCCAATTAAGAACAAGATTATTTTCCACACATCTCTGCAAAACTTTATCAAGATTGTGCAAGTAGTTATCAAAAGAAGTTCCATAGATGGACAAATCGTCCATGAATAATTCCACAATTTCTTCACAAAAACCATGAAAAATAGCATACATGCATCTTTGAAACGTAGCAGGAGCATTACACAAACCAAACAGCATACGTATATAAGCAAAAGTACCATAAGGACAAGTAAAGGTTGTTTTCTCTTGATCAGTCTCCCTAACAGCAATTTGACAAAACCCAGAATTACCATCGCGAAAGCAAAAATGAGTTTTCTTAGAGAACCTCTCTAGCATTTGATAAATAAAAGGCAAAGTATAATGATCTTTCTTAGTAACCTTATTAACTTTCCTAAAATCAATGCACATTCTATAACCAACTACTACTCTTTGAGGAATAAGCTCATTATTTTCATTAGGCACTGATGGAGTGTAGACACACGCTCATTGGGAGACCCCAAGCGCAAGGTGTGAAGAGTGCAACAGCAAGTTTTCCCTCAGAAAAGAAACCAAGGTTGAATCGACCAGTATGAGGAAGAAGCACTTTTGAAGGTTGATGCAGCTTAGAAGGCATGGCGCACTACCGGTTCAGCAGCAACATGGAACCTACACAACACAATCAAATCACTTTGCCCCAAAGAAGCAGTGAGGTTGTCAATCTCACCGGTTTTGTTGAACACAAAGATGTTAAACGTATGGTGTCGAAAACAGTAGGAAAACAATAGGAAAAGTATGAGAGTAGTATGAAAACAGTAGGTGTTTTATCAGTATGAGGAAAATGGACCGGGGTCCACAGTTCACTAGTGGTGTCTCTCCGTGAAAGATAAATAACATGTGTGGTGAACAAATTACAGCTGGGCAATTGACAGAAATGAAGGGTGGTGCACCGTAGGGCATATGCAAGACATAAAGATTACTATGTGATCCATGCGGGCATTACAACAAAATACATATACCGTCATCCAACTGCATCTATGTCTAATAATCCACCCTCCAAATATCATCTGAACAAATGTTGGGTATTAACTTGCAAGCAACAGATAATCACAGTAAGAAAAGTGTGTAATGTAAATAATATACACTAGGTAAACACCGTTGTTTTCTCCCTAATGGCAACAGCACATCCTCCCTCCGTCACGTTTTTGTCACTCGAGCACAGATGCAAAGGAGGCATGAACCCATTATCGAGCATAAATACTCCCTCTTGGAGTTACTAGCATCTACTTAGCCAGAGCATCTACTAATAACGGGGAGCATGCAAGATCATAAATAACATACGCATGAAGATAACATGATAGATTGATAATCACAAGACATAACATTTAACATTCATCAGATCCCAGCAAACACAACATGTAGCATTACATAAAGATGATCTTGATCATGATAGGCAGCTCACAAGATCTAAACATGAGGTACAAAGTGGAGAGAACAATCACCTAGCTACTGCTATGGACCCGTAGTCCAGGGATGAACTACTCACGCATCACTTTGGAGGAGGGCATGGTGGTGTAGACCCCTCCGGTGATGATTTCCCCCTTGATGACCCACAAGTATAGGGGATCGCAACAGTCTTCGAGGGAAGTAAAACCCAAATTTACTGATTCGACACTAGGGGAGCCAAAGAATATTTATATGCCTTAACAACTGAGTTGTCAATTCAGCTGCACCTGAAAGTAGACTTGCTCGCAACAGTTTATCAGTGGTAACAGTTTTATAGCAGCAATAGAAATAAAATAACAACAGTAGTAAAATAGTAACAATAGTAGCAATCGCGGAAAACAACAGTATGGGAATTACCGTAGGCATATAGGGAATGGATGGACGGGCGTTGCATGGATAACATAGGTCACGAAATAATAATAACATGAGAATTGCAGATAATAATAATAAAGTATCAAACATGTAGGACAAACCATAGGCATGTGTTCCAATATAGTCGTACGTGCTCGCAATGAGAAACTTGCACAACATCTTTTGTCCTACCAGCCCGTGATAGCGGGGCCTCTAGGGAAACTACTGGTAATTAAGGTGCTCCTTTTAATAAAGCACCGGAGCAAAGCATTAACACTCCGTGAACACACGTGATCCTCACATCACAACCATCCCCTCTGGCTGTCCCAATTTCTGTCACTTTGGGGCCTCGGGTTCCGGACAATGACATGTGTAAAACAACTTGCAGATATGATCAAGAAACATAATTATACTCATGAAACAATAACATGTTCAGATCTTAAATCATGGCACTCGGGCCCTAGTGACAAGCATTAAGCATAACAAGTTGCAACAACGGTAGAAAACACTCACAATGGATACTAGGCACTATGCCCTAACAATCTGGCATTATTACATGATCAATCTCATCCAATCCCTTCCATCCCTCTCAGCCTATAGCGGTGTTTACTCACACATGGACGGGGGGAACATGGATGGTTGATGGAGAAGAGGTGGCGGTGACGATGGCGACGATCTCCTTCGAATCCCCATCCCAGCAGGACGCCAGAGAGGAACTTCAGATCCCCCAATTGAGTTTCGAGGTGGCGGCGGCGCTCGGTTGTGTTTCTGTGGAATATGACGAACCCCCTCGCATTTTAGGGTTGAAGGCGTTATGTAGTCGAAAGGGGAGTCCAAGGGGGTCCAGGGGTGGTGCACACCACTAGGTGGCGCGGCCAAGGGGGCGTGGGGTGGTCTGGTCCCCTTCTGGCTCCTCTCCTGGCCCCCTTCTGGCTCACGTGGTCTTCTGGTGTTTTAAGACCAACTAGCACAGTGGCCCTCGCAAATGCGAGGGAATCAAATTGAATGTGTTAAAGTGTATCAGAAGTGACCTTTTGATTTTGTAGATATTTAAATGATATTAGCGAAATGTAACAAATTAAAGTGCATATGAATGCAAATTGTGGTTGGCCGTATCACTTATGCATTTGTGAAAATCTACATGTTGTGGCATAAATAATCTACAGGGGTTAACCTATGCAACTGACATACGATGTAAAATAACATGTGGATGAAGTAAAAGTATAATATGTTATATATCCTTTTTTAACACCCAGCCAGACTAAACCGTAAGAAATTTAGTTTTACTATTGGATAACCTTGTTTCTCTTAGCCATTATTCCATCTGACGTTCTTTACGCGTTCCGAAATAATTGATTTTTCACATTATTTTGATTATCTCAATACGATAGCAATAGTTTAATGAAAATAAAACCGGAAAAACATTTCAAGCATGAATGGACTTATAAATTTAAATAAAAGTTGGTATCATTGTGTATTAAATTCTGATATGAAAATATGAGTTCTTTATTACTAATTAGACGGTCACCTTACTGACAATTGTATGTTTCGCTAGGGTGATTTTACAGATTTTTTTTGAGTGAGCATTAATAATATACTTGTGCTTATGACATTTTTAGTTAGCTGGCAGATTATTTATGTTGTGATTTCTTTAGATAAATGTATAAATATATGATGTTTCAGGTCTACTAAGAAAACGACATGTCTGTTTGTTTGAGAACCAAGTGGTGTTCTAGAAAACACGAAATTTGTCTAAATTATTGTGTCCTAAAGTAGTTTTTAGATATTATCCTGTAAGGATAATGAAAATTTTCATTATACCAGAATTCCATATGTATTGTACAACAAATATAAGTACGATGGCTAATTGAGAGTGTGGGAATGTCCAAGCTTTATCCTCGTAATCCAAGGCTAGGCTAACCGTTCAACATTTTAATCTTTGATTCTTACCCTTAACTTTCAAAAATAGCTGTAAGGAATGAGAAGACCGAGAAACAGTGGGCTTCTCACGTGTGTATGTACCTACTTTGTTAGATTTGTGTGTCGTTCGCGATGACACGCCGACGGTGAATACGACATCTTATATGATTAATGTTGTTTTCTGGATATCGTGCGGAAGTTGTCATATAATGCTTCTCGTGACTTCCGTTTTCCGTGCTTGGTGATCTTTCTTGGCGGTTCTATGATAAAATAGTGATTTTTCAGCTTTCCTTCCATTTACACAATTGATATCTTAAGTATATTCCTCGTACAACGCAGAGGCCTTCTTGCCGGAAATTTTCAGTCCAGTCAAGTTATATTGGATCTGTAAATGGAATTGTAGTTTTTAATTGATGTTGGATCAGTACCTAAGGTTAGTTATGTTTGATCAGTACCTAAGGTTAATCTCTGAATTAATTTAAAACGGTAATCTGTCTTAATTCCTTAATAGGCAATTCACATTAGTTAGGGTGAATTATCTTGCTTTACGTTTTCCCTCTTATTTACACATTCCAGGTCACAGTGTGCAACGTTTTCAAAAAATTAACATGGTGAAACTTTGGTCATTACTGTTGTAAGAATATACTGCTAAAGATAAATTATTTTTTCTAGAAAAATTTATTAACATGTTTATACATGAATAGTCAAAGTTACACAAGTACGGATCTAAGTTTTAAAAAATCTTAGCTTATCACAATCTTAGCTACACACCTGGTCACATGTTTTTTCTATGATAAGAAAAATTACTACGCCGCTTGCAGAGGCTAGTTCATAATTAGTAATCAGTTTTATGGGGCAATTGAAATGACATGTGCTCTTATATTGATTTTGGCACAAGACAGAAAAATACATACAATATTACAAATATTTCTACAGTACAATGTTGTATGGACGGTTATTGCTAGATAACCTGTCGCTAGGTGTTGTATGATTTTAAGGCCTAGTTTCTCGATAAACCGAGCCACTTTGGCTAGCATCATTTCTTCTATTGATGAATGAAAATCAGGTCTGACTGCATTTCAGTAAAAAAAAATTATAATTATGACTGCTTCATAGAAAACAAAAGAGTCATCTATCTACCATTTAGTTTGTTATCTATTTCAGAATTATGGGATTCAACTCATTCTCATCATATCATAAAACAGCCATCGAGAATCTAAGATCCATACGCCGAAGTGAATGATAGAACGTGTAATTGTTAGAAAACACTGTAGGTTATGCCAAGGTTAATGAGAAGAATAAAGAAATTTTATCTACAAAAATATCCATTGCTATGAATTTCTAGTCTACCAGTTTGTTCTTGTAAATTTCTAATAAACCGGTGTTTCCTAGTCAGATATATAAATTTTAATACAATAGACAAAACCCGTAATCGCTAGATATTGTCAAACGCTATAACCAATGGTTTATATGGAAATGCAATAACTTTTTATATAACATAATCATTGGTGTGAACCATGTATACCGGTTGTTTCTTGTAAATTTCGAGTACACTTGTGGTTCCGCCTCTTCGCTAGCGGACAATCAGTGGGATTTTGTTTGTAACCATATTTTGTTGAGAAACAAATAACAAAGTATAAATTACAATTATGAGCTACATATCGCTTCGTCATGGAAACGTCAATGGCATATAAATTATGCGGGGCATACTTTTCTTTGCTGCCATGTGCACATACTCATGGTAGATGCGCACATCACTTGTACATAATTGATGTTGATAAAATTCAGTAGATTCCACACTATAGTATAGTGGATATCATACATGATTAGATGAGAAGTAAAAACATATATACGATTACATACCAGTCCCTATGTTTAATTTGGATGTGAGCTTGTGGAAAAGTTTGTGGTCAATATCCTAGTCACCGGATGCGAGGTTAACGTTGGATCGATCCCGTACCTTGCGCTTTGCTATAAGGCTGCATGCATGACATAAATTTGAATCTTGAGGCTGTATCCGAGGAAGGCTTCAATCGATCTACATGCACGGGCATAGTCAAGATAGTTGGCCAGTTGAGGAACCGACCCAAACTCGATGGCCGCGGCGGGTGAAGTACGGTGTATGTGGGATCTAGTTTCCAAATAGATTGGGCAGCAAAAAATTACTATATACATATCCATGTTAAAATTACCTTTCTCTGGGGTGTGAGCGCGAGGCAAGACTCCCATGATCTTGTAGCTACTGCATGCAAGAGTAGATCTTTGATCAATCTCGCACCTGCATCCTAGCTACATGGCTGATGCATGTGCAAAATTCGAAATCTGAGGCCATACCAGGAGTCTTCGATCGATCCCATGTACGGGATGGAGTTGTGATGGTTTGCCAGCCAAGGACCCGGACGCCAAATTGACGGCCGGCCGACCGACGGCGATGCGCGTGAGGACATGACTGAGTCTACGCGTATACATGTGTCTCTCTCTTCCTTTTGTGTTTTTTTTTACGGGTCTCTTCCTTTCGGTTAGTTTGATGACGAAAATCTAGTCTAGGAATTACTTTTGGCACGTGACGTGACATGAGGTACTTCAACTTAACTTTTGACACACTTTAATGTATTTATTTTTTGGTTACGTTATTTGCTTAAATCCTAACCATCAATTTTAGATCTAACTATCTAAAATAATTCGGGTGATGTGGATTAATGTGGTGTCTCCGTTAGAGTTCCGTATATTGCTTTTAGTATATAATAGATAATAGATGGGGTCTTTTTTGGGCATTTTCCTGAAAGTGATTTTTCAGCACAAAAACAAGACACCAAGGTAATTCTACTGAAAACAATGTTAGTTCGTGTTGGTGGCATCCAAAACTCACAAGTTTGGAGGAAAACAATAAGAAAAGTGTTCGGAAAAGGAGATACGTTTTGGGCGTATCAACTCCCCCCAAGCTTAGCTTACTGCTTGTCCTCAAGAAATTCAGTGTCAACTGAGTGCGATAAAAGACTTTTACGAACACATTTGTTTCATATGATGTAAATGTACTCACTACCTAATCAAGTTCTGAGGCAATTCATAATAAGATGTATGAAAAATAAAAGTCACCCAACAGTTATGCAAACCATAAAGAGATGCCAACAAACTAATAATAGACAACATGAAGTATTTCAATCTACAGGATTGCAATGCTCATAATAGGGTATGCTAAAGTGTACTCTCTTTCCCTCAATAGTGGAGCAAAGCATAAATGCCAAGGCACCTCTGAAGTTCAAATGAAGACTAGAAATAAAGATATCAAAGATACAAGCATCAAACTTATACCACTATCAACCGTGTTTTGGGACAAGCACATTACACTAAGAATAACAACCATGCTCTCAAGAAGGTGCATAAAGTGAGAATGTGAAGACTCAACATAAATATAAAAGAAAGGCCCTTCGCAGAGGGAAGCAGGGATTAACTCATGTGCTAGAGATTTTTATTTTATTAAACAGAGGTATTGAAAACATTTTCAGAGAGGTGTATGCTTATGTCAACGAATGGAAAACAGACAATATAGTATGTCATAGGCCAACTAGACTCCACAAGAGCGGCTCCCATAGAAGGACGCATCTAGGTAGAAGGTCATCCCTCTTTCTCTTTTGTTTACACAATTATGCTTTGACTGTAAAATCAGGGGCAAAAATAGTGAAGAGAATTTGTGTTATTAATTTGGGGCTGGGCACCCCTCCGCCGGCTCTTCTATCATTTGGATAAGCGGATGAAGCCACTAGTCCATGGTGTGAAATCCAATCAACAAGTGAGATAAAGATTCTCTATTTGCGTCCTCATGAGCTAAAACAGGGGCACAAAATAGGAATAATTTTTAGCAGGTTTTAAAGGTAGCACGTGAGAAATTTACTTGGAATGGCAGTTAAATACCACATATATAGATAGGTATGGTGGACATATTTGGCAAACTTTGGTTTTCAGAGTTGGATGTACGAGTAGAGCTCATACTCAGTACAGGTGAAGGCTAGCAATATATGGGGAGCGACAATCAAGAGAGCAACAACTGTGATAATCATGCTTGCGACAAAACAAAATTAACAAGGGCATAAAAATGATATAAATACTCTGAGGCAAAATAAATCATCGAGGCTTAAGCGACCTTTTGTTTTCAGACATAGCATGTGTGTGCATGTGCCAAGTCGATCCAAGCGAAACAATAAGAGGGAGATACCACAATGTCATACCCTTCTATGAATAAAACAATGCAATCAAACATTCATACGACATACCATCTTATATTAATAAGTTGGAACTAACACGTGAGATAAAAAACTACCAAGCATCAATTAAATAACATATACCTTACATGAACGGACTAAGCATGTTCACATAATGAGTATATGTACAAAAATAAAACAAATAGAGTTCATACCAGCCTCTCACCAAAACTCGGAATGTCGTAAATCATCATTACTGCTCTTCACTCGTGGATTGAATAATATAGAATGATAATCAAGCTCCAATGGAGACACGGAAGTCCGGTGAACTCTGCAACAAACTTTACAAAACCAAAGAAGAACAACAAATATTTTTGGGTTTTTGATTTAAAACAAGAACAGAAAGAAGCAAACAAACAAAACAAAATATTTTTGGAATTTTGAATACTAAACCAAAACGAGAAAAGAAAGCAAACCAACAAAAGAAACTAAAGAAGCAAATAAAGAGAAACAACAGAAATATTTTTGGTCTTTTTGTGCTTTGGAAAACAAAAACAAAACAACAAAAACAAAGAGAAATGAACGAAGCGAAAGAAAACGAAATAAATGAAAACATGGATATACAAAGAACCGACTGAACATGATATAAAGATGAGTGTGATGTCGCTATACTTCCCCTAAGCTTAGGCTTTTGGCCTAAGTGGGGATCAATCATGGCGCGTGATGTATCCCCACTGCGGTGGGTCATCCCTCGCATGGTCGTACTCGGGCGCATAAGAGGAAGATGAAGAAGCGGGCGCATAGTAATAACCGGAGTGCTGATATGGGATCCCCGTGGCGTCGTAGGGCTGGACAAAATCACCATCCTCTCAGGCATCCTCCCCTTGCTGGGGGTGATGCTCAAGGTATGTGTCCAACTCACTCTCAGAAAGCATCCATCCTTGCCTGTCATTAAGATTAAACAAAAGAGGTACAGGCAAAAGTACTTTCGTAACAATTTTAGTAACTCTCCACCTGGATTGTTTGGAGAAAGTTATTTCAAAAGATAAATTGTACAAGTGAGCATGGTAAGAAAGAAACTTATGTTGAACCATGGAAACAAGATCTATCCTGTCTAAGGGAAACTGCAGGTCTAGAGGGTGTGGCTCCAAACCATGCAAAGCTAGCAAGCGCGAGGCAATAAGACCACCACAAACTCCGCCTTTTCACGGTTAAGAGAGAGACGGTTATCAATTAAAGCGCCAAAGTTATAAGACCTATCACCTCTTAAGGCATCTGAAATAAACGCCAAATCATAAACAGATAGCTTGTTCGTAGTTTTTTTAGCTAGCACACATTTAGAAATAAAATAGGCAAAGTATCGAATGCTAGGGAGTTGAATTTCTCGTATTTTACCACTCTCCCCTGTGAAGCTTCTGCCTTGGCAAATCTCCTCATATCATTCCAGCAGTGGTTTAGGTTGCCCTCTTATCTTCTCACATGAACCCCACTCTGGTACCTTCATAGCTGCACACAAATCACAGAAAGGCAAATTTACAGGTTTATTGTAAATTTTATAGTGGACCATAGGGTTAGTTAAGGACCATTTAAAATAAAAATCCTGCACCACAGACATAGTTAGTTTCACATGCTGTATAGGTTCATCCTCAATGAAACGGCCCAAGCCTGAATTATGCACAAGATTTTATAGAATAGGTTTTGCTAAAGAAAGATAATAGTTATTGAATAAAGAAAATTTATCTGAATAAGGTTTAGGCTTTATGAAATAGAGGTATAATAGATTCTTAATTCCAATAACATTGGAGTATGACATAATATTTCCTTTGTGTTTGAGTATTATTTGTTTTAGGTGGCTTACTTTCAACAAGAAAAAAAAAGTTTCAAATTTTTGTGATTTTTGCACTTTCTAAAAATCAGGGATGTTAGAAGAACACTATGAGGGAAGAAAATTCGCATACCTTTTATAGGGTCTGTCAGACCATGGAGTCGAGGGACTATGGCCTCCTCCAAGTCCACAAATTGTTTGAGAGCTTTTGTCTCCTTTTGTTTGGACCCATCCACCTTTCGAATAGCCACTTCGGCAAGCGTGGTGTTCGTCAAGGGGACCCCCTCTCTCCGATTTTATTTGTTGATGGTGCCGATTTACTTCAAGCCATGGTTAATAGATCAATGGAAATTGGGGAAATTATTGCTCCTTTAGCTATCCCTGGCACTAATTTTCTGATAGTCCAATACGCGGATGATACGTTACTTGTGGCCCAAGCTTGTCCTCGCCAATTGGCAGCTCTCAAATGTATCCTTGCTACTTTTTCCGCAGCCACTGGTCTCCGAATTAATTACTCCAAATCCAACATGATACCCATTAACATCTCTCAGTCGCAATTAATCAGTCTGGCGGTGGATTTCGGTTGTGCTCCTGGAAGTTTACCTTTTCCATATTTGGGTCTCCCACTTGGCACGACCAGACCAACTGTTCGAGATCTTTCACCACTCGCTGATCTGGTGGAACGGCGTTGTCGTGGGATAATCACGGCAGATGTTACCGGGGGTAACTGATCTTGGGGCAAGTCGACACAGGTATTTGGGAGAAGGTTTAGCTCGAAGGAAGACATGGCAAAAAGCAATCTAAGAACCGGAAAGCAATTCGCCGGATCTCGAATATGAACTATATTGGATACTCGATAATTGGTGATACAACTACGACTTGAATCTCTGGCGAACTAAACCTAGGGGCCGGTTTATAAAGCACCGTCCCTCCCCCTGGCTTAGCCTCCAAGGTACATATTGAGTCCTACTCGAACT
The DNA here is from genome assembly GCA_028641055.1 of Alopecurus myosuroides. NCBI lineage: Eukaryota > Viridiplantae > Streptophyta > Magnoliopsida > Poales > Poaceae > Alopecurus > Alopecurus myosuroides. Next base: position 425,349,235 of record CM054060.1, read on the forward strand.
TCTACTTGCAAACCCTAACTTTCCTTACCGCAACCCACAATCCGGGTTGCGAGGCCTACAAACCTTGGGCCTTCCGGAAGTTTCCTTCACCCTTAGCCGGATCTTGTCCAATTGTCGTTTGGGCCGGGTTACACCTTGGAGTTGGTCTACCGGGTTACTATCCCCCCATCAGTAGTCCCCAGAATAGCTTGGGCTTCCGAGGTTATTCCTTGAAGCGCTGGCTATTCCCTGAAAAAATACCAAACACACAAGCGTATGAAGGCCGAATCACCACGCTTTGATGATGGTTAGGGCCAACTCCATGATGACCATGCAATGACCCGGCTCTCCTTCAAGGGCTTTCCCTAATTTTCCAAGTCTGGTTCTTAATAAAAAAAAACCCATGATTTCACACTTTTCTCGATAATTAACCCTGATACCAGGAAGGAAGTTTCCCCTTCTTTTTCTCCTGAACACATCCCTCCACGCTTAAAGTGCATCCCTCGAATTTCAAAATAGGCTGCCGTTACCCCGCATTTCCCGGGTTTCGTCCGTTAGGTTAAGTTTTTCCACCTGAGCCGTTATAAATAAGCCCTTGGGAATAACCTCAGCCCCAACGGCTCATTCCCCCATTCCTCTTCCTTGCAAGCTCGAGCTCACAGAGCACCACCACGGAAGCCCTACGCGCATCGCCGGAGTCCATCCGCCGCCGTTTGCGCTCCGCCACCGCGCGATTCACTCCGGCGCCCAGATCCGCCACCAAACCTCCGATTTGTCCGCCAAGAATCGCGAAAGGACACCAATCTTGCGCCATCTGTCTCCGCAAAGCCTCACTTCAATCCCCTCCGGTAAGTACCCTATATCCTCCAACTTATCCTTGCAATTTCTTAGTTTTCCTTCAGATTAGATCTGAATCGAGCCGCCCGCAATTTCTCGGGCCATGCCGAATTAAATCACTAGCGCGCATCCTAGCTGTCCCAATAGATAAGATACGTAGCTTAGTTTACTCTCCTACTGCTCGTGGTCATTAACTTGGCCACAAATTTAGAAATAAGATTCCCGATCTGGGCTCGGGTCGCCTAAAATTTCCGTCTTTGTTCTTATCACCCGGAAAATCTTACCTCTCCGGCTCACTTGCTGATAATAAACGTACGGGCATCCTTTTACCCTCCCCAAACACTTATCTACACATGAAATTCCACAGCTTTTGTAATGATATGCGATACCCGGACAGCTCATACCTGACCTAGCAAAATAATACCCGGATCATGTTTAACTTATCGATACTTGCTCACCTGTCAGCTTCCGAGTTTTCGCTTCTCACATCTTTTCCTTTGACACTTTATCAGGTTAACCCCATGGCACCCAAGAGACAGGGAAAACAACCGGTTAAGGCCAAGTCCACGAACTCCATCTCCGCCAACTGGGGGAAATCCTCCGTCACCAAGGCCAAGCTGGAGGAACTGGTTGAGCTAGGGGTCCTTCCCCCTCAGGAAGCTATCCACTGGAGGGTACCGGGTAATGAAACCCGGCCTACTCCAGCAGAAAACGAGGTAATCTGTTTTGTTGAACATGTGACCCGGGGCTTCCGGCCTCCGGGTCATCCTTTCTTTCGCGACGTCCTAAGTCACTACAACCTCCGCATTTTCGACATAGGACCCAACTCTGTTTTAAACATCACTCATTTTATCGTTCTTTCCGAGTCTTACTTGTGCACTTCGCCAAGTTTGGCTCTCTTTGTTGAACTCTTTCAGTGCAAACCGTGCCGCGAAAGCGGCGACGGCGCACTTCTTACTTGCGGCGGGGTTTCTATCCAACGCCGCAAGAATTCCCTGATGCCTCCTCTCACCCTCAACTCCCATGTAAAGCACTGGCAGCTCTCGTACTTCTACTGCCAGGACACCTCCCCACCCGGCAAAAAGAAGTTGCCGGGTTACTCGGAGGGTCAGCTTGATATCTCCGAGACTTTTAATGCCTTTGCCCCTGACTCGGACAGGGAGGCAATTTTGCCTTTGTTGGCTAAGATCTCCATCTTATCAGCCCAAGGCCTCATTGGGCTCAACTTAGTAAAGACTTGGGTCGACTTCCGCATTCAACCCAATTCCATCCGCGAGAAACTGATGTGCGAATACTCGGGTCAAACCACGGACCCGATCCGATACTCTACCAGCACTTTTGCTCCCAGCGATACAAACAAAACCATCAAGGGCTTTTTGACAGAGAGGCTCGAGGTAATCCGGAACATTGCCGGATTAGAACCCTTTACCCTCGAGAACCCGGCCCCCGCGGTAAGTCTCCTACCTCTTGACCTTGGATTCTAACAAGTTCACTTTTATCCGCTTCTCTTAATTCAATATTAACCCTTATTCTGATATCTTCACCTCAGGCCGATAGTAACTTCTGGAAAGTCGGTACTCCTCCTAACTCCGGAGACCCGGAGGCGGAAGATGATGCCGTTAATTCGGACGAAGGTGCATACTTAATCCCCTTGCATGCGTTACGCCCTGCTTCTCTTTTTTTTTATATATTATAACTTTGATAATTTTCAGAACAAGAAGATCAAGACGAGGAGGAAGAATCGGACGGCAAGGTGGAGTCCGCCAGCGAGGAAGATGAACCGGAGCCAGCAATCAAAGCCGGATCCAAAAGAAAACCCCAAGGAATCGTCTTCCAGGTTTTATTTCGTTTCCTTGTGCTTAATTTTGGCTCCCATGACGTCATTCCTGAGCTAACCCTGTCATCATCCTTTTGACTACCAATGAAGGAGCCACCCGCAACTAAGCGTAGAGTGACCCGCAACCATCTGGGTAATGAGACCCTTAACCCGGATACTTCACCGCCTCCAGCTCGACATACTGGTACTTACTGTACACAAGAATTTTTCCCAAACATTCCCTCACAAAGTAATCTGACACCTTGCTTGGTATTTTTCAGTATCTTCCGGGTCTAGCAGCGGCTTTCCCTCGGACTTCCCAGTGAACCTTGGGTAAAGTCATTTTCCTGATGCTATATCGAACTTTTATTGCCCTTTTCATAATCATGGATTAACCGCACCTTTGCACTTTGTATAGAGCTACGGCCGTTGCTAGCGACCAGGAGGACATGGAGGTTGAGGACCGGGTTAAAAATAAACCGACTGACGATGCATTCACCACGGCTGGCGATGAGCAAGCGTCGCCAACAGAGCTGGCTAGGCAAGACACCGGGTATCCAATAGCCTCGCACGCAAGCGAGAAGGAAAAGGGCGCAACTTCGAGCGCGGGAGGGGGACCAGACTCCGACATTCGGATGACCCAGGTGCCGCCTCCTGTTACGAGAAAAACTCCTTTTCCAACTTTCCAGGCACCCGAGCCTTCTAACTCGGGTAACGATGATTTTAACCAGCTGATGAGTGCTCTCCTCGCCATGAAGGCTTCAGAGGGAAACATCCTAGAGCGTATGGCCGCAGCACATCAGGTAACTTTATTTGGTATCTCTTACTATACACCCAGTCCCCAAGTTCCGAGCATAACTTGCTGCAATTACGCTCGGTACTTCATATAATACTCGGCTTATCATGATATCCGACTTACATTTTCACTCGTTCTTCGCAGGCGGAGATTACTCGGTCAGATGAGGTGTTACTCAAGACCGAGCAGCTCCTGCTTGCTGAAGTGAAGCGCCGTGAAACCCTTGAGGCGGAGATGAAGACCTTGAAAAAGAACGTCTCCAAATACAAAAAGAAGTACAATGATGCCCAAACTACGCTAAAGAACTTGTCGACCCAGGTCGCGGACACTTATCGCATTTTGCTAAGTAAGTTTTTGCTTGCGACTAACTTGCATACTTCTACCTTATTGCTACGATAGTCAATATTATTGATATGATTTCCTTTGTTTCGATTGCAGGTGCTAACCTTGCTGCTCCAGAAGACAATGCCGTTGCTCAGACTAAAACGTTAAAGACTGTTCTCCGTACGTTTTTTGCCGGCACAAAGCTTTTACTGGATGCCGTGAAATGGCCTTCCGAGGTATATCCAGGCGAAGAGAACCTTATGCAAGCCTTTTCAACCGTGCCTGGATGGATTTAAATATGGAAGCGTTCGTCGTGCCGAATCGGCATGACCCGGGCCTTCACTCTGGCGAAAGCTTATTTTCCTAAGCTTGACCCGGCAAAGGTAATATCCGGATTTCCAGAGTTCAAGGCTGACGGGGCCAAGTTTACGCCCAAGGACTTCAAAGTTATACAATCCGACGTACGCCACCCGGCTACTGCCTTGGCCGATAAGATAGACCTGGACACAATCATGAGCGCGTACGATTCTGACGGCAAGACTATTCTAGCAGAGGCACCCCCTCCCTTTGACATGCTAGAAAGATGGGCGACTGACCTGGCCAGGAGGAAAGAGGAAGCTGCGAAGAGAGAAGCCGAGTTAGGCTTAAGGCCGTCTTCCTCTACACCAGCTGTTCCTCCACCTGTCCGTCCTGATACAAAGAGTCCGGGTAAAGCTGCTGGAAAGGCCAAGGAGCAGGTCGAGGACGCAGACCCGGAAGACCATTCCCAGGATGCCGAGTAGGATGATGTCTAGTATTTCATGTTTTCAAAACTGATATGATTTTGGCGATGCGCCTGTGCACCATTGATACTGATACTGTGACTTTGTGCTTGATAACTTTGTGCCTTTCCTGGCTTTTGATAACCTCGATCCTTGTTTTAAGCTTATTCTCGATACTTGATTGTTTATTTTCGATTCCCCTTTCGAGACTCGGTTGACCGAGTATCGTGGGTTTTGATAAGCGGACTTTTCTTTAAGTCCCCAAGACTCGGTAGCCAAGGTTTTCGAGCTTTAGTAATTAAACAGTTTGTTTCTGTTTCGAAGTCCGCAGTCCCCATGACCCAAAGTACGAGCCAAGGGGGCGTGGCCTTTCTCAGATGGCAAACTGCTCTTTACCAAGCTGACAACCAATAGCCATTCACATAAATACTGAAGTCATGCTTAATACTTGTTGAGTTTCCGGCTATTTTAGCCTTATACTCTGCATGGACTTGTGGTTTAGATGACCCTTTTGATTATCTTGTACTGTAAGCCGGCTTTCGCGTGGATACCATGTTGTTACATCTATACGAAAAACAGGGTCAAGCAGGTCCCATTGGGCTGCATAGTTTGATTGTAATCGTAAGTGAACAGATCATGCCACTTTGTTGCGAGTCACATCGAGCTTAAGTAAGAATAACCAAGAAATTTGGCTCCTTCGTCCGGTTATAAGATTGCAGCCGTACTCGTCTTGCGAGTAATCGGCCCTCATAACTCATAGGCATCAAGGCCGGGTTTCCAGGTTTGTGACTACTATTTAAGCAGCTCAATTCCCAAAGACCTATGTACGTGCAACGTATTTTGATGATACTGATGTATTGATAATAACAAACATTACTTACTTGCAACTGAAGCAAAAGACCATGATAAGACTTGAAAACCATCTCTTTTATTGATATGAAAAGTTTGAGTCAGCAGGCCGCCTCATTAAAAACCTTCCAGTCCTCTTAGGTACCCTGGGTAGGAAAAGAGCGCGTATGAAACCTGCTGTCCGTTACACTGCTTTAGTTATTCCTGAGAATCGGCCTCGCGTTGGCATGGCCGATGCACATTCTCCACTCGCTAATTCCTTTCATGATGAGTACCGGGTTTGTTAGCCAATCCGGGTATGTCGTCCTTGTGGCACGATTAGCTATAGACGGCGGTATGGCTTCCTCTTCCCTGTCAGTCAGCTTGGAAGGATCGCTCCTGACGAAGCCCACCATCTTAGGATCTTGTTCTGTCCTAGATTTTGCTTTATTCCCTTCAGAAGTCGGCCTTTTTGACATTGTCCTTTCCTCTAGGTCCACCTGCGATCGGTAATGCTTGAGCTCTTCTTTCCTGCAGGCTTGCTCAGCCATTGCCGCATCTCCTTCATCACATTCGGCTGCTATGTCTCGATTCCCGTGTATGGTAATGGTCTTCTTAGGACCCGGGATTTTCAGCTGTAGATACACATAACACGGTCTTGCCATGAACTTAGCATAAGCCGGCCTTCCAAACAATGCATGATAGGGACTGCGCAACTTAACCACCTCAAAAGTAAGCCACTCGACTCGATAATTGTCCTTTGACTCCCCAAAAGCTACTTCCAACGCCACTTTTCCTTCGGGGCACGCCGAATGACCCGGCACTATCCCGTGAAAAACTGTTGTACTCTTTTGCAACTGAGATTCCTTTAGGCCCATGCGCAGAAAAGTTTCCCAGTATAGGATATTGATACTACTTCCTCCATCCATCAAGACTTTTTTCAGCTCGTACCCATTGACCTGTGGTGCCACTACCAATGCTAAAACTCCCGGGTGATCAACTCTGTCCGGGTGATCCCTTCTGCTCCAAGTTACCTCCTGTTCTGACCACCTCAAATACCTTGGAACGGCGGAAGAGACTGAATTGACCGCCTGTTTCAATATCTTTTTATCCTTGTTAGAGCCTCCAGTAGTGTGCACGTGATATTGACCCAACTGTTTGGGGTTAGCTTGAAAACCTCCTGCTCCCCCTTGATTATTGCCTGGATTTCCTGCTGCCGGGTTACCGGCTGGGGGTGGACCGTTGCCCAAATTTCCACCTGGACCCGGGCCTCCTCCCCGACCCGCTCCTCGCATGGCTCTATTTACTTCCTCATTCTTCCATCTCTGTAAGTCGGAGCATTGCTCCAAGGAGTGATTAGCCGGCTTGCCGTTCCTGCTATGCTTCGGGCATGCCATCCTAAATATGTCCCAACTGTTACTTGGTCTTGGAGGTCCTTGGTAATGTCCCCCACTGTGATTTCCAGTATTAAAATTCCCTTCAGATCTGGGTCTTGAAGACCCGGCCTCCGTGTTAGCTACAAACTCGGAATTCCCTTCAAACGGGCGCTTGTTCTGGCTATTTCCATTATTATTTGGCGCCGATCCATTGCCGGTTCTCCCACTGCTGCTTGTGTTTGTTTTTTGCTTTCTTGTCATCAGTTTCCTCCTCTGTGGTGTCCGTTGCGGCGTGTTTGTTGCACGCATCCATTAATTCTCCCATTGTTACCTCCGCTGCATTCCTACTGGATTTCATGCGAATTAACTTTTGCACTAAAGGAACGTACTTACATGTTTTCGCCATAGCTTGTAGCGCATCCTTGGGTTGAATATCTGTGGATGAGTGGAGTATCTCCATAACCCGGCGTACCCAGCTGCGCGCTGACTCGCCCTTTTTCTGAACGCATCGTTCTAAGTCGTCAATAGTAAACAGCTTTCTGCACGTTCCATGGAAGTGCTTGACAAACGCGGTTTTTAATTCTTCCCAGGATTTGATCGACTTTTCCGGCAGATTGGCGAACCATAACTTTGCTGCTCCCTCTGACATCATTAAGTACATGAACTTGGCTTGAAGATTCTCGGATGCATTGCGAATTGACATTGCCATCTCGTAACTGCTCAGCCATGTTTCTGGATCCATTGTTGGCTCATAATTCACTACTTTCCCCGTTTCTTTGAACTTTTCCGGGTAAGGTTCCGCTCTGATGTCGTCCGAGAGACACTTTGGTCCCGCCAGGGTGATTGGGGCTTGTCTTACTCGGGAAACATGTGACCCGGCTGGGGGTGCCACGGGGTGCGGCGCCACCGGTAACTCATGTGCTACAGACCCGGCCCCGGCCCTTCTGGCCCTGGAGCTGTCCACAATCGCCTGCGCCGCCGATGCTGCTGGTACTGTCTGGATATGAGGTGGGGGCGGCATTTGCTGTTGCTCTTCCCTCCGTCGTGCTGAATTCGTTTGAATATTGCCCTGTTGCTGACTGGGGTATGGCGTCCCATGCATCCCGCTTCTATGGTCTGGATAGTTGGCTTGCTGTGCCACCGCGGTGTGTAGTAGATCGATCGCTCGCCGGGTTGCTTCCGCATGGGGCGATTCTCTCACAGGGATCTGATTCAAGGCGAGTGTCGCTGCATATACGTTGTCCATGGGATTGTTGTAATGACCTGCTGGTGTGCGAAATCGTGATGGTGGTGGTAACTCATTGCCGGGTGCAATTCTAGCCTGCGGCGGGAGTAACCCGGCCTGCTCATTTGCCGGCTGTATTCCCGCTGTATTAACTGCCGTCGCCGGTGGGGGTGCGGTTCCCTGGTTTACCGCTGGGATTGGTTGATCCTGGGGTGTGATAAACAGAGCTGCCGGATTAATAACCCCGCCCGTTGCCGGTAGCCTGGTCTGGTGTCTCTGATGCGCTCTAGACGTTTCCTCCCGGAGCCGAGTCTCTAACGCATCCAACTCGCGCTGCCGTGTGGCCATCCCCTGTCTCTCTGCTTCCACTTGCCTTCTTTGCTGCTCCAATGCGCGACGGGCCACATCCAGATCTCTGACCCGCTCCGCCGCATTCTCTGGAGTGATCACTGTAGCGAGGACGGTTGGATCTAAAATCAAATTGTTATCGAACAGGGCCGGGTGACGCGGGTTTGAAGGACCCGCCCCCGGTGTCCGGTTTGCTTGGAATCCGAACATGTTTGCCCGCATCTCCTCCTCCGGTGCGCGACTGGTAACCGATGCCGACTCTCCCTCAACCCGGATCAGAACCGGGTCAGCTGTACCCTGCTGTTGATTCAATGCCTGAGCCGTCCCGACTGCGGCCGCGGTCACGCTCTCTTGATTTACGTTGGCCGCGGGAGCCGTGTAGACCGCAACCCGGCACGTGATGCTTGGCACGAACTCATGCCGTTCTTCTTCGCTGTTTTCCTCCTCATATCGATCCTCCAATAGATCCCGGATAGACTCGGTATCACCTTCTTTCTCTACCCGATCGCGCGGGGTCCATACCAACTCTTCCGACTGTTCCCACTTCTCGGCGAGTTCTTTTATCTGGCATGTTGTTCCGATCGATTCTTCTCTTTCCGATTGAGTGTAGGTAGCTTCTCCTGACACAGAATCAGATCCAAGATTGTCAGGATTCGAGCCGGAAGTACATACCATACCGATGAAGACGTTGATGCGGCCGATTGTCACGACGGATCCGGCTTCGAGGTGATCCGACTCTGGCCCCCAGCCGGAATCGTCCACCATCTTCTCTCCTTGGTCGTCGACGTAGATCTCACCGATGATGAGGTTCTTCATGCTCTTCCGAGCTTCTCTCGTGATGTAAACACCTTTGGACGCAGGCCCCACGGTGGGCGCCAACTGTCGTGGGATAATCACGGCAGATGTTACCGGGGGTAACTGATCTTGGGGCAAGTCGACACAGGTATTTGGGAGAAGGTTTAGCTCGAAGGAAGACATGGCAAAAAGCAATCTAAGAACCGGAAAGCAATTCGCCGGATCTCGAATATGAACTATATTGGATACTCGATAATTGGTGATACAACTACGACTTGAATCTCTGGCGAACTAAACCTAGGGGCCGGTTTATAAAGCACCGTCCCTCCCCCTGGCTTAGCCTCCAAGGTACATATTGAGTCCTACTCGAACTTCTACTTGCAAACCCTAACTTTCCTTACCGCAACCCACAATCCGGGTTGCGAGGCCTACAAACCTTGGGCCTTCCGGAAGTTTCCTTCACCCTTAGCCGGATCTTGTCCAATTGTCGTTTGGGCCGGGTTACACCTTGGAGTTGGTCTACCGGGTTACTATCCCCCCATCAGGCGTCTTAATGCTTGTGCACGCTTCCTTGATTATGGTGGTCGCCTGACTCTGGTTCAATTGGTTCTCTCATCACTTCCCTCTCATTACATGAGCTCTCTGAAACTACCTAAGGCATTATTTAAAATCATTGATCGAGCGCGACGTCATTGCTTATGGGCTAAAGATGATTCTATTGGCTGTCCTCACTCCCTGGCTGCATGGACCATGGTGTGTCGCCCCAAAAAACATGGGGGTCTTGGAGTTATTAATCTAGAACTACAAAACAAAGCTCTATTGATTAAGCATATTCACAAATTTTTCCAACAGGTCGACACACCATGGATTAAGCTTATCAAAGCTAACCATGCCTATGGTCCGATACACATTCAGTCAGGGTCTAGCTCATTTTGGTGGCGAGACATTTGTAAGCTCCTTGATCTCTACCGTGGAATTACAACTGTTTCCATTGGGAATGGACGAGCTACCTTATTTTGGAAGGATAGGTGCCGTGGACAGGATTTAATTATGGATCAATTACCTCATCTATATTCATTTGCCATCAATGAGGATGTCACCGTCGCTGATATGATCAATATTGCACCATCATCGGATTATTTCAATTTACCTCTTTCTGCTGTGGCCTTTGATGAACTCCAGCTGGCTTCATCCCTTCTTCATGAGGTATTGGATGAGGAGACTATGGATCAACACATCTATCCATGGAATAACTCACTTTATACCTCGGCAAAACTATATGCCTTTCTTTTTGCTCAGGTGCCTTGCCACAGATTGCTACGTCTGATTTGGAAATCCAAATGCCTCCCAAAACTTAGAGTCTTCCTTTGGCTGCTATTCTTGGACAGACTGAACATGATGGATCTAATGGCTAGGAAGAATTGGCGTGATAACGCTGACACGATCTGTGTCCTTTGTCCTGATGGTGCACGGGAAACTAGGGAGCACCTATTCTTTGAGTGTGCTTTTGCTGCCAGATGTTGGCTCCACATAGGGATCGACTAGGACATGAGCAAACCCTTTCTGGATCGTATAATGCAGACCAATGTGTCCTTCAAGGAACCATTTTTCCTTGAGATTTTTGCATGTGTCACATGGAATATTTGTAAGTCTCGCAATGATTTTATCTTCCAACACATAGAGCCATCCTAGGGTCAATGGAGGACCAGATTAAAAAATGATTTGGAGCTTCATAAATATAGACTCAAAACTTGCATTGTTGCTAGTTGGTTGGCTTGGATCACTAGCATTTTCCACTAACTTACTTCTAGATGTAATTCCTCTTCTTTCCCCCTAAGACTCTGTTGTACTTCACTTCTGTAACTCTTGGTTCACCCATTGGTTGACTCTATTTATCTATAAAACACCGTAGGGCATGTCCCTACGGTCTCAAAATTAAAAAAAAATAGCCACTTCGGTTTTCTTGTTGGCGGTTGTAGCCTCTGCATGAAGAATCACATTTTGCTCATTGAGTTCCTTCACTCGAGTGAGCACAGATTCCTTCTCAGCAGAGGTGGCAATCATAAGTTCTCAGACAAGTAGAAACATTAGAGGTATAAACCAAGGAGGAAAGAGTGTCAGAAATTCAGAAAAAGTAGGTACCTTTGGCTTTTGCAAAGTTGGACTAGGCAATGTCCATATCCCTCCCGATGTTGAGGAAGCGAGTGCTCAGGTCCTGCATGCTGGCTATGAAAGGCTGGAAAAAGAAGTCAAGTCAATATAAGAAACACAGGCTTTGAGTCTACGCTCTCCGGCAAACAGAAAAACATACACTAAGGGGCTACTCCCATCAGGAGCGCTGATCGCGCACCTGACAGAACGAGCAGGGCAAACATAAGCATAAGAATAACTCACGTGGTTGCTAACCTGGAATTTGGGAGCCAACGTGTTCACATCAGTCAAATCAACAGTCCATGATCCTGGAGCAGAGGATGTGGGTCGACTTAGTTCAGCCACAGGAACGGCTGAGTCCCTAGGCGCCTCCTCCTTCACAACTCATTTTTCCCTTCATGCTTGGAGAGGAAGTCGGCAGAAGGTGTTTGAACATTAGGACAAACACCCGAACCATCTCCCCCTTAGGAGGAGGAGTCGGAGTGGCACCCGAACCAGCTCCTCCCTAAGGAGGATGATTTGGAGCTCTAGAGGGGTTACTAGAAAAGAACGAGAATAAGGAGGGAAGAATCAGATAAAAAACATGACTTTGAGAAAGTTGAAGTAAAGGAAAAACTTACCCGCTGAAGGAAGACCCTAGGCCGAACATACGTCGAGGTTTCTTGGTAGCAGGCAGCTGTGAAGGCGTGGTTGTATGTTGATGAGCAATTGGAGGTCTCGAAGAAATGGGGATAGCAAGAATCGAGTTCCTCAAGTCCTCCCTTTGAGGCACTCAAAGAACTCGAGTCCTTTGAGGTGGTTTACCCGTGGCCGCTATCCGCTCGAGTGTGCTTCGAAAGAACCCCTGACTCTTCAGCAATTTCCTCAACACCCTTGTCCATGTCCGCAGAGTCTCGTGAAGAGTGAGCGGTGGCAGCAGAAGGAACGAGTCGAGGCCCGTTGGCACATCCATAGTCAGGCCCTCCATAAAAGGAACGATACCATCCTTGGGTGGATTGCTAGGCAGGAAGCATGATGAAAAGCAAGAATGGAACTTACCATCGTCAACTCAGTCGCGTCTAATAGCTGGAACAAGGTCAATAGGATATGATCCCTTGATTCGGGTGATTCCCCGTAGACAACCCTCCAGTTTGTTACTCGAGAGCTCTTCCTTGCGCAGTCGATGAGACACCTCGGCACTCGAGTAAGCCCACATGGGCTGAGCTCTAGCCTGGAGAGGTTACACTCGACGCTTCAGAAAGATCCCAGCCAGGTGGAGCCCTGTGAGGCCGCTAGACTTCAGAGTAGCAATCTGAGACACTAAGTCCTCAGTTAGCTCCATTTCCTCTCCAGTCAGCTGATTCTTCGAGGAGCTCTGCTTAACGACCTTGCTCTCTAGATTGACCAAGGGGGTGCCATCAGGGTGTAGCCTACCCCGTTTTCCTGCAGTGGTATCAGAGTCGCTGCTGCGTAGTTATAGATTCAGATCGTTTGCATATGTGATATGTTGATGGGGTATGATCGATGTGATCGATTGTATGGAGTAGATGTTTCGATCTGTGATTTGGATTCCGTGACCGTGATGCGATAGGTCGTGGAACGACATACCCCTACCGGTCGGTATCCGCCATCGGGGTAGACTGTGACATGTAAATCCAATTGCAGCACGCGAAGATCAATATGAGATGCGCGGGGTGACAGATTGGATCTGTCGCCGGTTTCGGGGAATTCGCAGAAATGGACAGTCCCATTCAAAATGGCTGTAACTTTTGCATACGACCCTGGATCAAAAAAGTTTCAACTGGAAAACGTTGCGTATCGAAATTTCACCCTATTGGCTAGCAACTAGTTCCACTTTGATACCCACTTTCGGCTCACGCAGAGGGGACTAGTCGGAGCGTTTTGGCTCATTCACCTTCTAAAATAGACTTTTAGGCCCTGCAAGTTTCAGCGTTAGAACGTCTAACTTGTTTTTGCAGATTTTGTGACCGGTATGGCCCTATGTGTATGTGATGCATGTGTGTAATATTTTTATGACCTGCGTGTCGTGAGTATGTCAACACGGCTGGAGCCATATTGTGTTGTCACTTATTGTATTAACGGCCTGCGTGTCGACTTGTGATGTTTTCCTCTATCCATGTAATCTTCTTTTCTAGCTGTTAGTAGTAATAGCTTGTAGAAGTTTCTTGGAGGACTCATCACCCGGAGGGATGGCGCATATGGACCATGGAGATGGGGATCATCATGGTGGATAGGTTCCGTAGATATGGAGATCACCATGTGAAACGGGCCATACTGTGTCAGAACTATGTGATTGCTATTCTTGTTGTTTTACTCCTATGCATGTTAGATTCGTAGAAGTAGAACGATCCCTCGCAAATGTTAAGTTCCCATTCCCCCAACTAAAAGTTGCACCATCCCATGTCTCCTACAATTGATGGTGGGTCTGTTGCAGCAGGGCGCCATCATTTTCCGTTGACTAGGTGGGTATGTATCGGTTAGGTGGTACGACTTTTGCAGCAGGGTGCCATCTGCTAATGCTTACGCGTATAAAGGGTTGGTTAACTCATCAAGGTAATCTTAACGGTTAAACGCCTTGGGGCATAAAGGTTGGTGTTTTTTACATGGAGATGTCACCCAACAACAAGAGTCATATGTGATATGATTATCAAGTGTTGCTTACCGATCTACCTTGTCTTCTAGCAGTGATGCAAACGTCACTAGTCGACTTGTTCATTGCGGATCTTGAATCACTAAGTACCTATAGAGGGATGTTGGTTTTAGTGGGAGTAGACCACATTAAATTGTTTAATGTCTTTTACTCTATCATGGATTTTGTCTTAGTATTTTGCATGTTTTTCTGTTGTAGATCAACGGCACGTAACAACCAACTCACCCCTTTTGCATTGCGATCCGTTCTTGAAAAGGAAAAGTTAAATGGAACAAACTATTCGGATTAGATCCGAAACCTGAGAATTGTTCTCAGGGCTGAGAGAAAGGAAAGTGTTCTGGATACCCAAATCCTAGATGCGCCTCTTGATACTGACACTGCTGCCATTAGAACTTCCTTTAAGAGAGCATGTGATGAGTCTCTTGAGGTTAGCTGCCTTATACTTGCATGCATGGAACCTGACGTTCAAAAGCAATTTGATGGCCAGGAAGCGTGTGATATCATCATTGCGCTGAAGGATATGTTCTAGACTCAAGCCAGGACTTAAAGGTTCAATGTCGCTAAGCCTTTTGGTGAATGCAAGCTAGCTGCGGGCGGAGCAGTAGGGCCGCACGTGATGAAGATGCTTGGTTATGTGCAGACTTTGGACAAGCTTGGTTTTCCATTGGACCCTAAATTGGCCACAAATTTCATTTTGGTTTCGCTTCCATCTAGCTATGGGAACTTCATTTCGAACTACCATATGCATGGGGCGGATAAGGACCTTAATGAACTTTGTGGGATGCTCAAGGCGGCAGAAAATGACATTAAGAAGAGTGCAGGGCATGGCCAAGTGTTGGTTGTGCAGAACAGGCCTAGCTTCAAGAAGCAGGGTAAGTCTAAGGGGAAATGTAAGTCTAAAGATTTGATCTCCAAGCCAAAGTCTAAGCCTAAGGATGGACCTAAACGTGGCACAGAGTGCTTCTACTGTCATGATACTGGACAATGGAAGAGAAATTGCAGCAAGTACCTCGCTTTAGTGAAGAAGAGTGGAAGTAAGACTTCTAGCTCAGGTACGCTTGTAATTAATGTTATAGACATTTTTCTCGCTGACTCTATTATTGACTCTTGGTTATTTGATACCGGATCGGTTGCTCACATTTGCAAATCGATGCAAAGGCTAGTAAGGAGTAGAAGCGTGAGACAAGGAGAAGTTGATCTTTGCGTCGGAAATAATGCAAGGGTTGTTGCGTTGTCCGTTGGCGTCTACCAACTGCACCACCTTTCAGGATTTAGTATGGAATTGAATAATTTTTATTACGTTCCTAGTTTTAGACAAAACATTATTTCTCCTTCATGTTTGATGAGAGATGGTTATTCATTTGCGAGTAAAAACAATGGTTGTTTAATCTCCAAGAATGATATGTTTGTGGCTTTTGCTTCCATTGTGAATGGGCTTTTTATTATAAATCCTGCTGATGCTCATGATGATGCGCATGTTTATAACGTAAGTGCTAAAAGGCTACGACCTAATGATTTTAATCCCGACTATTTTTTGCATTGTCGGTTGGGTCATATAAGTGAAAATCATATGAAGAAACTCCATAATGATGGTCTTATAACTTCGTTTGATTTTGAATCATACGAGACATGCAAAGCTTGTTTACTTGGAAAGATGGCCAAGTCGCCTTTCAACGGTTCTCCTAAGAGGGTGACGGACTTATTGGAACTCGTACATACTGATGTATCGGACCAATGAGCACGACAGCAAGAGGTGGGTTTCACTACTTCATAACTTTCACTGATGATTTTAGTAGATACGGTTATGTCTACCTAATGAAGCATAAGTCTGAAACTTTTGAAAAGTTCAAAGAGTTCCAGAATGAAGTAGAGAATCAACGTGGCAAGAAAATTAAAACTCTACGATCCGATTATAAATATTGTTTCATGTATTACATTAAGAACATTTAAATCATCTGTTTAGATTTTTCTCGAAAATCATAACCACATTATAGTATTTTTTTGTTGTGTCTATACATATATTGTATTAAAAATTAGTGCATGAAGACCATGGTAGTGTCTAGAATATCATCTATTTTCACGGAAGGAAGGAAATGTTCTTATAATTTTCTTATCTATTGTATTTTTGAAAGAGAAATCACACGTATTATGAATGAATGTTTGAGACACTTTCGAATCTTTAATAGTATACTCCTGTAGATCTTCTCAAGATCTGCGACATCAATAGATAAGCATGGTATGCGAATATGTGTTGTTGATCTCCGCATCGCGATGCTACTTTCGTAGGGGAGAGCAGTCAATCCCCACCAAGGTGAGTATAAGGTTTTTTAAAGGTGAGTAAAAGGAATGCTTCCCCTGGGCCGGATGGCTTTGATGATCTTACTAACTGGGAGTGGATTGCAGAGGATGTTGTCACCCTTGTCAATAACTTCCTTCAAACTGCTTCTCTTCCAGCTCATCTGAATGATATCCACATTGCTCTCATTCCTAAAAAGCTTGTTCCGCTGGTCCCTGCTGATTATCGTCCTATTAGTCTCTGTAATGTTATTTACAAGCTCATATCGAAATGCATTGCTAATAGGCTCCAGCCACTCCTTCCAGACTACATCCTTCCCTCTCAACAAGCTTTCATCAAGGGTCGTAGAATTAGTGATAACATCATCATTGCGCAGGAGATCACTCATTCCTTTCAGCTCTCTTCTTGGAATCATCAAGCTTTTATGCTCAAGATTGATCTTGCTAAGGCCTTTGATAGGTTGGAGTGGAACTTCATCCTTGCTTCTCTTGCACGTAAAGGGCTTCATGGTCATTTCATAAATATTGTCCGTGCATGTATCTCCTCCCCATCCTTTGCTGTCGGAGCGTAATGGTCAGCCCACTAGTTCCGTTGTCGCTTCCAGAGGCATAAGACAAGGCTGCCCTCTCTCTCCTACTTTGTTTGTCCTTGCTATAAATGAATTGTTTATTGCTTTGCAGGAAGCTTTGCAGGATCAACAGCTCACTGGCATCAGGTTAGGTCCACTCTGCCCTCCTATTCATTCTTTATTATTTGCAGACGACCTTCTCATTTGTGGACAGGCTACTTTGGCTGAGGCTGCCAAAATCAAGGACATCCTTATTTCTTTCTATCAAGCTTCTGGCCAGCTTCCAAACTGAAATAAATCGGGAATTATTTTCAGTAAATCCGTCCCTCCTCAGGTAACTCAGCAAATCAGGTCGGTTTTCCCTGTTAATCTTATGGATGCTGCTTTCGTTCATCTTGGTCATCCTCTTATTTTACCAGCAAAAAACATATCTGAGGCTTATAATTTCCTCCTTCGGAAATTTAAGAACAAGCTGAGCACTTATAAAGCTAATTCTCTTTCCCATGCAGCGAGGTTGGAATTAATCAACTCTGTTTTTGCTTCAATACTTGTTTATTATATGTCTAACATCATCTTCTCCAAGGAATTCATTGCAAAGATAACATGTATTATCAGAACGTTTTGGTGGCAGGGAATCACCACTCATCAACCTAAGAAGTTCATTTGTTTTTTTTGGCTTGGAACAAAATTGCTACTCCGAAAAAAGAAGGGGGGCTAGGTATTAGGAATCTTTGAGCGGTTAATCAAATTTTAATACTAGCTGTTGCTTGGAGAATTGCTGATCAGCCAGGAAGCCATATATACCAAGTGCTTAAATCAAAATATTTCTTGGACTCTTCCATTTGGAGGGCCAAGCCCAATGTGCCCAAGTCTACCTTTTGGGACTCTGTTCTCAAGGTTCTGCCTATGCTTCAAACAAACTCTTTTTATCAGCTATCTGCAGGTAATGTTTACGTTTGGAGTACACCTTGGTGTCAAGCTTGGACGCATATTTATGATGACCTTATTTTGCAAGATTACCCCTTCTCTTATCCTGCTGTAGTTAATCAACTCTGGTGTCCTGGTACAAAAATTTGGAATGTGCAGTTGGTTACCTCTCTGTTTTCAAATCCTACAGCTCAAATCAATTTGGATACTCCAGTCCTTCAATCAAATGATGAAGATATCCTCTGTTGTAAGCCAGCTGTCAATGGTAAGTGCTCCTCTAAATCCGCGTATTTGATTGCTCTCAGGAACATGCAGGGTTTAGCTCCGCAGCTGGCAACAGGCATAGATGATGTCACTCTCGAGCTACTTCAGCAAGTGTGGAAAGCAAATGACATGATTCCCAGGGTTAAGACTTTCGCTTGGAGGCTCCTTCGTAAATCTCTTCCTGTAGGGTCGAGACTAGCTAGGAGATCCAGAAATACTGAAGGTCGTTGTTGCAGGTGTGATCAGTTGGAGGATGACAGGCACATGTTCTTCACTTGTCATTTTGCCCGTGCTGCTTGGTACATCAGGGCTGATATTTTAACGCATAATGTGCCCTCTTTAGGCCTCATGATTAAAGCCTTTCTTTCTTTGAATCATCCCTTTGTCAACTTAACAAATTTGATGACTTTTCTTTGGTGTCTTTGGAAATTCAGAAATGATGCTTTGTTTTCTAGGAAATTAGGAACCCCTTTTCAGGTGGGAATGGCAATGAAAGCGATGCTTGCGGACTACAGTATCCAGTGCCATTCTGATCAAGACCGACATCAGGAGTACAAGATGATGTATCCTCCTCTGATCATGAGCAACTCGTATATTTTTTTGGATGCAGCTTGGAAACATCAGCAGAACAGGAACTGCTCAACCGCTGGCGTTGGAATTTTCCTTTGTTGGAAGCAGGATCAGGAATTATCAGATATCTTTCTGGAGGCCCAGATCCCCGAGGTTGATTCAGCTCCAAGTGCTGAGGCGGAGAGCCTTTCTTTGGCGGCAAGAATCATCTCAGCCCTTCGAATCTCTCCGATGCAGGTCTTCTCGGACAATTTGACCCTTGTTAGAGCTGTGCAATCTCTCTCGCCTACTCATCACTTGGTTCCCTGGAGCATCAGGAAACACATCATGGAGTTTAAGTTTCACATGAATGATCTGTCTTGCTCTACCCATTATGTTTCTAGGGATTTCAACTATGTCGCTCACGATTGTGCTCAGCAAGATCTCCGATCTAATGCCTCAGAGCTTATCAGTTCTTGCAGGAACATAGCTCATGACAGCAATTTGTGCCCTGTGGTCTCGGTTGTGCACACACTTAGGTTTCAAGGCTATGTAATCACTTTTGTACAATGTCTTTGAGCTAATAAAGATTGGCACTTCGGTGCCACAATTTGTATAAAAAAAACTCAATGATGCAAGATTCATAGGAGTCTTTTGTTATAGAACCCAAGCTTAAAAAAATTGTGAGAACTCTATTCAATTGGAGACCTTACTATATTTACAGTCAAACACATGCTCAAAAGTACCTCAAATATATATCACATCTGTCTATCTGCATAAATCTTAAACCGAAGCAAAGACATTAATGAGGCCATTGCCCTAAGGAGGAACCCTCCATTCAAACCGGGACAAGGACCAGGAGATGAGCCATAAAGAGCACCCCATCTCCAAATATAGGCATCGCCAAGGACCCCTTTCCAAAACTGCCGAAAAGATAAAGCTGAGCAGCACGAAGCAAAATGGGAAACCAACCCTGCCTACCCTTAACGCCATCCCCATCTTGTAGGTGAGGTCCTTCGTTCTACCCCCATCCCCATCCCCTCCAGCATTCAATCTCAAAATCTGCAATTCCCCAATTCTTACTTGCATTGCAATCTCAGAGCTAGCTTTTCTTGCTGCCCAGACATGTGAGGAGCAGAGTAATTTCAGTTCGTGCTCATCGCGCAGTGAGGAGTGTGGGTGCTAGTAGGTAGCTACTGGAAGCAGAGTGGACAGTGGAGTTGGAAGTTGGTACAAGAAGAAGAGCAGCGGAGAGAGGCCGGGCGGCCATTGCGGCGATGCAGTCCGGGTACGGCGCCGGGGTTTCGGAGTTCCAGCAGTTCATCTTGGACGGCGGCTTCGCCATGGCGCCCGCGCCGCCGCAGCAGGCGCATGCGCATGCAGCGGCACAGGCGGCCGCGGCCGCGGCGGCGGGTGCGGGGCAGGAGCTCGGCGCACCGTTCAGGTACCAGCCGCTGCACCACCACGCGATGCATCAGCAGCACCATCAACAGCAGCAGCACCACGCGCCGCAGATGCCCGCTCACTTCGCGCACTTCGGGGGCGGCGGGGCGGGCCCCGCGGCGGCCGCCGGCGGGATCCCGTTCACGCAGCAGCTGCTGCACCACCAGGCGGCGCAGCACCACCAGCACCACCTCCAGCTCTTCCACCACGAGCAGCAGCACCACCACCAGCAGCACAAGCCGCAGCCGCCGGCGAGGTGGGCGCCGCAGCAGCAGCATCAGCATCAGCACCCTCACCACCACCTGGGGCTGGACGTCGAAGCCGCGGCCGTGCCGGAGACCTCCCGCGCCTCGTCCGGCGGCGCCGCACCTCCCGGCGTGCCCCCGTTCCTAGCCGCAGCCATGAGCTTTAAGCTCGCGGTTGACCCCGGCGGCGGCAGCGGCGCCACAGGCGGCACCGACGACGCCATGAACGACGGAGCTGGAGGCGCGGGCAGCGGCATGATGCTCCACGGTGGCGGAGGCGACGACGAGGCTGCCACGGAGAGCCGGCTTCGGCGCTGGACCGGGGAGGAGGAGACCTCCATCAAAGAACCCACCTGGTATGTACATACCTTCTCCCCTAACAATCACTGGTACAAGTCTAGAATCCGTGCATCTATTCATGGCGGGCGCACATGCCAATTCCTTTCTTGGTTTGCTGCTCGGATCCATCCACTCATGGCGGACCGACGGACAGGGAAAGGGGAGGGGGAAAAAAAGATTGCAACTTTGTTGTTTGCTCTGCCTTGGATGCTCGGTGGTGGGGAGCAGAGGACGAGCCGGCAATAATAGTGGCATGATTGAGAGAGACATGGCTGGAAAACAACACGCGCGCACACCTGAACCTCCTGATGGCGATGATTGTGATTCCTCCATGAAAGATATCTCAACTTTTGGCCACCTCCTCATTATACATACTACCCAAAAAAAAAAGTTCTCTTCTTGCAGTGGTATGCATGCCATGCCATGAAGATGCAGTTCTTGTTCCTCCACCTCTGGCAAATTGTTCAACATCTTACCTTGCAGATGCAATTCTTGTTCGTCCAAATTTGCTCCAAATTTTGCCTTGCAGATGCAAATCTTGCTCTGAATATTTTTCTGACTTTTGTTGTTGTTTTCGCACCTGACATTTCCAATTGGCTGGTTTCTTGGTTGAATTATTGCAAGTCCAATGAGTTGATTTGTTGTTCTTGTTTTATTTCTGTGATGGTTTCTTTGTAGGCGGCCGCTGGACATCGACTACATACACAGCACGAGCAGCAGCAGCAAGAGGGCCGGTGCTGGGAAGGAGAAGGCGGCCACGCCGGAGTCGCCGGCGCCAGTTTCCGCGGCGGCGAACTACTTCAAGAAGGGCAGTGGCGGGGAGGACAATGCTGCTGCTGCCGCATCGGCAGGGGGAGGCGGGAACTACAAGCTGTTCAGCGAGTTGGAGGCCATCTACAAGCCGGGGAGTGGCGGAGGGGGCGGCGCCGGACAGACGGGCTCCGGTTCTGGCCTCACGGGAGACGAGAATGCCATGCTCCCGCCGCCGTCCATGGCAGAACTCCCGGGCGCGGCGGCCGATGGGGGAGACCCGCCGCAGGCGAACATGTCGGAGACGTCGGCAGGGGAGGACGCGGCGGCAGTGGTGCAGCCTACGCAGCCGCCGCCGCAACAGCAGCAGCAGGGGTCGGTGGGGGAGGCGCGGCGCAAGCAGCGGAAGCGGCGGCGGCACGAGGTCCAGCAGCAGCAGCTGAGCGCGTCGGCATCCTTCTTCGAGCGGCTCGTGCAGCGGCTCATGGAGCACCAGGAGGGCCTCCACCGCCAGTTCCTGGACGCCATGGAGCGCCGGGAGCGCGAGCGCGCTACCCGCGACGAGACTTGGCGCCGGCAGGAGGCCGAGAAATTCGCGCGCGAGGCTGCCGCGCGCGCGCAGGACCGCGCCAGCGCGGCCGCCCGGGAGCAAGCCATCGTGGCCTACCTCGAGAAGCTCTCCGGCGAGGCCATCGTGCTCCCGCCGCATCCGCCACCGCCACCGGCTTCCGCCGACGACGCGACGAGCCATGACGCCACTGCTGGCGTTGGGAGGGAGCTTGTCCCGTACGACGGCCACGACGCGTCGATGCCGCTCATGAGCTCGTCGTCGCGGTGGCCGAAGCACGAGGTGGAGGCATTGATCCGGGTGCGGTCGGGGCTGGACGGCCGGTTCCAGGAGCCCGGCCTGAAAGGCCCGCTGTGGGAGGAGGTGAGCGCGCGCATGGCGACGGCGGGGTACGGCGGCCGGAGCGCCAAGCGGTGCAAGGAGAAGTGGGAGAACATCAACAAGTACTTCCGCAAGGCCAAGGAGAGCGGCAAGAAGAGGCCGGCGCACGCCAAGACCTGCCCCTACTTCGACGAGCTCAACCGCCTCTACTCCCGCTCCGGCTCCTCTTCTGGCGCAGCAGCCGCCGCCGGCAACAACAATGCTATCATGCCCGGTGCGGCAACCGACGACGCGGCCAACAAGCAGCAGGCGAGCTCGGAGCTGCTCGACGCGGTGGTCGTCAAGTATCCCACCGACACGCACTACGGCCAGCCACCTGTGTTAGGCAGGGACGATGGCAACAGCAAAGACGACGGTGCCGCGCACCATGAAGACGACGACATGGGCAGAACGTCGGAGAGAGCGGCCGATGATCAAGAGGACGAGGTGGACCAGAGCCATGGCCACGACGGCGACGATCATTAGTAGACCACCAAGGAGCTTAAGTTAATTATTAGGATGCATGAGAAATTTAGCTAGCTAGCTAGCTCCATGGATGGAAATTCTCTTCTTTCTTTTGTTGTATGATCCATCACTTACTTGTTAGTACTACTACTTGCTTATATATCTACAAGAAAATTAGTTTGATTAATCAATTTGCAGCTAGGTTGCTAGCTTCCTCCTACACTACACATTTGTGTTTGTCGACCATGGCCACATAATTGTTTTTTCCTTTTTAATGTGTGAGGACGTGTGATGGTCAATGGCAGCAGTTTGTGTCGGCAGATGCATAATTTTCAACTATTTTTACCTTGTACGGCCTTCTCATAAAAATAGTGAAAAACTAGCTAGTAGGGGAAATGAGAACTAGCTAGGGCAAACTGAAGAGAGAAAAATATAGAGGGGTAATAAAAGATACCACTTGTCTTTGACTGTCTGCCTGTGGTCCTTGATCTGGATATAATTGTGCACACTATACTCAAATCTCGTTGTAATGCACCGGTAATAATTGATGGTACCCTCCAAGCTCTAGACATACTCCGGGCTCGAAGAAGCCCCACCCACAAACCCCAAGCCCTAGCCCATTGAAATTCATGTTATCCAGGCCCAAGCCCAGCCTAAAAGTAGGAAACCAGCAAATTAAGGTCTAATAGGCCGACGCTTTGTCCAAAACACTAGACTTGAGCCCAACCCAGTTACGTATCGGAGAGAATTTTCCGGCCTGAGCCTAATTTGACCTCATGACTCGACTTGGTCCGGCCTGCCCATGGCCAGGGCTATTCCAAGTCAAAATGTTTCCTTCACTTTGATCAAGGTTTTAGTAACTTTTTCTCTAAATATAAGAAAGTTTTAACCCAAGACAAAACTTTAAATGACTCTTTTGTTGGTAGGAGGGCTGCATATAAGTTAGAACTATACAAATAGTTTACCTACCATGTCAAACCTTGATGGCCGTGCGATACACACCGCCTAGGGTGAGATGCGGAAGAAGAAGGTAAAGAAGAGGATGTTAGTCTCAAGATTGAGCAACAACGAATCGAGCTAGAAAGGCATGATTGGGTCCTCCTCTCGTGCCTTAAATAGTCACAACATCTAGCGGGGTGTCAAATAGGAGGGCTTCATGGTACATGGCACTTGATGAAGAGATGAGACGACAGAAAAGAGAGCGGAGAACCGACGAGGTAGAATAAAAAGGGGGATTGAGTTCATACTGAACATAGCTTGTGCATCAAAGAACTTTTTTTAGGCCGAACAGTAGGTTTCCCATCTGCATTTTTATAATATTTGTGTAAAAAGAGTTTATAGTCAACAAGGACATAGAGGTTAGCACCTAAAAAACAAGGAAGCTATACAGAGTTATACAAATGCCCGCATCCATGCCCTTAATCCAAAATATACTTTGCGAGAAGCTCTATGCACAATCAGAGCTAGCTCATCTTTGAATATCTTCCAACAACTATAAATACTAGGATAAATTCCGTTGAAAATGAAATTATTTCCAGTCTTCCAAATGGCCCAACTAACAAGAATGATAAGATCCATGGGGAAGGGTTGTCCAACAACAACTTTTCAGTAGAGGCAGTAGCTCTCCAAGAGGGACACATATTTCTAGCACAAATCAACAAAATGGCACTCAAATAATAAATGAGATCTAGTCTCCAGAGAGGAGGAATTGCACATCACACAAGTGTAATCAGGCAAAAGGAAGCTTTTCCTCTGAAGCAAAGACCTTTTATTTAATCGGTCCTGAAGAAGCCACCAGAAGAAGACCTTATGCTTAGATTGACAACAAGTCTTCCAAACCCATTTCCAAGCTAGGGAGACAAGGTGATTACTCATGGCATTCTTGTAGACTTTGGGACATTGAAATTGGAAGATCTGTTGAAAACCAACCAGTGATCAGGGTTCGAATCGGCCAACAAAGCATTTATCAGATCTTGCAAATGAAGGAGCTCATCATAGGCGGCAGCTAACACATGTGGATGGAAGAGATCCTCGAGAGCCTAACTGTCCCGAGCTGACTGAAGCGAGAGCTGCTCACCCTTGGCAAATGAATAAATACGAGCGAAGGGACCAAGAAGAGGAACCTCCTGAAAGGGATCTTGCCATAACATGGCTGAATTACCAGAGTGCACTCGACATTGAGCCAAGGCTTTGTAACGAGGGAGGCATATTAGACAATCACGCTACCAAATATAAATGTCTCTCGATTTAGCGAGGAGAAGACTGTTATCATAGTAAACCTCCCAAATCAACTGAACCCAAGGCATATGTGCTTTGTTAAAAAAAAACTTGTGCAAGTGTTCCATCAACAACCTATTATTTTGGCCAGAAAGATCAATGACCCCAATACCCCCTTGATCTTTTGGTTTGCATAACAAGGACCAGGCAGCGAGAGAATGGTTCTTTTTATCTAAATATTGACATCTCCAAATAAAATGCCTCATATACTTCCCAAATTCATCAGTGACCCATTTTGTAGAGCTTAAGGGTACTGAGGTAAAATGTCGGCAGGGAAGAGATGACTAAATTGACCAATTGAAGCTTGTTTTCATAGTTCAGATATGTTGAGAAAGAAGACATTGAGCAATGAGGATAAGGGGCATAAAGAATTATTTTCTTTGATTTGTGGTACTAAGAGGCAAACCAAGATAAGTGAAGGGCAAACTACCATGCTGGCACTATAGTGCATCAGATATAAACGCACTCTATCAGGCTTAATATCTAATGGGAATTAAATTGGATTTATCATAGTTTAATCTGAAACGACAAGCCTCCAAAATGGTGCAACAAGGATTTTAGATAGAGCGACTGTTGAACATTGGCATACATTATAATGAGAGTGCCGTCCACATATTGCACTATGGGAAAAGCCAAAGAACATGTTAAAGAAAGTGGCCTCTCAATGTACCCTTGTCTCATAGCTTCATTAATCACATGTTGCAATAAATCTGCGGCTAAGACAAATAACAGAGGGGAGACGGGGTCACCATGACGAACCCCTCGTTCACAATGGAATAGGTGCTCGGGTATCAGAACTGAAGAGGTGGACAACGATAGAATATTCTGAATCCAAAGGCGCCATCTTAGCCCAAAACCTTTATGCCGCGAGAACGAAAGAATGAAACCATGATCCGTCTTATCGAAAGGTTTCTCAGTGTCAGGCTTTAAAATCACCGGTTCCCTTTTACACTTATGACATTGATGGAGGTATTCATATGCCCAAGACAAGCAATCTTGGATAGTTCTCGAATTGATGAACGCATATTTATTGTCATGAATCAATTGCATAATGACATATCGCAATCGGTTTTTCAAAATCTTAGTTAGAAGCTTAAGAGCGCAATTGAGGAGGGAAGGCATCTCGAAGTCGTTAACTGAAGTAACATACTTATTTTTGGGAACCAGGGTGATAAAGCACTTATTGATACGCTCCAAAGTCCAAACAAAGATTCCCTTAGTGAAATTGGTTGTGTAGATCATAAAAATCAAGTTTGATGATAGGACAATTTTTCATGAACTCGGCATTAAAACCAGCCGGGCATGGTGATTTATTATTTGGGAAGGCAGCTACCACTTTATCTATTTCTTCTAAAGAGAAAGGATCCTCAAGGAAAGGAAAGGTCTCTCATTGTACCAGTATTTTCTTATAAGAATCTAACAAGAGAGCTGCCTGCCCCACAAGACCAACAACTGAATGTCCAACAGTATTGACCAAAGAGACAATATGTTTTTTTTCATTTGCTCCTCTGCTTCCATAGGCAAGTTGTTGTTTCAGAAGCACCTCTAAATGGGCTTTGAGTGAAACCCTTAAGGACTAATCCATATCTGAAAGTTGGTGAAAGTTTTCCATAGAGTCAGGTAAAACTATAAGATGGGTGATATCTGAAATGTCGTCCTTGAGGGAAGACATTTTGAGGGACCACTATTTCAACCCCTTTTGCAAAACTTTAATCTTTGTTATAATTCTTTTAGCCGCATCCAAATAGTAAATCGAGTTTTTCCATGTGTGTTCCACAAGGGGGGAGAAACCCATCCATCTCTAATCATCTATTTTCAAAATGGAAGACCCGTGGTTTAGGAATGGAGGTATTAAAACAGATGACGTAGGCCACATGGCCAGAGGTTATCATAGCTAGAGGCATGTCAATAGTATTGGGAAAGGTGATTTTCCAAGCTAAAGATGAAAAGAACCAATCCAACTGTTGGAGCAGTGGAACTACCTACATATTGCTCCATGTGTATTTTCTTTCTTTAAAGGAATATCCACAAGACTGATGTGATTGGTTGCATCATTATAATAAGAACTTCATTCAGATTCCCCCCTAGTCAGTTTCGATCGTGGATCCAACGAGATTGAAATCACCTACTATAATCCAATTAGCAACATCGGAAATTTGGAGATCACTGAACCAAGTGAGAAATTGGATTTGCTTGCCATTTTGGAATGGGGCATATATGTTAGTGAGAGTCCAACTAATGTTAGATTTTGTAGACTGAAACTCAGCTGACACGTCATACTCATTCAAAAAGAAACACAACCCCAAGAAGCATGAGCTTACCCAAATTGTCAAAATGCCTCTTGATCTACCAACTGACGGCTGAAAAGCAAAGGAATCAAAGTTTGAAGGGCAAAACTGTCGAATGAAGACCAAATCTGTTGGTTCCCTTTTATTAACTTGAAAGCAAATGACCATACATCCATTCTCTCTTATTTATTAAATATGAAAATACACTTGTCATTTTCATTAATTCCCCTGGTATTACAATTGAGAACTTTTCAAAGTTGTCTAATCATTGAAAAAAAAGGTCTACTTGAAGGCTTACATGAAAATAGAGTTGCCTTAAGAAGTTGATAT
The DNA here is from genome assembly GCA_028641055.1 of Alopecurus myosuroides. Lineage (NCBI taxonomy): Eukaryota > Viridiplantae > Streptophyta > Magnoliopsida > Poales > Poaceae > Alopecurus > Alopecurus myosuroides. The sequence continues at coordinate 425,376,790 of CM054060.1, forward strand.
ATGCAAGAATAGAAACGGGGCTTGGCCAGCTACAAAAGTTGAACACTTAAAGAAAGAGTTCCACAAGAGTTCAGACCGCAAAATAAGACATGACTGAAACATACAAAACTAGACAATGCAATAGTAACAAGAGAAAGAATACCGAAAAGATCTAAAAGGATAAGAACAGAGAAGCCATATGCTAACACATTGCTCTTTAAGAATATTCAGCATAATCATCCGCATCACCAACTGCTGGAGAGTTTTCCTTAGTCGTACTACCTGAGGTAGAAGCGTCTGCTTTAGCTAGATGAGGAAGCCCAAATGTGCGAAATAATTTTTTACAACTGAACTTATAAGGGAGTGGGGGTAGGGGGACTGGAAGAACACATGCTAAATAGTTCCTATTGAAGCAAGTTTTTGGATTGAACCCTTTAGACAAAGTGAGCAGTCGATCACTTCTTGTTTGAGATGCACAACCGAGGTAGTTGGGGTGCCAAACGGATAGTAGATCGCTGCCTTTGGACTTGAGGAGTAGAAAACCTTGAATTATCTCATCACAAGAAATTGCAGGCCTGCATGTCGGAGGAGCTGCAACTACGCAATGTTTTGGCGAAAAAAAAATCATAGATCTCATTATCTGAAGGATCTGAGAAAGCAATCGTGGCCCAGAGCTTGGACTACTTCAATGCCTTGGCCGAAGAAAACTTGTCGTGTGTAATGAGCTAGGCAGTGAGAAGATCTATCCTAGCAGCCAGGAGAAATACAAATTTAGATAAAGAACCCAAAGGTTCAAAGTCGGAGTCCCACACAGTATTTACTTCCTTGTATAAAATAGTATCTTTTGAAGAACAAGTGGGTATAACAGTATTAGGGACTAGCACCATGCCAATATGTAGTTTGTGATGAAAATTGCCCTGCTCAACAGGAGCATCATTTACTCAACATTCACAAAAGGAATTACTTAGAAAATAACTTAGATTTAAAGTGACAGAGCTGCTATCCTCGTGGGCAATCTCAATCTCCATACCATCTATATTTTCAGGGATAATTGGGATACCGTGATTGTGGATAACAAGTTTTAGCATGTCATTTAGTTCCAAAAAATTTGATGATTCAATTGATTTGAAGTTGCGTTTAGGTCAAAATCAAGAGCCACGGGAGGGACATTATGATCTTCATCATCATTACCCAGGAAGATGAAATCCAAATTTGTTTCCTGCAACATTGAAATGATGTTCTGCAACAATTGGTCCCACAATTGCAGCATGCTCGTGATTATTATCCCAAAAGGACCAATGGGCCACATCATTCTGCTCAGGAACATTCTACCCTGGGGATCAAAAGGAATCATAGGTAGAGGGTGAGGAGTAGATCCGTCTACAGGGGGATCCTCTTCATCAGACGGTAAATTGCCGACCATATTGCTTACTGAGTATGAAGATAGAAAATTCCCAAGATTCACCCTGAAAACTATGTCCATTAGAAACTACATAGTTGTATGGGATAAGGTGAAGCGCTAACACTATGCCTTTGATGATTACTGAACCATAGGAGCTATCCCCTTCATCCCAAGAAACAAGGACTCCAAAATCCTTAATCCCCCCATATGTTCAATGTTCCATAGATCAAAAGGATAAGGCAAAAGCATCAATCAACACTCTGGAGTATAATTAAAATCTCTAGATTAATGCCTTGGTTATGATTAACAAAACTAATTTGTCGGTCCTAAAAATTGTGAGGATTGTAGGTCACCAACGAATCTCTGTCAGCAAGCGAGTTGACAACCACATAGGAAGTACCCAAAGGACAACGTTGAACGACTTCCAAAGTAAAGCGCATAGCACCCTCAATAAACTGTCGTACGAAATTTCTAGTAAGGGAAAAAAGCATTCCATCACCAGGATTAGGAGTTACCGTGGAAATGGCGATGTATTAGTTCTTGGCGCGAACACCCTCAACAATGTGGTATCAGCACTACTGCAGGCGGTGGGCGACCTGGAGAATCCAGAAGTGTCCAATGACATACGGTACATGGTCAATAGAGAAGTTATCCCTGATGACCGCGCCGTATGGCCAAGATATGCCGAAGTAGGAGGTGCCGAGGCAGAGCTACGATGGACATGGATTACTCTGTTCATGGGATATGGGGAGGCCACGGAAGGAAACGTACTGGGTGTCTGGGTCCCAAATTGAGGCAAGGTGACTACTCCGGTTCCCCCGTTCACCGTAAAAAAATCCAGCCATATGAGGGAACGCACGACCATCAACCGGATGGCCAGAGCTAATCATAGGCAAGTCCTTAATATGAGAATCCGCATATATCAATTTTTGATGATAAGCATCCTTAGCAACCCAAACCTGCTGAGAAGACGCAACTAAGGCTGATTTCTTGCCAAGAAAATAGAAAACAATTGGATTTAATATGTCCCTAGTGATTCTAACAATGTCACTAAATCTTGTTCGTTCAAGAATTGCAGCGGTGACCAGCAGTCAGGCATCATGCACAAATTGGCCTTTCGGAGGAAGTAGCTACGCCCGCATGGGCCGGAAATTCAATTCTATGAAAAATGGAAGGGATAGAATTAGCCGGAGACTGCATCATGCACAAATTGGCCTTTCGGAGGAAGTAGCTACGCCCGCATGGGCCAGAAATTCAATTCTATGAAAAATGGAAGGGATAGAATTAGCCGGAGACTGCGATGGGTCCAATCGAGCAAAAGCTTAGATTCGTGGCCGAATATTTTGAACGGGGACATCCGCGCTAGATTTGCCGTGATTAGCGGATGAGTTTCCAAGCGTGGTAGCTTACTTCCGAAGTTTGGTTGGCGATTCAAAAGAAGGCCTAAGCTGTGTGCAATTGAGATTCCAATCAACAGGGAGTTTCAAGTTCCTTCCTTTGCTCCCAAAAGGGATTATCCAATTGTGAAGCAACAATTTTACCATCCTAACCTTAGCGAGATCTGATACGTCTCCGACGTATCTATAATTTCTGATGCTCCATGATCATATTTTGCCAATTGCTACTTATTTTCTCCCTTATTTATAACATTTTTATATGTTTTGTGGGACTAACCTATTAACAAGATGCCAAGTGTTAGTTCCCTCTTCTCTGCTGTTTTTGGTTTCAGAAAAGTTGTTCTGCAAACATTCTCGGAATTGGACCCCACAAAGCCCGAAGTTCCTATTTCCCCCGGAAGCATCCTGAACACCGAAGAGGAGTCGAAGAGGGGCAACAGGTGGGGCAAACCATAGGGTGGCGCGGGTCCCCCCTATCTGCGCAACCTATAGGTGTGGGCCCCCTGGAGCTCCACCGCCTTTGCCCTTTCGCCTATTTAATCCCCCGGATGGAAAACCCTAAGCACCTGATAAAAAATCCCAGAAAAGTTCCGCAGCCGCCGTCACCGTCAACCCTAGATCAGGGGGTTCTGAAGCTGTTTCCGGCACCCTGCCGAAGAGGAGATCATCACCGGAGGCCTCTACATCACCATGGCTGCCTCCGGGGTGATGCGTGAGTAGTTCATCCTTGGACTACGGGTTCGTAGCTGTAGCTAGATGGTTGTCTTCTCCTCATATGCCTCCATGTTTAGATCTCGTGAGCTGCCTATCATGATCGAGATTGATCTTATGTAATTCTATATGCTGTGTTTGTTGGGATCCGATGAATATTGAACTTATGCCAAGTTGATTATAGTCTTTATTTGCATATGCTATTTGTGATCTTGCATGCTTTCCGTTGCTAGTGGTTGCTCTGGCGAAGTAGTTGCTAGTGACTCCAAGAGGGAGTATTTATGCTCGATAGTGGGTTCATGCCTCCTCACCGCCTTGCTCGAGTGACAAAAACGTGAAGGGGGATGTGATGTTGCCATTAGGGAGAAAACAGCGTTGAGAATGCCCGCGTGCATAATCATTGCTTACATTACACACTTTGTTTAATGCAGTTATCTGTTGCTTGCAACTTAATACCTAAGGAGGTTCGGATGATAACCTGAGGATGGATTATTAGTCATAGATGCAGATGGATGTCGGTCTATGTATATTGTTGTAATGCCCGCACTAAATATCATAGTAATCTTCATGTCATATTGTGCACTACGGTGCAACCTCTATTTGTCAATTGCCCAGCTGTAATTTGTTCACCCAGCATGCTATCTTTTATGGAGAGACACCACTATTGAAACTATGAACCCCGGTCCATTTTACCACACTGTTAAACAAACCACAACTATTTCCTGCTTTCTTTACTTACTGCAAGAATGCATCATTTTCCACACTATACGTCCAATCTTTGTTTTCAGCAAGAACGGTGAGATTGCCAACCTCACTGTACCGTTGGGACAAAGTATTTTGGTTGTGTTGTGTGCAGGTTCCACGTTGTTGCTGGCACCGGTGAAGCGCCAGCACCACCGTCAGTGGCATCAATCTTCCTGAGATCCTCTTCCTCCTACTGGATTGATAACCTTGGTTCTTAACTGAGGGAAACTCTTGCCACTTGCTAATCACACCCTCCTTTTGGGGTTTCCAATGGTTGTTATCACAAAGTAGCAAGGAGTTTCTGGCGCCGTTGCCGGGGAGGAAGAAGTCTTTTGGCAAGGGGAGTCTCTCACTCTCAACCTCTTTATTTTGTTTATTGTCTTGTTTTTATTATTGTCTTGTTTTTCTTCTCTATACTGAAAACACAAAAAAATAGTTTACTTCATATCTTTTATTTATTTGCTTGATTTTATTCTGCTAAAACGAGTTCCTCTGAGAATAGTAAGTTGTGTGACTTCACTAGCACAAACAACAATGATTTATTTGTACACCTATTGCTCCTCCTGCTCGTACTGCTGCTTTCTATGAGATTAAACCTGCTTTATTAAATCTTGTGATGAAATAACAATTTTGCGGTATTAGTACCGATGATGCTGCTTCCCTCCTTAATAATTTTGTTGAACTATGTGATATGCAAAAATATAAGGATGTGGATGGAGATATTACTAAACTGAAACTATTTCCTTTCACTTTGAGAGGAAGAGCTAAAGAATGGTTGCTATCTTTGCCCAGAAATAGTGTTGATTCATGGACTAAGTGTAAAGATGCTTTCATTGGAAAATATTATCCTCCTTCTAAGATTATATCCCTGAGAAGTGACATAATGAATTTTAAACAATTTGATAATGAACATGTTGCTAAAGCTTGGGAAAGAATGAAAACTATGGTGAAGAATTGTCCCACTCATGGACTGACTACTTGGATGATTATAGAAACCTTTTATGCAGGACTGAATTTCTCCTCAAGGAACCTGTTGGACTCAGCTGCTGGAGTTACCTTTATGTCCATCACTTTGGGCAATGCAACGAAGCTTCTTGATGATATGATGATAAATTATTCAGAGTGGCACATTGAGAGAGCTCCACAAGGTAAGAAGGTAAATTCTGTTGAGGAAACCTCCTCTTTAAGTGAAAGGATTGATGTTATTATGTCTATGCTTGTTAATGGTAAAGCTCAAGTTGATCCTAATAATGTTTCTTTAGTCTCTTTGGTTGCTCAAGAAGAGCATGTTGATGTAAACATTATTGGAAATAATAATTTTAACAACAATGCTTATAGAAATAATTTTGATGGAAACAATTATAAGCCTTATCCTCCTAATAGTGGTTATGATAATTCTTATGGAAACTCCTACAATATCAGTAAAATCTCTACCTCTGATCTCGAAAACATGCTTAGAGAATTTATTAGCACACAAACTGCTTTTAATAAATCTGTTGAGGAAAAGCTTTGTAAAATAGATGTTCTTGCCTCTAAAGTAGATAGCCTTGCTATTGATGTTGATTTTCTGAAACTAAATGTTTTTCCACAAGATGTTAAAAAAGGTAAAACTTTGAATGCCATTCAAGTTCGAATTGACGATAATGTTAGGTTGATGGCTGAATTACGTGCTAGGTGGGAAAGAGAAGATGAATTGACTAAAAAGAATAATATTGCTAGATTTTGCACTATCACAACCACTAGTAAAACTTAAGCTCCTAGTTCTAGTAAACCTCCTACTATCAATGGTAAAGTAGTTGGTGTAACAAAGTCTCTACTCCTTTAGTGAAACGTGCTAAATTGCCTCAAACTCCTGAAATTGCTCCTGATAAAAGTGTTGAAATGTTTATAGATGTGGGAGATAATGGCTCCATTACTTTTGATGATAATAATATCGATTTTGAAGATTGCAATATCTCTGAAGTTATTATGTTTTTATAAAAGCTTGCTAGAAGTCCCAATGCTAGTGCCATGAATATGACCTTTACTAAACATATTACCAATGCTCTCATGAAAGTTAGAGAAGAAAAGTTAAAACTTGAGACATCTATCCCTAGAAAATTAGATGATGGTTGGGAGCCTATCATTAAGATAAAAGTAAATGAATTTTATTGCAATTCTTTGTGTGATCTTGGTGCTAGTATCTCTGCTATGCCTCAAAAGCTTTATAATATGCTTGATTTACCACCGTTGGAACACTGTTATTTGGATGTTCATCTTGCTGATAATGCTAAGAAGAAACCTCTTGGTAGAATTGATGATGTTCTTATTATGGTTAATAATAACCTTTCTCCTGTTAATTTTTTTTGTTATTAACATTGAATGCAATGCTTCCTGTCCTATTGTTTTGCGAAGACCTTTTCTTAGAACTGTTGGTGCTATTATTGATATGAAAGAGGGGAGTATTAAATATCAATTCCCCCACAAGAAAGGTTTAGAACACTTTCCTAGAAATAAGATGAAGCTACCTTTTGAATCTATTATTAGAGCAAAATATGATGTTGATGCTTCTTCACTTGAAAATACTTGAGTTGCTCTTTTATGCCTAGCTGAAAGGTGTTAACAAAAAGCGCTACCAGGAGACAACCCGTTTTATTTTGCTGCTTTCAACCCGTTTTATTTCGTTTTCTTTGGTGTGCTTTGCACCTAGGTGTTGTCTATTTCCTTAGCAACCCAGCTGTATCTTTTCTTTTGAGTTTTTGTTGATCCAAGTAAAGCATCTAGTGGAAAGTTGAGCCTATATTTCGGATTTCTGCGCATGAAACAAATTTCTGATGTTCACCGTTAATTCTGTTAAAATCACAGAAAATTCAAAATGACCTAAGATTTTTTTTCTTAATCCTGAGTTATATACGCAACTTTTCTTAGAAGACCACTTTTTTATCTGAGTAACAGAAGATTTTTGAAAATCGATCTTTACCTGTTGTTCTGTTTTGACAGATTTCTGCCATTTATCGCATTTGCATCTTAATCTCTTTCTTTTGGTGTTCTTTTGAGAAAAAGAGTTTTGAAAGAAGTTGTGACAGTAGCTAGTGTGTTTTAAGTGTTAGACTTGTGTTGAAACTGAACCATGTGAATTTATTATTTCAATTGCACTAACGTTGCTAATGAAGATTGTGAGAATTTTGGTGTGAAGGAAGTTTTCAAGGGTCAAGAGAAGAGGATGATATGATGTGATCAAGAAGAGTGAAAAGCCTAAGCTTGGGATGCCCCAGTGGTACATCCCAGCAAATTCCAAGAAGACTCAAGCGTCTAAGCTTGGGGATGCCCAAGGCATCCCCTTCTTCATCGACAAATTATCAAGTCACTTCTAGTGAAACTATATTTTTATTCGGTCACATCTTATGTTCTTTACTTGGAGCGTCTTTTATTTTTGTTTTCAGTTTGTTTTTGCTTTTGCTTTCAGTTTTTTTTACTTTTTCAATAAACTTGGTTGGATCCTAACATTCTTTTAATGGAGAGTGACACGCTCCGCTTTTTCATGAGAATACGTTGTATTCTTAATCTCTATCTAGCTGCTGCATTTATTTAGCTCCTGTTTTGCATGCATCTCTTATTAGAGTTGTTAGTTTTAGTAGTGTTATGTGAGCTCATGTTTTCTTGCTGTATCATAAAGAGTATTTTTGTTAAAGCATGTTTTTTATGGTGCTTGTTGGGAGAAAGAAAACTGCTGCTTGAAGTAGAATTTATAGCAGTACTAGTAGAAGCTTGTATAGACTGTGGCTAGGACTTTTTCATGCCATGCTAAATTTTATTTTAGTTTTAAAGCCTTGTGGTTATTGAGTAGAATGATTAGCCTCAAATATCCGAGAGTGTTTAATATGTATTGAAAGATTCATGAGTTGTTCTTGTCATAGTAAAGCATCAATATATGGTATTCTCTTTCGAATGTTTTATGAGCTCTACTCGTGCATCCAAACTCCCTTAAACCAAAGTTTTTCCCATTGTGTCCACCATACCTACCTACATGTGGTATTTAACTGCCACTCCAAGTAAATTGCTCATGTGTTACCTTTAAAACCTTCAAAATTACTCCTGCTTTATGTTCCTGTTTTTGCTCATGAGGACGTAAATAGAGAATATTTATCTCACTTGTTGATTGGATTTCACACCCTGGACTAGTTGCTTCATCCGCTTATCCAAATGATAGAAGAGCTGGCAGTGGGGTGCCTAGCCCCAAATTAATACAAACAAATTCTCTTCACTATTTTTGCCCATGATTTATCAGTTAAAGTATAATTGTGTAAACAAAGAGAAACAAGAATGACCTTCTACACCAGTTTCGTCCTTCACCATGGGATCCGCTCTTGTGAATCCAGTTGGCTTGTGACGTACTGTATTTTCTGTTTACCATTCGTTGACATTAGCATACATCTCTCAAAATATATACACTCAGTGTCAAACTTTTAATAGCTCTGTTTAATAAAATAAAAGCTCTAGCACATGAGTGATCCCTGCTTCCCTCCGTGAAGGGCCTTTCTTTTAATTTTATGTTGAGTCTCCATCTTCTAACTTTCTAAACAGTTGAGAGAGCATTTTTTCCATTCTGAGTTCTATATGCATTTGTCCCATAAGCATCAATAATTATTTCATGATGTGATATTATTTGTTCTTAAATTATTTGTTCTAGTCTTCCTCATGAACTTTAATGGTTTCCTGGCATTTATGTTTTGCCCCACTCTTAAGGACTATCGAAATATCACTTTGCCATGCTTTCTCTATACCTGAAACGAACGTCTACCTTTCTTTGCATTATTATTCATGATCCTTTATTTAAGTTACTCTTCGTGATGCAAACTAATTGCTATGCTTTATTATTAAAGTTCTATTTGTCATATCTGTGTTTAAATTTTTATGATCCCAGCTGAAAGTGCACTATGGTCAACTAGAGGGCGGGTGAATAGGTTGACTACCAATTTTTCTTTTCTTTTCCTTTTAGTGGGGCTTAGCAAGATAAAGTAAGGTTCTCTAGATGTGCAACTAGGTGAGCAACCTATGTGAACAAAACGATATGCGCAACGGAAGTAAAGCGTAAGGTAGTAAAGCAAACAACAAGTGTAAACAAGGAGACAAGGACATGATTCACCGTAGTTCCTTCTCAAAGAGAAGTACGTCTACGTTGGAGAGGTGGGGAGCCACCTAGGCGCTCCTCAATAGCACGGTTGTGCACACCTTGTTCTCCTTGAGCTTCTCCGGTGAGGGAGATGCTCGTTTCCACTATGAGGTCGACTTGAAGGCGTTGACCAAACCTTTACAAGGACTTGAGGTCACTCCACAAGATGGATGGAGGCTCTCAAGCAATCTGTAGCTTCTTGCAACAAGGTGGAAACTACAAGCACGAGATCTACTAAGGTTTCTAGGCCTCAAGTAGGATTCTAGATCTACTAGGTTGTGGTGGATGGATTTGAGATTCCTTTGGTGGAAGTGTGGATCTAGGTCTCCTCTAGCTCTCCACCAAGTTTGGGAGTGTTTGGGTGGACGGAGTGGGAGATCTAGGTGGTTGAAGCTTTCATTAATGGCTAGGAGAGAGAATGGAAAAAGCTTAGAATTTAAGAGGTAGGGGAAGGGGTATTTATACCCCTTGCATTTAAGTGACCGTTTGCAGTCCAGGGCACCGGAGGCTCCGGTGGTCTTCAGCCTGCTCCACAGTTGCGCAGCGCAACAGCTAGTTTGCGCTGGAATACTGAGCGGAGGCTCCGGTGGGACCTGCGGAGGTTCCGCCTACCGGAAGCTCACCGGAGGCTCCGGTGGAACATCCGCTCTGCCCAAACAGAAAGGCAGTTAAGCGGAGCATCCACCGGACCCCCCACCGGAGCCCAGTTACCCTAGGAAAGGGAAGGCACCGGAGGTCCACCGGAGGTTCCGGTGGAACATCCGCTCTGCTCAAACAGAAGGGCATTTACGCGGAGCTTCCACCGGAACCCCACCGGATCCCTTTTTGCATGCAGCTCGTGTGTTGGAGGATGGCGGAGCCTCCGGTGGAATTGGCGGAGGTTCCGCCTACCGGAACTCCACCGGAGCTTCCGCTCCTGGTTCCGCTCATTTGCTCCAGAGCGGGGTTTTGGCGAGCTCCCACCGGACCCCCACCGGATCGTCGGCGGAGCCTCCGGTGGAAACACCGGAGCCTCCGCTCCTGCATATTTCACTTTCCTGGATTCGTTTCTCCTTGCACTTTTCATATAAACTGATCATTTGCCCCATGAATAAGTGAACCTGTTTAAACCTGGGCATTTCCATCTATTGAACAAACATTAGATCAAATAGTTGTGTTATCATATAATTACCAAAACGGACGATGATTTTTCATTCTCCCCCTTTTTGGTAATTGATGACAACATAACTATTTGTATGATTATAACACAATATGAACGGAGCTCCCCCTAAAGGTATGCTCCTTTCATATTGAGAGCATTTAGGCATGATATATAAGAATGACATGACAACAATATCACAGTACACACATATAACACATAAATAACATCAAACGAGGTTCACACGAACATAATATGACATACGAGGTTCACATAACATAATATGACGAAGTTCACGATAGATAAGATGAAGTTCCAAATGATCCGATAGGAAACCAAACTCCCTCAAGCCAAATGAAAGATGCAAAATGAAGAAGCTTGAGGGAGACCCATTCAAATGCCCGTTCCTAATATAAATCTCTCCCCCTTTGGCATCAAGATACCAAAAAGAGAGAGACCAAGATGCAAACGTCCCAAATCACTCGGAGGAGGAGGAAGAGGCTTCTGGAGCCGGGGAGGGATCACGGCGGTGAGAGCTAGTGGCTTCATCTCCTTCTTCCTCGGACCACTCAATAAGCTTGCCCTTGGAGTCCTTTGCTTGCCAATCATCCCAATTGGTGATACTATCAAGAACCGGGGATTCAATGGAGAGGCCTTCCTCACGGAGACGTTGACGAGAAGCTTGAGCTTTGTGGCGGTTCTTGAGTTCCTTATCATAGTGTTCTTCCCATTGATGTTGCTCTATTTTCTTGTTCAACCGAAACACTTTCTTGAGAGCTCTTGCCATCCATTTGAAGGCATTGCTAGAGGGAGGAGGTTGAGATGGACCCTCGTCTTCTTCCTCATCAACAATGATGCGAGGCCTAGCCTTGTGCTTGCGGATGGCGGGAGTGGGATGCACAACGGGTTCGGTGTGATCTTTCATGAGAAGCCTCTTTTCCGTGTGAGAGATCCAATGTGCATCATCAAGAGGTTCATTCGGAAACTTCTTATTCCACACGTCAAGGATGATCTTCATGATGAATGGCCCAAAACAAGCATTCTTCCGGTTGACAATGGCATACCACAACTCATTCCAAATATAATCCAACACATCAAGCTTGCGTGGAGTGCCATCCATCCGGTGTTGGTGAGTAAGAAGCATAAGGTTCTTCAAGAAGCCTTGAATCTCATCCACATTGCCCGCCTTTGGGTTGATGGTCTCGCGATAGATGCGCAACATGATGTCATATGTGGGATAGAGGCCCTTCACAAACCCAACGGCGTATTTCTTCCAATGATAGAGAGGAGTAAGTCCATCCTTGGGAAGTGAGGAGGTGTTAATGATATGAACTCGGAACCATCCGTTGGCAAACTCTTCTCCCTCAGCAAATGGACCAAAATCTGGGTAGCCACCAAGAATGATGCCAACATCTTTCCATGTGATGTCAAGCTGTCTATCCTTAGTCATCCAAATCATATTACGCTCGGTCTCATTGGAGAGATGAACCGTGGAAAGAAACTGACAAACAAGCTCTTCGTCGAAATCTTGTTGAAGAGTAATAATGGGACCAAGACCAAACTTGTGAATGAGCTCAAGAGCCTCTCCAAAGTACTTGTGATTCCTTTCCATGTGCCCAATACTAATGGCATGTTGAGGGACGACATTTTCCTTCGGCTTCCTCATCAAAATCTCACTATAAATCTGCCCTTGGAAGACGGTGTGAAAGCGTGGATCCTTACCCCGGAATTGGGGCATCAAACGATCACGGGCAACCACATATGGATTCGCACGCCTTTCCATGAAGAACATAGCCTCGGACATCTTGGAGGCGGTTGGTGTGGTGTTCCTCCTTGGCAAAGTCTTCTCGGGAGCCGGGAAGCGCTTGCGCTTGCCTTGAGAGCTGTCAAGTTCGGCTTGAATCTCATCCACGGGTTGAGGCTTGCGGCGGCCGGTGGTCTTGTACCGTTGCCCTTTTCCCTTGGAACCGGAAGCATCTAAGAGAGAAAGCAAGAAGATCATGAACAAAGAGTAATGCTCGAGTTGGTAAGGCACGCACAAAACCAAGAAACCTAGATACACGGGGTGTTAGGGTTGAATAATCTAGGGTTAGGGCAAAAACTCCCAACAACCGCAACGATTCAAGCCTAACAAGCCTTACCTAGGTTACTAGGGTTTGTACTTGAGAAATCCCACTCCTAAAACTCCAAATCCACGAATCTAGAGGCAAACCACATGAACTCCTATGCATCCCATCCATCAACTAGATGAGAGAGAGAGAGAGAGCACGTACCCGCGGCATCCATGGTGAAAAAGGAGGGAGGGAAGGTTCCCGGAGCGTCCCAAGGTGAGGAGATGGCCTTCCCGCGGTGGAGCGCTCGAATCCGGCGGCGAAAATCTTGGGGCGGCGGCGGTTCTTGAGGAGGAAGATGGGGGCGGGTGGGGAAAAGTGAAAGTGAATCTCACTTACCCCCGCACGCCCAGCTCTTATCCTCAGAAATTTTCTGCCGGCGGAGCCTCCGGTGGTTTCACCGGAGCCTCCGCTCCCACCAGCGGAACCTCCGGTGGTTCGCACCGGAGCCTCCGCTCCCTGTCCCAAAACAGTTAAGTTTTGGCCCGCTGAGCCACTGTGGGTCAGCGGAGCATCCGGTGGTGTTCCGGTGGACAGGACCAGCGGAGCCTCCGGTGGATTCACCGGAGCCTCCGCTCAACCAAATTTTCGCGCGCCAAGATTAAAAAAACACGAGCATTTCGATGGAAGCAATGGTTTGGGCAAAGGAGGCTTGGGTTGGAAAAACGTCACTGATATACGAGAGACATTACTCGAAGGGGTCCGCAAGAAGCAACATAAAGATAGAAGACCGAACCCGCACGAGTTGTCAAGACGGAGATATGATAGGCGTGAAAGATCCAAAGCACACACAATGGTCGGTGGCCGAGGCCACCATGTTTGAGTGTGTAACTTGGCACCGCGAAGATATATCTTGGGTCCAAAATTACTACTCACAATTAAGCACAATAAGTCACAAATGACTAGATATGCAATGATTATTTATTTTTCGCATAATAGGAGGAGTGCATATTCATGAATTGAGTAGTGCTCCCCCTATGTCCATGCCTACATCTAAGCCTAATAGCATGCATAATGAGGGTAGATATGCAAGGTTTCAAGTGAAGTTGGAGGAATCTATGACATTTAGTTCATTCCTCAAAGCTCGAAATCTTGGTTCATCAAGGGCCTTCGTGAAGATATCGGCAAGTTGATCCGTTGTGGAGACATATGAGAGATCAATATCACCTTTCTCAACATGATCCCGAATGAAATGATGACGGATCTCAATGTGCTTCGTCTTGGAATGAAGAACCGGGTTGTAGGCGATCTTGATAGCACTCTCATTGTCACAAAGAAGAGGCACCTTGTGAAAATGAATACCATAATCCTTCAAGGTTTGCCTCATCCATAGCAATTGGGCACAACAACTTGCCGCGGAGATATACTCGGCCTCAGTGGTGGAGAGAGCAATGCAATTTTGCTTCTTAGAAGACCAACATACCAAGGAGCGGCCAAGGAATTGACAACCCCCGGATGTGGACTTCCTATCCGTCTTCTCTCCCGCATAATCCGCATCCGAGTATCCAATGAGCTGAAAGCTTGAACCCTTGGGGTACCAAAGACCGAAGTTTGGGGTATGAACTAGATATCGAAAGATCCGTTTCACAGCTTCCAAATGACTTTGCCTTGGGGAGGCTTGAAACCTTGCACATTTACCTACGCTATACATGATATCGGGTCTAGATGCACAAAGGTAGAGCAAAGAGCCAATCATGGAGCGGTATACCTTTTGATCTACCTCTTTACCATTGGGGTCGGGTTTCAAGTCGGTGGTAGTGGACATAGGAGTCTTCATAGGTTTGGCATCATTCATATTAAACCTCCTGAGCATGTCCTGAGTGTATTTCGTTTGTTTGATGAAAGTCCCTTCATAATATTGATTTACTTCAAAGCCAAGGAAGAATTCCAACTCTCCCGTCATAGACATCTCAAACCTATCGGTCATAAGCTTGCAAAACTCCTCATTGAACAAGGTGTTAGTAGACCCAAAAACGATGTCATCCACATAGAGTTGGGATATGAACAAGTCACCTCCAACCGTCTTGGTAAAGAGGGTGGGATCGATTAAACCAACATTAAACCCGCGATCTACTAGAAACTCTTTAAGGTGCTCATACCACGCACGTGGAGCTTGTTTAAGTCCATAGAGCGCCTTATCAAGTTTATAGACATGATCGGGGTGGTTGGGATCCTCGAAACCCGGAGGTTGCTTGACATATACTAACTCATTAATGGGACCATTAAGGAAAGCACTTTTGACATCCATTTGTTGTAACTTGAAGTTATGATGAGATGCATAAGCAAGTAAGATACGAATGGATTCAAGGCGAGCTACGGGGGCAAAAGTTTCACCGAAATCGATACCTTCGACTTGAGAAAAACCTTGGGCCACCAATCTTGCCTTGTTGCGAATGACAATGCCATATTTGTCTTGCTTGTTCTTGAACACCCATTTGGTGCCAATGACATTTTTGCAATCTTTGGGTCTTGGCACTAATTTCCACACTTTGTTGCGCTCGAAGTTATTGAGTTCATCATACATGGCTTCAAGCCAATCTTGATCTTCGAGAGCTTCATATAGCTTTTTGGGTTCAATGAAGGAGACAAAAGCATGAGCCTTGCTAAAATCCGCCAATTGCCTTCTAGTGACCACTCTTCCACGAACTTGTCCAAGAATCATGTCCTCCGTATGACCCGCTCGTTCAAGATTCTCTAGCCTTCTCTTTGCTCTACGAGCTAGTATCTCCTCCAAAGATTCCTTGGATATTGATTGAATCACCTTCTTCATCGGAGACATGTCCATCTTCATTTCGTCCTTGATCAAAGATGGGTGATGAATCACCACTAGGTTGAGCATTCTCAACAATAATAGAATCTTGATCATGATTTAGATGTGTTGCTTGGCCTTGTTCATTAGCTTGGACTTGATAGTTAGCTTGAGGGCTTGGTGCATCCTGTTGGATAGCTTGATCATCAATGGGTGTAGTCAATGGCTCCACTTGAGTGGGGCATAGTCCTTCTCCCTCCGTCATCCGGTAACCCTCAATGGGAATTATTTCACCAATACCCATTCTTCTTATGACGATGGGAGGAATTGCATCTCCTACAACACCATGATCTATACGCCCCCCTTAGGAGCCGTTGTCCTCATCAAACACTACTTCTATAGCTTCTTCAACTTGCCCGGTGGACTTGTTGTAGACTCTATAGGCGTGAGCATTCGTGGCATAGCCAACAAAGATACCCTCATAAGATCTAGTCTCAAATTTTGACAACCGTTTTCCTTTCTTGCGAATGAAGCACTTGCAACCGAAGACCTTGAATAAGATACATCCGGTTTCTTGCCCGTGAGAATCTCATAGGGAGTCTTGTTCAAGATCTTGCGAAGATAGAGCCGATTGGTAGCATGACAAGCGGTGGAGACGGCTTCGGCCCAAAAGTTATAAGGAGAAGAGAACTCCGCAATCATAGTCCTAGACGCATCCATCAAAGTCCGGTTCTTTCTCTCTGCAACACCATTTTGGTGAGGGGTATAGGGAGTGGAATATTGATGAGCAATGCCTTCTTCACTAAGAAAACCCTCAACAGTGTAATTCTTGAACTCCGAGCCATTATCACTCCGAATGGCCAAGATGGTAGCATTGTGTTGGCGCTCCACTAGAGTGATGAACTCGATGACTCTATTTTGAGTCTCACTTTTCCTCTTGAAGAAATACACCCAACAATATCTTGAGTAATCATCCACAATCACCAAGCAATACTTCTTTCCTCCGAGGCTATCATAGGATAGTGGGCCAAAGAGATCTAAGTGAATGAGCTCGAGAATTCTTGTGGTGGAGATGGTTGTCTTGGTTGGGTGTTGTTCTCCATGTTGCTTCCCAAAGGTACAAGAGCTACACACACGATCTTTAGCAAACTTAGCTTTGGTTAGTCCTAGAACGTGATTGCCACTTTGGAGGTCATGTAACATTCTCATATTGGTGTGGGCTAGTCGGCGATGCCAAAGCCATCCCACATCAACTTTAGCCATTAGGCATGTCGCGGCACACGTGTCTTCTTTAGAGAAGTCCACTACATACATGCCGTTCTCGACAAACCCAACAAAGGCTAATTTAAGAGAAGTCTCCCAAGTGACAATCACACTCTCTTTATTAAAGAACGAGGTAAAACCACAATTTGCAAGTTGAAGAACGGACATCAAGTTATAGCCAAGGGACTCAACAAGGAGAACATTCTCAATTGATAAATCATTTGAGATAGCTACCTTGCCTCGTCCCAATACCTTAAGCTCGGACTTGTCACCAATTGTAACGCAATTGAGATGTGGTAGAGGAGGTTCAATATTACTTATTGCGTCATGGCTTCCGGTCATGTGTTGGGATGCACCACTATCCACTGTCCATCTATGTGCTCCGGAAGCGTTTCCCTACAAGAGATCAATTTCTTGATTTAGGTACCCATCCTTCAATGGGTCCTCTTTTGTTAGTCACAAGGGTCTTAGGAACCCAAATAGTCCAATGATAATCATCACCATAAGAAGTACCAACGTATTTAGCATAAACATGTCCATCTCTAGATTTCATAAGAACATAAGATGGGTTATATTTTCCGGCAAAATCATTATGAGTGATTCTCCCCCTAGAGGTATCACCACCCATAATGGCGTTGGTCTCCTTTTCTTTGGTCACCTCACCCTCTTTCACAAAGATAACATTTTTGGAGGGAGAGGTGACACTCTTGGATTTCTTCTTTGACTTGGAAACAAAGCCAAGTCCCTCTTTTCCTTTCTTGGCACCTTGAGAGCTTATTGCATCATTGAGAATTCTTTCCTTCCCTACAATGTTAGTTGTAGTAGAAGAGGTAGGCATAATAACAATGCTATTTGATGAAGATGCAACATGCTTATTAGATTGTTGAGCTAGAAGCTTGATTCGAGACTTAGCAAGTTTGTCATGAATTTCTTTGAGAGATGCAAACTCCCCTTTTAGTTTGTCATGTTCCTCGACAAGTTTTTCATGGGCTATTCCTAGCTTTAACTCTTCCTCTTCAAATTCTTTAAGTAAAACAAGAGATTTGGCATGTTCTTTCTTAAGCTTGGCAAGAGATTTTTCGTTATCTTTTCTAAGCTTAGAAACACTAATAGCATAAGTCTCTTGTAGACTTGATAGTTTCTCTTCAAGAGAAGCTCTCATGGATCTCTCCTTTTCGAGAGCCTTGACGAGTTCGTCATCATGATTCTCATGGATACCGCCATGGTTCTCCAAGGTCGTGATGATCTCCTCCTTATCATCAATGAGAGAGTTGGCATCATCAAGTTGCCTTAGGAGAGCTTTTACTTTTTCTTTAGTTTCACCTTCAAGACTACACAACCAAGATCCTAGGTTCTTGGCCTCCTCATCATCAACAATGTTTTCAACACAATCCAATAATGAGGGAGAGCTAGTGATAGTAGACTTGGAGGTGGAAGATATTACCGCGGTGGCTTTTGCCATGAGACATGTAGGTCGGATCGATGCCTTCTCATTGGGAGATTCGAATAGAGAGACCGATGAAGAGGAAGTCGTAGCTATGGCGACGTGGGCGACACCTACGACTTCATCTTCTCCTTCATCTCCGGAGTAGTATGTTTCCAATGTTGGGCCCCCTTGAACATATAGAGCCCTTGGGACTCTTCTAGCGAGGTTCTTGTTTTGTGGAGATTTGTTCTTGTCCTTGCGAACAAGCTTCCCTTCATTCTCTTCTCGTGGCTCAAAAGGACACTCTTTGACGAAGTGGTTCGCACTTCCACAATTGTAACAAGTCCTTGGCCGCTCCCCTTTCTTCCTAAAGGTCTTGTTCCTTGAGGGTATAGGGGCACCGGCCTTGTGAGCCTCCCATCTCTTCCAATACCCTTGCATGGCAAGAGCAATACATTTGTGGGCACCCTTGTATGTATCCTCATAGTCCTCATCATCATCATCATCATCATCATCCACTTCTTCTATCTTGGCCATGGCCTTAGATTTTAAGGCAAGGTTAGGAGACTTCCCATGGCCTCTTGAGCGAGCAAGAGCATCATCCGCGCTCTTGTGAGACAAAGATATGGCTATGAACTCACTAAGGACACCAATGGAGTTGAGTGAGTTGTAGTCGGATCTTGTTCGAATGCTAGTGGAGATATTCTTCTCAAAAGGAGTTATGGCCTTGACAAATTTCCTCTTGATCCACTCATCGGAGATTTCCTCCTTTCCAAAGTCCCTTAATTGGTTGCCAAGGGTGACCACTCTTCTATATAGCTCCTCGGGACTCTCATCTTCATGCATGATAAAGTTCTCGGACTTGTCAAGAGCAACATCGTATTTTGATGATTGGATGCTTGCATTGCCTTGGAACAAGGAGTCAAGCTTATCCCAAGCTTCCTTGGTGGTCTTGATACCACGAATGTGTTCAAGATGTTCTCTTGGGAGGGCCTTTTGGATAGTCACAAGAGCGGTCTTGTTGAGTTGAAATTCCACATCCTCTCTTGGAGTCAAGTTGTTCGGATCGTGAGGGTGAAATCCATATAGAATTCTTCTCCACAATGCGGTGCAAGATCCTGAAATGTGAGACTCCATATCGAACTTCCAAGAAGAAAACTCGTTAGTGTTAAGCATGGGAGGAACTCCAACATTAACCATGTGTGGCATAGTGGCAATAGGGTGAATAGAGTCGTAATTGGGAGGTGGTGGAACTTTAGATTGAGACCCCGAACCGTTAGCCGATTGAGACTTGGAGCCCTCGGAGCTCACACCACCCTTAGCCTTTTTATCGGCTTTTGCTTTGGCTTTCGCCTTAGCTAAAGCGATGTTAGCTTCGATCTCGTCGATATCCGGAATGGAATCTTCGTCCGAGCTAACATCGTTGGTAGTGAGAGGTGGTTCCGTGGACTCCTTGGTTTTCCCCATCAGTGCCTCCATCATTTTCTTCATGCTAGACACATCCGAGCTAACACTAGAGCTAACCTTAGATAGTTCGGTTTGGAGAACTCCAACCGTATCTTGTAGGTTAGATATAGTGTCGGCCATTTTGGATATTTCCGCACTAGAACTTCCGGGGGCATTTTCATCGACCATTGTACTCCTGGGCGGTTAAGCCCTTAGTAAGAGCCGAGGCTCTGATACCAATTGAAAGTGCACTATGGTCAATTAGAGGGGGGGGGGGTGAATAGGTTGACTACCAATTTTTCTTTTCTTTTCCTTTTAGTGGGGCTTAGCAAGATAAAGTAAGGTTCTCTAGATGTGCAACTAGGTGAGCAACCTATGTGAACAAAACGATATGCGCAACGGAAGTAAAGTGTAAGGTAGTAAAGCAAACAACAAGTGTAAACAAGGAGACAAGGATATGATTCACCGTAGTTCCTTCTCAAAGAGAAGTACGTCTACGTTGGAGAGGTGGGGAGCCACCTAGGCGCTCCTCAATAGCACGGTTGTGCACACCTTGTTCTCCTTGAGCTTCTCCGGTGAGGGAGATGCTCGTTTCCACTATGAGGTCGACTTGAAGGCGTTGACCAAACCTTTACAAGGACTTGAGGTCACTCCACAAGATGGATGGAGACTCTCAAGCAATCCGTAGCTTCTTGCAACAAGGTGGAAACTACAAGCACGAGATCTACTAAGGTTTTTAGGCCTCAAGTAGGATTCTAGATCTACTAGGTTGTGGTGGATGGATTTGAGATTCCTTTGGTGGAAGTGTGGATCTAGGTCTCCTCTAGCTCTCCACCAAGTTTGGGAGTGTTTGGGTGGACGGAGTGGGAGATCTAGGTGGTTGAAGCTTTCATTAATGGGTAGGAGAGAGAATGGAAAAAGCTTAGCATTTAAGAGGTAGGGGAAGGGGTATTTATACCCCTTGCATTTAAGTGACCGTTTGCAGTCCAGGGCACCGGAGGCTCCGGTGGTTTCACCGGAGGCTCCGGTGGTCTTCATCCTGCTCCATAGTTGCGCAGCGCAACAGCTAGTTTGCGCTGGAATACTGAGCGGAGGCTCCGGTGGGACCTGCGGAGGTTCCGCCCACCGGAAGCTCACCGGAGGCTCCGGTGGAACATCCGCTCTGCCCAAACAGAAAGGCAGTTAAGCGGAGCATCCACCGGACCCCCCACCGGAGCCCAGTTACCCTAGGAAAGGGAAGGCACCGGAGGTTCCGGTGGAACATCCGCTCTGCTCAAACAGAAGGGCATTTACGCGGAGCTTCCACCGGAACCCCACCGGATCCCTTTTTGCGTGCAGCTCGTGTGTGGATGGCGGAGCCTCCGGTGGAATTGGCGGAGGTTCCGCCCACCGGAACTCCACCGGAGCTTCCGCTCCTGGTTCCGCTCATTTGCTCCAGAGCGGGGTTTTGGCGGAGCTCCCACCGGACCCCCACCGGATCCTCGGCGGAGCCTCCGGTGGAAACACCGGAGCCTCCGCTCCTGCATATTTCACTTTCCTGGATTCGTTTCTCCTTGCACTTTTCATATAAACTGATCATTTGCCCCATAGAATAAGTGAACCTGTTTAAACCTGGGCATTTCCATCTATTGAACAAACATTAGATCAAATAGTTGTGTTATCATATAATTATCAAAACGGACGATGATCTTTCACCAGCGTGCATATGCTTTTACATTAGATTGATCAAGTTTATGTTAGTAGTTTGTCACCTCGGAAATTATTATTTTATCGTTTACCTACTCGAGGACGAGTAGGAACTAAGCCTTGGGATGCTTGATACGTCTCCAACGTATCTATAATTTCTGATGCTCCATGATCATATTTTGCCAATTGCTATTTGTTTTCTCCCTTATTTATAACATTTTTATACGTTTTCCAGGACTAACCTATTAACAAGATGCCAAGTGCCAGTTCACTTTTTTCTGCTGTTTTTGGTTTCAGAAAAGTTGTTCTGCAAACATTCTCGGAATTGGACCCCACAAAGCCCGAATTTCCTATTTTCCCCGGAAGCATCCAGAACACCGAAGAGGAGTCGAAGACGGGCAACAGGGGGCCACACCATAGGGTGGCGTGGGTCCTCCTGGCCGCGCCACCTATAGGTGTGGGGAACCTGGAGTTCCACCGCCTTTGCCCTTTCGCCTATTTAATCCTCCCGGATGGAAAACCCTAAGCACCTGATCAAAAATCCCCGAAAAGTTCCGGAGCCGCCGTCACCGTCAACCCTAGATCAGGGGGGTTCTGAAGTTGTTTCCGGCACCCTGCCGGAGAGGAGATCATCACCGGAGGCCTCTACATCACAATGCCTGCCTCCAGAGTGATGCATGAGTAGTTCATCCTTGGACTACGGGTTCGTAGCTATAGCTAGATGGTTGTCTTCTCCTCATATGCCTCCATGTTTAGATCTCGTGAGCTCCCTATCATGACCGAGATTGATCTTATGTAATTCTATATGTTGTGTTTGCTGGGATCCGATGAATACTGAACTTATGCCAAGTTGATTATAGTCTTTATTTCATATGCTATTTGTGATCTTGCATGCTTTCCGTTGCTAGTGGTTGCTCTGGCCAAGTAGTTGCTAGTGACTCCAAGAGGGAGTATTTATGCTCGATAGTGGGTTCATGCCTCCTCACCGCCTTGCTCGAGCGACAAAAATGTGAAGGGGGGATGTGCTGTTGCCATTAGGGAGAAAACATCGGCGAGAGTGCCCGCGTGCATAATCATTGCTTACATTACACATTTTGTTTAATGCAGTTATCTGTTGCTTGCAACTTAATACCTAAGGGTGTTCGGATGATAACCTGAGGGTAGATTATTAGTCATAGATGCAGATGGATGTCGTTCTATTTATATTGTTGTAATGCCCGCACTAAATATCATAGTAATCTTCATGTCATATTGTGCACTACGGTGCAACCTCTATTTGTCAATTGCCCAGCTGTAATTTGTTCATCCAGCATGCTATCTTTTATAGAGAGACACCACTAGTGAAACTATGAACCACGGTCCATTTTTCCACACTGTTAAACAAACCACAACTATTTCCTGCTTTCTTTACTTACTGCAAGCATACATCATTTTCCATACTATACGTCTAATCTTTGTTTTCAGCAAGACCGGTGAGATTGCCAACCTCACTCTAGCGTTGGGACAAAGTATTTTGGTTGTGTTGTGTGCAGGTTCCATGTTGTTGCTGACACCGGTGAAGCGCCAGCACCACCGTCAGTGGCATCAACCTTCCTGAGATCCTCTTCCTCCTACTGGATTCATAACCTTGGTTCTTAACTGAGGGAAACTCTTGCTACTTCCTCATCACACGCTCCTCTTGGGGTTTCCAACGGTTGTTATCACAAAGTAGCAAGATCCTCAAGTTCCACCCTTTGTCTAGCATTGAGGCAATGTAGGAATGACAACTTTGAAGAGCTGGACTGTGCCACGACCACACGAGTGGGAACACAAAGCTTAGTGAGATTTTTCCCAGAGAGGGGAGCTTGATTCTGATCAAGAGAATTCCTAAGTACTAACGATTTCGTATGCAATATTGTCCTCGACTCTTCCTCATGGAGCTGCTATAGATTGAATTTGCGAACAAATTTGGGACCTCCGTTGCTCCGAATCAAGAAAAAACACCACATAATCTGAGCAGTAGAAAGTATGAGCTGATTGATAAAATGACCCACTTGTTTTGAGCAGACTGAAAACCTCAAGGTGCGATCTCAAAGGTGATAGGCATTGGAATCCTTTGCAATTCCTCCCAATCAAGCATGGAGAATGGCACTCACAGAATCAGGATCCATGCCAAGTTTGGCACGGCTGAAGGAAGCCACCAAGAAGAACTCACGCAAACATTTGTTAGGCGAGAAAGCCACTGGACCGTGAAATTGCTGCCGAATATGCCTTTGAATGCCAACCCCTGGTTTGAGATCAAGAGTTGGAAGCAATACCATTGAAGGGATCTGGTTGGAGTACACCACTATTGGCTGCAGGACCAACATAGACGGAGGAAAGACTTGGAGATCGCCAACATGGGCGCAGTGTAGAGGGAGGACGATATCTGAACTTGAGAGAATATTCTCGTTATCCGCAAGGGGCCGGCCATAAATCACCAAGCCTTGGTCATGTAGAAGCGAGATCATCCTAGCATCCACCAAGAGGTACATGAAACCGGTGCAAGGGGTCGGAGAGTTCTGGTTTCGCCAAAACAGCGCCAACCAACGCTGAAGGAGGGAGGGAGCCACGGGGAGGCGGACGGCGGGGCCGGAGAGGAGACCCGCGGCAGGGTGGGGGTGGGGGTTTAGGGGCGTGCTAGGTCGCCCTAGGTGCGATCTCGATCTCCGCCGCTTTCATCGTCACCTCTTAGATCACTGGTGAGGCTTTTCAAGAAAGGAACTTGTGCACCCAACATCGGTTGACCACCGAAAATGTAAATGTTTCCCGGTAATAAGTTTGGGCATAGGTAATTACTCATATATAACATGGCATGAAATTTCAAATCAGAATTCATAAAACATATCAAGAAACAAAATAAACAAAACCAAACAATAAACAATACCAAAATGCAAGTTGGGCTTTCAGTTTGGCCCGTGTCTCTATTGATACAAAATTTTATGTTATTTTTGCTGCATTTCCTCTTAGCTTATATTTTGCAGATACGCTAGCTTTGGACCGGGCTAGGCAGCTAGCTAGCGAGGCATGATAATTCTTGAACAGCCAAACAGTAGTATTGATTGATGAGGTGGTCCGTTCAAAATTAAACATGACATGAAAAGTGAGGCACGTACGTACGTACGAACTGTTTGAAAAATTGTCTCAGATGCATATAGTCGCCTACAGACGTAGCACGTACGTACTGATTACGAATAGCTAAGCTCAATACACATTTGGGCCCAGCTAGAGATGAGATCGGACGGCCACGACACGACACGTACAAGATGGGGTATTGATTGACAAAGTGGCACGGCCATGTCCGTGCAAAAGGAGGGTGCATCGCGTAAATTCAGTTTCGTCAGGCACGTACGTAGGTGTTTGGAAACGCCTCAAATTTGTAAGTACAGTCAACTTGACCAATTCAATACAAAAGATACTACAGCCACAGATACTAGCAGTATAAAACAATTTGACGTACGTTCACTATCGACTAGTTTTTCCGGATCGATATATTCCTCTTGGAAACTTGTGCAACCAGGTGGGAGTAAATATACTGTGGTGCTGAGAAACTTGCATGTGTGCAGGGCGTAAACAAGTGCTGTCAGGTGGTGGTCGCATACATGATGATGCTGTCACGCAATTAATCACACGTCCAGATGATTATGCTCTGCTCTAAACTATTCTTTCTGTCAGACCGTATCAATCTAATCTTATCTTTAGTTTCTAAACTGTCCCCTGGATGCGTGCGCACGCTCCAGCTCACAGACACACGTATTCGATTCGTGATCTCGATGCATGCGTGCGGATCCATTTGTGTCACGAAATATATCCCCGTTTTTTCTTCGCACTAAATTGAGGATCGGCATTGTGTGCTTTCAATGGAATTTTCCAGGTTAGAGGCACAAAAGAGAAATTAGGCACTTCCTCCGTCCAGTTTCATAAGACATAGTACACATTTTAGTTTAATCTATATCAGTGGTAGGGCCCCATCGGTCCCCCTATGGGGACCCCCGAAAATGTTTCCCAATGAGTATCTCCATTTTTATTTGGAACATGCAATGGTTTGGAGTGGACGACATATAACTCCAGCTCTCCGATTATATGCGGCAAGAAAAGGTTGATATTGTGGGATTGCAAAAAACAATTAGGCAAGATTTCTCCATTACTCAGCTTCAGAGACCGAGTCGTCACAAGTTTGCTTGGCATTGGCTTCCGGCTTCGGGTCACTCAGGGGGATTCTCCTTGGCGCTAAGAAGGATACCTTTCAGGTCGATGATATGGACAGCAGGGAGTTCTTTGTGAGCATGTCGCTCACCCATAGACGATCTAATCTCCGGTGGGAGATGGTGGTTGTCTATGGCCCCACGGACCATAGGAGATCAGCTGAGTTCCTGGCTGAGCTGGCATCAAAGGTGGAGCGGAGTCCCATCCCGGTAGTCATAGCTAGGGACTTTAACCTCATCCGCTCCCCTGATGATAAAAGCTCGGATAATGTGGCTCTCTCCAGGATGAGGTTGTTCAATGACTTCATAGGTCATCTAGAGTTGCAGGAGATTGAGCGGGTGGGTGCTGTTATACGTGGACGAATAATCAAGTGGACCCTATCCGGAGCGCCCTGGACCGGGTACTAGTTTCAATGGAGTGGGAAGTTGCCTTCCCCCTATGTTCTCTTCGGGCGCTTACTCGAGTAGGATCTGACCATACCCCCCCCCTCTTATTCTCGTCCGGAGGGGGGTCACACCGAGGCCTAATCGGTTCCACTTTGAGGAATTTTGGCTCGATTAGCCAGGTTTTGTGGAATCGGTGGGCCTCAACTGGGTGGAGGAGGCTAGCTCCCCCCCCTCGAGTATATAATGCGGTGGACATCTGGCATCATTGTGCCAAGATGATACGCCAATTTATAAAAGGGTGGTGGGCGAACGTGGGTGCGGACATCCGTAGACACAAGGCATCGCTTTTGGCGCAGATCCAGACGCTGGACTCTGCATCGGATTCGGTGGGGCAATCTACCGATGAGTGGCTGCAGAGGTACTCTCTAGAGGCATCTCTTATGGGGATTTATAGGGATGAGGAGATCTTCTGGCGACAGCGGAGCCGTCAGAAATAGTTCTTGATGGGAGACGCCAACACTGCGTACTTCCATGCCATTGGTAACGGGAGGCGTCGGAAGTGCTCTATCCCGTGTCTGTGGGCGGATGGCCAACTCCTTGAGGAGGCTCAGGAGTTATCCACCCACATATACTCCTTTTACAAGGAGCTATTCTCGGCAGCACCCCGCTCAGGGGTGGCATTGTCGCGGACGCTTTGGCGCGCGGGCGCATTGGTCTCGGATAATGAGAATGCAGATCTCACACTCCCAGTCCTGCTGGAGGAGGTCAGGCGGGCCATTATGGACATGAAGGCCACCTCGGCCCCGGGTTCTAATGGCCTACCGATCTCCTTCTTCCAAAAAATTTGGGGGTCCCTTCAGGCGGTGATTATGCCGATGTTCCAAAGAGTTTTATATTGGGACATTGGTTATGACGCGCCTGAATTTTGGCGTGATTACTCTGATCCCCATGCTGACCGGTGCTTCTGATATTTGCCAGTTTTAGCCGTTCACAGTGATAAATGTCATACAAAGGATCTTTCCCAAAGTTTGTGCGATTCAGTTGGCCCCGGTGGTACAACGGTTGACTCATCCCCAGCAATTCGCCTTTACCAAGGGATGATACATCCATGATGGGATTCTGGCGCTTCATGAGATCGTGCATGAAGTGAAGGCGCGCCACTTGAAGGGCGTGTTCCTGAAGTTATATTTCCAAAAAGCATATGATCGTCTGGACTGGGAGTTCCTACGCCAAGTCCTCGAACGCAGGGGATTTGATAACCGTGTCATCTGTTGTATTATGCAGATCGTTTCGAGCGGAAATACGACAATAAATATTAATGGGGAGATAGGATCTTACTTTAGATCTTCGTGCGGGGTGAGACAGGGGGATCCTATATCCCCCGTTTTGTTCAACCTGGCAGTAGAATCCCTGTCTACTATGTTAGACTTGGCCAAAGAGATCGGCCACATTTCAGTTGTGGTCGAACACTTGATCCCAGGAGGAGGTGTGACCCACCTCCAATATGCGGATGATACGATGATTATGGTGGAGGCCTCAGAAATGGACATCTGCAATCTCAAATTCCTCCTCTGCTTTGAGGCTATGTAGGGCCTCAAGATAAACTTTGACAAGAGTGAGGTCGTGGTTCTGGGGTTTCCCCCAGATGAGCAGCAACGGATTGCGGACAACTTCAATTGCAAGTTGGCCAGCTTCCCGGTTGAATATCTGGGGTCCCGTTTGGGGTCACGAGGATCCTGATGAGGGAACTCGAGCCTCGAGTGGGAAGGGTTAGGGATAAGGCTGAACCATGGCGCGGTAGGTTCTCGATCAAAGGGAGTAAGTCTGTGCTTATTGATTCTTGTCTATATAGTTTGCCCATGTATATGATGAGTATCTACCTGTAGCCTAAGGGGCCCATAAAGCCTTTGACAAAGATATCTCACGCTTTTTCTGGTCGGCGTCCAATGGCCATCAAAAGTACCACATGGTCAAGTGGGCCCATGTTTTCGCCCCCAAGGACTTTGGGGCATAGGGAATCTGGCCTCCCGGAAGATGAACACCGCGCTAATGCTGCGATGGGTGTGGCATATCCGGCATGACGATGGAGGGATCCCAATTTTGGCGAAATATCTTAGAGGTTGCCCTCTGTTGTCTTGCGATTGTCGGGAGGGATCCCAATTTTGGCGATCCATCAAGTATGAGATTAGAAAGGGTGCGCGGTTCATCGTGGGAAATGGCAGGTCCACCTTGTTCTGGGTAGATTCGTGGTTGGAGGAGCGGCCTCTTCAACTGGTTTACCCGAGCCACTATGCCATCTGCTCGGATCCAATGCTTCTGGTTGCGGACGCCGCACTGAATGGAGTTTGGAACATCTCGTCCTGGAGGACATTTGGTGTGGCCGAAGCAGCCGCTTGGAATGAGCTGCGGGCTGGGTTACCGGGCTCCTTATACGGAGCTCCGGATAGTGTCTCGTGGTGGCTAACACCGTTTGGTCTTTCTCGGTTAAGTCGGCATACCGCAGCCTTTTTGAGGGACAGGGGCAAACTGTAAATCCCAGTGTTTGGGAGGTTATAAGGATCTAAATATAATATGTGCATTTGCAAAGCATGCATCTAAAAGTACGGGAAATTTTTGCGTGAAAGTCTAAACAAAGCAAAGTGACCAAAGTTTCACTTGACATGATGAAATAGGTCTAGCTCATCCAGTCAGGAGTACATTTGGAGTGATCTTTATAACATAGCATCTCTACAGAACCCAAATCATCTGGTTACACAAACCATAATGGGTTGTGACCAACACAAACTCTCAACAACCTTAACCAAAAGTCTTTAAGTGACTTGGGATAATTCATTAGATATCTACAACTCAAAGAGGGGTGAGTATCCAAATCACATAACTGATGAGCATACTTTCATAAATTAGTGTTACACAACTTAACCATCTCATCAACAGAGATGTTATCTTCTATAAAACAACAACTCCCTAAGTTATCAATTCATTTCCACAACATCTCTATAATCATCTCATAACTATCAGGTGAACCATCACAAGTATATAACAAACAATCAATAGAACACTACTGATACAAACAAGTGTTAATTAAAAACCCACAAGTGGAAAATGATATAATAATTGTATTAACATATTTATCAAATATGTACATATCTCATCAATCATAAAAGAAGTATCTACAAGAAGAAATAAATCTTCTGCAACTACTGATAAACCTTGATCATTACATATGATATTCCCAAATTTCTATATCTGCATTATGAATGACAAAGTTAATAAAGTGATGAATATAAAGTAGATCATGACACCTGGGAGAACAATTAACAACCATGATCAAAGTCATTAAGCTCAATCACTTTCTCATATTCATTGTTTCAATCATCTAATACAAGTGAGCATATGAAATCTTAACACCTCAATGAACCATTTGATCCACTTACTATTAAGTCACCCTCCCATAAGCATTCCACACTTCTACTCAAATTCAACAAACCCACAACCAAGGTATATATGGATATGACTAAAGAATAACAATAAGTTATAACCTCTACTAGGGAAATTGAATTGAAAGCTAAGTAAAACCAAACATGTATGAGCAAGCACATATCTTATGGGAAATCAAATGAGAAGCATATGGAAAGAGAATAAAAGCGTGATCTAAATCTTAACCTAGATCTTGTTATTCTGGCTAGACCATAATATCTTGTTTCCCAATCTTCTCAGAATCATTTTGCAAGAGAAGCACCCACAAGAAAAGAGGAACTGCCACCAGAAGATCTTCAAGAAGATTATTTAGAGAGTGCTAGAAGTGCTACTCTAATCTACTATAAGATTATTTGGAAACTCTGATATCTTTATCTGATCTTATTAACCTCTTGAAATAGTATGATATTCCATTTTTAGTGTTATATAGAAGTAGTTTGATAACAAGCCTTGCAACCTTGTTAACAGATCACTTTTGTATACTCAAACACTTGAGTGTCTTACACAAATAAACATAAGATCATATAACCTAGTGCATCTCATCCAATTGTATATGACTAGTAATTTGGAGGCAAGTCTGGCCCACTTGTTAACAAATTCTTCTTATATGCATATGGTAACTTGATGTCATAAAATGAACCTACATTCTTTTATAATCCTCTAAGTAAAATCTTTGCTTGGAACAACTGGTTGTTTTCACCATAAGGGTGAGATAATTGAAGTTGGAAACCAAGAAAGGAACCTACCTGCAATGGACAAAGGTGATAACAGAAGACTAGGGACAACTAGAGAGAAGAACATCAAGCAACAGAAGTCAACAAGGAGCAACACTGTCTCAGGAAGAATTTATTAAGTAAAGCATTAGTTAATGCTAGAGAATCCATAACCTCTATGCCTTGTCAAGCTCAACAGAGATGAGGAACAAATGCTAAATCTCTTAAATGGAAACAAGTATCCAATAAGAAATAACATGAAGGTAGTGCATCCACATGTCTTGTGATATGTTGAGGTAGGGGAAAACAAATTAATTCCCTTGTTTTCCAGATCTTTTTCATCCATAACACAAATGGAAAACAACCAGAATTCAACCATACACCCACATGTAAATGATTACATGTTCTAAAACAAATATGGGATAATATCCATATTGGAACCTCTGTGGAAAACAAGCAAATGAGATCCCAAAACCACACATGTTTTCCACTAGATCAAGCACTGAAAACAACAACATATGTTACACACACCTAAGGAGAATGGAAACCAAAAATGGCTAAAAGTTACAACTATGAAAATAACAAAGCCTCATAAAAAGAAAATAAGTCCATTCATTAATCAACACCATTTGGTTTGGCATGGAATACAATTCTCTATTAAGTGAATTTCATTTCAATGCATAGAAACCTTACCAAGTAATGTTACCAAATTATTTTCTAAAAGAATTTGTATCTAAAATGGTCCAATTAGAACACACCACTTGGTGAACCATATGTGTGTTGTGTGAATATGATAATCATGCCTAAAATAAATTTTAAAACATTTAATAAATTAAATAGAGTGAAAACAATAAAATCACTTAATCTAGCACCCTAAGTATAAAATTCAAATCTTGCTAAAAATTGAAAAATAAAAATATGGTGAGCTTGGAAATTCAATAAGGATTCTAACACTGATTTTTATTATTTTTTATGTTTACAGAAAGGCCCTAAAAATAATGTTTCTTTTAAACAGAAGGACCTAGTGGTAATTTATAGAAACTTCCAAGGGGTTTTCTGGGAATTGTTTATTTTCTTTCTTCTTCAACCTCTGGCCAGAAGGCCAGAGGCGTGCCACCGCCTCCAACACCGATGCCACATCTCCCTCGCCGCTGTTCCGCGAGTATAAAGCGTGGGGAGACGTCCGCATCAAGCCTTCTACCCCTCACGCACGAACTCTCTTCTCTTTGTTCCTCTCCCGTGTGAGAACCCAAACCCTAACCCTAACTGACAGCCGCCATCCGTCGCCGTCGCCTCCGGCCACGCCGGAATGAACCAAGCCACTCTGGAGATGCGCCTGCTCTTCCTCGACCCCCTCGAGTACGCACAAGTGCGGGGAAGCTCGAGGCGATGGGAATTTCGCCGCCGTTCACAAGCACGGCCGCCGTCACCATCTTGTTCCTGGTGAGCTCCTGATCGGCGTGGCATCTCCCGTTAGTTCAATTGCAGCCTTTTTTGTGGTCGTCGTCGGTCACCGTCGTCCGCCGCCGCGGGATGTGCTCGCCGGAGCATCTCCGGTGGGCAATAACTAGCGGTGCTAGTACCATTCAGTTCCCCTAGTTCCCCTCGAGGTCTGGGAATCAACAGTTTGCACCAATTCGAGCTAGATCCACCGATTGCAACCTCACATTACCAATCCCCTCCATTGATGACGTGGTCATGACGTCAGCATGATGTCATGAACATATTTATTTTTATTTTCTTTTATTTTTAATTAGAAATTAAACTGACAGGTGGGACACACGTGTCAATTTGAATATTGGCAGAAAATAAATAAACCCTATTAATTCAATAACTTTTAATCTAATAATCAGAAAAATATAAATAAAATATGGAATTGTTTATAAAAATATAATCTAAAAGATTATCAACTTTTTAAAAATATTTGATAAAGTTTACAAATTAATATTTTCTTTAATAAAATTAAATCATTAAAAATTGAAAAAAATAAGAAATAATTTATAAAATCAGAAAAATACAAGTTATATACCAAAATGCTCCAAATGACAAATGCAACTCATATATGATGTATTCAAGGTCATTTGACCATGTTTTCATGTGTGCAATATTTTGCCTAATCATTTAATTCGTTTAAAATTAATAAATTAATATCTTATTCAAATATTTTCAGAATACTTCAAATGAGGTACCAAATTAAAGAGAAAAACATTTTCAACTCAAATATGTCAAACACAAAATATTTTGTTTAACTTATAAACTTGGTTCTAAGAGATTAATGGAATACTATAATATTCCATTATAACCAGCAATAACTATCTTAATATCATTTTCCTTAGAAATAAAACTCACATGTTTTCCACACCTACTAAACCTATAATAACAAGTCCGTAGAAAGTATTGTGATGATAGAGTTCACTGTACTAGTTAATCATTTTCAATTAAACCCTTTGTCATAAGCTCTACCCTTTTTGAATATAAAATAAAATATGACTGTATCTTTTCAATAAGTTGATTTCCTTGTGTCATTGTTTTACTACCCAACCAAGCAATAACACTTCTACTTAAATATGATAACAATTGTTTGCCAAGTAAAAGTGAAACACATGTAACTCTAAAAGAAGTAATAACCACATCACCACAATTAATGAAACATTTCACCTAAAACCTGTGTGCTTAAGATATCGTATCAAAGGTGGCTTACACTTGTAAGCTGGGGTGTTTTCCAGGGTAATTCACGATGCATCTCATTACTATGCATGTATCATCCTTGCCAGTGTTTTGTGTAGTCCTTACCGGGACTACTTTGCTATCTTTTGAGATGTCAGGATTTTTCTACGTGACCTCGAACCCGGAAGACATGGATTATTATGGTTATTTCAATCTCAGGCAAGATCATCACTTGCTCATATCCTTTGCAGTACTTCATAACGAACTATTTGCGAAAACCCTATCGTATTACCACATGTTCTTAAAAGAATGCATGATCCTATTTTTATAATAATATGACTAATTGAATGACTACCCGAGTGGTAATGTTCTGTTTGGTGGGCGGATGGGACCATGGTAAGATGAATAGGTCAAAGGAAGGTTCCATCTGCATGGGAAAGTATTACCTAGGATTAATCACAACTGCCGTCAGGATTCTTGCACCGTAAATTCGTGTTAACCATGGGTCTTCTATGGGGGGAGTAAGTCAGCTGTGATCTTTTCTCGTTCGCATGTCAACGGGCTGCCAGAGACGTACGCTGTAGGTTCTGCGGGACTACATGCACATGGGTGGGAGCCCTTACGTCCCACGAACTCTAGGGTCTATGAGTGTCTGCCAGGGGTGCGTAGATCTCCATCGTGTGGGGTGGAATCAGGCGTTCAACCTGCTGGTGGAAATGGGTGGGCATGCGTTGTGCGGAGAAGCACGGTTTGGCTTGGACCAACAACCGGGCCCCACAACTGAGTGGGAGTGGACAGGAATGTACACCTGGTTGTGCAACATGGTCTTGGTCGTCCATGGGTAAAGTAACGCACCTCTGCAGAGTGTAAAAGGATGTGACATGTTACCCCTTGTTCCGGGAAGGAGCTGCGAACGCCGCAGGAAAGGCAACTCCATGAAGTTCTAGTCCTGTGAAGACCTGGCGGGTATATTCTTCGGAATTAAAAGCAACCTCTTGAAGAAAGATTTACCAAAACCTTGCATTAGCTTATGACTCTTTTGAGTCTAAAGCTGTAGTTAGTGCATCAAACTACCCTCTATATATCATGAACTTGCTGAGTAACGCTCGTTACTCATTCGTTCCCGTTTGACCCTCTGCTTAGAGTTGAAGCCTGATGGAAGTCGTCATCTTGAAGCATCATCATCAACAACGCTGATGGAGGTGAAGCTATCAAGGTGTAGGTGGAGTCCATTCTTGGATTAGCTGTTACAAGCCATAGATTAGGGCTGACATCAGCCGTAGTAGATTAAGTTCTGAGCTAGAGTAATTCTCCAGCATGGATCTTCGAATTGCTTCTTCCGATGTTCCATTTGTATGAGATCTTCTTTGATTCTTCAAGGAGATTCTCAAGATTTTGTAATGAAGTTTGTATTCTATAGCTTTGCCTCGTCCTGCTGTGTTTCTGTTGTACTACTCTGAGGGGTGTAATATTCACGGATAAGTCCTTCTGTGAGTATTATGTCATCGACTTGCACACTACACATGCAGTGGTGTGCTGGGTCACCACACAAACGTGGTCGGCTAAACTTTGGAAGGCCGAAGTGTGGAAGCGTCAAGGGCCAGGTGATGGAAAGTTTCCACTATGTGGGGTTCCAGAGACGGAGACCCATATTATGTTCACATGCCCCGCGGCCCGGTTCTGATGGAATTTCGTATATGAAGGGTTGGGCCCTGACTGGCGGGCCTCTAACCTTGGCGAATTCTTGGAAATCCAGGCAAAGAAGACCGGGAGGGGGCGCCGCCTCTTCTGGGTCATTTTTGCCGGGGTGACTTGGACTCTCTACGATTAGGAATAAGATGGTGATCGAGCGGTGGAACCCGCAAACGTGCGACTGATTCGATGTTCAAATGTCTTGCTTTTTTGCAGCAGTGGAACCCGCTAGACAGCGGGTCCGGGCTCAGCTGGATGACATTATCGTCCGTTTGGTGGTGGCTGCGCGACGGATCTCCACCCCCTCTTCGAGCTGAGCCTCGCCGTCGGAGGGGTCTTGGCGTCTCGGAGCCCTTCTACGCACCCTCCTCTCCTTTTCTTCTTTTCTTCTCGATATTTGGATCTTTGGGCTTACTTGTGCTGATGCCTCATCATAACTGTCTTTGTCTTTCCTTTATGCTGTTGACATTGTTGTATGAATTCGGATCGGTGGTTGCTTTATTTATAAAGCGGGGCGATAAGACTTTTTCGGTAAGTGTTAATATATATATATATTTAGTGTATAGATTCATCCATTTTAATATGAATATAAATTAAACTAAAATGTGTATCATGCCTTATAAAAGTGGACGGAGTGAGTAATAGAAAATAGTCATTGCACGTTAAGTCACACACGGAAAAGGAAAATAAAATATCAGAAAAATATAAAATATTTAGTAAAATTAACTACATACACATTACAGAAAAGAAGTGAATATTTGCAACTAGTAAATATTCGAAATGCGAACGAACGAATAAAACTTTAAGGCAAACATAAATTGCATATTTTGGTAGTATAAAATCTAGATCCAAAAGCTATGGTGAGCTAATGTGAGGCGATCCAACCCACCCGCCGCCAGGATCCTCGATCGCCACCGCCATTTTCTCCTCCTCCTCTCCATTCCTTCCTCCCTGGCCATGTGTCTTCCATCCGGGTGGCCCGTGGGTACAAGGACTGAGCGTCGCGGGAGTTCACGGAGCAGGGTCATGCTGCCGATGTCGCCGGCGTTGACCGCGGTGGCGGTGGGCCTCTTCCCAAAAGGGATGGGGACCTGTCGTGGTGGTGTCACGGCAGATGCCATAGGATGACTAAAGATGTGGGGACGAAGGACGCTGGAGGTGCTCGGGGAGGCATCACGCGACGAGTAGCCGCGTGAAGTAAGAACTAAACACTGCAAACAACACGATCTACCCAGGTTCAGGGCCCTCGTGAGGAGGTAAAACCCCTACTCCTGCCTTTCTCTATGTATTCTGGTGTCTCACCGAGTAGCCACAGTACAATGTTCTTGCTACCGAGTAGCCACTCTTCTCTCTTTGTGATGAACTAGGTCAAGAATCTAGGGTTTCCTGTGTCCCAGCATGCGATCCCTCACGCAGGAGGCGGCGGGGCACCTTATATACACGGTGCCCAGCCGGATACGTCCAAATACAGACAAGTGTCGACATAGTGTGCACATCGTCCTTCTTCCGAGTTCTCGCTGACAGCTTTGGTTCCTAATCTTGGCTGCATCCGGAAAGTCGTTGGGCAAAACCAAGGGGACACTCTGGTAACACTGTGCCAAACACAGAGTAGGGCCCCCTTATCCTGCGACCGCCTGCTTCCACACTGTCGCTGTCAGGCAGGCCGGTCCCAGATGAACAGTGGTTCGAACAGTGCCAAGTACGGACCCAGGATACGCGGGATCCTGTGTCAGAACGGCTCCTTTGACTTCTGGCCCGAGTAGGTTCCCGCCAGTTTTACTCGGGCCAACTCTTCTACTCGAATGGATAGAACTTGATTGATTCCTTCTTCTGGTCATCTTTCCGTAAGACCGAGTAGCAGTCGACCGGGTGGCAATTACCGGGTAGGCGGCTACTCGACCAAACTTCTCTTCTGACCTTTGCCTTTACCACTTGCCTTTACCCTACTCGGGGGTAACCCCCCGACAGCAGTCCCCGAAGCTGGTAGAGTCTTGCGAACTCGTTCACTAGGCTCTGCCAGCTTAAAACCAATCTTTGCAACACCGCCCTTGAACCTCAAGATGCCGAGTAAAACCTCCGAGTAGCACTTTGGAAAGTACCTTGGGTCTCCTCTCTTCCGAATAGGGCTAGTCTCCTTCTCTGCGTCCGAGTAAAAGGACTTAGAGAATTTCTCAAGCAGAGTCTCTGCAGCGCAGAGCACAATCCAGCCTTCCGTGCTGCAACTGGACACGTGTCAAGCATCCGCGACCCCGTCGTCTCGCTGCCCAGGACACGACGTGTCATGCGCCCAGTTTTCACGGAGTGGGCCCACCGGCTCGTCATGTCCCATCAAGCGCAGTAATAGCCCACGATCTGGTCGTGGGATCAATTGTGGCCGTTACGCGCGTGTTCCGCGCTTGTGTGCGTTTTTAACAGGCCACAGACCCCACCACACGAGAGTTATGGCCACGATCGATCCCACTACCCCGATGGTAACAGTAATCTGAGGAGAGGATATAAATACCCCCATCGGTAACTTCCTCTTCTCCTTCCTCCGTACTTTCCTCTTCGGCCTCTCTGTTTCTTCTCCGCCGCCGAGCTCTCCGCCGCCGCGCAACTCTTTGCGCCGCCGCGGATTCATTCTCTCCACCAGATTCTTCCAAACTTTCCACCACTTTCTCACTCGCTGCCATGGCTGCTCGCGTCGGCTGGGCTGGTTCTGATGTCACCGTCGACGATTGCTCCTGGCTCGTGAACACCCGGAGGGTTCCTCCTGGTGTTCAGTGCCGGCCGTCCGACGGCGAAATCGTTCCGGCCCCACGGGAGGGCGAGCACGTCGTCTTCCTCGCGCACTTCGCGCGAGGATTTGGCCTGCCAGCTTCCGATTTCCTCCGTTCTTTTCTGGATCACTTCGGTGTTCAGATGCATCATCTCCCCCCAAATGCCGTCGTCTTCCTCGCCTATCACACCGTGGTGTGCGAGGCCTTTCTTGGCGTCCGCCCCACGGTGCAGACGTGGTTGAATATCCCCGCCACGAAGGGGGGAAAGGTAACGGACCGCATCAATCTGCCTGCTTGGAGCAACCGAGCTCCATCCGGGAAGAATTGGAAGACGAAGCCCTCCAACGACCACAACGCAGTGCAGATGGAGGAGCGGCTCGCTCATCTAATCGGAGAGGGCCTCAAGAGCGATGATCCCGTCGCCTCCTGGATCCGGAACCGGGTGCTGCCTCTGCAGCAACGCTCCCACCCAATGTGCTACCTGGGAGGCCCCCGCGACTGCACTCGGACGACCACGTTCGAGCTCAGCAACGCGGACGTCGCCGCGCACGCAAGATCCATCCTGACCACAAGCCTTCGAGACAACTGGCAGTATGGGTTCATCCCATTCAGCCGCACGAAGCCGATTCCTCTGGTACGTTCTCCTTATTCTGCTTCCAATATATGCAATCCGAGTAGAGAGCCTTCTCTCCTTGCTGTGACTAGCAATCGCATTCTGCGCCGAGTAGAGCACTCTGCAGAACTGCTTAGGCTTGATATGCTTGATGTTTGCACGCCTTGTCGAGTGGCATACTTAGGAGAAACACTTAGGCTTAATGTGCTTGTTGTTTGCACGCCTTGCCGAGTAGGACACTTAGCAAATTTCCCTAGGCTTAGTGTGCTTTGTGTTTGCACGCCCATCCGGGCAGAATGCCTTCACGCTACTCAGCTAATTTGCGATGTTTCTCTGTCCTTCAGGTCCTTGACCGCCAGCTTGCTGAGAGCTGTGAGTGTTTCGAGGGCAACTGGTCATCTGACCGAGAAGAAGATGACCAGGCCTCCTTCGAGACCGCGGACAAGCTCGATCCTCCTGAAGCCGCCCAGGCGAGTGATCATCACGCGGAATCGTCTCTTCGTGACTGGTCCGAGGATGAAGGTGAAGGTAATTGAACTTATCCCTTCCGATCGCGAGCAGCGCAAACCAATTGCTTTCTGCTTCTGAATTGTTTTCTTCCTTTCTATTTCACAGATGGTGCTGATGCTGAGGACCAAGACCAGGATGAGGATGAGGACGAGGATGCCCAATTCGTCAAACCTCTTGCAGTTGCCGCTCCTGCCACCCGCAAACGGACAGGCAGTGGCGCCCAAGAGCCGCCCGCCAAGAAGAAGAAGCTGACCGAGAAGACGACCAAGAAGGTCGTGAAGAGAAAGAAGCCAGCGATTCC
This sequence comes from Alopecurus myosuroides, assembly GCA_028641055.1. Lineage (NCBI taxonomy): Eukaryota > Viridiplantae > Streptophyta > Magnoliopsida > Poales > Poaceae > Alopecurus > Alopecurus myosuroides. Next base: position 425,415,336 of record CM054060.1, read on the forward strand.
TTCCCGCCAGGGGTAAGTTCCTTCCCGGTTATACGCTTTGGTTCACTTCGTTCTTCTCGGTTGATTCCGAATCCTTTTGCCTCGCTGTTTCCTCTTGATTTCCTCTGCCCTCTTCTTATTTCTGAACATGATTTTCTCTTCAGAGCCCCCTTGGACGCGGACGCCGCTCTTGCGTCCACTGAGACCCAGAAGAAAGCCGCCATCGACGTTGACAAGCTTATTGACCTCGATGACGACGAGAACAACGCCGCCAACGCTCAATCAGAGGGCACCGATGCCCAGAAAGCCGAGCTGGAGCAGCAGTCCCGCGCAGATCAAGAAGCGTAGGATGCTGCTCACCAAGATAGACCTCCTTCTCCTCCGGCCAATACTGCCGAGGAGAACCAAGAACAAGACACCGAGATGCACCACGACGCCGCCCTTGAGCGGCAGGAAGAAGAAAGGGAGCAGCCAGCGACAGGGGCTGCTGAACAAGAAGATCCCGCGGCCCAGCCGCGGGTAGAAGAACCGGATGCCTCACAGCCAGATCCCGCTGCCGAGCAGCGGGTAGAAGACGCGACTGGGCAGTACCCTCTGAGCGACGCGCAACTAGTCGCCGCGCAGGGTAGCGCCCAGCCGGATGCCGCACCGGATAGCGCGCCCCTGGCGCCACCAACAGATCAAGGTAGCGCTCAGCCTGATTCCTCCTTGGTGCAGACAACCGAGGCTGCAGCCAACCCTCCGGCCAGGCCGGTTACAAGGAAGAGTGACCAAGATGCTGCAGAGAAGAAGGCAGCCGAGAAGAAAGCCGCCGAGAAGGAGAAAGCTAAGGAGAAGAAGACCGAGAAGCAGAAAACCGAGAAGCCAGTCGCCGCGAAGCCAACTGCCCAGAAGGAGAAGACGAAGAAGCGGGCTGCCGACATGCCGCCGCCAACATCAACTGGCCAGTCCAGTCAGCTGGTTATTCGCGATCCTAGCGCGGTTGCTGCCGCCGCCGCTGCAGCTGATCAGCCCTGCTACCCTGACTACATGGTGAAGGTTAGCCAGCAGCACCAGGTCGGCCTTTCCCCCAAGGACCGGAATCTTGCTCTTCAGAAAGGGAGGAAAGCCGTGGCAGTGGACTCCAGGCCCCCGGCCCTAAATCAAGACAAGTCCATCTCCATTGCTTCCCGCGGAGTTCAGGACCAGGCGATAACGTCCCAGAGCCTCGAGCAAGTACTCGACTTGATCGGCTTCATCGATGCCAAGTGGGACAGCAAAGTTCTCGGCAACACCAATTGGAACGGCACCGATCTGGGCGACATCGACCATATGCGTGTCGATTGGAACAAAGTGGACTTGGGTTACAAACCCATGACTGTCTCAACCACCTCTGCTACACTTGCTGCCAAGATGTTTGTCCACCGCAAGAACGCCGAAGACCTCGAGCAATCCTACACGGTAAGTTCCTACTCATCCTCTCCGAGTTGCATTTTCACTTCTTTTCTACTCTTCTTCTTTTCCTTATCCATCACCCAGTCCCCGAGATTCTGGCCGAGTAGGCGGACACTCTCCCGAGTAGCCGCCTTCTCGGGTTGAATCTCAAGTACTTTGCCTGATTCTTGTTTCTTTTGCTTCTCAGAATAGCGTACTGAAGCGGACCGACTTGCATCGTCGGCTACTCTGGAACCATGCTATTGCCAAGAGACGCATTGCCGCCTTGGAAAAAGAGAAGATAGTTGCCGAGGACGCTGATAAAGAAGTGATGAATAGCACCCTGAGGCTTTCTGAAGTTGAAGGTACGCTTTTAGCTACGCGGTTCTTGCGTTTGGTGTTTACGCCCGCTTCGGCTTTTTGCGCTAACCAATTTTTACTCTGCATGGAAGTTGAAGGCCCTGGCTGACGAGCACCAGAACTGCCGTGCCTTCGTTGAGAACGGCCAGGCCACCATCAAGAGATTGGAGGGTATGTTGCCGTTTACTCGGCTTTTCCTGTGTTTCTTTCTTTCGCTTCTCTGCTAACCGTGCTTTGCCTTCCGCAGAAGATCATAAGAAATTCGCTGAGGAGCATCAAGACTGCCTCAAATCTGCTGAGGTGCAGCAGCAGTTGTCCAGCCAGGCTGTCGAGCTGGTGAAAGAGCACACTACTGAGATGGAGAAGCTCCAAGTCCAGCTGCAGACTGCGCTCCAGGATGCTATCAACCTTGGTGCCGAAAGGGATAGAGTAATCGCCGAGAAGGCAAAGAGCGAAGCAGCAGCCAAGGCCAGGGAGAGAACCCTCGAACAGGAGTGTGAGGTGCTGAAGAAGAGCAACGCTGGGCTCTTCACTCAGCTAGAGGAGCTCCGCTTGATCGAAGAGAAACATCTATCCAACGGGGAAACATGGAAGACCCAGCTGTTAGGGCTGCGCCATGATTTGAACAGTAAGTGCTCCCTTTTCTCTGCTTCTCTGCTACTCGGCTGCGCCTTTCTTCTCTGCTTCTCGTTTCACGCTTCCACTCTGTTATTGTTTCTGATCTTCTCGATAGCTCTTGCAGGAATCTTTCCCGACCTTGAATCTTCTTGCGTGCCCGCCCTGGAAAAGGTCCGAGCAGCTCGTGTTGAGAAGGGCGAGCCTTTGGACACCAGAGCAGAAATCGAGGAAAGTATCCTGATTATGCAGGGTCAGTGTCCGCGGCTAGCGGGCGTGGGCACCGAGCTGGTGCGCGTCGCCTTCCAGATCCACAACTTCTTCTGGCCTGATGACTCTGCGCCGACAACAATCTCCGAACTTGCCTTGAAGTTGCAGCGCGTGAAAGCCGAACTGAAGAAATGGCGCGCCTCGGGAGCTCGGGCAGGTGCGGACATGATGCTGCTCTTCGTCACCACCTGGTACGAAAACCTCAATATGCAGATTATCCGCGAGATGCGCCGAGACTCCAAGTGGGAGAAGGACCCCGACTGCGTGGCTATTCGCCAGCTGGTTGCTCACGAGGTCGCCCAGTATGCTGACACTGCGACCTTCATCGACGGCCTCACCGAGCCCGACACCGAGGTGGACGAGGGCAAGGAGGAGGATGAAGACGAGGAGACGGACACCGATGAGCCGGAGCTGAGCTACTTCGACTCTCCTGCTGGCAAGGACGGGAAAGGGAAGGCCGCGGTCGTCGCGGGTAGTGATGAGGAGGACGAGAACGTGGATATGTCGATCGACACCTCCGCGCTCGAGTTCGGCACCTCGTCAGGAGCTGCCCTTGACGACACCGTCAGCTTTCGCGCCCAAGCCACCGAGCCCGACGCCGAGCTAACGAAGACCGTCCCCGTCAACCTGGAAGCGGATGCGACCAAGGCCAGCACCGAGGACGAAACCGCGAAGACTGTCGACGCCAGCTCGGAGGCGGACGCGACCAAGGCCACTACTGAAGATGAAGCAACCAAGGCTAGCACCGAGAACGCCGCCTCGACCTGAACTTTTCCTGCAATCTCATTGCTCAAACCCTTATCAGATCCCCGGGATGCCGGGTGCAGATGTATCAGACTATTTATGCCGTTGCTACTCATTTTTATTCACACTTGTTGTTTTTGACTTAATCAAGTTGTTCAGCCTGGGCTCGATGCCGGGTTGCATTATCATGCGAGTCCCCGAGTTGCATTTCTTATTCACTCTCTCTTTTCGTCTCAGCTCTACCCGCAACTTGTTGCTTTTTTGGTATTCGAGTCACAAGGGTTAAAGAGCAGAGCTGCAAATACTTAGCCGCTTAGAAACAATCATTGTAACGCAGCCCACCACTTAGCCGAAAAGATAAGACAAAGAACAGTAGTAAAAGCACCCTACTCGGTTCCTGCACTCTTCCTTTCCTTAGTAATTTTTCTTGTGCTCATGGACCTTTTGCTTGTTCTCTTGCTTGCCATGAAGCCGGGTTTCGGACAGCAGCAAAGTCGAAGAGTTGGCATGTAGGTTTAAACACAGTACTCAATGTACCTTTGAATTTTGAAGTAGAGCAACCGAATAGGCAAAAGGTAAAGCCGAGTAGAAACACTTAGAGCAATTTTGGACGAGGGCAGTCCCCGAGTTCAATTTCAGATTGCATAATAGAATTTCAACTCGGATAAGAGGGTACATACACATCTTTGCTCACGAATGGAAACGATGGAGTAGAGCTACATTCCAAGGGCGCTTGGTTTCCTCTCCAGCTTTATCTGCCCTGTTCGCCTGTGGTGGGCGCGCATCTATAATATAGTATGCATCATTGTGTAGCGCTTTGCTCACAATGAAAGGCCCTTCCCATGGAGGAGACAACTTGTGCATCCCGGCTGTGCGCTGCACAAGCCTAAGGACCATGTCTCCTTCTCGGAAAACCCTTGGGTTCACCTTTCGGCTATGATAACGCCGCAGGTTTTGCTGGTAGACAGCCGAACGTGACAGAGTCAGCTCTCTTGCTTCTTCAAGCAGGTCAACGTCGTCTTCTCGAGCTTCTCTCGCCTCCACCTCAGTGTATAGGGTTACTCGGGGGGAGTCATGCTCTAGGTCTATTGGCAACACGGCCTCAGCCCCGTATACCAAGAAGAATGGCGTGTAGCCGGTTGATCGGTTAGGGGTAGTCCTTAGACTCCACAACATCGCTGGCAACTCGTCTAGCCAACACCCAGGTGTTTTCAGCAGTGGCTCAATCAGCCTTGGCTTTATGCCAGCTAGCACCATGCCATTTGCTCTTTCAACTTGCCCATTGGAAGCGGGATGCGCGACTGACGCAACGTCTAGTCGGATATGCTTATCTCTGCAGAACCGCACCATTGCTCCCTCTGCGAAGTTTGTGCCGTTGTCGGTGATGATACTGTGCGGGTAGCCATATCTCAGGATCACATCCTTCAAGAATTTCACAGATGTGGCCCCATCGCACTTCCGAATAGGCTTCACTTCAATCCACTTGGTGAATTTGTCCACCATGACCAGGATGTGAGTCATGTTGCCTCTAGCCGGCTGGAAGGGTCCGACCATGTCCAAACACCAAACAGCAAATGGCCAAGTGATAGGAATTGTCTTCAGCTCGGAAGCAGGCATGTGAATCTTACTCGCGAACATCTGGCAGCCATTGCACTTCCTCACGATGTCTTCAGCTTGCTGCAGAGCTGTGAGCCAGTAGAAGCCATGCCGAAAAGCTTTCTTGACCAATGCCCGAGAAGAGGCGTGGTGCCCGCACTCTCCCTGGTGTATCTCTACCAGAATCTCTTCCCCCTCTTCTGGTTCTACGCAGCGTTGCAGCACGCCGGTGGCACTCCTCTTGTGCAGCACATCTCGGAATATAGTGTAGCCCTTGGATCTTCTCTGAATCTGTCTTGCGGCCACCTCATCTTCTGGCAGAGTATCGTCCCTTAGAAAGGATAATATAGGCATGGCCCAACTCGGTGTCTCTCGTGTGGGAAACACTGGTTCGTCCACTTCCATTGGGACAGGTACCTCTGGTTGCTCCTTAGGGTTGGGAGCACTTCTCTGGAGCCCTGATCGATTGGCAAGGACTTCCTCAATGAATGCGACAGTCCCCGGGTTAAGGACAGCAGTCCCCGAGTATGGATTGGCAGTCCCCGAGTCAGGAATGGCAGTCCCCGAGTAGGGAGCGGCAGTCCCCGAGTAAGGAACGACAGTCCCCGAGTAGGGAGCGGCAGTCCCCGAGTAGGGAACGACAGTCCCCGAGTAGGGAGCGGCAGTCCCCAAGTAGGGAACGACATTTCCCGAGTAGAGGACGACAGTCCCCGAGTCGGGAGTGGCAGTCCCCGGGTTTCCTGTAGCATTCTCCCAGTCAATGTCCATGGGATCAGATTCCTCATTTGGCAGAGAAGGAACAAATATGGACTCCGAGTTGGGAGAGGGCTTGATGGATGGCTTCCTTAAGTGCTCCAAGGCAACTCCTGCCGGGATGGATTGCCGAGAAGATCCCAACTTGGACAGCTCATCTGCCGCTTCGTTCTCTGCTCGGTGAATGTGCTAGAACTTGCAGCCTTCGAAGAATCCAGTCATGGACTGTACCAGGAATCGATAGGATGCCATGTTGGCGTCTAGAGCATCCCAAGTGCCAGAGACTTGCTGCACCACCAGATCTGAATCGCCATAGCATATAATGCGCTGCACGCCAACCTCCTTGGCTACCCGCAAGCCATGCACCACTGCCTCGTACTCTGCTACGTTGTTGGACGCCTTGAAATGAATCTGCAGCACATACTTGAGTTGGTCTCGCTTGGGTGACGTCAGCACTACGCCAGCACCAAGGCCTTCCTTCACCTTCGAGCCATCAAAGTGCATCTTCCAGTAATTAGAAACTGGAGCAGGAGGTTCATACTACACCTCGGCCCAATCCACCAGGAATTCCGCCAGAATCTGAGACTTGATAGCTTCTCTTCTCGCATACGCGGGCGCGTACCACTAGTGGAAACAGGGCCTTTTGTCCCGGGTCGTAAGGGCCATTTGTCCCGGTTGCGCAACCGGGATGGGCTAGCCGGGACAAATGGCCCTCCCCATTGGTCCCGGTTGTGCCAGGACCCGGGATGGTAAGGCTGGCCCACGTGGCGACTCTGGGCCAGGGACCGCGAGGGAGTTCGTCCCGGTTCGTTTTAGGGACCGGGATGGATGCCTTCTTAAAAAAAGAATAAAGTCCGCCCATTTTCCCTGCCGCGGCAGGTTTTTTTTGTTCGTTTTTTTCTCCTGCCTCGCAATCGCCAACCGGCCTCCCCTTCCCCAACCGCTCCAGGCCCACGTCTTTAATTAAGCCCACTGACACATTTTTTAGTCAAAAAGGCCCACTGGCCCGCGTCTTTTATTATGGACAGTCAACGGTTCGAAGGGCCCACTGGCCCGCGTCTGTTATTATGGCCAGTCAACAGGGGCCACTGGCCAGCGGCCTGGTGGCTGGTTCGCCTGGTCCCTTAAACTAAGACCGAAGGACGGTCAAAGGGCCGTTGTCCGCCTCGTCTTCCCGCCCCGCCTCGGCTTCCCGCGCCCCACTCCCCACGCGCCACGCCTCGGCTCCCCGCATTCATGGCCGTCTGCAACCGCCGCCACGTTCAGGCCGCCGGTTGGCATGCCAGCCCACCCCGGGTCCTTTTTAAAGGCCCCCCGCCGCCCGTACAACCCACCCACCCCGGACGCGTCCCTGGCAAAGCAACCCTAGCCGCCACCATGTCCCGCTGGTTCTCGAACTCCGGCAAGCGCCCAAGGAACGACGACGGAGGCTCGTCGAGCGGCGCCGGCCGCATCCCACCCCCGCCGGCGGAGGCCTTCGGCTACGGCCCTGGAGGTGTCCGCCTCGGCGGGGCGCCGCGCGTCCCCGCGCCACCTCCGGCGGCCCGCCCGCCGCCCCGCGCCGCGCCCCCGGGCAAGCGGTTCCGCCGGTACGTCCGGGTGGACGAGGCGGAGTGGCACTGGAACAATGCCACTCCGGTGTTCTACTCCGACGTGCACCTCCCGGACGGCTGGCACCTGAACCCCCAGCGGATCCCAGTGCCGCCGGCCCCGACCGGCGCGGCGCTGCTCGAGGAGATCGACCGCCGGCGCGAGCTCCTGCCGGCCCCCGTCCACAGGGAGCGGATGTACGCGCGCGGCTCCCCCTACTGGGCCGCCTGGCTCGAGCAGGAGCACGAGCAGCGCCGCCGCTCCTTCATCCCCGCCCCCCTCGAGGCCAACGTGGACGACTACCCCCCGCCAGCGCCCGGCCGGGAGAGGGAGCTATGGCTCCTCGTGGACGAGCCGGAGGACTTCTCCGGGGAGGAGGACCCCGAGCTCCGGGCCGCCATGGAGGAGGCCTGCGAGGCCTCCCGCCGCTCCCTCATCGACGACGAGATCAAGAGGTGGAAGCGTGTCGTGGCCACCGCCGCCGCCGACGCTGCCGCCATGCCGCCGCCGCCGCCACCCCCTAACGAGCCTGCCATCCCCTGGTGGCAGGCGATGAACGCCGAGCTGGAGGCGTCCGAGGACATGCCGGAGCCGCAGCCGCTCCCACCAGGCCTAGAGTATGGCATGACCTGGGCCTGGACCGGCGGCGTTTGGGCGCCGGGGTCGCCGGAGCAGGAGGAGGAGCTGCCCCCGCTGCCGCCGCTGCCGCAGGAGGTGCTGCCCCCGCCGCCGCCGTACGCGCCCCCGATGCCCCCGATGTCTCCACCCCCGGCGAGCCCGGCCCAGCCGCCTGCCCACCTGTGGCAGCCACCCGCCTATGTAAGCCTCTCCGACGACGAGGACGACTAGATCGGCGCCGGCCGCCTGTTCTATATAGACAACGCCCCTAGCTACCCCCCCAAGAAACGGCCGGCCGCCTGTGGCCGCGCCGCCGCCCCTTATGCAAGTACGGCCGGCCGCCTGTGGCCGCGCCGCCCCTATGTAAGCAAGGCCCCTGGCCTTATTTTAATATAAGTTGTGTTCCCCTAATCTACTGTGTCCCTAGTCCATCCCCGCCGGCGGAACACCGGCGGATCTGTCCACTCGTTCCCGCCGCCGGCAGGGCTTCGCCCAGCCATATCCACTCGTATCCGCCCCTGGGGTGTCCGCTCGGCCTGGAGAGAGGGCCGCGCTTTTTATACACTTGGGCCTTTAGTCCCGGCCCGTGCCACCAACCGGGACTAGAGCCCCTTTGGTCCCGGTTGGTACCACGGCCCGGGACCAAAAACAAATTTCGAATTTCGGTGGCACCCCTGCGCGCCCAAAATTTTTTAGCGCCAAAATTTGAAAAGTGTTAAGTTTGCACATTAACAACTTTTATATACTTCCAAATTTGACAAAAATTCCAACATGAAAAATGCTAGAATTTGCAAAACTAATTTAAATCCATTTTTCGTTTAACTAAATAATTATTCTAACTATTGAAACTATTAATTATTTTTTCATTTGTATATAATTTGAATATAAATTATGGAAGTTATGGATGTAGCCTCTTTCTTGAGCAGCTGCACAGAAGTGCTTAGAATCCACAAACTCCGGCTCTGTGTCATACAAATTTCTGGAAATTTCCACCCATACACTTTTTGGAGCTAGGGCCTCATTTTCATAGTAGAAGTAGGGTGGCTTGTTCATCCTCTAGAGTCGATGTCAGTCCTGGCTGCTTGTCCATCCTCTAGAGTCTGCTCTGCTCTGCTCTACTGCTCCTTGCGGCTCAGGTTGGTAACGGTCCATGTTTGCGTATGCTTTGTGAACTTATGGTTTGATTTGAGAATTTCAAAACTTTGATTTGATAATCTTTTGGCCGGAAGCACCTAGCAATATCTTTTAAACCTTGTTTCTCTCCATATGCTATTTGTACTTCTCATCGGCTCTAATGTTTCTCTACCTGATTCTACTTCTCCTCTGCCTAGTTTACAGATGTTTGCTCTTTTCTGTAGATGTTTCTACACTGTAAAATAGGCATGTCCTGCGAAACATGCAGACAAGGCGCTGAGCACCACTACTGGGACATCTTGGACGATCAAGGCAAAGGTTTTTTCAAGATTATGCAATTCTATCATTAGTGAGAGACTTCACGTCGGCAATCTCAATTAAAGTGCCAGTTTGTGTCTGATCCCACCAACCCCTCAGAATCCTCCTATTAACGCCCAGGAAGCATAGCAGATTGACACATAGATTCTTTGTCACGTGCATCACGTCGATCGAAGACCGGACATCTAAAACTTTCCAATAGGGTAGCTCCCAATAGTCGAAGATGGTGACCCTGCCAATATGTATAGCTGATCTTCAACAGTGGTGTCATTTATAAGACGTGTTTGCAACCAACTTCCGAAAGTCTCCATGTGTTCGCGTTTAATCCATGAGTCATCCTTCCCCGGGTTTGCAGACCGTACAATATTCTTGTGTTCCTCGACATACGTAGCCATGAACAAAGAATTTTGTAGAACTGTGTAGTGTGCTTTGGTCAAAGAATGCCCGTCCCTAGGTATCATTGTTTTCTTTCCCAGCGTTCCTTTTCCCCTCAGTCTCCCCTCATGCCGCGATTCAGGAACACCAATTGTCTTAAGGTCAGGAATAAAGTCAACACAGAACCCAATGACCTCCTCTGTTCCATAGCCCTTCGAGATGCTTCCTTCTGGCCTAGCACGGGTATGACCGGAAATGTTACTAAGAGCTGGCCAATCATTGATGGTCACGAAAAGCAACGCCCGTAGGTCAAATGGCTTTTGTTCGTTCTCATCCCACACACGTACACCTGGTTTGCCCCACAGTTCTAAGAGTTCTTCCACTAATGGCCTTAGATACACATCAATGTCGTTGCCAGGTTGCCTCGGGCCTTGGATGAGAACTGGCATCATAATGAACTTGCGCTTCATGCACAACCAAGGAGGAAGGTTGTACATACATAGAGTTACAGGCCAAGTGCTATGACTGGAGCTCTGCTCCCCAAAAGGATTAAAGCCATCTGTACTTAGACCAAACCATAAGTTTCTCGCCTCTCCTGCAAAGTCTGGAAAGTCTCTCTCGATCTTTCTCCACTGCGATCCATCGGCGGGGTGCCTCAACTTTTCATCTTTCTTACGGTCTTCTTGGTGCCATCGCAACAACCTAGCATGCTCTTTGTTTCTAAACAGACGTTTCAGCCGTGGTATTATAGGAGCATACCACATCACCTTAGCAGGAACCCTCTTACGGGGGGGCTCGCCGTCAACATCACCAGGATCATCTGCTCTGATCTTATACCGCAGTGCAGTGCATATCGGACATTCATCCAAATTCTCGTACTTCTCACCGCGGAAGAGAATGCAGTCATTAATGCATGCATGTATCTTCTGCACATCTAATCCTAGAGGGCAGAGAGCTTTCTTTGCTTCGTACGTACTCTCAGGCAATTCGTTATCCTTTGGAAGTTTTGGCTTCATTAGTTGAAGTAAAGTCTCAAATGCCTTGTCAGTCACACCGTTTTGTGCCTTCCATTTCAGCAACTCCAGTGTGGTACCGAGCTTTGTGCTACCATCTTCGCAATTTGGGTATAACAATTTTTTGTGATCCTGTAACATGTTGTCCAGTTTCAACCTCTCCAATCTATTTTCACAGTCTTCCCTTGCATCAGCAATAACTCGGCCAAGATCATCATCGGGCTCTTCTGATGCCTGTTCTTGATCACCTCCTTCTTCTGCATTCTCTTCCATTGCAGTATCGTCGTATTCAGGGAACAAAGGATCTTCTTCTTCTTCTTCATCGTCTTCCATCACAACCCCTCTTTCTCCATGCTTGGTCCAGCAATTATAGCTGGGCATGAAACCTCTCCGAAGTAGATGGCCGTGAAGGATTCTTTCGGAAGAATGTTCTCTGACGTTCCGACAATCAACACATGGGCAACACATGAAGCCATTATCTTTGTTCGCCTGAGCTACAGCAAGAAATGCATTCAGGCCTGCCATATACTCGGAGGTGCGTCGGTCACCGTACATCCATCGCTGCCGTGCATCCATCTGCATCATATAATTAAGTTTATCAAAATACATATTAATACAGAGATAACCACAGTACATCGACAAATAATACTTTTTTATGTATCAGTTACAGATGAAAAAGATAATTTGTTAACCTCGGTCGAAGAAACCATTTTCAGTGAGCTTGTGTGCGTCTCGGGAATTTCGTCGAACACCTCGTGTGCATAGTAAAAAAAACAGCAACACCACACTCTCTCACACCTCCAAGCAAAAAAAAAAGATGGAAGGAGGGGGGGCTGGGGCAGTATATATAGGGGAAGGGGGCATTGGTCCCGGTTCGTGGACTGAACCGGGACAACAGGTCATGCGCGTGCCACGTGGCTTGTGGCTAGGCATTGGTCCCGGTCCGTGGCACGAGCCGGGACCGATATGCCCCCCACGAACCGGGACCAATGCGCCCAGGCGATTCCTGTTGCCCCGGGCGCACGAACCGGGACCAATGCAGGGCATTTGTCCCGGATTTGGTTGCAACCGGGACAGCTGCCCCCCGGCCCCCTGGACGAGAGGGGTTGTTTCCACTAGTGTACGCGGCCAGCTCAATCGCCCACTTGGCTACTCTGCCACTCGCCTCCTTGTTGCCCATGATATCCGAGATGGGAGCAGAACTCACAACAGTGATAGGATGCTCCTGGAAATAGTGCTTCAGCTTCCTGGCGCCCAGGTACACGCCATAGGTCATCTTCTGGTAGTGCGGGTAGTTTTGCTTGGAGCTGGACATCACTTCACTGAGATAGTACACTGGGCGCTGCACACTCTTGCCTTCTTCTTCTCGTTCCACCACAATCACCACACTGACTACTCGGTTAGTGGCAGCAATGTACAGCAGCATTGGCTCCTTGGGTAGCGGACTAGCCAAGATGGGAGCGCTAGCCAGCATTGCTTTCAGCTCGTTGAATGCCACATCCGCTTGCGGAGTCCAGACAAACTTGTCACTTTTCTTCATCAGCTGGTATAGAGGCAGGGCCTTCTCGCCCATTCGGCCCAGAAAACGGCTCAGAGATGCCAAGCAACCAGTAAACTTCTGTACATCCTTCAGGGATCTCGGCAAAGACATGCTCTCAATAGCTTTTATCTTTGAAGGATTGGCTTCGATGCCCCGACTAGACACCAGGAAGCCGAGTAGCTTGCCAGCCGGGACACCAAAGGTGCATTTACTCGGATTCAGCTTCATTTTGTACTTGCGTAGGTTAGCAAAGGTTTCCTCCAGGTCGGCAAGCAGAGTATGTGTTTTATTCGTTTTGATGACAATGTCATCTACGTACACTGTCGAGACATCGTAGTAGTTTTCATAGACTGGGGTGCCATGAGACTACGGTAGAGACGTGGGGTAACGGAATGGCGTAGTAACACAGAACACGGGATTTTACCCAGGTTCGGTACGTCGCGACAGTACGGCGTACCTACTCCTGCCTTTCTCACTATAAGGGACTAAAGCCCGTAATTCTGGGTTACAGTGTGAGGGAATAGATCTAGCTTTGCTCGGCGAGGATCAGCTTCTCGGCGAGATAACCTAGAACTTAGAGCTTATTCAACTTAGAACTTATGAAATCTATCCTCTGTCCGGCTTTATATAATAGCCGGACTAGGTCTTACAGATTAGGAAACCTAGAAGGCTACGTTTAACTTGTAACTTGGACGGTAAGAAACCCGTCTTCTCCTCCAAGCCAGATCACGCGGGCCGTGATCCGGGTTCTTCTAGAATCCGGCTTCTGCGCGTCGGCCTACTGGGCCGCCCAATGGACCTAAGCCCATTACCACTTGGGCCACCCTGGTAGTCCGGCACTTTGTCTACCATCTTCTATACCCCTATTCGGTATATATCCGACAGTAGCCCCCAGGAAGGATCAAAACTCTGAAACTCCGCTTTTCGTCAAATACATTTTGTCCGGGAAACTTGATTCAGCAGTCTTGATTCTTTCTTCTTTTCCTTTCAAAGGAGATGGTAACATAAAACTCGGAACTATGAAAATCCGGCTTTTCTTCTCGCGATCCTTCGCGGAAAAGGAACACGTGACATCAGCGCTTTAATCATGCTGACGTAAGCGCCGCTTGGTTTCACGCGGGAAACCCTGCAACGTATCTCTGACAGATTCTCACGAGAAACGAGGAGATAGCCATCATTCCTCTGTCGTTCCGTTTCCCGGATTTTCCGGCGAGCGACACGCGTCGAACATCCAACGGTCAAAAGAGCCGTTGGCACGTATCTAAACGATTTCCAGCTATAAATAGCCGTCCTCGAGCCCATCGGCAATCTTCTTCACTTCCCTCACTGCCTTCACCATTGGTGCGAACGCAAGCTCGAGAGCGAAAGCTAGTCCCTGCCCCGACGAGCCCTTGCTACGCCGGAGCGCACCAGCACCACCAAGCACGATGGCGTCCCCGAAATCATCACCGGCCCGCGCCTCCATCGACGAACTTCTGGGCGATCTAGATCCCCAAGTTGGGTCGCCCAAGCACGCCGGCGGCGAGCCAGAGAAGAACATGGCGTCCGCGGCGGGCGGCGGAGGAAATGCTTCCGCCGCCGCAGATGTTGCGGGGTCCAGCACCAAATCGACTCCACCGTTCGCTCCCGAAACGGTGGAGGAGAAAGTAGAGCTCCTTGACGAGCAGCTCGCCGCCGCGAGGGCCGCGTCCGCTGCCGCCGCCGGTGGAGACGAAGAAGAGGAAACTGCAGGCAACTGGAGTGCCTGCAGTATTCCTCCGGCTCTTCTTCCTAACTTGGAGAAGGAGGGCCTGGTGCTGAAGAAGAAGTGGCGGGTCCCAGAGGAAGAGACCGAGCCTACGCCCCAGGAGAACGAAAGAGTGCTCCTTACCTCCCACCTTCTGCGAGGTATGGGGCTTCCACCCTCTTCCTTTTTTCTCCAGGTTTTATCCCACTATAACATCCAACCACATAATCTCCCTCCCAACTCTATTCTATACATGGCCGGCTTTCAGGCCTTGTTTGAGGGTTACCTAGGAATAGAGCCTAGGTTAGATTTCTGGATGTATTGTTTTGGGGTAAAACGCAACTCTGTGGAGGGTGCTCTCCCCACTTGCGGGACCATTTCCTTTACTCTTCGGAGATTCCGAGAGGATTGGTTCCCCAAGATTAAAACTTCCGAGTCCGTCAAATTTTGGACGGGCTCTTTCTTCTATCACCCCGACGTGCCCTTTCCTAAAAAGGCCGTCGGGGTTCCACCTTTTGTAAACTCCGCCGCCGTTCCCCAGGATAACTGGGTGACAGAGGCCGTCCAGGTTCTGCCTCCTGATCTACTAAGGATCAAGAGGCGCATCGCCAAGCTCACCTCCTCAAAGCCACCTTTGACCGGTATGGACACGGTCATCTGCTGGCTGAACAGGCGGATCCAGCCGTTGGCGAACCATGAAGGCCGCCTTTTGTGCGAGTACTCGGGGGCCAAAGATCCTATGCGGACAACCGACAAGGATTGGGCCCCGAAAGAGCTTAAGCGGCGCATCAATCAATTGGTCGCATCACGCGACCAGTACGCGGAGAGTCGGCCAATGTACACGGCTACCAACCCCGCTCCCAAGGTAAAGTTTCCGTCATTTGGGTACAACTTCAATTCTTGGATAATCTACCTTTTGGTTTTGATTAGTTTTTTCCGACAGCTTGCGGATCTTCCAGACTCGGAGTTAGCCTCCGAGGCTGAGCTGGACGCGCTGCGCATCGCTACTACTGGTGGCCGCAAGCGTAAGAAGATAGTTTCCTCTGAGGAAATTATCGATCTTGACGGAATCCCCGTCGCCACGTCCAGGTTAGTTCTTCTGGATTTTTCTTTCATGGGAGCTTTTTTCATCCATCTTCGGTGTTTTGACTTTTATCCGGATTTTGGTTTTTAGCTTGCCCCCCTCCACCTTGAAGCCGAGGAAGTTGAAGAAGCTCAAAGCTGCTTCCAACCGAGGCAGCCAACCATCTCCCGCCGTCGCCCCGGATACGCCGCAGTCAATGGCGGAAGAACTTACTGCCACCACCACCACCACCAAGCCCCCAGAGCCCAGCCAGCCCGTTGTGTCCGAGTCGGACACGAGGGAAAGGGCGGCCCCGAAAGTGGGGGAATCTTCTCGGACTTTTGACGAGGAAATCCCCACCTTCGACAAGGATTTCAAGGCGATCAATGAAGGCTTGGACGCAGCCGGGAACCATTTTGCAGAATACGCAAAAGGATTCCAAGAAAACTTGGCAGGTTTGCAGCGTTTGAGCCAGGTATGTAACTCTAGCCCCCAAGCATTAAACAAAATGCGTGCTTTTTTGCTTTGATGTTTTTATTAACCATACTTTTCCTTGCTGTGTTTCAGCAAACCTCCGAGGCCATAAACCTTGAAGTTTTCAGGAAGCTCACTATCAAGAATAAAGAAGTTCGAAGTCTTCTTTCTATTCTTGAGGAGAGAGAGGCGGAGCTGGAATCATCTCAGCTCGCTTTGACGGAAACGAAAGGTAGGCTTTTTCGCTTTGAAATTTCCGATTTAAGATTTTGTTGTGGTTTTCTTCATCGAGGAAATTGATCAACTCGGATTTGCCCTTTGTTTTTTCAGCTGCTTTAGCTGAAGCTAAACAAGCAGCGGAAGATTCCGGCAACGCCGAGATTCTCCGCAATGAGAATTTTGAGCTTCACAAGAATCTTGTGAAGGCTCAAAAAGACCTGGAAGCCAGCAATCTGGCCCTTGGAGTGGCTAACTCCAAGGCTTCCGAGCAGGCGGAGAAAGACAAATCCACCATCCAGGATTTGACTGAAGCTCTGAACCTTCGCCTGGAGGAAGTTTCCGAGATCGATAAACTCATCGGTAAATTTTTACCCTTGTCTTCATATTTCCATGTTTTGCTTTCTCTGTTTGTCTCCTTAACCCTTTTGTATGCTTTATCGGATCAAACAGGAGACACCCCAGATGGCGCTCGGGCTGCAGGCATCCGAGCTTTCGGGGAAACATGGAACTTGATGAAGGCTGCTGCAACGCAGTTGGTAGGCAAGTTTCTTCCCGAAAAATCTGGGGAGTGCTCGGAAGTTGAAAAACTTCCGGGTATCATCATGGAGGTGGCGGAGTCCAAGGAGTCCGTTCTCCGCTCCGCTGCACGGGGTGGTGCGCGCATGGCCTTAGGCCTTATGCGCATGCACTACCCTAGTGCCAAATCCTGGCGTGTGGCCACCGGTGTCCCTCAGGGATACACGGATGCGCAACGATCCACCATCTTTGGTGAAGTTAAGGGCCACGCCACCCAGATTGCCGCCATGGTAAATGTCGGCGTCCACTATCCAGAAGAAGAAGCTCCTCCGATTCCCGATGAAGAAAGCAGCGAGGAGGAGTCGGATTCTTGAAGGGTTTACCTGGAACCTGGATAGAAGATGTAGACAATAGGAGCATTACTGTTCTTTCATTTGTAATCCAAAATGTAATGCTTCTTATGTATTAATGAAAATTCCGCCTTTTGCAGTTTAAACTATGAAATTACTTTGCAAGTTGTTTGAATTTTACCATTCCTTTATCTTCTAAGTTCTCTGGTGTATATGCTTTAACTGTCCTTAGTGTTTGAAATGGCTCAAATAGCATTATGAATCGTTATGCCGAGTAACTGGGGACGAACCAAGCAGTTTTGAAACTCGAAAACATGAATCGTGCTAAAGGCATTTTTACTAACTAGTTCCAGTAACCCAGCATACGCACGATCAGATAAGACTTAGAGAAACAAGGAAAGTTTTAAGTGAAACTTGGGCACGCAGGCAATTCAAGTTTCCTTTAGCCGTTAAAAGGCTGAAAAATCATTCAGTTATGTAACGCCGAGTACGCAAGCACAATTCGGGTTAACATTGAGAAATTTGTAAGATCATTGGGAAATAGATGAGGCGGAAACACTTTGCACTTATAAGAAATATGGATAACAGCATTCCGACAACTTTATTTCATGATCTCAAAAGATGTTTACATAGATTTGAACTAAGTACAGAAGGGGACATAACTTGTAAGGCGCTTCCAAGCTTCTGTAATCCACTTGACTTTGTCGAATTTCTCCAGCAACTTGTAGATTTCAAGGGTTTTAGCCCCCAGCCGATTAATAGATCTTTTCACGGCTGTGGCATAACCCAGCAATTCTTGAACACCTTTTCCATGCGTAGGATTTGAAATGTCCGAGATTACTTTGATCTTTTCCGAGTTTGTTTCTTTTCCTCTATGAGAAGTGATGAAACCCGGAAGTTTACTTGAGGGAACCCCGAATACACACTTAGATGGATTCAACTTCATCTGATAGGTGCGCAAGTTATCGAAAGTTTCTCGCAAATCCTCAAGGAGTGAATCTTTTTCCTTGGTTACGACAGCAATATCGTCCACGTAAACATGGACGTTTTTTCCAATCTGACTATGCAAACAACGTTGCATGCAATGCTGGTAGGTTGCACCTGCGTTCTTCAGGCCAAAAGGCATGGTTACGTAGTAATACGTCCCGTACGGGGTTATAAAAGAAGTCTTGATTTGATCTTCCTTTTTCATGCGTATTTGGTGGTACCCGGAGTATGCATCCAAAAAGCATAAAAGCTCAGAGCCTGCAGTGGCATCTATTATTTGATCGATTCGCGGCAGCGCAAACCTATCTTTCGGACATAACTTGTTCAATCCTGTGTAATCTATACACATTCTGAGTGCAGTTGTGTCTTTCTTCGGTACTAATACCGGATTTGCGGACCAGTCAGTATGGATTACCTCCTTGATAAAATCCGCTGCTAAAAGCCGGATAATTTCCTTGCCAATAGCCTTCCGTCTTCTTCCGTCAAATCGACGGAGACCTTGTTTGACGGGTTTTGATCCGGGAATAACCTTGAGTTGGTGCTCAGCAAGTTCCCTGGGTACGCCTGGCATGTCAGCTGGACACCAGGCAAAAATATCCCAGTTCTCACGGAGGAACTTGATGAGCTCGCCTTCCTATTTGTCGGTCATCCCAGTCCCTACAACGACGAATTTTGTCGGATCTTTGGGATCTAGGATTACCTGTCTTGTATTCTCGGATGCCTTGAAGCTATCTGTTGGCTTCCGAGTTTCTTTCCCTGCCGGCATTTCTTTCGGCGATACCTCCTTGGCTAACTCCTTTAGTTCTTCCTGAGCTATAACTCTTTGAGCGCAAAGGGCGTTTTGCTTCTCCAACTCGTTTGCCAGCTTGAAATCACCGGCAATGGTGATTACTCCTCCTTTGGGTCCTGGCATCTTCAGCTTGTTGTAGATGTAGCAAGATCTTGCCATAAACTTGGCGAAAGCCGGACGTCCGAGTATTGCGTGATACACGCTCTCGAACGGCACAACTTCGAAGGATACTTTTTCCTGTCGGAAGTGATCTTTATCTCCGAAGGTGACATCTAGGGAAATTTCTCCTAGGGAGCGTGCTTGCCTGCCAGGAACAATACCATGGAAGCGTATATTGCTGTAATTGAGCTGGGACTCGGATATCTTCAAGTGTTTCAATGTATCCAGGTACATTATGTTGATGCTGGATCCCCCGTCCATCAGCACTCTTCTTAGCCTAGTGTTTTGAACAATAGGGCTTACAACAAGAGCTTGTGTGCCGGGTTCAGGGATATTTCCGGGATGATCAGACTGATCCCAGATTATTGGTGTGTTGGAATACTTCAAGAATTTCGGGGTTGCAGGAATGACTGCGTTTATCTCCCGGAGTGTTCTTTTGGCCACCTTTGCTGATGGAGTTGCTAGGAAAGTTAACATTGCTTCTCCATCAACTCTCGGAAATTTGGGTTCGCCTTGCCGCTGTTGTTCCTGGATTTTGTTATCAGTGTCCGATTCACTGTCTTCTTTGTCAGCTTCTGGCTTTTGTCTGGCGGGCTTCCTCTTGGAGCCCTTCCCCTTATTCCCGGATCCTGCATTGCCTTTCATATGCTTATTTAGCCGGCATTGCGCGTTTGTATGGGTAGGTTTGCCAAATTGGGAGTGGTGGACGCAGGGTTCCGACTTAATTCTCTCCCATTCTTCAGGAGTGTAATTGATGGGATCCGGGCTGCGGCCTTTCCACTTGTTCCCTTTTTCTCCTCCAAAGGCTAAGTTAACCTCCTTGGGCTTTGTTGTTGACTCCGGGGTTGCTTTTTTATCAGAACGAGGTGTTTTCTTGGCCAGTATTAGTGACTCAATATTGCCTCCTCTTGCTCTGATGTCGTCTTCGGCTGCAGCATGCTCATTAGCGGTTGTAAGCATAGACCCGAGATCTTTGTGCTTTTTAGAGCCAACCATGAACGGTACGAGTCCGGGTTTTAGGCCATTGACGAAAGCATGCATTGCTTGTACGTCAGTTACCCCAGAGCAACTATTCTTCATTGCAGTCCATCTGGAGATGAAATCCACGTATGGTTCGTCTTCAAATTGGGTGCAACGGTTCAGCTGGTTGATGCTATTTGGGCGTTTGTATGTTCCTCGAAAATGCTGAGTGAATACTCTCGCCATATCATCCCAACTGTCGACAGTTCTTGATGGTAAACCATTAATCCAATCTCTGGCTCCGTCTAGCAACATTAGGGGAAGAAACTTGACAGCTTCCAGGTCTGTCCCGTTGTTGATCTGGACGGCTGTGTAATAATCTGAAAGCCAGGTATCCGGGTTTGTACTGCCGGTATATTTTTGGTAGGTTGGACCAACTTTGGCAAAGCCAGAATGCAGGGTTATCCTTCGGATCCTGTCAGTGAAACACTTAGGACCAAAGTATAGATCATCCTTTTCTGCTCTGTCAATATGCGCAGAATATCTCCCGGCTGAATGGACAGAAGGGGATCTACTCCTTTCTTTTCCATTGTTACGCGGACGCGTTTTTCCGAGGTTATCTCTATCTCTTCCGTTGTCACGCCCTCTGGGATTAGGTGGAGTCCTGCTCCTGTACCTTTCCTTATCTTTGGGCGGTGTCCGAGATCTTTCACGCCTGTGAGGTGTATCGTATCTTCCAGCTTTTTCGGCTGGGTTTCTCGGAGGTGGCATTATTTTGCCGTCATTCCGGTGTTTGTCTTCCCGATCGTGTGGTTTATATCCATCTTTCGGGAGATGAGGTCCGGTTCTAGACGCTGCGTCCCGGTTGTCGGGGTTTTTCTTGTCTTTTCTCGGATCCTCTTTTTTGTCCGAATCTCCTGGTTCTTCCGGTCCAGGTGCTCCAGCAGCGCAAGTAACAGTTTTGCAGAGGGCGGAATTATCATGCAGCCTCCCTGATCGCTCTTGTCCTCGCTGTTGCTGCTGTAATGCTTTTCCTAGAAAAGCATACACCCCTTGGAGTTTTTCCCCGTTAGAATACAGATCATTGTTCAGGATGGCGAACGCTGCTTCCGCGTTTTCAGCTGCGGTTTTGTATATTGGTTCACCCTTGGCATCTTTGCCGTTTAGCTGCTTTTGCCAAGATGGGTTATAGAACCTTTCTTTCGGCGGCAGCTCTTCCGGTTTTGTAATTCCGGGTAACCTTGTAGGTTTTAAGACAGATCTGTGCTTTCTCTCGTACTCCTCAATTTCTTGCTTCATAATTTTGATGTCATTATGGGTTTGTTGGAGGTGTTGCCGAGATCTAAGCAGTTGTTGCTGTTGCCGTTGGAAAGCTTGTCTCCTGGCTTCCAGCATCTCAGGGGGTTCATTGGGTCCCACTGGAGTTTGTAATAGTTCTTGCTCTTCCAGTTCTGTCATTGGCGGAGCAGTGATTTCCTTAGATTTCTTTTCCGCAGGTTTTGTGCCACTAACATCTCCAACTTCCAGGTTTTCGTCAGCGAGATCAGCTAACTGTTTCTTCCGGAGTTTGTACTGGAGTTTTTTGGAAGCACGGTGCTTTTTCTTGGAAGATGGAGGTTTTTTGACAGGTTCATCCTCTGTCATCTCCTTAACATTGGGAAATATCGGAGAAGTTTCTCCGTCTTCCCTCTCTTCCTCTGGCGGAGGGGTTTTAGGGCTTTCCTGGCTATCGGCACCCTTTGTATCGGCTGGTTTTGCCATTAGCACTTCATGGAATCCCTCTTGAAAGGATTTAACTTTTCGTACGAAGGCATCGTCATCTTCGTCTTCGGAGAAATTATCCGATCCGGTTTCCGACTCCAATCTCGCCTCAATGGCGGCGAGCACGGATTCTGTTTCCGAGTTCATCGTCTGGTTGACAGATGTCGGATCTTCCGTCTCTGTGACGGGTATTGGTTCTTCCGTCTCTGGGACGGGTGTATTGTTGTCTGCCTCTTGCACGGGATTTCCGTCATCCGTGTTTTCGGCGATCTCGGATTGCACCATGCCGATAAAGTGGGTATCACTGTTTTGTCGGCGATCTGAGCAAAATCCGGCATCATAGTCGTCTTCGACTGGGTATAGGGCGGGTGGGAGATAATTGCTTTCACCGCAAAACCCCATTGCTTCCGCGGTTAATCCGATAAAGATATTTGCAGATCCAATCGGTAAAACGCAGGCACTTACCAGATGGTTTTGCGCCGGGATGTAGGATCCGTTGTCGAGGAAGCGCCCGACGTCGTTGTCGAATTCCAAGCTTCCGACAGTGATCGATCTTCCGATTCCGCCTAATATCCCAGATCGGAACTTCACGCCTGACGTCGTCTGCCCCACGGTGGGCGCCAACTGTCGAGACATCGTAGTAGTTTTCATAGACTGGGGTGCCATGAGACTACGGTAGAGACGTGGGGTAACGGAATGGCGTAGTAACACAGAACACGGGATTTTACCCAGGTTCGGTACGTCGCGACAGTACGGCGTACCTACTCCTGCCTTTCTCACTATAAGGGACTAAAGCCCGTAATTCTGGGTTACAGTGTGAGGGAATAGATCTAGCTTTGCTCGGCGAGGATCAGCTTCTCGGCGAGATAACCTAGAACTTAGAGCTTATTCAACTTAGAACTTATGAAATCTATCCTCTGTCCGGCTTTATATAATAGCCGGACTAGGTCTTACAGATTAGGAAACCTAGAAGGCTACGTTTAACTTGTAACTTGGACGGTAAGAAACCCGTCTTCTCCTCCAAGCCAGATCACGCGGGCCGTGATCCGGGTTCTTCTAGAATCCGGCTTCTGCGCGTCGGCCTACTGGGCCGCCCAATGGACCTAAGCCCATTACCACTTGGGCCACCCTGGTAGTCCGGCACTTTGTCTACCATCTTCTATACCCCTATTCGGTATATATCCGACATACACCTGCACATTTTTGCCGAGCTGGTCGTGCAAGCACTTCTGCATGCATCTCTGATAGGTTGCACCCGCATTCCTCAAGCCAAAACACATGACACGATAGCAATAAGCCCCGTACGGGGTAATGAAAGCAGTCTTTATTTGATCAGCAGGATTGAGTGCAATCTGGTGGAAACCAGAGTAGGCATCTATGAAAGACAGCAGTTCACAACCAGCAGTGGAATCGATCACCTGATCGATGCGAGGTAGCGGGAAGGGATCCTTGGGGCACGCCTTGTTCAAGTCGGTGTAGTCGACACACATGCGCCATGCAGTGGCAGCCTTGGGATCTTCCTTCTTCTTCTCGACCATGACCGGGTTGGCTAACCAATCCGGATGCAGCACCTCCATGATGAAATTGCTTATCAGCAACTTGGTGATCTGGTCACCAATGGCCTTCCTTCTCTCATCTCCGAAGCGGCGCATAGCCTGCTTCACTGGCTTGGCGTCAGGACGCACATGTAATGAGTGCTCAACCAACTCCCTCGGGACTCCTGGTAGATCTTCATTGGACCAGGCGAATACATCCCGATTCTCACGGAGGAAGTGGATGAGCTCGCTTTCCTATTTCTCCGCCAACCCGGAGCCAATGATGGCTACGCGGTCGGGGAACTCGGGGTCGACCTGGACCTGCTTGGTTTCCTGAGATGCCTGGAACGCGGTCCCGTGTTGGGTACTCGGCATGCCTTGCGCGCCAGCTTGCGCGGATTGCGCCATGGCCACCACCTCATACATCTTCTTCTTCTCGGCAGCAATCACCATCGACTCCGCCAACTGGGAACCAGCAGAGGCACACTCCATGGACTTCTTGTAATCACCAGAGATAGTAATTATGCCATTGGGACCAGGGATCTTCATCTTCAGATATGCAACATGAGTAGAGGCCATGAACTCGCTTAGAGCAGGCCTGCCGAGTAGAGCATGGTAAGGGCTCTGATGATCAACCACTTCGAACTGCAGGCGCTTTGTGCGGCAGTTCTCCCTGGTGCCGAATAGCACATCTATCCACACTCGGCCAATCGGGTTGCACGAGATCCCGGGTACAATACCATGGAAAGTGGTCTTGCTGGGCAGCATCATGTTCTCGGCCAGGCCAAGCTTCTCGAGTGTGTCTTTGTACACGATGTTGATGCTGCTGCCGTTGTCGATTAGCACCTTGCTGAACCTCACATTCTTCTCGGGACCCAGGAAAGTGGGATCCAGCAGCAAGGCGTAGCTACCCGGGTTGGGCATCACCTTGGGATGATCTACTCGGGACCACCTGATCTCCTGGTCACACCAATACATGTAGTGAGGGACAGCAGGAATCACTGCATTGACCTCCATAGCACGCCTGTGCTGTGATTGCTTGTCGACTGGCTCAGAGGTGAAGATCATGTAGCTCTCATGGTGCTCTTGATACTGGTTGGAGCCTCCGCCCCCATTGTTGCCATTGTTGTTGTTGCCCTGGTAGTTGTTGTTGTTACCTCTGTTGTTGTTGCGGTTGTAGTTGTTGTTGTTGCGGTAGCTCTCATTGTTGAAGTGACGGTTGGCTCCCAAAGCCACTTGGTTCACATTTTCTCTTCTCGGGAACACTGGCGGCCGAGCTGCGGGTGCGCGAGTAGGCTGCACATTGGCATTGGCCGCTAGCAGAGGAGGAGGAGGAGGCAAGCCATCATTCTTGATCACATCCCACCACTCGCACTGCCGAGTAGTGTGGTTAGCAGGCCTTGAGGGGTGGTGAGTGTGAAAACTGCATGGGCCATCCTTCATGTCGTCAAAGACGAACTTCCTCGGCTGCTCGGAGTTGCCGCTACCCGACTGAGGAGTACGGAATGGTTTCTTGTTGCCTTGGCCCTGGTTCTGGTTCTGCCCGTAGGCTCCAGCAGGTTTCTGCCTTTGGCTACCCCCAGCTGCAACAGCCACTGCATTCACCTCTTCAGGATCATACCGAGTATCTATTCGGTCACCCCTGCGCTTGTTGCGGAACTCGTTGCGCTTGCTGTTGCTGAAGTTTCTTCTCGGCTCAGAGGAGTCCATCAGGGGCTGAGTAGGATCACCGAGTGCTTACTGATCCGCAATCTTGATGGTCTCCGCCAGAGTGTTTGGCATCTCCCTCTGCAACCTCTGCCACAACATGCTGCCATGCCTGCATCCCTGCGCAAACCAAGTGATGGCCTGGGCTTCATTCACACCCTCACAGGTGTTCCTCAACGTGCTCCACCGAGTAAGGTACTCGCGGTCCGTCTCATCTTCTCGCTGCCTGCAAGCGGACAGCTGTTGTGGCCTATTCGGCCTCTTGTAAGTGCTTGTGAAGTTGCTGATGAAGGCGTCCGAGAAGTTCAGCCAGCAATTGATGCTGTTCTTGGGCAAGTTGTTGAGCCAAGTGCGAGCTGGACCCTCTAGCATCTGCGGGACATAGCGCACCGCCCATCTCCTGTTGCCGTTCGCGATATGAACCGCGGTGACATAGTCATTGAGCCAATCTTCCAGCTTGGTGCTGCCGTTGTAGCTCTTGGTGCCCCTTGCGAGCTGGAAGTTCTTCACGAACGGCTCGTTCATGATGCGCGGGCCAAAGCACTCGGGGCCAGGGGGACCCGTATTCTCCAGCCGGGCTGACAAGTTGATCCGGTCCAGCTGATGCCTTGCGTCTCCAGGCGCCAACACGCGCTCGCCAACATGGTCCAGAATGTCATAGCCAGCCATCTCCATGGCCGAGTAGCCGTCATCATATCTGTCCACCTGCACAGCTGCAGGCTGCTCCACCGGGTTGGCGACTGGCGCCACTGCGCGCGGCTGCTGCCTCTGCCGAGTAGGCTGAGCAGCGGGACACTGAGAAGGACCTGGGCGCGCTCCACCTCGGGCCTGGCTTTGAGCTTGATGGGCTTGAGAGCCTGCTCTTGCAGCGTTGTGTTCCTGCCCGGGCTGCTGCGGCACAGCAAGCTGTCTCGCGGCAGCAGCCGGGTCATACACCTGCATTTGCCTATCTCTGGCGGAACGTCCGCTGCGGCTCTTCTCGCGGCTGGGGTGCGGAGACGAGGCCTGATCGTTAGATCTAGCCGCGTGCGAGTGCACCACCTGCGAAGCTCCAGCACCCGAGTTGGCCTTCCGGAACTCCTCATTCTGCCTAGCAGCCTCTAACACCAACTCGTTGAGCCTTTCCTGCTGCCTAACGCGCGCGTCGCCATCGAGACGAGGCAACTCGGCGGCTACGGCCTCTGCAGCTCTAAGTGTCTTGGCGGGAGTGCTGTATCTAGGCCTAGTGGAAGTGTTTGCGGTGGCGGACTGAGCGGGAACCTCTACAACTGTCGCCATCTCGGCACCAAGGTTACGCCGCGTGGCGCCTACTCTGCTAGCTCTCCTAGTGACTGGCGTGAAGCCGTGAGCCTTGTTGTACTCAAGCTGATCTAAGCTAAGCTCTAGCCTGATCTTGTCCAACTCCGCCTGCTCGGTGAGCAGCTCCTGGCGTTGCCGCTCGAGCTGCTCCTTCATGGTCAAGAGCTCGAGGTCGGTGGGAGTCGGCATGCCAAGCCGCCCAGCCGACGCGGGAATGGTCGGAGTGGTGGAGGGAGGGAGGTTGCAGTCCTTCTCGTAAGGCCTGTGGGTCCTGCCACCAGCGCTCGAGGCAGCAAGATCCTCGACGACGGCCGCGGCGCCAGCAGCAGCTGCGCCGGCGTTTGCCGCCAAGCCGGTCACCATCACCTCAGCGCGGTCCGCAGAACGGCGCGCGGGCCTTCCGCGAGCAGCGATCACCGCAGGAGGATCCTCCGCGTCATGCACCAGCTCGGGGTAGACGCGGTCGATGACGGTGGCGACGTAGACGAGGTGCGCGCCGAAGGAGATCACCGTGCCGCCCTCCCGCATGGCCTTGCCGCCGAAGTCGCCTGCGTTGTCGGTGACGAAGTCGAAGGAGCCGAACCTGTGGACAAGGCCACAGACTACGCGCTCCGCTGAAGAAGATACCGTCCGAACAGAAACTCCAGCCAGCGCCGCTGGCTGCCCCACGGTGGGCGCCAACTGTCGTGGTGGTGTCACGGCAGATGCCATAGGATGGCTAAAGATGTGGGGACGAAGGACGCTGGAGGTGCTCGGGGAGGGATCACGCGACGAGTAGCCGCATGAAGTAAGAACTAAACACTGCAAACAACACGATCTACCCAGGTTCAGGGCCCTCGTGAGGAGGTAAAACCCCTACTCCTGCCTTTCTCTATGTATTCTGGTGTCTCACCGAGTAGCCACAGTACAATGTTCTTGCTACCGAGTAGCCACTCTTCTCTCTTTGTGATGAACTAGGTCAAGAATCTAGGGTTTCCTGTGTCCCAGCATGCGATCCCTCACGCAGGAGGCGGCGGGGCACCTTATATACACGGTGCCCAGCCGGATACGTCCAAATACGGACAAGTGTCGACATAGTGTGCACATCGTCCTTCTTCCGAGTTCTCGCTGACAGCTTTGGTTCCTAATCTTGGCTGCATCCGGAAAGTCGTTGGGCAAAACCAAGGGGACAGTCTGGTATCACTGTGCCAAACACAGAGTAGGGCCCCCTTATCCTGCGACCGCCTGCTTCCACACTGTCGCTGTCAGGCAGGCCGGTCCCAGATGAACAGTGGTTCGAACAGTGCCAAGTACGGACCCAGGATACGCGGGATCCTGTGTCAGAACGGCTCCTTTGACTTCTGGCCCGAGTAGGTTCCCGCCAGTTTTACTCGAGCCAACTCTTCTACTCGAATGGATAGAACTTGATTGATTCCTTCTTCTGGTCATCTTTCCGTAAGACCGAGTAGCAGTCGACCGGGTGGCAATTACCGGGTAGGCGGCTACTCGACCAAACTTCTCTTCTGACCTTTGCCTTTACCACTTGCCTTTACCCTACTCGGGGGTAACCCCCCGACAGGACCTGTAGCCATCCTTCTACGGCGGTGCTTGGATCCCGGGGCAGCGGACGTTGTTGGGGATATGCTGAATAGGGTATCACCGACATTGGAGCTGGCCTTTCACGGTGGCCCAAAAGTGTGACAAGGATTTATCTGATGGTCCAGCAGGACCACGATCAAGGCCCAATCCGACATTTAGGAGTCAAAGAAGAAGCCTGAACAAGTTACTGCCTTTGAGAAGAAGGATCCGGCTTAGTTAAGTGTTACACTATGACTCCAACCTTATATCAGTTAGGATTTAGCTTGTAAGACGGGGCATGCCGCCTTTATAAGCTGGCCCACGTGAGCCTTAGGCCACACGGTTTCTCGCATACTCTCAATGTAACCCAACGACATATTCTGCCTTATAGTGAGTTATAGCAGCAAGTAAGATCTCGCCACGTTGCGTGATCCGAAGCTGGGTAAATTGTGTGTGTGTGATCCTGTCACTGGAGCCCTCTTCCTTTACACCCACGTGCTCTACAATATCCATGATAGTTAGGGCACCACGGTTCCTACCTACGGAGACAATACCACGACAGTTGGCGCCCACCGTGGGGCCACCTGTGTGGGAATACTCGGCAAGATCAAAAAGGCGATCGTCGTCGGCTGTGTGGAAATCTGAAGGGTTACGGCAACGTCCACGACGACGCTTTGTGGCAACCATGTTCCGATGGCCCTGTGGAGGCTTACATCCTTCCGATTGGCAACATCTACATCCGCTTTACAAAAGAAATTTTCGGCGCCACGGGTAATTTCAACATGGTAAGTTCGCCCACCACCCAACCACTCGATCAAGACATCACTGCATATGTAGGATCTGAAGAAACCGTCTCCCAGATGTCAGCAACCTCGGATTTAGACTTAGCTGATGGATCTGATACATCTATTTCGTTATTCTCGCAAAAGTTGATGTTCGGTATGTAGTTTATTGGTTCCCTCGACGATTCTAAAGCCGAATCTTAGAGTTCATCTGAAGTCTGCTTTTAGTACGTTGGCAATTTCGACGATCAATATCTTTCGTTCTCCCAAGATTCGGAAAGTTCGAATATGAAATTCGTCTTGGACGCAAACGTGGAAATTGGCTCCATTTTTCATTGTTTACAAGAAAATGCGGACTCGGAAGCCGGATCTTCCTCCACCATGCCAGTCCATGGGGAGTCATATTTGATGCAGAAGACTTAAAAAAGAGAGCCAAAAAGTTCAAGGGCGGCAGGGCCACTAACAGTGTGGCAGAAGTGCATATGGAGGATATGTCTTGCCTTTTAGGCGATGGAGCAGCGATTCTGCAGCCAAAGAAGCCAAAGCCGCTAAGAGCATGTCTAACAGGCCCCTTATAGCGCGGGTGCCCCGTAAAATTCCGGCGGCATACGGGGTGCGGGCCAAAACGGCCGTCTAGCAGCCCCCGTATGCGGCCTGGCCCGTACGAAATTTTTACGGGGCCTGCCAAACCGCCCCCGCCGCCCCCTACAAGTAGAGGGTGAGGGTCGGGGTGGGGGTCCAACCCCCCACCCGCAACCCTAGCTCCGCCGCGCGCCGCCGCAGCTCCGGTGAGAAATTCCGCGCGCGCCGCCGCCACATTTCACTTTCCACCAACGGAGATGAGTTCCCCCAATGGCTCTGCCTCCTCCACCGGCCGCTCCAAGCGCCGCCACGAGCCGGAGTCGCTCGAGGAGGCGTGGCGGCTCCACTGCAAGCATTCGGTTGCAGGGAGCCGCCGCGCCGCCTGGAAGTACGCGGCGTGGCCGGCGAGCATGCCGCCGTCGCTGGCAGACTACGCGGAGGGAGGGCGCTACTATTCCGTCGACCCGCCGCCGCGCCCGATGTGCGGCCCCCATTTCGCGAAGTGGCGCGCGGAATGGGAGATGCACCAGCAGTGCAAGCGCGGCCGCGGCGGCGGAAGCGGAGGAGGAGGAGGCGCGGCGACAGCGGCGGAGGAGGTGCCGGCGACAGCGGAGGAGGAGGAGGCCGCGTTCGCGGCGGCGTCGAGCTGTCGAAGAAAGAAGCGGAGGCAGCGGCGCGCGCGGAAGCGGAGGAGGAGGCGAGGGCCCTCGCCGACGTCGAGAAATTCAAGGCGATGGAGGCGTCCGGCGACGTCATCTTCCTAGACTAGGTAGCTAGATGAACGAGCTCGAGCTCGATTTCTGTATCTCAGCGCAATGGTGATCAATAAAGCACAAAAATTCCTCCCGCGAAGTTTGAATTCAAACATACAGGGCGGCGATAGGGGGTCTGCTAGATGAACGCGTTAATCTGAGCACAAAAAATCATCGATTTCGTGTGCAGGGCCCTGTAAACGCGATTTAGGGGGCGAAAATCTAAGGGTTCTGTTAGACATGCTCTAAGGAAAAATCTATGGACAAATCTGGTAGAAACAGGGATAAATCCCCTCCGCGGGAAATGCCGAAAGAGCACATGGAGGTCGATGTCAAAATCATGAATGGTTCAGCGGAGAAGCCGCTCCAAGTCAAAGACTTCGATGCTCCATATATAGTACGAGCAAACGCTACCTCTCAATGATACATCCAAAGAGAAAATTTCCAGAGTTATGACCACTCTCATCACAAATGCCATGACTCCGGTAGATCTCAAGTTTGCTTGTCGTGCGATCAACCTGGAGAAACAAAACCTCTATGAAGAAAAGTGAAACCTCGAGAACCTCATGGAAACATATAATAAGTTTTGTCCTGATCGTGAGCCAGTTTTCCATCGGGACTTGCGCAAAAACGAGTTCCAAAGAACTCATCGACGAAAGACCTAAACCTTGACTAGGCAAAGTAGAAACTGTACACAACCCGTGATGGAATACGGTGTTCATAACACCAACCGCCAACGCAGCTGCCACCATGGACATTATGGTGGACCCGGATTACACCGACAAAGAAAAGCTCCACCATGCGAAAAGGCTCCACCGCCTGCTACTTTATTAACAGAATATAAGAAAATTTCTTATAGCAAGAAGCGTATCCGTGGTGTGTAACGCTTAAAACACGCCACTAGTATTTTGTGACCATTTTAGAGAGAATACCGCCGGCGCATCAAAACAAGCTCGCCAGTAATAATCCGTTACCACTAGCGTGGCATACTTAACCCCACGCCATTGATATGTGGACTTTTGTTTCCACATCTGACACAAAATAGTATTGGCGTGAGCTACTAAAGAAACGCTAGTAATATTTTTGCTTTTTCTTTCCGACTGCGATCGTTGTTTTGGCTTACATCGTGTTGATTGTATGGAGTTGCATATTCTTTCTTTTGGTGCATGTAGGCATATCTATGGCAGGTTGAACACGTGGCGTACTTAGCTTTCCGTCTCATGGGAAATGGTTTTCACTTTGTGTCTTTATCCTGGCTCTTTTTTCCTTTACTGCTGAAGGCACCTGGATCTTTGGGTCCTCCTCCTGCTCCCGCCTTGCAAATGTATGACTTTGACTCCAGTTTGTTGCTTTCTGCTTGGGCCTGCTGCATAACAGTTTCTTGAAGTATGATTGGTCTGGAGATTGTTTGTGCATGCGATCGTTGGACAACAGGCAACAAGCTCTGAAGATTATTGTTCTGTTCATCTGCCCAGCCACACAATTCTGATGAGGCGTGTATGGGATGGTGTGGTGCCTCATGATTCCATTTTCTCCACAGAAATCATCAAAAACATTCGAAGAGAACTCTCCACCATTGTCCATACGAAGAAATTTAACCTTATTTTTTGTTTTCCTTTCTCTCATACCTTGTCACTCTTTAAAAGTAGCAAATGTTTCATTTTTAGTTTTATGGAAATAAGGCCACACTTTTCTAGAAAAATCATCAATAATCGTAAACATGCAACGAGAACCAGCATGAGAGGTCTTTCGAGACGGCCCCCATAAATTATCATGCACATAATCAAGTATACCTTTGGTGGTATGAACAGAAGCATTGAACTTTACTATCGTGTGCTTATAAAAAACGTAGTGCTCATAGACTGTGTCTTACTCATGGTGCATCCCTTCAGCAAATTTCTATTCATCAACTCTGCCATACCAAGTTCAATCATATGTCCAAGATGCATATGACACATGTTAGTATTACTTGGTTTATCATTAGAAATAGTAGCACCAATAAACAAACCATGTAAAGAACTACCTTTAAGAACATATAAACTATTAGAATTTAAATCACCAATCATCTGAAACGGAGGACATTTTGATACCTTTAGCACACCACGTGAACAGGTGTGGTTATAACCCTCAACATTAAGAGTGTTAAGGGAGATCATATTTCAGGCCATGCCTAGTATGTGTCTCACATCTGTTAACATGTGTATCATTCCATCGTGCGTCTCTATTCGAACGGAGCCTCTGACCACAATATCATGTGGGTTATTATCTTCCATACACACGACATCTCCACTCTACACATGCTCATAAGAACTGAACCAATATCTGTTAGAGAGAGTATGGAACTAGTATGCAGAATCGAGTATCCACTCATGACCACCAACACAGCCACCAAAAACAACAAGAGCGTCGCTGGAATCAGAACTATGACCACCGGAGACAACAGAGGGCTTTACCATCACCATCGGGGATGCATTTCTGTTTATACGTACCGTTTCTTTTATCCTTATTCTGTTTTCCAACAGTCCTCCGTGACATGATTATTTTTCTTAAAATACCTGCAAAATTTATATTTTCCTCTAGACTTTGAACAACCTCTACCGTTCGTGCTCTTGTCACGGTTGTTGTTGTAGTAGGTTTTATGCTCGGTCATGCCACGAACCTGCAACGCTTCTCCCTTGGAGGCAGATGCATTAGAATGTACAGAACCTTTCATCTGTTTCCTCCTTTGGAGGGCCTCATATACTTCTGAAAGGATTAGCTCATCACAACTTATTTATATGGCATCTGGCAGAATTGTACAAGAACTAGGCAATAATCATAACAACATAAGAGCTAGATTCTCATCATCATATTTTACCTCGATCGACACTAGGTCGGGAACGATCCCCTTAAAAATCGATATGTGGTTCATCAATAAATGACCTTCTTGCAACTTGTGAGTGAACAACTTCATTGTCATGTGCATCTTGCTGGTTAGAGTCTTTGACACGCAGATCAATTCCATCATGTGCCAAAGGGGCTAGGCAGATTTCTCATGCACCACTTCTTACAAAATATCGTTAGATAGATGAAACTGAAGCATAGTAAAGGCCTTACGGTCATTTCGCTTCTCAGTGTCTATCCACATCTTCGCGTCCTTTTCCGCGAATACATCTAGCGCATCATCAAGATCGGCGGATTGTGACAGAATCTCTCGCATCTTGACTTGCCACATCAAAAATCTCGTCTTGTAGTTTAGCAACGCTAGATAAAACTTCATCGATGCCATCGTGAAACCCTAATCTTAATTACGGCTCTGATACCACTTGATATAAATGATAGCAAAAAAACAATGAACAAAGAGATCAAGAACACGGCAGGGGACACACAATTTTAACACAGAAAACTCTTCCAAGCACTAAGAGAAAAAACCATGGGCGCCAACCAACAAAACTTAACTATATCGATTGCGGTTATAAACGCCCAAGATTTACAACTTCCGACTTATCCCAAATGGGCAAGACACACATGAGGGATATAAGGAGGTGAAACCCTTAACAAGGTGAAAACCTAATTAATAGCGATATGTACTGCATCGGTCCTAAGCCTCCCGGCGACGGGTCTCGCTCCGCTCATTAGAAGTTGGGTTTATCTTTATATAAATTTGAATCGCACAAAAATAACACTTCAATGTATGTTTGAACAAAATTTGAGATGCAAGAAAAAAAATGAAGCTAGAGGCATCGACTTCCACTAGTGGAAACAACCCCTCTCGTCCAGGGGGCCGGGGGGCAGCTGTCCCGGTTGCAACCAAATCCGGGACAAATGCCCTGCATTGGTCCCGGTTCGTGCGCCCGGGGCAACAGGAATCGCCTGGGCGCATTGGTCCCGGTTCGTGGGGGCATATCCGTCCCGGCTCGTGCCACGGACCGGGACCAATGCCTAGCCACAGGCCACGTGGCACGCGCATGACCTGTTGTCCCGGTTCAGTCCACGAACCGGGACCAATGCCCCCTTCCCCTATATAACCGAAAGAAGCCTGAGCTCCGTAGTGGTAATGATATATTCGATATGGTCAAGGACCTAGAAGTAATCTTTGGTAAGGCTGCTGGCAGCCAACCAGTTCCGTACGGCCCTGATAAGAGGGCACCCATGTGGAAGAAGAAATCTATATTTTGGGAGCTACCCTATTGGAAAGTTTTAGATGTCCGGTCTTCGATCGACGTGATGCACGTGACAAAGAATCTATGTGTCAATCTGCTATGCTTCCTGGGCGTGTATGGGAAGTCAAAAGATACGCCTGAAGCACGGGAGGACCAGCAACGTATGAAAGACCCAAGCAACAAGCACACAGATACAGGGCGCCATTCCTTAAGCAGCTACGCTCTTACTAAAGCAGAGAAGGAAATATTCTTTGAAGTCCTTTACAGTATCAAGGTTCCGTCTGGCTTCTCGTCGAATATAAAGGGGATAATAAACATGGCAGAGAAAAAATTCCAAAACCTGAAGTCTCATGACTGCCACGTGATTATGACGCAATTGCTTCCGATTGCATTGAGGGGGCTTCTACCGGAAAATGTTCGAGTACCCATTGTGAAGCTATGTGCATTCATGAACGCAATATCTCAGAAGGTAATCGATCCAGAAAGTCTGACAAGATTACAGAGGGATGTGGTCCAGTGTCTTGTTAGTTTTGAGTTGGTGTTCCCACCATCCTTCTTCAACATTATGACTCATCTCCTGGTTCACCTATGTGAAGAGATTCATATTCTTGGTCCGGTATTTCTACACAATATGTTCCCCTTTGAGAGGTTCATGGGAGTCTTGAAGAAATATGTTCATAACCGTGCTAGGCCAGAAGGAAGCATCTCGAAGGGCTATGGAACAGAGGAGGTCATTGGGTTCTGTGTTGACTTTATTCCTGACCTTAAGACAATTGGTGTTCCTGAATCGCGGCATGAGGGGAGACTGAGATGAAAAGGAACGCTGGGAAAGAAAACAATGATACCTAGGGACGGGCATTCTTTGACCAAAGCACACTACACAGTTCTACAAAATTCTATGTTCATGGCTACGTATGTCGAGGAACACAAGAATATTGTACGGTCTGCAAACCCGGGGAAGGATGACTCATGGATTAAACGCGAACACATGGAGACTTTCGGAAGTTGGTTGCAAACACGTCTTATAAATGACACCACTGTTGAAGATCAGCTATACATGTTGGCAGGGTCACCATCTTCGACTATTGGGAGTTTTCAAGGGTACGAGATAAATGGAAATACATTTTACACGAGCTCCCAAGATAAGAAGAGCACCAACCAAAACAGTGGTGTCCGCTTTGATACAACAAACGAGAATGGAAAAACTGACACATACTATGGTTACATAGAGGAGATATGGGAACTTGACTATGGACCTTCTTTTAAGGTCCCTTTGTTCAAGTGCAAATGGGTCAACCTGAATGGAGAAGGGGTAAAGGTAGACCCGCTTTATGGAATGACAACAGTGGATCTCAACTGTATTGGTTACAATGACGAACCATTCGTTCTAGCCAATGATGTGGCTCAGGTCTTCTATGTGAAGGACATGTCTTCCAGACCGAAGAAAAGAAAAAATAAGGGAACAATTTCATCATACGATGAGCCGAAGCGTCACATAGTTCTCTCAGGGAAAAGAAACATTGTAGGAATCGAGGACACGACAGACATGTCAGAAGATTATAATAAGTTTGTTGAAATTCCACCCTTCACAGTGAAATCTGACCCTACCATCCCGTTAAATAATGAAGATGCTCCATGGTTACGGCCGAAGCGATCATAAGCAAGGGACACGAAGAAAATTCAGAAGACTAGATAGGGATGTTGTTGGTGATGTGTAATAATAAACGTGGAATACATGATCATAGTTCTTATAACGTAGTATGAACGAGATTTTGTTAACCAAAATGATATTTATACATATTATGTGATTATGAATGGAGTAGGTGCAAGTTTGACCAATAATTTGTATTGATCGGTGTTGAAGAACATGTTTCCCAATGGTGTTAATGTGGTGTCCTTATTCTCCGGTATTGGAGGAGGAGAGATAGCTTTGCACAGGCTTGGCATCCACATGAAGACAGTGATTTCAGTTGAGATAGGTGAAGTTAATAGGAGGATTTTGAGGAGTTGGTGGGATCAGACACAAACTGGCACTTTAATTGAGATTGCCGACGTGAAGTCTCTCACTAATGATAGCGTACACGGAATGCAATTCATTCCAAATTGATACTGTGGGTTGCCACTTGTCGGTGTTGAAGAACATGTTTCCCAATGGTGTTAATGTGGTGTCCTTATTCTCCGGTATTGGAGGAGGAGAGATAGCTTTGCACAGGCTTGGCATCCACATGAAGACAGTGATTTCAGTTGAGATAGGTGAAGTTAATAGGAGGATTTTGAGGAGTTGGTGGGATCAGACACAAACTGGCACTTTAATTGAGATTGCCGACGTGAAGTCTCTCACTAATGATAGCGTACACGGAATGCAATTCATTCCAAATTGATACTGTGGGTTGCCACTTGTCGGTGTTGAAGAACATGTTTCCCAATGGTGTTAATGTGGTGTCCTTATTCTCCGGTATTGGAGGAGGAGAGATAGCTTTGCACAGGCTTGGCATCCACATGAAGACAGTGATTTCAGTTGAGATAGGTGAAGTTAATAGGAGGATTTTGAGGGGTTGGTGGGATCAGACACAAACTGGCACTTTAATTGAGATTGCCGAGACAGATATTGCAGGATTATAACTACTTTCGAGATGTAGTATGTGTTGACACACGGTATAGAACAAGTGATTCTGGCAGGCCTCTATTGTTATTCATTGGAGTTAATCACCATAAACAACCCAAAAAAGTTTTGACTGACTGCTTTACATCGATAGGGGATGCAGTTGCTTCTGCTTGGCCAGGGACTGTCCACCGCTCGGATATATATCTGTCAACGTCAGTCCTGGCTGCTTGTTCATCCTCTAGAGTCTGCTCTGCTCTGCTCTACTGCTCGTTGCGGCTCAGGTTGGTAACGGTCCATGTTTGCGTATGCTTTGTGAACTTATGGTTTGATTTGAGAATTTCAAAACTTTGATTTGATAATCTTTTGGCCGGAAGCACCTAGCAATATCTTTTAAACCTTGTTTCTCTCCATATGCTATTTGTACTTCTCATCGGCTGTAATGTTTCTCTACCTGATTCTACTTCTCCTCTGCCTAGTTTACAGATGTTTGCTCTTTTCTGTAGATGTTTCTACACTGTAAAATGGACATGTCCTGCGAAACATGCAGACAAGGCGCTGATCACCACTACTGGGACATGCCCATTTTACAGTGTAGAAACATCTACAGAAAAGAGCAAACATCTGTAAACTAGGCAGAGGAGAAGTAGAATCAGGTAGAGAAACATTAGGGCCGATGAGAAGTACAAATAGCATAGGGAGAGAAACAAGGTTTAAAAGATATTGCTAGGTGCTTCCGGCCAAAAGATTATCAAATCAAAGTTTTGAAATTCTCAAATCAAACCATAAGTTCACAAAGCATACGCAAGCATGGACCGTTACCAACCTGAGCCGCAAGGAGCAGTAGAGCAGAGCAGAGCAGACTGTAGAGGATGGACAAGCAGCCAGGACTGACATCGACTCTAGAGGATGAACAAGCCACCCTACTTCTACTATGAAAATGAGGCCCTAGCTCAAAAAAGTGTATGGGTGGAAATTTCCAGAAATTTGTATGACACAGAGCCGCTTTATAATTTGAATATAAATTTCCATAATTTATATTCAAATTATATACAAATGAAAAAATAATTAATAGTTTCAATAGTTAGAATAATTATTTAGTTAAACGAAAAATGGATTTAAATTAGTTTTGCAAATTCTAGCATTTTTCATGTTGGAATTTTTGTCAAATTTGGAAGTATATAAAAGTTGTTAATGTGCAAACTTAACACTTTTCAAATTTTGGCGCTAAAAAATTTTGGGCGCGCAGAGGTGCCACCGAAATTCGAAATTTGTTTTTGGTCCCGGGCCGTGGTACCAACCGGGACCAAAGGGCTCTAGTCCCGGTTGGTGGCACGGGCCGGGACTAAAGGCCCAAGTGTATAAAAAAGCGCGGCCCTCTCTCCAGGCCGAGCGGACACCCCAGGGGCGGGCACGAGTGGATATGGCTGGGCGAAGCCCTGCCGGCGGCGGGAACGAGTGGACAGATTCGCCGGCGGAACGCCGGCGGGGATGGACTAGGGGCACAGTAGGTTAGGGGAACACAACTTATATTAAAATAGGGCCAGGGGCCTTGCTTACATAGGGGCGGCGCGGCCACAGGCGGCCGGCCGTACTTGCATTAGGGGCGGCGGCGCGGCCACAGGCGGGCCGGCCGTTTCTTGGGGGGTAGCTAGCTAGGGGCGTTGTCTATAGATAATAGGGGGGCGGCGGCGACCTAGTCGTCCTCGTCGTCGGAGAGGTGCACATACTCGGGTGCCTTCCACAGGTGGGCAGGCGGCTGGGCCGGGCTCGCCGGGGGGGCCATCGGGGGCGCGTACGGCGGCGGCGGGGGCAGTACCTCCTGTGGCAGCGGCGGCGGCGGGGGCAGCTCCTCCTCCTGCTCCGGCGACCCCGGCGCCCAAACGCCGCCGGTCCAGGCCCAGGTCATGCCATACTCCAGGCCTGGTGGGAGCGGCTGCGGCTCCGGCATGTCCTCGGACGCCTCCAGCTCGGCGTTCATGGCCTGCCACCAGGGGATGGCAGGCTCGTTAGGGGGTGGCGGCGGCGGTGGCATGGCAGCGGCGTCGGCGGCGGCGGCGGCCACGACACGATGCCACCTCTTGATCTCGTCGTCGACGAGGGAGCGGCGGGAGCGCTCGCAGGCCTCCTCCAGTTGGGCCCGGAGCTCGGGGTCCGGCTCCCCGGAGAAGTCCTCCGGCTCGTCGACGAGGAGCCATAGCTCCCTCTCCCGGCCGGGCGCTGGCGGGGGGTAGTCGTCCACGTTGGCCTCGAGGGGGGCGGGGATGAAGGAGCGGCGGCGCTGCTCGTGCTCCTGCTCGAGCCAGGCGGCCCAGTAGGGGGAGCTGCGCGCGTAGATCCGCTCCCTGCGGACGGGGGCCGGCAGGAGCTCGCGGCGGCGCTCGATCTCCTCGAGCAGCGCCGCGCCGGTCGGGGCCGGCGGCACTGGGATCCGCTGGGGATTCAGGTGCCAACCGTCCGGGAGGTGCACGTCGTTGTAGAAGACCGGAGTGGCATTGTTCCAGTGCCACTCCGCCTCGTCCACCCGGACGTACCTGCGGAACCGCTTGCCCGGGGGCGCGGCGCGGGGCGGCGGGCGTGCAGCCGGTGGTGGCGCGGGGACGCGCGGCACCCCGCCGAGGCGGACACCTCCAGGGCCGTAGCCGAAGGCCTCCGCCGGTGGGGGCGGGATGCGGCCGGCGCCGCTCGACGAGCCTCCGTCGTCGTTCCTTGGGCGCTTGCCGGAGTTCGAGAACCAGCGGGACATGGTGGCGGCTAGGGTTGCTTTGCCAGGGAAGCGTCCGGGGTGGGTGGGTTGTACGGGCGGCGGGGGTCCTTTAAAAAGGACCCGGGGTGGGCTGGCATGCCAACCGGCGGCCTGGACGTGGCGGCGGTTGCAGGCGGCCATGAATGCGGGGAGCCGAGGCGTGGCGCGTGGGGAGTGGGGCGTGGGAAGCCGAGGCGGGGCGGGAAGACGAGGCGGGGCGGGAAGACGAGGCGGACAGCGGCCCTTTGACCGTCCTTCGGTCTTAGTTTAATGGACCAGGCGAACCAGCCACCAGGCCGCTGGCCAGTGGCCCCTGTTGACTGGCCATAATAACAGACGCGGGCCAGTGGGCCCTTCGAACCGTTGACTGTCCATAAATAAAAGACGCGGGCCAGTGGGCCTTTTTGACTAAAAAATGTGTCAGTGGGCTTAATTAAAGACGTGGGCCTGGAGCGGTTGGGGAAGGGGAGGCCGGTTGGCGATTGCGAGGCAGGAGAAAAAAAAAACGAACAAAAAAACCTGCCGCGGCAGGGAAAATGGGCGGACTTTATTCTTTTTTTAAGAAGGCATCCATCCCGGTCCCTAAAACGAACCGGGACGAACTCCCTCGCGGTCCCTGGCCCAGAGTCGCCACGTGGGCCAGCCTTACCATCCCGGCTGCTGGCACAACCGGGACCAATGGGGAGGGTCATTTGTCCCGGCTAGCCCATCCCGGTTGCGCAACCGGGACAAATGGCCCTTACGACCCGGGACAAAAGGCCCTGTTTCCACTAGTGTTCTAAGGCCTTGATGCCACTTCTATTTATACCGGAATTATTTTATTGTTCATGTGATGTAATTTGTGCGAGTGAAGTGTCGAAAGAAAGTGGTGCAGTTTATTACATTGTTGTTTTATAGAACGCAGACAATTGTGTTTAGATATAGGGTGATGAAACGAGTTAAAAGTGATCTCAAAGCATGGGCGTAACTGTGGGTACATATAGATAAGTATTTAATATGGTAAACTAATTTGTGGCAAAAGTACTATATTTTCCCATATGTGGTAGGGTACTACTTGTTTGGAAATATATTATTCAAAGAATCACTACTCACTTTTTTTATAAAATAGCATAATCACCCGTCAAAACCAATGAGCATAATGTATTCATGCGGATGCAGGAGCCAATGACCCCTGCTATATTGAGGAAGGAGATTGCTTCTTTTGGGCTTTGGTGCCTAGGAAGTCCATCAAGGGCCATGCATCTTGTTTGATCGCCACACAACTCCATCCATTCAATTGACGCTTAACCTGAAGCACGTTTTGTACTACTAATGCAAATCCAGCGTTGACAGTTTGACACTAAGTCGAACCCATCCATCTGCTGCGCAATACGGGATGAAACCATGGGCCGTGAGGCGGAAAGGACCAGTCCTTGAGAAAGAGAACAAAAGTGTGTACTAAGGGCATCCGCAATAGGTTGTATGATACACCGTATGATAGATTAGCCAACTCATCAATCAACAATGTATCATACAACTATTACAATGGTTTGTTGAAAAGAGTTGTTGGTAAAGTAATACATTCTAGCCAATCATATAGTTATTTTAGTGGGACCAAATGAGAAAAGTATCTTGGCATGCGTGCTAGCTTGTTGGTTGCATATCATACAACTCATTTTCTCTCACCTCATTATTACTTGCCATGTAGCCATTTTTCTGAGCTGGCATTGCTATCTTACGATGACATGGACACTATTGGAGATGCCCTAAAAGAGAAAAATGGAGCGGGCCCCACCTTGTCCAGACGTTGACGCCACCTTACGCATGGCCTGGCAGTGGCATAAGGTGAGGGGCAGCGCCACCATACACGTGCATGGCCGCCACGATTTTTCTTTCCTGGGCCGAGCGGAGGGGGCAGAGGGAGCGTCTCCACTCGTGCCCCAGTTGCCATCTAGATCGGTGCCCGAAGAGAT
This sequence comes from Alopecurus myosuroides, assembly GCA_028641055.1. Taxonomy (NCBI): domain Eukaryota; kingdom Viridiplantae; phylum Streptophyta; class Magnoliopsida; order Poales; family Poaceae; genus Alopecurus; species Alopecurus myosuroides. The sequence continues at coordinate 425,456,315 of CM054060.1, forward strand.
CTGTTGGCTCGTCGCGCCGTCCACGGGCCCCCTTCCCCACTCGACGCTCTAAAGCAAAATATCAAAGCAATTTTATCCTAATTTTTTTATTGTGCAAATATAAAAATATCTAAAGTCTTACAGAATTATGTTTTTATGCCATAATTTAAAGGTTTGACGTTACAAAATAATACGAATTCGTCACGCGCCAGTGTCAATCGACGTTGACGACGTTGTTGGAGCCGAGGATTCCGGGGTGGGGGGAGGGGTGTAGCCGTGGAAGTCGTCGCCGGCGGGCTCGGCGCCCTGGGTGTCGCCCGGCGTATCGTTGCTGTCGTCGTTTAGGGTCGCTTCGTCCCGCTCCGTGGGCGCCGCCGAGGTTGCCGCCGCGTTGGTCGCCGTGGACGCCGGACCGAGGCCCATCTCGGCGTATATTTGAGCACGCAGGCGGTCACACGCCGCCCTCACCCGCGGATCAAGGTTGGACGTATCCGTGGTGAGAATCATGAAGTCCCCTTGCCACTTCTTGGACGCCGCATTGCCGACCTCGATCTCAACCTTCTTGTCCGTCTTTTTGGAGAACTCCGCCGACTTGGCATCGGTTGCGGCTCGTCTCTCGGCCGAGTTCTTCGTGACGTTCTCCATGACCTCGTCGCTGCCGTAGCCGCCGCCTTTGCTTTCTTGTTTCTCGTTGGCCTTTCCGAGTTAAGCACCACCTCATCAATTTGAGCATCACTGGGCTTTTGCTTTAGTCGAAGTCTATGTTTCTTCCATTTCTCATTGTATTGGAACTTGTTGAAGCAATGTACAAGCACAAAGTCCTTACCCCCGTTGACCACCTTGTACAAGGTGAGAGCATCAACAATCTAGCAACAAGAGAATTCAAGATTAGACAAAATGCACGAATGTTGTCATAGCATAGGACAAGATGAGACACACAAACTTACTTTGTCTTTTGTACTCTTGCCACTCTCCGGCCTCGCCGTAATGTTCTCAAAGGTTGTTTCAAACTTTTTCACCGACTTTAGGATTGCGGCCCATCTATGAGTTAGCGCATTTTGATTGCGATCCATGACAAACTCCACATATGACATTTGGTACTTGCGCTCATCAAACCCCGAGAGGATCCGCTTCCAATAGAAGTCGCTTGTTTAGTTGGCTCCCGTGATCACGTCTTGGCTAATGGCACTCCACGAGTCAATCAAGCACTCGTCCTCTTTGACGGTCCAAGCTATACCACGACTTCCACTCTTCTTATTCTTTTTATTCCCATCCTTGCCGATTTTTTCCATGTCGTCACCGACGCCATCACCATCTTGCTCGTCGTCATCATCGGCGTTGTCGACGTCTTGCTCCTCGTCAACAATGGTGCTCCCGTCACCATCTTGTGTCTACACCAACGGCGAACAAACATTGGGTCAGACGGTCGATGCAAATCAACGGAACATTGGTGACGGGCCGTCGCGGGGGCGTAACTGAGTGCCGAAGGACGCCTTGGAGCCGAAATCGTAGCCGCCAAAGGGCGCCTAGTCGCCGAAAAGGGCGCGGGGATCGGCGTCGAACACGTTGCGGGCGCCGTCCTCGAACGACAGGGGTGCGCTCGGACTGGGCATGTCCAGATACCGCGTCGTCCCGGCACATTCCTGGGGACACCTCATGCGCCTCGTTGAGGTCGAGGCCCGTCACGGTACACCGACAGGCGCGTCGCCGCCGAACATGACATTTGGGTCGAAGCCGCCATAGTTGCCATCGTAGCCGTATGCGTAGCCGACATAGCCGGCGGGCTCTCTGAAGTTTGGGAGAGGCCCGGGCTAGGACAGAGCCTCGACTACGAACGCGGCGTCCACGCGAAACGGCGATCCCGAAGCCGACGAACTTGATCCACCTCCAGGGCTTCCTACGACAGTGCCGACCAGCAGCACAAGGTTCACCGTGGTGTTTCGGGCCTCCGTCTTCTCGCGCCGCAGCCGGCGCTCCTTCGTGGTGATGTTACGCTGGTGTTGGTCGGCCGCCCACTCGGCGTTGGTCATACCCTCCGGGCGCTCCTTCGGAGGGCGCGGCTGCAGCATGCGGCGCTTGACATTGAGCGTGCCGGCTTTCGCGTTCTTCGGCGGCTATTTCGGGGGCATGGAGCCGACGGCGAGGGAGGCGGGAAGGGGCGGGAAAAAGTGGGCGGCGGCGGGGAAGAAAATGACGAAGCGCGTCGGGGGCCGGAAGGATTTTTGGGGGCGTTTGTGTCGCTGGCAGGACGGGCCCGTGGCGCGAAACGACTCGTCCGGCGCCCCCACGGGAGCTCCTGGGAGATGGGGTTGGGCTGGGTTTGTTGGACGGGAACATTGGGCGTCCGAACGGGAAGGCCCAATGGGGCGCGCTCGGGGACTATCCGGACGGGATACCCCAGTAGGACGCGCAAGTGGGCGCACTCGGGGCTGTCCGGACAGGAAGGCGGCTGGGGTGGCCTTTGGGGGCGCGAGTGGCGATGCTTTAAGCAACAGCATGACGCCTGATTTTTTTTTCATTTTTGCTCATACCAAAACGAGCGGGCGTTACTCACTTGCTTGCTTCTGTCCCTACCAAAATTGCCATGACCAGATCGTAGAGTGTTGGTCCTGTGGTTTGGAATTTGAGGTCTAGGTTCTGAACCTGGTTCTAGATTTGCCTGCTGATAGTAGTAATTTAGCAAATGCATGTGCGATGATGTGCCACTTGGCTAGTAGATTTGTCTCCACCGTGGCTGGCTGCTGACACCATGCGTGGACGAGGAGGAGTATGGATGTACCACTTGGCTAGGAGGTAACATCATCTGGGCTGAGATGTGTGATGTGTCCAACAAAAACTGCGGAGAGCCTCGGCCAGCCTCGCCAGGCTAAATTATTGTCTAGCCATACAAGAGCCTAGAGACAGAGTTGATAAAACAAATCTGCAAAAGATGAGGAGTCTCTGCGTCCCGAGATAGAGAGAGAGAAATGACGAGTGAAAAGGCTGAATGGGCCGGCCGTCGGTCCGGTCCGATGGGTGCTCGCGGCTTGGCCGGGCGGGGCAGGCGTGGTTGTTCCAGCCACGTGTCAGAGAGCGAATGAGCTAAAGCGTTGACAGACGTACAGGCGCAGCGGAGCGGCGGGATGGGTGCCTACGTGGGTCACGTCCGACGCGATGGGCACCTTCCGTCTCATCGTCTTGCCTTGCTCTGTCTCTGTCTGCCATACCTATGTCTAGACCGGACGCCGCGTCCATTCCTCCGTTGGATCGACCGTACATATTTCCATCTTTCTTTGCAAGTAATTTTACAGTGATGTAAACTAGGCCAATGCAAGCCCCATCCTCTGCTACTCCCGCCACTACACAGCTTGATGGACCATGCTTTACTGTTCGTTGTTCCTTGTAGCCTTGCTTCTATCCACTGATTAGCCAGCAGCGTGGAGTAGTACTAGCCAGTAGCCACGGTGTGTAGTGTAGCAGCGTACGTTCACGGATCAGATAGCTACTCCGTACAATAGCTCAGCTATACTACTAAGTACGTGCTGATAGCTAGCTAGCTAGCCGCCGCAGGATGGAGGCACCGTATCCTGCAAAAGTCACAATGCCAGGATGCAGATAGTCAATGATTAATACGCACTACTCCGCGTATTAGGATTATCTTAGGTCAAACGTTATAAGATTTGACCAAGTTTATGCCACAAAATATAAATATTTGAAATATCAAATAGGTATAGTATGAAAATATATTCAATGAAGAATCGTATGGTACTGACTTGGTATTGTTAATGTTGATAGTTTTTCCTATAAAGTTGGTCAAACTTTAGGAAGTTTGACTTTTGGCAAACCTAATACACAGACTAAAAAGAAATGGAGGGAGTGCTGGCAGTAGAATGTGAGAAGAAAATACTGATATATCAGAATTAAATGTACTCCCTCCGTCTCAACATTAGCGTTTTCCAGACGAATGTATCTAAATGTATTTTAAGAACCGGAAGGGGCGAGACGCCCCAGAGAAACCCTAGCCGCCCCCCGGGTCGTTCCAAAGCGACCCCCGAGCCACCACCACAGAACCCCACCCACGACAGACGGTGGCGCGGGGCCTCTCCTCCGATCGTTTCCTCCCAAAAGATCCAACTCTCCGCCGCCAAAAATTCACCAAAGATAACATGGGATTGATGTTGCCCCTGATTCCGTGTGCGCTTGGGCCATGGCCTATCTCGGCATCGGCAACACGAGGTTGTGCTCCGCTTCGAGATCCCTTCCCTGCTACTGAGTCCGACTTGGCCCGGCTCGGCCTCCATGGCCTCTGTGATGGCGGCGCGCGGTCCACCACGACCCTGCCGATCTCCTCTGTTACAAGAAGCTCCGTCGACTAGTCGGCGGCCTTCCCGTTGTGGGGATGGCTGGCTGGCTGCTCTTCCGTCCCAGATGGTGAGCGTCTCTTGTTGCAGCGTTTCAGGATGCCTCGAGGTATGTCTCTAGAGAAATCCATGCTCAAACACTTGGTCTTAGTGGGCCATGGCGGCACTACTTGGTGTCGCTTGCCCCGTTGGAGGCGTGGTTGTGAGACGCACCTCTGGCCAGCGTAGCAGTTCCGAGCGAGAGCTCGGTGAGGAACGCGCTACCAACGTCGTTGTTCCTTCTTGAAGGCGTCACGGAGGAACCTGCGTTGCTCCCCCGACACGTGCATTAGTGGTTGTTTTCTTGGGGCTCAATCCGGCGGCGAGGCCGTGCTTGTTGGGGCGCGTAGAGATAAACAAAAACTTTTCCTACGCAATGCTCCCAAGATCTAGCCGAGGTAGAAGGCCACGAGTATTACCACTAGACGCGCAGGTGCGGATTATCGATGTAGCGCGTCTGGTCGGGGCAGTGCAGTCCCACGATCCGGTCCGGCTGATCCAATCCCTCGAACGTCGAAGTGCTGAACGTACAGCACCTCTGCCGGTATCCACACGTACGAGGAGGAGCTCCGACGGCGGACTGCTAGGTCCGGTGCGGCGGCTGGACTGAGTGGGGCTAGGGTTCCCAACGCATGGGAGAGTGGACTAACGTGCCCGCTGGGCAACCTGCGCCCCTCTTTATATCGCGTACGGTAATGGGCTGCACAACACTTGTGGCCCATTCCGTCTGTGAGTCCGACTCACTAACTCAGTCCATTTCCGGTTCGGGTCCAACCCAACCAATACTTGCTCCCGCTCTTAAGTGTGCGACCCTGCAGGCTCATGGCGACATGGACACGATTGGAGTCCTACTCCCAATCGATCAATCGGTAGCGGCTCCTAGCAGAACGTGCCGACTCCCAAGTCCCATTGAGTCATGACGACATACCTTTCAATGCGATATTCATCTTAGTCCCTTTTGCCTCACGATATATACCTTGTCGAGCTATAGGCGATTTATCGTCATCCCTTAAATAGCTCAACTCTCTTCTCGATCCGTGATATGTGATTCACCTGACTAACTCTTAGTCAATCGACACAGTTAACACTTAACTGAGTCGCGCATGGCCATGCTTCCTGAATCATATCACTCGAGAGGGCCCAGAGAATATCTCTCCATTCGGAGGGGCAAAATCCCATCTTGATTATCCACATCACGCAGCTTGCTTCTCATTCGACCCGAACTCTGCCTTTATAGTTGCCTTGTCACAGAACAACGTTTGACAGAACCTAAGTCGGTGATCCACAACTCGGATTGTGCGACAACCTCAGGTCTAAGGATTACATTGATTGAGACATGCAAATGACGACTTGATCGTTGCATCTCAATGTGGGTCAGTCCGACTTGCTAAACTCTTTAGCCAAGTCCGTGAACGTTGGAATGGCATCACCATGCCCATGACAAGTGGAACCGTGTCATCAGCCAACACTCACATTAGTCTAGGGTGTGTGTCCAGCACAACCTAAATGACCAAGGACAATCTAGTATGAACAACATGAATATATAGTTCCACAATCGAATCACATATTCAATGACATATATCAGATGTTCAAAACAAGGACAACTTAATAACTTTATGAATACAGTGGGAATAACATCATACATGATTGCCTCTAGGGCATATTCCCAACAGTCTCCCACTTGCACTAGAGTCAATCATCTTGGCATCATATGCCTAGGCATCTAATGCCCATGCCTCTCGTGTGCGCCTCATGCTTAGGCTGTGGTAGCGCCTTTGTCAACGGATCTGCAATGTTTGCATCCGTGTGTACTTTGCATAACTTGATATCACCTTGTTCGACAAACTGGCGAATGAGGTGGTACCGCATGAGTATATGTTTGTTCTTCTGGTGTTGTCTAGGTTCCTTGGCCTGTGCGATAGCACCATTGTTGTCACAATATACGTCCAAAGGATTGGACGCGCCCTGAACCACACCAAGATCAATCAGGAGGTTCCTGATCCAAACAGCTTCCTTTGCCGCCTCTGAGGCAGCAATATACTCAGCCTCTGTTGTAGATGCAGACACCGTATCTTGCTTGGAACTCTTCCAGCTCACAGCCCCTCCGTTCATCACGAACACGTATCCAGATTGCGAACGAGAATCATCTGAGTCGGTGAGATAACTCGCATCCGTGTAACCCTTTACACTGAATTCCTCATCACCTCCATAAACTAGGAACATTTCCTTAGTATTTCTCAAATACTTAAGGATGTTTTTAACCGCTGCCCAGTGGGCTTCGCCAGGGTCAGCCTGGTATCTGCTCGTAACACTTAGAGCATAGGAAACATCTGGCCTAGTACAAATCATGGCATACATGATGGATCCGATTGCCGAAGCATACGGAATCACACTCATCCGACTTCGCTCATCAGTTGTCGAAGGACACTGAGTCTTGCTAAGTTTTATGCCATGGGACATCGGCAAGAATCCCTTCTTGGACTCTTGCATTTTGAATTTCTTCAAAACCTTGTCCAGATAAGTACTCTGACTCAATCCAATGAGCCGCCTTGATCTATCTCTATAGATCCTGATTCCTAATATGTAAGTCGCCTCACCCAAATCCTTCATTGAGAAACTCCTTTCCAATGACTCTTTGGTTTCTTGCAACATCATGACATCATTTCCAATCAGTAATATGTCATCCACATATAAGATTAGAAAGTTTACTTTGCTCCCACTAAACTTCTTGTATAAACAAGAATCATGATCGCTCTTGATGAAGCCAAACGATTTGACTACCTCATCAAAGCGAATGTTCCAACTCCGAGATGCTTGCTTCAACCCATAAATGGATTTCCGAAGTTTGCATACCTTGTCAGCACTAGCTGGATCGATAAAACCTTCGGGCTGTATCATATACACGTCCTCAGTTAAATTTCCATTAAGGAAAGCCGTCTTGACATCCATCTGCCATATCTCATAGTCGAAATAGGCTGCTATGGCTAACATGATCCGAATTGATTTAAGCATCGCTACAGGCGAGAATGTCTCGTCATAGTCAACTCCTTGAACCTGTCGGAACCCCTTCGCGACAAGTCGTGCTTTATAGACGGAAATATTTCCATCCATATCAATTTTCTTCTTAAAGACCCATTTGCACTCGACGGGTCTTGCACCGTCAGGCAGATCAACCAAGTTCCAAACTTGGTTTTCATCCATGGACTTTAACTCGGATCTCATGGCTCCAAGCCATGACTCGGAATCAGATCCCACCATCGCTTCCGAATAAGTTGCCGGCTCATTACTGTCTAACAGTAAAACATCTCGAGCACTCTGTAATCTGGCAGATCTCCGTGGTTCAGGTGCTGTTACCGGTGTAGGTACCACGACCGGCTCAGCCTCTAAGGCGTTCGCCGACTCGCCCTTAGCGGGTTCCTCTCGAATTTCTTCGAGTTGCACCGTGCTCCCACTGACTTCCCGACTGAGAAACTCTTTCTCAAGGAAGACACCATTCCGAGCGACAAACACTTTGCCCTCTTCCCGGTTGTAGAAGTAGTACCCCAAGGTTTCCCTCGGATACCCCACGAAAATACACTTATCCGACTTGGGCGTGAGCTTGTCCGACTGAAGTCGCTTGACAAATGCTTCACAACCCCAAATCATTAGAAAAGACAAACTTGGCTTTTTACCAGTCCACATCTCATGTGGTGTCTTCTCTACTGACTTTGATGGTACTCTGTTTAGTGTGAAAGCTGCAGTTTCTAGACAATAACCCCAAAATGATAAAGGTAGATCTGTCCGACTCATCATTGATCGTACCATGTCCAACAAGGTCCGATTTCTCCGTTCCGATACACCGTTTCTCTGCGGTGTACCCGGCGGAGTGAGTTGAGGAACTATTCCACAACTCTTTAGATGGTCATCAAACTCATGGCTCATGTATTCGCCTCCACGGTCCGACCGTAGAAACTTTATTTTCTTGCCGAGCTGATTTTGTACCTCACTCTGGAATTCCTTGAACTTTTCAAAGGCTTCCGACTTGTGTTTCATTAAATAGATATATCCATACCTACTCAAATCATCAGTGAAGGTAATGAAGTACTCATAACCACCCCTGGCTGTCGTGCTCATTGGACCACATACATCACTATGTATTAGTTCCAACAAGTCGGACGCCCTTTCACAACTCCTTGCAAAAGGTGTCTTGGTCATCTTGCCTAATAGGCATGATTCGCATGTCTCGAATGACTCTAAGTCAAACGAAGTTAGAAGTCCATCATCATGGAGCCTCTTCATGCGCTTCCAACTTATATGACCAAGCCGACAATGCCAAAAGTAAGTCATATTCAGATCATTTGGTTTCAACCTTTTAACATTTATGTTATAGACCGATTCACTATCAAGATTTAAAATAAATAACCCGTTCTGAACGGGTGCAAAGCCATGAAACATATCTTTCAAATATAAAGAACAACCATTATTCTTAATATTCGACTCATAACCTTGTCTCATCAAACATGAGGCGGAAATAATGTTTCGACTAAGCGCTGGAACATAATAACAATTATTTAGTTCCAAAATAAATCCTGAAGGTAAATGAAGTTGCATCGTGCCGACTTCCAACGCAGCGACTCTCGCCTTGTTGCCGACCCAAATATCAACCTCTCCTCTTGCCACGCTCCTAGTTCTTACCAGCCCCTGCAACGAGTTGCAAATGTGAATGACTGATCCGGTATCATATACCCAAGAACTATTAGGTGCATCAGCAAGATAAATGTCTATAACATTGCACACAAGTGTACCTGAGTCGGAAGTCGTACCTCCACTCTTGGCCTTGTCAGCCAAATACTTGGTGCAATTCCTCTTCCAGTGGCCATCCTGCTTGCAATAGAAGCAATTGGCTCCGGCTGTAGGAGAAGGCTTAGTCTTTGAGGGAGCACTCTGGACAGGGCCATGGGCGCTACCTCCTGACTTATCCTTCTTCTTCTTAGTCCAAGAACTCTTCTTGAACTTAGCCTTATTCTGCACCATCAACACTTGACTGGCGCCTTTCTTGAGATCAGCCTCTGCCGTTTTGAGCATCCCATGTAATTCAGTGATACTCTTATCCATACCATGCATATGGTAGTTCGAGATGAACGGACCATACGCACTAGGAAGAGAGTTCAGAATTATATCAGTGGCGATCTCTTCTTTAATTGAGAAGCCCAAGCGATCCAAAGACTGTATGTAACCAATCATCTTGATTACATGCGGACTCAGTGGATCGCCGTCTTTCAGCTTACAGCCAAGCAAAGCTTGAGAGACTTGATACCTCTCAGTCCTTGCTTGAGCCTGGAACATACTTTTGAGGCTTTCGATCATATCGTAGGCCTCAACATTTTCGAACTGCTGCTGCAAGTCCGGTTCCATGTGTGCAAGCATAAGACAGCTAATCTCCGTAGACTCCTCTCTAGTCTTACGGTAGGCATTTGTGACTGCGACAGTCGCATCGTCATCAGGCTCATCTGGAAGTGGAGTTTCTAGAACATGTTCTTTCTTGTCATGCTTGAGGACTATCCTCAGATTACGATACCAGTTGGTGAAATTAATTCCATTAAGTTTATCTTTCTCTAGAATTGACCTCAACGCAAAAGTGGACAACTGAGGAAGGTTGCTAGGTGCCATTGATCTACAACAGAAAATACGCAAAAACACTTAAGACATGTATTCATAAAAGAGCAGGCATATTAAACGATTTAATACTTATGCTCCCACTAGAACCAACATCCCTCCGATGGTTGCTAAGTGATTCAAGATCCTAAATAAGCAAGCCGACTAGTGAGCTTTAGCATCACCGCTAGCCGTCAAGTGATCTAGGTAGGCAACACCTTGCCAATCGTATCTCTATACGACTCCTGTTAGTTGGGTGGCATCACATGCCCCGGCTCCCAACCTACCTCGCCCCGAGCCCCACAACCGTTGTGATGGACTCGTCTAGATTACCAAGTGCTTCTGCTTGTAAGAGTCCGACTCGAACCCACCTAACCGGAAAGAATTGGTAGCACCTCAATTTCATGAGCCCACTACCAAGAATGTCCGACTTGTGATGGTGCAGCACTGGCGGGGCGACCGACTAGACCTTCTTTGAGGGATTAAAGAATCTACCAACTATCTACATAGAGGTAAATAGAGACATGACAATAACACAAATAAAACAATTATAATGTGAAATGGTATGGCTCTCTTCATGGTGATCTCCATCTCCATGAAGCTTGCAAGTCGAGCTCGTGCCAACTCTTGTCACGTGCCATCTTGCTCCATGTAGCCGACTTGTACATCGACTTGCATGCCTTCCGGGTTCTCCAACAAGCTACACTAGCTAGTAAATGAAAATTTACATAGAGAATCCGACACGCAGGCCGGTATACAATAAAATGACAGCACCTAGGCTCCAGCCGGCTGACATAAACATGATACGCAGATCATGTATGGATTACACACATCACATGCACATAAGCCATACCATTTACAACTTCCTGCAAAAACAAGTTATGCATAGATACGATATCTACCGGCGTTGTGAACCTCGCAACGACATCTAAGGCGCTACGACAGGACGACGGCGGTCCCGCTCATGGATTTCGGAAAACGCAGATCTCATCTGTATTCCGATCATGGATTTCTTCATCGGATAAAACGATTTTACCCGAATCTGATCCGTATTCCGATTCGACCAAACTCTTTGATCTTCGATCACCGCAACTGGATTTATGTGTCACGATATACCCCGATGGCGGAAACCGACCGGTAGGGGTAAGTTGTTCCACGACCTTAGCAGTATGATCACGGAAACCAGATCATCCATTAACCCCGAGTACGATTGATCCAATCAACCTTGTACAAAACCGATCTATCTCATAGACCGACCACCAAAACAGCAATTAGATCACATCTAACGCTAACTACATATCACATATGTACGGATCTCGGGCCTAATACCAGAAGCTACCGCTCTGATACCACTGTTGGGGCGCGTAGAGATAAACAAAAACTTTTCCTACGCAATGCTCCCAAGATCTAGCCGAGGTAGAAGGCCACGAGTATTACCACTAGACGCGCAGGTGCGGATTATCGATGTAGCGCGTCTGGTCGGGGCAGTGCAGTCCCACGATCCGGTCCGGCTGATCCAATCCCTCGAACGTCGAAGTGCTGAACGTACAGCACCTCTGCCGGTATCCACACGTACGAGGAGGAGCTCCGACGGCGGACTGCTAGGTCCGGTGCGGCGGCTGGACTGAGTGGGGCTAGGGTTCCCAACGCATGGGAGAGTGGACTAACGTGCCCGCTGGGCAACCTGCGCCCCTCTTTATATCGCGTACGGTAATGGGCTGCACAACACTTGTGGCCCATTCCGTCTGTGAGTCCGACTCACTAACTCAGTCCATTTCCGGTTCGGGTCCAACCCAACCAATACTTGCTCCCGCTCTTAAGTGTGCGACCTTGCAGGCTCATGGCGACATGGACACGATTGGAGTCCTACTCCCAATCGATCAATCGGTAGCGGCTCCTAGCAGAACGTGCCGACTCCCAAGTCCCATTGAGTCATGACGACATACCTTTCAATGCGATATTCATCTTAGTCCCTTTTGCCTCACGATATATACCTTGTCGAGCTATAGGCGATTTATCGTCATCCCTTAAATAGCTCAACTCTCTTCTCGATCCGTGATATGTGATTCACCTGACTAACTCTTAGTCAATCGACACAGTTAACACTTAACTGAGTCGCGCATGGCCATGCTTCCTGAATCATATCACTCGAGAGGGCCCAGAGAATATCTCTCCATTCGGAGGGGCAAAATCCCATCTTGATTATCCACATCACGCAGCTTGCTTCTCATTCGACCCGAACTCTGCCTTTATAGTTGCCTTGTCACAGAACAACGTTTGACAGAACCTAAGTCGGTGATCCACAACTCGGATTGTGCGACAACCTCAGGTCTAAGGATTACATTGATTGAGACATGCAAATGACGACTTGATCGTTGCATCTCAATGTGGGTCAGTCCGACTTGCTAAACTCTTTAGCCAAGTCCGTGAACGTTGGAATGGCATCACCATGCCCATGACAAGTGGAACCGTGTCATCAGCCAACACTCACATTAGTCTAGGGTGTGTGTCCAGCACAACCTAAATGACCAAGGACAATCTAGTATGAACAACATGAATATATAGTTCCACAATCGAATCACATATTCAATGACATATATCAGATGTTCAAAACAAGGACAACTTAATAACTTTATGAATACAGTGGGAATAACATCATACATGATTGCCTCTAGGGCATATTCCCAACAGTGCTGCCATGTGTTTTTTTTCGTCCTTGGTCTGCTGTAAAAGCTCGAGCTCGAGAGGACTCTGTCATGTTCCTGCGTTCGCTCAAGACCCTCCCATTGTTGCCCTTATGTTTGTGGAGAGCTTCAGGCTCTTGGTGTCGTCCCGGCTCATCTTTGCTCAATGAAGACGCAGTGAAGCCTCCCCAGCTGGTTAAACGTCTCGAATTCATGTGGCTGAGCTCCCTGTCATAGGCCTTTTACGGTAGGGACGGGTAACTATTGACCGTCCAAGTTAGCAAATCCAATGGTCTAAACTCATCAATACTTATTGATTAGAAGAGTAGTATTTTTTCATCCAAGGATAGATTTGGAAGATGAAAAAACACAGACGTGAACCTTCCTTGCATTAGTTTCCGTTAGATTTTTTATTTTATTCCTTTAGGCTGGTCACAATGGGGAGGAACTTAGTAGTAACATCACATATTCCAATACAACTTTGCTTATGTGGCACATATTTAATGAAGAGAGAGGTGCTTGTGGTAACTAGCTAAGTTACCGGAACATCACATACTCCAAGAAACAATGAGTCTATAGCCTAATAAATGCATTGTTGCATGACACTACATACATGTTTACTCCCCATTGTGGAGGTAGGAACATAGTCTAGTAAAGTGTGTAGGTTTCTACGTTATGTTACTCCCCATTGTGACCAGCCTTACAAACCATCCAAGCATGTGGGCTGCCAATTTGCATAACTTTTTTATGGTGCCTAGAAAAGAAAAGCTACGAGTGCGGTACACTTTCAACTTTTCTTACTTATCATGAACTGGAATGAGGAAAATTTATAAAGGACTTTAAAATCTCAGTCAAGTGGTAACCGCCCATACTGCCAGGCCACGGTGTCGTACGTGCCGACGGTCTCCTCCGGTGTGGTTAATGTCCCAAGTCACATCCGTGTGCGCGGGAGGTGAAGGGGAAATATCCACGCGGCAGTTGGGTCTTTTGGACCCATCTATACGTTACAGTCCTTTCCGACCCCATCACACCTCGAGTAGCCAATTCATACGGAAATGTTTGTCGGATAATATTTCGTGTAAGAAGTATTCTGCAACCGGAAATAGCGAATGCTGGTAGTAAATCCGTATGCACTTCACAAGTTCACGTGCTTCTTTTTATTTCTTCACATATATTATTAATCGTTCAGTGGAGTAAAAAATGGAAAGGAGATTAGTCAAGTCGCATGTATGGTAATTATGGACTGCACTTTACGTAGTAACAGACCATATCAAATCCGGTACCATGATTTCTTACCATTAAATTTCCCCTCCAATCCGGGGCCGATATATCTCAATACTACCAATCCGTTGGACTAGTAAATTGTACCGTAAAAGACCTCCCCTGTCAAGGTTCTTGTTAAGCTTTAAACCCTCGTTGATGGATGCTCGTCTGTTGTGCCGTGGGGTTCGGTATGCACAGTCCTTATCAATGTGAGTACGAAATACTAGATGTCAGATTTCACTGCACGTCACGCGTGCATGCAAGAATCCACCGGATAGATGGATGCACCGGTCTCCCTCTGCATACATGCCTCTACTTTGTCCGGTTTTGCTTTCGGCCTCCGGTGCCTTCGGATATTTGCTTTCGAGGAACAAGTACTATCCAGCGTCTGTGTCACTGTGTGCAGCTACCTTGCTGAGAAAATTGCACAACACCATATTTTGGTGACAAAGTTGCACAAAACACATAAATCAAATCTTTTTTGCAGCTATCTCCAGTTCTTTGTCTAATAAGTTGTAGCTAGCCCAAAACATTGATTTAGCGGCTTAACGGGTATTTGACATGCGGGATCATGACCATTATACCGTATTTTATACTGTATACTTAAATTATATGACAATTTTTTTAATACATCATACCCAAAAATGTACTATGGTACGAGTACCAAGTTTTGGAGGCCGTACTATAGGTAGATTGTTTTTTAAGAAATAGAATCTGCTCCTTTGTGTTTCAAAAAATGGATAAAAAATCGTAAATGTAGATAAAGTCGAGATCGACATCTGTATAAATTATTAAGTCTAACTATATATTATTCTACGCTACACAAAATGATAAATGTGCTAAGATTTTATTTAACATGCGCATTTTCACTGTCCAGATTTGTAAATTCTTTCTTTTTGCCTAGGCCAAAATATAATGTTATATTTTGAAATTTTATACATATCACTGTGTGGGAGTTTTTTTCCAGCTTTTTAAGATGAAATAAAAATAAAAATTTAATTTCCTTTCAGAGTACGGCGCTACGTGTAGCTCGCCTCGGTTTGACTTCTGATATAATGATACGTCAATTATACTTTGTCGAACAATATAAAATATTTTAGCATTGACATAAGACGATGTATGTTTTTTGATAGAATAAGACGATGTATGTGTATGTAATAGGGAGCATCAACGCATCGTATGGTGCTATATACGGTTAGAAATAATGTACAATGGTCATAGGTACCATGTCAGATACTTATTAAGCTGCTAAGTCAATGTTTTGGGCTAGCTGCAACTTATTAGACGGAAAACTGGGGCTAGCCGCAAAAGAGATTTGATTTCTGTGTTCTGTGCAACTTTGCTCCCAAAGCATGTGTGGTGACCCAGCACACCACTCCATGTGTAGTGCGCAAGTCGATGACATAATACTCACAGAAGGACGTTATCCGTGAATATTACATCTCTCAGAGTGGTACAACAGAAACACAGCGGGTCCAAGCAAAGCTATAGGATACAAACTTCATTACAAAATCTTGAGAATTATTTTGATGAATCAAGTAGATCTCATACAAATGAACATCAGAAGAAGCAATGTGAAGATCCAAGCTGGAGAAGAACTCTAGCTCAGAACTAAATCTACTATGGCTGCTGCCAGCCTTAATCTATGGCTTATAACATCTAACTCCAAGAATGGACTCCACCTACACCTTGATAGCTTCTCCTCCATCAGCGTTGTTGATGAAGATGCTTCACGATGACGACTTCCATAGGGCTTCAACTCTAAGAAGGGGGTCAAACTGGAACGAAGGAGTAACGTGTGTTACTCAGCAAGCTCATGATATATAGTGGGTAGTTTGATGCACTAACTACAGCTCTAGACTCAAAAGAGTCATAAGCTAATGCGAGGTTTTGTTAATATTTCTTCAAGAGCTTGCTTTTACTTCTGAAAACTATGCCCGCCAGATCTTCACATGACTAGAACTTCATGGAGTTACCTTTCCTGCGGCTCCTTCCCGGAACAAGGGGTAACATGCCACATTCTTTTACACTCTGCAGAGGTGCGTTACTTTACCCATGGACGACCAAGACCATGTTGCACAACTAGGTGTACATTCCTGTCCACTCTCACTCAGGTGTGGGGCCCGGTTTTTGGTCCAAGCCAAACCGTGCTTCTCCGCACAACGCATGCCCACCCATTTCCGCCAGCAGGTTGAACGCCTGATTCCACCCCTCACGATAGAGATCTACGCGCCCCTGGCAAACACTCATAGACCCCAGAGTCCGTGGGACGTAAGGGCTCCCACCCATGTGCATGCAGTCCCAAGGAACCTACAGCGTACGTTTCTGGCAGCCCGTTGACATGCGAACGAGAAAAGATCACGACTGACTTACTCCCCCCATAGAAGACCCATGGTTAACGCGAATTTACGGCGCAAGAATTCTGACGGCAGTTGTGATTAATCCTAGGTAATACTTTGCCATGCAGATGGAACCTTACTTTGGCCTATTCATCTTACCATGGTCCCATCCGCCCACCAAACAGAACACTACCACTTTGGTAGTCATTCAATTAGTCATATTATTATAAAAATAGGATCATGCATTCTTTTGAGGCCAGATGGTAATACGATAGAGTTTTTGCAATTAGTTTGTTATGAAGTACTGCAAAGGATATGAGCAAGTGATGAACTTGCCTGAGATTGAAATAACCATAATAATTCCTGTCTTCGGGTTAAAGGGTCTCGTAGGAAATCCCGACATCTGAAAGATAGCAAAGTAGTCCCGGTAAGGACTACAGAAAACACTGGAAAAGAATGATACATGCATAGTAATGAGATGCATCGCGAAATACCCTGGAAATTACCCCAGCTTACAAGTGTAAGCCACGTTTGATACGATAATCTACTCACAAAGGGTTTTAGGTGAAATGTTTCATTACTTGGGGTGATGTGGTTATTACTTCTTTTAGACTTACATATGTCTCTCTTTTACTTAGCAAACAATTGTTATCATGCTTTAGGTAGAAGTGTTTATTACTTTATTAGATAACAAAACAACAACACATGGAAAACAACTATTAAAAAGATAACAAATACATTTTATTTTATATTTTAAAGTGTAGAGCTTATGACAAGGAGTTGAATTGAAAATGGTGAACTAGTACAGCTAACCCTATCATCACAATACTTGCTAATGACTTGTGATGGTAGGTTTATTAGGTGTGAAAACATGAGGATTTTATTAGTAAAGAAAATAATGTTTGTGGTAGTTGTTTATGGTTATAATGGAATATTATAGAATTCCGTTATACCTTTAGAAATAAGTTTATAAGTTAAATAAAATCTTTTATGTTTCACATATTTTAATTGAAAATGCTTTTCTCTTTAGTTTGGTATAACACTTTATGTTTTCTGAAAATATTTGAATAAGTTATTATTTTATTAATTTTAAATGAATTAAATGATTAGGCAAAACATTGCACACATAAAACCTTGATCAAATCACTTTGAAAACATCATAGATGAGTTGTATATGGAGCATTTTGGTACATAACTTGTATTTTTCTGATTTTATGAATTTATTCTTATTTTTCTCAATTTTAAATGATTTAATTTAATTAAAGAAAATATTAAATTTTAAATTTTATTAAACATTTTTGAAAAGTTGATAAACATTTAGATTATATTTTCTAAACATTTCTATATATTTTTTTTGATTATTAGATTATAAGTTATTGAATAATTGAATTTATGAATTAATCTGCCTATTTTTTAAAATTGACACGTCGGTCCCACCTGTCATTATTTCATTTTTAAATCAAAAATAAAAATAAAAGAAAAGAAAATTCCCCATGACGTCATGGTGATGTCAGCACAGAGGGGATTTCTACTTTGATGTTGAAATTGGTCGATTTGGTTCGAATCGATGCGATTGAGTACTGCTGCTAGCTAGAGGGTGACACAGGGAGCCGAGGGGTGGCGTCGATTCGACCCTATGGTCACCGGAGCTACCGGCGGTGAACCAAACGGTGGCGGCGAGGCACGATCGTCGGCGCTACGGCAATACAGGGCGCAAGGGAGAGGGAAAAGTGGTCCTGGAGGAACCTGAGCTCACCACGAGGTCGATGCAGGTGTCGGGGAGGTCGGGCGTTGCCGGAATCGCCGGAATTTCCTCACGGCGGCCGGCGGCCGGAGATACAGAAGAAGGTCAATTCGTCTCCTCCCGGCAATCCCTGGAAACGAGACTTGGTGGAGAGGTAGAGGGCTTCATGGCGCATCCAATGGTGGCATCCGTTCTTCGCGAGGTGGACGGGAACGACGGCAATGGCCGGCGGGCCGTACGGGCTAGGGTTAGGGTGTTCTTCGGGTTTGGTACAGAGAGAGAGAGACAGAGACAGCGAGGAGGTCGGAGGAAACCTCGATGGGGACGTCTCCTCGATATTTATCGGGGCCGAGGAGGAAGCAGGAGGTGGCGCATGGAAACAACAGCTCGGCACGTCTCCTCTGCCTTCTGTCCGAGGTTGAAGAAGAATGTAATAAAACAATCTTGCAATAACCCCCTGGAGTTTGGAAGATTAACAATGAGGTGCTTCTGTTAATAAAAACTGAGAAGAAAACCTTATTTTCAGGGCTGTTTTGTAAACAAAAAAATTAATAAAAATCATTTTTCAAATCCTTGTCAAAAATGTAATATCACCATGTTTTGTTTTGGTGAATTTGGATAAGATTTTAATTTCATACCTAGGGTGCTAGATTAAGTGGTTTTTGCTATTTTCTCTCTATTTAAATTTCATATGGATTAAAAATTACTTAGTGTATTCTATGACATGAATACAACCCCACTAATATGTTATTGAAATAATGATATGTTTTCTATTGGATAGTTTTTAGGTATAATACCTTTTGGAAATACTTTGTAAGCTTTAGTAGTGTTTTTTTTGGGCATAGTAATAAAATCACCCAATAGGGAATTTTATTCCAAATCATACCAAGTGATTTTAATTGGTGAAGGGGCTTGTTTTCTTTTATGATACCATGTCATGTTTTATAATTGAAACTCTTAGCAATCTTTGGTTGAAATTTTACTTAGATGTGTGTAAGAAAGGTTGCTGTTTTTAGAACTTGATTAAATGGAAAACTTGAGTGGCTTTGAAATCTTTTTGTTTGTTTTGCACCAGTTTCCAAATGTGGATAATATCCAATGTAGTTTTAGAACATGTAATCATTTACATGGTTATATATAGATGAGTTTTTGTTATCATTTGTTAGTCTTACATATGAAAATGATCTGGAAAACAAGGTATTAAGCTTATTACCATTTACCTCCACATATCAAAGACATGTGGATGCAATGGTTGGTTATTATTTCATACCTGATAATTGTTTCATTAAAGATATTATTATAAGTTCATCATCTCTAATGAGCTTGACAGAGGTTATTGGTGCTCTATTATATCCTAATGATTCACTGGATAATTTCTTATGCTCCCTTACTAAGGCAGTGTTGCTTCTTGTGGTCTTTTGTTGCTTGATGTTCTTCTCTCTAGCTGCCAGTTGTCTTCAGACATTGCCTTGGTCCTTTGTAAGTGATATCATCCCTTGATGGTCTCTTGACTTAAGAAATTCACCACTAGAGCTGATATGATATAGGGACCTCAGTAGCAATTTGTGACTCCTGATGAAATGAATTTATTTATCTCATAACCATTTCATTCCTGTGGTGTATTCAGTTATGATGAAGATTAGCTTATTGAAACTCAGTTTTTTTAATGCTTACATGAATATTCTGTTAACAAGGTTGATCTGACCTTGTGATCAAATTATTCTTATATAACATCAAACACTTGGATTTCAACATGTTGCTTGTTTTCTCCCTTATCTTGGTTTCTTCCTTACTTATAACTTGTATGTGTGGTTCAAGTTATAATGGGGTTTATTATTTTCTCCTGTTATTCTATTCCTTTTATGGATCATGGTTTTATCTATAACAGAATGTAGATGTATTTTATAACATCAATTTTCCCTATGCATATAAGAAGAATTTGTTGACAAGTTTGCAAGGCTTGCCCTCAAATTACTTTTCATATACAAATGGCTGAGAGATACAAGGTTATCAAACCTTATGTTTATTTTTATATGACACTCAATTGTTAGAGCCTACAAAAGTGATTTGTTAACAAGGTTGCAAACTTGTTACCAAACTACTTCTATATAACACCAACATTAGAATACCACATTGTTTCTAGATAGTTTAATAAGAATTGATCTTGGTGTATGATTTTCCAAATTCTTCAGGATAGATTGAGTTATCACTTCTAAGACAACCTAAAGAATCCTTCTGTAGATCTTCTTGTGGTAGTTCCTCCTTTCTTGTGGGTTGCTTCTCTTGCATAATGTCTTTAGAAAAGATTTGAAACATGTAGAATGATTTACTTTATATTCATCACTTTATTACGCTTGTCATTCATAATACAGATATAGAGGTTTGGGAATATAATAAGTAATGATCAAGGTTTAACAATGGTTAAAGAAGATTTACTTCTTCTTTAAGGTACTTCTTTTAGGGTGGATGAGATATGTACATATTCGATAAATATGGTAATACAATTATCATATCATTTCCCACTGGTGGGTTCTGAGTTAAGACTTGTGGGTATCATTTGTGTTCTATTAATCCTTTGTTATGTGATTGTGAAGGTGCACTTAGTAGTTATGAGATAATTTAGAAAGATATGGTGAGAATGGTTGATAACTTAAAGAGGTATTGTTTGAGAGGACATAACACCTCTGTTGATAATATGGTTCAATTGTGTATTGCTCATTGGTGGAAATGATTATCAATGGTGTGATTTGGATACTCACCCCTCTTTGAGTTCTAGATACCTAGTGATTTATCCAAGGTGACTTATAGACTTGAGGTTAGGCTAGTTGAGAGTTTCTGTTGGTCATACCCAACTATGGTTTATCTTATCAGGTGATTTGGTTTCTTGAGATACTTGTTATAAAGATCACTCCAAATGTACTTCTGACCAGATGATCTAAACCTATTTCATCATGTCAAGTGAAACTTTGGTCACTTTGATTCGTTTAAACTTTGCGCCAAAATTTCCCGTACTTTTAGATGCATGCTTTGCAAATGCACATATTATATTTAGATCCTTATAATCTCCCAAACACTGGGATGTTACAGCATGGTGTTGTGTGCAATTTTCTCTACCTTGCTTCAAACTAGGAAGTTTAACTGTAATTCAAGAGATTTCCTGGGAGATAGTCCATTTAATGAAGCAAGTATCATTTGAATTTTTTATTGACTTGTGCTATTTATTATCATAAGATGATATAACCAAAATATTGCCTCATTAATTTTTTTTAATTTCTGACAAACTGTATGTATTTTGTTTTCAATTTTCCGATTTAATAGCTTGGGAAAATGGTAAACACATATTTTTTTTATCGAATGAAGAACAAAAATGTATGTTTGGATCAATTTCACTGGTAGAAAATAGGCCTATAGTCCCGGTTCGCAAAGGCCATTAATCCCGGCCGCGGAACTGGGACTAAATAGGCGCGACTAAAGGCCCCCCTTTAGTCGCCCCTCTTACGAACCGCGGCTAAAGTCCCGTCCACGTGGGCGGGTGGCGTGCGCCGGGGGCGGAGGACCTTTAGTCCCGGTTGGCCACACGAACCGGGACTACATGCTATTTCGTTATTTATTTAATTCATTTGGGTTTCTAATTATTTTTCACTCCTTTTTTTTTCACTCCAATTTTTCACTCCCTTTTTTTTCAGAATTTTTATTATTTGCTTAGTGTCTAACTACAATTATCTCTAGTTAAATTTCTTACTCGTGGTCAAACATCCCGCTCGGTCACCCATCCTCCCACTACTCTAGCACTAGCACGCTTAACTTTCGAGTTCCATCCCGTCCCGCATCCAAGTGTTTCGCACGTATGTATGTGATACTAGTATCATATCAATTCTATTAACATGTTGGTCGATGCCATATTTCTTTATTGTCTGAATTTCAAATAAATCTTTTAATAAACAAAAGTAATGATGTAATTAATAATTTTGAATAAATAAATAAACATTAACTTTTTAATTTGTATTATTTCTAAAAAATATTCAGAAAAATAAAACTAATTCATTTTAAAATCTTAAAAATATAAATAAAACTAATTCATTTTAAAATCTTAAAAATACAAATAATATATCAAAATATTCAGAAAAATAAAACTAATACATTTTAAAATCTTAAAAATACAAATAATATATCAGAAAAATTCCGGAAAATAAAAATAATTCATTTTCCCCTTTACTAAATGCAAAATAAAATCTGATAAAATTTATGAACCAAACCATATGAAATCTAAACCATATAAAATTTGCAGATCCAAGTTTCGACTATTATTTTGGACACAAGAACTGTTTTGGCAATGAAAATCTGTGAGAATGATTTGAACCTAACTTTGAAAATACATAACCAAAATGGACAAACTAAAATGTTCTGGATAGATATTGAAAATATCTATCCATAGCACTTACCCTCACATCAAGGTTAACAACCAAATGAAAATACCATCCTTTTTAATTAAAGACCAGTAGGCTCTTCTATTATTTTTAGAATGAGTTCAAAAATGTATTTTGAAGTAAATCCAACTTGATGAGTTTGGTATTGACTAAATCTATGTTTTCCTGGCTTAGATTAATTTTTGGACCTCTAGATTTATTTTTGGTGAACAGATATAGAAACAGTAGTTTTTGGTGAACAGATATATAGAAACGGTAGTTTTTTGTTTTGTTTTCTTGACGTGTTTTTGTTTGTTTTCTTGATGTGTTTTTGTTTGTTTGTTTTGAAATACGTGTTTGACATAATATAGAAATAATATAGCTAGGAATTAATATAGAAATAATATCCATTACATAATAATATATCCATTACATGCATATATCGAACGCAAGATGCAGTACACAAACAACATCTACTCGAGCTCTGAAGAGTAGATGCGGAACAACTCGTAGGCAACGTATGCATCTATTGCTGCATAGTCGAGATTGATCCGGTCCAGTGGGTTCTTCCCCCAATACATGTGATTCTTGGAGGGGAAACGAGACTTCATGGTTTTGTAGTCGGCGTGGATGAAGGCAGTTGCCATCGGAGCCATCCCGGTCTTGTGCCCGTACAACTCATCAAAATGGATAAGGTCCTGAAGATCAATGTAGTGATCTTCAGGTATCTCAATATCCAAGCGCATCAACTTCTGCCGGCCTTGAGTGATGTCAACGCTACAGAAGTCGTACCCCCTGTTGACAAGAAAATCAACAAGTTCCGGAGAATGCTTTTAACTACTGCAACAACAAAAATAGAACACGTGTTAGATATGTTGCAACACGTGTATTCTTCTAATGCAACAAACAAATCGAAAATGCAACACTATCCTACAAGAGAGATTGTACGTGTGCGTTACCTTGCCCATTGGAAGACCAGAACGATCTCCTTGAAGGCAATCTGGATGACGGCAACATCCCGTTGATTCGTCGTATACTCTAGATCAAGCCTGAAGAACTTATGGTGTTCATCGGCTTCTTCATAGAGATTTCTCAAATGCTTAAGAGCATCGGGAAGCCTCTCGCACATATTGGTGTAGGCCACGTCGAGACTCTTGCGGCATGGTGTGGCCACACGGAGAAGGTTCCTAACGGGAGAACCCATGGGTTCTTGGTGGAGGAAGAAGAGAAGAGAGAAAAAAGAAACAGAGACTCTTGGGTGCGCACTGTAGCAATGGCCTTCTGCCTCTCGCTCGCGAAATAAAACCGCCGCGCGGGAGGCGGGCAGTTTGTATCTTTAATCGCGGGTGGCCAAGCCAACCGGAATTAAAGCCCTCCACGCGCTTCCCAAACCGCGACGCATGACCTTCAGTCGCGGGACGCCTCCCGAACCGGGACTAAAACCCCTTTAGTCACGGTGCGCATAATTTGGGGACTGATGGGGGCGTACGGAAGGCATTTTTTCTACCGGTGTTTTATGTTACTTGTTTACCAATTTTTTTTTTGTTACGTCATATCGACAACCACGATAAGAATGAACACGTGTGTACGACTTTATGTGTGTTGTTTGTTACACGTGTCTTGCCAAAAACACTGGGTAACGGTCTTTTTTTGTACTTTACTTCGACACTTGGCAAAGTGTCGTGTTTTTTGAGTACCTAATAAAATATGTAAGGCAACTACGTTATTTTGTTTCCAGTAGCGAAGCCAAAATAAAATCTTAATCTTGTAAATATCCAAAACATTAAATTTACATACAACTCATAAGAAATAATGCATTGTACTAGTTGTCTCTTATCTTTTTATTGCGCCTATGATAAGGTGTTAAGAAGCACAGGCCTTAGAAATTTTCCGTAACAAATTAATTAATTAGTTTTAGAGATACACTATCGATCTTTACCTCCGAACAACACACGCGTAATGCATGGTGCAACAGAAAGGTGGGTATCTTATCGATCGCTAGATTGTTTTTAAAACCTCGCTCGTTCATTTTTTTTTCCCCCATATGCTACTGTTGTGGAGTGAACGTGCATGCCTACTCCGTGGAGTGCAAAAAGTATTCAAAACTCGATCGGGAGGAGGATACAAGGACGCCCCACCCTTGACCGACCCTGCAGCTGCTAGGGATCCGATACTAGCGCCGGGATGTGTGCAAGGATCGGGAGACGTCCGACACAAACAACACCGGACGGCCCTGCCCAGTTGCACACCATGCACTCAGCTCAGCAGCTCACTCTCGAACACGACGCTAGAATACACCACACATATGCGCACACCGTGAAGCAAGCACGCATCATAGAGCCAAGTATAGAACGACACGAACACTAGCTAGAGCACGCGATGACTTTGGACTCATCAATCGCCCTACCTCAAGCATTTCTTCGCGACAGTTGACTCAGCGCGTAACAACTCTTTTCATTCTTTTCCAACTGGGCTACCCCCTTTCCATTACTCAGCATAACGGAAATACAAAGTTCAGCTACAAGAGCCAGCACTGGGACAGCGAGAGAGGAGTAGGGAACAGAAGGAAAAAGGGAAATAAACTGGTAGGAAAACCCGCTGTGCACCTCGACATCAAGGTAACACTACGGGGCAAAAAACCTACCCCTAAACTAATAGTTCAACCAAACCAGGAACCAACAAGTACGAATAAAACTCCAAGTACAGAACTAACCCCACCACGGGGGGGGGGGGGGGGGGGGGGAGAGAAAACACAGCACTCCAGCACAAACTTCGTATAAGCAGCCACACAGCCCAAAAGTCGATGACACCTGAAAAACAGATTCCAGACAGCAACTTCTCCAGCTCAACTCCCAGTGATTCTGAGAAGCAGAGTCGCAGCCACGCCCCCGGGGGTCCCAGCAGCATCAGCTAGGCGAGCAGCCTTGTTCATCAGCTGGTCCGCTCCTCCGATGATCGCCGCCTTCTCCTCTTCACCATAGAGTCCTGCCCAATAGCGAAGAAGAGAGCAAACATAGCAAATAGTAACCAAAGGGGATTTCACCATCTTATCGAAAGTAACTCTGTTTCTAATGATCCATATCCCCCAACAAACCGCAGCAATAACAAGAGTATGGAGATGAGCTCCACCAGGGAAAAAGGAGTACAACCAAGCAAAGCATTGCCACAAAGAAACAGGACATCGATTCGTTCCAAACAACGAGCCCATAGTTCCCCAAACCACTCTAGCATGTGAGCAGGTAAAGAACAAGTGACGAGCAGATTCCAACTGATTACAAAAAGAGCACAAGGGGTTACCATTCCACTTCCGTTTTTACAAATTGTCACGAGTAAGAATTGCATCACGAAACAGTTGCCAAAGAAACACTTCGATCTTAAGGGGAATCTTAGCCTTCCAGATCCATCTGTTGTTAGAACCAGCCAGGGTCTTCTCCAGTTCCAAGTATACAGATTTGGTGGAATTTTTTTTATTTGCATTCAATCTCCAGGTTACTTTGTCTTGATCCGTTGACAAGAGGCATTTCCTGGCCTCTTAAACGATCAGCCTCCATTGATTGTCTAAGGAGTCATTAAAACGTCTCCGAAAGGGGACATGAAAGTCACAGGAGACCACTTTCTCGAAAGTCCAGTCTTGCCCTTGACAAATATCAAAGAGCAAAGGATACGACACCATAAGGGAGCAGTTGTTCAACCAAGCATCTTTCCAGAACTGAACAAGGTTACCTTTTTTCAGGACCAAGTCCCTACCCAAGAAGTACACCTCTTTAACTTTTAACAAGTTTATCCAAATAGGAGAATCACTCACTCTTGCTTTAACAGTAGCTACAGATTTGTTTCTTAGATATTTAGCCCGCACTATCTGCTGCGAGAGGCCATCTTGTGTCTCAAGTTTCCACCACCATTTACATAAGAGACTAATGTTTTGTCTTCGCAGATCTTTCACACCCAAACCCCCCTTATTTTTCGATCTGCACACCCAAGTCCATTTGACCATATGATACTTCCTTTTGTTACTGTTGCCAGACCAAAAAAATTTACTACGATGTTTCTCCAACTTTTCAATAAACCCTTTACTTAACAAAAACATAGACATGTAATAATAAGGAACTCCAGATAAGCTAGAATCAAGCAAGGTTAGTCTACCTCCCGAGGAAGCAGCATCCCCAATCCAGGCCTCAAGTTTTTTAATGAATTTTGTGTCCAAAAAATCCCAATCCACCATTTTGAGATTGGAAAAGGAAACAGGGACCCCAAGGTATTTAAGGGGAAGTTGTCCAACCTGACAATTGAACACATCAGAATAGAACTGAGCAATATTATTATCCCCCCCCCCCCCCAATCAGGAAAATCTCACTTTTATCGAAATTTATCTTGAGCCCCGGCATGAGTTCAAATATGTACAACAACAACTTGAGGTTAACAACCTTATCCTCATCATGAGAAATACAAAAAACCGTGTCATCGGCATATTGCAAAATTGCCACCCCATTATCAACAAGACCAGGAGCAAGACCAGAGAACAAACCATTACTCTGGGCACTCAACACCATTTTAGTTAAAACTTCACCCACGAGGATCACCTTGCCGAACCCCTTTGGCACTTTGGAAATATGGCCCCACCACATTATTAAGTTTAACACTAACTATCCCATTATGTAGGACTCCTTTAATCCAGGAGCACCATTGCTCATTAAAACCCCTCAAAGTCAGGCAATTAAGCAAAAAGTCCCAATTCACCTTGTTGTACGCTTTCTCGAAATCAATTTTCAAAATCTGTCCAACCACCCCTCTATCGCCACCCCTTGCAACAAAAACTGTCCAACCACCCCTCTATCGCCAAACCGTCGAGGATAAAACAAAAGGACACATCATTAGAAGCAATGTTGAAATGGACTACTGCACACAAAATCTTTATCCAAAGAAAAACATTAAGAGATAGATAGATTCAATAGGACTTTAATTAGCACCACACCATTTCTACCATTAAGTCATAGTCATGAAGAATATACTGACGTAAGCAATAAGCTAGGTGTTTCAATAAGCTTAGATTACTTTGTATTGTTATTTAAGATTACTCCATTTCTACCATTAAGTCATAGTCATGAAGAATAGAATGACGTAAGCCATGAGCTACGTGTTTCAATAAGCTTATATTACTTTGTATTTTTATCTACGATTACTAACATATAAGAGGAATTATTCGAAAAAGGATGACTGATTAGTGCTCTCACAATGAGAATGTAATGGGACAAAGAGGAGGTTCAAAGCGAATGGAACTCCAGAGTCGAAGATATGGCTAAGCTCCATCAGATTTGAAATCAATTGCAAAATATTAGAGGGATCAAGCAAAAGAAATGTATATAGATGTAAGTTTTTCTATCAGTAATTAAGGAGAACATTGGTGCTACAGGTATATTGTATTGTCATGAGAAAAATCCAATATTTTGGTTTGACGAGAATTTTGGAAGGATATTTTGATCAAAATAACTTTGAAGGAGAACCTTTTTGGGCCTGACATTTATATAACTATCTTTGACAACGACTTCATGAGTTACACGTATTTCTCATCACGTAATCAAAGACAAGTTGTGTCGGACATGGTTTATAATACAACTTGTGTCGTAGTAATAATATTTGTTAGTCTGTATCTTTCAAATAATGTTAATAACACATGTGGCCTAAAGTACTTAGTGATGATATACATAGTAGTATTAATAACCAGTTTGGAAGGGTTTCGTAGTGCAATGGGATAATAAACTATATTTTGGAGAGGACATGCATTATATTGTTGATTGATCAAAGTGCTATCCGATTCGTTCTCAACATGTCACAAAACATGCCTGTCAATGATAGAGTACAATACCTACAAGGAATATCGAAATAGAATATGTGCCATGGTATTTTTAGAATCGACATAATACTTACTTCAGAAATATTAAAATGATTCAAATTATGTTTCACACAAGTGATAATTTACCTAACATAACATTAGCCAAAGTTGTAGAATTCTATGATTTCAAGCCCATATGTTCGAATATCAATTACACCATATATTTGTTTCATGAATAGATGAAAAATGCTAAAGATCTTGCCCTCGCATTTGCGAGGGCCACCTTTGCTAGTTTACTACAAATGCAAAAGTGTGGTCTAAAAAAACCCAAATGTATGTTTGCATCTGCAATTTTATTTTGGTTAGCCGTGCACGGTCGATCTTCTCTCTTTCCTCCGAACAACACACGCACGTAATGCATGGACCAACCATGCATGCCATTATTGATCGCAGACAAATTCATGATTACCACACTAAAGAGTAGTAGAGTAGTACTCCATAGATTAGTGACGACAATTAAGCAACCAAGTCGCGATGGAGCTAGGAACGTCACCTTTGTACTACCACTGCGCGCACTAGTCATTGACCAGTGTCTTTAGTCTAGATTAGATAGCTGCACGAGGTGGAGCTCCAGACCTGTGCGTCAGGCGAGACGTGCTGCTTCAGGTCCTGGAGGCCGAGCTGCCGCTGCTCCTCCAAGACCGTGTCCATCCAGGACCAACACGGCGGCGATGACGGCGCCAAGATCGTACACCTCGCCGACGGCTCCACTCTCGGAGCAAAGGTAAAAAACAAATGTTGTGCACGACCACTGTCACTCCTCTATTTTTTCTTCGCAAAAAGGAGGCCCTCTCCACAGTCATTTTTACATAGGAGTGAACGTGCATGTCTACTCCGCGGAGTGCAAAAAGTATTCAAAACTCGATGGAGAGGAGGAGTACGGTAGCTAGCCGGGAGTAATGGCGTGCATACAGAGACATAGTTTCATCTCCGATGGATCAATCGCGTACGTCCAGATCCAGCAGACGCCCCACCCCTGACCGACCGTCGTCAGCTGGTAGGGACGACTGGATCCGACACTTGAGGCGCAGCTAGCGGCCGGATGTCTGCATGCAAGGACCCGATCGAGATGTCCGACACAGCCGCACAGACAAATCCGGACGGCGCACACCATGCACATGCCACGCTAGTTTTTTTTTTAAACAGGGGCGGCCCCGGAGGACCTAGAAGCTTTGTTTCATACGCGGCCAAGTACAAAAAGGACCTACAATAAAAGAAAATTGCAACAAGGCCCATGGAATAAGCATCGACAACCCTAGACCTAATCCTAAAAACGCCATCGGGTTTAGCTCCATTGCCGCCGTATGCATCCGAGCTCGACGCAGCCAAGTACTCCACCGCCGGGGACGAAACCACTTGGGGTGGTGCACCGGGAGCCCACTACGCTTGAGCTTGGAAGTCTCCGTCGTGGCACATCGGCCTGGAGGTCGGATCCACCAACAAACTCCGGCCGGCATCACCCGTAACCGGTGAAGAGTGGGGGGAGGGGTCGCCCTTCGACCATCTTGGATGACAGCCAACCCATGGCTGCCATGGAAGCCCTCCCTGGAGCAGCTTCTGAGCTCCCCTGCTGCTTCACTGAAGACGAACGAGCCGGAGGGCAAAAATCGATTCCATGCTCGCCTCCATGGCGAAACACGGAAGAAATTCCAGCCATCCAACCTTGACCTTCAGATCCGCTCAAATCGAGCTTATTTGCGCTGCCTCCGCCACATCCCACCTCGACCACCACCATCCGCCATGGACAGTAGCCGACGAGAAGGATCGACGCGCTTCCAGTACCGCTCGCAGGTACTAGGAGCAGGTAGTATGGCATAAAGCCAGCCTCCACGCAGGAAATCAACAGAGAAAAGAAAAACCTACTACTACTACTATGTGCAGAGGCGCGCCGCGCTCCTCCTCCATCTCTACTCCGAGCAGCAGCGCCGCCGGAGCATGTCCGGAGTCGGGCCGGGCCAGGAAAGGCACATGCGACTCTCAACGGGGGTAGGAGGAAAGGAACGTTCTCGAGTCAACGGCCCAGCTCCTCCTGCCACCCTATGCCACGCTAGTTTGGGATGCATGCTCTCGCTCAGCCACTCGTATGCACAATTGCACATTCAGCTCAACTACTCGCTCTCAGACACCACCCTAGAATAAAGAACACATATATACTACATCTGTCTCAAATTAATTGTCATAAAGATGAACAAAATTAGATGTATCTAGATATAATTTAGTGTTAGATATATCAAATTTTGTCCATCTTTGTGATAATTAATTTGAGATTGAGAGAGTACATGGACACACAGAACCACGCTCCGGGTTACTATTGGCATCAACAAGATGAATTGCTGGTCCATCAGTGGGATGCATGACGTGGCGCCGTGGTTGGAGCAGGAGTACTGCAATGGCACGAAACAGGGAAACCATCTAGTTGATGCAATGGCACGTATGGCATGCCCGGCCCGTAAGTGCACCCCATGATTCATCACGCCAGACCAGCAACGTTATAAAAGTATTTGGCGCGCGCTTCGCCGCTTAATACATCGTGTCTCCTGGCCAGCACCTTCGTCCGTTGTTCTCGTCTCCTTTGTCACCCTAGCCGGCCTTTGGGTCCGATGGGTCTCAAGAAAACAGGATTTAGGCCGGGGTCACGCTGTGTCGGACTATTTTGGGCTCTAGGCTCGGGCCTGGATTTTCAGCAGTAGGCTTTTAGACTCGAGCGGTCTCAGGGTAGTCTTTATGTCATCCAACGGGTTTGAGTGTGTGAATGTCGGGGCGGCGACCCTGGAAACGCGCGGTTGTGGTGGTTAGGTTGTTTGGCTTTATGGACGGCGAGGAGCAGACGTTTCTAGCGTACTGCCGACAACTCCTGATCGTGATCTGGAGACCATGCTCGGGGTTCGTGGGGCCAATAGCTCCTGTGCGACAGGTTTCAGTTGAATTGGAAGGAATGCGACGTTTTTCGATAAAATAGCCTACGTGCGACGGATTGGAGGAAGAAAATAGCTCACGGCCAACATGGTTCTTAAGCGGAGCTGATCGGTTAGCTGTTAGGGTTATGCGACGTTTGGACCCACAACTTATCCACCTCAGCAGCGTGGGACCCACCTCACGGATTCAAAAACAGAGATGCGCCTGTGCCCCACAACTTATCCACCTCAGCAGCGCGGGACCCACGACAGTGAATCTAAAACAGGGCTGCGCCCGTGCCCGAGCTGGTGTCTGTGCCATTTCTTTCCCTTTCCCCATTCTTCCTCGTCTCCGGCGACGGCGCACGGGATGTCCAGCTCCTCCGCCACGCAGTCAAGATGGCCAGAGTACGGTGCAGTTCCGATGACAAGGTGCCCGGACTGCCCACGGCCAGAGGCTCTGAAGCGGAGGGTCAGTAAAACTGACGAGAATGGAAATCTCGGGCGCCATTTTGTGTCCTGTTTGAGCATTCCCATGATGGGACGGGATGGCAAGGTAAGATCTTAAAACTGAGATGAGGAGGAGAGAGATGACAGGAGTATTTGGCATTCCAATTCGCTTTTTTTCTCCTCAGTTTTGGGATCTAGATTCATGTCTACTGTTACAGATGCTGAAGAAATGTTCGCACTTTGAGTGGATCGATCAGTACGTTGCTAGGCTTGAATTTGAGGGCCACATTGAAGATCCAAATCTAGGTGGGTTTGCTCCCGATGTCAGCTCGGGCAGAGGAGGGCCGGCGGCGAGGATCACGCGCCCTATTGCTGGACTGCCCGTGGAGGCCGAAGTAAACGAGGAATTGAAGAAGATCAAGAAGTTTTTAAAGCAAATGGTGGATTTGCAGAAGCAAGCGAATCTCATGTCAGGAGCATTCTATTCTTGTATCATTGCTCTGTTTTTTGTTTACCTCTTGTTCATCCGTCGTTAGAATGGACTAGATTAATCTAGATTTTAGAGTTTGCTATGCAGAGGTAGCAATCTGTGCGCCGTGCTAGTTTCAGTGAAGTGTCTGATGTTAAATTTGAATATGCCCTTCGATGTTCAGTTGAAGTTCAGTTTCAGTGCAGTCACGAAAGTTCAGTTTCAGTAGAAAAAAACTTATTCGTTCTCATGCCGTAAGAGTAGTTGAAGAAAGGCCGAAAGAGTGTAGTTGGCCCAACAATTAGGCCCAAAGAGAAAACAAACCCACCTGCCTAGATTTGACTTATTTTAATTTGTAAAAACAATTGTTTTACTTGTTTTGCATGTCTTGGGTTCGTTTTCATTTTTGTAGGCCCAAATAATTGGATTCGTTTTCATTTTTGTATTATTTACTTCATAAATATTTTGTTAAGAGTTGCATGCATTGTTCACCGAAATATTTTGTAAAAACAATTGTTTTACTTGTTTTGCATGTCTTGGGTTCGTTTTCATTTTTGTAGGCCCAAATAATTGGATTCGTTTTCATTTTTGTATTATTTACTTCATAAATATTTTGTTACGAGTTGCATGCATTGTTCACAGAAATATTTTGTAAAAACAATTGTTTTACTTGTTTTGCATGTCTTGGGTTCGTTTTCATTTTTGTAGGCCCAAAAAATTGGATTCGTTTTCATTTTTGTGTTATTTACTTGTTGCATGTATTGTTCACCGAATATTTTTGTTACGAGTTGCATGCATTCGTTTTATGAATTAACGGACACTCCCAGTAACACACTCTGATCACACAAGTAAAACGAGGGAGACAATTGGTAGCAAACGACATATACTAGTAGTAGCACGGTTACATAGATTAAACTCGAACGACACGGGCACGGGCCCAACTAAACATAGATTAAAAGAAAAAAAAAAGAAAAAAAAACGGTAGAAACTCGAACGACACGATCACGCCTAGATCACCGCCATGAGAGCACCATCGAGATGGAGGGGAGAGCACCGTCTTCACTCCTCGTCGTCGGCGGCCGGCCCCAAGTTGTAGGGGAGGGTGTGCATCGCGGTGCGGCTGGGCCAGATGCTGTCGAGGTCGGTGAAAAAGTTGTACGCCGTGAAGCAGATGAACTCGCACCCCCCGTACCAGACCCGACCAAGGAGGTGGTACGCATCGTAGGGGTTGCGGAAGCGGACAAGGATGCCCGTTCCTCCCGGGCGGGCTTGGTCGATGGTGAACATGCGCGGAGTGCCCGGCGGCATGTGGCGATAGAGGGCGCGAAGGAAGACCTCCACCAGCTCCGATGCACCGCGCCAGCGAGACATGGCCCAGACGCGGAGCTGGTCCTCGACGACGACCCCTGCGGGGTACTGCCTCTCCCGCACGGTCCTTGGCGCGAGGAAGGTCTGGCCGGTGAACTGCATGCTTGCTTTTGCTTGAATGTGGTGCGTGCTTTGCTCGGTGGCTTGCTTGGATGTGATGCGAGTGGAGAATGGCATGAGGAAGATGAAGGTTAGAGGAGGGATTAAATAGAAGGTAAGACATTAATGGCTGCGTCCCTTCGTTCGCGTGCCCGCGTTTCTCTACTGGGTCAAAGAGGTGTCTCGTCGATCACTGGAGCACGCTAGTCAGACTGCGTGGATCACCGCGTTCAGTCTGTTAATGGCTTAGATGCGACGCGTATGCATGCATGCAACGGGCGGGCGGCCCCGATCACACACGTAACGGAGAAACACACTAGGGAACACGTTCGTACGCCAGTTCCATGCACCGAACCAACGTCAGGCGCCGAATATTGTTGAACGGTCTAGATCAAATAGACGAGCCGATCCAAACCCCAGCTCCCCAGCCACTCAGCGCGCACGAATCCATCCATGCACAACGAGCCAATCAGCATCTAGAACAAGCGCACACGCGGATCGGGGGCGTGCGTCACGTGCACACGGTGGCGTCAGTGAGCTAGGGTTTAGCTGGGGTTTCCGGGGTTTTGGGGTTTCCGGGGTTATGGGGTTTCCGGGGTTTAGGGTTTCAGTGAGCTAGGCTTTGACATAACTAATTTAAAAAAAATCAAAAAAATAAACGGCTTTCGCTCACTGTCTATTTATGTAACTATGTTGCTATAAAAAATTGTATTCTTGTTAGATCCACGATGCAATGAAAAATATTCATACAATTCATGCTATTGATGGAATGAGCTAGGGTTGAGCATAACTAATTCAAAAAAAATCAAAACTATGTACAGCCAGCGCACATGGTCTACTTATGCAACTAGGTTGCTATAAAAATGGCGAAATTGTTACATCCAAATGTTAAAACCAAAAATCACACGTTGACGATATTGACAAAATGAGCTAGGGTTGAACATAAGTAATTCAAAAAAATTCAAAAAAAGAAATGCTTTTGGCCCTTAGTCTTATTATGTTGCATACAAATCAAAAAAAATTAAAAACTTTGATTTTGAGTCGGTCAACGTTTTTATGAAAACGTTGACTTTTTTTAAAATGAGCACAAATAATTTAAAAAAAATCAAAAAAAGAAATGCTTTTGGCCCATAGTCTTATTATGTTGCATACAAACCAAAAAAAAAATATAACCATGGTTTATATAGAATTGCATGACAATGTTTTCAAGAATATGGGAAACTTGTACAGAGTAGTATGGATTTCGAAGATCGAAGTTGGTGTGTTCTAGATCATAACTAATTCAAAAAAAATCAAAAAAAGAAATGCTTTCGCCCATAGTCGTATGATGTTGTATAGAAACCAAAAAAAAATTATAAACATGGTTTATGTACAATTACATGAAAATGCCTTTGAGAATATGAGATTCTTGTACATGTACTATGGATTTCAAAGAGCAAATGTTGTGTGTTTTAGATCATAAGTAAATATGTATATGTTTTATTATGGATTTTAAGAAAACTTGAGCACATAGTATTATTATGTCGTGTAGGAACCAAAAATAAATATAAATAAGATTCAAAATATGTGTTTTTTAATTAAATAATGATTTCAGAAAAAATAAAAGAATAAAATACAAAATTAATTCAAAAAATAATGAGACTTCATATTTACACTATATAGGTACGAGAGAGGTGTGGGAATTTTATTTGGATGATTTAGAGAAGATGCAAAAAACAACCCTCTTAGAAAGGGGGGGCGTTTACCCTACCTTATGAGGCCGTTTGAAACACATTTTTCATGACTATGAGTCTAACTTAACAAAAGAGCTCAGAATGATTAGATAAAAATCACATTTGAGTTGAGATAGCATTGAAACATCAAAATATTATTACATGACAAATAAGTTCAACTTGAGTCGAAATTTGAATTTGAACCTAAATTTGAATTTGTCATCAAATATTATTACATGCCAAATAAGTTCCCGGTACATGCCAAACAATAACCAAATAAGTTTTGATGGAAACATGTGCCCAACAAATGTTATTACATGCCATAAATTTGAAATGATCAACAGTTCTATCTCTTCCGACCACGACGTGTACCCTTCTTCGCCTTACCATTTGGTTTTTTGGTTCTACTACGCACACAAGTTCACTCATCATCTTGGGTTTTTTCACTGGACTCGGGGACCACGATGATACCACCTCATGAAACTCGGGGATAGCAGATTCAGTTTCGACACTGTGCACAACTTCAGTTTCGACAGTGACAACAGCAGCTTCAGCTTCCGTTTGTGGTTCAGTTTCGACAGCAGCTTCAGGTTTAGTTTCGACAGTGACAACAGTTTCAGAAACAGCAGTTTCGACAGTCTCGACTGCAATTTCTTCAGTTCCAGTGACACCAGCAGTTTCAAATTCAGTTTGAGCACCAAATTGTTCTAGCCACTGACTTGATTTCATTCTGCTGCCACTGACTCTTGCTTTTTTTGTTGGCCAACACTGTTCAACAACAATAGGCTGACTTGGAAACTTCCTCCTGAAAACAAGAAAGAATGCCACATTTTTATAATTGAAAAAAAACTAAAATATGAACAAACACAAATAAACAAGCACATACTTTCTGGGTTTAGGAGGAGAGAAAATGCATAGCCTTGATCCCTCTCTGTGCCCCAGTGTTTGGCACCTCTTGCATCTGTTTTTGTTACCCTTTTGAGCCCTTTTTGGCTTTTCATCTTTCTTGTCCTTTTTGCCCTTCTTACTACTCCCACCTTTTTCGAACCATGCTTTGAATCTACTCTGTTTAGGTCTGCCTGCCTTTCTTTTTACTAGAGGAGGACACATGGAAAATTCAAGAGGCACTTCTGGCCACTGCTTCTGATCTGTAAGAGGTGGAATTGGAGTTGCATATGCAGCTTTGAATTTTGCTACTGAATAATAGTCATGCAGATATGGATGCATATTTATCTTGTGCTGGCCAGCTAAGAAAAGAATTGCATGATCACATGGTTTACCAGTGGCTTGCCACTCTAGGCAACTGCAATCATGCAATTCTGTGTTAACAACATGCCTTCTTCCAGTCTTGTTATCTCTAACTTCAGCACCCCACAACGATGATTTTTCAACAGACAAATGTGTAAGACCTCTGCTTCTGTTGACCACCTGTTGCACCACTGCTGGAAGTTTATCACCTTGCAAACAATCACCAATCTTTTTTCTCAATTCCCACAGCCGCATGAGCATGATCCTGATTTGATCAACCATGTCATGCACAGGCAAATCTTTTAGTTGCTTCACCTTGTTGTTGAAACTTTCTGCCAAATTGTTGTTGATATGATCACACTTGATGGCAGTGTTGAATCCAGACCTGTACCATAATAAAGAATGGTAGGTGTTCAACCATGTACCAAACTCCTCACATGTTTCCATTACCTTATTAAGATGATATGAATGTGTCTGTTTAGTGTAAGATCTTGCTGCTGGCCACATCCTCCCAAATTCATCTCCTCTAAATTTTTTAATCAAATTCATCCACAAATGGCCGAAGCACTCCCTTTGCTCAGCATGTGGGAACACATTTTTAACTGCATTTTCCAAACCTTTGCATGCATCTGTGTGTACTGCCAAAGGTGACACTGGCCCTAAGCATCTTTTCAACTGCATCATGAACCATGTCCATGAATCTTCTGTCTCTGACTGAAACAAGCCAACAGCAACTGGAAACATCCAGTTATGTCCATCTAGAGCATTACATGCTGCTAACTGACCATTCCACTTGCCTGTCAAAAATGGTGAGTCTATGCTCAAATATGGACGACATCCTGCTTTGAAGCCATCGATACAAGGCTTTAAAGCCATAAAGAATTTGGAGAAATAAACCTTGCCATCCTCTGATACCTCGGTATCTATCTCGACAACACTGCCAGGTGACCTTTTCTCCACCTCTGCTTTGAAATTGTAAAGCAGCCTAAATGTGTTTGCCCAATCACCATACAAATGCTTCATTGCTCTTTGTTTAGCCTTCCACACTGTGGTATAAGCCAGTTTAATGGGGTATAACTTTTCCAAGTCTACTTGGAGTCTTTTGGCAGTAGTGTTGGGTGTTCTGGCCAAAATTGGAGTTATCTTTTCTGCAACCCAAATCTGTGATGTCATGCTTGATTTTTTCTGTGAACTTGTCAGACAAGTATGCTTATAAGGGATTTGGTTAACTCTAACAGTACTTCCATCATGCTGCAGTCTAGCAGATATGTACCACTTGCAAGCCTTCTTACCACTACCATCAAAACCTCTGCACTTAGCATAAAACTTCTTTCGATCAGTCCGAAATGTCTTGGCATCAAACTGATGTCTGACTGCATAAGTCTTGAAAGACAACCTGAACTCTTCCATGTTTGGCCACAACTTCCCCACTTGAATGACAGGGTTCTCCTTGTCATACACATGCACCAGCTCTTCATCATTTGCATCATTTACATCATCTGCAGCATCTTCCATCAACTGTTCATCTACATCACTCAACTCTCTGTCATCATTATCACTTGTATTAGCTTCATCCCTCTCCTCCTCATCTCTGTCATCGACTGGAATGCCAAATAGTTTGGCCATCTCAGTGTCAGCAATTGGTGCAATGACCAAATCAGTAGGCTCCTCCAACTCAACTGCATTCCAATCAACAACAGCAATATTTCCCTCTTCTGCATCTACATTAGCCCCATCGTTTATTACTGTCAGATCAGTAAAAATGGGAACGATATGCCTCTGTGAAGCCCAATCAGCATCTGCATCCTGCATAGCCAACTGTGACGGCACATAACCCACCTTCGAGTCAACATTCAGATCAACGAGCTCAGCAAAAAATTCAGCCCTGAGGTTTGCCCAGCCCTCTTGCCTATCGATTTCATCAACAATATCTTCACCATCTTCAATTCTGACATACTCTTCTTTGAAAGCATCGTACCGCAATACTGAAACCTCTTGATCTGGACCCCAAACACTGTTTCCCCAATTTTTTCCACTAATTTCCTAACTGCCTTCTCTTCCATCGACTGTAGCTCATTGGGATCAATCTCTGCACAATCAACCTCCCATTTCACAGTTGTGTCTCTCTCGATACTCTGAATGCTACCATCAACTAATTTTGCCGTCGATGGAAAGAAATTGATTACAAATTCGAAGGTTTCAGCAGCATCCCCTCTATTATAGGCGGCAGTGTCAGACAGAGCAAGGATCGCATGAACAAAAGGGCGGGAGGGGCCGCATTACCTGTTCGAAGCTGAATCTGGCAGCTCCTTCTCGACCTGACCACGGGCTCCTCTCACCGCGCTGCCACCTCTCACCTTCTATCGGTTTGAACAAGCAAAACAGAGCTCAGATCTACATACAGGCACAGGAAATTGGGACTAGATGCTTGCCTATACTATTCACTCAGCACCATGGCCGCCGCCGCCGAAAGGGGAGCGGATCCGCTGCCGCCGAGAAGAGGGCTCCGCCGCCGCCGCCGCCAGAGCTGAAGAAATGAGCGCGGGCAGGACAGTTCAGTTCGAGCGCGGGCAGTTTGAGGGGATGCGGTGCTAATTAATTTGGGGGCAAATTAGTTAGGACATGTCTTAACGCAAATGGAACTAATTGACTAAGGTTTTAATGCCTGTTCGGCCGTGAGCTATTTACTCCCTCCAATCCGTCGCACGTAGGCTATTTCATCGAAAAACGTCGCATTCCTTCCAATTCAACTGAAACACGTCGCACAGGAGCTATTGGCCCGGGTTCGTGGGCGGCCCGACTATAGAGACGTTGTACATCGATTTTTTCGAGCAAAAGTTATACGCTCTAGCACCAATGGCGGCGATTTTTGCGGATAGCGTTACCTCTTTGGACGCACTTGTGGCTATCATCGTCGCGTTGGGGCTCCTGATGAAAACCCTTAACCATTCCGGTCTCGACACCGATGGCATGCCACGTCGTTGCCCTCTTGGGGGTGTCGTAGTGGAACCTTGTCCCTCGGGCTTGTTCTTGTGACTTCAGTGGTAAGTTTGGTTCATCATGTTTTTTTCTATCTTTGATATATTTTGCAGGACTCCTTTATGATAGGGACGGAGAAACAGAAGCCGTCCAACCCGCCTAATCCAATGGCTCACGCGGATCAATACTTGTCAACAGACCCGGTAGTATATTTCCACCCAAGGGCAAAATGGGTAAGTGAGAGAACATGTTCTACAAAATAATTTCAATATCCAGCAGGGGGTCTTTGCAAGTTGCCCATCCAGCTAGGGTTAGGAGTAGGACCGATCCGCCACACACCTGGGTGGCGCATCCACCCGCTCCACTCGACAGCCACTCCGCGACGGCTCTTCCGGCCGTCGTCGCCAGCCCCCTACATCGACCTGATGGAGACCTCGTCGAGCTGGTATGGCGCAACGGCGCCGTGGTGGCACAGACACAGACGCACCCGAGGCATGCGTGCGGCGGTCAACGTGAACCTCCCCTGCGCTGACAGGGGAGAGGGGCAGAGCAGCAGCGGGCGCACCGCGGGGATACAACCACACGGCTCGGCGACGTTGACGGGCTGGAGAAGCATATCTACCCGCAGATCTGGCACAACATTGCCGACTCGGCCAGCGCGCTCACGTGCCACGCTCTGCCACTGATGAGGAGCGACATCAGCTCGAGCTGGACGGGCTGGAGGGTGGGTGGAGACATCGGCTCGAGTGCTCGACCTTCTGCGGAAAAAGCCAGGTCCCGTAGGTGCTGATGGGCAGGAAGGAGGCGAGTGTCGTAATGCCGTAGGAGGAG
Source organism: Alopecurus myosuroides (assembly GCA_028641055.1). Lineage (NCBI taxonomy): Eukaryota > Viridiplantae > Streptophyta > Magnoliopsida > Poales > Poaceae > Alopecurus > Alopecurus myosuroides. The sequence goes on from CM054060.1 coordinate 425,496,683, forward strand.
ATGCGTGGGACGAGCACGCCCGACAGAGCCACCTGCAGTGGCGGAGCTAGCCAGATTGGAGAGCCTGGGAAAAATGCAAAGAGACCAAGCTAATTAACTAGCCGTTGCCCATGGAAATCGTTCGTAGAACCATCAAGTTCTGCTGCACGCTGCATGACTTTTCTTGGCTGAGCCCGGGCAGCTGCCCCAGCTCGCCGGGAGGTGGCTCCGCCACTGGCCACCTGCACCGGCACATCGCCGTCCGGTGGCTCCTAGAGCAACTTTGGGGGTCCGGCTTCCGAACGAGAAGCAGCCATGCCCACATGAGAAGGAGGGGAGGCCGGGAGGGGTTCAGACGAGTCTGCCAAACAGAGGTGTGTTTCTGTCTTCTTCTAGTTTGTTCATGTTGTTTCGTTGATAGTATTCAGGTGTATCCTTTAGTTAAAGTGGTGCGGACTTGATGTGTAGTTCTTGATGACTTAGTGTTTCTGCAGCAAGTGGGTAGTGCTTAGCTTTGGTCAGTGGTTTCGAAAAACTGATGTTATAGTTTGATGTGATGATTTAGCGGGGATCTATTATTTTGTTCTTGCCCTGCCATCGAGGAAGTTTGTCTCCCTGGTCGGAAAATTTCTGTAAAACCTGATACTGCCGGTATGGCTCTCTTATTGAAAGTTGGGGCTATACCCTTTAGTCGAAAAAAAAGTGTATCCCTGAGTTGATCCTGAACCGACGAGTTCATGCCGAAATTGCAGGATGTCAAATGTGAATTGGGACTTCTAAAAGAACTGATGAGGTCATGCACTAAATTGGGACTTCTAAAAGAAGCCATGAGGTCATACACTAAATTGGGACTTCTAAATCTCACTAAAATTCGGACGCCCCTTTATTGGTTATTTCTAAGATGAAACATTCGGTTTCTAAGGTACTGGCCAATTAGTATGCACACATCAATGCCTTCTCATGTAAAACTGAAGCATGTTAACTGGTCATACAAAACTATAGATCTGAGCTTTGCTTGGGTTATCATTGGTGATTTCAGACGTTCCCAAACAGTCATGCACTCCACATCTCTCTACTAGACTGAATGAAGCTAAGAATGTTTTTTTACAACGAGATGACAACAACATTCTTTCAGCTCCTACATATAATTTTCATTAGTGATTTCAGATTATTTCTGTTCCAAAATAATTGTTTTAACAAGAAAAAAATCTTACATGGTTGCAACATCCATTCAGCTCTTGTGCTAAAAATTATTAAGGCTAGATGTCACATTTCTGAACTTGAGTAGTGGTCTCGAGGTTTTCTTTAATTAAACAAAGCTAGGTGGCATCTTCTCTATGTGTATATGATAATGTAGCTATGTAAAAGTAGCCCCACAAAATTAATCAATGGAATTTTCAACAATGTGACAACTGATATATCCTTGTGTGTCATAGGTTGCAACCATAAATGATCGATGCAAAATGGCACGTCGGCAGAGCTAATTGTCCGACATCTAAATGTCTAGCAGTAAGGGGTGTCCCGAGTTGTGGTGTGACGTCCTTTGGTCACATTCCTCTTCGCTCCTCGAATGGGCAATGGCGGTCGAGCTCCGCGATAGCTGCCTTGATGCGCTCGGGCTTGATGTAGTCATTCGGGGGACCAATTGTTGTGGTTGAGGCCTCGTCGAGGTAGTACCATGCTGCCGAGGGAGCGTTATGGGACGGTCGAGGTGGACCGGCAGCCCTGAGGCGGCCCTTTCACGTCTCCAACGAGATCACGAGAGGTTCCAGCCAACTCCGATGAGGCCTAAGGTGGCCAGACTAGGAGGTGGTCCCTCGCCAAGCTCCGGCGAGTTTTTCAGGTTGGCGGCGTCCAACTCCGGCAAGACCCTGGCCGGGTGGCGGGCCGGCATGCAGCGATGAGTCCGCACGGTGGTAGGCGGCGGGCGGCAGCGCGGAGTACACAAGTGCAGCTTTTTAATCTCGAATATTATACTAAGAAATGCTTTACATTGTCCAATTATTTTCCTGTTTAAAAATATTGAATTGCATATTAAAATTTATTCATGTGTTTTCGAATTTATACGAGTCTAGGCTGTACATTGTTCAATTGTTGTCCTGTGTGCAAATTTGTGGTATGAGATGCTGTTAACAATTTGTACCGAGAGAGGCCATGCTTCTAGGACGCTTCATAAAACATTGCATGCCGGATGTGGATTAATAGGTTGCTGACTGCTGATTTTTGATGCTGTTGCTTGGTTTGAACGGGCATCTGGACGCCGCTAATGTATGAGCGTATTATACAGGCATAAGTGGGCATCTCGTTTATTTAAACGGCACAGATGAGCAACTGGTGGGCAGCCATGACTATGCCCACTTACAGCCTGAGCGATAGCTGTCCGCGCCGTCCACCTTTCTTCCTCGAGCCCGACGCGCTCCGGCGAGCTATCGCCGCCGACTCACTCCTCCTCCGCCTTCGCCGAGCATCCCATCGCGTCTAGGGTAAGCGTGCGAGTCTCCCGGTCCCCTTTTCCCCCTCCCTCGCCATCTGAATCTCCGCCGCGCCTTGCTCGCGTCACGGCCGTCGCGCGCCGCCGACGCCGGCCACCCTCCGGTGGTTCCCGGGAAGCGAGGCTGCACCTAGAAGATTCCCCTCGTCGAGACCATCGCGTAGATGTTTAGGAATCGAAAAATGATGAACGTTTGCGTCGGATTCGAGCTCGCCGGAGTCGTTCCCGCCGGCGAGTGAGGTCACCACGACGTCAGCAGCCCTTGACCCCGCGCAAGACAGTCAAACCGGCACGTGGGGCCGTGCTTGCCTGCGTGGCAGCCCCCGTGGCGGCCTGGCCCGCGGGTCAGCGTCTTTAGCTAGATCTGCTCGCGGTGAGTTTAGATCTGGCCGGCCCATTATGGATCTAGCCCGTGTGAAGTTATTTTTCCTTTTAATTTTTCCACAGAACATTGCATGTTTACTTTAGGGCTTAAAAACCTACCTAAAGTATGAATTTGACCAAGATAAAATTCACAGATGTAAATAAACTAAATCTAAACCATCTCCAATTTGTAGATCTACATTTGGATGAATATTGTTGAAACGAAAAATGATTTGGCAACAGGTACCAGAAACAGAAAAATGAGCACCATTTTTATTTCACACCTCAGAATGAAGTGAGGCCAATTGCATTGGAAAGCCCTTGAAATTTCCTAACAGGAGCAATTAACCTGTCGCAAAAACGCGTTTGTATTCCAACAGCTGTAGAAATCGTGGCAATAGGAGGCCTCTACCGCAACAAAACGATAAAGTTCGTCGTAATTTATGATTATATCGCAACGAAAAAAATCGTAGCTACAGATTTCGTTGCAAGAGACCCGTTTTCTTGTAGTGATAATTGTAGTTAGACACTAAGCAAATAATAAAAATTCTGAAAAAAAGGAGTGAAAAATAATTAGAAATCCAAATGAATCAAAGAAATAACGAAATAGCATGTAGTCCCGGTTCGTGTTGGCAACCGGGACTAAAGGTTCTCCGCCCCCGGCGTACGCCACCCGCCCACGTGGACGGCCTTTAGCCGCGGTTCGTAAAAGGGGCGACTAAAAGGGGAGGCTTTAGTCGCGCCTATTTAGTCCCGGTTGCACGGCCGGGATTAATGGCCTTTGTGAACCGGGACTATAGACCTATTTTCTACTAGTGAATTGGGGTGGCTGTTAAATGGGGGGCTGTGGGGGATTTCCCCATAGTAATGGTGTCAAAAATATTGCGGTGGCTGTTGTAGAGAACTACAACTATTGAGCCAAGTTGCAAAGAACTACAATTTTTGGATACATCCGTTGCACAAAACACAAAGTACAGTTTGCCCAATTTGGCGGAATAGTTGTAATTCTCTGAAACAAGCGGCCCCAATTGTTGGAGATTTGCACAATTTTCTCCAGTAGGATACATGGACGCCCCACCCCTGATCGACCCTGCAGCACCGACCGGCAGCTGCTAGGGACGACTGGATCCGTTACTAGCGCCGGGATGTGTGCATGCATGCAAGGATCGGCAGACGTCCGACACAAACAAGACCGGACGGCGCCGGGGCCCTGCCCAGTTGCACAGCATGCACTCACTCCGTCACTCGTATTCTAAGCACATTCAGCTCAACTGCTCACTCTCAAACACGACGCTAGAATACACCACACATATGCGGACACGCAGCACGCTGCCCCGGACTACTATTGTCATCAACTAAACGAATGAATTGCTGGTCCATGCGATCCATGCATGGTGCGGCGCCGTGGTAGGAGCAGGATTAGTGCAATCGCAGCCGGCCCGGCCCCTGCACCCCATGATTCATTCATCACGCTAGAGCACCTAGCAACGTTACAAAAACATTTGGTGACCACTTTAATGCTCCGTGTCCCCTGGCCAGTGCATGTTCTTGATGATCCCTCGTCTTTCCGGGCCTGGCACATTACAAGACCATGGCCATGCATGGCCGTTGCTTAGCTTGGGCTCCGCATGCATGCTACCGTTGGAGAAGGGGAGAGGGAGTAGAGGAGTGATTGAGGAAGTTGGCAGCAGCGCGACCAAGAAGCAGGCAGCACACCGTGAAGCAAGGACGCATCATAGAGCCAAGTATAGAACGACACGAACACTAGCTAGAGCACGCGATGACTTTGGACTCATCAATCGCCCTACCTCAAGCATTTCTTCGCGACAGTTGACTCAGCGCGTAACAATTCTTTTCATGAGCTCGACTAATTCTTATACTCCCTCCGTTCCATATTAATAGGTCCTCAAGTGGATGTATATAGACATGTTTTATTGCTAGATACATCCACTTGAGGACCTATTAATATGGATCGGAGGGAGTATTTTTTTTCTAAAATTTGAAAAGCATGTTTACAGGTTCTGAAATTCTAAGATAGTAGTTTGGATGTACTCCTACATGTATCCTACAAATGTGGAAAATCACAACATAAAAATAAAAAATAAAAGTTCATATCTAAGTTCAGTGAATCGATGCTCATTTTTTTTTTGGTATAAAGCATAATCACCCGTCAAAACCCATGAGCATACTCCCTCCGTATTAAGTTGTCGTGAAAAATGAACTGAGCATGTACAAATCTTTGTACAAGTTGCGACACTTAATTAGGATCGGATGAAGTATTATTTTTGGCATATGGATACTCTTTTTTTGAAGCTGAAAAGGATTTTTTTTTTTCTTCCGGGCCTTTGGTACGTAGGAACTGGATCCAAGGCCATGCAAATTCAGCATTGACACTAAGACGAAGCACGTTTTTACTGCTAATGCAGTAATGCTCATAATTGACTAGTGATGCCCATACCATAGGCTGGGAGGCGAAAAGGACTTGTCCTGAGAAAGAAAACAAACCTGTGTACGAAAAGAGAAAAAAAGGAACGGGGCCCTGTCTGGTACAGACGTTGATGTCACCTTAAGCATGGCGTGGCAGGAAGGAGCACAGCCACCACACACGTACATGGCACGTGTGGTTTTTTTCTTGGTTGGCCAAGCGGAGGCGGCAGAGGCCTAGGGAATGCAAGCAACAGCGCGCCTGAAACATTTTTTCTGCTCATAGTAGTAGTAATGAAATGAGGGGACGTCACCTTCTTGCTTGCTTCTGTCCCTAACAAAATTGCCGTGGTCAGATCGAAGAGCGTTTTTGGGTGTGGAGTTTCGAATTTGTGGTGTAGGTTCATTCAGAATACTTGTCCGACAGACATAGTCCGCCCGTGGTCCGATTCCCCGCATGCAGTGAAAAAACACGAAAATAACACTAGGAATAATCTTCAGCACAAAATAGATCTACGGGCAAACTATCTTCGGAACTGACCCAAGAGGGTAGCGCCCAACACAGCGGCGCGGTGGTCCTAAGGGTAGCGCCCCCTCAACCGGCGCGGTGCACCCCGCCACGTAGGCCAGGGCGGGCCCATGTGCGGTAATGTAGCGCCGCCTAGCACGGCACGGTGCTTAGGAGGGTAGCGCTTCGCGGCACGGCGCGGTCCTCCCAGGATAAGAAAAAAGCCAGCCCGACCCCCCCCCCCTCTCTCTCCACTCCACTTGTTCTTCCTCGGGTTGACCTATTTTCTCTCTCCCTCTCACTCCCTCAAGTCACCCTACTCCCAAATCAATCCATTTCTTGGTCTATACTTGGTGGATTTTGGTCCCCCCCTTTGTTCAAGAGGTATTCCCCATATTCTTAAGCTTTGTGTCCAATTAATTTTTGCAATTAGAGTCGACATTTGTGTAGATCTAGGAAACCATACCTTTTGCATATGAAGGGAAATTTGTGGTTGAATTGCTCAATGTTTGTGTATGAGAGCTATATAGTGGTGTGCACATGATTTCAATGTTAGGGATTATGATTTTAGTTAGATATAGTTAGTGAGCTATATTAATTATGGTTAGTGTTAAATAATTAGCATTATGCTTAGGGTTAGATGTAGTTAGTGAGATGTATGGTACTATTATTTTAGTAGCTTGAATTCAATGGTAAATGTGTATAAATTTATTTGATGAGAAAATTTTGTTGTGTTGTTGTAATTATTTTTTAAATGGAGAAATTTGTTAGTGTTCATCATGTGGATAAGGATTCTTTTTTGAGAGGGAATGTTGACCATGACCCGGAGGAGGTTGTGTTGATGTTTGATCGTAATCCTAGCTATGCCGAGGTAGTGGAGAAAGTGAGGATTGAATTAAATTGGATGGAGTCAAATGATGTAGTTGAATTGGTGGGAAGGCATAATGTTGGCACCGGGATGCACTCTCGTTGGAAGGTCATGCCTCTCAACTCCGAGTCACGTTGGAGTGCTTACAAGGATATCGTGGCGGAATCTCAAGACAAAGCTCATGAATTGTTTGCCACCAAGAAGGTTGATCCTCTCATGCACTTTGACTTGAACCGGTGTGCCTCGCAAAGTGATGTTAGGATCCCTATTCGTAACGAGCCGTTTGATGAGCATGAAGTGTATGTCACATCATCGAGTCCATGTCCAATGACCCAACATGACATGAGCCAACCAACAATGACTCAACATGAAATCCACCGCCCTCCAAACCTTTCTCAAGATGATCAAGATGTATCATCGGAAGACGATGAGTTGGAGGATGAGCTTCATACCAATGATTGCAAGAGGACATGGATCCTCTAATGCCTTACAACCGATGCTATGCAAATTACTCCGGTAATTAAGGTCCCGAGGAAGATGTTGATGAGGATGGGTTAACGGCTAGACAAGCCGAAGTTTTCAAGAACGTAGCGGGCCGGGATCATCGGACATCATTGTTCCATGGCGCGGTGGTCTGTAGTATTTCTTCGGGGTGCTAACAGAGGGGGCTACCCCCCCCGTCGCCAAAACGCCTAAGTGAGGGAGGGTAGCGCCCCCTGGCGCGGTGCGGTGATAGCACTGGGCAGCTCCAGGCTACCCGGCGCGGTGGCTTGGTAGCGCCTTGGCACAGGGCGCGGTGCTTTGGAGGGCAACGCCCCCTGGCCTGGCGCGGTCGTCTGTAGCATTTTTTCTGGTACAGACGTTGATGTCACCTTACGCATGGCGTGGCAGGAAGGTGCACAGCCACCACACACGTACATGGCACGTGTGGAGAGCGCCAAGGGGAGGCGGCAGAGGCCTAGGGAATGCAAGCAACAGCGCGCCTGAAACATTTTTTCTGCTCATAGTAGTAGTAACGAAATGAGCGGACGTCACCTTCTTGCTTGCTTCTGTCCCTAACAAAATTGCCGTGGTCAGATCGAAGAGTGTTTTTGGGTGTGGAGTTTCGAATTTGTGGTGTAGGTTCATTCAGAATACTTGTCCGACAGACATAGTCCGCCCGTGGTCCGATTCCCCGCATGCAGTGAAAAAACACGAAAATAACCCTAGGAATAATCTTCAGCACAAAATAGATCTACGGGCAAACTATCTTCGGAACTGACCCAAGAGGGTAGCGCCCAACACAGCGGCACGGTGGTCCTAAGGGTAGCGCCCCCTCAACCGGCGCGGTGCACCCCGCCACGTAGGCCAGGGCGGGCCCATGTGCGGTAATGTAGCGCCGCCTAGCACGGCACGATGCTTAGGAGGGTAGCGCTTCGCGGCACGGCGCGGTCCTCCCAGGATAAGAAAAAAGCCAGCCCGACCCCCCCCTCTCTCCACTCCACTTGTTCTTCCTCGGGTTGACCTATTTTCTCTCTCCCTCTCACTCCCCCAAGTCATCCTACTCCCGAATCAATCAATTTCTTGGTCTATACTTGGTGGATTTTGGTCCCCCCCTTTGTTCAAGAGGTATTCCCCCTATTTTTAAGCTTTGTGTCTAATTAATTTTTGCAATTAGAGTTGACATTTGTGCAGATCTAGGAAACCATACCTTTTGCATATGAGAGGAAATTTGTGATTGAATTGCTCAATGTTTATGTATGAGAGCTATATAGTGGTGTGCACATGATTTCAATGTTAGGGATTATGATTTTAGTTAGATATAGTTAGTGAGCTATATTAATTATGGTTAGTGTTAAATAATTAGCATTATGCTTAGGGTTACATGTAGTTAGTGAGATGTATGGTACTATTATTTTAGTAGCTTGAATTCAATGGTGAATGTGTATAAATTTATTTGATGAGAACATTTTGTTGTGTTGTTGTAATTATTTTTTAGATGGAGAAATTTGTTATTGTTCATCATGTGGATAAGGATTCTTTTTTGAGAGGGAATGTTGACCATGACCCGGAGGAGGTTGTGTTGATGTTTGATCGTAATCCTAGCTATGCCGAGGTAGTGGAAAAAGTGAGGATTGAATTAAATTGGATGGAGTCAAATGATGTAGTTGAATTGGTGGGAAGGCATAATGTTGGCACCGGGATGCACTCTCGTTGGAAGGTCATGCCTCTCAACTCCGAGTCACGTTGGAGTGCTTACAAGGATATCGTGGCGGAATCTCAAGACAAAGCTCATGAATTGTTTGCCACCAAGAAGGTTGATCCTCTCATGCACTTTGACTTGATCGGTGTGCCTCCCAAAGTGATGTTAGGATCCCTATTCGTAACGAGCCGTTTGATGAGCATGAAGTGTATGTCACATCATCGAGTCCACGTCCAATGAGCCAACATGACATGAGCCAACCAACAATGACTCAACATAAAATCCACCGCCCTCCAAACCTTTCTCAAGATGATCAAGATGTATCATCGGAAGACCATGAGTTGGAGGATGAGCTTCATACCAATGATGTTGGTGATGTGGAGGCATATTGATTGCAAGAGGACATGGATCCTCTAATTCCTTACAACCGATGCTATGCAAATGACTCCGATGATGAAGGTCCCGAGGAAGATGTTGATGAGGATGGGTTAACGGCTAGAGAAGCCGAAGTTTTCAAGAACGTAGTGGGCCGGGATCATTGGACATCATTGTTCCATGGCGCGATGGTCTGTAGCATTTCTTCGGGGTGCTAACAGAGGGGGCTACCCCCCGCGTCGCCAAAACGCCTAAGTGAGGGAGGGTAGCGCCCCCTGGCGCGGTGCGGTGCTAGCACTGGGCAGCTCCAGGCTACCCGGCGCGGTGGCTTGGTAGCGCCTTGGCACAGGGCGCGGTGCTTTGGAGGGCAACGCCCCCTGGCCTGGCGCGGTCGTCTGTAGCATTTTTTCGGAGTGCTAACAAAGAGCTAACAGAGGGGGGGGGGCTACCCCCCGCGTCGCAAGAACGGCTAAGTGAGGGAGGGTAGCGCCCCCTGGCGCGACGCGGTGCTAGCACTGGGCAGCTCCTGGCTACCCGGCGCGGTGGATTCGTAGCGCCTTGCCACAGGGCGCGGTGCTGTGGAGGGCAGCGCCCCCTGGCCCGGCGCGGTGGTCTGTAGGTTTGCATAAATGAAATGGAAACACATGTTATTCAACACACAAATCAATAATTCTAGAATTCCAGAAACAAAGCAATAATTCAATAATTTCTAGAATACTAGATAAACCAAAAGTTCGATACACAAATCCATAATTTCGATACAAGTCCATAACGACGACGAATAAGTCCATCCACTAGATAAACCATAAGTTCGATACAATTCCACAAATAGTCCCTAAGTCCATCTACTTTCTTCCTCTGCAGTTCCGAGTCAACTTTCTCGCCGGCGAGGATGGCGCGTCGGCATTCTTTCTCCTGCATGATAGCTTCTTCCTCCTCTGGGGCGGAGGGACCTCAATCTCCTCCTCCTCCTCAGCCTGAACATCCTCCTCCTCGGCCTCAGCTTCTTCCTCCTCCTCGATGTCATTCTCATTTTCCCCCATAGCCATTTTGGCCTTATTCTTCGATCGTAATCCAAAAGAACGTACAAATGCACCCAAGTTCTCTTCATCATCAACCTAAAATAAAAAAGAAACAAAGCAGTCTCCATGAATACTAGAAACAAAGCAAATTATCTAGTGTCCTCGAGAACCCATGCTTTCTTTGAATTTTACTACCTCAACATCTGGTGCATTAGAGGAAGAAGCACCGCCACAGAAAGGGGCCTCATGTCCTCGAGAGACCGAGGAATCATTGCTCGGCTCCGCGGCGTCGTTGGTACGACAACCAAGCATATGAGCCAATCCTCGTAACCGAGCGGCACTACGCTGTGAGATTGAGAAGAAACATCTTAGTGATTCTTCAAAGAAAGCATAAGTGATCTCGAGAAGATTTAAAACTTACTTTCACATAAGCTCTAAGGGCGCTGTCACCCTTCTTAGTACGAGGGAAAGCGGCTGTTTCCTCGGCTTCCGTGGCTTGGTTCTCTATCACATTGCGCTGTGAAAATAAGAAACTTTAGATCTCCGAATCAAATAATTATGAAAACAGAAAAAAATGGTTCAAATTACCATATAGTTGATCGTAGGTGCAAACTCGGTCCCGCGGCCCTCTCTCACTGACTTGTTATAGTTGAACTGAGGCGCGACATCTGGAAGTTGAGCATCATCAAAGACTATATCCTCGAAAGCAGGAGGACATAGGGCTAGACGAGTCCGTGGATGAAACCAAGCGCACTGGTAGAAAATAGGCCTTCGGTACGCCCCCATTAGTCCCCAAAATAATGGACCCGCGACCATAGGGGTCTTTAGTCACGGTTCGGGACGAGACCCGCGACCAATAGTCTGGGCCCAGCGCGCTCGGCCCACAGCTGGCGGAGGGGAGGGGCTTTAGTCCCGGTTGGCCAGACCAACAGGGACTAATAGGTCCTCGGGCCGGCCCCACGGCCTTTAGCCGCGGTTGTCCAGGTGAACCGGGACTAAACGCCCATCCCTATATATAGGACTCAGCTCGCTGCACTTGGCCACATTTGCTCACAATATTCACAAGGGGTGGTGGGTATGCTTTTGGTTCCTACTATGCACACAAGGTGTTCGATGAAATGCCCGATAGCATGAAACACACTTGAGCGTTTTCATTTATTTTACCTCCGTGATCGCGGTTAGCAACTTGAACCTTTCATGATTTGTATTATTTCCAGCTAGCTAGTTAGTTTAACAGATGCATGATGGTTAATTATATACTTTATATAATAATAATGCAGATGAATCGGCAATGGATGTACGGTAACCGACTCTCCGGCGAGTTCACTACGGGTTTGAAAGATTTCCTCGTAGTGGCAAATGCGAACAAGCAGCGAGGTTTTATTATCTGTCCATGTGCTGAATGTAAGAATGAGAATGGTCACTCCTCCTCAAGAGTCGTTCACATGCACCTGCTTCGGCACGGTTTCATGCCAAGCTATAATTGCTGGACCAAGCATGGAGAAAGAGGGGTTAGAATAGAAGAAGATGAAGAAGAGGATGATATCGATTTCAACTATCATGACCTTTTCGGTGATACTTTCATGGAGGATGAAGCTGAAGGTGGGGAAGGGTTTGGTGAAGGTGAAGAAGAGGCACATGATGAGCCCGCTGATGATATTGGTCGGACCATTGCTGATGCACGGAGACGCTGCGAAACTGACAAGGAGAGGGAGAATTTGGATCGCATGTTAGAGGATCACACGAAGTCACTGTACCCAGGATGCGACAATAGTCTGAAAAAGCTGGGCTCCACACTGGATTTGCTGAAATGGAAGGCACGGGAAGGTGTAGCTGACTCATCATTTGAAAATTTGCTGAAAATGTTGAAGAATATGTTTCCGAAGAATAACGAGTTGCCCGCCAGTACGTACGAAGAAAAGAAAGTTGTGTTCCCTCTAGGTTTAGAGATTCTGAAAATACATGCATGCATTAACGACTGCGTCCTCTACCGCGGTGCATACGAGGATTTGAATGAATGCCCTGTATGCACTGCATTGCGTTATAAGATCAGAGGCGATGACCCTGGTGACGATGTTGAGGGCGAGAAACCCAGGAAGAGGGTTCCCGCCAAGGTGATGTGGTATGCTCCTATAATACCTCGGCTGAAACGCCTGTTCATGAACAAAGAGCATGCCAAGTTGTTGCGTTGGCACAAAGAGGACCGTAAGTCCGACGGGGAGTTGAGACACCCCGCTGATGGAACGCAATGGAGAAAGATCGACAGAGAGTTCAAAGATTTTGCAGCTGACGCAAGGAACATAAGATTTGGTCTAAGTACTGATGGCATGAATCCTTTTGGCGAGCAGAGCTCCAGCCATAGCACCTGGCCCGTGACTCTATGCATCTACAACCTCCCTCCTTGGTTGTGCATGAAGCGGAAGTTCATTATGATGCCAGTGCTCATCCAAGGTTCGAAGCAACCCGGCAACGACATCGATGTGTACCTAAGGCCATTAGTTGATGAACTTTTACAATTGTGGGGCAGACCTGGTGTACCTGTGTGGGATGAGCACAAAGAAGAGGAATTTAACCTACGAGCGTTGCTTTTTGTAACCATCAACGATTGGCCTGCTCTCAGTAACCTTTCGGGACAGTCAAATAAGGGATACAAAGCATACGATTGACAAATGAGATATATGGCAGTAGTCCAAGTGTCTCGATATAATCCGTATACCGCTCGTCGTATGGCATGTCCTTGTGTGTGGCCTCATGGGCACGCAAACGAAGAGGGACACAGACCTACAAGAACAAATACAAGTTAGAACAATAAAATGGAAACTAGATACATATGAACTACCATAGTCAATATGGATTACCCTCTTTTGCTCCGCCATAAACATTCCACGGTGAGTGACATCATATTTATCCTCGATAAGATACTCGTCATCCATCCTATAATTTTGCAAAATACACAAACTAATAAGAGACATAGAGGATGCTAATTAATTTGACAACATGCTCTTATACACATTAGAAGATACAAACTAATAAGAGAAATATACCCGTCATCCACACATAGATATTACACCGGAGAGCACTAAAATTTATGTGTCATAGACATAGACAACCTAATATTTATGTGTCAACTTACAAGTCATATATATACCAAACAACAACTCTCACATCTCTCACATGGCAATAATTAGCAACCATATTAGAGAAGCCAACAAATTAGCTCTCACATCTCTCACATGGCAACAAATCAAGAACATCATAGAGAAGCCAAAAAATTAGCTCTCACATCTCTCACATGGAATTAATTAGCAATCATATTAGAGAAGCCAACAAAATTACATCTGTCACATCTCTCACATGACAAATTAGCTCTCACATCTATCACATGGCAACCATATTAGAGAAGCCAACAAAATTACCAATGATAATATAAACATGTCAAACATCTAACATAAACATCTAACATACACATCTCTAACCCATCTCCAAATTTCGAAATAAATCAAGAACTAGGATTTCACCTAGGGTTGCAAAATTTGGTCAAATAAGAGAAATTTATTGGACAAAATTGAGGGAATCGGAGGAGAATACCTTAAGGAAGGATGGGGCAGCGAAATCCACGGAGGAATCCACCTATCTGGCCGGATCCGAGAGGGATTTAGGAAGGGGAGAGAGTGGAGCCGCCGACCGTGTCCTCTGTTCGTTCGTTGACTCGGGAAGATGCAGGGTGAAGACAGGGGCACCGCGCCGAGCCGCGTTTTTCCTATCCTGGGAGGATCGCGCCATGCAACGCGGCGCTACCCTCCTAAGAACCGCGCCGCGTCGCCCGACGCTACCTTATCGCACCTGGGCCCGCCCTGGCGTACGTGGCAGGGTGCACCGCGCCGGATCAGTGGGCGCTACCCTTCCTAGCACCGCGCCGTGGTGTTGGGCGCTACCCAAATGGGCCAGATTCGGAATTAGTTTGGCTTTGAGTCCATTTTGTGCTCAAGTTTATCCCCAGGGTTATTTTTGTTAATTTTCACCCGCATGCATCACAGAATCGTCTGTCCTTGGTACGACCCCGGCGTCGGACACGAATCGTACGCAAAGAAGTTTTGGTTCTGAATCTAGTTTTAGACAATTTGTGTGCTGATAGCAAATGGATGCGCAATGGGGAGTTGTTTTGTCATGTGTCACCACGCGAGGAGGAGGATGGGAGTGCCACTCGATTGTGCTGACATGTGTGACGTGTTCCGACAAAATCTGCGGAGAGCCAAAGCACAGCTAAATTATTTTCGTACCGGAGACAGAGTTGATAAAACAAATCTGCAAAAGATGACGAGTCTTTGTGATTTCTGTGAGACAGACAGAGAAAGACAAGGAGGAGGCGGAAAGGCTGGACGGGCCGGCCGTCTGTCACGGGCAGACCCAGGTGTAGCTGAGTGGGGGGCCTATGCCCCCACTTAAAATTTTGAATTCATGTACTCACTCCGATCCATATTAATATGTGCTGAAGTGGATGTATCTAGCAATAAAATATGTCTAAATACATCCACTTCAGCACCTATTAATATGGATCGGAAGGAGTAGTATTTATGCATATTTAAGCAAAAAAAACAGATTTTTTGAAAACTTATGCGAAAAATGCCCCCCCCCCCCCCCCCCCCCCGCCCCCCTTCAAATGATTTGCCCCCACTGCTCATTTGTTCTGGGTCCGCCCTGCCGTCTGTCCGGTTCCAAGGGTGACGAATGCATTGACTGACCGATGGGTGCCTACGTCTACGTGGGTCACGTCCGACACGATGGACACCTTCCGTCTTACCTTGCTCTGTCCTGGCTGCCATACCTCGACTCGACGTGATGTAAACTACGCAATGCACGCCCCATCCTAGTGCAAACTACTACTATGAGTACTGTACATGCATCGTTATTTTTTAGGTGTCACGGCGTCTACGCCTCTGCTACGTACGTACACCGGTTCGATGGATGATAGATCCATGCTTACTGTTCGTCGTTCCTTGTACCTCCTACTCCATGATTAGCCAGCAGCTAGCATAGAGTAGTACTAGCCAGTAGCCACGGTGTGCAGTGTAGCTCCAGAACGATCACGGATCAGATAGCCACGTAGCTGACGTACACTAAATACGTAGTACGTGCTGATAGCTAACTAGCTAGCCGCTGCAGGCCGGAACCACCGTATCATGCAAAAGTCCCAACGCCAGTCAAAGATTGATATAACATGAGAAGAAACTATGTGTCAGGATTAATCGTTTTCGTCAGCGACATGGATCAGATGGCGCCGCGTGCAACAAGATTTCAGTGCAGGGAGACGCCGCACGGAACCAGTAGTAGTACAGAATGTCTTACTCCGTAGATTGGTGTTCTCAAGCTAGTGTGCACAGGCTGCTACGTGATGAGCTTACAAGAGCTTGCAGGGATGACACGGACGAACGTACTTGTACCACTCTCGCAAATCGGAACCACGTCACGTCCTCCATTTTGTTATTTTATGGTGATCTAAATTGATACGAAGATAAAGGAAAGTTCGGCCTCCGCTACGCGAGCCCCGTCGCCGGAGGCTTAGGGCCGAGTTCGAGTTGTTACCGAGTTCGAGTTGGATTCTCCGTTACCGACATAGTTAGATCAGGACCGCCTTTATATACCTCTTGTAAGCCCCCGCACGGGATAAACCATACATTGTAAAATCTCGGCGCGTTTGTAACCTCACCCGAAATAGTGAAGTATTGCTGGGTGGCGCCTGTGGTTTTTTCTCTTCCTTGTTGGAAGGGTTTTCCACGTTAAAATCTCGTGTCCCCGTTGGTTCGATCTTGCTTAATTTCATCGTTGTTTTGCTATCGCTTGTAGGAGGGAATAAACGCCTGAAGGTATCAAAAGGTTCTCTCATTGTTATGATTGGTGATATGAATTCTGCCAAGTTATATATTCTTAGAGGCAGTACTTTATCTGGGACTGCTGCTGTTATTACTAATGATGATCCAAGTACCACTAACCTTTGGTACAAGCGACTTGGACACATGAGTGAACATGGTATGGCGGAATTGGTGAAGAGAGAACTTCTGAAGAACTGCAATATGAGTAAGTTGTCGTTCTGTGAACACTACGTGTTTGGTAAGCATAAGAGAGTTAAGTTCAATGCTTCTGTTCATACCACTAAATGTACATTGGATTATGTACATGCTGATTTGTGGTGGGACTTCACGTAAGCCCTCTTATGGTGGTGCTCGTTATATACTTACTATCATTGGTGATAACTCTAGAAGAGTTTGACCTTATTTCCTAAAAACTAAGGATGATACTTTTGCCGCTTTTAAAGAGTGGAAAGTTATGATTGAAAATCAAACTGAGAGAAAGATGAAGTTGCTTCGTACTGACAATGGTGACGAATTTTGTTCGCATGCTTTTGATGATTATTGTGTGCAGGAAGGCATTGTCAGGCATCACACCATTCCATACACATCTCAGCCCAAAAACGCCTATTCATGTGGGTGTTGGATAACATCACACCATCCCATACACATACCTCAGCAGAATGGTCTAGCCGAACGGATGAATAGGACGATCATCTCCAAAGCTTGCTGCATGTTGTCCAACACCCACATGAATAGGCGGTTTTGGGCTGAGGCTGCCAACACTGCCTGCTATTTGATCAACAGGTCACCGTCCATCCCTCTTGACAAGAAAACTCCTATTGAGGTATGGTCTGGTGAGTCAGCTGATTATTCACAATTGAAAGTTTTTTTGTTGCACTGCCTATACTCATGTTGATAATGGAAAGTTAGAGACTAGAGCTGTTAAGTGCTTATTTCTTGGTTATGGTTCTGGAGTAAAAGGATATAAGTTGTGGAACCCGAAAACCAAAAATATTTTCTTTAGCAGCAGCGTTGTGTTTAATGAATCCGTTTATGTATGAGGACAGTTTGTCAACTGATGTTGTGCCAGATTCTTCTGACAAGGACGAACCACGAGTTCGTTTTCAGGTGGAGGTAGAACACCTGGATGAGGAGGAAACTGAAATTGATGGGGAGGATATTGTGCCACGATCACCTCCTATTGTGCAGCAAGAAAATTTGTCTATTGAAGAGCGCAGAGAGAAGAGTAATAAAGGACCTCGTACTCGTTTAATTGAGGAATGTGATGTTGTTTATTTTGATCTAAGTTGTGCAGAACAGGTGGAGAATGATGCTGAACCGGCTACATACAATGAAGCTATTGCTTCAGTTGATCATGACAAGTGGATTGGTGTAATGCACGAGGAGATGCAATCACTTGAAAAGAATGGCACATGGGATGTTGTTCGCTTGCCTAAATAAAAGAAGGACCTCCGCTGTAAGTGGATATTCAAGAGAAATGAGAGTTTATCTCCTAGTGAGGCTCCAAGGTTTAAGGTAACGTTAGTAGGAAAGGAGGGTGAAGGTTTCGTTTATGCTACATGAACGAATTTGTCTCAAGGTGGAGTGTTATTTTATGGTGATCCAAATTGATATGAAGATAAAGGAAAGTTCGGCCTCCGCTACGCGAGGCCCGTCGCCGGAGGCTTAGGGCCGAGTTCGAGTTGTTACCGAGTTCGAGTTGGATTCTCCGTTACCGACCTAGTTAGGTCAAGACCGCCTTTATATATACCTCTTGTAACCCGCCGCACGGGATAAGCCACACATTGTAAATCCCGGCGCGTTTGTAACCTCACCCGAAATAGTGAAGTATTGCTGGCTGACGCCCGTGGTTTTTTCTCTTGTTGGAAGAGTTTTCCACGTTAAAATCTCGTGTCCCCGTTGGACACATCTTAATTTTTCAGTTTCTGCTCCTTGTTCAACTTCCTCACCTTTGTCATACTGCATGCTTACTGTTTTTGTTGTCTCTTAAAGCTTGCAGATACTCCCTGAATCACGGTTCGGGGTCCGATAGGGGATAGCAACCGCCCACCTAGGAGTGCTGATGCCTAGCCGCTGGAGGCTCGAGCTATATGTGCTGCAAAAGTCACTACATAAAAAACAAGATGGTATGGCAAATCAAGAGGAACAACTCGATAACTTGAGAAAAAGAAAACTGAAAATATGCATCGTGTTTTTAATTTTTATCGTAAAGTAGTAGCTAGAGGATTAGTTCATTGTTATCCCCTAACTGAATACAAATCTTATCCCTCTTTCAACGTTGAACACGAGTTAATTAATAGATCTAGAGGAAAATCTTTGCTCCGTATTGCAAAGCCACTTTATATCATGATAGGTTTGGGTGCTTAAAAGTAGGAGATTGACACTATATGTCAAGAAAGTTAATGGGAGCTGGTACATTTGGTGAAGCAAGTACCATTTCAAATTTGCGTGTGTATTTGTATTATTTATCCTAAGCCTGTAAAGCAAAAATATGGTTCCATGCCCAAAAGTTTGAATATCTGACAAGTTTAGATTTTATTTTATTTTCCCTTATTTAACATATATAGAAACGTTTAAATAATTATTTTAACATAAAAGTGGTGATTTTAATTCACATTAATCATTATTAATTTTAAATTGAAGGTCTTGACACAAGATCAAGTCAAAAAGTGTACAAATAATTACAACACTTTAAAATCAAGGAATTTCATATGAGATACTCCGTTTAATGAAGCAAGTCCCGTTTAAAAAAAATATTATTGACTTGTTCTTTATGCTATCCTCACGTACCAAAATGTTGCCCCATGATTTTTTCCATTTCTCAGAAGTTGTATTTATTTTTCGTGTTTTATAGTTTATAATTCTAAGAAATGGCAAATAGTTTTCGTTGAAGAAACTATTTAGTAAAAATACAAAAGTTTGGTCTAAAAAACACAAGTGTATGTTGGCATCAATTTTATTCTAGTTGGCCGTCTGCACGCACTAGTGGAAAACGGGGCTTTTACCTACTGGCGAGCACCCCTTTCGCCCCGAATCGGCCACCACCCGGTGCAAAAGACTGCAGAGGTGGTGCCGGGGCGAGCAGGACGCATGGTGTTGGGGTTATTTGCCCCGGTTGGTGGCTCCAACCGGGGCTAAAGGCCCTCGGCAAGCAGGGCGATGGGTGGCTCCAACCGGGCCAAATGAGCCCCACCTAGATGAAATGTGGTATCTTTATTTCTATATTGCCGTTTAATAGAATTCTTTTTTTTCTTCAAATCCAATTTTTTTCTTTTTTTATAAACACTACATGCCAGCGTTCTCCAATCCTCATGCCACTCACCTTTTTGGTATGGTGTGCTCACTTATTTTTGGCATTCGGGTGATTTGTATTCGGTCGATGAACCTTCGATCAAGGGGGGATGTAGAACAAAACAATCGGTATCGCCATCATACAGCCCGACCGTGGCTATTGAGTGCATATATGCATATCAAAAGAACGGTCGGGCGTATGATGGCGAATCCGGATGATTTGTATTTGGTCGATGAACTGAATGATGTATCAAACCTTAAAGGGGGATGTAGAACAAAACAATCGGTATCGCCATCATACAGCCCTGCCGTGGCTACCGAGTGCATATATGCATACTAAATGCACGACAGGACGTATGATGGCGAATACGGATGATTTGTATTTGGTCGATGAACTGAATGATGTATCAAACCTTAAAGGGGGATGTAGAACAAAACAATCGATATCTGCATCATACAGCCCTGCCGTGACTACTGAGTGCATATATGCATACCAAATGGATGACATGACGTATGATGGCGAATCCCGATGATTTGTATTTGGTCGATGAACTGAATGATGTATGAACCTTAAAGGGGGATGTAGAACGAAATAATCGGTATCGCCAGCATACATCCCTGTCGTGGCTACTGAGTGCATATATGCATACCAAATGCACGGCATGACGTATGCTGGCGAATCCGGATGATTTGTATTTGGTCGATGAACTGACTGGTGTATGAAGGTGGGCTATATATAGGGTCCTCTGGCTCACAAAGTGTTGTGCTAGAGTTTTGATCCAACGGTTAAGAAACACCCATGATCGAACGGCTCACAACCGCTCGAAATAAACACACCTCTGATCCAAGGACTCACAAGCGCTTGAAAGAAGCACACGATCCGTGTGATTCTTTGTGATTGGTCCCAACGAAACCGTAACCCTTTAACCCCGGTTGGTAAAACGGGCCGGGACTAAAGGGGTATGTTTCTTCTCACTATATATAAGTATGCATGCATTGCCACCATTGGCATAAACACATATAAACTCCCCACTCTCCCATCGCTTCTACCGTACCCACTCTAACCTTCCTGTAGGCGGAGGCACTTTCCGCCTCGAACTATCAATGCCCGCCTTGCTACAGCATCCCCGCCGGCTGGATGCTGAGCGTCGGAGGAGTGCCGGTCCCTCCTGTTCCTCAAGGTGTGCGCGTCGGACGGCCATCACGAACCACTACTACGACGAGCTCACGCCGGAGCAGCGGAGGAATCCCAGTTGGAATCCCGACTACCGCCCTACTTGGGATGCCTTCTTCATTAGTCGGCGTGAGAGTGCGCTCGCCAGGTACGAGGAGAACGGCCCGCCTCCTTCGAACTTCAACGGGGCCGGTCGTCAGCTGTGGTGGGGTGGCGGACGGACTCTTTAAAGCGTAATGAACTACATCAGGGCCGGCGATAACCCCCGCCTGCGCTACCCTCATGCACAGTCCTGATCAAGGCCTAGGGTCGCGATCCTCCGAGGGAGTCCAGAGCACCGTCCGACGATAGTGACGAAGACTACGAGTCGGAGTATTCAAGGCCTAGGCAGGAGTATGACTAGTAGATCGATGCACTCTTGCCATTATGTACTGCCTTGTTTATTTAGATCTATGCTCTCCGTTTAGGTTTAGATCCAATCTTGCCATTATTATGTGTATTGTGCCTTGTTTATCAATCGAAATGTCCCCCCCTCCCTAACGTGAGTCGTTGGATGAGGGGTGTGTTTCTTTCTGGTGTCTGAATCCACCAATCAGGAAGAATCACACGGAAAACAGAAAATAGACGCGCTAGCGCGCCGCAGTTTCCCGGAATACAACAAATTATTTGATTAAAAACAGAAAACAGACGAACACTACTCCTCTTCGTCGTCGGGGAACTCGTCGGTGACCTCCTCCTAGTCGTCGGCGGCAGCGAAATCGTCGGTGACCTCCTCGTCGTCGTTGGAGGTGCATGATGGTATGTCCGAGATAGGCCCCCAACTCGGATCGTCGGAGGCCCACACTTCGCCAGCGTGGTCGGCCCGACGGAGCTCTTGCAGCGCCTTCGTCCTCGCCTCCCGAGCGGCATCTAACGCGAGGTGGCGTTCGAGGCGCCGCTCCGACCGCTCAGCCGCGCGGGTCTGCCAAAGCTCCTCGTCGGCGCTCTCCTCCCCCGGATTGTTCCGGTAATACTCGCGGACCACGCGGTCGTCCCTGGCGTCGACTAGGCCCTGAAACGCGCGGTGCCTGAGGTGGCGGTGGTCGGCGGCAGTGACGATCTGCGGCGTCGGCGCCCTGGCCTCCGCTTCCCAGAGGGTGTGGCAGTCGTTGAAGTTCATCAGCGACCACGGGCGGTTGAGGCGCCAGGCCGCCGCGTCCCAGGCGCGGGCGGCCTCCGCCGCCGTCGCAAAGGAGCCGAGGGGGATGCGGTCGTCCCCGCAACGGATATGCGCGGTGAACATTCCGTTCTGCCGTGCTCGGCCGCCGCGGAAGCCGGTGGTGTTGTTCCTCCTCGGAGGCATGGTGGCGGCGTGACGGTGCGTGGAGAGGAGAAGACGCTCGAGGCGTGGCAGTTTATACCGTGCGCTCATGGCCACGCGTCACAACTACCGTGCCACGCGGCAGGACTCCCGCGCCACGAGGCACAACTCATGCGCCTCACTTTTCATAATTATTTTTTAAAACAGATTTTGTATTTGGAATCTTTACACAATTTTAAACACTTTTTATATTGAAAATTTCTTCAAATTCAAAACCATTCGTAAACTAGGTTTTAAAAAATGTTTAAAATTTAAAAAATTGTTACTAGTTTAAATAGTTGGAATAATTAATTTTTTAAACAGAAAATGTGTTAAAATTCATTGTCCAATTTTAAACACATTTCATATTGAAACTTTCTCCTAATTTGAAATCATTTGAAATGTAATTAAAAAACATTTCGAAAATGTATTTAAACGGGGAAGCGGGAAAAAATAGCGGCAGGAGCCAAAAAACGAAATTTTGGAGCTTTTGCCCGGTTCGTATTACCAACCGGGGCAAAAGGGGGGGAGGTGGGCGGCAAAGCGAGGGCCCACACCCCCCTTTTGCCCCGGTTGGTGATACGAACCGGGGCAAAAGACCCCCCCCCCTTTGCCCCGATTGGTGTTACCAACCGGGGCAAAAGCCCTCCAAGTATATAACCCCGGGCGGAGCAACCGCCCGGGGAAAACCCTCAGAAGACGCAGATTTCGCTAATTCCCCGGCGCCGATTTCCTCTCCGACGCCGTCAGCCTGCCGGATTTCCGCGCCGCCTTAGAGAGCTCCACCACCTCGCGCCTTTCCCCTCGCCCCCGAGCCCGCGCCCGCGCCTTATAGCTCGCCGCCGCCATCCTCGTCGCCGTCCTTGTCGCCGTTCGTCTCGCCTCCAAGCCCTCGAGGTACTGCTCGCCGTAGTGCACCGCCGTATCAAAATACTTACGAATTTTAGTACTTAGGAATTTTAGTACTTAGGAATTCAATTTGGAATTTTTACGAATTTTAGTACTTAGGAATTTTAGTATACTTAGGAATTTTTAGGAATTTTAGTAGTTAGGAATTTTAGTATACTTAGGAATTTTGAGAAATTTTAGTACTTAGGAATTTTAGTATACTTAGGAATTTTAGTACTTACGAATTTTAGTATACTCATGACTTCTTCAAATAAAGATATGATATATAATTTTTAGATAGTACTCTCTACGTATCAAAATATAACATGTTTTAGCATTTTGTAGATATAATGTATCTAGACATGTTTTAGTGTGTAGATTCATATGCATATTACACTAAAATATGTCTAGGTACATATTGTCTAGGAAATGCTAGCTAAAACATCTTATATTTCGATACAGAGGGACTATTTTTTTTACGAAAATTAGCTATATCTAGAGGGAACCGAGGGGAACCGAGACGAACACTACGCGTCAGAGTACTACAGGCTTAGGCAGGAGTATAACTAGCAGATCAGATCCACTCTTTCCTAGCAAACTTGCGACTCGAATGGTGCATAACATCTCTAATTCCAGATTATCCATGTCATGTGAGAAAATGTTACAAATCTCTTCCTCTTCTTCTTCATTGGATGGCGTCTGAATCCCACCAATCAAGAAGAAGATGGAGAGATCTCCAATGTTTTCACACTTGATATGGATAATCTGCGATGCTACATCTGTTATGTCCCGTTCGAGTCACAACTTTACCCGGCAAGACTCGACATGATCTGCTAGTCATACTCCTTACTAAAGTTTACTTTTGTGATGATTGTTTGCTGGAATATTATTTTTTCAAGAGAATTTATAACTTACTAAAGTATTTTATCTTCCATTTGTATTAGTTGAGCTATGGAAGGCAGAGAGGGTGAAGAACAGGTGTTCGCGATCATAGAAGAAGGTACACTCCCCGGTGGACCCAATGACGACGAGGGAGGTGATCAAGACGACAGCTCACAGTACCCGAATGAATCAGGTCAGGGAATGGAGAAAGACGAGCAATTGCAAGGAACAGATTATGCGGAATCGGAGAAAACAAATGATGAACAAGTCTTAGCGAAGGCTACATCGACATCGTCTAGCAAGAGGTCGAAATGAGGCCCGACCCAATAGATGAGCTCGAAAGAGAAACTGGTTGTAACATCCCAAATCCTACATTTGGAATGTTTGCATTTAGGACATATGCATAGCATGGCATGTTTCAAAAATTGCATTTTGTTTGTTGCATTTGAAACCCCAAATTTAATTATGTTTAAAAGGAAATCATTTTCTTCTATGAGGCAATATAGGCCAAAGTATTTTATTATTTTTATCTTTCCCAAAAAAAACCCTCAAAATAACCTAGGTGGATAGGTTTTCAAATTTGAATTTTTTCAAAACTTGTTTCACCCTTTTTGGAGTTTTATTCAAAAAGTTATTAAGGTTTTGGTTTTTGAATAAAAAAAAAAAGAAAAACGGACCGGGCGGCCGAGCCGGCCCAACGCGCGCGCAGCGCGTAGCGCTAATGGGCCAGCCGGCCCAGCCAGCCCGCACGGTCACGGAAGGTTTTCGAAAAAAAAAGAACCACGAGCCGCTGACGCGTGGGCCCCTACCCACGACGTCAGCGCTGACGTCAGCCGCCGTCGGAACCCCGCCCGTATCGGATTCCGGCCAACCGCCACCGCGGTTTTCGCGGCCGATTCGGCCGCTAACTCCTCGCCCACGCCACCCCCGACCCCTAAATAAGCCGCCGCCTCCCCGCCCTCGACGTCCACACCAGCCCCGAGCCGCCGCGCCGCCCTCGGAAACCTAGCCACCGCCGCCGTTCCGCCGCCGCCGCACGGGAGCTCTCGCCGCCGGCGACTCCCGCCACCTCCGCCCGCGCCGCCACCACTCACGGGTCCGTGCCGACGAGAGGGACACGCCGGTGTCCACGCCATCGCCGGAGGGGGTCCCGAGCGCCGCCGTCACCCCGGCCATCTCCGGTGAACACCGCGGCCAGATCTAATCTGGGCCGTCGGATCTCGATCCGACGGTTCAGATCCAGATCTGACCGGTCAACGCGCGGGCTGACGTCACGCTGACGTCGTGCCTGCGTCAGCCCGGTCAATTCCGGTCAAATCCTTTTTATTTTCGTTTTAAAAATTCCGGAAATTGCCTAATTTTGTAAATTCAATATCTTTAGTTTTATAACTTCGTTTTGCGCGTTTAATATATCAAATGAAATAGAAAATTGAGATCTATCCATCTACGCAATCAAATCTATATTTTGAGCTATAAATATTTTCTGTTTTCAATTATGCTTTTTGGGCTATTTAAATCATATAAAGTCAACCGTAGCTCGAAATTCATCGAATTTTCTTTGTATGATCTTGTTTTGATTAGATCTATTCAGGAAAAATATCATTTACTTGTGTAGATGCTTAATTCAAATTAGATCTTGCATGTTCTTAATCTAGCACTATTAAATCATTATAATTGCTTTAATTATTTTCCTTGCAACAAAAACACTTTCATTGCATCATACATGTCATTAATAACCAGAGAACAATAGTAGATCTATTTTTTTTGCATCACTAAGCTATCATGCATGTATGTGTTGTATATTGTTATGTCTTGTTGCTTATGTATGTCGATTGCAACGTGTAGATTACAACGATTACAATGATTGTGGTTGCGAGGAGTGTTTGAACAGCTGCTCGTGTTGCCAAGGCAAGTGACACACATGATCCTACTATTTTACTATATGCATTAGATTT
This sequence comes from Alopecurus myosuroides, assembly GCA_028641055.1. NCBI lineage: Eukaryota > Viridiplantae > Streptophyta > Magnoliopsida > Poales > Poaceae > Alopecurus > Alopecurus myosuroides. The sequence continues at coordinate 425,522,294 of CM054060.1, forward strand.
TTATAGTAGTAATGCATGTATAGGCGTTGAGTGTAATCGCTATGCTAGTTATTATTAGGGGTTGCTTCACTAACACCCAAGTGGAGTAATCACATGTTACCCTAGAATGTAGCATCCATGGGATAGACAACATCGTAGTGGTAGATTGCTTAGCCATTCTCTAGCTATTCGTGGTTGGGTTTATTATCATGTTATGATGAAAATTGTTATTTTAATTGCTTATAAAAACAACATGATAATTAATTAATCACTGGGCAGATTGCTAGAGAGTCATCAGAGTACAAAGTTTGGTGGGGACCGCCGCCTAGTATATTGAGATATTGTTTAATTTCTTTATGTAGTTGTTATTCCGTGCAACCATGTTTCATATTAGTATGGGCTAGACATAAATTCTAGGTTGTGGTGACTCGAACCCAACGTGTCCAGAGATGTAGAATAGTGGTAGAATGGTCCGGCTCGTGTTGGGTTTGGGGATCTACTTCTTATGGTTTATGGCTTGATCTTCTTTCCATCCGTGGTACTAATGGTGTATCATGGTGTTTGGGGTCGATTAGACAACATGGGTAAAGGGCACAAACTTCGCGAGGGTTAAAACTAAGATCTTAGCCGTGCTCCATTGGTTAGGGACAATTAAACAACTAGATGGGAAACATGACTTATCTCGTTCATCCTAGTTTTGCTAATTACTAATAAATTTGACTATGGGTTATTTGGAGAAGTGCCTGATGGTTTTTTCAGCGTGCTAATCCAAAGGGTAGGAGCACTTTGCTATCAACCAAAGTGTCCAACTATGTGAAAAATCTAAATTCTAATAAATGATAGGTCAAATGCCTTTATGCAAAATAGCCTAGAAACTCCACCAGCCAGATATGCATGTAGATTAGCACTTGCCATTTATATACCACCATAGTGTCACTTGCCATCATTGCTCAGAATGATCTGACCTCCTTTTGGGGGCTGCATATTCGAACGTGTAGGTTATTCGGATTCGGATTAGCTTTTCGTAGGTTTTCGAGGCTTCACATCAACCTTTGTTTGCCTGTGGCTTACAAACAAGAAGATGGAGGTCTACTGCTGCTTTGTTGTTTGATTAATATTTATTTGAGCTAGCACTTCGCTATGTAGTTTGTAATAAATTACTTTACTCTGGATAAATTCGATAGTTTTCAATACATTTGTTTCCTTTGATTACTATCTGTGTTGTGTGTGCTGGTGAACGGTCCAGGGGCCAGTACTACACATAAAAGTATAGCTTGTGATGGGATGTACTACTACAGATGGTATCAGAGCAAATGTTGACTGTAGGCTCGAAAACCTAAGTTTGGAATAGGAAGCCATAGGATGAAAATATTACTTTACTTTCCATCTTTACATTCATTACCTTTCGTCTCATACCACTTGTCCTTGCTAGCTTCCACTCTTACCTTTCTATAGATGAGTACCGAAGAAGAAGTCTACCATGTTGAGGAGAACTCGGACGTGGAGTTCGAGAACGAGCTTGCAAACCTAACCAAGCTGCCGGGATTCTTCCTGCCCAAGATAGAGGGCTACAAGCTGGATAGCAATGTTCCAGGAGACAAGAGGTGGAACCTCAAGACCACCATTGTGATGGGGATTGTGGACGGTGAAGCCCAAGTTCTCATCTTCAAGGACGTCTACTCCAGCTGGGAAGAAGGACTTGTTGCCTCCATGAAGTACGCACTGGCGCGGCTAAACTATGATTACCGTGACCAGATATCTGAGGATTCCATCTATGGAGATTTCGGGAAGAGGAGTGAAGATGGACAAGTTATGGTGAGCTATGATCCAGACAAGACCAGGATGCAGAAGCACGTGGAGGACCTGGAGTCTTATAGTGCTGGGATGGAGGATCTAGCACGTAAGAACTTGATGGATAGTGAGGAAGCAAGGGCCACCATCTATCACCAAGCAAAGGAGATCACCACACTCAAAACCCAGCTGAACGCCCTCAATGCTCAGATGGACACGCTCAAGGCCCAGATAGAGAACTTCAAGGCTAGTGACACTAGACTCACCATGGAGCTAGTGGAGAAGGACCACATCCTCGCAAGGAATGGGATTAGCGTGGAGTTACCTGAGGAGCTCCTTCAACCACCCCCACTCCCGCAACCACCTAGTCGAGAGGTTAGAGAGAAGAGCTGTGATGAAGTGATCAAGGTGGAAGGCCCTGAGGAAGAGGAAGAGGATCCAGAGGAGGTGGAAGATGAGAAGGATGAGGAAGACACGGATGATGAGGACTATGACGTGAATGAGGATCGTAACAGGACGAAGGGAGGAAAGTCCGCAAGTGGCAAGCTGTCGGATATATACTGAATAGGGGTATAGAAGATGGTAGACAAAGGCCTGGACTACCAGGGTGGCCTACAGGTAATGGGCTTAGGTCCATTAGGCGGCCCAGTAGTCCAACGCGCAGAAGCCGGATTCTAGAAGAACCCGGATCACGGCCCGTGTGATCTGGCTTGGAGGAGAAGACGGATTCCTTGCTTTCCAAGTTACGAGATTAAACGTAGTCTTCTAGGTTTCCTATTCTGTAAGCCCCAGTCCGGCTATTATATAAAGCCGGACAGAGGATAGATTAAACAGGTTCTAAGTTCTAAGCTCTGGGCAACTCGCCGAGAGGTTGATCCTCGACGAATAGCTAGATCTACTCCTTCACATTGTACCCAGATTTACAGGCTTTAGTCCTGAATAGTGAGAAGTGCAGGAGTAGGTACACCGTACTGTCGCGACGTACCGAACCTGGGTAAAATCCCGTGTTCTGTGTTACTACGCTATCCCGTTACCCCACGTCTCTACCGTAGTCTCATGGCACCCCCGTCTATGAAAACTACTACGATGTCTCGACAGTTGGCGCCCACCGTGGGGCAAACGACGTCAGGCGTGAAATTCCGATCTGGGATACTTGGCGGAATTGGAAGATCGATCACTGTCGGAAGCCTGGAGTTCGACGACGACGTCGGGCGCTTCCTCGACAATGGATCCTACATACCGGCGCAAAATCACCTGGTAAGTGCCTGTGTGTTACCGATTGGATCTGCTAACATCTTTATCGGATTAACCGCAGAGGCAATGGGATTTTGCGGGGGAAGCAAGTTTATCCCACCCGCCCTATACCCAGTCGAAGACGACTATGATGCCGGATTTTGCTCAGATCGCCGACAAAAAAGTGACTCACACTTTATCGGCATGGTGCAATCTGAAGTCGCCGAAAACACGGATGATGGAAATCCCGTGCATGAGGCAGACAACAATACACCCGTCACAGAGACGGAAGAACCACTACCCGTCACCCAGACGGAAGATCCGACATCCGCCAGCGCGACGATAAACTCGGAAGCCGAGTCCGTGCTAGCTGCCATTGAGGCAAGATTGGAATCGGAAACCGGATCAGATAATTTCGACTCCGAAGACGAAGACGATGACGCTTTCGTAAGAAAGATAAAGTCCTTTCAAGAGGGATTCGATGAAGTGCTAATGGCAAAACCGGCTGAAGTCACGGATGCTGGCAGCCAGGAAATCCCCAAAACCCCTCCGCCAGAGGAAGAGAGAGAAGACGGAGAAACTTCTCCGGTATTCCCTAATGTCAAGGAGATGACAGAAGATGAGCCTGCCAAAAACCCTCCCTCTTCCAAGAAAAGGCACAAATCTGCTAAAAAACTCCGGAAGAAAAAGCTAGCTTATGCAGCTGAAGAAAACCCGGAAATAGGAGAAGCAAGCAAAGAAAAGCCAGCGGAGAAGAAAAAGGAAATCCCTGTTTTGCCAATGACAGAACAGGAAGAGCAAGAATTATTGCAAACGCCAGTGGGACCAAGCGAGCCCCCTGAGATGCTGGAGGCCAGGAGACAAGCTTTCCAACGGCAACAGCAACGTCTACTCAGATCTCGGGAACACCTACAAAAAACCCAGCATGATATCAAAATCATGAAGGAAGAAATAGAGGAGTACGAGAGAAAGAATAGATCTGCCATAAAACCTACAAGGTTACCCGGAATCGCAAGACCGGAAGAACTGCCGCCAAAAGAAAGGTTCTATAACCCATCTTGGCAAAAGCAGTTAAACGGCAAAGATGCCAAGGGCGAACCAATATACAAAACCGCAGCAGAAAACGCGGAAGCAGCATTCGCCATCCTGAACAACGATCTGTACTCCAACGGGGAAAAACTCCAAGGGGTGTATGCTTTCTTAGGAAAGGCATTACAGCAGCAACAGCGAGGACAAGAGCGATCAGGAAGGCTGCATGATAATTCCGCCCTCTGCAAAACGGCTACTTGCGCTGCTGGAGCACCTGGACCGGAAGAACCCGGAGATTCAGATAATAAAAAAGAGGATCCGAGAAAAGACAAGAAAAAACCCGACAACCGGGATGCAGCGTCTAGGACCGGACATAATCTCCCGAAAGATGGATATAAACCACATGATCGGGAAGACAAATACCGGAACGACGGCAAAATAATGCCACCTCCGAGAAACCCAGCCGAAAAAGCTGGAAGATATGATACACCTCACAGACGTGAAAGATCTCGAACACCGCCCAAGGATAAGGAAAGGAACAGGAGCAGAACTCCGCCTAATCCAAAAGGGCGCGACAACGGAAGAGATAGAAATAACCCCGGAAAAGCGCGCCCGCGCAACAATGGAAAAGAAAGGAGCAGATCCCCTTCTGTCCATTCAGCCGGAAGATATTCTGCACACATTGATAGAGCAGAAAAGGATGATCTATACTTTGGTCCTAAGTGTTTTACTGACAGGATCCGAAGGATAACCCTGCATTCTGGCTTCGCCAAAGTTGGTCCAACCTACCAAAAATATACCGGCAGCACAAACCCGGATACCTGGCTCTCAGACTACTATACAGCCGTCCAGATCAACAATGGGACAGACCTGGAAGCTGTCAAGTTTCTTCCCCTAATGTTGCTAGACGGAGCTAGAGATTGGATCAATGGTTTACCATCAAGAACTGTCGACAGCTGGGACGATATGGCTAGAGTATTCACTCAGCATTTCCGGGGAACATACAAACGCCCAAATAGCATCAACCAGCTGAACCGTTGCACCCAATTTGAGGACGAACCATACGTGGATTTCATCTCCAGATGGACTGCAATGAAGAATAGTTGTTCTGGAGTAACTGACGTACAAGCAATGCATGCTTTCGTCAATGGCCTAAAACCCGGACTTGTACCGTTCATGGTTGGTTCCAAGCAGCACAAAGATCTCGGATCTATGCTTACGACCGCCAATGAACACGCTGCAGCCGAAGATGACATCAGAGCAAGAGGAGGCAATATTGAGTCACTAATACTTGCCAAGAAAACTCCTCGTTCTGACAAAAAAGGAACTCCGGAGTCAACAACAAAACCCAAAGAAGTCAATATAGCCTTTGGAGGAGAAAAATGGAATAAGTGGAAAGGTCGCAGTCCAGATCCAATCAATTACACTCCCGAAGAATGGGAGAGAATTAAGTCGGAACCCTGCGTCCACCATTCACAATTTGGGAAACCCACCCACACAAATGCGCAATGCCGGCTAAATAAGCATATGAAAGGCAATGCAGGGTCCGGAAATAAGGGGAAGGGTTCCAAGAGGAAACCCGCCAAACAAAAGCCAGAAGCTGACAAAGAAGACAGTGAATCGGACACTGATGACAAAATCCAGGAACAACAGCGAAAGGGCGAACCCAAATTTCCGAGAGTTGATAGAGAAGCAATGCTAACTTTCTTAGCAACTCCGTCAGCAAAGGTGGCCAAAAGAACACTTCGGGAAATAAACGCAGTCGTCCCTGCAACCCCGAAATTTTTGAAGTACTCCAATACACCGATAATCTGGGATCAGTCTGATCATCCTGGAAATATCCCGGAACCTGGCACACAAGCTCTTGTCGTAAGCCCTATTGTTCAAAATACTAGGCTAAGAAGAGTGCTGATGGACGGAGGATCCAGCATTAACATAATGTACCTGGATACACTGAAACACTTGAAGATCTCCGAATCCCAGCTTAACTACAGCAATATACGCTTCCATGGCATTGTTCCTGGCAGGCAAGCACGATCCCTAGGAGAAATTTCCCTAGATGTCACCTTCGGAGATAAAGATCACTTCCGGCAGGAAAAAGAATCCTTCGAAGTAGTGCCGTTCGAAAGCGTGTATCACACAATACTCGGACGTCCGGCTTTCGCCAAATTCATGGCAAGATCTTGTTATATCTACAACAAGCTGAAGATACCAGGACCCAAAGGAGGAGTAATCACCATTGCCGGTGATTTTAAGCTGGCAAACGAGTTGGAGAAACAAAACGCCCTTTGCGCTCAGAGAGTTATAGCAAAGGAAGAACTGAAGGAGTTAGCCAAGGAGGTATCGCCGAAAGAAATGCCGGCAGGGAAAGAAACTCGGAAGCCAACAGATAGCTTCAAGGCGTCCGAGAATACAAGACAGGTAATCCTAGATCCCGAAGATCCGACAAAATTTGTCGTAGTAGGGACTGGGATGACCGACAAATAGGAAGGCGAGCTCATCAAGTTCCTCCGTGAGAACTGGGATATTTTTGCCTGGTGTCCAGCTGACATGCCAGGCGTACCCAGGGAACTTGCTGAGCACCAACTCAAGGTTATTCCGGGATCAAAACCCGTCAAACAAGGTCTCCGTCGATTTGACGGAAGAAGACGGAAGGCTATTGGCAAGGAAATTATCCGGCTTTTAGCAGCGGATTTCACCAAGGAAGTAATCCATACTGATTGGTCCGCAAATCCGGTATTAGTGCCAAAGAAAGACACAACTGCCCTCAGAATGTGTATAGATTACACAGGATTGAACAAGTTATGTCCGAAAGATAGGTTCGCGTTACCACGAATCGATCAAATAATAGATGCCACTGCAGGCTCCGAGCTTTTATGCTTTTTGGATGCATACTCCGGGTACCACCAAATACGCATGAAAAAGGAAGATCAGATCAAGACTTCTTTTATAACCCCGTATGGGACGTACTATTACGTAACCATGCCTTTTGGCCTGAAGAACGCAGGTGCAACCTACCAGCGTTGCATGCAACGCTGTTTGCATAGTCAGATTGGCAAAAACGTCCATGTTTATGTGGATGATATCGCCGTCGTAACCAAGGAAAAAGATACACTCCTTGAGGATCTGCGAGAAACTTTCGAGAACTTACGCACTTACAAGATGAAGTTGAATCCATCTAAGTGCGTATTCGGGGTTCCTTCAGGAAAACTTCTGGGTTTCATCGTTTCCCACAGGGGAATAGAAGTTAACCTGGAAAAGATCAAGGCAATCTTGAACATCTCAAAACCTACGTGCGTAAAAGATGTCCAAAGATTGACGGGTTCCGCCGCAGCCGTCAGCAGATTTATCAGTCGGCTGGGGGATAAAGCCTTACCACTCTACAAACTGCTGAAGAAATCCGACAAGTTTGAGTGGACAGAAGAGGCCGATGCAGCGTTGGCCCAGTTAAAGGAAACCTTGATGAAAGCTCCCATTTTGGCATCTCCAAAAGATGAAGAACCCATGTTATTATACCTTACGGCGACAAACCGGGTTATTAGCGCGGTAATCGTTGTAGAACGGACAAGGGAAGAGCAAAGCATACCAGACCAGCATCCGGTATATTACATAAGCGAAGTTTTTTCCGAGTCCAAACAAAGGTACCCGCACTATCAGAAACTGGCATATGGCGTATTTTTTGCATCTAGAAAATTGCGACATTACTTCCAAGGGCATTCCATAACAGTGGTATGTAAAGCACCACTAGGGGATATTATAAACAATGCGGAGGCAACTGGCCGAGTAGCCAAATGGGGCATCGAGCTGGCGGCTTTTAACATTAAGTACCAGCCGAGGACGGCAATAAAATCCCAGGTTTTGGCAGATTTTGTCGCCGACTGGACAGAAGCAATGGAAAATACACCGATGCCAGAGTCCGAGTACTGGATCATGCACTTTGATGGATCCAAGATGAAGGAAGGAGCTGGGGCTGGCGTAGTCTTAAAATCTCCTAAGGGAGACATAATGGAATATGTATTAAAAATACACTTTAACGCCAGTAATAACGTGGCAGAATACGAAGCCTTGCTTCATGGCTTGCATATTGCAAAAGAAATAGGGGTTAAACGCATCTTGTGTTATGGAGACTCGGACTTGGTACAGCATCAGCTAAACCAAACCTGGGATGCAAAAAGCCCCATAATGGCCGAATATCGGAGGACGGTGGATGAGTTTGCCATCTGTTTCTTCGGGTTCGAGGTTCTCCACATAAAAAGGGAGGAAAATTGGAACGCGGATGCGTTAGCCCGCATGGGATCAGAGAGAGTGAAAACTTTACCACCAGGGGTATTCGTTCAGCATTTGCACGAGCCATCCATAAAAGGTGGAGATGTTGATTATCCTCTGGCGTCCGAAGCAATCGAAGTCATGCTCGTTAAGCCGGATTGGACAATCCCATACTTAAACTTCTTAGTCAATCAGAAGTACCCGGAAGGAGCAGATGAAGTCTTGCAAAGACAAATACAGCGTCGATGCAAAGGATATGTTGTAATTGACGACTGCCTGTACAAACGCAGTACTTCCGGAATTTTCCAACGGTGTATTTCACCAGAAGAAGGGAGAGAAATACTGGAAGAAATCCATGCCGGCGATTGCGGACATCATGCTCAATCAAAAAGCATAGTCAAAAAAGCATTCCGAGCGGGGTTTTTCTGGCTAACAGCCAAGTCAGACGCCGAGCGCATAGTGAATACGTGCGAAGGATGTCAATATTACGCCAAGCAGACCAATTTGCCGGCCCAAGCACTTAAAACTATCCCTATCACATGGCCGTTTGCGGTCTGGGGGCTAGATATGATGGGACCATTCAAAACTGTAAGAGGTGGACTTACACATCTACTCGTAGCGGTAGATAAGTATACAAAATGGGTGGAGGCTAAGCCCATCAAAAAGCTGGATGGCGCAACTGCCAGAAATTTCATTATTGATTTAGTAATGAGGTATGGCGTCCCACACAGCATAATAACCGACAACGGGACAAATTTCTCCATTGGAGAGTTGGCAAAATACTGCCAACAAACGGGAATCCGCTTAGATGTTGCATCTGTAGCACACCCGCAATCTAATGGACATGTTGAAAGAATGAACAGTTCAATCCTGCAAGGAATACGCCCAAGACTCGAATCTCCTCTCCATAGAGCAGCTGGAGCGTGGGTAGAAGAGCTACCTTCCGTGTTATGGAGTATTCGAACGACGCCAAATAGGTCAACTGGGCAAACCCCGTTTTTCCTAGTTTATGGCGCGGAAGCTATTCTTCCAACAGACATGATCCATGATAGCCCAAGAGTGCAGGATTTCGACGACTCAGATGCCGAAGAAGCATGACAGGATGCCGTTGATCTCTTAGAAGAGGAACGAGACCTTGTGCTTCAAAGATCCGCCATCTACCAGCAAGGTTTACGACGTTATCACAGTCGGAAAATCAGGCATCGTTCTTTTAAAGAAGGTGACTTAGTGCTGAGATTGGTGCAGCAAAGGAAGCACAAATTGGCCCCAGTATGGGAAGGACCATTTGTCATCAGTAAAGCCATGAAGAATGGATCATACTATCTTGTCGACATTCGTGATACGGAGGACGATCCCGAGAAGCCGAATCGCAAAAGAAAGAGAAAAATAGATGATGAATTAGGAGAGACAAAGCGGCCTTGGAGTATCCAGCAATTACGTCCCTTCTATACTTAGTTCAATTTCTATGTAAACATCTTTGAGACCATGAAATAAAGTTGTCGGAATTCGTATTAAGTGCAAAATATTTCCGCCTCATCTATTTCCCAATGATCTTACAAATACTCAATGTTAACCCGAATTGTGCCTGCGTGCTCGGTGTTTAAAAGCTGAATGATTCGGCCTGATAAAGGTTAAAGGAAACTTGGATTGTGCCTGCGTGCCCAAGTTTCAAAATAGTTCCTTGTTTTCTCTAAATTTTATCTGATTGTGTGTGTGTTGGGTTACTGGAACTAGTTAGTAAAAATGCCTTTAGCATGGTCCATGTTTCCGAGATTCAAAACTGCTTGGTTCGTCCGCAATTACTCGGCATGAAGATTCATATTGCTATTTGAGCCATTTTTTAACACTAGAGCAGTTAAAACACATTTGCCAGATTACTTAGAAGATAAAGGAACAGTCAAACCCGAAAAAAACTTTGCAAGAAACTTGAAATTGCAAAAGGCGGAGTTCTTGTTTCGACAAAGGATATAAAAGCATTACAATATGAATTGCATTGTAAAAATGCTCTTATACACATCCATCATTCGGGCCAAGTGTATTCCCTCAAGCATCCGAGTCTTCATCACTACTATCATTCTCGGGGGCTGCGGGCACTTCTTCTTCCGGATAAGTAATGGAAATGTTGACCATAGAGGCAATCTTGGAAGCGTGCCCTTTAACTTCATCGAAAATCGCATTTCGTTGCGCTTCTGTATATTCTTGAGGGATACCGGATGCTACGCGCCAAGATTTAGCATTAGGGTAATGTAGACACATAATGTAGACACATAAGGCCAAGTGCCATGCGTGCACCACCTCGGGCGGCAGAGCGAAGGATGGATTCTTTTGACTCTGCTACCTCGGTGATGGCACCCGGAAGTCGGTAGACTTCAGAAAATTGTACAGTACTTGTGGGAAGGAATTTATTAATCAGCTGCATTCCTGCATTCCTGACTGAATTCCACACTTCCCCAAAGACCCGGATCTTTTCAGTCCGAGAAATTCCTGGAAAATTTCCTGCTTTTTTGACAAAAGCAAAGGTTACATGAAAAAAGATACAGGAAATAAGACATGAAGACATCGGTAAAAAAAAATTACTTACCAAGAACCTTGTCAATTTCGTCGCCTTCTTTCATGCGCGGGAGTAGCATACTTTCCAAATCATTAATAATAGATTTATCTTCCGCTGCCTGTAAAGAAGCCTTGGATTGAGCAATCCCAAGGGCCAGATTACTGGCTTCTAGGTCTTCTTGAACTTTCAGAAGTTCCTTTCGGAGGTTTGAGTTTTCCTCACGAAGCTGAGAAACATGGACAGCGTTTTCTGCTAATTTGTTGGCTTTGTTTAAAGCAGCTGGAAGGCAATAAATGTTTGGAGTTTACAAAACAATTCAGCAAGCATTCTCCAAAGAAAGCAAATGGCACAAAATAAAATAACGGTGACTTTTGATAGTTGCCGCTGAGACGATGCTAGTTCGTTGCTTTTCGACTCAATAACAGATTGAAGGGTTTTTACTTCTCTGCTCTTGAGACTAAGCTTCTTAAAAACTTCAAAGTTAATGGCGTCTGCGGAATGCTAAAACATGGAAATGAAAGTCAGATGATTAAGTTTGAACAGGCATACGAAGAAACATTAAGAAGAATTCATATTTCAACTTAATGCTTGGGGGCTAGAAGTATTACCTGGCTCATTCCTCGCAAGTCGGTCAAAACCTCGTTGAATTCTTTGGCATATTCCGCGAAAAGAATTCCAACGTGATAAAGGCCATCGTGTAGAACCTGACGAGGTGAAAATGCGATATCATTGCGAATAACTAATCCATTTTGTGGCCAAGGGCGAATCAGAGGTGCAGGAGCAAAGAATTTCTTTGCTTCTGGACGAATATATCCGAGTTCGTCGAAGGGTTCCTCTTTTATCCGGATATCCTCCGAGATGGGAATAGACTCCTCTTTAATAGCTGACGGCCTTTTACGCTTCCGATTGTTGTGAAACTCGGCACGTAATTTGTTGAGCTCAGCGTCGGAAGCAAGATCATTTTCTCCAAGTTCATCGAACTAGGAAGAAGTTAACAATATGTTAAAAAGAAAAGAAAAAAGATAATCTGAGGAAAAATTCGGAAACAAGGAAAGATAAATACCTTAGGGACCAGATTTTCCGCGTGATAAATCGCCAGATTTTCCTCAATCTGACTACTGACGGCGACCAGTTGGTGAAGTCGTTCTATGAAATCCTTTTTGGTAAAACCCTAAACTGTTCCTCTAATGTTATCTTCCGGCCCTTGATATTCGCAAAGAAGTCGGGAACGGAAAGAGAGAGGTTGGATACGGCGTCCGAACCAGCACAAAACGGTATGCTTCCCAACTAAAGAAGGTTGAGAGGAAGAAAGTTTGGCGATGCGCCGCTTTATCTTCATCAGGTTTTCTGGCAAATTTTCTACTACTGTGGCTGTCCAACTTTCGCGAGGAATAGCAGCAGGGTTAACAAAGGGAGGAACCCCGGTTGTCCTGCCTGGGAATGGAATGTCCTGATGATAAAAGAAAGAACCTAGCCAAGTTTGGTCAGGTTCCGGCATTTCTATTTTTGGATACCAGTCCTCCCTAAATTTTTTGAGGATGAAAGATATGGTCCCGCAAATAGGCGAAATGCCATTTGTGATATTATGCTTTACCTCAAAACAATATTGCCAGAAACCTAGGTCAGGTGTTATCCCGAGATATCCTTCGAAAAGGGCTTGGAAACTGGCTAAGTAGAGAATGGAATTCGGAGAAATATTGTGTGGTTGAACGCCATAGAAGTTAAGGACGTCTAGAAAGAAGGCGGAAGGGGGAAAACCCATACCTCTCGTAATATGAGAAGTAAGGATGACGCATTCTCCGGCTTTTGGCTTGGGCTCGGGTTCGTCTTTCGAGATCCGCCATTTGCCTTTGACTATGTATCCCTCCTTTGACAACCGACGAAGAACAACGAGAGAAGTATTACTCGGATTCCAATTGCCGACAATTTCTGTTTCGTTGTTGGCTCCGGTAGCAAAGTGCTCATTACCACGGGAATGGATCTTGACCCTCGCCGTCGTTGGGATGAACGGCGGAGGTGCTGCGGAGCTCGATCCCGCAACGTCCGCGGTGGAGGAAGTAGTTCCTCCGCCCGCCGCGGAGGCCTCGGTCTTCTCCGGCTCGCCGCCGGCGTGCTTAGGCGATCCCGGCTGCGGATCCAGATCGCTGACGAGCTCGTCGATGGCGGCGCAGGTCGGTGACGGCGGCGAGGTGGCCATCTTTTGGTGGCGCGTTTCGGTGCGTTCGGATGCTGAGTGCGCCTGGGACAAAACTTGCTCTCGAGCTCGCGTTCGCGTCAATGGTGTGGGCAGTGAGGGAGTGAGGAAAATTTCTGAGGAAGACGATGATGGCTATTTATAGCCGGAAAATCGTTTAGATACGTGCCAACGGCTCTTTTGACCGTTGGATGTTCGACGCGTGTCGCTCGCCGGAAAATCCGGGAAACGAAACGACAGAGGAATGATGGCTATCTCCTCGTTTCTCGTGAGAATCTGTCAGAGATACGTTGCAGGGTTTCCCGCGTGAAACCAAGCGTCGTTTGCGTCAGCATGATTAAAGCGCTGACGTCATAAGTTCCTTCACCGCGAAGGATCGCGAGATGAAATGCCGGATTTTCATGGTTCCGAGTTTTTATGTTACCATCTCCTTCAAAAAGGAAAGTAGAAAGAATCAAGACTGCTGAATCAAGATTTCCCGGACAAAATGTATTTGACGAAAGGCGGAGAATCAGAGTTTTGATCCTTCCTGGGGGCTACTGTCGGATATATACTGAATAGGGGTATAGAAGATGGTAGACAAAGGCCTGGACTACCAGGGTGGCCTACAGGTAATGGGCTTAGGTCCATTAGGCGGCCCAGTAGTCCAACGCGCAGAAGCCGGATTCTAGAAGAACCCGGATCACGGCCCGTGTGATCTGGCTTGGAGGAGAAGACGGATTCCTTGCTTTCCAAGTTACGAGATTAAATGTAGTCTTCTAGGAATCCTATTCTGTAAGCCCCAGTCCGGCTATTATATAAAGCCGGACAGAGGATAGATTAAACAGGTTCTAAGTTCTAAGCTCTGGGCAACTCGCCGAGAGGTTGATCCTCGACGAATTGCTAGATCTACTCCCTCACATTGTACCCAGATTTACAGGCTTTAGTCCTGAATAGTGAGAAGTGCAGGAGTAGGTACGCCGTACTGTCGCGACGTACCGAACCTGGGTAAAATCCCGTGTTCTGTGTTACTACGCTATCCCGTTACCCCACGTCTCTACCGTAGTCTCATGGCACCCCCGTCTATGAAAACTACTACGATGTCTCGACACAAGCGCTCCCGGAAGTAGATAGTTAGCCCACCATTAGTCTTCGTTAGGAATAAATCGTGATAGATTTGACCATACAAAAGTTGTGGTATGGCAATTGTAGTTCGAGTATTTTCAATAAGTTTTGTAAACATTAAGTACCTCAATATTCGCAGGAATTTTAGGCCTATTTTCTAAAAGCTTTATAAAGTGTTTGATTGATTTGATTGATGTTTGCAAAGTGTTGTTTGGTTCATATATAGTATGGGTAGCTATTCTCTTTAGTCCTATCTATCTAAACTCGTCTATGCTAACCTTTAGATGGCTCCCCGTCGCGACACCAGCCGCAACAACGAGGAAGAGGAAAACAACAACAACAACAACAACAACAACAACAACAACAACAACAACAACAACAATAACATCGAGAATGCAGTGACTCAGCTAGCCCAACTGATGGCCCAGTACATCACCCACAACAACAACAATCCTCCACCACCACCACCACAGGTGGACATGCTCACTCGTTTCCTGAGGTTAAGGCCAGAGAAGTTCTCCAGTGCATCTGAGCCCATGCTTGCTCTCGATTGGCTGCATTCTGTGAGCAAGGACCTAGTGACTATTGGTTGCAGTGAGGAAGAGAAAGTGAGGTTTGCCGCTCACTTACTGGAGGGACAAGCTGCTTCCTGGTGGGATAACTATCAGATTACCCACCCCATTGAGGAGGTCACCTGGGATATGTTTCAAGAGGGATTCCGCAACGCCCATGTCTCGTCTCGAGTGATGAGTCTCAAGAGGAGGGAATTCCGCAACCTGCGACAGTACCATCGCTCAGTTACTCAGTACATAGATGAGTTTAGAAACTTAGCTCGCTATGCACCAGAGGATGTGGACACCGATGCTAAGAGGCGTGAGAAGTTCCTCGATGGACTCAATGATGAGCTGGCCATTCAACTGTCAGTGGTTCACATCACTAACTTCCAGTCACTCATTGACAAGGCCATCCTACTGGAGGGCAAGCATAAGCAGGCTGAGAAGCGCAAGAGGAAACACATGGGAGGAAACCACAGCTCAGGCACACACCAGAGGATACGCACCCACCATGACAACGGTGGAAATTCTGGGCAGCACGGGACTGGAGGAAATGGGCACAAACATCGTGGAGGTCACCAGCACAATGGATTGAATGGTCACAACAATGGTGGCTACAGAGGCAACAGCCAGTACCAGGGAGGCAACAGACAGAACCGCAACTACAACCACAACCACAACCACCCCTTCAAGAAGGACCTCAGCCAGGTGCAATGCTTCAAATGCAAGAAAACGGGACACTTCGCCGACAGGTGCATGGAGGAGAAGGCCGTAGATGGAACCAAGGCCAACATGTCCCAGAAGGCAACAATTAACCACGTGAGCGTGGAGGAGGTGCAAGCTGAACCAGACCTCGTGCTCGGTAAGTTCTTGGTTAATACTTACCTCGCACTCATACTATTTGATACTGGAGCATCGCATTCATTCATATCAAGGGCATTTGTGGTTAGAAATAAGCTAGCTATTGAGGTTCTTAAGAGGTCCATTAGGATTAGTTCTCCAGGTGGAGAAATGCTATCAACCCAGGGGTGTCGCCTACTAGCCTTATCTATAGGAACACACACTTTCCCCACAGACCTCATAGTGTTGGATTCACAAGGTTTAGATGTGATCATTGGAATGGATTGGATGGCAAAGTATGAAGGTCAGATAGATTGTGCCAAGAGAACGATCACACTCACGACACCTGAGGGAAGAAGGATCAGATATAGGTCCACCCACGATCTTAAGGATATCAAGCTGAATTCTCTTAAGGGGGTTAGCCTAGAGGATGTACCTATAGTGAAGGAATACCCCGACGTGTTTCCGGAGGAACTACCAGGAATGCCACCTGATAGGGACATCGAGTTTGTCGTTGACTTGATACCGGGAAAGGACCTATAGCTAAGAGGCCATATAAGATGGATGTGGATGAACTGAAGGAACTCAAGAAACAACTTAGAGAGAAGTTGGATAAAGGGTTCATTCAGCGGAGTTCCTCGTCATGGGGAGCACCAGTTTTGTTTGTGGAGAAGAAGGATAAGACGCAGCGTCTAGTTATGGACTATTGTTCACTGAATGAGGTGACGATAAAGAACAAATACCCACTCCCCAACATCAATGACTTGTTGGATCAGCTGAAGGGAGCTAGTGTGTTCTCTAAGATCTGTTTGTGATCTGGATATCACCAGCTGAAGATTAGGAAGGAGGATATTCCAAAGACCGCCTTTACAACAAGGTATGGTCTATATGAATACACCGTCATGTCTTTTGGACTGACCAATGCCCCGGCATACTTTATGAGCATGATGAACAATGTATTCATGCAGTTCTTGGATAAGTTTGTGGTGGTATTCATAGATTATATTCTAGTGTACTCTAAGAATGAAGAGGAGCATGGAGGACACCTACGTTTGATTCTTGGGAAGCTAAGGGAACATAAGTTATATGCTAAGTTTGGAAAATGTGAGTTTTGGTTAAATACAGTAGGATTCCTAGGACACGTGGTGTCAGGAGATGGTATTGCTATAGACCAAGCCAAGGTATCAGCTGTAACTGAGTGGGAATCGCCAAAGAATGCGAAGGATATCCGGAGTTTCTTAGGACTTGCGGGATATTACCGTAGGTTCAATGAGAATTTCTCCAAGATAGCTAAACCAATGACAGAGTTGCTGAAGAAGGAAAGGAAGTTCTTATGGAGTGAGGATTGTGAGACTAGTTTCCAAGATCTGAAGCAACGATTAGTAACAACACCAGTTCTATGCTTACCGGATCTCCAGAAGGATTTCCAAGTGTACTGCGACACTTCACGTCGAGGACTGGGTAGTGTATTGATGCAGGATGGAAGAGTAGTTGCTTACGCATCACGACAGCTCAAAAATCACGAGAAGAATTACCCGACTCATGATTTGGAGCTAGCTTCAGTTGTACATGCCCTTAGGACATGGAGACATTATCTCATGGGCAAGAAATGTGACATCTTTACGGATCATAAGAGTTTGAAGTATATCTTCACTCAAAAGGAGCTGAATATGAGACATAGGAGATGGTTGGAGTTGATAAAGGACTACAATTTGAATCTCCAATACCACCCAGGGAAGGCTAATGTTGTGGCAGACGCATTGAGCCGCAAGGGATATGTGAATGGACTCACTGCAGGGGAGTTACCAGATGAATTGTGTGAACAATTCAAGTCTCTCCGTTTGGAATTAGTGAATGAAGGGTACTTGGCAGCCATGGAGGTAACGCCAACACTGATGGACAGGATCAAGGGAGCCCAGAAGGATGATGAAGGAATAAAGGAAATAAAGGAGAAAATGAGTGAACTAAAGATGAAGGAATTTCATGAAGATGCCGATGGTACATTATGGTTCGGGAAGCGTATTTGTGTACCACATGATCCTGATATTAGAAAGCTGATATTCCAAGAAGCTCATGACTCACCGTATTCCATTCATCCAGGGAACACCAAGATGTACATGGATTTGAAAGAAAGATTTTGGTGGAATAATTTGAAGAAGGACATCGCGAAGTACATTGCGTTGTGTGATGTGTGCATTAGAGTGAAATCCGAGCATCAGAAGCCGGCAGGATTACTGCAGCCATTACCCATACCAGATTGGAAGTGGGATAAAATTGGGATGGATTTTATCACCGGATTGCCTAGAACTAGGTCTGGCTATGATTCCATTTGGGTAGTGGTTGATCACTTGACTAAGGTGGCTCATTTCATACCAGTGAACACCACCTACACTAGCGCCAAATTGGCTAAGCTATACATGAGTAGGATAGTCTGTGCACATGGGGTGCCAAAAGGAATTGTGTCTGATAGAGGAACACAGTTCACATCCCATTTCTGGCGTCAGTTGCACGAGACATTGGGAATTAGGCTAGAGTTCAGTACATCGTTTCACCCTTAAACGGATGGTCAGACAGAGAGAGTGAATCAGATTCTGGAGGATATGCTGAGAGCTTGCGCTCTAGATTATGGCTCTAGCTGGGATGAGAGTTTGCCTTACGCAGAGTTTTCCTACAACAATAGCTATGAGTCTAGCATAGAGATGGCTCCATTCAAAGCACTATATGGCAAGAAGTGCAGGACTCCTTTGTTATGGGATGGAGTAGGAGAGCGTAGTTTCTTTGATCCTGACCTTATCAAGGACGCTGAGGAGAAGGTTAGACTGATTCGCGATAGGTTGAAGGTAGCCTAGTCAAGATAGAAGAGTTATTGCTGATTCAAATCGTAGGCAAGTGACCTACGAGATTGGTGATAGGGCATATCTAAGAGTATCGCCACTATGCGGAGTTAAGCGCTTTGGAATTAAGGGAAAGCTAGCACCGCGTTTCATTGGACCATATAAGGTTCTGTCACGCAAGGGAGAAGTAGCCTATCAGTTGGAATTGCCAGAAGGATTGTCTAACGTCCATGACGTGTTCCATGTGTCGCAATTGAAGAAGTGTCACCCAGAAATGGCAGATACACCATTGAGAGATACCATTCCGCTAGAGGAGGTCCAGTTGGAGAGTGATCTCACGTATGAGGAGAAGACTATAAGGATTTTGGATACAGCGGAGAGAATGACACGGAGCAAGACGATCAAATTCTGCAAGGTTCAGTGGAACCATCACACCGAAGAGGAGGCTACGTGGGAACGAGAGGAGGATCTTCGAGAAGACCACCCACACCTATTTGCTAGCCACTCCGAAGCTCGAGGGCGAGCTTCATCTTAAGGGGGTTAGTCTGTAACATCCCAAATCCTACATTTGGAATGTTTGCATTTAGGACATATGCATAGCATGGCATGTTTCAAAAACTGCATTTTGTTTGTTGCATTTGAAACCCCAAATTTAATCATGTTTAAAAGGAAATCATTTTCTTCTATAAGGCAATATAGGCCAAAATATTTTATTACTTTTATCCTTCCCAAAAAAAACCCCTCAAAATAACCTAGGTGGATAGGTTTTCAAATTTGAAATTTTTCAAAATTTGTTTCACCCTTTTTGGAGTTTTATTCTAAAAGTTATTAAGGTTTTGGTTTTTGAATAAAAAAAAAGAAAAACGGACCGGGCGGCCGAGCCGGCCCAACGCGCGCGCAGCGCGTAGCGCTAATGGGCCAGCCGGCCCAGCCAGCCCGCACGGTCGCGGAAGGTTTTCGAACAAAAAAAAAGAACCCCGAGCCGCTGACGCGTGGGCCCCTGCCCACGACGTCAGCGCTGACGTAAGCCGCCGCCGGAACCCCGCCCGGATCGGATTCCGGCCAACCGGCACCGCGGTTTCCGCGGCCGATTCGGCCGCTAACTCCTCGCCCACGCCACCCCTGACCCCTATATAAGCCGCCGCCTCCCCGCCCTCGACGTCCACACCAGCCCCGAGCCGCCGCCGCCCTCGAAAACCTAGCCACCGCCGCCGTTCCGCCGCCGCCGCACGGAAGCTCTCGCCGCCGGCGACTCCCGCGACCTCCGCCCGCGCCGCCACCACTCACGGGTCCGTGCCGACGAGAGGGACACGCCGGTGTCCACGCCATCGCCGGAGGGGGTCCCGAGCGCCGCCGCCGTCCACGCCGAGTCGCCGCCGCCGTCACCCCGGCCATCTCCGGTGAGCACCGCGGCCAGATCTAATCTGGGCCGTCGGATCTCGATCCGACGGTTCAGATCCAGATCTGACCGGTCAACGCGCGGGCTGACGTCACGCTGACGTCGTGCCTGCGTCATCCCGGTCAATTCCGGTCAAATCCTTTTTATTTTTGTTTTAAAAATTCCAGAAATTGCCTAATTTTGTAAAGTCAATATCTTTAGTTTTATAACTTTGTTTTGCGCGTTTAATATATCAAATGAAAGAGAAAAATGAGATCTATCCATCTACACAATCAAATCTATATTTTGAGCTATAATTATTTTCTGTTTTCAATTATGCTTTTTGGGCTATTTAAATCATATCAAATCAACCGTAGCTCGAAATTCATCAAATCTTCTTTGTATGATCTTGTTTTGATTAGATATATTCAGGAATAATATCATTAACTTGTGTAGATGCTTAATTCAAATTAGATCTTGCATGTTCTTAATCTAGCACTATTAAATCATTATAATTGCTTTAATTATTTTCCTTGCAACAAAAACACTTTCATTGCATCATACATGTCATTAATAACCAGAGAACAATAGTAGATCTTTTTTTTTTGCATCACTAAGCTTTCATGCATGCATGTGTTGCATATTGTTATGTCTTGTTGCTTATGTATGTCGATTGCAACGTGTAGATTACAACGATTACAACGATTATGGTTGCGAGGAGTGTTTGAACATCTGCTCGTGTTGCCAAGGCAAGTGACACACATGATCCTACTATTTTACTATATGCATTAGATTTTTATAGTTGAGTGTAATCGCTATGCTAGTTATTATTAGGGGTTACTTCACTAACACCCAAGTGGAGTAATCACATGTTACCCTAGAATGTAGCATCCATGTGATAGACAACATCGTAGTGGTAGATTGCTTAGCCATGCTCTAGCTATTCGTGGTTGGGTTTATTATCATGTTATGATGAAAATTGTTATTTTAATTGATTATGAAAACAACATGATAATTAATTAACCACTGGGCAGATTGCTAGAGAGTCATCAGAGTACAAAGTTTGGTGGGAACCGCCGCCCAGTATATTGAGATATTGTTTACTTTCTTTATGTAGTTGTTATTCCGTGTAACCATGTTTCATATTAGTATGGGCTAGACATAAATTGTAGGTTGTGGTGACTCGAACCCAACGTGTCCAGAGATGTAGAATAGTGGTAGGATGGTCCGGCTCGTGGTGGGTTTGGGGATCTACTTCTTATGGTTTATGGCTTGATCTTCTTTCCTTCCGTGGTACTAGTGGTGTATCATGGTGTTTGGGATCGATTAGGCAACATGGGTAAAGGGCACAAACCTCGCGAGGGTTAAAACTAAGATCTTAGCCGTGCTCCATTGGTTAGGGACAATTCAACAACTAGATGGGAAACATGACATATCTCGTTCATCCTGGTTTTGCTAATTACTACTACCTCCGTTCCAAAATGTAAGCCTTTTTGGCAAGCTAAACTAGTTTGCCAAAAAGGCTTACATTTTGGAACGGAGGGAGTAATAAATTTGACTATGGGTTATTTGGAGAAGTGCCTGATGGTTTTTCAGCGTGCTAATCCAAAGGGTAGGAGCACTTTGCTATCAACCAAAGTTTCCAACTATGTGAAAAATCTAAATTCTAATAAATGATAGGTCAAATGCCTTTATGCAAAATAGCCTAGAAACTCCACCAGCCAGATATGCATGTACATTAGCACTTGCCATTTATATACCACCATAGTGTCACTTGCCATCATTGCTCAGAATGATCTGACCTCCTTTTGGGGGCTGCATATTCCAACGTGCAGGTTATTCGGATTCGGATTAGCTTTTCGTAGGTTTTCGAGGCTTCACATCAACCTTTGTTCGCCTGTGGTTTACAAACAAGAAGATGGAGGTCTACCGCTGCTTTGCTGTTTGATTAATATTTATTTGAGCTAGCACTTCGCTATGCAGTTTGTAATAAATTACTTTACTCTGGATAAATTCGATAGTTTTCAATACATTTGTTTCCTTTGATTACTATCTGTGTTGTGTGTGCTGGTGAACGGTCGAGGGGCCAGTACTACACATAAAAGTATAGCTTGTGATGGGTTGTACTACTACATTGGTAATCAACGAAGTCTATCGAACCGGCCAACCTGCTTGGCCCGCCAAGACAACAACAAAGTTTACAAGCCAATGTGGAGTTATTGTTAGGGATATGATCCCTATAAGTATTGAAGAATGGAATGAGCCAGCAAAGGACGAAGACGATCCTGGACGAATGGCAGTTTCTTTTGTCACAGACCGGTCTAAACAACTCTTGTTCGAGAAGCTGATGAGCCATTTCAAGCTTCCACAATGTGATCATGATGATGAAGAGGATGAAGAGACGGCACAAAAGGAACTGCAATACGCAGTGAAGCACTGGGATCCGAAGGAGATGGACGAGGCTTTCAATGCTTACAAGAAAAGATTATGGAAAAAATATTAGAAGAAAAAAGAAGTCCCAAAATTCGAGGGACCGCTTGAGGATCAGAAGGTAGACTGGCCAGCCTTTCTGGCGTACAAGCAATCAGAAAAGGGGAAGCTGAGGTTAGCCAAGAATTCAGCAAATGCCAAAAGGAAGAAATATCACCATAAGACGGCTTCAGGTGGCTACAGAGTTGCAGTGCCTAAGTTTGACGCACTCGAGGCAGAGCTGCGAGAGAAGGGGATCATTCCAGGTACTCAGAATTTTCCCTGGAGGTCAAGGAATTGGTTGCTTGGGCATGGGGCGACGTTTGACGAACAAGGGCACCGTATTATGACCGAAAAATACAGGTCCCCTTTGCGGCACTTGAGAAAGTGTTCAAGGAGGTTATAGAGGGAGAGTTCAAGCCAGATCGAGAGAATGACGAGCTTACAAAGGCCCTCGGGAATGCAGAACATGGAGGCTGGACTCGAGGCAAAGGACGATATCCGTGGTGCTTTGGCTTTAGGCCGGAAGATTGTCTCTTTCCATATAGAAGCCGAGCGAGAGGACAGATCAAGAAGGATGCAGCGGTCATAGAACGGGTTGGTGCCTTGGAAGCCGTAGAGATGAAGCAGCAACTACGGCTTGATGAGCTTACTAGCCGGCCCTCCCAGACGCTAGACACTAGTACATTCGAGGAAACAACACCATCTCAACGCTGGAGCAGCGTGGCTTCAACGGAGGTACCGGCTTCCGCTGCAGTTCTGCTTGTTGATGCCCCTCCACAGACGGAGGCCGTGGATGCAATCAAGGAGAAGACAAGTTGTGCGCTATACGTGTCGGTCTCAAACAAACCCATCAAGGTGGCGGACGGCTACGCTTTACCTTGTGTAGAGGGAGCGACCTCGCATGGCCGTCCGGTTAGACCTGGCTATGCTCGTGTCGGCATCGACGATGTCCAGCCGGTTTGGAGGATATTGCGGCTTGACATTCCCGGTGGTGACGGGGTATAGACACTTGGAGAGGCTGTCAATTCCATCATTCAATGGAAAAAGAGTGGCATAGTGTTTCCTCCACGCAGTCCACCGCCACCACCACCGCCACCTTCTCCTAGACGCAGTCCACCGCCAACACAAGCAGCTACTTCTCCGCGACGCAGTTCACCGCCGCCACCATCACCACCTTCTCCGAGACGCAGTCCACCGCCAACACGAGCAACTACTTCTCCGAGACGCAGTTCACCGCCGCCACCACCACCACCTTCTCCAAGACGCAGTCCACCGCCGCCATCACCGCCACCTACTTCTCTGAGACACAGCCCGGCTCGATCATCGCCCGCACACATCGACGCCATGGACGTTAGAAGCACGAGTCCGGCTTGATCTCCGATGCCTGAGCCGACTCCGCCGCCCACTAAGTCCTCTAAGCGGAAGGCTGCTGCCTCTAAGTCTTCCCCGAAGAAGAAACCTCCGCGGAAGAAGAAAGCCAAGAAGTTGCCAGAAGTGTTGCCTTACCATAAGACTGACCAGGAGATAGACGAATGGGTGACTGCGGACACAAAACGTCAGATGGCTTCGTGGGGAAAGAGAACCCCGGAGCCGCCAAAGGAACCAATAGATCCGGCTGTAAAGAAGCACTTCAAGAATATGCTGGAGATGCCGTCCCAACTTAAGATGAATCTTCCAACTGACTATGATCCCGGAGTAACGATGAGTTTTTCCATAGCCAAGAAGGTGGGGAGAACAATTCCCCAGCTCGGGAACCATTCAAAACAATCCCCCCCCCCCCCCCGCTCAAGGTGTCAGACATTGCACAGGCTCAAGTTCATATGGAAGGAGCTGAGAGGTTTGCCAGAGACGCTGGTATAACAGTTGAGCAACTCCTAGGTCATTCTGACGACTTCGAAAAGGCTGAATTGGCATGGCAATATAAGTGGGGGGAAGTCTCTCGTCAAATCTGATCAGCTGGGCTCTATGACAACATTGAAGCGCCAACTGCATACGTGGTATATCCAAAGCGCACGAGATGGGCTAGACCAAGTCATGGTGAAAATTAGACAACATGATTACGCCATCGACAAATCGATCATCAGCACCTATTGTCTGTAAGTATCTCCCTCAGCTAGTTCGATCATTATTGCTTCTTATATATATTATATCCTCACTGCACGATATATATTATGCATGATGAAGATTCTGGAATGGAATGGAAACGGTGGCGTTGGGTTCATTGACCTATATGTCGTCAGTGATATCGTTTTAAAGTTACATGCTAAAGATACGGAGGATAACCTAGTTATGTTTTTGAGGAATCAATCTCACTGTAGTGAAATACTATTTCCTTACAGACATAAGTGAGTGTTTATTGTCTTATGCATATTCCTTCACATTTCTATTTCGCTAAGTCGGTGTTAATTAAGTGTAATTGATGAGTTAATCGCCTGTGTAGATTTCACTAGATTCTTTTCGACATTCACGTTGACAGCGGAATAGTTGATCTCATGGACTCTATGGATAAAGAGAAAGAGGAGTACCAGCCCATTATGTCAATGCTCACAAAGTAAGTTCAATCGTTGTCGCACTACACCGTCCCCTTTTTTCAATCATTATCGTACGATGACCCATTTTTTTTCCGGATAGGGCTTGGAACCGGTTTAAGAAGGAACAACCCGGTTTAGCGGAGTTGAATATGAGATTTGACAAACTCATCGTAAGGAGTACTTGCTACATTCACGCATCTCTCTCTGATTCCTTGATCGTTATTTGACTCAATTATATTTCTCGTAAAGTGCCCTCAGCAGCCACATGGAACAAATTATTTGGCTTCTATGTCATGGAGAACATAAGGATAATCGTGAATGAGCGGTTAGGGAGAAGAGTAAATATAAGGCTCTTCGATCTCCAGAGGAAGCTCCTGCCGGCAGACTCATTACAAGCACTTCAAGAGGAATGGGCGGGTTTTCTGTTGAAGGAGGTCGTATCTGAAAATGGAAGATTACATTGTTAAGTATAAACAACGATCTGCATGTAATAATCTCAATGTGTATAACTCTATTCGGATGTAATGATCTAATTGAGATCAGTGTAATTATATTTTGATGATATCAATGCATGCAATGATTTTTATGATGATTTCTATCGATCTGCAAAAAATATGTTATTAACAGACTCACCGAAAAAAAATAGCACAAAAAATAGGCCAAAAAGAAATATGTCAAAGCTCTGCCACAACAGAGATACACACAAAAACTTTGCCGACACCAACCGGGGTAAAAGGTGGGTGCCTGCACGCGCAGAGCTCACGTGGGACACACCTTTTACCCCGATTGGTAACCCAACCAGGACATAGGGTTTTAGAAACCCGGTTAGGCAGCCAGGGCATTAGGCCCTTACCAACCGCGAACAACACACGTAATGCATGGACCAACCATGCATGCCATTATTGATCGCAGCCAAGTTCTTTTTTGAAATTTGATCGCAGCCAAGTTCTATTAGAGACCACAGTAAAGAGTAGAGTAGTACTTATCAGATTAGTGACTATAATTAAGCGACCGGGGGACAGAGGAGAAGATGAAGTAAACGTGAGGTACACATTTTAATTTTTTTTTTCTTCTTAGAGAAAGGTACAGGAGGTGAAAAGCAAATGGTGTCCTGCCCGGCAGGCTTTGAAGGCTGGAGCACGGACAAGGAGCAGGGGCCTGTTAATTACGACCTCACGCCACGCCAACGAACGGAATTGATCAGTCGCTGTCATGTGGGCCCGTATGCGTGGGTCCGGTGTTTTCTCTTGGGAGCAAGTCGCGATCGAGCTAGGAACGTCACCTTTGTCCTGCCACTGCGCGCCCTAGTTGTACGTGGTCGTGAAACTATGCATGACCAGTGTGTATAGTCTAGATTAGATAGCTGCACACCTAAAAGTGAGTGCATTGCTTGACGCCACACGAGGTCGAGTTCCGGACCGGTGCGTCGGGCGAGACGTGCTACTTCAGGAGCTGCCGAGGGACACCGGCCGCTGCTCCTCCAAGATCGTCTCCATCCAGGACCAACACGGCCGCGACGACGGCGCCAAGATCGTACACCTCGCCGACGGCTCCACTCTCAGAGCAAAGGTAAGAAACAAATCTTCTGCATCACCACTGTCACTCTTATGTTTTTTCTTCGCAAAAAGGAGGCCCTTTCCACAGTCATTTTTCCATAGGAGTGAACGTGCATGTCTACTCCGCGGAGTGCAAAACGTATTCAAAAATCGATGGAGAGGAGGAGTACGTACATGCAGCTCACGCGCACGGTAGCTAGCCGGGAGTAATGCCGTGCATATAGAGACGACATAGTTCCATCTTCGATCGAGATCCAGCCAGCTTGATACTGTACATGGACGCCCCACCCCTGACCGACCGTCGTCGACTGGATCCGACACTTGAGGCGCAGCTAGCGGCCGGATGTGTTCATGCAAGGACCCGAGATGTCGGACAGTCGGACAGAGCGGCACAGCAGAGCAAGGACGACGGCACAAACAAATCCGGACGGCGACGCCGGGGCCCTGCGGCCCTGCCCAGTAGCCAGCCACACACCATGCACAAACATGCCACGTTTGGGATGCAAGCTCTCACTCCGTCGCTTCAGGGGTGGAGCCAGGATTTAGATATAGAGGGGGCGAGGCACGGGCAAATCCAAATATTATTCGGTGTTCGGGCAAATTACTTAATATTTTTTCCTTAAAATATTCCAGTACACGACGTTAAAAATGGAAAAATCACAAAGCGTGATGCTACATGTACGACGAAATTTATCTAATCTTTGTAACACATATAATCTCAGATTTCTCATGTGGGTATCGTATATAGATCGAGCCAAACATACTTGAATAGTACATGAAATGGTTATAATCACAAATGAAATCCTGGCTCATACATACATAGTTTATTAACAACTTTATTATATACAAATAGATGATATTGTTAGGTTTTCAGCTAGCACTTTTGTGACGCCCCGAGATCGGGCACTATGCAGATTTCGGCATTTTCACCCAAATCCGCATAATAACCGATTTCAGGTTGCCACTTGTGATAACATTACAACAGTTCACGAATAATCCACAACAAATCAAACGAGTCAAGGATACAACTGATACAATACAAAGATCCAAATAACAGCGGAAGAAACAACATAGTGTCCGACTACGGACAAGATACAAATTGGACTAAGAGTCCTGAAGATAACCGATGGCGTCCAATCTCTGCCCAGGCCAAGCCGGAGGGATTCCCAAGCTAACGTCGTCAGACTTCAAAACTGTTGACTGCAATGTGGAATATGCAGCCACGAAAAGGGATTCGTGGGTCAGTACGGTTAAGTACTGGCAAGTGGATAAACCATACTCACAAGATACCAGCGTAACCAATCATCACAAGATACAAATACTTTGGGTACAACGGAAAGGAAGGGATTATTGAAAAGAAGCGGCAGCGGGCTGCACTAACTAACTACAGAGACTCGCTACAACATCCGGCTAAAAGAAAGGGGATAAGATAGCGTATCAGAACCAACTACAACTAATCACCAGACAATACCCATCCAATGTTACCCCCTACTAAGGAAGCAACCCAAGGAAACTCACACGGTTGATTAGGGTGACATTCATTTTTATGGTGGAGGTAATCTATATTACTAGTCAAGTTATCATCGTTAAGTGTAAGTTGTCTGAGTACTTGTTAACCAGCACTTTCACCAAGTCATCCATAACCGCGGACAACACGGCTTCTCGAGAAGATTTAACCTTGCAGGGATGCACCAATTTGGCCGTACACGTAAGAATGACCCGCCAGATGGAAAGGCCCTTCCACCAAGCGAGGCACTCAACACAACCCAACTCTTCTTCGCATCAAGCCCAAAGAACCACGTGCTGTGCGTGCGCGGCTAATCGAGCCCCCATGAAGAAAATGGGGACCCTCATAGCACTGGAAGACCACGCCGCCCTAAATGCCGACTACAAAAGTTCCACCCTGGCCCCAAGGGCTCGCGCCTGCATATGCATGCATCAAATGGAAAGCCCGACCTAAGTGTGGCGATTTGGACGAGATGCGAATCGAATCAGAATTGCGGGGGGCGCCCATATTCGCTTCCCACATGCGGTTAGTGCGCTCATCATGGATCAGAGGACAAGACCCTTTTCCTAATTAGGTTCGACACTAGCAGGCCTCAAAACCACGCCGGGCCTCCTGCCGGTGCCTTATCATCAAATTATTATTACCCAAAACATTAACATGAAGTTGATTGAGTTGAAACCCAACTATCAAACTAAACAGGTGATAGACGGACAACAAGACTTGAGCGCAAACAACACTAAGTATGCAACTACGACACGAGGGCCAACAAGGTAAACAAGCAACAGTTGATAGGAAGTGGAAGGAAAGACTATATCATGGCTGCAAGGTAAACGTATGATAGAATCGAGACACAAGAATCGAATCATAAGGCTCGCATAAGGACAACAGAAAGAATCGGTAACAAGTGATGAAAGGCAGCCATAGGTAGCAAGTGAGTATACTTGCCTGAGATCCAACAAGTAGAGGTACATCCGCAGAACTTGTCGTTGCTCACATCATCTCAACGTCCTATCCGCGAAGATGCAACGAACTAGAACAAACACCGGATGCAACAATTACTTCTACGGCAAAAGATCCAGCATGATCAAGATATGGATGCATGACAAGTTTAAGGATGCATCAAAGATAAACTAGTTGACATGGTAAACATATTTAAATGGGCCCATATGCAATTTGATTGCATATGGAAAAGCCCATGAATTAATGTTGAATTTAATGATCTACAAATAACCATCATGTGAAAGTGGATTAGAATGATGCATGGATGATGAAAATAATAAGAAAACAACAATAGCTTCAATTTGATATGTTGTTTACCAAGTTTGGAATTTTATTTGTTAAGTTATGAACTTTGGCATTTTAAATGATTTAAACAAACATTTGTTGTTTTCACCAATTTTAAATGTTCAACACAGATAACAAAATTTACATTTGGAAAGAACACAAAATTTTAGATGGAATACATATTTCATTTGTTGAATTTGGATTTACAATGAGCAAGTTATCAAATTAGCAATTTTAAATGCATTAATAAACAATTAGTTGTTTTCAGCAAATTAACTTATTTAAAACAGACAACAAAGTTGATATTTGCAAAGTTCATGAAAAATGGGATGAAAAACATATTTTACATGTTCAAAAGGAATTTATTTTTACCAAGTTATTAAATTAGCAATTTTAAATGAATTAAACAAGATTTAAATTATTTAACCAATTTTAATTATTCAAAACAGGAAACAAAGTTGATATTTGCAAAGTTTAGAGAATTTTGATTGGAAAACATATTTTACTTTTCAAATTTGGAGTTAAAATGAATTAGTTATGATTTATGCAATTAAATCAATTGAAATTGAGCCGGAAGCCCAACATCTAATTTAGGAGGTTTGAGTTATTTATCTACCCATCAAGATTAAATGTTGTTTAACATGTATAACAAGATATCGATGAGCTACACAAGTTTAAATGGAACCGGGACTAGATATATAACGTCCCAACACATCCCATATTTAATTGTTATGTGATTGTTAGTTACCCGTAACCCACAAAAGATGTGATGCAAACATGATGATATGACATTCGTAAAACAGATGACATTTTATAGAAAATGGGTCATATAGGTATAAGGGATAGGGTTTGGGTTCGCACGTTGGAAAGAGGGTCTTCGGATAACGCCGGTGTCGTCGGTGCGTAGAAGAAGTAGTCGACGTAGTGGAAGTAGTCGTACTCTTTCCGTTGTGGAAGTAGTCGAAGCCGGGATCTTTGAACCATAGAGGAAGTAGTCGTTCACGTCCGGGGTCGATGTAGCCGTGGGCGAACCGCGGCAACATCATCTTAATGAGCCGGAGAGGATCTTAGCACTCAACACGTCTTCGATAGTACACGTCGGAGAGAACTCGTCGGCTTCGATCTTCGGGGTTCACGACACGCACGAAGGTGTCCAACACAAATAAACATTGGTGCAACGGATGGACACGAAGCGGAGATCTTGTCGAAGGTGTAGTCGTGGTTGTGGTTTGGTCCGAGGTCCTCGGGGTGGCGGTACTTGTCGGCGATTATCTTGTCGATGCGGTACCGTTCGGTGTACATCTCCGCGGCGTCATGGTCAGGAAGACACGGGCACAAAGACCCCGGCCCCAAGAGAAAACCATATGGGCACGAACACATGCCCGCAAGCTACAAACTTCTTGTCGTCGTTTCGTCGAGCACCCAACGGGCATCAAGGAAGGAGGTTGACGAGGAGACCCGCCGTAGCAGCACCATAACCGCACCTTGACCACAACCATCACCATTAGACCACTAGTACACCACCGGGGTAGCAGAGTCGCTGCAGACTTAGAGAGCTTGAGGGCGCCGTGGAGCAGTGGCCGGAGCAGAGGAGAGGGGCACCTACCGGCGGGCGCCATGGAGGTGGGGCGAAGCAGATGGTGTGCCGTGTGCGTGCCGCCGGGAGGAAGCAAGGGGAGACGGCGCTTGGGGCGAGGTGGAGGAGCACGGTGGGGGCGGAGGTGCTCCGGGCCGTGGCCGGAGAGGAGGACACGGGAGGAGGCAGTGGCGGCGCACGCGAGGGAGACGGGGAGCAGCGGGGGCGCCATGGAAAGAGAGGGAGGCGAGATGAGGGGGAGAGGTCGGGGCAGGAGCTCGGGAGGAAGAGGGGACGAGGGGAGCATGCGGTGGAGGGAGGGAGCCAGGAGGGAGGCGGCGGAGCTCGAGCTCCTCCCAAGCGAGGGGAGCGGGCGACGGGAGGAGGGGTCGATGGGGAGGAGGTCGCGAGGAAAGGGAGCGAGCTGGGCTCGGGAGGAAGGGGACGAGGGGATCGATCGATCCCCTCCTGGCGGCGGTGTGCGTGTGTTGCGTGCGTGTGTTAGGTGGGCTAGGGTTTGGGGAGGTGGGGTGGCCGGCTGGGCCTGTTGGCCCAGTTTCGGTTGGGCTGCCCCTCTGTCCCAAATTTTTTTTTTGCTTTGATTATTTCTTTAGAAAACATGTTAGGCACTACAAAAATAATAATTTTGAGGCAACAATTAATTACAGAGAAATTAGAAAGCAAGATTGGGAAGAAGTTTTAATGTTTTGCGAGTTCTAAATGCAAAGAGGATGCATGATGCTATGAGATGCATACAGAAAAAAAGCACAAACAAATTAATTGGGGAAAAAAATCCCCGGGCGTTACAACTTTCTACCTTGCGTTAATGAAAATTTGTTACTGATCTTGGCAGCAATTTTATTAGGCTGACAGTATTACATAAACTTACTCAAAAATAATTGATCAATTATGTGTGTAGAATTATCAGCATACTTTTAAACCTAGTGTTTGATCAGGTATAAGAGGTCAGCGTCATGTATGCTAATGAGACGGGGCATGCTGAACACTTCAACACATGATTCGCATGATGGCTCTTCGCATCGTTTGGGAGTTGTGGCAAGAGCCATTGCACATCCATCTGAGATTGGTACGACCGCTCGGCCGCCGCAAACAAAGAGGAATACATGAAGTTACTGTAAAGGGAATCTAGCTCCTATAGAAAATCCTAAATTTGGATGAGCCTCTAGATATACACTTGCACATGTGGTAGACATAGTCTTTATATATTAATCACGTAATTAGCTGCATAATAGGACTCTACTTAGCACATACTTCGCATGTATTAGGCACCCTAATACGTACACTCGATCATTTGGGGGGGGGGGGTCGGGGGGGCGAACCTTAGAGGGGGGTCTAGCCCCTGCTAGCTCCCTTGTCTCCGCCCTTGCGTCGCTCGTATCGTATGCACATTCAGCTCAACTGGCCGTTCTCAGTCACGACACTAGAGTACGCTACACATATTCGGATATGCAGCACATCACTCCGCATCTACTATTGGCATCAACTAGATGAATTGCTGGTCCATCCGTACGATGCATGGCGTGGCGCCGGCCGCCGTGGTTGGAGCAGGAGTACTGCAATGGCACGCATGGCCTGCCCGGCACGTACGTGTGCCCCCATTATTCATCACTACAGACCAGCAACGTTACAAAAGTATTTGGTCCTACCTGGATCTCAAGAAAACATGATTTAGGCCGGGGTAATGCGGATTTTCAACAGCAGGATTTTAGGCTCCAACGGTCTCGGGGTACTTTATGTCGTCCAACGAGTTTGAGTTCATAGATGTCGGGGCGGCGACCCTGGAAGTAGCACTACGAGACGCAGGGAAGACGCCGACGGTGCCTCCCGTCGGTGTAGCGGTCATCCCCGTCGGCCTCTACGTCTGTCGGCGAGGCGTCTGCCCCGTCGGCGTATTGCGTGCCGTCGGCATATCCCGTTTAGGCCGACGGGGAGCCCGCCGGCATATAGGCACGCAATTATTTTTTAAAAAAAATTCAAAAAAAAAATCAAATTTTTTCTGCATATTTTTTTATTTCACTTGTTTAACCACTTAATTACACTATAGTTACATTTATTTTTATCTTTAACAATTTTTAATTTTAATCTAAATTACTCGTTTCTACTAACACTTCCCGATCGGTCACCCATCGTGAGATTGCTCCAGGCCCAGCATGATTAACTTCGTAGTTTCTTCCCTGTGATCTACCTAGAAACAACAGATGTGTTATGGACAATATTATCCAATCAGTCCGGTTAACCTTAACCCTTGGACCATCATGTCACACTCTTTTATTTTGTGAATTCAAACAATTATTTAAATAAAATATAATAACTAATAATAAATTTGAATTCAAATAATCGTGAATTTAAATAATAATTAACATTTTTTCCTTTTCTATTTAATATTGAATAATTCATATCTATAAATCCGTAAATAGAAATTTGACAAATAATATGTCTATATTGATTAGAAAAATGAGAGAAATTCAAATATGACATTCATATAACATTTTCCATCATATATAAGAATATTTTGTCTTTTCATTGAAGCGAAAAACCATTTTCTATTTTCCAAGTGTAAAAAATGGGTTTTTTTTTGTGAAGGACCTAACATAAATATGTTGCAAAACTTGAGAGCTACAATTTTTGAAAATACTAGACCATGTTAGATGCACAAATAACCAATTTTTTTCATTCAAAAAGGTTCCCATCCACCTCTTTTGAGAAACACAAGTTTCTGCCAATTCCGCTGGAAACTGGTCAAATTTGAACTACAGGTACCTCATAGTTTGCTCATGTTTTTTAGCAAAAATTATTTTTAGGTACACAAGTACCTATTTCATCATAGATACACCAAGAGTTTCTCAATATTCAACCCCTATCTACGAACAGTCATGCCCGCCGCCTTGACTTTTTCCTTAAATCGGCTTAGAAAATTCCAAAAAATTCAAAACAACCCAAAATGATGCAAGACCTTCACGTGGTTTCATTATATAGGTCCTAGTATACACCAAAACTAATAAACTTGAAACAAAACAGTTGTGTTGAACATGTGTTCACAAAAATAAGCTATCTCCTCCGACCATTCCAGGGTTTCGGGTTAAATGACGGGTGTTATAGTCATATCCGTGTCATAGTTTGTTTAAATGTTCTCATATTCCACACAAACATGTATCTTGGAAGCACGGATTATATTGACGCAGTAAGTTTTTCCTTTTTATTGAAGCAAAAAACCATTTTCTATTTTCAGAGTGTAAAAAATGGGTTTTTTTGTGAAGGACCTACCATAAATATATTGCAAAACTTGAAAGCTACAATTTTTGAAAATACTAGACCATGTTAGATGCACAAATAACCAAGTTTATTTCATATGAAAAGGTTTCCATCCACCTCTTTTGAAAAACACAAGTTTCTGCCGATTCCGCTGGAAACTGGTCAAATTTGAACTACATGTACCTCCTAGTTTGCTCATGATTTTTGGCAAAAATCATTTTTAGCAACAAAAGTACCTATTTCATCATAGATACACCAAGATTTTCTCAATATTCAACACCTATCTACGAACAGTTCTGGCCGCCGCCTTGACTTTTTCCTTAAACCGGCTTAGAAAATTCCAAAAAATTCAAAACAATCCAAAATGAT
Source organism: Alopecurus myosuroides (assembly GCA_028641055.1). Lineage (NCBI taxonomy): Eukaryota > Viridiplantae > Streptophyta > Magnoliopsida > Poales > Poaceae > Alopecurus > Alopecurus myosuroides. The sequence goes on from CM054060.1 coordinate 425,556,615, forward strand.
GCAAGACCTTCGCGTGGTGTCATTATATAGGTACTAGTATACACCAAAAATAATAAACTTGGAATACGACAGTTGTGTTGAAAATGTGTTCACAAAAATAAGCTATCTCCTCCGAACATTCCAGGGTTTCGGGCTAAATGACCGGTGTTATGGTCATATCCATGGCATAGTTTGTTTAAATATTCCCATATTCCACATAAACATGCATCTTAGAAGCACGGACAATGTTCACGGAGGAAGTTTTCCTTTTCATTGAAGGAAAAAACATTTTCTACTTTCCGAGTGTAAAAAATGGTTTTTTTTTGTGAAGGACCTACCATAAATATGTTGCAAAACTTGAGAGCTACAATTTTTGAAAATACTATACCATGTTAGATGCACAAATAACCTATTTGTTTCATATGAAAAGGTTTCCATCCACCTCTTTTGAAAAACACAATTTTCTGCCGATTCCGCTGGAAACTGGTCAAATTTGAACTACAGGTACCTCATAGTTTGCTCATGATTTTTAGCAAAAATCATTTTTAGGTACACAAATACCTATTTTATCATAGATACACCAAGAGTTTCTCAATATGCAACCTCTAGCCCCGCTGGAGAAAAATCCAACTTATAGGTCTAGACCAGGTAGCGTTAACCATTTCTTGTCTGTTTCGTTCTTGCTCATGATTTTGTTTTAAGAATGTAGCTTGAATAATATGCATGATGATGCAGATATGTTTCTCCTTTTCAAAACGAGTTAAAGAACGTCGAAATCCGAGTTCGAATGCAAAAGTTATGCTGAAAATGGTGAGAGAGCAAGAAAAAAAACCTAGGATAGGCCGACGGGATTGCCGTCGGCGTATTACAATTTTTGTTTTCATTATCCGTTAGCTTTCCTGGCATACGCCGGTATCCCCGATATTTGGCCGTCGGCGTATGGGATCCCCGTCGGCGTTTTAGCTTTCGCCCGTAGTGTAGGAGGGAGAGGGGGGTTAGGTTCTTTGGCTTTATGGACGGCGAGGAGCAGGCGTTTCTAGCGTACTGGCGACAACTCCCTGATCGTGATATGGAGACCATGCTCAGGGTTCGTGGGCGGCCCGATTGTACAGACGCTCTACGAACGCTTTTTTCGAGCAAAAGTTACGCGCTCTGGCGCAAATGGCGGCGATGTTTGCGGATAGCGTTACCCTCTTTGGACGCTCTTGTGGCTACCATCGTTGCGTTAGGGCTCCTGATGAAAACCCTTAACCATTCCGGTCTCGACGCCGACGACATGCCACGTTGTTGCCCTCTTGGGGGCGTTGTACTGGAACCTTGTCCGGCGGACTTGTTCTTGTGACTTTAGTGGTAAGTTTGGTTCTTCATGTTGTTTTATTTCTATCTTTGGTATATTTTGCAAGAGACTTCACTCATCACTTTGTATTGGTTTAGCCGTTGGACTTTATTTTAAAAACCAGACGAAAGCATGTTTCGGTAAAAAGATAAGAGAGGAGTATAGAATTCACTCCGCGGCGCTAGGTATACAGCTGCCTAAACCATTTTTGTGTTAATTTGGCAATCGCATTTCTCAGCGTATACTGCATATTAGTGTCCCGCTGTAGGCTAGCTTTGGACCGGGCTAGGCAGCTAGAGACACATGTCTGTTCTTGGACAGACACGACACGTTGAACACGGAACAGTAGTGATTGATGAGGTGGTCCGTTGAAAGCAGGACATGCAAAGTGAGGCACGTACGAAACGTTTGAAAATCCGTCTCAGATGTGTATATGTACAAGTGGCTGTAAGTATGTAGACGTTATGTAGCAGTAGTACCTACAGATCGCTGTAGCTTGGGAAAAGCTTTTATACTGACGGGAAAGAAAACTATACATCTGAAGAAAAAAAAATACTAGTTTTGTGTGGAAATCGTATGAGAACCAGACAATTCTATGTATTAGACTTTCTATGTACTAATGCATTTTCTTGTAGGTAGAGGAAGCAAAGGAGACTCTTAATTTAGACAGAGAGTGAGCTTGCCAGTGTGACCGAATTTTTATTTAGTGGACTGTGAGTCTGTGACAGAGCTATGAGAAGGGTGCGGTGGTGGAATCCAAAATAACTGACGTCAGCGAGAGGGCGCTGGTGGAACCTCTAGTCCATTGGACATGTCAGGCCCATGCAGACCAAGTAGGACCGTCTACTCCGTTTTCTGTTCTCTCTCTCTCTCTGAATAATACTGAGCTAGACGCCTCCTCCTCCTCCTGATTTTCGTCTCCTTTTGCCTTTCTCTTTTCTCTTTCTCTTAACATGGAGGATGTCGAGCTTGGCTTGGAGTGCAGCTAATTCAATTTCGCCCACCCACCTTATCGGATTGTACGTACGCATGTCTGTACATACAGACACGTATGAATCTGCAATTCTAGATTTCACCGGTCCAATGTAATTTGGACAGTACCTAGCAAGTTGATGCAAGACTAGAAATTTCATTTATATGCTTAAAGCAAGAAATGTGGATATTAACATGCCACAGTTTTGGAGGAATGGGTCATCGTGAATGTTCCGGTGATCTTTATTACTCCCTCGGGTCCATAGTAGTAATTAATTGTCACTGAATTGAAAGTATTAATATGGATCTGTTGAAGTAGGTCTTATCAGCATGGTTAAGCAATGAGTTATATTATAGTACAGTTTTGGAAGACCTACCCACGGACTCGGGCTCCAATTTCTGGCCCTAAGACCCTTTATTCCACGGCCCATTAAATGCGGATAAGGGACGCACAAAACGCGGCTTTATGGGCCAAAAAATGCCGGGGCGGAACATACACCCCAAATCGGTGGGGATTTCTGATTTGGGGAGTCTGTTCCGCCGCGGCGGAATCTGGTCCCTCAAGCAAACTATGTCACCACTTCTGCACATATATGACATCACATATCTATACACAAATTAATATCAAACCTTGTCAACTAAAATATAAATAAATTGTACATTGTACAGTACAAAAATAATCCATTATTACAACACATGAAAATCTTGCAATTAAAAAAAAAATCCAATACAAGAATTGTCTCAAGCTCAAAGAATGGTTCAAATAGTACAACAAATATTCTCAAATGAAAGAATGTTTTTACTTCCCATGACTCTGCCACACATGCTCAATTAGATCAAGTTGCAGTTGTGTGTGAGTGTCATGATTCTCAATTGCCCGGTAGGTCTCAAGAAATACTTGTACCTTGTCTGGGTTTCTTGCTGGCTTGACACGACTACCCACATTGTCATAGAAAAACTCCAAGCCCAGGCCTCTCTCATCCTCAATGATCATGTTGTGAAGAATCACACAACATGTCATTATGTTTTTCAGTGTTTTCTTGTCCCAGAAACGAGCAGACCCTCGGACAATGGCAAATATTGCTTGCAAAACACCGAAGACTCTTACAATATCCTTTCAGCATGCCTCTTGTTGCTTGGCAAATTCAGATTGTTTCGTAGTAGTGGGTTTTGAAATAGTCTTCACGAAGGTACACCATGGAGGGTAAATACCATCCGCAAGGTAGTAGACCTTTGTGTACTCGTGGTCATTGACAGTATAGTTGCAAGCAGGGGCATCTACATTTGCAAGTTTATAGAAAAGATGAGAACGGTGCAATACATTGATGCCGTTGAGGGTTCCCGGCAAATCAAAGAACGAATGCCATATCCACAAATCCTATGATGCAACCGCCTCTAAAACAATGTTTGAGTCACGGCTTTTACCACAATATTGGCCATGCCATGCCTTCGGACAATTCTTCCAAGTCCAGTGCATACAATCTATACTCCATAGGCACCCCGGCCATCCTCTTTCAGCATTTTACGAGTATGACTTCACCGTGTCTTCTTCGGTCGGTGATTGAAGATATGTCGGACCAAAGACACGAATTATGACTTTGGAAAATCTACGTATGGACTCGATTGCTGTATCTTCTCCAGTGCGGAGGTACTCTTCGGCGTAGTCCGCCGGAATACCGTATGCAATCACTCTCATCGCGGCGGAGATCTTTTGGTACGCGCTGAATCCAATCAATCCCGCAGCGTTCCTCCGACGAGTGAAGAAATGGCAGTTCGCCTAGCACACTTCAACAATTTTAACGAAGAGAGAGCGGCGCATTCGGTACCCTCGTCGGAAGAGATGAGCAGGATAGGTGGGATTGTCGGCGAAGTAATCTTGTATCAGCATCTCTTGTCCGTGTTGCCGGTTGCGCGGGATGCAAAGCCGCCCGACCTTCGATCCCCGGCGGCACGCATTCTACACCTGTCTTCGAAATCCTTCACAGCGAGCACGACGACTATGATCTGCTAGCGGTGGTTCGCGCGCAAGTTCTCAATGACCGAGTCGTCGTCTGACGAAGAATCCTCGAGCAGAAATTCCTCGCACAGTGCCAAATCCATCTTCGAGTCAGAAAAGAAGAAAAAGCAGCGGGTGTGAGGGGATTCGTACCAAAACTCTGCGAATCCGAGGGCATAGAAAAGCACTCACCGGCGTAGTCGTGCGCGGTGAGGGCGTGCAGTTGCTGCTTCTTCTCGATGCTTTTGGCATACCCTGCGGTCGATGCTGGCGCCGCTCTCTGGCCGGGCCTGGACCTCCTTCTGGATGCCATGCCATTTGTTGCAGGCCTGCTGGATCGTCGCCCAATGGTCGGCCATCGTCTTCCCGCCGCGGTCCATGTGTATGCCATTGAACTGGACGTCGACCAGCTTGCGCTCGTCGAACGCCGTCTTGACCCTTCGCCAGTAGTTGTCGACGTTCTGGTTGGCGCCGGTGATCGGGTCCATGCTGACGGTCTTCCATGCTTCGGCGAGACACTCTTCTTTCTTCGTCGACCACTTGATCCGTGGCACTCCCGACGGCTTGGCATTCTCCCGGCGATTGCGTTTTCCCCTTGGTGGCCACCTGCAACATCTCGGCTGCCTCCAGCTCTTCCACATCCTCGCCAGCAAAGTCAAGGTCGAGGCCGTCCCCTTCGCCTGTTGCTTCCTACGAGTCGACCTGCGTGAAGAACCCGGGGGATGAGGCGGCGGCGGCTGAGCCGGAGGCGATGATGTCGTCCATCTCGGCGTCCGTGGCGCTGAACTGCGTCGCCGAACTTGAGCTGGCAACAAAGGAGAGAGGACCACGACGCAGAACTTGAGATGGGATGGACTGGGAGTGCGCGTACGAGGCCGGAGAGCAGTGGCGGATCTAGAAATGGAGCAAGACCCGGGCCAAAAATTAAGCTAAAAAAAACTACTAAAAAAACCCTTGTGAAAGCACAAACAATTTAGTACAATTGCAAAGATGAACATACAATTTCAGATTCATTGTTTAATTGTGCAGCAACGTACATAAGGGAAGGTTCTTTGGCCCGAGAAGGTTCTTCCGTTTGAAATTGATGGATAATATCTCTTCATCTTTGTTTCTATAACATAAATCAGCCAACCAGTTAATACTCTATGCCACAACATACCGAAGAGGCTTGATGCAGTTCATACTAGGTGTTTCACCAACAGAGAAAGGAAAAGAAGGGTTCACCGTTCAGCTGATCGACCAGGAACGGATCATGCCAGCAGGGGGCGGTGACGGACGACGGCGGGAGGACGGGCGGTGACGGGAGGACGACCGGAGCCCGGAGCAGCGAGCCTGGTGGCGGCGCGCTCGCTTCAGCGATGCGATGTGCGATGCTACGCAGGGGAACTGAGACCAACCGAGCGGACGGTTCGTGACTCTTATCTCGCTGACGTGGTGTGAGAGCAGGCCGGCATCTTGGGCTAAAATGGGCTCCGTCCTGGGCCACTTTGTAGTTTTTGACAGATGGTAAGGAGACATTTTGGCCACGCCCAGGGCCATGGCCCCCGTTGCCCTGGGCCTGGATCCGCCCCTACCGGAGAGTAGCCGTAGGGGACGTTGAGGTCGGCGGCGAACGCGTGCGCGGATGGAGGGGAGCGTGGCGTGGGGTAGTGCTGGAAGGTAGTGTTGGGGTTGAATCCGCCGAGCGGATCACCGCAACATAATCTGGCGATGGGGAGTACCTCCACACCCGCGGAGAGAAGCCGGCCGCCGGCGATGTGATGCTCGGCTGGCTTTCCCACGCCCCGTGCAGTTACGAGCTTGACATCGATTGGGCGGGTTCCTGGGGGAGTGGAGGAGTAGGCTGAAGCGCCGCCGCGTTCCTCGCCATGACGGCGCGGGACTCCTCCTCTTCCGCCGCCGCTGTGTCCCTGAGCTTCTTGGCTTCTGCCTTGCGCCGCCTGTAGTCGGAGAGGGTCATCCTGCGATCCAGGTCGGCTTTCCACTCGGCGTTCGTCATCCAAGGACGCCTTGACAACGGCCTCCTCGTCCTCCTCGCCTTCGGCTGCTCATCCTCTCCGGCGGCGCGTGGCTGCTTGTACTTTATCGGCGGCATGTCAGATGTTCGAGATCTATGGAGGGAAGAAAGGGAGGGATCTGGGATCTGGGCGGGGAAGGAGGTAGTTAAGCACGGTGGAGAAAAAACGGGTTGAGGGGGAGGGGGAATGACGCGAAAACGGGGCACACCCGCCGACAGGGCAGACCCACACGCGGGTTTGCTTCATCCGGCGCTCCCAGTAGACCCCCGGACGCTGGGTTCGGTTTGGGTTCGCCGGGCGTTAATTTGTCCCAAACCGACGCTATTCCATGTTCCGGGGGCGCGACTGGGCGAAAACGGCGTACCGGCGCTAAAAAAGCGATCCTTGGGGGCTCACGGGGGGGGGGGGGGGGGGGGGGGACGGCTGGAGATGCTCTAAGTATCGATCGACCGAGAACTAGCTAATTCTAAGTCTATTTCTACCAATTTGTTCATGCATGTCTAATAATGTATGATATTCAAGGTGATATAACACTATGTTCACATCGTGCAAAAATGTGCATTGTTTGTTCTGAGAGTTCAAAACTATGAATTTCTTATAAGGACTTAAGTTTCGGGCCTTGGTGTCGTGGTTAATACACTTTGGAAATCTCTATCATTGAAAAGAAGGTTAAATGAGTTGTTGACATAGACGGGTTTAGAGCATCTTTAGCAGACATCGTATTCCGCCAGCCCGCAAACCTGGGATGAGGGTCGCGGCAAAGGGTTTCTATTTTGCAGTTCTGCATTGCGATGTTTATTCAGCCGCAGCCAAAATCGGACCTGCATACGTAGGTTTTGATACTAAAATCTTTAGCAAATTCTTATGCAAACATAAAATAAAATATAAATATTTGTTTATTGTACATTACAACAATAGTCAAACTTACACGAATGGTTCAAATGAAAGAATTAAACAAATAATCCAATACAACAATTATCCGGAATAAAAAAATGGTTCAAATTAAACAACAATCAAATATATCAACATAGAAATCTCTACTGCCCATGCAACTGCCATATGCCAAGGCTTCGGGCAATTTTTCCAAGTCTAATGCATGCAATCTATACTACCTAGCATACCCGGCCAACCTCTCTTTTCATTCATCGTCATCAACCTATTCCTATCATCTTCATTTGGTGCTCGAAGATAAGTTGGACGAAACACACAAATCATAACCTTTGCGAACCTACTTACGAACTCTATTGTATTATCTTCACCAGTACGAAGATACTCATTGGCGTAGTCCGCAGCGATTCTGTATGCAATAACCCTCATGGCCGCGGATATCTTTTGATATGCACTAAATCCCAATAATCTAGTGACGTTCCTCCGGCGAGTAAAATAGCGAGAATTTGAATCGCAAGCCTCTACTATTTTGACGAAGAGGGATTTGGCGCATTCGGTACCTTCGCCGGAAGAGATTGGCGGGATACGTTGGCCACTGGGCGAAGTATTCTTGCATCAGCAGTTTGTTGCCGAGGTGGCGATTGCGCGGAATGCAGAGGTGGCCTACCTTCGATCTGCGCCGCTGACTCCTCCGTCAATGCTCGTACTCCTTGATGGCCATCACGACCACCAACATCTACTGTCAATGGTTCGCCAGTAGGCTCCACATCCGAGTGGTCGTCAGAGGAAGAATTGGCGGGCAAAAATTCCTCATCCGAGCTCAATTCCATCTGCCGAAAGAACAAGAACGAGAGTGGGTGGCGGAGCGGTGGGGGTGAAGGGGCAGGAGGCGGCGAATCCCACGTCAGATTTTTCGAGGCCGACGCGGTGGGGGTCGGTCCAGACAGGCAGCGCAGCGGTGGCGGACCCCTTTCGCGGGGATGTCCTCAATCTTGGGCGGCGGAGACAAAGACCCGGCGCCGTCGTCGGGGCGCGGACGAGCAGGGCCTGAGATGACGTGCGGCGGGGGCGGTGGCAGGGAGAAGGGGGTTTGGCGGCCGGGATCTAGGGCGACGACGGGGAGGACGGTCGTGGCGGCTAGAAGGGGAAAAGGGGAGAGAAGCAGCCCGTGTGCTGAAATTTCCCTCCCGCCAACTACTTCCACGCAATACAGGGCGCCCCCCGCACAATTCCGCCGGGGAAAATTGCCGCACCCCTCAAAATTTTTTGCAGGCCGATCACTTTTGCGGGATCTGATTTGCGAGCGTTTTCGGCAAGAAATGACAAAACGAAAGTTATTATAGAGTTTTGCCGGAAATGCGGTGTCTGTTAGAGATGCTCTTACTATGCTAAGTTTATAGTCAAGCCCCTGAACGACTTACGGCGAAGGTAAACTGGAAGATGCATATCTACTGGAAAAATTTGGGGCACATACGGGTCCAGAGATTCACGCACAAATTGCCAAAATATTGATGAGCTACCGATCTCATAATTTGTTGGTCCCTGGCTAGCTGAGAGAAACAGTTTTGCAAGTGGCAATGGCGCACGGCGGAGGAGGCATTAAAATCCTGGCCAGAGGGGTACATCCAGCTGACAAGTGACATGCCTAGCTAGGTACCACATGCAAATTAATTTCTCTGTCCTCGCCCTATATACTCATGCATGGAGTATGTGTTTATTTCGTCCAAGAGATAAGGTGGGTTTGGTAGACATGCATGCCGATACACGCTACCTGCCATACGTGTTAGAGAGAATTCCTTATTTGGCCCTTATTTAAAATGTTGTTCCCTATTTGGTCCTAAAAAAAAATTTCTTCCCTATTTGACACCTTAACTTTATTTTCTTCCTAACATGACCCTATAGTGCATTCTAAACACAAATGGAGATGTAAAAGACTCTTTTGCCCCTGATGAATTTTTGTACCGAAATTTACAATAGAAGTTAAAAATAATCATAGTTAGATGGAAAATCGTAGGGAGAGGCGCCGCACCAACGTCTCGTACATGCGGCAAGCGTATACTCGCGAAAACGTCCGTCCGCATCTCACTGTGCCATGCGTGCCTATCCGTCACACTCTTGACCGTGTTTTTTTTTGGCCTAGGTGGCTACTTATTTTCTGGCAAAGATTCTGTAGTAACGAGTACGGTGCTAGTACGTGCTATGTCGAGCATGTATGTTGCATGTGCTATAGTGACCATGCACGCACTATTTCCTTTTGATAAGTGCATTACGTGCACTGCATCTTATCATTCTTTTTGAGGCATGCGTCCTGTCACCTCTAAAACGTACGTGCACCCGCGATTAGTGCTTAGCTAGGCTCGCTCATGTACGCTGCTTTTCAAGGGATAACGATGTGGATAATCATGCAACTTTTGGTAATTTGATGTACCGATCTCCATGTTACTGGCATGCAGCCGGTGAAGTACATAGTATATATGCTGACAAAAAAAACCTCTGACATGATTATCAATATCGCGTAGCACGGCCGCCGCCGGCGATCACTACGTCATGGCCAGCTAGCTGCACCAATAAGAAGATGGAGCCCATGGCGCACTAGTGGAAACAGGGGCTTTAGTCCCGGTTCGTAGGCCCCCTTTTGTCCCGGTTGTGCAACCGGGACGGGGCATCCGGGACAAATACCCCTCCCCATTGGTCCCGGTTGTGGCAGGACCCGGGACAAATGGGGCTGACCACGTGGCCCGAGCGCTGGAACCTGGCCAGGGCTATTAGTCCCAGTTCTGAATACGACCCGGGATGCATGCCCCTTCTGCCGCGGCAGGGCTTTTGCCCTTTTCTCTGCCGCGGCAGGGCTTTACAATTTCCGTTTTTTTGTCCCCGAGACCTCCTGGCGGCCCCTCCCCGGACCTCGAGAAAAGTACCCTCCACCGAGCCCCCGGATCGCACGAGTGAATAAGTATATAAAGCAGAATAAGAAACACTTATATTACAGAAGCAAAGTATATCGATCATATTACATGACCGATGGAGTGTATTACAAAATCAAACTTAGTTCCAACCGGAGGAATGGTACTCTCCATGTACGTTTATGACCTCTGCATCTAAGAAGCCCGCAATTTCCTCCTGAATTGCTCGTATGCGGTCCCTAGGTAGAAGACCGTCCCGAAGCCGTTCGATCTAATATAAAGAAGAGTGGTCACTAAAATATATGAAGCTAAGTAACTAAAATAGATAGTAATAAGAAGAATTGACGATTAACGTACATGAAGTTGTTTTAAATTTCTGCCCTTGGGAGATGTGGTCTGACGAATGAACTCGCAAACGTAGTATCCACACAAGTTATTCCCGTCTCCTTGTTGCAGGCACTATACGAGAAGATTGTTTCAATCAAAATAATAATCAACCAGGCATGATAATGGAGATGGGCACGAATCTAGATAGTACTTACTTGCACAACATCAAATGTAAGTTGTTTTTCCCATTCACCGGGAGACTTCCTTATGAACCTCTTCCAAACCCTACCCGAGAAAGAAAAAGAATAAAAAGAGTTAGGGGTATCTTGATATCCGAAAATGAAACAAAGTAGTCGATATATTGCAATATATAAATACTGAAATTAATAAAGATTGAAATTACCGCTAGATCATTTCCTGCATGTCAGCCCACATTGAGAGGGGTTTACGTTTTGAGTCCATTACAATTACTTTTCCTTTGTCAATTTGGAAGATTGAAGAATATAGTGGAAGCTGCGCACGCAGAACTCATCAATTATACAATGAACATCGAGTAAGGAAAACAGAATGTTTACAACAGAGTAACATACTTACTTGAAGTTGTAAGGAAATAGTATTTCCCGTTGGTGTTGGTTAAATATTATTGCCCTCAGAATATTATTTTCTGTATCCTTGGGAGATTGCCGAAGAATCTTTTCATAAATAATATTTGGATCAATGAACCCAATATCATAGATTCCATCTTTTTTGCATTCGAGAATCTTCATTCTGCAATTATAATATATGAGTGTACTATATATATATATATATATGAATATATATGCAATTGAATGAGGTGAGCTAGAGAAATAAGTGCTTACAGACAATAGGCACTAAGGATAGATTTGTCGAGGGCCTGCTGCTGGTATAACTGAAACAATTCCTCAAATTGAATCATAACCATTCCATTTCCAGTTCCATAGTGCTCGTCCTTAACGCTGAGACATAGCCAGTCCTCAAATTCATTAGCGGCTTGCATATACCAATTATGCACTCTTCGCATTTTCGTTGGTAGATTCTTTATCTCCTCGGGTTTGACAAGAGGCTGCCCGGACTTGTATTTGTACGCACATTCAGCTGCGGCGAAGTAGTTCACTGTTTGCATATACTCAGCAATGGACAAACCCGCATCAGCTGCCTTGTCTGCGTACAGTGTTATAAACTCCGGATCAATATCCTCATCAGCAATATTAGTGCTCGGCCCCACCTGGGTATTGGAAATCACTTTGAGCGGGGACGTGGATTGTTTTTTCTGCTCTCCGAGTTGAGCAACTGATTTCCCGTTTTTCCCGCTTGCGCTACTACTCTTCGTTGACCGCACCATTTCCTGGTGTGACTTCAGAATAGAGCGGTCATAGTCAGATGACAGACTCGGCTCGGGTTGATGAAGAGTCTTCACCATTTTCCAAGCTCGTTCTATCTCTTCTTCGGTCTCAGGGAAATCTGGCTTTTGCTTCTCCTTCCGCTTTGATTTCCACGCATCGTATTCGTCCTTTGCGATTTTCTGGGTTTCCTCGGGAGTATAGTCGTAAGGTAACTTGGGTACCTCTTTTGGTACCTTCGGGAGGGGTGACCGTTGACGTTTCGGTGATTTTTTACGTTTCGGCAGAAACTTAGTGGGCGGAGAGGGCTGACGCGGCGGCGTAGGCGACCGCGCTGGAGACGTGCACGGCGTAGGCGACCGCGCCGGAGACGGCATGCGTTGCGAAGACGGCCGCGCTGGAGAAATGCGAGAATTCGATGGCTTTGCCGTCTGATTTGTGAGCACAATGCATTCCTTTAGCCATAGAACGGTCGAGTTCTTGGCTTCTCCGAGTTCAGTCAACTCTTCGTCTTCACCTTCAGGAAAATCAAGCTTTACCCGCTCGAATCCGTTGGCAACTTCATCGACCCCAACAACAGCGTAGCCCCGTGGAACCGGGAGACAATGGTGAGTTGGTTCGTTGCCAATCGGTAAGACATATCCGGCCGCCGCCTTGATGGTTATATTGACGACCTTCACGTGGAGCTCACAGGATGTCATTTCCGTGATCTTGTCCACCGGGTAAATCATCGGTGGTGCATCATCATCCGGTAGCTGCGTGGACGCAACGCTGCTTTTGCGATGAGAATGTGCGGCGTCGGGAGCCTCAGCTTCAACTTCTAGCATGTGTACTGATGCGCCGGTAGACACTATCTGCTGGCTAAGTGTGTTAATTTGGTCTTGCTGCTTCTTTGCTACATCCTGTGTCAGCTTTACCATTTCTTCAAGTTGACGCCTCCAGTTTGCCTGATTCTCTGCTTCAGCTGCCTCCTTGTCCTTTTTACGTTGACGGCTTCTATCTGGGTATAACTTTTTGGTGGAGTCGAACGCAACACTCCACGGAGGAGTGCCTTTTGTGCCTCGTGTACGCCCTCCATGTTCCTTATTCCCTAGGGCTCGTGTGAGCTCGTCGTTCTCTCTATCTGGCACGAACTTCCCATCTTTAACGTCCTTTATTGCGTCTCTCAGCTTCTCTATGGGTAGAGGATGACTCTTTTTATGCCTTAGGTTATATATTGCTTTTCCTTCGGCGTCCAACCTGCCCCCATGCCCGTAGAACCATGACCTTGTCCGCTCGACCCACAAGAACGGCTCGGGAGTGATCCCCTGCTGAATCAGGTTGTTCTCCCATGTCTCCCACTTGGGACTAGAACCCTTGTAGCCACCTTGCCCCATAACATGGTGATATACCTTTTTGCCGGCGTTTTTCTCATTTGTTTTCGTCCTTTCCAGTTCATTCTCTGCCAGCTTGTACTTCACGAAGTCTGCCCATACGGGTTTTATTTTCTCATACCCTTGAGTGAAATCAGGAGTCTTCTCCTTCTTAACATAATCAAGGTTCAATCTTTTCTTCCAGTTTTTGAATTGCTCGGCCATCTTTTTTAGGGTCCACGCTTTGACCTTTTCCCGTATCTCATGTTTCATTCTAGTAACATCGGCCTCAGTCACATCCGCTTCATTCTCGTCCACCTCCGGCACGGGTAAGTTGAAATTAGCCAAAATCTTTGAGAAAAGATGATCTTTGGCTATTTTGCCGACATATGAAATTCCTTGTTTCCGCGGATCTTTTGGCTCATTCCACTCATTAACAGTGATCGGGATGTGATCTCTAACTAGCACTCCGCATTGCTTCACAAATTTTTGGGCAACATCAGCGGGAAGCTCGGGTGCGCCGTCTGCTGTGATCGTGTCGATCCTGTATCTTTCTGTATCTTTCAACTTCTTTGTTGCGCCTCGTTTAGTCTTTTTTCCGGTTGATATATTTGAACCGGATGGCTAAAAATATAAAGACTGTTAATACATGTATATAGACAACGGATGCTTCATTAATTAACATATATATATGCACCTCGGAGCCGGTGTTTGTAATTTGTATGGTTCCACCGGAGCCGTCGGCTGCTCCCATATCGGAGCCGTCGGCTTCTCCCTCATCGGAGTCGTCTCCCTGGGTGAGCACCGGATCTCCCTCACCGGAGTCGTTCATCCACTGGCTCACATCGGGCTCTACGTCGGGCCCGCGGATTAAACCCTCGATCATATTTTCGGCATCTTCGTCTCTTTGCTCCATACTGTACAAAAAGAGTAAGTATATATTTCAGATCCAATTCATTAAAATTGCACATGCATAATAATATTTAAACATACGATAACATTTCTAGCATTCTTAAATTTCTAAGAGCATGTCTAACGGACCCCTTATATGTTTTCGCCCCCTAAGAGCATGTCTAACAGACCCCTTATGTTTTCGCCCCCTAAAACGCGTGTACAGGGTTTTGGACATTTTCATGCATAGCCTGGTGAGTTACTATAAAATCTTCTTTTTTGGGGTTTCCTCAAGTTTGTCCGAGTATTTTCACTGCCTCATTCTCTTTTGTTTTTCACCTGTTCCTGCGTGCTACAGGTCATACCAGAGTGGTTTCTGAACTATTTTGGAGGAAAGATACCAGGAACTGTCAAATTACAAGCCCCTAATGGTATTGCATTTGATGTTGGAGTTATGGAGAACATGAACAGAACAATCCTCAAGTATGGGTGGGCGGAACCCATACTTGAGGATTATTCTGTTCATGTTCTCCATAACTCTCCAACATCAAATGCAATACCATTAGGGGCTTGTAATTTGACAGTTCCTGGTATCTTTCCTCCAAAATAGTTCAGAAACCACTCTGGTATGACCTGTATAGCAGGCAGGAACAGGCGAAAAACAAAAGAGAATGAGGTAGTGAAAATACTCGGACAAACTTGAGGAAACCCCAAAAAAGAAGATTTTATAGTAACTCACCAGACTAATGCCCGTGTTAGAGGAGAGCAAAGCAACACTAAAACGAAGAAAACAGATATTGCTGCTGTATGAATGTGTTGAAGAAGCAAAGACTGGACCAAAGGTTACCAGCAAATTTGGTAACCTTTGGTCCTGTCTTTGCTTCTTCAACACATTCATACAACAGCAATATCTGTTTTCTTCATTTTAGTGTTGATTTGCTCTCTTCTAACAGGGGCATCAGGGATGCCTCTTCATATCTGAATTTTAATTGATGTTGTTATTTCTAGACAAAGTAAACTCTGTCCATACTCTCAAAAGATCTTCAGCGCGCCCTAGCTCGCACGAGCTAGAGGGTTGGCCCTCTATATCCCCTCCCGACCCGCACATGTAGGGGTCGACGGGCCGCCCCCTACCCAAACTTGTAAAAAATCGTTCGGGGTGGTCCATTTACGGGGTCTGCTAGATGGCCGGGTATAGCCCAAACCCGTATATCAGCGGTTATTATACGGGTTTTGGGCCATATATATAGGGGTCTGTTAGACATGCTCTAACATTTTTAAATTTTTTATATCAATTCTAAACAAATTTAAAGTAAATAAGTCTAATCTAAAATTTCTAACATTCATAAACTAAAATTTCTAACATTTGTAAACTAATAATTCTAACAATAATAAAAAACAGTAATTAAGTAAAAAAAAGGAAGAAAAACAAAAAAGGCCCCAGATTAGGGCGAGATGGAGGCAGGCCTTTTACCTCCTCTTGGGGCAGCGGCGGGCCGGCGGCGCGGGGCAGCGGCGGCGCGGGGCAGCGACGGGATCGAGGGGCGGCGCGGGGCAGCGACGGGATCGAGGGGCGGCGCGGGGCAGCGACGGGATCGAGGGGCGGCGCGGGGCAGCGACGGGACCTAGAGGGGCGGCGCGCGGCCGAGGCGAAGGGGAGAGGGGCTAGGGGGGGTGGATGCGCTCGACGGAGTCGGGAGCGGCGCCACAGAGGAGGATGCCGACGGGGCGAGGGGGCGGCGCGGATGCCGACGGGGCGAGGGGGCGGCGCGGGGGGACGGAAAAATTGGGCAGCCTGGCGGCGTCGATTTGGCCTGGAACTGAAAGGAGCGGGGACGTGTTTATATCCTATGACCCTTTCGTCCCGGTTGGTGGCAACAACCGGGACGAAAGACCCTTCCGTCCCGGTTGGTAGCTCCAACCGGGACGAAAGACCCTTCGTCCCGGTTGGTGGCACCAACCGGGACGGAAGGGCCCGGCTGGTCGCCCGCGCCAGAACCAGCTGGCCGGCGCGCCAATTGTTTTAGCGCCAAATTTTGAATATCTTAAATATGTAAGTGAATAACTTCTACATACTTTCAAATTACGAAAAAATTACAACATTAAAATTGTTTGAAATTGCGTAAATAATTCAAATCCGTTTTCTGTTTTCCTAAATAATTATTCTAACTGTTCTAACTATTAACTATTTCACTATTTACACTTAATTTAAATATAAATATCTTATATTGTTTTAAAATTAGTAATAATTACATTAAAAGCAGTGTCGCCGGAATACAAATTCTTTTATTAAAAAGAGAAAACAAACGAATACCGAGGGGGATGCGGTAAGCATTCTGCTCTGCACATATATTTAAGATTTACCATGTACTGTCGTGTGTATTGTCGAATGAATATGGAACACTTATTTTAGCCCTGCACTCAGTTTTGCACATTCATTGAACAGGTGGTAGCTCCTCACTGAGCCAAGCATACAATGAAGCCAGCGGATGAAGCTCAGATTTGGGCAAACATACTGGCTGATCCTCTTGATTGGCCTCCATCTACTATTCCTCTTCCTAGCCAGGTAATAATAAGAAATATAAAACTATTACCATTTTTCTTCCTTGATCAACTATCTCCCTTATGCTGGTAGCCACCATGCATTTACAAACCGGTGTATTAGGATCTGTAATGCACGAAACTCCTATAAACCATCCAACCATCTGCACAATCGTCATCAGAACCATAATATCAACCGATATTTCATTTGTATTCTACAGGTCGAAAATTACCACTTCATGGAAGAGCCCAAGCCATGGCGATACTTACAGAATGTGCCTTCGGCAGGGAGGTCAATATAGGAAAGATGACAAGCACTGGACATAGGACGAAGTGATTAAGCTAGCCAAGGGTGTTGAGAAATATGGCGCTGGGCAATGGAAAAAGATCGAGCTTCATTACTTCTCACTACCTGACGGAGAACCAGTCCGATCAAACGAAAATCTGAATGTATATATAGAAGTCTACTCCAAAAAAAAAGTGGTTATTGGCAAATATGGAAGTTGTTTTATCTAGCAGATGAATAATAAAGTGGGTGTAGAACAAAACAAACGGTATCGCCATCACACAGCCCAACCGTGGCTACTGGGTGCATATATATATGCATACCAAATGCACGGTTGGACGTATGATGGCGAATCCGGATGTTTTGTATTTGAGAGATGAACTGACCGGGGTGTATGAAGCTGGGCTATATATAGGGTCCTCTGGCTCAAAAAGTGTTGAGCTAGGGTTTTGATCCAACGGTTAAGAAACACCTCATCCAACGGCTCACAGCAGCTCGAAAGAAACACACCGTAGCCCTGATCGAACGGCTCACAACGGCTCGAAAAAAACACACCCGGATCCAACGACTCACGAGCGCTTGAAAGAAACACACGATCCGTGTGATTCTATCTGATTGGTCCAAACGAAACCCTAATTCCCATTTAGTCCCGGTTGGTTTCCCCAACCGGGACTAAAGGGATGATCCGTTTCCCAATGAAACCCTAACCCATTCAGTCCCGGTTGGTGTCCCCAACCGGGACTAAAGGGATCGATGTTTTCTTCTCGCTATATATATGTATGCATTGCCACACCATTGGCATAAACACATACAAACTCACCACTCTCTCATGGCTTCTACCGTACCCACTCTAACATTCATCCAGGCGGAGGCACTTTCCGCCTCGAACTACCCCTGCCCGTGCGGCTACAACGTTCCCGCCGGTTGGATGCTGAGCGCCGGAGGAGTGCCGGTCCCTCCTCTTCCTCAAGGTGTGGCGCGTCGGGCGGCCATCACGAACCACTACTACCACGAGCTCACGCCGGAGCAGCGGAGGAATCCCAGTTGGCATCCCGATAACCAGCATACTTGGGATGCCTTCTTCATCAATCGGCGTGAGAGGGCGCTCGCCAGGTATGAGGAGGACGGTCTGCCTCCTGGGAACTTTCACGAGGCCGGTCGTCGGCTATGGTGGTCCGGCCGGACTCTACAGAGCGTCATGGACTACATCAGGGCCGGCGATATCCCCCGCCTGCGCTACCCTAAGGCCCAGTCCTGGAGTCGTGATCCTCCGAGGGAGTGCAGAGCACCGTCAGACGATAGTGACGACGACGGCGGCGGCGACTACGACGACTACGAGTACATGTACTATAGGCCTAGGCAGGAGTATGACTAGTAGATCGATGCACTTTTGCCATTATGTACTGCTTTGTTTATTTAGATCTATGCTCTCCGTTTAGATTTAGATCCAATCTTGCCATTATGTGTACCGTGCCTTGTTTATCTATTGAAATACATGTCCCCCTCTTTTTAACGTCTATCGAAATGCCATTAGATCTGAATCCAACAAATCAGGAAAAACCACACGGAAAACAGAAAACAGACGAGCTAGAGGGCCACTGTTTGCCGGAATACAACAAATTATTTTATTAAACAGCCAACAGAAAACAGACGCGCTAGCGCGCTACTCTTCGTCCTCGTCGTCGTCGGTGACCTCCTCGTCGTCGGAGGAGGTGCATGATGGTATTTCCGAGATAGGCCCCCACCTCGGATCGTCGGAGGCCCAGACTTCGCCGGCGTGGTCGGCCCGACGGAGCGCTTGCAGCGCCTTCGTCCTCGCCTCCCGAGCGGCATCTAACTCGAGGTGGCGTTCGAGGCGCCGCTCCGCCCGCTCAGCCGCGCGGGTCTGCCATAGCTCCTCGTCGGCGCTCTCCTCACCCGGATTGTTCCGGTAGTACTCGCGGACCACGCGGTCGTCCCTGGCGTCGACTAGGCCCTGAAACGCGCGGTGCCTGAGGTGGCGGTGGTCGGCGGCAGTGACGATCTGCGGCGTCGGCGCCCTGGCCTCCGCTTCCCAGAGGGTGTGGCAGTCGCTAAAATTCATCAACGACCGCGGGCGGCCGAGGCGCCAGGCCGCCGCGTCCCAAGCGCGGGCGGCCTCCGAGGCCGTCGCAAAGGAGCCGAGGGGGATGCGGTCGTCCCCGAAGCGGATAGTCGCGGTGAACATTCCGTTCTGCCGCGATCGAACTCCGCGGAAACCGGTAGTGTTGTTCCTCCTCGGAGGCATGGTGGTGGCACGACGGTGCGTGTAGTGGAGGTGCGGCAGTTTATAACGCGCATTCATGGCCACGCATTACAACTCCCGCGCCACGCGGACAGACAATACCACCCATGCGCCACGCGGACAGACATACCACCCATGCTTAAAAAAAAAGGGACGGGGCTGTGGCCGCATTTGTAGGGGAAGGGACATTGGTCCCGGTTAGGGGTATGATCCGGGACCAATGCCCATGCGCGCGCCACGTGGCCTGTGGCTAGGGATTCGTCCCGGGTCGTGCCACGAACCGGGACCATTGGCTCCCCACGAACCGGGACAGATGCCACCAGGTGGTTTCTGCTGCCTCGGGCACACGAACCGGGACCAATGCATGGCACTTGTCCCGGTTTTTTGGTGCAACCGGGACAGATGCCCCCTGCCCCCTGGACGAAAGGGGTTGTTTCCACTAGTGGCGGCAACGTGCGCGGCGACGCAATGATGGCGAAGCTTGTTCTGCCGCGTGGCGATGACGAAAGCTAATTCGTTCATGGCGAGTGTTCCGATCAGTAAAAAACTTCAAAGTTACATATAGGGCGAGTGTTCCGATCAGTAATGAACTTCAAAGTATGAAACATAGCTTATACATCCATGCCTTCAGACTATAGGATAATATGAATGGCAGTGGTTAGTATGTACATGGGAAAAAATTAGTATCTTGAAAGAATTTTGTATATACTCAATAAGTGGTATATCTAGTAGTACGTATGCCCCTTTAGGAAAATTGTGTTGTACGTACTCCTTTAGAAAGTAGTACCTATACCTTTTTTAATTGAAACGTACATGCATATACCAAACACAATAGGATACCTGCAAGTTGATGTGAAATATATGGAGGCGTACGTGTGATGTTTTTTGGGTTTAAAACTTTAATCCTGCATGCACCTACTTGTTTTATTAGGATCAACCAGTTGAGGAGAGCAAGCGACATGCATTTTCTACCGGTTGTTTTGTTAGCAGCTATATCCAATCTAAAAAGCCCACTAACAGCAGGGAGTATGTACCCTTATTCGTGTGGGACCAACATGACATAGTTAGACTTATTTTTAACTTTTATTATGAATTTTGGTACACAAATTCATCAGGAGCAAAAGAGTCTTTTTACATCTCCATTTGTGTTTAGAATGCACTATAGAGCCATGTTAGGAAGAAAATAAAGTTAAAGTGTCAAATAGGGAAGAATTTTTTGTTTAGGGCCAAATAGGGAACAAGATTTTAAGAAAGGGCCAAATAAGGAATTCCAGTTTTACGGTGCCACAGTCAATAACGTCTTAGGTCCGGGACGGACGGACGTTAAGCACAAGAGTTATTTCCTGAATTTGTTTTGGTCCGGAGGGTTAGACTATGAATTAGCTGCGCCAAAAGATTATTTATGTAAAAATTCACTTACGCACATGCCTAGGAAATCGGCGTTGTTGCAGAGCGAGCGTCACCTTCTCGAGGCTGATTTTATTTTGAAATGGGAACGGGCATGTCTTCAGGTCTGGTCCGATGGGTGCACGTGGCTGGGCCGGACGAGACCACCTGCTACCTGGTACCTGCGCTGCCACCGGCCGTCGATCTGAGCCACGCCGCCTAATTTGTCTTGCCAAATAAATTTCAGTATAGCTCCATCTCTCTCCCTCGTTGATCTTCGTGAGGCCATCTCCAGCGGAGCTGCTTATTTGGCTCGGACAGGCCGGATTTGAGAAGTCCTGGACAGAACGAGGCCACAGTGGGGCTGCTCAACCCACGGCTGGGTCCGTTTTGCGTCCACGGATGCTCAAACCCAGACCAAATTTGGGTCAGATTTGAGCAGCCCGCGGACGTGAAACGGACGCGCGCGCGGCCGCGCCACTTTTCGGTCAAAGGGATGGCCCACCGGTCAGTGACCGTGGCGACGGCTCGCCTCCCCCACCGGTCCTATTTAAATGGGACCCGCGGCCACGCGTCCATCCCCACGCGCACCGTCTCCTCAGTCCCCGAGCCGTCCCCTCGCAGTCACTGCACCCTTGCAGTCTGCCACTCCCCCTCGGCTCCCTCGCCGCCGGCCGCGAACCCTAGCCGCCCCGCCATGGCCGGAAGTGGCTGAACTGGGGCAAGGGAGGGAAGAACGACCACGAGGCCGGCAGCTCCCCCCGCCGCGCGCCCTCGCCGAGTCCCCCTCTTCCACCACCAACACCGCTGACCCACGCCGCCCGCGCCCAAGCGGAGCAGCTGCAGCAACCCCCTCCCTCTCCCCCTTCTTCTCAAAGGCCGGCGCCCCTTTCCGGCTAGTGCCCGCCCGTGTCCGCGACCGGCCCTACCTCAACAAAAGGAGGTGCCAATGGTACTGGGATCGCGCGATCCCGGTACCATATTCGGATGTCCACCTGCCTGATGGGTGGCATCTGAACCGGGATCACATCCCGGTGCCGCTGGTCCCGCGCAGCGGACTCGAGCGGGAGGTGGAGATCCACCGCCGCCAGGACGAGCTCCCGCCGGACCTGCGCGGCCACCCCGCGTTCACCGTGGACAGTCCCCACTGGGACACGTGGTTCACGGACGAACACGACCTGCGCCGCAGGTCGTATTTCCGTGAGCGCCAGGCGCGCGGCGCGGCCCAGTATCCGCCGCCGTCTCCTCCACGCCCGGCGCCGCGTGGTCCCACGGCGCCACCGCCACCCCTCCGCATCGGCGATCGCGCGCCGGCCGTCAAGGAGGAACCACTGGAGGAGCCCCCAGTGGTACCAGGACGAGGACGACGACGACGAGGACGCCACCATGGCGCAGCCCAACGAGGAGCTGCAGCTGGCCATGGCCATCCAGGCCTCCCAGAGGGAGGCGGAGGAGGCCGCCGCGGCGGAGGAGCGCGCGCTGGCGGACACGCTCGCGGCGTTGGCCGCCCAGTAGGCCGCGGAGCAGGCGGAGGCGCGCGCGGCCGGAGCCAGGGCGGGGGATGATGCCGTGGCGGCCATCCGCGCCCAGGAGGTCGACATCTACCCCTACGACGAGGAGGTAGACGACGACGGGCGGGACGAGAACGCGCCGGTCCCGGCGTGGTTCGAGCCCATGGTGGGCATGCAGTGGGAGTTGACGGCGCCCCGCCGGAGCTGCCGGCACCCCATCCCGCAACCCAGCCGCCGCGCTCCCCCCACCTCGCTGCCGACACCCGGAGTACATCATCCTCGACGACTAGGATGCTCCGGGGCAACTCCGGCCGCCGCGAGGCCACTGGCCAGTGGCCGTCTAGCTAGGGCTAGACTTTTATTTTTTTATTTTTTTTTTAAGTTGTAAATCTATGGGCCCCTATGGGTCCTACTAAATCTATAAATTGTCCTCTTTTGGTATGAGCAGCCACGCTAGGGGCACCTGGTCCGGGCCGTGTACGTGGACCGCGGACGGCTGTTCAAACAGACAAATTGCGGACCAATTTGGTCCGCAAATAAACAGCCCCGCTGGAGATGTCCTTACACGTTCTGCAACTGCGCAATGCAATGCAAGACCCATCCTACTCCCCAAGTCGCAACCATTAATTCTACTCCGGTGTTCCTTTTGAGTTTTGACTTGCATGGCAGCCTCTAGCTAGCTGCATTGCTCCAGCCAGTACGATATATGCTACTTCGATCCGGCCATAGTACACCGGTACCACAATGGAAGAAGATGGAATCATCATTCATGCCGGTAACTGTTCTTCCTCAAGCTTTGCTACTACTCGCATATTAGCCAGCAGAGTACTCGCGTGTGTAGGCGTGTAGGCTTGCCAGCTTTAAACGTGAGTCTTGACGAACATGGGCCGGATAGCTAGCTACAGCACACCTACACCAGTTATACCTATATAGGTAATTAAGGTGATAGATAGATTGCCGCTGGAGCTACTACGTGCTGCAGAAGACAACACTGGCAGCGTGCAGGCAGCTCAAGATCAATATAATATGTCAGGAAAATACAACGTAAGAATTATTGTATTGCACTGAGATGAGTGGCGCAGAGGGTGTCCATTGTATACACCGTATGCCTCTATACGCTATTGGTGCTGGCAAAACCACACCAAATCAGCTTTGACTTTTGTACATAGAGCGGGCGCTAGAGTTGGTCGCAGAATTTAACCTCAAATGGCCAACTTTTCAAAATGACAATTCTATAGTTATAGGGCATGGATTTTCCGCGAGCGGCAGGGCTGGGGTGGACAGCAAGCAGCAAGGACGGGCTGCCGCCGACGATCTGCGGGGCTAGGTCGCCGGCAAGATAGGATGATGGAGTGACCGTCGGCGGGAGGAAGGGGGCCGGGCAGTGGCATTGATCTCATTCGGGAGGGCGTACTAGAGGACAGCAGCGGCTCTTATAAGGATTTGGAGAGAAAAATTTAGTAAAAACATGCTATTAAACAGGTAACTAATATTTGGGGAATTGTTTTTACACGTGCTAGACTAGCACAGATACAAGACCTAAAATGACTAGCAAAGCTAGCTAGCTTGCAACGATATATATATATTCTTTTTTTTTTAAATGCACAAAACTCAAAACAGCGTCCTACTATATATTTTTGGTCAATTATTTTATTTGACTCTCACTACCTAGCACTGTATCGGTGGGTGCTCGTTGGTCCAGCTGAACCGCTGAAAGGCTGCCGGCCTGTTTAGTGGTTTATCGTTAACGGCTTGAGGGTGTGCTAATGGATTGGGCCAAAGATATAGAGGTATCTATGTTTTAGGAAATATCCTGGGTGGGCCACAGCCCAATATAATTAATTCCAACTTATTTCGACGAGAGAATTTCTTATTTGGCCCTTTCTTAAAATCGTGTTCCCTATTTGGCCCTAAAAAATAAAATCTTCCCTATTTGACACGTTAAATTCATTTTCTTCCTAACATGGCCCTATAGTGTATTCTTAACACAAATGAGGATGTAAAAAGACTCTTTTACCCCTGATGAATTTTTTGTACCAAAATTCATCATACAAGTTGAAAATAAGAAACAAATTAACAGGAAACATTTTGACGCCGGCCCGCTTTGCCCTTGTCAATGCGCTTTGCAGAAAGTGCCAGCGTGCGTACGTGCACATACAAAGGTGAGTCGGTTAAACGAGTTGCCTAGATATGTAGATAGGAGTGTGCATTTAACGTACCTTGTACATCAAGAAGTTGTATAGATAAACCTCAAACCGTTGGAGAACTGCCTGTGCAGAGCGCGTGGGTTTGTCCCGGAACAATTCTCTTCTTCCAGCGCGGCGACGTTAGGTACGAATGCCACTACGGAGATAAGCATGAGCGCGTCTGCATTCCACATCAAATCATTGCTGAACCGTGCCAACGCCAGGGTCGAGCCAGCAGCATGGATGCGATGACATGTGATTAGTTGCCTGCCCTGTGCTACTTCTGCCCGGGATTCAACATGCTATTTGCCCCACGGTTGAACAATTGAGGTTTTGAACATGTCAATTGCAGGCGTTAGTTTGGTCTGCCCGCAGCCTGCTTCTGCTACTGTCTTAAAGACATGGAAATATACAACGCATGCTTTAGTATGGGCCGATGTATGGCGAATAATTGCTTGCCACCTAAAAGAGAAAATATAACAGTTATGGGAGAGAAGACGCAAGAAGAAATCGTCCATGTTTGTTCTGAAGTACGACATGTGCAATATGCTTGTGGCATGAATTTGTACACTAAAAATAGGGCCTTCAAACCAACCAGCTGAATCAACATATGAGGATTTCTTAGCTACTGCCAACCTTAAACAATTCATTTGAACTCACTTTGCTTACATCTTGGCCAGTAATTCACTATACTGAGCTATGAGCTCTATAGGAGGTGGACCAAATGAAACAATTCGAAATGTAACTACAACGATTATGGTTTCAAAGAGATACGAGCAGAGCCTTCGCCCTAATAAAAAAGATTAGAATTAAAAAGTTATCTCAGTTTGACAGCCTGATAGTTAAATCATTTATTTTCCGTGGCAACGCACGGGTATTTAGCTAGTTATTACTATTAACCGGGAGCTCAACGTATGTTGGTTTGTCAAAGGCGTACCATCCCTCTCTCACCGCACGTCGTTACCAAGAAAAATGGGAGACACAAATCACGTGCTAGAAAGTTAATTTATTGGGTAAAATAATTTATTTTCAACTTCAATTATGAATTTTGGTACAAAAATTCATCAGGGGCAAAAAAGTCTTTTTACGGTCCCATTTGTGTTTAGAATGCACTATAGGGCCATGTTAGGAAGAAAATGAATTTAAGGTGTCAAATAGGGAAGATTTTTTTTTCTAGGGCCAAATAGGGAACAAAATTTTAAGAAAGGGCCAAATAAGTAATTCTCTCTATTTCGATCGTTGGGTGCATCGACCAGAAAATGATTTTTGTTTGACAAAGTCAGCGAGTGCTGATTTTTTTTTTCTTCTTTTTTTTTTGAAAATACGAGTGCTGATTTCATTGATTAAGAGAGCATCGTAGAGATAGTCCAGAGCGATGAAAAGAGATATGTACTCCTACAACGATTTCAAATATGAGAGCTGGGGGTACGATACCAGCATCAATGAAAAATGAAAAGAGATACTCCCTCCGTCCACTTTTATAAGGCTCACTTCTTACTATTGAAATGCTAAGAAGTGAGCCTTATAAAAGTGGACGGAGGGAGTATGTACAACGATTTCAGTCCAGCGCGATGCTGAGACGCCAACCGTTCTCCAAACTCTCAAATCTTTACATGGCGACGAGGTCGTATAGGAGTGAAGCTGGATCGGTTCAAGGCGAATCAATCCCTCTCAGCTTTATTTATCAATTTATCAGTGATACATGTAAGCTTCAATAAAGCAAACCACCGACCGCTCCTTGTATTGAGTACTTTGTGGACTCAATCTCTACTGGGCAATGCCGGTTTGATGCTAGGTGGCTTCGTGAGGAGGCCGTAGATAGATGAGATCATCGAATCTGCATGGCAGCGCGTGAAGATGGTGCCTGGAGGTTACTTCATCGTTGGGACAAGGAAGTACTGAAGGCGCCTCGAACGAAACTTCGGGAGCTCCAGAAGTCGCTTGCTGAGGTTCTGTCGGGGCCTTTGACCGAAGAGACCCTGGATAAAAAGAAATCGTTGCAGACTGAGATCGATGAACTATAAGAAAAAGAAAAACTTTCTTGGGTCCAGAGGGACCAAATTGACTGCTGAGGTTTGGCGATCAAAACACGTCATATTTCCATCAGACTGCTTCAGCAAGACGTAAGGCTAATTTCATAAAGGGCCTTAAGAATTATGCATGTGATTACGTACACTGAGGACTAGGGACTATTGCAGGGTATAGCATATAATTATTTTGATGCTTTGTTTACTTCAGAAGTACAGAAACACCAATCCGACTATCATTACTATTGTGAAACAACGGTTATCACAAATGAACTAATCCTAAAAAAAGTGTCGCCACAAATGAACTAATCCTATACAACTTATAAGTATAACTTCCGACACTTTTTTAGGATCGGAGGGAGTATAAGAAGTACTCGCATGTCATCGGGGAGGATCTCACCGACAATGTTTTACTAGCTCTGGATACCAAATAGATATAGCATAACATGAATGACACCACTCTTGTTTTAATTCCCACGGTCAAGTGTGCGAAGCATATTTTCCAATTCTGAACAATTAGTTTGTGCAATGCGGTCTATAAGGTAATTTCAAAACTAGTTGCATCACGTTTGAAGCCTTTTTTTTCGGGACATTATATCATTCATGCAACTGTCCACCATGCATGCATGCCATGCATTTACGACGTGACGCGACTGTCCACCAGTCGACGGGACAACGGCTCGCCTATGCCGCATGACATGCATTTACGTGGGTTCCAAGCTTCACGGCTCCCCAAGCGACGGCAGGGCCAGTGCGGCCGGGACATGTTGCTCCGACGGGTCGCGCGCCGGCCGCTTCCTGTCTTTTCCGCCCTCCCGCAGCTACAAAATCCAGTGTTCGCCGTAGACAATATCGCCTTAGAAAAAACTCGCAACGATGCCGGGGATAACGGAGGAACACCTGCGCAGTGTCCGCGTGGAGGCTGCGGCCAACTGTGAGCGCCATCTCCGGAGCAGATCCATGATTGAATATACATACGCCAGGCAGGCAGGCCAGCAACGTTACAAAACTTTTGGTGCTACCACCTCCCGCTTTGAATGCAGTGTACATGTGCCCTGACCACCCCCTCCATTGTTTCGTGCTACCACCTCCAACGTGTCCATAGTTTTAGTTTGTACCTCCATGCTCCATTGATCGGCTTAGCCTGACCTCAACCGTTGTAGTATACTCCCTCCGTTCTCAAATAAGTGTACCTCTAGTATTGGTTTTAGTCAAACTTTTTAATTTTGACCCAATTTATTAAAAATAACATCAACATATATGATATAAAATCTGTTTGTTGTGAAACCACATTTTAATGCAGATCTAGTGATACCAATTTAGTGTTATAACTGTTGTTACATTTTTCTATAGAGTTGGTCAAACTTTAAAATATTTGACTTCCATAAAAGGAAAACGTGCAATTATTTGAGGACGGAGAGAGTATCAATTTATGGCGCGTACTTATTCCTGCATAAACCTTTTTTTTCACTGTTTTAGTAATAAAAAGTTATGATTTTTTTGAGCGAAAAAGATACTGATCCTAATCGTGCAACGACCAACGGTTGGGAATTAATGGGCCACATCGAGCAATGGAGTCATCGACCTAGCCAAAAATTCAGGTCCTTTGGGACCATGTTGGCTTTGACATCGCTAATGTAGCAACACAAATGGTGTCGTTGGCTTCGATATATCAGTAGTGTAGCATCCCGAGAGCTTGTATTACAGCTTTATTCTACTTCTAAATAACTTGTAGGGAAAAGTTATTTGGTTTAAAGTTGAAGTGAAATTACGTTTTTCGCAATTTTTTTTATGGTGTGCTATATTCACGTAATCCATATAAAGTCTTTCTCATGGAAAACCGACATTGACCCCGGTAAGGTGAAGCCATAGTGGTGTCACGGTCCTTCAGCTTCATTTAGAAACGGGGCGTTTGTCCTTGGGGTTCATCCAAAAAATAAAAAGACTAACATCAAGTCTCAAGCCCACCCAACAACCTTCAGGTAGTTTCTTAACTCCAGCATGGGTAATGATCTCTATATAACCCACCGGCATAGTATGTTCTTTCCATGTTTCAAGATTTTTGCCACCTTTCTTTTTCTATAATAGCTACTAGTGAATACAATGCAAACTAAGACGAAGACTATGGGAAAGCTAGCTTGAGAATATGCGGCCTCGAGAAAGAATAACTTGTTATGAGGTGATAAGGTAGTATATTGTGACGTGTTGCTCTAGATAAAAAAAGTTCCCTAATGTTCCATGATCTACCTATGGCTTGTGGAGAAAAAGGCAAGCGTAATCACGTACCCATGCATTCTCTTAATCCAAAGTTTGAATTGGTGCGGCTAGAGTTTCGGTGCACCTGTGCTCGGGTGTCTAGAGCACGAGCAAAAGGATTATCGTTGCTCGTGGCCATGTGACTAGTCTAGTGCCTCGTGAGCTCGTGGTACCATACGGTTTTTTTACTCATACTTTGGAGAAGCTAATTGACATTGTAATAAACAAATGTTTTTTCGCAAAAAGTTAAGTCAAATTATGTTACACCATATATTGGTCGTAATATGTTGCATCATATGTTGACTAGATATGCGAAAACATCCATGTCGGATATATGTCAATTAGGGGTATATCTCGCATTGGCTGAAGGCCGGATTACCAGGTTGGCCCACGGGCAATGGAATGGAGTCCATTGGGCGGCCCAGTAAGCCTATGCACACAAAGCCGGATTCTAAAAGAACCCGAACCACGACCCAATATGGTACGACTTGGAGGAGAAGCCGGATTCCTTACTTTCCAAGTTAGATAATTCTTGTAGTCTTTTAGGTTTTTTTTCCTGTAAGCCCTAGTCCGGCTATCTATATAAAGACGGACGGGAGCGAAAGAGAAAACAGATCACAAGTTAGCTAGAAGCCAACTTGTCGGAAAGTTCATCCTCGTCGAGTTAGAAAAATCATACTCACAATTGTACTCTGTATACTTCAGGTTTCAGTCATGATTTTAGTGAGATTGCAGGAGTAGGAACGCCGCGTAGTTGCATCGTACCGTACCTGGGTAAAAGTGTGTTCTCGTTTACAGTTCTTCCACGTCCCCCCGTGGTTCTACCAGTAGACTTATGGAACCCCGTCCATGATCCCTATTACGAAGTCTCGACAGTTGGCGCCCATCGTGGGGCCAGCGGCGTCGGGATTTACATTCCGAGCGGGAATACTCTGCGGAATCGGCAGCACAATCACTGTCGGAAGCCTGGAATTCGACGGAAGCGTCGGACGCTTCCTCGACAGCGGATTTTATATGCCAACACGGAATCGTCTCGTAAGTGCATGCGTTTTACCGTTTGGATCTGCTAACGTTTTTATCGGTTTGATAGCAGATGCAATGGGGTTTCGTGGTGGAAGTTATTTTATCCCACCACCGCTGTGCCCAATAGATGAAGCCTTCAATGCCGGATTCTGTTCTGATCTACCCTATTCATACATTGAGGCAGATCAAGCTTCCAGGGTTGCATATCGTCAAAACACATCTGGATTTACCGACTCTTCGGAGAGACCTGCAGCCAGATCCCACTTCATTGGTATGGTGCAGTCTGAGATTGCTCAAAACACGGAAGAAGAAAATCCCGTGGAAAAGGCAAGAAATCATGATCCCACGGGAAAGGTGGGTCTGTATTAGCAGCCGACGAACTCGGAAGCTAAGTCTGTATTAGCAGCCATAGAGGCAAAGCTAGACTCGGAAACCAGATCTGCTGACACAGATTCCGAAGATGAAGATGAAGACGCTTTCGAAAGAAAGATCAAATCCATGTAGAGAAGTTTCCATGAAGTATGCATGGCAAAACCGACTGGAAATTCGGATACCGAGGAAGATGAAAACCCCAAAACTCCTCCGCCAGAGGAAGGCGAAGTTAGTCCGACCTACCCTAACGTCAATTACGGAATATGAATCTACCAAAAAAAACCTACATCTTTCAAGAAAAAAAAAAAATCTTTTAAAAAGCTGCTATCCAAACTACATAAGAAAAAGGTGAAAAACGTGGAAGATGCATAATTGCTAGCTGGATTGATTTGGGGGACATACGGGTCCAGAGGGTCACGCACAAATTGCCAAAAAATATTGATGAGCTACCGATCTCATAATTTGCTGGTCCCTGGCTAGCTGAGCGTGAAACAGTCTTGCAAGTGGCAATGCATGGCACACGACGTCCGTAGGAGGCATTGAAATCAAAAAACATCCAGCTGACAAGTGACATGTCTAGCTACATACCACATCGACCGCATGCAAAGTAGTTTCTCCTTTCTCGAACTATATACGCATGGATGGAGTATGCGTTAATTTCGTCCAAGAGGTAAGGCCGGTTTGGTAGACATGCGTGCCGATCGACGCAGCTACTGCCTCACACTGGCCTCACCAAATGTAGGAGTAGGAGAGCTAGCACTAGCGACCAAGTGTACGTTAGTGGTGGTGCATCCGTGCATGTCTCGTGTGCGCTAGCTCCATCGCGATCGGGTTGTCCAGCTCGACACATACGCCTCACACTGGCCGACCGGTATCAGATTCAGAGCATAGCAGTAATTTATATCGGATCCGTTATTTCAGGGTATATACATGCATGGATCCGAGATGACACGATCGCCCATCCAGTGCAGATCGACGAAGCAGAGTAGAGCAGGGCGGCTGCACAAACAAAACCGGACGCCGCCGGGCCCTAGCTAGCCACACAAACATGGCATGCAATACAGAGTATGCCGATCGACTCGCTCACTCACTCAGCTGCTCACTTTCTAGCCTCGGTACCCTGCTTTTGCATGCAGCACCGACCGGCAGCTGCTTGTCCGGGAAAGAAAGTTAAAGTCGATGGCATCCGATATTTCAGGGTGCAGCTAGCGCAGGGACATGTTGTGTGCTGGAGTGGACCAAGGAACTTACAAAATCCAAGGCCGCCAGGGCCCTAACTGTCCACCATGCATGGAATGCGGATCGCCAGGCTCGCCTCTCCACTGATAATGATCTCTATATAACCCATTGGGATAGTGTGTTCTTGTTACAGGCAATAGCAAACCAACGATGAAATTAAGCAAAATCGAACCAACGGGAACATGAGATTTTAACGTGGAAAAATCTTCCAAAAAAAAAAGAGAAAAAACCACGGACGCCAGCCAACAATACTTCACTATTACGGGTGAGTTTACAAACGCGCCGGGATTTACAATGTGTGGCTTATCCCGTGCGGCGGGTTACAAGAGTTATATAAAGGCGGTCCTGATCTAACTAGATCGGTAACTGTGAATCCAACTCCAACTCGGTAATAACTCGTTGCGCCTCCGTCTCCACTCGTAAGAAGTTCGGCCTTTATCAGTATATACGAATACGAAATTAGGATCACACCAAAATAACACTCCACCTTGAGACAAATTTCCTTTTATAGCATGAACGAGAAACTTCACCTGAAACACACAAAGAAAACACCTTCGGCGCCAAATAGCCTCTTGGGCTAAGCAGTGATACCAACTATGCTTGAGCAAAGCTCAAACTTAGCAACAGGAACTGACTTTTTCATCATATCAGCAGTATTATCATGAGTACTAATCTTGCATACCTTCAGCTTACCTTGTGCAACAACATCACGCACATAATGATACTTGACATCAATGTGGTTTGTTCTCTCATGGAATATATGATCATTTGTAAGGTAAATCGCACTCTGACTGCCACAAAATAGGTTAATGCAAGTATCATCTCCACAAAACTCAGCAAACAGACATTCAACAAAACTGACTCTTTGCATGCTTCAGCAATAGCCATGTACTCAGGCTCAGTAGTAGATCGTGAAACAACAACCTGCAAGGTAGGGTTCCAGCTAACAGCACATCCACTAACTGTAAGCATATAACCTGTGTCCATGTCGGCAGCAAAATCTGAATGCACATAGTCTGCGAGTCCCTCACCAGTCTTGCCAAACTTCAAGCAAGCTTTGGATGTGCCGCGAAGGTACTTGAAAATCCACTAAACATCTTTCCAATGTTTTTTTACCACGATTAGCCATGTATCGACTGACCAAACTCATAGCATATGACAAATCAGGTCGAGAACACACCATGACATACATTAAGGAACCAACATCACTAGAATAGGGAACTCGTGACATGTACTCAATATCTTTGTCAGTAGTAGGACATTGCAATGCTCACAACTTGAAGTGTGAAACAATAGGATTACTAACAGACTTTGCATCATGCATGTTAAAACGATGAAGAACTTTCTTAATGTAATTCTCCTGACTAAGAAATAGCAATCTAGATTTTCTGTCTCTTGAAATTGCCATACCTAGAATTTTCTTAGCAGGACCAAGATTCTTCATCTCAAACTCACTACTCAATTGTTTCTTCAATGTAGTGATTTCTTTAATGCTCTTGGCAGCAATTAACATATCATCAACATATAGCAACAAGTATATAGGCGATTCATCAACAAATTTAATGTACACACATCTATCATATTCAGACATCTTAAAGCCATGTGACATCATAAAAGAATCAAACCTTTTATACCACTGTCGAGGAGACTGTTTTAAACCGTAAAGGGACTTCTTTAGTTTGCACACGAAATCCTCTTTACCAGGCACTATGAACCCTTCAGGTTGGTCCATATATATCTTCTCCTCAAGTTCTGCATGCAAAAACGCAGTCTTCACATCTAGCTTCTCAAGCTCAAGATCATGCATAGCAACAATACTAAAGAAAGTACGAATAGAACTATACTTGACAACTGGGGAGTACACATCATTAGAATCCACTCCTGGAATCTGGCTAAAACCTTTTGCTACTAACCTTGCCTTAAAACTTGGAGGCTCACTAGGAGATAAACCCTCCTTTCTCTTGAAGAACCACTTACAGCGGACAACCTTCTTTTGTTTAGGCAAGCGCACAACATCCTATGTGCCATTCTTCTCAAGTGATTGCATCTCCTCGTGCATTTCACCAATCGACTTGTCACGATCAACCGAAGCAATAGCTTCATTGTATGTAGCCGGTTTAGCATCATTCTCCACCTGTTCTGCACAACTTAGAGCAAAATAAACAACATCACATTCCTCAATTAAACGAGTACGAGGTCCTTTATTCCTCTTCTCTTTGCGCTCTGCAATAGACAAATTTTCTTGCTGCCCAATAGGAGGTGAGGGTGGCACAATATCCTCCCCATTAATTTCAGTTTCCTCCTCATCCAGGTGTTCTAGCTCCACCTGCAAACGAACTCGTGGTTCGTCCTCGTCAGAAAAATATGACACAACATCAGTCGAGAAACTGTCCTCATACATAACAGATTCATTAAACACAACACTCCTGCTAAAGAAAGTCTTTTTCGTTTCCGGGTTTCACAACTTATATCCTTTTACTCCAGAACCATAACCAAGAAATAAGCACTTAACAGCTCTAGGCTGTAACTTTCTATTATCAACATGAGCATAGGCAGTGCAACCAAAAACTTTCAGTTGTGAATAATGAACTGACTCACCAGACCATACCTCAATAGGAGTTTTCTTGTCAAGAGGGATGGACGGTGACCTGTTGATCAAGTAGCAGGCAGTGTTGGCAGCCTCATCCCAAAAACGCTTATTCATACTGCGTTGGACAACATGCAGCGAGATTTGGACATGATCGTCCTTTTCATCCGCTCAGCTACACCATTATGCTGAGGTGTGTACGAGATGGTGTGATGCCTCACAATGCCTTCCTGCACACAATAATCATCAAAAGTATGCGAACAAAATTCGCCACCATTGTCAGTACGAAGCAACTTCACCTTTCTCTCAGTTTGCTTTTCAATTATAAGTTTCCACTCTTTAAAAGCAACAAAAGTATCATCCTTAGTTTTCAGGAAATAAGGTCAAACTTTACTAGAGTAATCATCAATTATAGTAAGCATATAACAAGCACCACCATAAGAGGGCTTACATGAAGGCCCCCACAAATCATCATGTACATAATCCAATGTACCTTTAGTGATATGAACGGAAGCATTGAACTTAACTCTCTTATGCTTACCAAACACGCAGTGTTCACAGAATGACAACTTACTCATATTGCAGTTCTTCAGAAGTTATCTCTTCACCAATTCTGCCACACCATGTTCACTCATGTGTGCAAGTCACTTATTCCAACGGTTAGTTGTACTTGGATCATCATTAGTGATAATAGCAGCAGTCCCAGATAAAGTGTTACCTCTAAGAATATATAACTTGGCAGAATTCATATCACCAATCATAACAATGAGAGAACCTTTTGATACCTTCAGGCATTTATCCCCTCCGGCATATTTGTACCCGTCACAGTCAAGGATACCCAGTAAGATCAAATTTCTCGCCATGGATGGTATGTGTTTCACTCCCGTCAATCTACGTGTCACACCTCCATGGGTCTTGATCTGAACAGATCCAACACCAACAATGTGATATTTGTTATCGTTCCCCACACACACAAAATCTCCAGTCTGCACAGCCTGATAAGAACTGAACCAATCTTTGTTACAGCAATATGAAACGAACAAGCAGTATCAAGAATCCACTCATCATCACGGGTAACACATGCAGCAAAAACAGCTAAGCATTCATCATCCGAACTATTATCAGCAACAACAACAGCAGCCTTACCAGTACCATTACCATTACCGTCATATTTATTTTTCGGTGTTTAAAAGTAGGAGATTGACACTATATGTCAAGAAAGTTATCGAGAGATAGTCCATTTGGTGAAGCAAGTACCATTTCAAATTTGCGTGTATATTTGTATTCTTTATCCTAAGCTTGTAAACCAAAAATATGGTTCCATGCATGCGCAATAGTTTGAATATCTAACAAGTTTAGATTTTATTTTAATTTCTCTGATTTAACATATATAGAAAAGTTTAAATAATTATTTTAACATAAAAGTGGTGATTTTAATTCATTATTAATTTTAAATTGACCAACTCAAAAAGTGTACAAATAATTACAACACTTGGATATCAAGAAATTTCATATGAGATACTCCATTTAATGAAGCATGTCCCGTTTAAAAAAAGAAATGACTTGTTCTTTTTATGCTATCCTCACATACCCAAATATTGCTCCATTAATTTTTTCCCCATTTCTGAGAAGTTGTATTTAGTTTTCTTGTTTTATAATTTATAATTCTAAGAAATGTCAAACATTTTTTGTTGAAGAAGTAATTTACTAAAAATGCAAAAGTTTGGTCACTCCTCACTTGGTGGCCAAAAAGAAAAAACAAGTCTTAAAATAATATTACAAAAGCAGGCCACGGATTGAAGGCCATGCCGCCATGGTCCCGACCATGCCGGCCACGGTGCAGACCATGCCGGGCACGGTTCAGTTCATATCGGCTAGCATACAGAAGGGCACGATGCCATGGTTCACTCCTTGTCATCCATGTACCGCTGCCGCTTCCTCTCGAAGTAGGCCTTCTTCTTCGGGGTCAGCGCTCAATTCTATGGCCATGATCTGTGCTTCTTGGGCGGCTAGTGCGAGCTCGACCTCCTTCTTCTTGTTGTCGAGCTCCGTATGCTTGATCTCGGCCTCCTTGGCCCTAGTCTCGGCTTCTTTGGTTCTTGTCCTTGCGTTCTCCTACTCTATCTTGAGCTTCTTGGATTGGACGATGAAGAAATTTTTTGTCATCTCCTCTCCCTCCCGGCGCTTCTTCTCCTCCTTCTCGTCATTCTTCTCGCTGGACTTGTCCTTCTGGGTGATGAAGACCTTGAGGGTCCCTTGCAGCGCGATCGTCGTGACGTCGCGCTCCAACTCCAGCTTGGAGTTGGTCCGGCCCCTTGGCCTTTTCGTTGTCGTGCCGTCCCCGATGTCGGGAGTCATCCCAGGGACCGACAACTGTCCCCGACCTTTCTTAAGGAGGTTGTGGAACTCCTTCCACTTCTGGTTGTATTTGATCATGTTGTATCAATGGGCAAATTTGAAGGACCTGCCCCCATGCTCGGCCTTGAACAACTCCAATGCCTGGAACGCCTACAAAAATATGGGACAAGTGTAAGCAATCCCGTAGGAGACGCTGGCACTATATGACGCTTATTGCGAGTCATATTAGGACTCGCCCATGTAACAGCTAATAATGGGCAGGGCCTAGTAAATGGGAGAAAAATGACAATCAAAGAGATAGGGGGATCAAACCGGAGACCTCACGTTCAGCTTTTACGAGCAGAACCACTGGGGCGACCGAATGTTTCTGTATAGCTTCTTCTTTTTAAACTTTTTATTGTCTTGTTATTTTTATTTTCATCTATTTCCATTTTGATTTTTTCTTTCTTTTTCTTTTCCTTTTTTTTCTTTTTTCTATTTTACTATTTTTGTTTAAACTGAAAAAATGTTCAAATTTGAAAATTGTTCGGATAAAAAAATGTTTAAATTTAAATTTCATTCAGTTGAAAAAACCGTTTTTGTGTCTAACTTTTTTTTTGTTCACCAAATTTTTTGTTTGGATAAAAAATGTTCAAATTTAAATTTCGTTCAATTGAAAAAACCATTTTTGCGTCTAACTTTTTTTGTTCACCAAATTTTTTTGTTCGGAATTATTTTTGGTTCAAACTAAAAACTGTTCAAATTTGAATTTTGTTCGGATAAAAATTTGTTCAAATGAAAAACCGTTCGAATTTAATTTTGTTCAAATTTGAGATTTTTTCATATATAACATTTGTTCGTGTATTGGAATCGTTCAAACTAAAAAAATTTCATCATTTAAAAATATTCATTTTTAGTTATATGATTTTTTTCTAACAAAAGAAATTGAAAATAAAATAAAATAGGCTGGCCTAGCTATGGAGCTGTGCGAGCAGGGAGAGCTGGTCAGAGGCGCATGCGCGCGGCCGACCCTACCTTTCTGCTCGCTACAAGCGATAGGTAGGGGAACCCGTTGGAGATGTTCTTATGTGCGGTAGCTCCATCGATCGTGTGTCCAACTCGACACATACGCCGGCCTCACTCTGACCAACCGGCGGCATAGCAGAGCAGAGAAGTGATATGGGATCGGTTATATTGCGGTGGCTATCGCCGGGATACCGGAGATGGATGAGTACACCATCGATGACGGACAAACGGAGCCATGCAGGGCGACGACACAAACAAAACACAGACATTGCACGACATGCAGATGCAGGGACATGCGGACATCCAGCACGGTGCTGCGCCGATTACTGCCACTGTGCATCACATGCAAGAGGTCCATTGCATGCCATGCATTTCATGGTAGGGGCAGACATGCAGGAGCAATAGTACCCATGCGTTGCATATTTGCATTGCAATCTCTTGCATGGCATAGACGACCCGAGGCATGCCTTGTGAGTTGTGACCACTGGACACACAGACAGCGAGCGAGAGAGACTGAGTACAGCATGGTGATGTTTTTATTTGTTCCTTTTCCAGCGAGAGAGAGGAACGTGACAATGTGACATTGCATCGGGCGGGCTCGGTGGCCTTGGCTGCAGGCCCACCGACAGGGAGCGCCCGAGCCGTTGCTATCAGCAATCAGCCCCCTACCTACGGCCACGCCTGCCATGCATGCCTCAATGTCGATCTAGCTAATTGTTTTTTTCTTCACAGTACAACTGGGTCTATTGTTTGTTTCTCTAGCGAACGGGTCGCAATAGATTGAGCTGGCAACGTCACCTTTATGGAGCACTGTGCTACTGATTGTATATACGTGTTGTTAAGACGTGCATGCATACATAAATTTTCCCTGCCTTTTAGGATATATAGTAGTAGATGCATGCATGATGGCTTGTGGTGGGTTAGGTGAAGAATTACGTGCCACATGCCTGCATGCATAATTTTGTTTTTAACAAACGATCCCCTCGTTGGTTTCATATAAAGAAACCACAAGTTATTACAAGCAAAGGTTAAAAAGAAGAAAAGGAAAAAACAGAAAGAATATAAGGGTTGTCCACAAGCTTAGTAAGGCGCGTACAAGTGAATACCACCAGACTACCACCAAATCGAGACAAACAAGGACAGGAAAACAAGTAGCAACAGGTTTTTTTTTCTCAACCACTCATGAGTCTTGGTTTGTTTATCGCCCAGCCGTGCAATCTTGAGTAGACTTCCCTAAGCACCACCAGGATCGATCTGGCTCCATCTTCAAGCTTTCCTCGTCCTTAGCTTTTCTGAAGCATTGCCCAACTATTAATTTAGCGAGACAAGTTTGTAGAGTATCTCTACAGGGTCAGAAGAAGATCTTCGATTAAAGCAAACATCATTTCGTGCTTTCCAAATTGTCCAGCACACAGTCGCACTGCCACCTAGCGCGAGCTTCCGCTGGCTTGGAGGAAAAAGTCTTAGCCAAACATTTGTCATGTCTTCGACACTATCAGGTGGCCTAGAAACCCCTAGTGCACATATCACAATCTGCCAAATAAGTCTAGTACGAGAGTAGTGGAAGAGGAGGTGATAAACAGATTCATCCGCGGTGCAAAAATAGCACTGCTTGTTACCAGTCCACCCCCTCCTTACAAGATTGTGTTTTGTCGGGATCCTATTTTTGACTGTGAGCCAGATAAAGACCTTTACTTTCATTGGAATCTTGATTTTCCACAAGAATTTCTGGGGAAAGATTCCACTTGATCTCAGTAAAGAATAGTGCTCACCCACTTTGAAATGTCTTGTATTCCCAATTTTCTACTTCACCCCATGTGCATCATCATTTAGATGGACTGCATCCACTATCTGTTGCACATGTTCAAACTGAGACAGTAAGCCCCCCCAACAGAGTTCTTCTAAACCTCAGCATCCTCCAACCTCCACTCTTAACTGAGCTTACTGTGATGTTTTTGGCAAAGCATATGTTAAAAAGTCTAGGGAACTGCATTTTACGTGGTGCATTATTCACCTAGCTGTCCAACTAGAAGAGTGTTTTCTCTCCATTGTTAGTAACTCTCTAAGCATACTGTTGAAATAGGGAATTAGCTTTCATTAGGCCTTGCCAGAAGTGTGAACATGTAGGACCAGCTGCGGCCTGGGCCTGCACTTTGTTCGACAGATATTTATTGGTCAAGAGTTCTTGCCAGCCCCGCTTAGATGTTTCCAACTTCCATAGCAACTTACAAAGCAGACTAATGTTCATTGTTTTCAGATCTAGCACCCCCAGGCCTCCACAGTATTTAGGACTATAGACTTGATTCCAATAAACCAAGTTATATTTCCTTGTGTTTTCTATTTCTTGCCAGGTCAGCCTTTTCCTGTAAATGTCCCACTTTCTTATTGTCCCTTTCCAGCAAGGAGAGCATATACAGGGGGAGACTAGTGAGGCATGCATTGACTAGAGTGACTCTCTCTCAGTTTTCGTTTCTAGCCAGCCAGTTTACTTTCAAACTTTTCGTCTATGGGAGCCAATTGAGACATTGCTAGTATTTTTTCATCAATTGGCATCCCACGATACTTCATGGGGTGCCTGGCTGTCAGACAGGTGAAAATTTCACTATACTGACTCTCCCTCTAAATTGCACTCCCTAGGCAGAAACCTTCACTCTTGTGAAAGTTTATTTTCAGCCCAGAAAGTTGTTCAAACATGTAGAGAATAAACTTGATATTCCTGGCATTTTCCAAATTGTCTTCAAGTAGAAGAATTGTATCATCTGCATATTGTAGGATAGAAATCCCCTATCCACTAGGTGAGGTACCAATCCTGAAATTATGCCCTGATCTTTTGTCTTTTTTATCATCATAGCAAGCCGATCCCCAACAATGTCAAACAGGAGAGGAGCAAGGGGATCTCTTGCCTTACACGTGCATAGGCAGGGAAATAGGTCCCAATTTGGTCATTTACTTTAACTGCCAGTCTACTCCCTCTCACAGTCTTCCTGATCCAATCAGAAAATTGATCTCCAAATCCTTTGTGTTTCATCATTTGAAGCAGGAAGTTCCGTTTCACCTTATCATATGCCTTTTCAAAGTCTATCTTGAATAGAACACCTAGCGATTTATTCTGATGCATCCCACGAATTGTTTCATGGAGAAGCACAATGCCTTCCATGATGAATCTATCCTTAATGAATGTTGATTGATTTTCAGCAATGACTTTGTGGATAACTTTGCCCTATCTGTTAGCCAGAGTTTTTGTTAGTATTTCGTAACTAACATTGAGAAGACAAATTGGTCTGAATTTCTGAATAACCAAGGCATCACGTGTTTTTAGTACCAAAGTTATAACGCCATGATTAAGTCTCTCAATAGGTAAATAGACTCTGTGAAATGCGTCAAATATTTTTTTAAGGTCAAGCTTAATAATCTCCCAGAAATCTTGATAAAGTTCTACTAGCAGGCCATCTGGACCACCAGCTTTGAAATGTTTTAGACTAAAGACCTCTTTTATTTCTTCTAGCTCAAAGGGAGTTGTGAGCATCTCCACATCCTCTGCTGCCAGCTTGTCACAATCTAAGTCTTCAAGCCTTAGGTTATTTCTAGTTTAGTGACCAAATAGGGACTTGTAGTGTTCTGTAGCATGCTTTATAAAATTATCATCTCCAAGCACTCCAAGAACTTCATCTCGATTATTGTGCAAGACAGCTATATGGTTCTTTTTCTTTCTACCACTAGCTTTCATGTGAAAGTACTTGTTGTTTCCATCTCCTTCTAGAAGATCCTTTTCTTTGGCTTTCTTTCTTCATTGGAGTTCTTCATCTCTAAGTAGTTGTTTGAGTCTGCCATGGAGAGACACTTGTAGTTCTCTTTCTATAGGGACTAGGGGAGAGATTTCAGACTTTTTATCCAGCATGTCTAGCTAATAAGCAAACGTTGTTTTTCTCTTCTGTACACCCCCCAACATTGAAATTCCACCCTTTAACATCTCTCCTAAATCTTCTGCATTTTTCTTGCCACCTGTCTATGTCATGAAGATTCAAAGTTCTTTTGCTCCAACTTTTTTCTACTACTTCCTTAAATCCCTCTCCCTCTCTCTCTCCATCAATGTTCAAATCTAAAAAGATTACAA
This sequence comes from Alopecurus myosuroides, assembly GCA_028641055.1. Taxonomy (NCBI): domain Eukaryota; kingdom Viridiplantae; phylum Streptophyta; class Magnoliopsida; order Poales; family Poaceae; genus Alopecurus; species Alopecurus myosuroides. Next base: position 425,597,792 of record CM054060.1, read on the forward strand.
TGCTGTGGGGGGAGTTCCACAAGAGAAACATGGTTAGAGACCTCTCTGTTCATCTTTATCATAGTGGCAAGGGGAAGGCTGAAGCCCACTCTAGAGATACTAGGACTCTATCGAATTTCTCAAAGGTGTGTTCAGGCAGATTACTGGACCATGTAAATAAGGAGTTTTAATTATTTTACCATTAATTTCTATAATTAAATTGAACATATGACTCCATTTGGACAGAGTTTTACGTTTGTTTTTTCATTAACCTTCTTGATGATATTTAAATCACTTCCATGGTAGCACAAGAACATTTTTTAAGCATATTTGCTAGCTAAACAAGAAAGTGTTCCTTGCCATCTTGTTGAGATGGCCCATATAGTGAAACTAGATTAATATCCATCTTGGAATTTTTTATCCATGATGTGAATTCTAATGTAGTGGCCAGAAGTTTCAGTGTCCAATATATCATAGATGTCTGAGTCAACCCTAGAAGAATCCCACCAGATCTTCCAATGGGGGGAACGGAGCTCCATGGGAAGTTTCTATTTCCAGCTAGCCTTTCTGACCAAAGAGGGGTATATTTACTTTTTATGGTCTCACTGAGACCAGTGAAGTGAACCCCCTCCTCTCTGATAAGCTCTTTAATGAATCTCTGTTTATCTGGGTGTTCAACACCCCTAATATTAGTGAAGCAACCAATCATTTCAAGGAGGTATTGGGGCCTCCCTAAAATAGGGGAGCGCATCTTAACAATTTTGTGTGGGACATGCTTAATTAACTGACACATCTTAGGAGTAGTATTTAGTGCACCCCCAAAATCATCTTCTTGGGAAGTAGCCAAATCATTTGTGTCCTCTGTAACTTGAGAAAACATGCTACTACATGGTTCTATAATTTTCTTGTCATGTTTACTTTCAAGCAGAAGGTTTTGTCTAGCTAAATCAAGGGTCTGAACAATATCTACTACATAATGGATACCCCCACTACCTATGTTATCTCTAACACCAATGGCATGGGTAGTGTTAACTAAAATGTTTCTATCAGCATTAGCAACAGTAGGAGTGAGTTTAGAAGTACCTATACCTTCAATCTTGTTCTTGAGAGCGGTTCTTTTCATTTCATTCTTGGTCATATATGTCTCCTATTAATCCTTTAGCCTAGCACATCTTCTAAGAGCAGTATCAGTATTATCCATTTCATTCTTCTTCCTTTCTCCACCATTTTGGATATCAGCAACCTGAGTGGCAAAGGAGTCATGCGAGTGTGGGAGTTCACTTTCTTCTTCATCAAGGCCCTTAGCAATTTTATCTTGACTGTCTTCATAGTCAACCAGTTCTTCATTCTTTTGTGTTCTTGATAGCTTGGGGAACATCAGTAGCTTGATTGCCCTCCAACAGCAGGGGAACTATCTCCATTCTGGAATAGGATAGATTTTGTTTTGGCACATCCTTGTATAATGGTGTGTGTTGCAAGCCACATCTGGGTGATTTGTTGTTTCTGCAGGTACCTGTCCTGAGGCTGCTTTCTGTTTCTTGGAGGCCCTCTCTCTATCCTCTTCAAGCACATTTCTTTTATTAATCTGATTAGTTCCACGCTAGTCAACTTTCCCAAGGTCATATGAGGCAATGACCACAATACCATTCTCTATAATCTGCTCAATTGAGAAGTGTAACTCATTTATCCATGGCTTGATCACCCACTCGTTCTTCACGGAAAGCTCTTGACAGACGTTATGTTAAATTGGAATCCAACTACATCCGAATTAGCCAGGATCTCCATGTCCACTATATCCACATCACCAATAAGGGATCCAATTTCACAAATTCGACCCCGTCAGCTCTAGCCCACACAGTGTATAATCTTCCCACTGGTTTAACCTCCTCATCGAATATTATCACTGTAATGAATACATTCGCCCCTGGATTTTGAATTCCCCAAAGTCCACCATCATGTTCAGCTTATCTATAGACGGAAATTGAACAACAAAATCTGCTCCCTTTTTCTACCACTTTCTAGCCCCCCTAGTGAAATTGCTGGGATAGACCTTCGAAGCGCAGATTAGCATCTAGGTATCCCTTGACCACTTTGACAAGACCAAGCGTGGATATCTTTCCTGGTTTATGTGAGGTTTTTGCATATTGCGCGGAGATATCTCTCTAAACACATTTTTTTCACGGGTTAGTGATAAGAACTTACTGATCCTGCTCGTGCAAGAACGGTGGAAATGGGCCTCCATGAGGTCATGGCCCAACATGAAATTCAGGGTCTTTGGGTCAATGTACAATGCGAAAGCACAAGAGCCTGGACGGCAAATCCTAAATACCGCCCGCAGGTGGCGCCAGACGCGTGCGCCACCTGTAGTGTGATACTAATGGGTCGGCCCATTTCGGCATTCCCTCCTTTTTATCTGTTTTTCCTTCTTTTTTTTGCAAATTTTTTCCGTGTTCCATTTTTAATTTGTTTTTCAGTTTTCTTTCTTTTCGTTATTAATTTTTATGATTTTCAAAATATACAAATTTCAAAAATTGTTCAAATCATTTTTTGTTTAAATTCAAAATTTGTTCAAATCATTTTTATTCAAATTCTAATTTTGTTAAAAATCGTTTTTTTTTCAAATTCAAAGAAAATTTAGCTCAAATTTTTTGTCACATTGAAAAAAATACAAATTCAAAGTTCATATTAATTTTTTGTTGAAATTAAAAAAATGTTCAAGTTCAAATATTATTCAAATCTATTTTTTGTTTTCATTTGAAAATTATTTACATTCGAAAAAATGTTCCGATATTGAAAATTGTTCATATTTTTAAAAGTTCATATTTTTTATGTTCAGATTTAAAAATTGTTCATACTTTTAAAAGATTTTTCAAAAAGTAAATTTTTTTATGGTACTTTTTTATTGGGCCACTTTTTAAGCGGCCCATCAAGCTATGGCTTCAAGCGGCCAAACGCTCCCATACCGCTAAGAAGCCATATATAGGAGCACCCGTGTGGACTGATTGACCCAATAAACCCTCGGCACATAAAGGGCGAGGACACGGGGAAAGTCAAAATAGATCTCGAGCTAGACATAGCTCGGTATTTAAAATAATAATTGCAAAACATGCATTTTTTATATGTCAAAAAATTCAGAAACAATATCCTAAGTGTAGATTATGCCGAGATTTAAAAGTGTGAAAACTTCCAAACAAAAATTAGTAATTTTTTAGTCTACGTAAATATGAAAAATCTGGCAAAATTTTGAAATTTAAAAAATGTGAACACTGTTAACAGATCCATATCTACACATTTTTCTTATTATTTGAGAAAAAATACGACAAATTTTATATCAAAATTTTGCACAGCCATAGAGCCCAAAATTATCTACATCTCCAATTTTTTGTGTAACTTTTTGAAACCTAAAAATGTTGATTTCATTTTTTTTTGAGTATTAAGGGCATCTCCACCCGCAACCTCCAGTAGTCGTCCGGAGGGGCGCCGGCTTTGGGGGGCGCAGCTCCTCACTCGCAGCCCCAAACAGAGTCCCCCAAATTCAAACATAAATAAAATTGAAACTTCGATTCTTCAATTTTAAAAAATATTACATATTTGAACGAAACTTAAACCGTAAATTTAAATATAAGCTAAATTCGACTTGTTCACTAGTTAAAAAAGTCAAAGTCGTCGTTGCCGCATGGCTAGTTGCCCGGCCCCGCCTCGTCGTTTTTGGCCGCTGGGGCGTCCAGGTTGATGATGGTTGCGCCGGTCATAATAGTATTGTTTTACGTTTATAATTTGCCAATTGCCTAGCTGCAATTTGTTCACCCAACATGTTTGTTTTCTTTGAAGAGAAACTACTAGTGAATCTATGACGGGCAAGAGAGAGTTTGTGCTTGTTTGCAGCTTCCATGCTTGGTCAACATCGGTAAACAACGTTGTTGATACAGGTAATCTACTTCAAGACTACGAAGTCTTACTCGTTAGATAAACTCTGGTTCCATACTGTGGGAAAATTTACACTAGACTACATCATATATTTCGCTTGGGGTCTCCGAAGAGACACGTTGCCGGTATTACCTGGAACCCGAAGTTCGCACGTCGAGTTAAGGGTAGCGCGTACCCGAAGAACGTACGCTTCTGGTAAGGAATATTGGAAGTGTGCCGTCATGGCAACTACTGCTAGTAATTATTTCCAGCGTGTGATTGAACAGGGACACTGCTAGTACATTTTTCCCTGTAGTCTTTTTCCTACTAGTATTTTTCTCTGATGCACCAGACCCTTAGTGTCCTAGGGTTACTCCGAATTGATTCCCCTTGTGCTTTACAGAATGTTTGGACTCTTCTTGCATAAGCTATCAATGAATACGTTCGCTAGCTCACTTGATGAATGGGTGTCGAGTGTTGTGAGGGATTGATTGAGCAGCATGGGTCCAAAAATATTATGATCCCGGGGAAAATAGAATTAAAATCATTTTATAATAAACTTATATACCTGTTCGAAGATTATTTTAGTCCAAATAAATTCTCCTAATTAGAAAGCTTTTTTGTTACTTGGATGAGATAGTTAACGACAATTATTCGGAATACTAGTTATAATGTTGTTTGTTATGCATATTTATGTATATCACCCAAATTTCCAATATGTTAAATTTAAATGGTATGTTCTAACAATTTAACCTTGTTGCACAAATTATGTGATGTGTACATATATACTAGTTTGTGTTTGTGTATATATTTCCTATCCTTAAATATTATTATAGATATTTTTAAAACATATTGTAAAAAATATATATCTTAATAGTAACTTTAGTGTAGTATTAGGTAAGTATAACTACAGAAAATTCTAGTGCATAAATTGAACCTGTTTCATATCACAAACACACACTTTTATAACATACTTATAGGCCCGAGCAAAACAAGAGTGATACTACCTTCTACCCACGGCTACTAGCACTGATGTGGAGCTGTGTAACAGCCACTAAAAATCACTAAAAAATTGAAACTTTTTGAGTAGTGGAAAATAAATTTCTCAAACCTTGGAGTTTGACTTGAATTCATTAATTTTAGGTATCTAATAAACCCTGCGAAGTAATTTAAAGCAACCCATAATTGATAAGAGGGTTGTTTCCAATAATTGTTCTTGAAATAATATTTTTACTTTCAAGAGTTGTGGAATTGATACTTGCCAAATTTTGGCCCTTATAAATATTTTATCTGCTCCAAAAGAAATTATGTTGATTTTTATGATTTACTATCAAACTTTTAAATCTAAAATGACTTCAATGAACTATGTTTGGTCACAAAAATGACTTTACTATAGTTTATATTGAATACTAATACTTGTATTTGTTTTCTGAAACATTTTGAGTCAAAACAATAAGTATAAGACCATATTTCGAAAATGACATAAATGTACCCTACCACTACGAGTCTAGAATAGTATTTTTTTTAAATTTGAAAATATATTGGGGGCCAAAATGTTCTATGCCTATTCAACCTTAAAACATGTATTTTCTCAAAATATTTTAAAATCGTTTGAAACAACAATTGGGATAGAAAGGATTCTGTTTCCGTAGTGATTACTGCTATATCAAGGATGTCATGGTAGGGGCATATATATATATATATATATATATATATATATATATATATATATATATATATATATATATATATATATATACACACACACACACACACACACACACACGCATACATTGCAATCGCTTGCATGGCATGCACGGCCCCATAACCTGCAACAACGTTACATCACATTCGGTGGTACCGACTGCCATCTTTTAAGGCAGTGTCCCGGACCACGCATGCAAAATTTGGTGGTAACGCCAGTAACTAGTGGTGATAAACAACCTCGATCTAGTGTTTTCTGCTGTGTTGGTTGTGTGACATGGATTGACACTTGACATGGATGCCAACTCTTCATAACCTCCTTGCTGGCCTGCCAAATCGGAGGCCCCTGCAGCTTCAACGCGTCGAGCATCATCAACGGCGAACAAGATGGCTGCGCTTCAAGGCTGCCATCCAAGCTCCGTGGAGAAGGACTTGATTTCGTTCTTGTATTTAGATCTAGGGTCCTTCTTGGTTTTCCAGTGGACTTTGCTGTAAATTTCTTTTTAGTTGAGGTCCTCTTTGTAATTTGTAAGCATATAATTATATTAACTAGCAAACATGCCCGTTCGTACACATGCATTGCATTGCCATGGATTGCATGGTATAGACGACCCCCGGCTTGATTACGATATATATATAGACTAGGAACGTTACAAAACTTTTGGTGATAAGGCTGTGTCCTGGCCGGACCATGCATGCCTGCTACTACATTTTAACGCCCGGACTAATGAGGCATGCATGCATGCGCTAAATAATTGATGGATCAGTCCAGACTCAAGATAAGTAACCAAGACAAGTTCATGATTAGCAGTAGCAATCAAGCAGCTGGATATCGTACGACTGCGCAAGCCTTATTAGTTGTGACCACTCGACAGACAGCGAACGAGAGAGGCCGAGTACGAGATGGAAACGGACGTGATGTTTTGTTTTGTTCTTTTTCCAGGGAGAGAGAGGAACGTGGCATGCATCGGCGGGGCCCGGTGGCCTTGGCTGCAGGCCCCACCGATAGCTAGGGAGACGTTGCTGTCAGAGGTCAGCCCCCTAGCGACGTCACCTTTGTTGCACACTGCACGTGCAACATTACAAAATGTTTGGTGATACCGCCTCCCGCTTTGAATGCAGGGTGTGTCTCGTAACCACGCGTCCATAGTTTCCATCTACGTATCTGTGCAAACCCCCTTTTTGTTTTTGCAAGGGTTGGGGTTTATGGTTTAGGGCGTTAAGCAGTTACAGATCCTGGTCGTGAAAGAGCAAAGGAAAATGGGCCACATTAATCCACGAGGTTATGGGCCAAGACGAAATTCATGGGTGTTTGGGTCAATGTACACTGCGAAAGCATGACTAGACGGCAGTCCTAAATACCGCCCGTAGGCGGCGCGAGACGTGTGCGTCGCCTGCATCGCGACACTAGTGGGCTGGCCCATTTTAGGCCTTTCCCCTTTTCGTCTATTTTTTCTATATATTTTTTTGTGAAATTTTGCCGAGTTCTGTTTTTATTTTATTTTTCTGTATATTTTTGTTATTCAACGATTATAAAAATATTCACATTTTCTAAATTATTCAAAACATTTTTAGATCAAATTCGAATTTTGTTCAAATCATTTTTTCAAAGTCAAAAATATTTAACGCAATTTTTTGTTCACATTAAAATACAAATTTGAAGTTCATATTAATTTTTTGTTTAACTTATAACATTATTCAAGTTAAAAAATTGTTCAAATCAACTTTTTGTTCACATTTCAAAATTATTTAAATTCAGAAAATGTTCATATATTGAAAATTGTTCAAATTTTAAAAGTTCATATTTTTTTAGTTTTGTTTGGATTTTAAAAGTGTTTAGACATTTAAAATATTTTTTAAAAATTATATAATTAGCAGTACATTTATACTGGGTCGTGTTTGAAGCGCCCCATCAAGCTTTCGCTTCAAGCGGCGAACGCCCGTACCGCTAAGAAGCGGTATATAGGAGCACCTGCCAGGACTCATTGTCCCATTAAACCGTTGTCCATAAATGGGCGAGGGTGTGGGGATAGTCAAAATATAGATCAAGGTAGACATAGCTCGGTATTTAAAAAAGTAAAAGTCAATAACATGCATTTTTTATCTGTAATAAATTCCGAAAAAGTAGTCCTAAGTGTAGATTATGCCGAGATTTAAAACTGCAAAAACTTCCAACCCAAAATTCTGTAATGTTTTAGTCTACGTAAATATGACAAATCTGGCAAAAATTTCAAATTTTGAAATTGCGTTTACTGTTAACCGATCCATATCTACATAGTTTTATTTTTTCTTTGAGAAAAAATACGACAAATTTTGGATCGAGATTTTGCACAGCCATAGAGGCCAAAATTAACTACACCTGGAATCTTTTATCATACTTTTTTAAACCAAAAAAATGATGATTTCATATTTTTTGAGTACCAGTCTCGGTACACACAGGAACATGCAGCACGGTCGTGCGCTGATTTTTGCAAGTGGTCCATTCCATGCATATGATGGTAGGTGCATTCATATGATGGAAATCATTTACAACAAAGTTACTTGATTTAAATTTGAACTGAAATTATGTTTTCTCGCTAAAAAATTCACGTGATCCATGGAAAGCCTTTCTTACGAAACATAAACAATGTGGGCCCGCTAAGGCGAACCCATAGTTTCGTCATGGTCTTACATTACTGTCCTTTTCTATGTCTAAGAACCTTTTAAACAAAAGTTACTCGATTTAAATTTGAAGTTAATTTATGTTTTCTCGCAAAAATAATAATTTTGTTGTGCCATATTTACGTGATCCATAGAAAGCCTTTCTCACGGAACATCAACATTCTAGGCCCCGGTAAGGCGAAGCCATAGAGGTGTCATGGTCCTTCCACTTCATTTAGAATCAGGGCGAGGCGTTTGTCCTTAGGATTCATCCAATACAAACAGACTACCATCAAGTCTCAAGCCCACTCACTAAATAGAAATACCCCAATCTCTGAATGAACACATTTTAACTACTACTTTTCCTCCAAGTAATAGACATCCAAATGTATAGTTTAGTACTCCCCACGTCCCGAATTAATCGTGTAAGATTTGTCAAAATATGGATGTATCAGTACACTACAATATGACTAGATACATCCATTTTTGACAAATTCACAACAATTAATTCTAGACGACTGGAGTATTGTCTACATTGTATTATATGCCCACATTAAAAAATTAAGATGGAATAAAGTGGATATAAGATTGAAATTTAAATGAAGAGGCCGATGTTATATGTCTCGAGTGGAGCCAAACATCATCTTGAGAAAACCTTACATGAAATTGTTCTAAAATAAATCCGCCCAACAACCTTCATGTAGTTTATTAAATCCAACATGGGTAATGATCTCTATATAACCCACCGGCATAGTGTGTTCTTTCCATGTTTCAATAGTTTTGCCACCTTTCTTTTCTATAATAACTGCTAGTGAATACAATGCAAACTAAGAAAAAGACAATGCGAATGCTTGCGTGAGAATATGAGGCCTCGAGAAAGAGTAGCTTGTTATGAGGTGATAAGCTAGTGCATTGAGACGTGTTGCTCTAGATCGACACATTTCCCTAATGTTCTATGATCTACCTATGACTTGTGGAGAAAACAGTTGCTGTAATCATGTGCCCATGATTGCCCTTAATCAAATGTCTGAATTGGTGCGGCTAGAGTTTCGAAGCCCCATGTGCTCGGTAGTGTCTAGAGCACGAGCAAGAGGAGTATCGCTACACGTGGCCCTGTGACTAATCTAGTGTCTCGAGAGCTCACGTTACCATACGTTCTTTTTACGTATGCTTTGAAGCAGCTGATTGAAATTCTAATAAACATATTTTTTACAAAAAGTGAAGTAAAATTACGTTACACAATATATTGGCCATATTATGTTGCATCATATGTTGAATAGATATGAGAAAACATCCAAGTTGCATCCTTAGTAGGAAAATATTGTTTTAATGATAGTATATTCGAAAAATTTGTTTGATAGTAGTAACAGTCTCGCGTGCAAATATTACACCAATTAATTTTCCCATCGAGCATCGTAACAATAAGTTCCATGTTCAGAGGTTTACATAAGGAGATATCCATTTATCTTCTAGTATATTGTACTCTATTTAGATTGAAATTTTAACTGGCAATATTTTTTATGAACTTTTTTTTATATAAAAGGCGATAAACTATGATATTTTATGAGAAACATCACTAAACGTATCACAAGCATCGGCATATAATTTTTCATGGTTCATCAAGTGAAGCAAACAACTAAATGATAAGTATTCCTACGCATTATAATGCAACCCCCATTTCCAACAACACATGGAGTAGTACCATTACGGAAAATTTAGAGTAAAGGGCAAGGTAATAATTTCCCATAGCAACAAATAACACTGAAAACCATTATTGCTATGAAAAAATTCGTCCATGGTGGATTTGAATATAAGGTGAGTCTCAAAATCTTTTACATACTAAAATTAATATACGGCAGTCTAATAGAGTCACCACATTGAGCCACATCATCGTAATTATTTTAACAGTTAGACCTACAATTACCAATTAGGATTTTATACAGGGGTTAACCTTAAAGGGGTTACATACAACGTTAGGTGTACAATAAAAAAAACATGTCACATAAATACATGGGCAGATCACACTTAACTTTTTTGAAAGGGATCACGTCACTAGTGGAAACAAGGGCATTCGTCCCGGTTTTTAAGGCCTATTTGTCCCGGTTGGGCAACCGGGATGGTCCAGCCGAGACAAATGTCCCAAAGCCATCCGTCCCGGTTGTGCCAGCACCCGGGATGCCTGGGGGTGGCCCACGTGGCAGGGCAGCGCCACCTGGCAGGGACTATTCGTCCCGGTTCTTCCCACGAACCGGGATGAATGCCCCTTCTACCGAGGCAACACTTTTGCCTTTTTCTCTGCCGCGGTAGAGTATTTATTTTTTGTGTTTATTATTTTCCTTTTTATGTTTTGCGATCCCCAGCCCTCCCGGTGGCCCCTCCCCGGACCTCCCGGATCCCATGAGAAGAGAGGAGCCCCGGTGGCCCCTCCCCGGACCTCCCGGATCCCATGAGAAGAGAGGAGCCCCGGTGGCCCCTCCCCGGATCCCAGGAGAAGAGAGGAGACCGGTGGCCCTTCCCCGGACATCCTGGATCCCACGAGAAGAGAGGAGCCCCGGTGGCCCCTTCCCGGACACCTCCTGGATCCCACGAGAAGAGAGGAGCCTCGGTGGCCTCTCCCAGGACCTCCGGATCCCACGAGTGACTAAGTAGTGCATATATATAGCAAAAGAATGAACACTTATATTACAGAATCAAAGTATATTGAACATATTACATGACCGATGGAATGAATTACAAAATCAAATTCATTACCAAGAGCTATAGTACTCTCCATTTACATTTAGGACCTCTGCATCTAAAAATCCCGCAATTTCCTCCTGAATTACTCGTATGCGGTCCCTTGGTAGAAGACCGTCCCGGAGCCGTTCGATCTAATATAAAGAAGAGTGGTCAATATATATTAATGAAAGTAAGTAACTCAAATAGTTGGTAATAAGAAAGACGGCTGACGTACATGAAGTTTGTTGAAATCTCTGCCCTTGGGACATGTCGTCTGACGAATGAACTCGCAGACGTAGTATCCACACAAGTGCTTCCCGTCTCCTTCTTGCAAGCATTTTACGTGAACATTATTTCAATTAAAATAATAATCAACTAGCCATGATAATGGTATCGACACTAGAATCAAGGAGATACGCGGATCTAGATAGTAGTACTTACTTACACAATTTCAAATGTAAGCTCTGATTTCCATTCACCGGAGACGTTTTTTTGAACCTCTTCCAAACGCTGCCTGGAAAAGAAAAAAAAAGAGTTAGTAATTACTTGATATCCGAAAATGAAATAAAGTAGTCGATATATATAGTGCCATATATAAAGATTGAAATTACCGTTGGATTGTTTCCTGCATGTCCGCTCACATCGTTAGGGGTTTACGGTTTGGGTCCATTACCGGTACTTTTCCTTTGTCAATTTGGAAGCTGCGCACGCATAACTCATCAATTATACACTGAACATCGAGTATTAAGAAAAACTAAATGTGTACAACACAGTAACACTCACCCGAAGTTGTAAGGAAATAGCATTTCCCGTCTATGTTGTTGAAACCTTATTGCCTTGAGAAGGTTAGCTTCTGTATCCTTGGCAAATAGCTCAAGAGTATTATGATTTACAAAATATGGGTTAATGAACACAATATCATAGATTTGTCCTCTTTTGCATTCGAGAATCTTTATTCTGCAATTAAAATATAATGAGTGTAATATATATATATATAAATATACAATGAACGAGCACTAGTAGAAAACAGCCTATAGCCACCTCCATACCACTGGAGAACACGATTAAAGCTTTGCAAGCGCTATTACCTCTAGCGAACAACATTACGAGTTCGCCAGCGCTCTTTCTACTACCACTGGCGAACAAGCCACTGCGTTCGCCGGCGCTATGGGTGAGATCCTCCTGCGCGCGCACCCGCCCCTCCCTGAAACTACCGCTGGCGAACAGGCCCCTGTGTTCGCCAGCGCTAACTGGGCTACTGCTGGCGAACATCTTTGCCTGTTCGCCAGCGCTAACATGTGGGCCCATGGCGTATGTTAGCGCTAGCGAACAGGCAGAGCTGTTCGCCAGCGGTAACCTGGCAGATCTGCCATAAGTGACCACCCACCACCCCTACTTTCCCCTCCACTCTCTTCTCAACCTTTTCCCCTCTTCTCTCTCTAGCTTGAATTAATGCCAATTCCCCACCCTCCTACTCTATTTTGAACCAACTAAAATTTTTAGTTGGTATATATAGGTTTATCTCCCTCCTAACACCCTTTCTACCCAAAGTTGTCCCTTCCTCGGCATCTAGATCTAGAATTACCCCCTCTCTCTCCAAAGCTCCAAATTCTCCGGATATCATCTTGTGTAGCCATCTATTCATTTGAGGTGGGATGAATGCTAATATATAATTAAATGAGTTTATATATGAATCTTGTCCGGATACACGCCATATGCAATATGTGTGAAATTTCACCGGATTCAAATATGGTCGTGTGATGGAGACGTTAAATGTGTGCAATTTGTTGTGAATGGAAATTGAGTAGCCAACTATTGCTGGAATGTTGATTCATTTCCGTCTCGGCATAGTTTGGCACTCCCTAATAGCCTCCTATTTGTAGGAAGGTCATGCCGAATTTTTTCGTGAATATGACATGAAGTGAAATTTTGGATATGAAAATGAGTTGCCACTTTGTCGGAATGTTGACTCATTTCCGTCTCGGCAAAGTTTGGCACTCCTCTAACCTGCAATTTGTAGGAAGGTCATGCCGATTTTTTTCGTGAATATCGATATATATATTATGTTTGGCTCTAATATTACATTGGCGCGCTCTTGTGCAGGCGACAAATAATGGTGGTCGTTAAGAGTGAACGTGTCGTGAATAGTTACTTGAGACACGCGACAGAAGACATGTTACAAAATGTCCACAAGGAGATACGATGTCCATGTCGAAAGTGCAAACTAGGGGGCTTGCTCAATCCCTTTACCGGAGACTTGCTCAGTCACCTCCTTAGGTATGGTTTCATGGATGGGTATAACAGTCAGTGGATAAGTGATGATGAAGATGATGAAGTCCATGGGGCAGAGGTGGTAGGAAATGATGTGCAATAGGATAATAACAATGATCGACTAGAACTACAACAGGACCAAGATCAGCCTCATGATCCCGCACATGATCATGGAGAAGATGCTGAACAAGACGTGGAAGAAGACGAGGACACAGGGACACCCCTAACGGAAGTTGTGCGTGACCCTCATCTGAAAGAACTGCTTTTGAGAAAGACGACTAACTCGAGATCTGCTGCTAGAGAGAAATCTAAGCTGGTGCAACAAGAGATAGACTCGAAAACACCGTTGTATGCAGGCTGCGGTCCGAGAGAGTCCCGCCTGAGAGTGGCGCTCGATGTTCTACAGATCAAGGAGAGATACAAATGGAGCGACATAAGCGTCGATGCAAGCCTGCAATACTGGCATGATATCCTTCCAGAGGGCAACACGTGTCCTAAAAGTTGCGACGAGGCCAAGAAAGTCGTGTGCCCCTTTGATTTACCGCACGAAAAATACCATGTGTGGATCAACGATTGCTACATTTATCAGAAAGAGGATGCGAAGAAGACCATTTGTCCACTTTGCAACGCCGCTCGATACAAGAAAGGGAAGAAGAAAGCTCCTCAAAAAGTTGTGTGGTACTTTACGCTCATTCCCCGTCTGCAACGGTATTTCGCGGACCGCAAGGAAGAAGAGCTCATGCGATGGCACGCGAAAACGAGGAATAAAGTTTTGAAAGATCCAAAGCGGAGTGAAAAAAGTAAATCTGACACATCCTTCAGATGCAAGTCAATGGAAAGCAATTGACTGTGAATATGCAACGTTCGGGGCTGAGGCAAGGAACATCAGGTTGGGTGTGAGCACCGACGGACTCAATCCGTTTGGCAACCAAATCAGCACCCATAGCACCTGGCCCGTGTTTGTATGGATGTACAACATCCCCCTGGTTGTGCATGAAGAGGAAATATATTCACATGAGTATGCTAATTTAAGGGTTGAAACAACCAGGCAACGGCATTAATCTATACCTGAAGCTGCTTAAAGATGAGCTGGACAGGCTATGGGCAGAGGAAGGGGTGAACACATGGGACGCCTTCGGTGAACAATATTTCCTAATGAGAGCTGTCTTACTCTATACGGTTCACGACCTACTCGGCTACGGATATGTGGCAAGCCAGGTGTGCGACGGACATAACGGTTGCGTGTGGTGCATGGATGACCTTACGTTTATGCAACTTCCGAAAGATCATGGGTCATTGAAATCAGTTTTCGTTGGCCATCGAAGGTGGCTACCCAACAAAGACCCGTGGAGAAGGCGAGGAGTCCTTTTTAACGGTGAAGATGAGCTCCGTGGAGCTCCACGTAAGAGGTGCGGCGAATAAATCTACAAGTTGCTGAATGATCGGAAGGAATGCCCAGAGCCGGGAAAGAAGCAAAAAGCACCAAAACCGCTACTCGATGTATGGAAGACGAGGTCTATGTTTTGGGACTTGCCATACTGGCCCATTCTCGATACGCCTCACTGCCTTGATCTGATGCATATCACGAAGAATGTGTTTGAAAGTTTGTTTGGCACGCTGCTCAACATGCCGGAGAGGACCAAAGACGGGGTGAAATCAAGAAACACGCTGAAATATTTTGGTATTAGGGTAGATCTTCAGGGGGGACGCCCGGATGTTTACGACGACGATCAATCGTGTGATGAGGAGACGGAGGGTCGCAAGGCCAAAAGGGTTAAGAGGAATGACTATTACTTCCCCCTCCTGCTTCACTCTTAGTCCGGACGAGATCACAAAATTGATGATGTGCCTTCTCGGAGTCAAAGTCCCTAGCGGTTACTCAGGGTTAATAACCAGATTCCTAGACGCACAGAAACAAAAGTTTAGTGGGATGAAGTCTCATGACTGTTACGTGACGATGACGCAGATACTTCCGGTTGCGATCCGTGGGATAATGGACAAGCACGTCCGGGAAACCCTGTTTGGCCTGTGTAACTTCTTCGACGTGATATCTCGAAAGTCGATCACGGGGAAGCAGATCTCAAGGCTGCAGGCAGAGATTGTCGTGATACTATGCGAGCTTAAGATGTACTTTCCACCATCATTCTTTGACATATGTGTTCATCTGTTGGTCCATATCGTGGACGATATCATCCTTCTCGGGCTGTTGTTCCTGTTTGAAAGGATGAATGGGGTCATCAAAGGATTTGTTCACAACAGTGCCCGTCCAGATGGAAGCATCGTTCAAGGCTTTCTCACCGAAGAGTGCATCTCTTTCTGCACGAATCATATTGACGTGGAGGACCCTGTTGGTCTACCAAGAAACAAGCACATTGGCAAGCTCGATGGAGTAGGTCACAAAAATGGACGTAGAGAAGTGCATGTGGATCGGGCTTGTCGATGCACCGACTTTAACAGGGCAAACTTAGTAGCTCTCCAACACATTGACATGGTCGATACTTGGGTGGAAAAAGACAAGAGTTTGATTAAGAAAAAGTACACTGAACAAGGCAAGCGGAGGACCGAAGGAGATATAATTAGAGAGCATAACTCCACTTTCTTGCGTTGGTTTAAAGATGAGATCGTCGCGAATCCACGGCCAAGGGATTGTGCAAAAAATAAACTATTGTACGCCTTGGCACATGGCCCCGCTCCCAACCTAGTGAAGTTTCAAGCATATGATATCAACGGGTTCACTTTCTACACGGAGGAGAAAGACAAAACTTCGATTATCAAAACTCAGGGGTAACAATGGAATCCTACACCGGTGACAAAAAGTTAAGATACTACAAAAGGATCGAGGAGATATGGGAGCTTAACTACTCTATAGAGAAGGTGCCTATGTTCCGCGTCAGATGGGCTAGGATGTCGACCGTCGGAAAAGAAGACCAATACTTTACAACCATGGTTATTCCCGAAGACGGAACTTCATAAAGCGCGAATGTCACAGCAAAAATGATCCATGGGTATTGGCTAAGCATGTGTCCCAATTCTTCTTCATAACAGACCCGGCAAGGCCTAGCCGTGTTGTCGTGAGGAGAGGGAAAATAAATATCATCAGAATGGATGGAGTCGTTGACGAGAACGAGTTCGACACGTTCGGCGACCCAAATATTGACGATCATCAAGAAGATGACGATGATAGTCATGCAACATACACAACAAGAAGAAGCAGGACAACGCTACCTAGGCATGGTCTTCCATTCAAAAGAAGAAGTCATGATGTAGGGATAAATTATGCAACTGTGACCAAAAAAGGCAAAAAGATCAAACGCTGAGAAACTATGTATATATTTGTCTGCCTTGTACGCGACGAAACTATGTATATGCATGGATCAACTGGTCTGATGTGCACTTATTATAAATTTAATGTACCTTGTTCTGTATTTCAAATGTGTGGACTTATTATTTGAAACATGAAAACAACTGGAAAAAAATAATGAAAAACAACATGAAGGAAAATAATGGAAAACAACTAAAACCAAAATAATGAAAAGAGAAAACATGTAGGAAATATTGGAAAAAAAAATAAAACATGAAGGAAAACTACTGAAAACAATAGAAAACAAAAATAAAACAAGAGAAATCATGAAGGAAATAATTGAAAACAAAATATAACAATAGAAAACATAAAGAAAGCAAATAGGAAACATCAAGGAAAATAATGGAAAACAACTAAAACCAAAATAATGAACAGAGAAAACATGAAGGAAATATTGGAAAAAAAGATAAAACATGAAGTAAAACAACTGAAAACAATAGAAAACAAAAATAAAACAAGAGAAATCATGAAAGAAATAATGGAAAACAAAATAACAATAGGAAACAGAAAGAAAAAAATATGAAACATCAAGGAAAATAATAGAAAACAACTAAAACCAAAATAATGAAAAGAGAAAACATGAAGAAAATATTGGAAAACAAAATAAAACATGAAGGAAAACAACTAAAAACAATAGAAAAAAATAAAACAAAAGAAAACATGAAGGAAATATTCGAAAACAAAAGTAAAACAAAATTTAACAATAAAAAACAAAAAGAAAACAAGAGAAATCATGAAGGAAATAATGGAAAACAAAATATAACAATAATAAACAAAAAGAAATCAATTCAAAGAAATAAAGAAAAAATAAAACAATAATTTTCTCAAAGAAAAATAAAGAAAAAATAATACAACAAATCAATTCAAAGGAAAATAAATAAAATAAATTAAAAAGGTATCGCTGGCGAACACAGCTGCTGGTTCGCCAGCGGTAGCATAGCGCTGGCGAACCAGCAGATGTGTTCGCCAGCGGTATTTTAGCCCCCTCTCACTTACGTGTGGGCCCCCACCTCCTCCCTACAGAGACACACATGCTCTGGGACTTAGCCGTTTTCGCAAGAGATCGACGCGCGCGCCCCCGTCAGCCCCCTGCTGCTGATCACCGCGCCGCCGTCCCCGCGCCGCCAGTCTCCGGCGAGCCAGCCCCCGTGCCTCTCTCTCCTCTCCCCTCCCTCCCTCTCCTCGCCCCTCCCTCTCCTCGCCCGGCCACTCCTTCTCCAGCCCAGCCCGCCCGAGCCACCCCCCACCCAGTGCCCCCTCCCTCTCCGGCCACGCCGGTAGACACTAGCTGCTGGCTAAGTGTGTTAATTTGCTCCTGCTGCTTCATTGATACCTCCTGCTGCCGCTTCAAGTTGACGCCTCCAGTTTGCCTGACTCGCTGCTTCAGCTGCCTCTGCGTCCTTTTTCCGTTGGCGGCTTCTATCAGGATATTTCTTTTTTTTGTCGTCAAACCCAATACTCCACGGAGGATTGCCTTTTGTGCCTCTTGTACGCCCTACGTGTTCCTTATTCCCGAGGTTGTGTGTGAGCTCGTTGTTCTCTCTATCTGCCACGAACCTCCCCTCTTTAACATCATTTATTGCGCTTCTCAGATCTTCTATGGGTATATGATTCTCTTTATGCCTTAGTTATAGATTGCTTTTCCTTCGGCGTCCAACTTGCTCCCATGCCAGTAGAACCATGACCTTGTCCGCTCGACCCACAAGAATGGCTCGGGATTGATCCCCTTCTCAAACAGGTTGTTCTCCCATTTCTCCCACTTGGGCATGGAACCCTTGTAGCCAGCTTGCCCCATAAAATGGCGATATACCTTTTTGGAGGCGTTTTCCTGATTTGTTTTTGACCTTTCCGTTGCATTCTCTGACAGCTTGTACTTCACAAACTCTGCCTATAAGGGTTTTATTTTCTCATACCCTTGAATGAAATATGGAGTCTTGCCCTTCTTAACATAGTCAAGGTTCAATCTTTTCTTCCAGTTTTTGAATTGTTCGACCATCTTTTTCAAAGTCCACGCCTTGACCTTTTTAAGTAACTAAAGTTTCTTTTTAGTAACATCGGCTTCACCATTTACCTCCTCATTCTCATCCGCCTCATTCTCTTCCACCTCCGGCAAGGGTAAGGTGAAATTACACATGATCTTTTTGAAAAGATGATCTTTGGCTTTTTTGCTGACAAATGAAATTCCTTGTATCCGCTGATCTTTTGGCTCATTCCACTCTTGAACAGTGATCGGGATGTGATCCCTAACTAGCACTCCGCATTGCTTCACAAAAGTTTGGGCAACATTAGCGAGAAGCTCGGGCGCGCCGTCTGCTGCGATCGTTTTGATCCTATATCTTTCTGTATCTTTCAACTTCTTTGTTGCGCCTCGTTTAATCTTTTTTCCGGCTGATATGCTTGAACCGGATGGCTAAAAATGTAAAGACTGTTAATACATGTATATAGACAACGGATGCTTCATTAATTAACATATCTATATGCACCTCGGAGCCGGTGTTTGTAATTTGTGCGGATCCACCGGAGCCGTCGGCTTCTCCCTCAGCAAATACATCTCCCCGGGTGAGCTCCGGATCTCCCTCACCAGAGTTGTTAATCCACTGGCTAACATCGGTCTCTCCCTCGGGCCCGCGGATTAAACCCTCGAGCAAGTTTTCCGCATCTTCGTCTCTTGGCTCCATACTTTTCTGAAAATACACAAAAATCTCTAAGTCAAAATTTGATGCTATATTAAGTATAATTCCCTAAGTTAGAAAAAAGAGTAACTATATGTTCCAGATCCATTTCATCAAAATTGCTTATAGATAATAGCTAATGATACTTATAGCTAAACAAGTTAGAAAAAAGAGTAACTATATGTTCAAGATCCTCATTTCAATTATAAAAGCAACATTGATGAAATATTTAAACGTAGCAATACACACCAAGAGTTACATAGCTCGGGTTCATTTTATTTAATTAACCCTAATACATCACGATCGAATAATATCACTTATACATATTCATAACATCTCTCAAACTAATTAACTCCGACCGGGTCCTAAGCCGCGGGGTGCTGAGTCGTGGGTGCTACGCATCCATAGGTAAGGAACCCTCACAGGGTCATAGCTCACGTGGTAAGGAACCCTCCGAATAATCGACCAACCGCAACTATACTCCCTATCGAGCAAGTACATGTAGATACGAACGTGCTCGTCCTCATCTCTGATACGCTGTTGTACCACCACCTCAGGGGCCGGCTCTCTCCGCACCGACCGTGGCCCACACGATGTCCATCAAAGAATAACCGGGTCGATCACGTCACCTGGATTTCTCACCAAGCCGCATGTCCCAGTACTAAGGATCTCCCAGTGCCAGCCCGGCGGGGCCGTCCCGGACATCACCCGGCGGGTCCAACAGAGACATGAACTAATAACAGACCCGGACTAAGTAAATATTCCGTAATTAAGTAAAATACCTTAGTGTATCTAACTTAGTAAAAAATAGTAAATGGATAAATATGACATAAATAAGATGAAAGTTAAACACAAAGGATCAAATTGGCCCTTCTCATATCTTGTGCTTGTTACGATGTAGTATACGTGATGGTGATCCAGAGAAGGATGAAGACAAGGGTTTCTAAACTTCGTTGAAACTAAACAAAATCACATACGTAAGTGTTTGTGACATCCGAACAAAGTTGGACCATTTCGTGCACATACATAACGGTGATATTGTTCATAGCCCTGTCCAGGGCTATGAAAAATATCACCATTACGTATATGTACCAAATGCTGCAACCCAGTTCTAATATCACTAACAATAATATTACAAATGCGACGTTCCTTAGTTCCAACCGAAACCCCCATCTTCATCCTTTCCCCGGATCACCGCCGTCTATAGTACCTCTTAACAGGAACAAGGGTTTCTAAACTTTAGTAAGGAGTATGACTAGCAGATCTGATCGAGTCTTGCCGAGTAAAGTTGCGACTCGAACGGGACATACCAGATGTAGCATCCTAAGAGTAACTGATCTGCAATGTTTTCACACATGACTAGATAATCTGGAATGATGTTATGCCCTGTTCGAGTCACAAGTTTTCTAGGAAAGAGTGGATCTGATCTGCTATTCATACTCCTGCCTAGGCCTTGATGTGAAGTTGGACCTTCACATTTTTTTGCTTGCTACGAGGTAGTACACATGATGGTGATCCGAAGAAGGATGAAGACAAGGGTTTCTGGACATCTTTGAAACAAAAAAAATCATATATGTAATATAGTGAGATCCAAACAAATTTAGACCCTTTTGTGCACATCTATAACGGTGACATTCTTCATAACCCCGGACGAGATTTCTAAGGAATGTCACTATTACGAATGTGCACAAAAGGGTTCAACTTTGTTCGGATCTCACCAATCATATTGCATATGTGACCTTATTTAGTTCCAAAGAAATCCAGAAACCCTCATCTTCCTCCTTTCCCCGGATCACCACCGCATGTAGTACCTCTTAACAGGAACAAGATGGTCATCGGGCCTTGATGTGAAGCTGGACCTTAACATTTTCTGCTTGTTACGAGGTAAGTACACGTGATGGCGATGCGGGGGGAAGGAAGAGTTTCTGGACATGTTTGAAACTAAACAAAATCATATATGTAATAGTGAGATCCGGAAAAAATTAGACCCTTTTGTGCACATCCATAATGGGGACATTCTTCATAACCCCGGAAGGGATTTCTGAGGAATGTCACCATTACGAATGTGCACTAAAGGGTTCAACTTCATTCGGATCACACGAACCATATTACATATGTGACAATATTTAGTTCCAAAGAAATCCACAAACCCTCGCATTCGTTCCTTTCCCCGGATCACCACCGCATGTAGTGAAATTTTTCTAACTTAGTGAAAAAATTCTAACTTAGTGAAAATTTTCTAACTTGGTGAAATTTTTCTAAGTTAGTGAAATTTTCTAACTTAGTGAAAGGTTTAAACTTAGTGAAATTTTCTAACACTAAGTTAGTGAAAATTTCTAACTTAGTGAAAGTTTTCTAACTTACTGAAATTTTATAACTTAGTGAAATTTTATAACTCAGTGAAAAATTTCTAACTTAGTGATAATTTTCTAACTTAGTGAAATTTTCTAACACTAACTTAGTGAAATTTTCTAAAAATTCTTAAGTGAAATTCCTAAAACTAAAACTCCTAACACTAAAAATTCCTAAGTAAAAATTTCTAACACTAAAATTTCTCTAACACTAAAAATTCTAATTTTTCTAACACTAAAATTTTCTAAGTACAAATACCTAAATTCTCTAAAACTAAAATATCTATTTTTTATAACACTAAATTCTAACGTTTCTAATAGTAAAAGAATTCTAAAAACAAAAGCACTAAACAAAATTTCTAACGTTTCTCACCTACAGGGAGCGATCGGAGACGATCGACGGCGAGAGGCGAGCATAGAGCGCTCGTCCACGGGCGCAGGACGGCGTTGGCGCGGCGGCGAGCTCGTCCATGGCGCGGGCGTGACGAGCTCCGAAAGCGGGCGGGCGCGGCGTGGGCGACGGGCTCGGGCAACGGGCGAAGGGGTGACGGGCGCGGGCGCAGGCGACGGCGCTCCTCCACTGGTCGACGACGAGCTCCTCCACGGGTCAACGACAACGCGGGCGCGGGAGACGGGCAGCCTGGCGGCGTCATCGCGATCCAAATCCTCCGCGCGGAGTTATGATTTTTGGGAGGAAGGCGGTCGACTTATATAGTGAGGGGCATCCGTCCCGGTTGTTTCTACCAACTGGGACGAATGCCTCACACTTTTTTTGCAACGGGCGGATGGGGCAGCTGGAGCACGTGCATTGGGGGGGGGTGGGGGGTTGCATCTGTCCCGGTTGTTTGCAAAAACCGGGACGAATGCCCTATTTTTATTTTATTTTTTATTTTTTTATTGTTTCCTTTATGTTTTTATTGTTTTCCTTTATGTTTTCTATTGTTTTATTTTGTTTTCTCTTGTTCTTTTTTGTTTTCTATTGTTTCCTTTATGTTTTCTATTGTTTTCCTTTATGTTTTCTATTGTTTTATTTTGTTTTCTCTTGTTTCCTTTTTGTGTTCTCTTGTTTTATTTTGTTTTCTATTGTTTTCCTTTATGTTTTCTATTGTTTTCCTTTATGTTTTCTATTGTTTTATTTTGTTTTCTGTTGTTACCTTTTTTGTTTTCTATTGTTTCCTTTATGTTTTCCATAATTTCCTTTATGTTTTCTATTGTTTTATTTTGTTTTCCATTATATACTTTATGTTTCAAATAATAACTCGACACGTTTCAAATACAGAACAAGGTACGTTAAATTTATAATAAGTGCACATCAGACCAGTTGATCCATGCATATACATAGTTTTGTCGCATACAAGGCAGACAGATATATACGTAGTATGAAAACTTTTGTCAAACCTTCAAGGGGGATGTAGAACAAAACAATCGGTATCGCCATCATACAACCCGACCGTGGCTATTGAGTGCATATATGCATATCAAAAGAACGGTCGGACGTATGATGGCGAATCCGGGTGATTTGTATTCAGTCGATGAATTGAATGATGTATCAAACCTTTTGTCAAACCTTCAAGGGGGGATGTAGAACAAAACAATCGGTATTGCCATCATACAGCCCGGCGGTGGCTTTTGAGTGCATATATGCATATCAAAAGAACGGTCAGACGTATGATGGTGAAACCGGATGATTTTTATAGGGTCGATGAACTGAATGATGTATCAAACCTTAAAGGGGGGATGTAGAAAAAAACAATCGGCATCGCCAGCATACAGCCCTGCTGTGGCTATTGAGTGCATATATGCATACCAAATGCACGGTAGGACGTATGCTGGCGAATCCGAATGATTTGTATTTGGTCGATGAACTTACTGATGTATGAAGGTGGGCTATATATAGGGTCCTCTGGCTCAAAAAGTGTTGTGCTAGGGTTTTGACCCAACGGTTAAGAAACACCCCTGATCCAACGGCTCACAACCGCTCGAAAGGAACACACCGTAGCCCTGATCGAACGGCTCACAACTGCTCGAAAGAAACACACCCCTGATCCAACGACTCACAAGCGCTTCAAAGAAACACACCATCTGTGTGATTCTTTGTGATTGGTCCCAACGAAACCCTAACCATTTAGTCCTGGTTGGTAAAACAGGCCGGGACTAAAGGGACGATCTGTTTCCCAACGAAACCCGAACCATTTCGTCCCGATTGGTAAAAAGGCCAGGACTAAAGGGATCTGTTTTTTTATCACTATATATATGTATGCATTGCCACCATTGGCATAAAAAATATAAACTCACCACTCTCTCATGGCTTCTACCGTACCCACTCTAACATTCCTCCAGGCGGAGGCACTTTCCGCCTCCGAACTACCCCTGCCCGCTCGGCTACAGCGTTCCGACGGTTGGATGCTGAGCGCCGAAAGACTGCCGGTCCCTCCTCTTCCTCAAGGTGTGGCGCGTCGGGCGGCCATCACGAAACACTACTACCATGAGCTCACGCTGGAGCCGCGGAGGAATCCCAGTTGGAATCCGGACTACCTCCCTACTTGGGACGCATTCTTCATTAGTCGGCATGAGAGTGCGCTCGCCAGGTACGAGGAGAACAGCCCGCCTCCTTTGAACTTCAACGAGGCCGGTCATCGGCTGTGTGGGGCGGAGGACGGACTCTTCAGAGCGTCATGAACTACTTCAGGGCCGGCGATAACCCCCTCCTGCGCTACCCTCACGCCCAGTCCTAGGGTCGTGATCCTCTGAGGGAGTCGAGAGCACTGTCCGACGATAGTGACGACGACGGAGGAGACTACGACAATTACGAGTCGGACTACTATAGGACTATGCAGGAGTATGACTAGCATATTGAAAGTGCAAGATGGTCAACTAGAGGGGGGTGAATAGGTGACCTACAAAATTTTACTTCTTTTTCACTTTTAATGAGGGCTTTAAGAAAGTAAATGCTTGATTACCTAAATGTGCAACTATGTGAAAACCCTAACTGGTGTGGAACAAGTAGCAGCGGAAATAAAGGAACGGTACAAGGTAACAACAAGTGAAAAGCACGGAGACAAGGATATGCTTCCCGTAGTTCCTTCTTAAAAGAAGTACGTCTACGTTGGAGAGGTGGGGAGCCACCTAGGCGCTCCTCAATAGCACGGATGTGCACACCTTGTTCTCCTTGAGCTTCTCCGGTGAGTGAGATTCTCGTTTCCACTATGAGGTCGACTTGAAGGCGTTGACCAAACCTTTAAAAGGGGTTGAGGCTACTCCACAAGTGAGATGGAGGCTCTCAACAATCGAAGCTTCTTGCTACAAGGTGGAAGCTACAAGCACTAGGGTTTCCCTTGGATGTCAAAGCAACCAAGAGATTACAAGATCACAAGAGTTGTGGTGTGGGTACACACGTTTTGGCTTGGTGGAAAGGTAGATCTAGTCCTCCTCCATGAGATCCTTGAAGGGCATCGAGTTTGGTTGGAGGAGGAGGGAGATCGGGGCGTTTTGAGCTCTTCAACAATGGAGGAGAGAGAGGAATGGACGAGCTACCTATCTAGAGGAAGAAGACAGCTATTTATATGCTCCTCCAAATTCTGACCGTTGCAGTCCTCCGGGACCGGAATATTCCGGTGTAAAGGCCGGAAATTTCCGGTGCGTCTTGGCCGGAAATTTGAATTCTCTGGGGGGCGGATATTTGAAATATCCGGGGGCGGAAATTTCCGCCCCAATCCTCCGCCCCCATCTCCGTGCGCAGGCACCAAGTTGTTGACGAAAAACTGCTAAGGACCAGGGGCCGGATATTTGCTCCGGAAATTTCCGGGGCTAATTTCCGCCCCACCTTCTGTGCGCGGGCATCAAGCAATGATGGAAAAATTGCTAAGGACTTGATGACCGGAATATTGAAATATCCGGGGGGCGGATAATTGAAATGTCCGGGCCCGGAATTTTCCGGACAGAATCTCCGCCCCCATGTCTGTGTGCGGGCAACATGTAGTGATCCAATTTCTGCTAAGTCCTTGAGGGCCGGATTTTTGCACCGGAAATTTCCGGGGCAAATTTCCGCCCTGGCTTCTGTGCGCGGGCAGAAAAACACTTAGTCGTTTTCGTGGATGCCAGGAAGGGGGCCGGAAATTTCCGGTGTGAGGGCCGGATAATCCGCCCTTTAAGTTCCGGAAATTCCGGCCTGCATTCTGAAAAATCCGTTGGCAGTAATTCCACGATATAGTTCTTCTCTTTGATCTTTTGACGAGGATATAACAATGATCATCTGAGATAATAGCTGCATAGTCTAAACAACATTGTTAGATAGGTGATATCCGTGTTATCATCATCACCAAAATCATTAGAGGGATCATGAGCTTTCAATCTCCCCCTTTTTGGTGAATGATGACAACACGGGTATTTGCTGGGAAGTAAACTAACAATGCAAGATATGAAAAACATCACAGATAACATATATAGGAGACATGCCTCCTAATAATAATAGTTCACCACGAATAACGAGTACGATAGAACGAAGTTCAAAAAGACGCACGAAATAGGAAATGGCAACAAAGAACAAAAGAAACCCACCCAGCAAATCCCCGCGATCATCTAGATCTTCTCCCCCTTTGGCATCAAGATACCAAAAAGAGAGAAGAGATAGCTACGACCCATGGAGCAAACTCTAGGTCTGGGTGTCCTCTGCTTCCTCTTCAGCATCAGTATCGGTGACATCCTCCATGTCCTCATCCTCATCCACACCGATGTCCCAGTCAACGTCGCGGTTGTTCCAGTTCTTGTAGGCAATCCTGGGAGGAGGAAGCGGTGGCACATTGGGAGCCTGAAGAGCAGTCATGATGTGATGCTGGTTTTCGAGAATGCTGTGGCGCTCCACATATGCACTGTAGTTCTCCTTGTGGAGGAACACATTCATGCACAGTACCTTCTCAATTGCACGAACAATCCATGAGCGCTTCTTCGTGCCAGGAGGAGGAGGACGCATGCGAGGATCCCTATGTCCCTGTCCAGTTGCACCAACATTATGGGAGGCCTGCTGAGTGTGGACGGACTTCTTGTAGAGAGTAACATCCTTGTGGTCCTCACAGTCTAGCTCCAAGTCCTCACGGAGTTGTGCAGGATAGCGTGCCTTGATGAGCTTCATGATATAGGGAGCATATGGAGGCACCTTGCGGTGGAAGAGAGCATAGTGGATCTCATTGAAGATGAAGTCCATCACATCAATCCTGTGAGCCTCCATGTCAGTCATGTCACTCTCAGAGAAGGTCAAGTAGGCGTGGTACATGAGGTTGACCAATCCACCACGGATAGCATCGTTATTGCCCGCACTCGGAGCAATGGACTCCCTGAGCATGCGCAGAAGAATGTCATATACGGCAAAGAGACCTTTAGCCGATCCAATTGTACCTCGAGGACCATAGAGCTCAACCAGCCTGTTCTTCTCATACTCTTCACCATGGACATGCATGCGGTGACCCTGAGGAGTGTTGAGGCCAGCAAAAGGATAGTTGAGCACAGAAGCAAAATCATGAAAGTTTGCGGTGAGCAGGTGAGGGCCAGACATCCAAGACATCCCAATCTCTTCAGACTCATCAATAACAAGAGTGGCATAGAACTGCTGGATGAAGGTGGTGTTGTAGGAGCATCTAGTCTCCATAAGCTGACGCAGACCAAGGACCTCAGCTAGCTGAACAAAGTGGTTGAAGTAGTCGGGGTTGGCAGCCATATGAGCAAAGTTGATCACCTTCATGGGGCACACAGGTTTGCTCATCACGGTGTACACCTGCTTGAATAGGGTCTCCTGCTCAACATGCCAAAAGCACGTATCAATGGTGGGGTCTTGAGGACCCTCCGTGTACCAAGCCTTGGCCCGCCATGCCTTAAACTCTGCGATGGGCATGGTGCCCACGTTGAGAGTGGTCTTGCCTTGCTGTCTGCCACCCCTGCGGGCAGCCCTGTCAGCATCACGTTGACGCTCATAGTCTCTCTCAGCATCTCTGTCACGCCGGCGAGTTTCATTGTCCTCAACAAAGGTCCCCTCCTCATTTTCTGTCAGGTGACGGAGTCGCTTGCGGGAACTGAGCAGCTTGCCTGACCTAGAGCTTGACCCATCTGCGAGGAAAGCAAAAACGATGCAAAGAAAACCAAACAAGAATCAAAAACGGGGGCTCACGAGTTGTGGAATTGAATAAAGTGGAGCTCTGTTCAAGATTCAGTACAGGCCGGAAATTCCGGTCATGGACGCGGAAATTCTGGAGGACGGAAATTCCGGCCTCAGGGGAAATTTCCGGGGTGCGGAAATTCCGGCCCTGGGGCGGAAATTTCCGGCCTTCGGGATTTTCGAATCCAGATCTGAATCTGGGCCTATAATGAATCTAGAACGCGGAATCTAGTACAAAGGTGAAATCGTGAGAATAGATGATACTTGTGTGAGCAAATAACCATGCTAGACCATGAAGAATACTAGATGGAGGAACAAAAACCTCTAATCGACCCAAAATTGCGGAGAAAACGGACACATACCGGGATCCATGAGCAGGAACGGACGTGTGGTCTCTTGATCCGCGAAAGATGAGTAGAGGAAGAGGAGGGGAGGCGAATGGGCCTCCCGGAAGTCTCGGAGGCGGCGGCGGCGGCTGGAGGCGAGTGGAGACGAGGGGAGGGAAGCAATCTGGAACTGCTCCCTCCCGTCGTCCTTATATAGCCCCAGCCCAAAGGCACCGGAAATTTCCGGTATAAAGACCGGAATATTCCGGGGACCGGACATTTGGGCCGGAATATTCCGCCCAAATATCCGGTGTGCCTTCTGCGAGCGGGCACGCCGGATGGTTGGGGGATTATTCAAGTCCAAATTGAACCCTGGAAATTTCCGGAGCTTAAGGCACGGAATATTCCGGCCCCCGGAAATTTACCCCGGAAATTTCCGCTCAAGTTTCCGGTGTGCCTTCTGCGAGCGGGCACATCGGAAATGGGCGAAATTTCTGAGACAAATGTCTGAGGGCCGGAATATTCCGGGCCCTAGGCCGGAATTTCCGGAGTTCCAAAGCCATCCGAGATTTTTGTGGAAGATGGGACAAGTCGTGAGCCTCCAAAAATGAAAAACACCAACAAACGCACAAACACGAGGAAACACATCAAAAACAAATTCAAAGGAAAAAGTTGGTGACCGAAGCCACCGTGTTTGAGTGATACCAAGGAGCCGCGAAGATGTATCTTGGACTCAAAAGTATAACTCACATTTTAAGCACAATAAGTCACATATTAACTAGATATGCATGACGTTTTGATTGTTTTACGCATGATAGGTGGAGTGTTTGTTCATGAGTTGAACTACGCTCCCCCTATGTCCATGCCTACATCTAGACTAGATAGCACATATAATGAAGGTACTTATGCAAGGGTTCAAGAGAAGTTAGACGCATCGATCACATTTAGTTCATTCCTCAAACCCCGAAATCTAGGTTCATCAAGGGCCTTCGTGAAGATATCCGCGAGTTGATCCTTGGTTGCCACATATGAGAGATCAATATCGCCCTTCTCTACATGATCCCGAATAAAGTGATGCCGTATTTCAATGTGCTTCGTCTTGGAGTGAAGAACGGGATTGTAGGCAATCTTGATGGCGCTCTCATTATCGCATAAGAGAGGAACTTTGTCGAAGACGATGCCATAATCTCTCAATGTTTACCGCATCCAAAGTAATTGAGCACAACAACTCGCCGCGGAGATGTATTCGGCCTCGGTGGTAGAGAGAGCAATGCAGTTTTGCTTCTTAGATGCCAACACACCAATGAGCGTCCAAGGAATTGACATCCTCCGGATGTGGATTTCCTATCCGTCTTCTCTCCCGCATAGTCCGCATCCGAATACCCAATGAGCTGAAAGCTTGAACCCTTGGGATACCAAAGACCGAAGTTGGGGGTATGAACTAAATATCAAAAGATGCGCTTAACCGCTTCAAAATGACTTTGCCTCGGAGAGGCTTGAAACCTTGCACATTTACCTACGCTATACATGATATCGTGTCTAGATGCACAAAGGTAGAGCAAAGAGCCAATCATAGAGCGGTATACCTTTTGATCTACCTCTTTATCATCCGGGTCGGGTTTTAAGTCAATAGTCGTGGACATGGGGGTCTTCATAGGTTTAGCTTCATGCATGTTGAATCTCTTGAGCATGTCTTGAGTATACTTGGCTTGCTTGATGAAAGTACCTTCCAGATATTGCTTGATTTCAAAGCCAAGAAAATACTCCAATTCTCCCATCATAGACATCTCGAACTTGTCCGTCATTAGCTTGCAAAACTCATCATTGAATGCGGCGTTAGTAGAACCAAAAATGATATCATCCACATAGAGTTGGGATATGAACAAGTCACCTCCAACCTTTTTGGTGAAAAGGGTGGGATCGATTAAACCAACATTGAACCCACGATCAACCAAAAACTCTTTAAGGTGCTCATACCACGCACGTGGAGCTTGTTTAAGTCCATAGAGCGCCTTATCAAGTTTATAGACATGATCGGGGTGGTTGGGATCCTCGAAACCCGGAGGTTGCTTGACATAGACCAACTCGTGGATGGGACCATTCAAAAATGCACTTTTCACATCCATTTGTTGCAACTTAAAGTTATGATGAGAAGCATATGCAAGTAAGATGCGAATATATTCAAGACGAGCAACGGGAGAGAATGTTTCACCAAAATCGATACCTTCGACTTGAGAAAAGCCTTGAGCTACCAATCTAGCTTTGTTGCGGATGACGATGCCGTCCTTGTCTTGTTTGTTCTTGAAGATCCACTTGGTGCCGATGACGTTCTTGCAATCTTTGGGTCTTGGCACCAACTTCCACACTTTGTTGCGCTCGAAGTTGTTGAGTTCATCGTGCATTGCTTCAAGCCAATCTTGATCTTCAAGAGCTTCATAGACCTTCTTTGGCTCAATGTGAGAGACAAATGCATGAGCTTTGCTAAAGTCCGCTAGTTGCCTCCTTGTGACGACCCTTCCACGAACTTGACCAAGAATCATGTCCTCCGTGTGACCGGCACGAGCAAGATTATCTAGCCTCCTCTTTGCTCTACGAGCTAGCATCTCCTCCAAAGTTTCCTTGGATAGAACTTGATCATCACCTTCATCATCGGAGACATGTCCACCTTGATCTTGATCATGAGTATCTTGTTCTTCATTATGAGCTTGGCCTTCATCATGAGCTTGCCCTTGATTATTAGCTTGGCCTTGAGGTGAAGCATGAGGGGTTGGTGCATCTTGTTGGGTAGCTTGGTTATCAATGGATGTAGTCAATGGCTCCACTTGAGTGGAGCATAGTCCTTCTCCCTCCGTCATCTGGTGTCCCTCAATGGGGATTATTTCACCAATCCCCATTCTTCGTATGACGATGGGAGGAATTGCATCTCCTACAAAACCATGATCTATACGGCCCCCTTGGGACCCATTATCCTCATCAAACACCACGTCTATAGCTTCTTCAACTTGTCCGGTGGACTTGTTGTAGACTCTATAGGCGTGAGCGTTTGTGGCATAACCAACAAAGATACCCTCATATGATTTAGTCTCGAACTTTGACAAGCGTTTACCTCTCTTGCGAATGAAGCACTTGCAACCAAAGACCTTGAAGTATGATACATCCATCTTCTTGCCCGTGAGAATCTCATAAGGGGTCTTGTTCAAAATCTTGCGGAGATATAATCGGTTGCTAGCATGGCAAGCGGTGGGGCCTCGGCCCAAAAATTATAAGGAGAAGAGAACTCCGCAATCATGGTTCGAGCCGCATCCATAAGAGTCCGATTCTTTCTCTCCGCCACACCATTTTGTTGAGGGGTGTAGGGAGTAGAGTATTGATGAGCAATTCCTTCCTCACTAAGAAACCCCTCCACGGTGTAGTTCTTGAACTCGGAGCCGTTATCACTTCGGATGGCCATGATACTCGTATTATGTTGGCATTCCACCAAAGTGATGAACTCGATGACCCGCTTTTGAGTCTCACTCTTCCTCTTGAAGAAGTACACCCAACAATATCGTGAATAGTCATCCACAATCACCAAACAATACTTTTTCCCCCAAGGCTATCATATGATAGGGGACCAAAGAGGTCCAAGTGAATGAGCTCAAGGATCCTTGAGGTGGTGATGTTCGTCTTGGTGGGGTGTGCTTCTCCATGTTGCTTTCCTAAAACGCAAGAGCTACACACACGATCTTTGGCAAACTTAGCATTTGTTAGTCCTAGAACGTGATTGCCACTTTGAAGGTCATGCAACGTTCTCATATTGGTGTGGGCTAACCGGCGATGCCATAGCCAACCCACATCAACTTTAGCCATTAGGCATGTCGCGGCACACGTGTCTCCTTTAGAGAAGTCCACTACATACATGCCGTTCTCGACATGCCCAACGAAGGCTACTTTAAGAGTCGTCTCCCAAGTGACAATCACATTCTCCTTATTAAAGAAAGACGTAAAACCACTCTTAGCAAGTTGAAGAACCGAGATGAGATTATAGCCTAGGGACTCAACAAGAAGAACATTCTCAATTGACAAGTCATTTGAGATTGCTACATTGCCTCGTCCCAATACCTTTAGTTCGGAGTTATCACCAATAGTGACGCAATTGAGGTGAGGTAATGGAGGTTGAAGATCACTCATTGCGTCATTGCTTCCGGTCATATGTTGGGATGCACCACTATCCACCGTCCATTTGCTCGACCCGGAAGCACTTCCCTACAAGATTAGTTTCTTGATTTAGGGACCCATCTTTGAATGGGTCCTCTCATGTTAGTGACAAGGGTCTTAGGCACCCAAATACTCCAATGATAATCATCACCATAAGAAGTACCAACATATTTAGCATATACATGACCATCTCTAGATTTCATAAGAACATAAGATGGATTGTATTTCCCGGCAAAGTTATTGTGAGTGGTGCTCCCCCTAGAGGTATCACCACCCACAACGGTGTTGGTCTTCTTGCTTTTTGCCACCTCTCCCTCTTTCACAAATCTTACTTCTTGTGAAGGAGAGGTAGCTTTCTTCTTGTTCTTCTTCTTGTACTTCTTCTTTGACTTGGCTACATAGCCAAGTCCCTCCTTTCCCTTGTTGAATTGTTGAGAGGCATTCTCATGGGGATTCTTCTCACTTCCTACAATATTAGTAGCACCACAAGCATAGCTAGACAAGACATTTGAGCTAGGATATGAAGTGGACACAACTTGCTTGTTAGATAGTTGAGCTAGAAGATTGTCACGGGATTTGGTTAACTTGTCATGAATTTCCTTAAGAGACATGAACTCCTTTTTGAGTTTTTCATGACGAGTGCCAAGTTCCTCGTGAGCAATTCCTAGATTCAACTCTTCATGTTCTAGAGTTTTAATGATAGCAAGAGATTGTGCATTTTCCTTCCTAAGCATGGAGACACTTATGGCAAAGTTTTCTTCAAGACAAGATAGCTTCTCTTCAAGAGAGGCACGAAGGGAACGCTCATTTTCAAGTGCTTTTTCAAGCACTTGTTCATTGCAAGTGTGGCCTTCATGGCTTTCCAAAGCCAAAATAATCTCCTCCTTTTCATCTACAAGAGTGTTAGCTTCATCAAGTTGCCTTAAAAGGGCATTCACCTTTTCCTTAGTCTCACCTTTAAGGCTTGATAGCCATGTGCCTAACTCATTAGACTCACTATCCTCCTCACAAACATTTTCAACACAATCCAATAACGAAGGAGGGTTAGTGATAATGGTCTTGGAGTTAGGATAGCATACCGAAGTGGCTTTTGCCATAAGACAAGTAGGTCGGGTTGCTACACTCTCATTGGGGGATTCAAATAGGGAGATCGAAGGAGTTGATGCGGTGGCCATGGCGATGTGAGTGACTCCACCTACTTCATCTTCTCCTTCATCTCCGGAGATGTAAGTCTCAAGTACCGCCCCGTCTTGAACATAGAGGGCCCTTCGCACCCTTCTAGCGAAGTTCTTGTTTTGAGTAGGCTTGGTCTTGTTTTTGCGAACAAGCTTGCCTTCGTTTTCTTCTCTTGGCTCAAAGGGGCACTCCTTGACAAAGTGGTTTGCGCTACCACAATTTTAGCATGTCCTTGGTCGTTCCCCCTTCTTCTTGTAGTTCTTGTTTCATGGAGGCCTTGGAGATCCAGCCTTGTGAGCTTCCCATGTCTTCCAATATCCATGCATCGCAAGAGCAATACATTTGTGAGCTCCGGTGTAAGTGTCCTCATAGTCTTCCTCCTCATCATCATCTTCTTCACTCTAATCAATTCGATCCATAGCCTTTGACTTCAAAGCGAGATTGGGTGTTCCTCCTTGGCCACGAGAGCGAGAAAGAGCATTGTCCGCACTCTTGTGTGAGAGGGAGATAGCTATGAACTCACTTAGAACACCAATTGAGTTGAGGGTATTGTAATCCGCTCTTGTCCGGATGCTAGTGGAGAGATTCTTCTCAAAGGGGGTAATTTCTTTGACAAATTTACTCTTGATCCACTCATTGGAGATTTCTTCTTTTCCAAAGTCCCTCAATTGGTTGGCAAGGGCGACAACTCTTCTATATAGCTCTTCGGGGGTCTCATCCTCATGCATGACGAAGTTATCGGAATTGTCAATGGCCACGTCATACTTGGAAGATTGGATGCTAGCATTTCCTTGGAACAAGGTGTCAAGTTTGTCCCAAGCTTCCTTGGCGGTCTTGCAACTAAGTATGTGAGTGAAGTACTCCCTTGGGAGAGCCTTTTGGATCATGACAAGTGCGGTCTTGTTGAGTTGAGATTCTATGTCCTCCCTTGGAGTCAAATTGCTCGGGTCATGAGGATGAAATCCATGAACCACACTCCTCCATAATGCGGTACACGATCCTGAAATGTGAGATTCGATCTCAAACTTCCAAGAGGAGAATTCGTTAAGGATGTGTGGCATGGAAACAATTGGGTGGATAGAATCATAGTTTTGTGGTGGTGGAACTTTCGAATTCGAACCCGAACCATTAGCCTTATGATACTTGGAACCACCATCACTCTCCTTAGCTTTGGCTTTAGCCTTTTGTGCGGCTTTAGCCTTAGCTTTGGCAATGTTCTCTTCGAGTTCGGAGATGTCCGGATTTGTTTCCTCATCCGAACTATCCACATCGGAGACGTGAGGAGAGTGTGACGGTTCCTTAGGTCTACCCATTATGATCTCCAACATCTTTTTCATGGAGGACATGTCCGAGCCAACACTAGAGCTAACCTTAGACAACTGAGTTTGTATGGTGCACACCATTGTCTCAAGGTTAGTTATAGAGTTAGCCATTTTGGCGATTTCCTCCTTAGTAGATTCGGGATCATCCTCGTTGACCATTGTACTCTTAGGCGGCTATGCCCGATAAAAGAGCCGAGGCTCTGATACCAATTGAAAGTGCAAGATGGTCAACTAGAGGGGGGGTGAATAGGTGACCTACAAAATTTTATTTCTTTTTCACTTTTAATGAGGGCTTTAAGAAAGTAAATGCTTGATTACCTAAATGTGCAACTATGTTAAAACCCTAAGTGGTGCGGAACAAGTAGCAGCGGAAATAAAGGAACGGTACAAGGTAACAACAAGTGAAAAGCACGGAGACAAGGATATGTTTCCCGTAGTTCCTTCTTAAAAGAAGTACGTCTACGTTGGAGAGGTGGGGATCCACCTAGGCGCTCCTCAATAGCACGGATGTGCACACCTTGTTCTCCTTGAGCTTCTCCGGTGAGGAAAATTCTCGTTTCCACTATGAGGTCGACTTGAAGGCGTTGACCAAACCTTTACAAGGGGTTGAGGCTACTCCACAAGTGAGATGGAGGCTCTCAACAATCGAAGCTTCTTGCTACAAGGTGGAAGCTACAAGCACTAGGGTTTCCCTTGGATGTCAAAGCAACCAAGAGATTACAAGATCCCAAGAGTTGTGGTGTGGGTACACACGTTTTGGCTTGGTGGAAAGGTAGATCTAGTCCTCCTCCATGAGATCCTTGAAGGGCATCGAGTTTGGTTGGAGGAGGAGGGAGATCGGGGCGTTTTGAGCTCTTCAACAATGGAGGAGAGAGAGGAATGGACGAGCTACCTATCTAGAGGAAGAAGACAGCTATTTATAGGCTCCTCCAAATTCTGACCGTTGCAGTCCTCCGGGACCGGAATATTCCGGTGTAAAGGCCGGAAATTTCCGGTGCGTCTTGGCCGGAAATTTGAATTCTCCGGGGGGCGGATATTTGAAATATCTGGGGGTGGAAATTTCCGCACCAATCCTCCGCCCCCATCTCTGTGCGCAGGCACCAAGTTGTTGACGAAATAATGCTAAGGACCAGGGGCCGGATATTTGCTCCGGAAATTTCCGGGGCAAATTTCCGCGCCCACCTTCTGTGCGCGGGCATCGGGCAATGATGGAAAAATTGCTAAGGACTTGATGACCGGAATATTGAAATATCCGGGGGCCGGATAATTGAAATGTCCGGGCCCGGAATTTTCCGGACAGAATCTCCGCCCCCATCTCTGTGCGCGGGCAACATGTAGTGATCCAATTTCTGCTAAGTCCTTGAGGGCCGGATTTTTGCACCGGAAATTTCCGGGGCAAATTTCCGCCCTGGCTTCTGTGCGCGGGCAGAAAAACACTTAGTCGTTTTCGTGGATGCCAGGAAGGGGCCGGAAATTTCCGGTGTGAGGGCCGGATAATCCGCCCTTTAAGTTCCGGAAATTCCGGCCTGCATACTGAAAAATCCGGTGGCAGTAATTCCACGATATAGTTCTTCTCTTTGATCTTTTGACGAGGATATAACAATGATCATCTGAGATAATAGCTGCACAGTCTAAACAACATTGTTAGATAGGTGATATCCGTGTTATCATCATCACCAAAATCATTAGAGGGATCATGAGCTTTCACATATCAGATCCATTCTTGCCATTATGTAGATCTATGCTCTCCGTTTAGGTTTAGATCCACTCTTTCCATTATATGTACTGCCTTTTTTATCTATCCAAGATGCATGTTTGTGTGCAATATGGGCGCGAGCGGCAGTGCGACAAATTCTTTTATTAAAAACAGAAAATAGACGCGCTAGCGCGCCGCAGTTCGCCGGAATACAAATTCTTTTGTTAAAAACAGACGAACATTACTCCTCGTCGTCGTCATCGTGGAACTCGTCGGTGACCTCCTCCGAGTCATCGTCACAACTTCCGTGCCCTCCTGGCCACGCGGCACAACTCCTTCGTCAATATTGTTCGTGCTTCCAAGATGCAAGTTTGCGTGCACCGTAGTTTCAAACCAAAACCCTTGAATGTTAGAAGGAGATAGCAAGTTTTTGTGAACATTTTTTCAACACAACTATGATCATGTATTCCACGTTTGTTATTACACATCACCAACAACATCACCAACAACGTCCGTAACCATGGAGCATCTTCATTATTTAACGGGATGGTTGGGTTAGCTTTCACTGTGAAGGGTGGAATTTCAACAAACTTTTCATAATCTTCTGACATATCTGCCGTGTCCTCGATTCCCACGATGTTTCTTTTCCTTGAAAGAACTATATGACGCTTCGGCTCATCGTATGATGTAATTGTTTGCTTTTTTTTCTGTCTGGAGGACATGTCCTTCACATAGAAGATCTGAGCCATATCATTGGCTAGGACGAATAGTTCGTCATTGTAACCAATATTGTTGAGATCCATTGTTGTCATTCCGTAAATCGGGTCTACCTTTACCCCTTCTCCATTCAGGTTGACCCATTTGCACTTGAACAAAGTGACCTTAAAAGAAGGTCCATAGTCAAGTTCCCATATTTCCTCTATGTGACCATAGCATGTGTCATTTTTTCCATTCTCGTTTGTTGTATCAAAGCGGACACCACTGTTTTGGTTGCTGCTCTTCTTATCTTGGGCGATCGTGTAAAATGTATTCTCATTTATCTCGTACCCTTGAAAACTCTCAATAGTCGAAGATGGTGACCCGGCCAACATGTACAGCTGATCTTCAACAGTGGTGTCATTTATATGCTGTTTTTGGAACCAACTTCCGAAAGTATCCATGTGTTTGCGTTTAAGCCATGAGTCATCCTTCCCCGGGTTGGTGGAGCGTACACTATTCTTGTGTTCCTTGAGATACGGAGCCACGAAGATGGCATTTTGTAGAACTGTGTAGTGTGCTTTAGTGAAAGAATGCCCTTCCCTGGGTATCATTGTTTTCTTTCCCAGCGTTCCTTTTCCCCTCAGTCTCCCCTCATGCCGCGATTCAGAAACGTCAATCGTCTTAAGGTCAGGAATAAAGTCAACACAGAACCCAATGACCTCCTCTGTTTCATAGCCCTTCGAGATGCTTCCTTCTGGCCTAGCACAGTTATGAACATATTTCTTCAAGACTCCCATGAACCTCTCAAAGGGGAACATATTGTGTAGAAATACCGGACCGAGAATATGAATCTCTTCACATAGGTGAACCCGGAGATGAGTCATAATGTTGAAGAAGGATGGTGGGAACACCAACTCAAAACTAACAAGACACTGGACCACATCCCTCGGTAATCTTGCCAGAATATCTTGATCGATTACCTTCTGAAATATTGCGTTGACGAATGCACATAGCTTCACAATGGGT
Organism: Alopecurus myosuroides; assembly: GCA_028641055.1. Classification (NCBI taxonomy): domain Eukaryota; kingdom Viridiplantae; phylum Streptophyta; class Magnoliopsida; order Poales; family Poaceae; genus Alopecurus; species Alopecurus myosuroides. The sequence goes on from CM054060.1 coordinate 425,635,981, forward strand.
ACTCGAACATTTTCCGGTAGAAGCCCCCTCAATGCAATCGGAAGCACCTGCGTCATAATCACGTGGCAGTCATGAGACTTCAGGTTTTGGAATTTTTTCTCTGCCATGTTTATTATCCCCTTTATATTCGATGAGAAACCAGACGGAACCTTGATACTGTAAAGGACTTCAAAAAATATTTCCTTCTCTGCTTTAGTAAGAGCGTAGCTGCTTAAGTAATGGCGCCCAGTATCCGTGTGCTTGTTGCTTGGGTCTTTCATACGTTGCTGGTCCTCCTGTGCTTCTGGCGTATCTTTTGACTTCCCATACACGCCCAGGAAGCATAGCAGGTTGACGCGGAGATTCTTTGTCATGTGCGTCACGTCGATTAAAGAGCGGACCTCTAGAACTTTCCAATTAGGTTAGCTCCCAAAATATAGATTTCTTCTTCCACGTGGGTGTGCGCTTATCAGGGCCGTTCGGAACAGGTTGGCTGCCATCACCCTTCCCAAAGATTACTTTTAGGTCCTTGACCATATCGAATAAATCATTACCACTACGGAGGCCAGGCTTCTTCCAGTTAGCTGCCTCACCTCTGAAATGCATCCCTCCTTTCTTTCTTACGGGATGCTTGATCGGAAGAAATCTATGATGCCCCAAGTATACAACCTTTTCACACTTACCCAAATAAACACTGTCAGTCTTATCTAAACAGTGTGTGCATGCATTGTATCCCGTGTTGGTATGTCCGGAAATGTTACTAAGAGCAGGCCAATCATTGATGGTTAAGAAAAGCAACGCCCGTAGGTCAAATGGCTTTTGTTCGTTCTCATCCCACACATGTACACCTGGTTTGCACCACAATTGTAAAAGTTCTTCCACTAATGGCCTTAGATACACATCAATGTCGTTGCCAGGTTGCCTCGGGCCTTGGATGAGAACTGGCATCATAATGAACTTGCGCTTCATGCACAACCAAGGAGGAAGCTTGTACGTACTCTCAGGCAATTCATTATCCTTTGGAAGCTTCGGCTTCATTAGTTGAAGTAAACTCTCAAATGCCTTGTCAGTCACACCGTTCTGTGTCTTCCATTTCAGCAACTACAGTGTGGTACCGAGCTTTGTGCTGCCATCTTCGCAATTTGGTTACAACAACTTTTAGTGATCCGGTAACATGTTGTCCAGTTTCAACCTCTCCAATTCACTTTCACAGTCTTCCCTTGCATCAGCAATAACTCGGCCAAGATCATCATCGGGCTCTTCTGATGTCCGTTCTTGATCACCTTCTTCTTCTGCATTCTCTTCCATTGCAGTATCCCCGTATTCAGGGAACAAAGGATCATCTTTTTCTTCTTCTTTATTGTCTTCCATCACAACCCCTCTTTCTCCATGCTTGGTCCAACAATTATAGCTGGGCATGAAACCTCTCCGAAGTAGGTGGCCGTGAAGGACTCTCGAGGAAGTGTGCTCCCTGACGTTCCGACAATCAACACATGGGCAACACATAAAGACATTATATTTGTTCGCCTGAGCTACATCGAGAAACGCATTCAGGCCTGCCACATACTCGGAAGTGCGTCGGTCACCGTACATCCATCGCTCCGTGCATCCATATGCATCATATAATTATGTTTATCAAAAAACATTACAATAACATCTTCAATAGAGAAATGACCACAGTACATCGACAAATATAACTTTTTTATGTATCAATTACAGATGAAAAAGATAAGTTTGCTAACCTCGGTTGAAGATACCATTTTCTGCGAGGTAATGTGTGGCTTGGGTATTTCGTCGAACACCTCGTGTGCATAGTAAAACAACACACACAACACCCACCTCTCTCACTCCTCCAAGCAAAAAAAAAACAGAGGGAAGGGGGGGCATCTGGAAGGCAGTACATGTAGGGAAAGTGGGGCATTGGTCCCGGTTTGTGGCATTAACCGGGACCAATGCCCTTACGCGTGCCACGTGGACTGTGGCGAGACATTGGTCCCGGTTCATGCCACAAACGGGGACAAATGCCTGCTAACGAACCGGAACCAATACCCTCAGTCAATTTCTGCTGCCTCGGGCACACAAACCGGGACTAATGCATTGCATTTGTCCCGAATTTTGATGCAACCGGGACTAATGACTTTTCTAGCCATGTACCTGGACGAAAGATGTTGTTTTGACTAGTGCGTACGTAGCTAGCTACACACGTTTGCTCATAATAGGACAGACCGGCCAGACAACATACCCACGGCCACATCGTGAAAATTATTATGACAGTTAGATCTATATTTTGCGACTGAGATTTAATAGTGAATATAAAAGCGTTACGTACTACGTTACTAATGTGTCCGACGCTGACACGTACCAGGAAAAAGACATCGACCGAACGCGTACACATACCAGAAAAAAGAAGCCCATCCGAGCACAACCGACCGAACACATACACATGCTGGCCCAAGCGATACGTGCCCAACCGAACCGGCCGTACCAGGAAAACAATGTCCATCACAGGACATCCGAAACCCGTTCTAAACCAGCTGGCCCAAGCCGTAGGTGCCTGGATATTGACTGCTGATCGCTGCATGTATGCAAGTTATGTGATATATAGGTTATGAGATAGGCGTAAAAGGCCTAATAAATAAACATGGAACTGTTGTTCAAAATAATTGGAAGTCCACAATATTTCATAAAATGATGCACGTAATTTTTTTTGCCAAGCACGATAATTTACATGCCACATGCCCCATAATTTAGTTTCAAACACAGAAGGGTTATAGTGCAAGAAGGAAAAATATATAACTGAAAGCTCATTGCCAATCTCAGGATTTTTTTTTGAGGCTGTCACCGGGGGGCGGGGGGGGGGGGGGGGGGGGGGGGGGAATCCCCACCTGAATATACTCAAAAACTGAAGTTACATGTTACAGGAGGAGAGATACGCCCGCCACATGTCGGCGGCGTCTCTAAGTTCCGCTTTTTTAAAACGGTGTGACCATAGTGTCAGGTCTTGGATTATGTTCTTAAGTGTGAGGGACGTTGTTTGGAAGTAGGCCCTAAACGCCATTGCGTTTCTAGCGTCCCATAACTTCCAAAGTATAATCAACACTAAAGAGTCCCATATACATTGTGGCAGATTTTGGGGGAGCGGTGCGTCCCAAATGTCGTCGAAGGAGAGGTTTTCCGGAGGGATGCCCATGGTGATCCATAGCTCCTGCGCGTGGGTGCAGTCGAAGAATAGGTGTGCTCGGTCCTCCAGGTCGGAGGCGCACCTGGGGCACGTAGAGTGGTCGATGATGTGTTTGTGGCGCATGTTTTCTCTGGTGTTGAGCCTGTCGAGCGTGAGTAGCCAGCCGAAGATCTTGACCTTGGTCGGCACTTTGGTGTCCCAAACTCTGTCGGTGATGTGAGCGCGCGTCCCTGGTCGCATGGCCATGTACGCTCCTTTGGTGGAGAACGTAGAGCCATCGCGTAGTACCCGACCATCGGCGCCATCCGTTAGCACAAAGTCCTACAACAGCAAAGATAGAGAGGCAAGTTGGCTAGAGGCCGCATTGGTTAGCCGATTTTGGAGACTCGATTCGACCCCATTTTGAAGAACATCCACAACAAATGCATTCTGTCTGGTGTGGTGGGAAAAAAGAGCAGGGAAAACGGTAGCTAGGGGCTCCTGCAGAAGCCAAATGTCATGCCAAAAGAAGGTGGAGGCCCCGTTTTGAACGGAGCACTTTGTAAGTGATGAGAGCAAAGGTGTATATTTTTTCTAAAATTTTACGTAGGTAGGAGTGGGTGGTGGAGTGGAGGGCGAAAGGTGACTGTGAGGAAACCCAAAGTTGCCAAGGTGTGGTGGGGTTATGTAGGGCTTTAAAGCAAATTTTCAAAAGTAAACAAACATTCTGAGCACTTAAGTTTTTAATCCCCAGACCCCCTCCTGTCTTAGGTTGACAGGCCAAGTCCCAGGTAACCAGGCATTGGGCTCCTGAACATTTGTCATCATCGGACCAAAAGAAAGACCTACAGAGTGCATCCATTTTTTGAATAACCGTTGCGGGAAGCAAAATAGAGGCCATGAAGTGGGTGGGCAAACTGTCAAGGACAGCAGAGATGAGTATTAATTTCCCCCCTTTCGAAAGCAAGGTGGCCCTCCAGCCCGAGAGGTATTTATCTATGTTGCCGATAATCGGTTGGAAGGCGGAGAGAGGGATTTTCCTGTCAGAGAGTGGGAGACCAAGGTATGTTTGTGGGAAGGAGGAAGTGGTGGTGCCTATTGTGTTAGCAATGAGTTGCACGTCTGAGTCCGGGATGTGGATAGGGACAAAGGTGGTTTTGTGAAAGTTGATGTGAAGCCCAGTGGCGTTGGAAAAGTCGTCTAGGATTTTTTTAAGGTTTGTGGCAGCAGTGGTGTGGCTTTAACTATTATTAGGGTGTTGTCAGCGTATTGGAGAACAGGGCAAGAAGAATTGTTCGTGAGAGGGTGGGAGAGGAGACCCTGAGAGCAAGCATGAATGATCATTTGCTGGAGCAGGTCCCCCATGATAATGAAGAGATACGGGGAAAGAGGGTCTCCTTGACGCAATCCAGTTTTGTGGTTAATCCAAGGCCCTGGAACCCCGTTGACCAGAACGGCAGTCATACCAGTTCGTAGGAGAAAGTCAATCCAAAGGATGAAGCGGGTAGGGAAACCTTTAGTGGTAAGGATAGTGATTAAAGACTCCCAGTTTACAGAATCAAAGGCTTTACGAAAGTCAAGTTTAATCACAATGGTTGGGGCTTTCCTTTTGTGGCAGCAATTGAGGACGTCTGCAGCAAAGATAAAATTTTCAGCAATACCCCGGTTTGTGATGAAACCCGTTTGGTTGGGGTGCACCAGGTCCGGTATTTTGGTCATATACACTTTAAAATGAGTGAATCTGGACTCATTTTGTACATAGATTCACTCATTTTACTACATATATGGTCAAAATTAAAATGGTAAGCAGTGTGTCTTATGAAATTGAACGGAGGGAGTAGCAGCAACCAACGAGATAGTATGAAGCTGAAAAAAAATTAATTAAGTGCCACATGCATCCATTTATAAATTGGATCATATCAGTAAGACATGCAAAGTGGTTTCTAAGGAGCGTCGACGTATAGCCATCTATCGAGTCCAGCTCCAGCCCGAGTGCCTGACCGACCCTGCCTACCTGCAACAACAAACCGGCCTCAGGGAAAGAAAGCTGTATCGATCGGGAAACAAAGCTATACTGATCGGATCCGATATTTCGGGTTGCAGCTAGCGCAGGGATTCGTTATTCTGTGCAGCAGTGGTGGACGAAGCAGCAGACAAAATCCTACATACGCCGCCGGGCCCTAACTCGCAATCATGCCTAGCCATGTTATGCATGGAATCCGGATCGGATCAGTCACTCGTATGCACCATCAGCTAGCCTGCTCACTCTCCGTCTCTGATCCCCTGCTGATCCCTAAACACATGGCGACATGCAGCACTGGTCCATGCACAGTAGGAGCATACTGCAGGAGCACGGGACCCTACGTGCACCAGTCAGCAACATTAGGCTGGTGCCAGTGGGGGCGGTAGCCAGGGCGATACTGCCCCCCGGCGGGCGAGAGGTGGGCGAGTAGGGGGTGAGAGGGGCGAGGCGGGCGACGGCTATCGCCCGCGTTGGCGGGGCGAGAGAGGCGGGAGGGGGGCGGGAGAGGGGCGGGAGCGGGGGCGGTGCGGTGGTGTGCGGGGCGAGAGCGTGGGCGAGAGGAGCAAGACGACGGTGACGTCAGCGATGACGTCATCTTTTTTTTTTCTGTTTTAAAGATTAATTCATAACTTTTGTTTTATAATCACAAATGAGTTGAAATAAAATTCTATATTCTTGAATTTTCACATACTTTTCAACAGTACCATTTTGTAAACTTTTCCACATATTTATATTTTTGAAGTTTGAATAATTTCTTAATAGTGGTTTAATGTTATTTCCAAAATATAAAATAATAAAAATGTAAAACTTAGTCAATTTAAATTTTAGTGACATTGTATTAGTGGAATATTATTTTTAAAGGTCATTACCACTTATTTTCATATTTTATACTTGTAAGACATAAGTGATTTACTAATAGCAGCTAATGTCATTTTTTTAAAATAGAAGAACTAATAATCATTAAAGTGGCTTAATAAAATAATTTCGTTGCATTATTTTGAATGTTTTTGTCTCAAAAATATATGTTGACGTAGAGGAGAGAGAAAAGCTGATGTGGCAGAGAGAGAAGTGAGAGTGAGGGCTATAGCCCATGCACTGGCACCGTGCCGTGAGATTGGCGTGATAGTGATGGAAAAAGCTGACGTGGCGGGGCTATAGCCCGTGAGAGTGGGTGATGCACAGTGTGTATGACCTGACACCACGCGTCCATAGTTTGTCCCTCGTCATCTACTTCGTGACATATCTCTACCGTTGTACATATCAGTTTCCGTCTAAGTAAATATCTCTGGACACGCCTTTTTTTTGTACGGGTTAGGTTTTTTTCGAGGTGTTTTGTACGGGTTAGTGATAAGCAGTTACTGGTCCTGATCGTGCAAGAGCGGTGGAAATGGGCCACAGTGATCCACGAGGTCATGGGCCGAGACGAAATTCAGGGTCTTTGGGTCAACGTACAATGCGAAAGCCCGGCCCATTTTTGTTCGTTCATCGTTTTGTGGTTTAGCGCTTTCCATCGGCCGATTGTTTCGCTGCAGCTGGGTCCGGGCTATGCGTGGGACCATATTGTCAGACAAATGGGTCTGTGTCTTTCTGTGGTTGTATACACACGTGGGGAGGACCGGGTATTCAAGCTGGTGCCCCTCTTACTAGATTCGCGAGATGGGACTAAAATATTTGGTTGTTTCTCTCAAGTCGATGTTTTCCTGCAGAGCGGGACTGGTTACCGGTTTGACTGGGCGGGACAGGACTTGTTCTTGTTCCATTTTATAGTTCCTATTCTGGGACGACGGGACTGGTTCTTTGTTCCATTCTCTAGTTCCTATTCTGGGACACGTAAGGCTAGTTGTTCCATGTTTCACCTCTGTTCCTAAGTCCTAACCAAAAATCTATACAAATCTATAGACGGACTTGATGAACGGAAAATTACAGCATAAATAATAAAGATTCTGAAAAGGGATTTCTCTACCGAATTATCTATCGTTGGATAGCAATAGCTACCTTCATTGTAGCTCCAAAAAATAACCTGTGCCTAAGAATGTCTATTAATAGCTAGGATGTCAGTTCTTTTAATCACTCAATCATAGAAAAAAAAACTTGGGGTAAGAAAGATAGATAGAAAGAACAGAAAGGAAAAATACTTTAGAATTGTTTGTTTCATATATACTGGAATGAGCATATTTAAATTCATGAAAAGCAAAAAAATAAAATCGTAACACAAATCAGAATCATTGCAATTAGAAAGAAAAGTTAACTGAATCACCCTAGATCCGTCGAATTATGTTTCAAATAAACAATAGCTCAGCGGGCTTAGATTACCGTAAAGCTCGCTCCACATCCTTTCTAGCACCCTCTTCTTCTTGGGCAAACCTTGTCCACTTCTCACCGACAGGGGAGGCGATCGTCTTCACAAATGTGGACCATTGGGGATAGATACCATCAGTGAGGTAGTAGCTATTGGTGTACTGGTGGCCATTGATCTCAAAGCTTACCTTCGGTGCATAGCCTTCGGAGAGCCTACCAAAGACCGGTGACCGCGGAAGCACGTTGATGTGATTGGGCATGCCGGCCATGCCGAAGAAGGAGTATTCATAGGTTGTGTGATGCCACCGCTTCAATCACAACCGAACACACTCTCGAATGTCCCTTGTACTGGCCCTGCTAAGAAATTGAGCAATTCTTCCACTCCCAATGCATGTAATCTATGCTCCCAACCATGCCAGAGAATCCTCTTTGCTCGTTCATGGCCAAGAGTTGGGATGTGTCTTCAATAGTTGGCTCCCTCAATTACTCCTTCCCAAACACCGCAATGACAGTCCTACAAAACTTCTACATTGAGTCGAGGAATGTGGACATTCGCTCATGCGCATGTACTCGTCAATCAGATCTCCAGCAACCCCATATGCAAGCATTCGATTGGCTACCATGCACTTTTGGTACGAGGTGAAACCAAGGTTACCAAGGGCATCGGGCCTGCAAACGAAATAATCATCATGGGCCATCACGTCCAGCCGAATGAGGGTGAACACATGCCTCGCCACCCGGAACCGTCGCCAAAACTTATGAGCTGGGTATATAGGCTTCGTGGGGCGGAAGTAATCTTTGTAGGGCTGGGCATGGACGCCTTCTGTGTCACGGTCCAACGACGGGGCACGGCCGGCAACCAATCCCATGTATATCGGTTGCAGCCTCAAAATGTGCTGATTGACGCTGACCGTAGCAACCAAAGCCTGGCACTCATTGTCCGATGATTCCGAGCAAGACAATGAGTGCTGCAAGCTACTGTAGTAGTACTTATCCGAGCTATCCATGGTAGGTGATGAAACCGTATCTTGGGCAATCTGCCGAACAACTTGTGGGCGCACTGGTCGGTGCTCGTCGACAAGGCTCCAACGCGACGGTGTAGTAGGCATGCATGGCAAAAAAGAAAAAAAGAAAAAAAGACAGGGTACGATCCACGGTGGTACGAGCACCGACCGACAGCTGCTTGTCAGGGAAAGAAAGTTAAAGTCGATGGAATACGATATTTCAGGGGTGCAGCTAGCGCAGGGACATGTTGTGTGCCGGGGCCCTAACTGTCGACACACGGGCATGCATGGAATGCGGATCGGCAGGCATGGCGACATGCAGCACAACTGGCTACGCATTATTGTCAATGTGCATCAAATGAATTGGTCCATGCACGGTAGGGGCGTGCAGCGGTGCAGGATGACATGCATACATACTGGCATGGCATGGCGCGACCTGTGCTGCTGTGCGCCCCATGATTGAACATTTGGTGCTACCACACCTAACGCTTTGAATGCAGTCGTGTGCCCTAACCACGCGAGTCCACATATACTAGATCCCCTGGCGTGGCTTGCCGCGCGCCACCCGTCTTTGACAATGATATTCTATGGGTAGAACAGTGTAGTAAGCATCATTGATATGACTCGGCAATCAACAATTACCATACATAGTAGTGACACTATAATTTTAGAGCAAAGCAAAAAAAATGCTCTACCACACATAACGTGTACACCCTAAGAGTCTTCAAGATAGACAGACTTTTCTTTACAACATCTACAAATTATGACAGATATAGGTAAACATGGTAGAGAGATAAGTATAAATCAACAGAGATATACTACTGCCACCAAGTGGCGGGTAGGATAGGCAGATGGAGAGGACCAGCATGACCATCTATAGATAAAGATAGTCCTTGGAGCACGGTCATTGATGTCATAGATGATCTTGTCAGTGAGGAAACTCCATATAAGTGGTGGTGAGGGACCTGGATAGTAATGTGGGAACTGATAAGCTTCATTTGAATAAGAGCCCATGTCATATGGATATTTGTCTAGCTTCTCCATCCGATATATGGATTCAAAGGTGAGTTGTTCAATATGTGTGATACCTCTGAATTTCACACATTGTAGAGTTGATGTTTTGAGCTGAGAAGATCCAACTATACCAGGTCACATAAATACTAAGGAGGGCCACCAAACAGTATCGTAGACTTTGGTTTGTGCAACCTGTTTGTAACAGAATCTAGATATCGTAAAGGAAATGGCTAATAGCAGAAACATGATGTAGGTCATTAACAAAAAAGGTAACCTATCAGTAAAAAATCTCCGTGTATCAGGTGATAATTATCAGATGAAACAAAGGTATGAAAAGCCACTGGGCTAGCACAATGTGTTGTGATATGACGAAAAGAACGCTACACACGGACATCCTAATAACAATGTTGAAAATCAATAGCCAACCACATATTTTGACTAAAATAAACTACAGAACAATAAAGTAGTACAAAGATAAGAAACTTTACATGTCGGCAATGAAAAATCAAGACACGATATTCTAAGACAATGCATTCATCGGACTGGGTTCTGGGCTGCCAAATGAGCATGACAGAAAATGGCAAGGATCACAAAACTTGATTCTATAACACGTCAATGTTCTCAGATACATAGACCTTATAACAATGCACTTCTCCATATAGTTGTACAAAGTAAACATCACATAGAAAAGGTACACATATGAGCCGCTCCAAAGTTAGGACTCTTAGTTACCTTGAGACCAAAAAATCTGTTTCTTGAGATGATTTGCCCCTATGATCTATACATATAGTGGTAGCCTTTCTGGAAAAGATGTATAACATGCTCTGAAAAGAAAGGAAAGTTTAATAGGCTTTAGGAGCATGAAGAGACAACATAAATAGTCTGGAAAAAACATTGAGAAACAAAACTATCCATTGCCATATAGGAAGGGTTTTCTCTCTTCTAAAGTGCTTTTATGAGATGTTAAAAATTAATGAACAGGGCACAATTAATTACATGAAAAAAAATGACCAAACAGATGAGTGTGGTGAAGCAATAGTTGTGGTGTAACAGAAATAATAATTCATACAAATGCTTTAGAATTGAACATAATCATTTGTAAACCAGCGAGATGATTTGTTTCACGGAACAACCAAAGAAAATACAAAATTAAACTTTTTTTCTGAAATCTATTAACTCATATAACAATATAGTATGATTAGCAAGATAGAAAAGGCCCCACACGATCATTTAGGTGAAAAGACAAACAACAGAACTGTTGTTTGAGTTCTGCGTATCCTAAATTCCGACACAACTCGTGAAATATGTGTCTTTGGCTAGCAACAAACCATTTCAAGGGAAAGAAAATTCTACATTATTAAATTATGCGGTATGAACCATAAGTTGATTAAAACAATAATATGTACGTTCAAGGAGACCGCTTGAGTTACATAAGTGAAGTTGACAACAACAAACTCGGATAATGATACCAACAAATTAATAAAGATCCTTCTTTTACCTCTCAAAATTGGAGAGAACCTATAAGTAATATAGATTGGTAGAATCCGTCAAACGTCTAGAACAAAAAAATTATATTCACAGAGAACTTTAAGTTTAGGACTTAGAGGTTTACCTAACCAACTGACTGACTAATAGCTAATTATTTTTGTTATACACGTAGCAATATCCATAGCTCTGAAAAGCTCCTTATGAAACAATTCGTCTCTTGCTATACCCCGGAAGAAGTAGAACACTGAGACATTTAGGGATCTCCGTAAGGTGGAGGATGCAAACCCTCTAGAGAGTAGCAATCATGAATACCCAAAAAAATTATGTGTGTACCTAAACTGACTTCCACATATCGTAACTTCATTAAGAGAAGAAGTCATGTGCTAACTGGGTAAAAGATGATGAGATAAACTGGAAGGTCATAACTGAATATTTTCACACAAAAATATAACCAAATTTGTGAATTTCGTGTGTTCCGTTTAAAATACATCGATGGCTGCATCTTCAGTGATCTGAAAATAAGATGCCATGCTATGCTTAACACTATAATTCAACAATACATAAAATAGGAAAGAACATATGTATTTTGAAGTTGCAAGTAAATGTAAGTAAAATATGATGTTGATGACTTAACCTGAGCAATTGAGGTATAGCCCCGGAACCTCGGACTCATGAAAACGACAAAATTCAAGTAGTTTCTGTCGCAGAGTGTGGCTGAATCAACACACCACACATGGAATAGCCAGCAATACTTTAGTTATTCCCTCCAAGAAAATGATATAATGAAAGAAATGACTAACTGGGCAACTTTTAATAATATACAAATGAAGAGTTAATTTCAGTGATAAAATAAAGCACAAGTACAATCATTGTTCTCAGCTTATGGCGCACGATATAAGTAGGAAGACATTGACCTGTAGCTGGCCATAAAAAACAAAAGTAAATTGGAGAGTCCAGTGCTTACGTTAGTTGAGCGATACTTTATCTTTCACCAACCAAAAGACCCACAAAAAATAAAACATAATATGAGAACAAAGATATGCATGATAACAGTTTAATCACCCATATATTTAATCTAGCAGCAGGATGTTCTTGGCCTGCTAAAAAAAATCAGCCCATGTCCAATACAAACATGTGTGTCATATGAGAAAACCCAATTTCCGAACATGTTGCAAACAACAAGTAAAGTTACTATCCTTGAGAAGGGCTAAATTTCAGAAAAAACAAAATTATTGAGTAAACAAACATGGATTCTTCTTCTCGTGTAAGATTTTTGTTAAGCACCTTGTAGGCATAGACAAAAAAAACTATAAGAAAATACTACATCCGTTCCCATGAATAAGGCGTACATGCATTTTAAGACAAACTTTGACCGAAAAATTTGAGTAACAATATCTTGATTATATAGTGCAAATTTGACAATATTAGATTCGTATTGAAAAACACTTTCTAATGATATTGATTTTATACCAAATACTATTATATATATGGATTAATTCTTGGTCAAAGACAAATCTCGAAAAGCGTGCGCGCCTTATTCATTGGAACGGAGGGAGTATGGGGGTATGTGGGATTAGGGGGGAGAGAGAGAAAAGCGAGACAAATAAACGGGATGGACCTATAGGTGTACTTTTGGATGCTGAGGACGGCGGCGGCGCCGCCATAGCTGGTGAGCAGATCATTTACATTTTCAATAGCCAGCAAGAAATACCAACCTGATTAAGACTGTACACATAATAATATATTTTAATATGAGATCTTGCACAAAGCTGATATGAACTCCAAGTACAATAGTGCATATGCCAGTTCCACATGTTCTATATCCTAGCGAAGTTACATCACAATTTATATATTGATGTAACATTGACCTGTGCTAATTTATTTGCAGCTTTTAGCACACGATAATGCATATTTAACATATTAGTTAGCTTACAGCTGCAGACAAACTAAATCCTGAACCAGCAAGTCCTATTACTCCAGATATATAACCTATTATACACTATAACAAAGCCACGCGTCCAAATTTTTCTGAAGGCTGGGTAATCTGGACTGATTCATGGAGACTAAATGGACATACCTTTCTGAAATCATATCCACTATTTTGCGGGGCATATAACGCACCTCTTGCGTAGCTTTCCCGGTTAACGTTTCCTAGGTTCTCAATAGGCTCTTGCAAGTACCAACTCTGTTTTTTTTTTTTTGAAAAGGGAAACCCGGCCTCTGCATCTGGTTGATGCATACGGCTTTTATTAAAACATAATCATTCAGAACATCTGTTACACCAATAAATCACTTCATATAGGGGCTCAACAGACCCATGTAAGCAAAAGGCCGTATAAAAATAAACATCCACGATTACAATCAAAATGCTCATTCCACCCATCTATCACTATCCAGCATCAAGACGTCTACTAAGCAACCAGCCACCCTTGCTGAAGATAGCCTGAACGACCGCCATCAGACGAGTGCATCCACCATCCAAACGAACACGCTGGTCCTCTGGCAGTAGGATAGACCACTGGTGCATCCAATAGATGGCCTGATGAATAACCTGCAAAAAGTTCCCAACTTTCCCATTGTTAAAGACAATATCATTGCGATGTTTCCATAGAGCCCACAGAAGAGCACATACTCCTACGCGTATAAGTGCTTTCAATTGTTTATCCACCCCACACAACCAATTACCAAACAAATTAGTAATACTAGACGGTTGTGAAATACTGTAAGAAAAGTGTATCAATCTCCAAATATTCATAGCAAAAGCACACGAAATAAAAAGATGATTAACTGTTTCGGATTCACCACAAAATACACATTTCTTACACCCATCCCAATTTCTCCTAGCCATATTATCCTTAGTGAGTAATTCTTTCCTAGACATGAACCACATAAAAATCTTGATTTTCAAAGGGACCTTTAATTTCCTCAGGGAACCATGAAGAAACCTAACCTCTTCATTCATAACCTCAGCATATAATGATTTTACTGTATATTTTCCCGAGTTTGTGAGGGTCCAGCAGCAAATATCTTGTTCATTTACCAAAGAAATATCCATTAGTCTTTCTATTATATGTAACCATCTTTCCCATCAGAGTACATCTAAAGTGCAGAGCAGGGGGATTTTGTGTAAGAACAGTTGATACCAAAATATTTTTATGACTCACAATTGAGTATAATGATGGGTATTGGTTTGCTAATGGTACATTCCCTAGCCAACAATCTTCCCAAAATCTAGTCCTCTCACCATAACCCACAGTAAACTTAACATACTTAGAAAAATCATCCTTACCCCGCAAGATACCTTTCCAAAAAGGGTGAATCAGTGGGCTTAGCTTCCAACTGCGCCAAAGTTTTATCCCCCAAATATTTGTTAGTTAATATTACTTGCCACATGCCTTGTTCGGTTAATAATTTGAAAAGCCATTTATTTAGTAAACAGCGATTCTTAACCTCCAACACTTCTATGCCTAGGCCCCCTTGGTATTTAGGTCGACAAACAATATTCCACTTTGTCAGACGATACTTCTTTTTGGCATGAACACTCTGCCAGAAGAATCTTGACCTATAAAAATCTATTCTTTTTCGAACCCCTATAGGAACCTCAAAGAAAGAAAATAAGAACATAGGCAAACTAGATAGAACTGAATTGACTAACACTAGTCGATCCCCATAAGATAATAACTTTCCTGCCCATGAGCTCAATTTCTGTTCGAAACGATCCTCAATAGTTTTCCACTCCTTAAGAAGGAGTTTTCTATAGTGAATAGGGATACCTAGATATGTGAAAGGTAGATTACCCACTTCACATCCAAAGATGCGTCTATAGTCATCCAAATGATCACGAGCCTTACCAAAACAAAAGATCTCACTCTTATGAAAATTAATTTTCAAGCCAGACAATTGTTCAAATACACACAGAATTAGTTTCATGTTGACGGCTTTCTCTAGATCATTTTCCAAGAAAAGGACAGTATCATCAGCGTATTGAAGAATCGATATTCCCCCTTCCACTAGATGAGGTACTAGGCCACCTACCTGATTGTCCTCTTTGGATCTATTAATAATGACTGCCAGCATATCAGCAACCAAATTAAACAATATCGGCGACAGCCCTGTCTTAATCCTTTTAGAGTTTGAAAGAAGTGACCAATGTCATCATTCACTCTAATACCGACACTCCCTCCTTGTACAAAACGAGCAACCCACTCACACCATTGAGGACAAAAACCTTTCATACGCATGGTCTGCTGTAGAAAAGCCCAATTAACTTTATCATAAGCCTTTTCGAAATCAATTTTAAATATTACTCCATCCATTTTCTTCCTATGAAGTTCATGTATGGTTTAGTGAAGCACTACCACCCCCTCTAGAATATTTCTACCCGGAAGAAAAGCTGACTGAGAGGGATTAATAACTTTCTGTGCAATGGAAGTCACCCTATTAGTCCCCACTTTAGTAAAAATCTTGAAGCTAACATTTAAAAGGCAAATAGGTCTGTATTTCTCAATTCTACATGCATCTTCTTTCTTAGGTAATAGAGTTATAACTCCGTAGTTAAGTTTGAATAGTGGTAAATCACCCCCATGCAATTGAGCAAACATAGCCATCAAGTCCCCCTTGATAAACTCCCAAAAATGCTGATAAAATTCAGCAGGAAAACCGTCAGGACCCGGTGCCTTGTTGTGTTCCATCTGAGATATAGCATCAAACACTTCTGTCTCAGAGAAAACTGAAGTTAAGAAAGTGTTTTCTAATGATGATACCTGAGGTAAATCCTCGGTAAAAGATTCCACCATAGAAAAGAAAGATGGGACCGATGTCCCAAAAAGTCCCTTATAATATTGAAAAATAAAACATTTTAAATTCTCTTGTCCTACAATTAAGTACCAACTCTGTTAGAAGTGATGAAGCATACAAGTAGTTACTTTAGCTCACTCACATTGAAGATTTTAATAGAACAAAGAATAAATCCATAGTCACTTAGCAATGCTGACAATTTATATAGATCGCAACAAAAGCCAAGTTGTTGATTCCCTAAATTTTGGGTGACATATCATGCAGTTAGCTCCAGAATTTTCAGGAAAGGTTGCAAAAATATCCAACTCAATAGTTAATAAATCTCTATCATGGTTACGATAGGGTATGTCACATATAACTGTAAATTACAATATTACATGACCAATTGTCTATAAATTTGTACACGTAGCCAAGAATAAAATGATACTTACCATCAGGTATGATATATGAGGAGGAAACAGCCGAGTCTTACGCTCTGGACAAATGCACAAGAGGTACACATCCTGTGCTAGGCACACTAAGTAGGAAGACAGTAACTGCACCTGGACACCAAAAGAAAGAAATCGCTGCTTAAGTTAGTTGTGCAGACAAATCATTGTTGATTCTTTATTCTTGGTCAAACCAAAATATCAAAAGGTATAAAAACAGATATGAGAACAGGGATGTGCATGATAACATTTTAAGCATTCATATATTGTGTCTAATGGCAGGTTCCACGACAAACATGATTAGATTAGTTCATCTCCAATCCAAATATGTTCATTACACAAGCAGCCCCATATTTCTGAACCAATAACTTGAGATGCAAAAGTTAAGTGGTCAAATGTAAAGGTGTGCATCACACATGCACACCCGTAATTCTGAACCGATGGCAAACTGCCAGACTCCCATGTCAAGTTGTTATTGTTGGCTTGGGCCTAATTTCAGAATAAATACAAAAGCATTGAGTAGACAATAGTGTAAAAATATGACATAAATTAATCTTACCCTGCACGTTTTTTGGTCGTACACCTTCTAGGCATAGATAAAAGAATAGAATCTGCACAAACATAGATGATAACTTGTGGGGATTAAATAGAAAGAGAGAAAGGAGGAGATTAAATAGAGGGAGAGAGAGAGGAGGAGGAAGATCGTGAGGAAGGGAGACAAATTACCCTTGCTCCCTGTGCAGAACCAGCAACACAAGTGGCGCCCCACAAACCACCTGTCCAGAGCTTCACCATTGATTCCTATGCATGCTGCGCACATGAAATCAATCAGAAACCTACGGAAAATTGCGCCAAAATGTTGAAACGGAAAAGGAAAATCTCACAGCGATGCCTTCTTCCGCGGTGCAGCAGCTATTGTGCTTCTCCTGTTGCGCAACTCGAGCTCGTCGTCGGGGAGGGAATGGCGAATGTGAAACGGTGGCAACTCAGCTCAGCTCGAGCGCCCTATCCGTATCTGTAGCTGAGGAATGCCCGCACATCTCCATTTCAAGGGCTGCTTTGCTGAGAGAGGCAGAGCCCAGCCCGGCCGTCGCACCCGATGAAGAGAGTCGAGGGTGGAGAAGGCGGAGCTCGTGAGGGGAGCGGAGGCGGGATGGAGGAGGCGCGCGGGTGTGGGAAAGCGCGGGAACACGAAGCAAGACGGCGGCTGGGGTGAGGATGCGGGGAGCTCTCGCGCGGGTTAGGGTTTCTACCGTGGGGGGCTGGTTTTATGTCACACAGTGAAAACAACGAACGGCCAAGATGGGCTCCATCCGACGGCCGATATGCGTTGAGCTCTGAGGAAGCCCCTTGGGGTCTCATCGTTTACCTCTTTAGATAGTTTGTACCTCCCCGTGGACGTACTGAGTGCTACGTGCTCCATCGATCCCCTCAGCTTGACCTCAACTGTTTGTAATCGCTCCGCTAAAAAATACTACTAGACTTTTGTACGAATATAAATGCATCTAGACCTACGTGTTGTTGAACGGAGGGAGTAGTATAAAAGTTTATGTCGTGTCACTAGTAGAAAATAGGCCTTTAGTCCCGGTTCGTAAAGGCCATTAATCCTGGCTATGTAACCGGGACTAAATATGCGCGACTAAAGGCCCCCCTTTAGTCGCGCCTCTTATGAACCGCGACTAAAGGCCCGTCCACGTGGGCGCCAAGAGTCCTTCGGGGCGGAGGACCTTTAGTCCCGGTTCTCGTGGCTAACCGGGACTAAAGGCCTCCTCCGCAGTTTTAGGATTTTAGCCCCCTAAATCTGGTTTCTTTTTAATTTATAGTGTTTTATTTCTTTTATATTTTATTTTGTGTTTTATTTTAATTTTGATGAAGTTTCAGTACACATATTCTACGCTACTATATACATGCATATGAAATTTCAAACAAGAAGAATTCAAGAGGATTATATAATATATATTCAATCTCGGGTGACCATATACAACTTCGAACAAGTTTTCATACACAATTAGGATGGATGACCATATATAATTTTGAACAAGTTTCAGTCTCGGATATGCATATAATTTTCTTCGTCCTCGGTATAGTGTTCTCCTTTAGGATCGATGACTTCCCTCATGAAAAATCCTGCTAATTCGTCTTGAATTGGTCGGAAGCGAGCTTCTGGACTAAGCTTTCTCCGCAAGTTATCCGTCGGTTTCCGCACGCTATCCGACGCCTTCCGCTCAGAGGTGTGTCTCCGGATGTTCTCACAAACATAGTATCCACATAGATTGGTCCCCGGTGGCTGCTTATCCGCATTAACTAAACTTCTAAATTCTAGGCCAGGTTTGAATTCACCGACAGTTTCTTCTGAGAACCGTCTCCAAACCCTACAGGGCAAAGAAAATTAAATGAACAAGAGAGTTATTAGTTACTTGATATTAGGAAATGATCGAAAGAGACCGATCGATATAGAGCGCAAATGATTGAAAATAATTACTTTTGCAGCATTTTTCTCATGTCGGCCCAACCACTACTAGGAAAATGGCTATAGGAGTGATGATACCCGTGACGCACCAGCAAAACGGCGCGTCACGCCTAATAGCCGTGGCGCACCACGGTTTAGTGCTTCACGCCTATGGACATACCCGTGACGCACCAAACAAACGGTGCGTCACGGCTATATGTGGGTGTTCTGTGGATACCATAGCCGTGGGGAAAGATAGCTGTAACGCACCGTTTGTTTGGTGCGTCACGGGTATTGCAATAGCCGTGACGCACCAAACATACGGTGCGTCACGGCTATACGTATTTCGACTTTCTGAGCAAAAGTTCTTTAAAAAAAGTAAAATGGGCATAACTTTTGCATACGATGTCGGAATTTAAAGTTCAATATACCAACGGAAACTAGAGAAAAAAAGGAATCCAACCTCACTGGCCTTCGGCCTGTGAGCCTTTTTTAGATTCTCCAAATTCCGAAAGTAAAAAAAGTTATAGCCGTTTGAAGATTTTTGACTAGAAATCAAAAATAAAAAAAATAAAAAAAATAGGCGTGACGCAACACATGTATTGTGCGTCACGGCTAAGTAAGATAGGCGTGATGCACCACATGTATGGTGCGTCACGGCTAAGTCTGGGCAGAAATTTTCAAATTTCGAACCCGGGAGTGGCCACCCACCTATATATACTCCACTTCCTCCTCCTTCCTCCACTCTTCTCCATTCCCTTCTCATTTCTTCTTCCTCCACTCTCCATTCTCTCTTTTCCCTTCCTCCTCCTACCACCACCACCACCACCACCACCACCACCACCACCACCACCACCACCTCACATCCACTCCAGCGACCTCTACTCCGACCACCTCTACTCCGGCGACCACCTCCTCTCCGGTGACGTCCTCTCCGGTGACCTCCTCTCCGACAACCACCTCTACTCCGGCGACCACCTCATCTCCGGCGGCCTCCTCCTCTCCGGCGACCACGACCACCCTCTCTCCGACGGCCACCTCCACTCCGGCGACCACCTTCTCTCCGGCGGCCACCTCCACTCCGGCGACCACCTTCTCTCCGGCGGCCATCTCCACTCCGGCGGCCTCTCCGCTTCCCTTTTTCAAAATTTCAAAATTTTGGGCGGCCAGATCTGGATCTAGATCTAGATCTGGATCTGTCCCGCCTTTTTTTTTAATTTCGAAATCAATAGCCGTGACGCACCAAACAGGAGGTGCGCCACGGGTAACTAAAGATAGCCGTGACGCACCAAACAGGCGGTGCGCCACGGGTAAACGAGATAGCCGTGACGCACCAAAAATAGGTGTGTCACGGCTATTTTAATAGGCGCGGCGTGATAGCCGTGACGCGCCCAGGTGCGTCACGGATAAGCTAATTGGTGCGTCACGGGTAAGCTTTTTCCTAGTAGTGAACGTTTTGAATCCGAATCCATAGAGTCCATGATTAGAACTCTGGGGGTGTGAAGTTCAATCATTAGCAGAATCCAGTGGAACCTGCGGCCACGTTACATGCACAGTCATGCATAACTCATCGATTAGACATACCATGCATGGAATAAACAAAAGAGAATGGGCACAAAAGAGAAACACTCACCCAAAATGGTAAGGAAATAGAATTTGACTTTTGAGTTGATGCTTTCTTATAAACTTGTACAAGTCTTTCTCCACGTCTTCGGGGTGATTTTGTAACACATATCCACTAAAGATATTTGGGTCAATGAACCCAACATCATGGATGTTTCTTATTTTGCATTCCCAAATCTTCAATCTGCATAATAGCGTACGCAACAATATAGTTAGGACAATATATATATATACCCCTGGGTGTACGTACTCCCACATACAAATATGCTACATAAATGAACCGTTTATACCTCTTTATTATTTTTAATATACTTCATTATTTAATACGTACTAACCTGTAAATCTCTGAATGCATGTGTTACATCTTACATGTTTATTTCCCTGCTCAAGAAACGGTTGTGCACTCCCAACAAAAATCAGATACAGAGGAGAGCACCATTTTTTCTAGATTCCATTCCCGTCCAATATCACAAACATAGACAACATATATGAATCTAAAGCACGAACATGACTTTGGATCTCGGATACAACAAGAAACCAGGATAAATCTAGAAAATACACATAAAGTGGGAGAACCAGTAGTAAAAGGGACAGCGGCATCAGGGGAGTCCCGCTCCAGCTCGGTAGGAGGGAGGGTAGCGGGGTGAGCGGTGGACGGCCTTCTTGGCGGCGACGAACCTCGCGCTGCACGTCGTGGCGCTCATGGTGACCGGTCGGGTCGAATCCGACGAGCCGCACATTGATGGCCAAGAACGCAACAGCTCTAGGTTCCGGCGACATGTGTGGATTTGATGGGATGCAAATGGGGAGCTGCTGGCTCACCGTGGAGAGGGAGAGGATATGGTGATGCTTCTAGTGGAGAAAGGGAATACATATCCGTGACAGGAGAGGGAAAGTGCTCGTATTTAGGGGAGGATAAGCCACGGGGGAGTAATAAACGAGTAACAATGCTTCCCCTGCCCTTACGTTGCACTAACGGTGTTAAACACGCGTCGATCAAACAAGCCGTGCGTAGTTAACCTCCTTGAGAGTGCAGGCAATGAAGAACGAGATGAGGTAGAAATAAATTACTAACAGAATGTACCAACTCAGCATAGATTTATCGAGCTCGCGCAGATTGAACAGCTGGAACAATTCACTCATATGAACTTCTACAGAGTACCGTTTGGTGTGATGCTCCTCTTTAACATCCCCATAAACATATTCTTTGTCGGCCCATGTTATGAAATTCTTGTACCAATGTAGCAGATTTCGCATTTGTGGTGCTAGACACTTTTCCTGCGTAGGCTCGACGAGAGGCCCATTCCGCACATATTGTAATGCTATCTCACTTACTGGCACATCCTCAAGGTCTAACGAGGCACGAAGAGTCAAACCCATCTCGGACGCTTGTTTCATGGCACTCGCTACAGTCAATCCAAGTGCCGCCGCAACTCCTATGATCTCGGGGTCCTCTTCCGGACCGGCTTTCACTATGAGCGGGGGGAACGATTGTTTATTCTGCATCCCGAGCTGGTCAACTCGTTTCCCGCTTTTTTTACTTACCTACGAAGTTCACGTCCATAGTCGTCAGGCATATTCAGCTCGGCTTGGGACGGTGTCGTCAAAAAATCCTTAGCCTACTTCGTTTGCTTCTCAGTGAATACTTGCTTGGGCTCAAGCTCTTTTATCGCCTTCGTATCCGCCTTCCATTTCTCATAATGAGCAGACGCGGCCAATTTGGTTTCAGCTTCACTAAGTTCCCAAGGCCTTGGGAGGAGAGGCTTCAGTGATGGTTCCGGTACCGTTGTGGTCTTAGGTACATAAGGGTCCGGGTTAATAGTCCAGGAGCGGGTTTCCTTGCTGCCCATCTGCTTCTGCTTCTTCGCCAGAGATGGATTGGGGGGCGTCGTACCCGCCGGAGGAGGATTGGGGGGCGGCGGCTGCTTACCCGCCGGAGGTTGTGGATCGGGGGACGGCGTCGAATGACGTGAAGAAGGTGTAGGTGAACCACCACCACCACCACCACCACCGCCACCACCACCACCACCATCGGAGGGGGGGTGGACTTGTTAGCCTTGGCGCCTCGCCTGGAAACACTATGTACTTCTTTTTCCATAGAATGATCTGGCGCTTGACATCTCCAAGTCTTCTCTCCCCTTCGGTTGTAGCTTTGTCAATCTCCAGGTCCTCAAACTCTTGGACTATGTCTTCCACCGTGACACGAGCATAGCCATATGCAATGGGGTTGTTGTGGTGGAGTGCTCCAGATGTATAGGGTAAAGCACTGCCGGTAGCTACCTTCGTGGAAACGTTCCCCGTGGGATAATGCAGATCACATTCTTTCATCTCCTTTACATCATCCACGGGGTAGTGAGTCTCCGGTGCACGAATCTCGATCGTCGGTGCATTAGCACCTGCAGGCACGGCATCCGTGGAAGCCACGCTGCTTCTCCGCTGCTGGCTTCCGAGATCCGCTTCATGATCTTCATGCGACTCTGGAGCCGATCTTTCTTTTACTAGTCCATGCACGGTCTACTTCAACTCATGGAGTTCCGACGCAAACTTCGCCAAAAGATCTGCATCCCGGTCCGTCTTTCTCTTACGGCTTCTGTAACAGTACGGTTCATTGTCCTGGGAAAACCCTACTTTCCACGGAATTCTGCCTTTGCCTCGTACATGTCCTCCGTGTTCATCATTCCTGAGGGCTGTTGTCAGTGCATCTTTCTCTCTGTTGAACTTGATCAAGCCCTCTTGAGCTTGGGTCATTGCGTCAATAAGGGCTTGGGTGGGAGCAAACTTTTTCTGCCGGTGAACACACACCCCTGTCTCCGGGTCTAGCGATCCCCCATGCCCATACCACCAGCTTTTGTCCCTTTCGTGCCATCCCTCTATACCTAGAGGGATTCCTCGCACCCTCAGGCCCTCCTCCATCTTCTCCCACTTAGGCGCCGAAAGGCGGTATCCTCCTGGCCCCATAATATGATGGTACTATTTCTTACCTGCATTAACCTTTTTTTTTATATTTCCTTGAAATGCTCTAATTTCTTTTGCCTCACAAATTTTGGCCAATCATCTTTCAGTCTCTCATGTTGTCCATTGAAATCTGGAGTCTTGCCCTTCTTGACATAGTCACGGGTTAAAAATTTCTTGAAGTTCCGGAATGCTTCGGCCATCTTCTGAAGAGCGAACTCTTTGACTAGCATCCTCCTCTCACGTCCACCGGAACCTCGTTACCGAATTCATCGACTTTGTTGTATTCCCGAGGTAGAATGAAATATTCCATAAGCTTTCTCCAGCAATCCTTTTTCGTTCTCTTGTCGACAAAACTGAAACCAAGACGTGCCTTCTTTGGCTCCTTCCATTCCTGGACGGTGATCGGGACGTTTTCTCTAACAACGACTCCGCATTGGTTGATAAAATTTGTGGTGTGCTGTAGGGGCTTGCCGGTTTCACCGACTAATTCGATGGTATATGTTTGTCCTTGTTTCAACGCCTTGGATTTGCCACGCTTTGTCGGACTTGATCGGTCGAGGGCTAAAAAAAGAAAGAGAGTCACGCGCGTTAATACATATGTATTCACATTTCAGTAAGTTTGTATCACGAGAGGCTCAATGTATATATATACCTCGCCGCAGGTGGTTGCTACATGCAATTCGAGATCGTCGTTTGTCGACGGTTGACCTCCGTCGACAATGTCCGTTCCTTCACCTTCTTGATGATCGACAATGTATGTTCCACCGTCAAGTTTCAGAAAAGAAGACACTACATCCTCTTCTTGCTCATCTTCTGAGCCCGGCACATAAGGAATCTCATTGTTTATGATGCCCATTAAATAACGTTCAGCCTCCGGATCCCTAAGCGGCTCAGCTCTATCGTCCGCCATATGTCACTCCTGCATGTAGTAAAAATTAATTAAGTATAAAGGAATTAAAAAATAAGATTAAGGGGACATAGAGGAGGAGCAGCGATGGTTGTACGGTGTTAGGGAGCCGCTCGGGGGCGGAGGGGGTTTAGGGGGTACGGTATAGAGGAGGAGCAAATATTGACGGTGATTTTTTAGTAGAAATGAGACTTAGAAAATATTAGTACAAATATTTTACTTAGTGAAATGACCGTACTTTTTTTTGACTTAGGAATATATATTTAGGGTTAGTAGTGTTTCGGATTTTTTTTAGCTTTTTTTTGACTTGGGAATATTTAGGGTTAGTAGACTTAGCAAATATTAGTACAAATATATATTTAGGGTTAGTAGACTTAGGGTTAGTAGGAATTTTTTTTACTTAGAAATCGTTTTGACTTAGGAATTTTTCTGACTTAGCAAAAAAAGAGGGCAGCCAGCCCAACTAGCACTAGTGGAAACAATCCCTTTCGTCCAGGGGGCCAGGAGGCACCTGTCGGGGTTGCAACCAAACCCGGGACAAATGGTATGCATTCGTCCCGGTTCGTGCGCCCGAGGCAACATAAATCGCCTGGGGGCATTGGTCCCGGTTCGTGGGGAGACACTGGTCCCGGTTCGTAGCATGAATCGGGACCAATCCCTAGCCGCAGGCCACGTGGCACGCGCACGGGAATTGGTCCCGGTTCAATCCACTAACTGGGACCAATGCCCCTTTTTTTTATTGGTGGGATTAGTGTAGCCCAGGCGGGCCAGCTCCGGCAGGGACACGTCGGAAAAACGCGGGAACGTCGTTTTTCGCCGCGGCGGCCCCAAAACTGCGGCGTTTTGGGCCCTGGGGGGCGACACGGCTGGAGATAAAGTGTGTGTTATTTTACTATGCGCACGAGGCGTTGAAAAAGTGTTCACAAATATTGTTGCGGCGGCACTCGCGCCCATATTGCACACAAACATGCATCTTGGATATATATATCGATAAAAAAGGCAGTACATAATGGAAAGAGTGGATCTAAACCTAAACGGAGAGCAGAGATGCATTATCGATCTACATAATGGCAAGACACTGTGGATCTGATATCTGCTAGTCATACTCCTGCCTAGGCCTATAGTATATGTACTCGTAGTCGTCGTAGTCGCCGCCGTCGTCCTCACTATCGTCTGACGGTGCTCCGCACTCCCTCCGAGGATCACGACTCCAGGACTGGGCGTGAGGGTAGCGCATGCGGGGGATACCGCCGACCCTGATGTAGTCCATGACGCTCTGTAGAGTCCGGCCGTACCACCATAGCCGACGACCGGCCTCGTGAAAGTTCCCAGGAGGCAGACCGTCCTCCTCATACCTGGCGAGCGCCCTCTCACGCCGATTAATGAAGAAGGCATCCCAAGTATGCTAGTTATCGGGATGCCAACTGGGATTCCTCCGCTGCTCCGGCGTGAACTCGTGGTAGTAGTGGTTCGTGATGGCCGCCCGACGCGCCACACCTTGAGGAAGAGGAGGGATCGGCACTCCTCCGGCGCTCAGCATCCAACCGGCGGGAACGTTGTAGCCGGGTGGGCAGAGGTAGTTCGAGGCGGAAAGTGCCTCCGCCTGGATGAATGTTAGAGTGGGTACGGTAGAAGCCATGAGAGA
Source organism: Alopecurus myosuroides (assembly GCA_028641055.1). NCBI lineage: Eukaryota > Viridiplantae > Streptophyta > Magnoliopsida > Poales > Poaceae > Alopecurus > Alopecurus myosuroides. The sequence continues at coordinate 425,661,751 of CM054060.1, forward strand.
GTGGTGAGTTTGTATGTGTTTTATGCCAATGGTGTGGCAATGCATACATATATATAGTGAGAAGAAAACATATCCCTTTAGTCCCGGCCTGTTTTACCAACCGGTACGAAATGGTTAGGGTTTCGTTTGGACCAATCAGATAGAATCACACGGATCGTGTGTTTCTTTCAACCGCTTGTGAGTCGTTGGATCCGGGATGTGTTTCTTTCGATCTGTTGTGAGCTGTTCGATCAGGGATACGGTGTGTTTCTTTCAAGCGGTTGTGAGCCGTTGGATCAAGGTGTTTCTTAACCGTTGGATATCAAAACCCTAGCACAACACTTTGTGAGCCAGAGGACCCTATATATAGCCCACCTTCATACACCGGTCAGTTTATCGACCAAACACAAAACATCCGGATTCGCCATCATACATCCGACCGTTCTTTTGATATGCGTATATATGCACTCAATAGCCACGGTCGGGGAGTATGATGGCGATACCGATTGTTTTGTTCTACATCACCCATTTTAAGGTTTGATACATCATTCAGTTCGTCGACCGAATACAAATCATCCGGATTCGCCATCATACGTCCGACCGTTCTTTTGATATGCATATATATATATATATGCACTCAATAGCCACGGTCGGGGAGTATGATGGCAATACCGATTGTTTTGTTCTACATCACCCCTTTTAAGGTTTGATACATCATTCAGTTCGTCGACCGAATACAAATCATCCGGATTCGTCATCATACGTCTGACCGTTCTTTTGATATTCATATATATATGCACTCAATAGCCACGGTCGGGGAGTATGATGGTGATACCGATTGTTTTTTTCTACATCCCCCTTTAAAATTTTATACATCATTCAGTTCATCGACCGAATACAAGATTTGTGGTTTTGCCAGTGCGACAAGGGGTCTGTTAATTATGTTGCTATTAATGGAATTGTTACTAATTATAAAACAATATAAGATATTTATATTTAAATTAAATGCAAATAGTAAAATAGTTAATAGTTTGAATAGTTAGAATAATTATTTAGGTAAACAGAAAACGGATTTGAATTAGTTATGCAAATTCAAGCAATTTTCATGTTGAATTTTTTTTCAAATTCGAATGTATATAGAAGTTATTCATGTGCATATTCAAATTTTGGCGCTAAAACTTTTGGCGCGCCCGGCCCAAAAATACTTCTGGTCCCGGCCCGTGCGACCATCCAGGAAGGAAGCGTCTTTTCGTCCCGGATGTTGCCACCAACCGGGACGAAAGGGGGCTTTCGTCCCGGTTGTTGTCACCAACCGGGACAGATGGCCGTGAATATATACACGTCACCCTCCCTCCCCAATTCCAGACCGCGCGCAGGGACGAACCGACATCGCCAGGCTGCCCAATTTTTTCGTCCCCGCGCCGCCCCCTACCCCGTCGTCGCACTCCTCCGCCGCGCCGCCCTCCGTCCCGCGTGCCGCCAGGTATTTCTGCGTCCAGACTGGCTCGACCAGAAAAACTTGTCGCAAAATATGATGAATGAGCTCGATAATAGGAACCCGCGGGCTGACCTCTGTCTCCGATGCTGCGGGTGCCTCTGCAGTTTTCTTGATTTTGACTGATCGTCTAGTCATCCGCTCGAAATATATCCCTGGCGGTATGGGTGTGTTTGTGGAATCCATGTTTGCCAGCATGTCTGCTTCTTCATTGCTGGATCTTGCAATATGCTTCAGCTCGCATCCTTTAGAACTTCCTTCGAGTAGGTTGTACATGTCACGATAGGCGACCATGTTTTCAGCGATAGTGTCGCACTCCTTCATTGTCTGTTGCACGATGAGATTGGAGTCGTTGTAGATCATCAGTCGGGTGAATCCAGACGCAACTGCCATCTTCATCCCATGCAACAGAGCTTCATATTCCGCGTCGTTGTTTGATGCTGGATCATCGGGTGGAAAATCCAATCGTAGGACGTACTACAGCTTGTCCCCTCTAGGTGATATTAGGACGATCCCAGCTACTGCTCCTTCGTTTCTCTTGGACCCATCGAAGTACATGATCCAATTACTCGTGTATTCTGGCGGCCCGGGCGTTTGTAGTTCTGTCCACTCGCTCAGGAATTCCACGAGTACCTGGGATTTTACTGAATTGCGCGCTGCATAGATGATGTCCCAAGCACCCAGCTCGATGCTCCATTTTGCTATTCTTCCAGATGCCATTGGGTTGTTCATGATTGTACCGAGTGATGCATCATTAACCACTGTTATGGTGTGTTCCTGGAAGTAGTGCTTGAGATTTCGAGCCGTGAGAACAACTCCATATGCGAGCTTCTGGTAGTGAGGGTATCGTTGCTTGCACGACGAGAGCACTTCACTGATGTAGTAGATCGGTCGTTGGACTCCATATGCCTTGCCCTCTTCAGGTCGTTCGACTATGATGGTTGTGCTGATGACCTGATTTGTTGCGGCTAGGTATAGGTAGAGTGGCTCCCTCTCTTGAGGTGTTGCAAGGATTCGCCTGCTTTGCAATGGTCGTTTCAGGTCTGCGAATGCCTGTTTAGCCTCTGGTGTCCATTCGAATTTGTCTGTCTTCTTCAACAACTTGTAGAAGGGTAACGCCTGCTCACCCAATCGTGCGATAAATCTGCTCAAGGCGGCTAGTCGCCCTGCGAGCTGTTGGATCCCACGCAAATTGGTTGGCTCCTTCATTGTCAAGATTCACTACAAGAAATATGTCAACTAGTGACCTTCTGCCGATGACCGTAAAAAAATTGGTCACATATGTTGAGTCAATTGATTGAGAGAGTGTATACATGTAACTGAGTTGGTCACAATACAAACAAAAGGAGTTTCCTTCCCTATTCTGCCCTGACTGAGACCAATTTAAGTGGTCATGGTGCCTTATTTGCCAAATCACCGCCTATGTGTCATAGCCGGACCCACCACATCTCAGCAATTTCGCCTACATGTCGTGGTAGAAACGGTACTAGGCCATCTTAGCAATTTTCTCTTACATGCCATGTAGGTGGGGTCCACGTGGAAGCACCCAAGACCTTAATTCAAACTGAATTCGACCAATTTAAGTGGTCATGGTGCCTTATTTGCCAAATCACCGCCTATGTGTCATAGCCGGACCCACCACAGCTCAGCAATTTCGCCTACATGTCGTGGTAGAAACGGTACTAGGCCAGCTTAGCAATTTTCTCTTACATGCCATGTAGGTGGGGTCCACGTGGAAGCACCCAAGACCTTAATTCAAACTGAATTCGCATAAAAATGCGGAGGGAGGGTTCGAACCCAAGACCTCCCTCCATCCAGCCGCGCTCCACTCCGCCTGGCCAACGGGCCATCAGCTCGCTCGTGTTAGTATAGCCAAACGACATCCTTTTTAGTTGGAATGGCAGTCATGGGCCTTGCCTCCCGCAGGGAATAAGGGCAGGCCCATTCATGGTCCTCAGCCTGGCCTAGGGAATAGAGAGGCCGGATGCACGCCCGGTCGGCCTGCTTAAAGCCTGGGCCGATTCGGTTGGCTTTTTTTTCCCTTCTTTTTATTCTTTTTTTTGTTTTCTTTTATAGTTTTTGATTTTAAACTCTAACTTTAACCAAATAAATTTTATTTTTTTTCCCAAAAATGTCCTATGTCATTATATAGTATTAAAAAAAAATTATCCAATAAAATATAAAATCTATTTTTTGTTTTTTTGAACCTTTTATGCCGATTTCGAAATATAGTCAATATGGGGGGCATGACCGCTCATATCTAGGTGTTGAATATTTATGAACTATTGGTATATCTATGTTGTAATAGGTACTTGGGTACCTAAAATGATTTTTGCAAAAAATCACGAGCAAACTACGAGGCACCTGTAGTTCAAATTTGGCCCGCTTTCAGCTGAATCGGCTGAAATTTGTCTTTTTCAAAAGAGGTGGATGGAAAGATTTTTATAGGAATTAATTTGGTTATTTGTACATAAAATGTGGTATAATATTTTTATAATTTTATGTGGTACAATGTTGCAACATATTTTTGGTAGATGCTTCACAAAAAAAAACCGTTTTCGACACTCCGAAAATGGAAAACGATATTTTAATTCGACGAAAAATAAAACTTTCTTCGTAAACATTGTTAGTTGTTCCAATATGAATCTGTTTGTGGAATATAGGCACATTTCAAAAAACTATGCCATGGATGTGGCCGTAACATCCGTCATTTGGCCCGAAAGCCATAAATCTTCGTAGATGATAGCTCATTTTTGTGAACACTTTTTGAGATAACTTCCGTATTCCAAGTTTATTATTTTTGATGGATACTAGGTCACTTATTATGACACCACGCGAAGGTCTTGCATCATTTCGATTTTTTCTGAATATTCTAGGAATTTTCTAAGCCGGTTTCTTAAAAGGATCAAAACGGGGGACATGACCGTTCGTACCTAGGGGTTGAATCTTGATGAACTATTGGTGAATCTTTGTTGAAATAGGTATTTGGGTACCTAAAAATGATTTTTGCAAAAAATCACGAGCAAACTACGAGGCATCTATAGTTCAAATTTGGCCCGGTTTCAACTGAATCGACTGAAATTTGTCTTTTTCAAAAGAGGTGGATGGAAAGATTTTTATAGGAAGTAATTTGGTTATTTGTACATAAAATGTGGTATAATATTTTTAGAATTTTATGTGGTACAATGTTGCAACATATTTTTGGTAGATGCTTCACAAAAAAAACCGTTTTCGACACTCCGAAAATGGAAAACGATATTTCAATTTGACGAAAAATATAACTTTCTTCGTAAACATTGTTAGTTGTTCCAATATGAATCTTTTTGTGGAATATAGGCAAATTTCAAAAAACTATGCCATGCATGTGGCCATAACATCCGTCATTTGGCCCGAAAGCCATAAATCTTCGTAGATGATAGCTCATTTTTGTGAACACTTTTGCGAGATAACTTCCGTATTCCAAGTTTATTATTTTTTATGGATACTAGGTCACTTATTATGACACCACACGAAGGTCTTGCATCATTTCGATTTTTTCTGAATTTTCTGGAATTTTGTAAGCCGGTTTCTTAAAACGATCAAAACGGGGGACATGACCGTTCGTACCTAGGGGTTGAATCTTGATGAACTATTGGTGAATCTTTGTTCAAATAGGTATTTGGGTACCTAAAAATGATTTTTGCAAAAAATCACGAGCAAACTACGAGGCATCTATAGTTCAAATTTGGCCCGGTTTTGTCTTTTTCAAAAGAGGTGGATGGAAAGATTTTTATAGGAAGTAATTTGGTTATTTGTACATAAAATGTGGTATAATATTTTTAGAATTTTATGTGGTACAATGTTGCATCATATTTTTGGTAGATGCTTCACAAAAAAAACCGTTTTCGACACTCCGAAAATGGAAAACGATATTTCAATTCGACGAAAAATATAACTTTCTTCGTAAACATTGTTAGTTGTTCCAATATGAATCTTTTTGTGGAATATAGGCACATTTCAAAAAACTATGCCATGGATGTGGCCATAACATCCGTCATTTGGCCCGAAAGCCATAAATCTTCGTAGATGATAGCTCATTTTTGTGAACACTTTTTCGAGATAACTTCCGTATTCCAATTTTATTATTTTATATGGAGACTAGGTCACTTATTATGACACCACGCGAAGGTCTTGCATCATTTCGATTTTTTCTGAATTTTCTGGAATTTTCTAAGCCGGTTTCTTAAAACGGTCAAAACGGGGGACATGACCGTTCGTACCTAGGGGTTGAATCTTGATGAACTATTCGTGAATCTATGTTGAAATAGGTATTTGGGTACCTAAAAATGATTTTTGAAAAAAAATCACGAGCAAACTACGAGGCACCTGTAGTTCAAATTTCGCCCGGTTTCAACTAAATCGGCTGAAATTTGTCTTTTTCAAAAGATGTGGATGGAAAGATTTTTATAGGAAGTAATTTGGTTATTTGTACATAAAATGTGGTATAATATTTTTAGAATTTTATGTGGTACAATGTTGCAACATAATTTTGGTAGATGCTTCACAAAAAAACCCGTTTTCGACACTCCGAAAATGGAAATCGATATTTTAATTCGACGGAAAATAAAAGTTTCTTCGTAAACATTGTTAGTTGTTACAATATGAATCTTTTTGTGGAATATAGGCACATTTCAAAAAACTATGCCATGGATGTGGCCATAACATCCGTCATTTGGCCCGAAAGCCATAAATCTTCGTAGATGATAGCTCATTTTGTGAACACTTTTTCGAGATAACTTCCGTATTCCAAGTTTATTATTTTTGATGGATATTAGGTCACTTATTATGACACCACGCGAAGGTCTTGCTTCATTTCGATTTTTTCTGAATTTTCTGAAATTTTCTAAGCCGGTTTCTCAAAACAGTCAAAATGGGGGACATGACCGATCGTACCTAGGTGTTGAATATTGATGAACTATTGGTGAATCTATTTTGAAATAGTTATTTGGGTACCTAAAAATTATTTTTGAAAAAAATCACGAGCAAACTACGAGGCACCTGTAGTTCAAATTTGGCCCGGTTTCAGCTGAATCTGCTGAAATTTGTCTTTTTCAAAAGAGGTGGATGGAAAGCTTTTTATAGGAAGTAATTTTAGTTTTGGTAGATAAAATGTGGTCTAGTACCTTCATATTTTTTTTCTACCATTTTGCAACATATTTTTGGTAGACGCTTCACAAAAAAACCAGTTTTCGACACGCCGAAAATGGAAAATGGTATTTTTATTCAACGAAAAATAAAACTTTCTTCGTAAACATTGTTAGTTGTTCCAATATGCATCTTTGTGTGGAATATAGGCACATTGCAAGAAACTATGCCATAGATGTGGCCATAACATCCGTCATTTCGCCCGAAAGCCATGAATCTTCGTAGATGATGGCTCATTTCTATGAACACTTTTTTGAGATAACTTCCGTATTCCAAGTTTATTATCTTTGTTGGATAATAGACCACTTATTACGACACCACGCGAAGGTCTTGCTTCATTTCGATTTTTTTTTGAATTTTTTGGAATTTTCTAAGTTGGTTTCGGGAAACAGTCAAAATGGGAGACATGACTGTTCGCACCTAGGGTTTGAATATTGATGAAATCTTGGTGTATCTATGTTCAAATAGGTACTTGGGTACCTAAAAATGATTTTTTCAAAAAATAAAGAGAAAACTACGAGGCCCCTGTAGTTCAAATTTGGACCGGTTTCAGCTGAATCGGCGGGAATTTGTCTTTTTCCAAAGAGGTGGATGGAAAACTTTTTATAGGAAGTAATTTGAGTTTTTGTAGATACATTGTGGTCTAATACCTTCATATTTTTTGTTGTATAATTTTGCAACATATTTTTGGTAGATGCTTAAAAAAAAACCCGTTTTCGACATCGAACTACCGAATGCTCCCGAGTAGAAATTTTGTTTTGGAAATCTCACCTAACAGTGTATAGTGACACCCATTTTGTGTAGTTTAGAACTTCTATATTTTTTACTTAGTTATTTAATAGTATCATTTTTAATTAGTAGTATTAAAAAGCATATGTGACAATTAAAACATATTTTATAATGGAACTTTTAATTAATATTAATATTTGTAAATGAAATAAATAAGTGTATGTTTTGAAGTTTTTTGATGTTCGGTACAGAAATGATGTTATCTAACTGGTCACTGTGTGGTGGGGTCATGAGGACCGAGGTCCCAGTTGCAGTCACTCTCTCCGATCACCTTGTGGTGGAGAAATACTTTCCTCGGGCGGGAGTGCGGCACCGAGGGAATCAACGCGCCTAAAATCTCCTCCCCCAATCAAAACCGACGGAAACCCTAGCCTTCGTTGTCCCCTCACCTCCAAGTCACTCCCCCGCACATGTCTCTCTCGCCCCGATCCAGATCGAGCGACCGCCGCCACGACCCCGCACATCTCTCTCCCGCCCCGATCCAGATCGAGCGACCGCAGCCACGACCCCGCACATCCCTCTCCCCGTCGCGATCCACAAGATCAAGAAGGGAGACGACGGTCTCCCTCAACAACCGGCCTGCTCTCCTTCACTCCGGCCCTCCTAGAACCCTCCTTCTCCGATTGCTCCAAGGCCGCGCCTGACCAAGCCAGATCCGCCGCCAGGTGACCTCCATCGCTGTAATTTGCATCCCGCCACCGCATTTTGCATCCCGCGTATCCCCTCAGTCCTTCTCTGCTTATGAAACCCTAGCACTCCTATCCCATCCTTCCTCGCTTCGCACTCCCCCGAGCCGCCGCTTCAGATAGACCACCGCCGCGCCAAGCCCCGATTCTGACAGATTTTCACCCCCAGATCCTCAAGCATCAGATCGACCACCTCCATGCCCTAGCCTCGCAGGAGAGAGGCACCGTCGGCGTCGCTACTTGGAATCGCCACCCACCCCTTTCGCCCCAGATCCAATCCACGCCAATATGGACGGCGGAAGCAGCGATAGAAGCTGCACTGAAGGGGTCCTCCCCGACAAGGACGCCGCCTGATTTCCTCCTTCCCGACTGCACCGCCACTGCCGCTGGATCGCTCGCCCCGATGGATTGTTCGGCGGCTGCATGCACTGCGAGGCCGTCTCCCCACCACCAAGTTGCAAGGTAAAGACCGTGTCATCCCTCCTCTTCATGTAAGTTTTAGTGTAGACCGATGATGCTCGATGTAGTTTCAATGATGTTGATCTGCTGCTAGGGATTTACTCTGTTGGTTTGGTATGCTTACTACAGGAAGTGAACTACTTGTAGTTTTGCTATATGCTTGTAGCCTGTTTTTGCTTAGTCCAAATGTTAACCAGTGGCTAATGCTCGACAAGAAATGTTCCATCTTGTATTTGTGTTCAAACTTGTATATTCATCCAAGCATATCCTATCTGTTTAAATTACTACTCTTGATCATGAGTGATTTTTTTAAATTTGATGCTGATGGTGAATCAATATGACCAGTGGCTAATGTGCACTGCCATAAACTTAAGTTGGAATCCCCACACCCTTCTTCGTAGGATTCTGAATCTATAGGAAAGTAGGAAAAGCCTTCCATGCATTTTGTCTATATCATTTCTCGGTATGCTAATATCATTCTGTGTCCGATCCAAGTTTCCATGTGTCATTCTTGATTTATCTCTGCTAGTACAAGACTGTGAATACCATTGATGCTACTTGCCAGTAAGATATTGTTTTTTGTTCTCCTAGTTATCTGTCTGCTTCAGGTCGTCTCTGTCATCAGAAAATTTATGAAACAAATTATGATCTCAATTGATTATTTATTTTTGGCAGCTGCAAGAGCAACCATGACTCTTACCCCGTGTGATGGAGCACATCTAACCTGGACACTCCACCACATTTATAGTGTCAAGTTTATCGTACTGCAACTACAGCAACACTGCCTTCTCCATATTAGATAAGCCTCTAGTCTATCCAAATCCTCTTCCTTTCTGTACTGGTTGCTTGATGGGCCATGGTGCGATAACATGTTATTGTGTCTAGTCCCTCTGATGTGGAAGCTATGGTCTGAATAGCTTTATATTAGGTTCTTTTAATTGTGTTGTTGTCTTGCACTATTTGCTGATACTATGCCATGGTACCCATAGGTTAGTGTTGTTCATCCATAGCATGAGCTTGATTGATGTATCTTGTTTAAGTATACAACGGCATATTAGTTTGTCCGAAATAATTATTCGTACTTAGTTTTCTTACTATAGTTGTGTCGTGTTGCTAGTGGGCTCATAGTGTCCTCCACTTAGCATTTAATTTTCCTTCTGTAATTTTGGAGCCAAATTAACTCATGTTTTTATCTGTTGCGACACTTATGGTACATTATTTCCTCGCCTGGTAAACAAAATAGTAAGAGTTGGCATGTGGTCATATTCTATTGTCAGCTTCACCTATTTTGATCTTTAAAATTTTATACAATGGTTATGAGGTATCTGACCATATCGTTATCGTTCTGGTGATGTGTGGCTGCGTGTGCTGCATGACTTAGTATTTTCTAAATCCTATCGGTTGAATGGACGGTGGTGGTAGTATAGTGGTAATTTATTAAGCTTAATGTAATCTTTGAGAATTTTTATAACGCCTTCTTCTTTGTAGTGTTGATATGCTATTGCCCAAGTTCCATGATATGTGAGTTCCCTCTGTTGCTGCAAGCATTGACACAATATACCGTGTGTAGGGAGTTCTATATTCCAGTCCTGTCCTTCCTCCGCAGCAAGGATCTAGGCCAAGGGAGGAAAGAAAGCTGGTGGTTCCTTCGAGGATGTTTGCTGCTGGTCAACTCTTGTGGAGAAGCAGGCCGAATCTGGCATCGTCTCGCTTGTGCTGGTTCGGTAAGAACAAAACAGCACTCTCATCCATGTAAGTTTGCTTGACGTACTTAGATGCTCGACAAGGAAACATTCCCATTGCATAGAAAATCTATTTGAGATTTCTGGGACCAACCTATGCTTTATTCATGATTACACAGATGTTGTTATAATTTCCAGGAGTTGTCTATCTATGAATGCATCTCATATTTTTTTGCCTTCATGTAGTATGCACAAGCTGCTGATGCTAGTATGGATGTTGCTTCCAGGTCTACCGACTTCCAGGAACTCAGCCAATGTTGTTATCTTCTGCTGCGGCGATCCATATCCAGGTTCTGGCCTTAACCTGTGCTATTTTATCATTAGTTTGGTACTTCTTTTCTTCTGTCCTCCGTGAAGATTGACTCTTTTGACATATCGAATCCACCAAATGTTGTATTCCTGCTTGGAATTGCTGTCTTCCTTCTAATTCTGTTGTGTATGCACCCCCTGTATTCTTCATTCTCTATATAACTCATCCCAAATTCTTTCGAATTTGTAGGACATGTCAATGATGAATCGAGGAATCTGACGCAACTTATCTAGTTTGAGGGAGAAACTCCTATTTTGATGACAGATGCTGCTTTTGTTTTGTATGATGTATCTAGGATAGTATTTTTCTGGCATGTTGTGGATTGCCACTTCGGACGACATGTAATTATGTTGTAAAATATGATTGAATTAATTATGGATTTTAATTATTTTTAGCGAATTATTATGTTTGAAATTGAAATCTGTGCTATCAAATGTTCTGCCTGTCAAAAGGCAAAAGCCTAATGTATACTGGATTTCATAAATGCCACGGGCTGCACAAAATACACTGCAAAAAGCCTACGGCCCAGAATAAAAGCCTTAACGCGAATGCCCTAAAAAAAGGCCATAGCCCAGGACAAAAAGCCTGATCAAAATGGAATGAGAATGTAGACGTCCAAATCATGAAGGAAAAAAAATTAAGAAGGAAACAAATTTAAATGGGCTAGGCCCATATAGAAGGCTGAAATGGACTGGGTTGATTCTGTGCCACGTCAGTTTTGCCACGTTGGATCTGATGTGGCTTGGCCAGAGTACGAGCGACCAAAACAATTGGTCACATACTGCATGACCTTCCATTTTGGCTACAGAAGGTCACATTGGTTCAATTGCGACGCCCGTAACCTGACCAAGAGATTTTGGTCACAGAAAAGTCGCAAATGATTTTCGGTGACCATTCGGTGACCAATATGGTGAGTCACAAGATAGCATATTTCTTGTAGTGATTGCCTGTATTTTCTCCGGGTTGGCCTCGATGCCTCTGGCAGATACCAGGTACCCGAGAAGTTTTCCTGCTGGGACGCCGAAGACGCATTTTTTCAGGTTGAGCTTGATCCTGTATGCGTTGAGAGCGTCAAAAGTTTCTCTAATGTCCTCGAGGAGTGTATCCTCTACTCGAGTCTTAATGACGATGTCGTCAACGTACACTTGTACGTTCTTGCCAATGAGCTTGGCGAGTCATTTTTGCATGCAGCGCTGATATGTTGCGCCTGCGTTCTTAAGCCCGAAGGGCATTGTCGTGTAGCAGTACACACCGTGGGGTGTAATGAATGCTGTCTTTTCCTCGTCCTCCTGCTTCATCCGGACAGCCCGCGGTGGAGTCCACGATCTGGTCGATTCGTGGGAGGGGGGAGTTATCCTTGGGGCAGTGCTTATTTAACGACGTGTAGTTGATGCACACTCGAAGTATGTCGGTGTTCTTCTTTGGGACCAGTACTAGGTTAGCTAACCAAGTAGATATCTTGATCTCCCTGATGAATTTTGCTGCTAGCAATATGTTGACTTCTTCTCCAAGTGCTTTCTGTTTTGGTTCTGAGAACCGGCGACTGGTCTGCTTGATGGGTTTTGCGTCTTTGAAGACTTCGAGTGAGTGCTCGGCGAACTCACTGGGTATTCCTGGCATATCTGATGGCTGCCAGGCAAAAATTTTCCAGTACTGAGGGTGGTTGAAACCATCGCGGTCTTCGCGGAGTCTGTCGGGTGCACCTGATGCTTTCGACTGTTAGTGTTGGCGCTGAATTATAATTCTGGCACGTTATTCTTCGTGAGGGGCATCACGGAGTGGTCCGTGGTTTTTGCTATCTCCTGCAATTTTTCTTGCATCCCGAAAGATTTTGCGATCTCGTTAAACTCGATGTCGCACTTGTTGGATTTCTGGAAATCTCCGTCGATGGTGATTACACCATATTCCCCGGGTAGCTTGAGCTTCAGGTACGCGTAATGTGGTACTGCCATGAATCTCGCGAACGCTGTTCGACCGAGAATGGCGTGGTACTGTGAGGGCCAGTCGACTACTTCAAAGTCGAGAAATTCCCTTCTGTAGTTGCGTCGATTGCCCAACACCACCTCTAGGTTGACTGTTCCGAGTGGACGAATCGCCTTTCCTGGAACTATCCCGTGGAAGGATGTTTTTGATTCCGCAAGGCCATCCAGGTTCCTGTTCATCCGGCAGAGTTTATCCGCGTAGATAATGTTGATGCCGCTGCCACCGTTCATGAATACGCGGGCCAGTTCGTAGTTACCAATTTGCGCTTGGATTACGAGGGCGGCGTGACCTGGTCGATAGACTCGTGGTGGGTGGTCTTCCAGGGAGAAGGTGATCGATTGGTCCGTCATCTTCAGGTACTCTGTCCTAGTTGGCGGGGTTTGCACGGCCATGCATAGCTGCCGCGTGTTTGTCTTCTAAGCTCTGCGGGATGGGACGACTTTTTGTATCATCCCTAACTGTCCCGCCGGGTTCGGGTACGCGTTAGCTTCGGCGTTTGGTGCGGGTGGCGCAGGTAGTGCGGCCAGCGCCATGTTTGGATTTGCTGGTGGAGGTAGGGGTTGTGGCGGCTGGAATCCTTGGTGGCCACCTCCTGGAAGTGGCGGGTAATTTGGAATAGCTGTTGATCTGCTTTTCTTCTCGATTAGCCCACTTGTCGTCTATGATCATGAGCTCCCCGATAGTTTTGGGTGCGGCTCGACCCAGCTCTTCTCTGAAAGCAGTTCGTCGGGCGCCTTTCGCGAAGGCCTCAACCGCTACTTCTTCCGAGATGTTTCCTGTGGTGTTCCTGAGCGTGGTCCATCGCTGGATGTACTCGCGGGTGGACTCGCCGCTCTTCTGTTTGCAGGCTCGCAGTTCTTCAATGGTTGCTGGTCTCTTGTAGGTGGACTGGAAGTTTTTGCAGAAGTCGTGGTGCAGGTCGTCCCATTATGCGTAACAAAATCTTGGCCTTGCTTCCAGCCAGCTACATGCCGCGCCAACCAACTGTAGATTGAGGTACTGCATAGCCGTGTTCTTGTTCCCACGTTAGCATTTTCCTGCCGTGAGGTAGTCGTCTAGCCACGACGAGGGCTCGAGTGAACCGTCATACTTTATTACTTCTGTACTGAGCTTGAATCTTCTGGGTAGGGGCACTTCGCGGATGCTGCGGGTGAAACAAAGCACGCCGCAGGTCTCGTCATCCGAAGAACCGGACAGGGAGCGCGCGCGGTTCCTCGCAGCTCTCCCCTTGTGCACCCTGTTTTGCACGATATTCGACCTCGCGTTATATCCTGGCTGGTCGCGATCAGTTTCTTTCCTTGGTTCCTTGCTGCGCTTTCTTGAGCGGCTGCTGTGATGTCGCGAGCTTTTATCTCTTGGGCTGCCTTCGCTGCTGCTTCGACTGTCATCTCGGCGCCGAGCTTCCTTTCCTCTACCGCGGCGAGGTGATTTGTCTCTTCTGGGCGAAGTGCTCCTATGCTTGCGGGATGCTTCATTTTCCTTTTCTTTCTCCCTCTCTAGCTGTTCGGCGGCTTTCCGACGGTCATAGGAGGCAAGCCTCGCAGCTGCCAACCCTAGTCCCTTGCGCACCTGCTTGTACTGTTCTGCTCGAGGATCGCTTTCCGTCGGCTGGTTCATCTGCATGTAGGTTGCTGCGGCCAGGACTGCGGCTGCAGGAGTTTGCGGGTAGACGTTCCCATCCTCATCTACCCGCATGAGGGAAGGTCCGCCTGCCCTGCTAATCTCGCCGCGGGACTCGGCGCTCGTGGATGTTGATGTGTATCCCCTCCTCGCGGGTCGGGTTCCGACCGAAGGTGTTAGGGACAGCCCGGCCCGCCGTTGACTTGATTCATCCGCCAATCTTTTCCGTCGGGCTAGGTCTATCCGGGCTTCTTTGATAGTTGCGGCTGCTCTCACTAGATGATAGTGGTAGGCGACCATATCTTAATGCGGCGCTCCAGCCACAGGCGGCTTGCTAGTTCGCATAGCTTCCTTGGCTCGATCCCAGGCTTCCCGCGAGACGCCGATCTCAGCGCGTTCCGCAGTGTTGTGTTCTGTTTACGGGGGTAGCTCCGATCCTGCCATGCAGACTTGAGCCAGCCGTGGCTCGTGCGTCCTAGGCGTAGCGCGGAAAGCTTCCTGGACTCAGGAAGATTCTTCTGTCGAGAGGGTGTGGTAGTCGTTGGTGTTGAAGCGGACATACTCACCGCTTTTCTCCAGATGAGGGCGCGAGTCGACGGCTTCTGACTCGGATCTTGACTCTTCAGGGAAGTGGAGGATCCCGTCCCTATTGGTTACAAACTTCAAGCTTCTGAATGTCAAGGTGACGCTCCTTTCCAGATCGCTGAATACCGGGCGTGACTCCGGCAAGTGAGGGGTGACCACGACAGATCCGATCCAGATTGGATTGATCGGAGCCGTAGTCGAAGGTTTCCAACGTGAGTTGGATGATGAAGCCGAAGATGCCGGAGATCCAGCGCCCGCCGTTCCCACAGACGGCGCCAATTGTCGAATCTGTGACTCAACCAATCCCTCGGGTGAACCCATAGGGTTTCATATAGGAGAACCCATGACCGCTGGTGACAATCATCGGCTAGACAGGGGGCTCGATTTACCCAGGTTCGGGGCCCTCGTAGAGGTAAAACCCTTACTTCTGCCTCTGTCGATCTGTATTATCGAATAGATCGGGTACAATGGTGGTTGCTCAAGTCGAGAGTATGATCTCGAGCTCAAGGCTTTGGTGGTGCGGTATTGCTTGGTCCTCTTCCGGCGGTTCTCCTGGCCTTATATAGGTGGCCAGTTCTCAAACCCTACCCGGGGAGGACTCGAACTCTAACACTACGTCGGTTACAAGTTTCCTAACTTAGCCCGCAAGGCATTGCGGGTGGGCTTCACGCGGGCCTTCCAGAATACTCCAAGGGATTCCTTTCTTGAGCCTTAACGTTGGGCCTGAGATAGGGTGTCCTTACCCGCAGGGTCTAAGATCCATCCCTTCGTCACGCCCCATCACTAGACAACGCCGCCTCTCACGCGCGTCCCCGGCCGCCATCGCCGTTACCAATATCCCTCGCCTGGACACCGCGTCCGTGCTGCTGCCTCCACCCCCGTCCCAGTCGCCGGCCGACAGGTTTCGATGTTTTGGGGATCGAGCAGTCGCAGAAGCTGGTGCGCGAGGACGACACCGAGTGGAAGTGGTCATGCTTCAAGGTACGTGCGCGCGCCTGCTTCCTCTGCCCTTCTTTGTTTTCCCTGTTTCGTTTTGTTCGCCCGCGGTGCGTCGCTAGATCGGAGTGGTGGTCATGGCATTTATTGACTTTGTTGCGTCGTGTGTGGTTGGCTTTTGTTGCTGCAGCTGTGGGAGACGTACACCGCAGACACATCCATCGATCTGACCAAGCACCACAAGCCCAAGACCATGCTCGACAAGATAGCCTACTATACCGTCAAGTCGTTGCACTTCCCCACCAACATCTTCTTCCAGGTATGTGCATCTGCCCCATGGCTAGTTTCGAGTTTCTAGTTCAGGCTGTTTTGCCAGAGAGCCTAAGCCGGCCGTGTCTGCATCGTGGCGTGTCATGGGGGACAGAGAAGCATGGTCCCTGTCACGCTTTGGTTCAGGTTCCCCTGCATTCTGGGAAGTCAACTATATGTATTTTCTATCTGGAACTAGAACATGGACAAAAGGGAGTAGTGTTTTACCTAACAATTTGTTGGACTGAGCCGTTTTATTCAGATAGATGGCTACAGCGTACAGTGGTGTCATGCTGAAGAATTGACTCATGGACTGTCAACAAACTTTAAAAAGACAAAACAAAAATTAGAATAGTGACTTGACATCACCATACATATATGTGCAATTTGTCTGCTAGATCATACTACTAAGCATGATTTTTTTATTACTTGCAATGCAACTGACAGGATACCATTTCTTTTGTCAGTACTAGTAGTTTTTTATCATGAATTTTGCACAAAGTTTATCCTCTTGATCTCCTCTCTGTATTTCTGTGTCCAGAAGAACAATCAAGTTATCCATTTCTAATACAGTAGTATTAGCTTTAACCTTAATTGCTGTAGTTACAAAGTCTTGTCGTTCTTATGCAAATTCTGACCCTTCAAATTGGATGCTGAGGAGGTATGGCTGCCGTGCAATGATGCTGGAGACCGTCGCTGCGGTGCCAGGGATGGTGGGCGGCATGCTTCTCCACCTGCGTTCCATCCGGCGCTTCGAGCGGCGGGTGGATCCGCGCGCTGATGGAGGAGGCCGAGAATGAGCGCATGCACCTGATGACCTTCATGGAGGTTATAGCAATATTAAGCAGGCTTTTGTAGAATGCGGATGATTGTTGGTTCTGGCGGTCATACGGTTATGTATACTTGTGGCCCACTTTGTCTCAGAAACCTTTTGTAGATTGTATTGGAAATTGATGCTCATGCCTGAGTTCTGCAATCTGTGTGGCTTCTCTTGCTTGGCAGCTGGATCCTAAATAGCACATGGAACATTGGAATGCTGCTAGTGACATCTATGCTGATACGAATTTGCTAAATTGAATTTGTATGTGAAATATTTATCAAGTCTGAATCCCAAATATTTATCTCTAGCAGTGCTGCTGTGTTTATATATTGTTTTGGTTCATCATTGTTGTTTTGTTTGTTCCTTGAAACACCATTATTTTGTAACTCTATTCATTGCTTACTATATCTACCCCGATAGTTATGTGTCGTAGTACATTCTGAATATAATAGTTTCCTTAACTTGGGAACTCAAAATATTAGTAAATACAGTTGACTTGTGGTATTATGTTGCCAGCTTCATCTGTTTTGATCTTAAGAATATTGCCTTCAACTGATTCATTTTTCATCTTATTCTTCAGCTGAATACAAGTGGCAAACTTTGTTATGATGTGCAGCCGAGGCGCCACCAGGGCAGTATGTATATCCAAGTCTCTCTTCTCTCTTTCTTCGCTCTATGATGGTAATCTCTTGTTGTTGTGGTTAATCTATGGCAACTATACCTGCAGTGGTTCACTAAATTAAATCATAAATCCATTGCAGTTGGTTAGGTTTGGATTAATTACTAGCAAGTGATACTTCTCCAGCATACCCTTCGATGTTGGCATGTTTACTGTTTTTCTCCACTAGCATCTATTTGAGCCAAAAAATATATAATGTTCTGCTATCGGATAACGCAGACCCATCATTTATTTGTTGTAAATAAGCAAATGCTTCTAGAGTTTCAAAACAACGAAGCTTTATATTCTTTCAATATCTTAATGAAATTGTATTTGTGTCTAAATAAGGAAATGTTGAACCATCATTTACTTATTGTAGGTAAGAAAATGCTTCTGTATGTGTCCTTGTTGTTTTATCTGATGAGATCAAGTCATAGATCAGCTGGCTATCGCAGACCCTCTCCAACACGGTATTATTCTCTTTCCTGCAAACGCTCGAAACATTTGCTTTGATATGTTGTGCTTCTTACATCAGTGTTGCCCTTGTAGTTGCTCTGCTGCTTACATTAGTGTTGATATTTGTTGGCATTGCAATCCCTCGGTATCTGTACAGTAATGCTGGTAGAACTTGAAATGTTTTCATGCACCCTGAGTCTCTCATTTTATATTAATTGACCTACTGTTGTTTCTTCTTTGCATGCATGAGCTGGGAGTTATAGCAGTTGTTCCATATTGCGCCCAGAAGACTCCATTTCCTTATGATGAGCCATACGTGGTGAGACTGATGTTGATGTGTTGAGATTTCTGGGACCTGACAAAAGCATTTGTGACTTGGTCTGTTCTTTGAACCTGTAATATGGTGTGGCCTGTAATATGTGGTGATGCTCTGTGATGATTTGTATTCCTGAAATATGTGATGTTACTCAAATTTATTGTAATTCAAATGAAGTTTGAATTCAGATTTGTTTATAGATATTTGAATTTGATCTAGCATGATGCAAGTCAGCTTAAGAGTATGAAGCCCATAACGAGAGCATTTTCATGAAATTATTGGGCTGTGATAAAAGGCGTCAACCCAACTAACAGTGGACTCTGTTTGGTAGTAAAATAAATATTATTTCGAAAAAATGTACCGTAAAAGGCCAAAACTGGGAAATAAATTGTACTGTAGAAAGGCCAAGGCCCAGGGAATAAGCCTACCTTAAATACGCCAATGGCCTGGAATAATATTAGCTGGTATGTTAAGCTGAAAAAAAATTGCAAAGAGAAGAAACATTAAATGGGCTAGAATATTGGGCTTGGCTCGTTTAGAGGAGCTGTGTGGATTGGGCTAATCTCTTTCATGACCTACTCAGTTGGTCATAATTTTGCCACGTAGGATTGGCCACGTAGGATCTGACGTGGCTAGGATATCACATGACCAAATCAATCGGTCATAGGGTTATGACTCCTCTGATTGGGTCATAGAGGCTATGACAATTCCATTAAATTAGTCATTGACGATCAAATAAGACGCTCGGTATGTGACTTTCCATTTTTGGTCAAGAAGGGGTCATGAATGAAACTACATGACCTTCTAGTGACAAAAATTGAGAGTCATGTCTCAACATATTTCTTGTAGTGAAAATCAATTTTCATAAGACCAAGTTATATTGTTTTGGTAAGGCTATGGATGCCCAAGATGACTATCGTCACATATTCGATTGTGAGGTAGGAAGCTTTCCTTTTAGAGCATCTCTAGTAGTCCCCTCAAACCCCCAAAATTGTAAAAATAACCGCTTTTTTTACAGTTTTGGACCAAAAAATCGCAAAGAATAGAACCCCTAAACCCCTAAACCCGTAAACAAAAATGCAGGCCGGACCCGGGAATCCCCTCCCAACCTGTAAACTTAGGGGTTGGAGGGGTCAACCCCTCCCAACCCGTATCTCCCCACGAAGCACACGCGGGAGGGAAACTTCCCACCCGCCCGCCGCCGCCCGCCCGCCCCGCCGCCATGGAAGCCGCCGCCGGCGTCGCCTCCGCCGCCACGGCCCCTCCCACCGCCGTCCTTGCCCCTCCCGCCCTGGCCCCGTCCCCTCCCGCCCCGCCTCCGCCCCCGGGCGCGCCCGCCCCGGCCGTTCCGCCCGCCCCCGCCGACCGCCGCGGCGCGGCCATGGTGGCCGCCACCAATCCCGTGGGGGCGAAGCGCCGGCGGGCCGGGACGCACTTGCTCGCGCCCGCGGCCGCGGCCGCCGCCGCCCCGGCCGCCCTGCCCCTTGCCGCCACGGCCGCGGAGCCCGCCCCGCCCCGCCCCGCCCCGGCCGCTCCTCGTGCGCGGGCGAAGATGGCGTCCGGCGGCCCGCGTGCTGCCGCCGCCGCGGTGAAGCCGAGGAAGGTCGTCGCCAAACGCCCCTCCAAGAAGAAGGACGTGGCCGCCGCCGCCGCGCCCCTCGCCGCCGCCCCGGAGGTGCTCGATGAAACGTCCACCCCGGACGTTTCCTTCATGGACTTGCTCAATGATGCGGAGGTGGACATCACCGCTCCACCGCTCGATCCCTATATGGAGGAGGATGAGTACGCCGGAGATGATGCGGAGGAGGATGATGGTGATGAGGACATCACCGCGATAGGGGAGGATGCGTACGCCGCCGTTGCTCGCCCCGCCGTCCGCTCGTCGAACTACACCGATGCGGAGGATGTGCTCTTGGTTCGAGCTTGGGCATCGGCGGGGATGGATGCGGCCACCGGTACCGACCAAACCAATAAACGGTATTGGCAACGCATCGAGGACGCGTATCTACGGATGAAGCCGAAGAGGAGTGGGTTCGCCGCTCGCTCATTCCGGTCGCTTGAAGGCCGGTGGGACTTGATGAAGCCGGCATGTGCGCGTTGGAGTGCGGCGATGGATCAAGTGTTGGAGGCGCCGCCGAGTGGCACCGTGGAGAGTGACTACGTAAGTTTGCATACCTACAACTTTCAATTTGTTTCTCATGTGTGTTGCTTAGTTTCTCATGTGTGTTGTGTGGTTTGTAGGAAACCATTGCCGGCTTGAGGTACAAGGAGATGGCGGGTTCCAAGGGTAAAACATTCCCATTCAAGCATGTTTGGTCAATTCTTCAAACATATGACAAGTGGAAGTTGCGGGATCAAGAAACCGCACCGAAGAAGAAGGAAATGCTTGACATGGATGATCCGGATGTTGAGGAGAGGAACTTGAACAAGCCCGAGGGAACCAAGAAGGCCAAGCTTAGAGTGAAGATGGAAGAAGAGGCGTCTAGCCTAAGGGAGAAGATGGATCACATGATGAAGGCAAGAGAGGCTATGACAACCAAGACATTGGAGGCAAAGTTGGCCATCACCCATGTCAAGAAGGAGGTGAAGATGGCACAGATTGAAGCAAAACGTGAGGAGGCAAAGCGCAAGGCCGACTTGGAGGAGAGGATGGTCAAGGTGAAAGAAGCCAAGGTATGGAAGGAGCTCATGATGGAAGAGAAAGAGCACATGATGATGTCCAAGAAGGACATGGATGAAGATCAGCTGCAGTGGTGGAAGGAGTGCAAGGATGACATCGCGGAGAGAAATAAGATGTTCCGTCGGTCCTCCTCTACCTTTCGAGTTGACACTCCCATGAGCGATGGCGGTGTTGACAACTCGCATGATGGTGAGGTTTGATAGTGGTTGAGTGTCCGAGTAGTTGGCGCCGAGGTGCAATTTTTTGGTGGTGCCAATGAGATGAGCAAGATGATGATTATGTGATGTAAAAACTTTGAAACCATGCATCCATTATTGTTATCTAGTAGTATGTTTGATGGTTCATTATGTTTATGTGGCATATTGTGATGTATATGTGACAGTTTTAGAGGTTGGGGTTGAGGCAAAGACTAGAACCCTCAAACCCAACCCTTAAAACAGAATATTCCGTTTTAAGGGTTGGGTTTAAGGGTTCTAGTCTTTGCCCCTGTTTTTCAACCCGTAAAAGTGCACAAAAAGTGGCATTCTCAACCCTTAAAACTGCTATAAGGGTTTAGGGGTTTAGGGGTACTACTAGAGATGCTCTTAAATATCTTGGTATTCCGATCCATTATAGAAAACTTTTGAACAGAGAGTGGAGGCCGGTGGAAGATAGATTTGAGCAGAAGTTAAGCTCTTAGATTGGGAAGTTATTATCATATGGGGATCATCTCATTTTGATTAATTCTATCCTAAGTAGCCTTCCTATGTTTCTCCTTTCGTTTTTCAAAATACCGAAATGAGTTAAAAAAAGTTAGACTTTTATTGATCTAGATTCTTTTGGCAGAGTGATAGTAAGAAACGAAAATACAGACTAACGAAATGGAATATTGTTTGTCTACCAAAGGATCAATGAGGGTTGGGTATTGAGGTTTTAGACATTAAGAATAAATGTCTTCTTAGTAAATGGTTCTCTAAGATTGCTCATGAGGAAGGTGTTAGGCAGGAGCTTCTTACGAACAAATATTTAGGAGAGAAAACGTTGTCTAAAGTAGAAGCTAGACCCATAGATTCTCCGTTTTGGAAAGGATTGATGAGAGCGAAGCATGATTATTTTGAAAGAATTTCTTTTGTCTTGGGGAATGGTGAAACAGTGCGGTTTTGGGAGAATATTTGGTTAGGGGACAAGGTGTTGTCACAAATCTATCCCTCTTTATATAGCATCGTACAACATAAGAATGTTACGGTATCAAGCGTGTTAACTAATACTAGCAGAATGCCCGTGCTTCGCTACGGAGGAAACTCTAATAACGATGAATTAGGCTTGACCAGGTGAAGAAATTGGCAACACGTGTGCTCTGTCACGGAGAAGAGCATGGCGACGACGGGCACCGAATGGGGTGGACACGATCTCTTTCAAAGAAGTGACGTCATGTGACATACTAAACACATTTTACACATACAACAGCACAACATTTTCTCATCTATTGACATCGCCGCCTTCACGCACACATCCACTTCAGCTACTTGATCAGGTTCAAGAGGGTATGAACAGCTAGAAACTCCACTAACCATCCAAAACAACAAGACCAAACAAATTTCTTAATACAATACATACAACCTCCACTCGCGACTTAAACTTGAAGATAAGCAAAATGCAACAATGATGTCGTTCTTCATGGAGAAGATCTGCTGCCCCAATGGCCATCTATCGACCGCCACCATGAACCGCGACACAGGAAACGGGAGCATCGCCCGCCGAGCCGTCGGATTAGGCTTGGGATGCCGATCGAGCCATCGCGACATATCGAGGTCCTTGAAAGGGAGCCGGATCCTTGTCGCCACCGTCCGCTCGTGAGCTTTGCCCTGCCACTTCATCCGGCAGCGGAACGGAGGAGGAAGGAATGGTGGTGGGGAGGTGGTGGCGACCGGTTTTTAGGATTTCACCCGCTCCCGCCTGAGGAGGCAACGGGTGTGCGCGATGGGTTATGTTCGGAGTCTTTTCTACTCTATGCTATGTACGGTAAGAGAACTAATGTTTGTACACATGATTAATCTTTACGCATTACTATTACTCCCTCTAATCCTTAATAGTGTCGTGAGTTTGGAAGGATTTTGTACGTACGTCGTATACTCTCTCCAACACTTTTTCGGATCAGAGGGAGTAATCTTTTTTCAGTTGTGTCCCAGAGATAAATTTTGTACTCCCTCCGCCTCAAATTAAGTGTCACAAAGTTTTGATAAAAGTGGATGTGATGTAGCTACATCTGCACAATCTTATATGGGTGCGAGTCAAAACAGTTAGGGTGAAACATAGTGACAGACCGTGGTCGTGACACTAGTAGAAAAAGAGGCCGCGACCAAAGTAGTGTACAAACGAAGCTTCTCAACATTTTTACCTTGAAGTACTGCGTGCTGCTCCACCTGCTAGCACATGGTAGAAAGTTAAAATCGGTCCAACCCGCTGGAGGTCGCTGAGGTTGGCGGTGGCCCAGTTGCTCATACGCTTCACGCTTTTGCCTCCTTTATCCTAGGCTCCCATGCGTCCATTGGATGTGCTCCTCGCGTCGCCGCCCTCAGCTGCCGCCCCTCCTCGCGATATGACCGCCCATATGTACTGGTTCTCCGACGGACTGACTCAGATGGAGGAGACAGGAAGGGAGCACCGCCTCCGGCCTAGATGTCGAGGAACTGATCGTGAGAGAGCCCAGAGACCCCGCTCCGGAGAAGAACAAGAGATTGGGGGAAACGGGTAATAATTCATACACCAAACAACAATGTCTCAGCTTCATACAGATCAGGAACAATAGCAAGGCTCAAGTGTTTGTTGACATAAGTTGTCACAATAGCACATGATTAACTGATATCAATACATGAGAATTTCCTAATCAAAATAACCGAGAACTCTCCAGGTTAACTGATCTATTTTCTTGCCTCTAACTTTTAAAGTACTGCCAATGAAAATACACGTTAAACCCTATATCTTGAGTTAAACCCTTTATTTTCATGACAACATTGCATCCGTTCTCTTCGTGACTAATTCATTGTGGTACTGAATCTAATGCAGTGTTGCAGACCACCTCAGGTCCCCAGTAGACTCCCCTCCGCTGCTCCATAGAACGTATAATTTGGTCAAGAGTTGTGCTAGAAAACAGCAACAAAACTAATTTTCTTTGATGAGCGATGAATTCAACATGGCGGCTTAACTTGTAAGCTATATAATTTATGTCCACATGTATAGATCGTGTGTTCTCTGCCTCTTTCACTCTAAGTCATATCAGATCAGAGAAAAGGAAATTTACATGTCTACAACCCGCCACCCTGGCAGAGAACATAGGGACACCGCTGAGACGGCAACGGCAAACCACCGGTACTGGCGCAGCGGCGCAGACGACATCAATCATGGCCATCAGTCTCGTCCCCACGCGCGCGTGTACCCGGTCGAGGAAAGTCCGGGATGGTCAGGTATGAATGAATCAACCGTGGTGGCGCTCGGCCGGAGGTGGGTCAGATGATGACGGTGCCCATGGCTGGAAGTGTCCCGTCCAGATTCCTTCAACGGGCATGTACCGACGATGTGGCCATAGACTGATTTACCTCAGATGCAATTTGCATGCACGAATATTAAAGTATGTGTCGGTGGTGCACTGGTGCTAGATAAATTTTAAGCTTTGACACGATTATGATTCTGCTTTGAATGCATGTTGTATCGTAGCGGGCTCTTGAATCTCCATCGGTATTATGGACTCACTAATATTTTCTTTCTCCACCACGAAAAAATATACTGATTTATAATCGACCGTGTGGATAATATGAATTACCTGCAAAATGAAAAGATTGCAGTCTCCATGTGTCGCAAAAACAAATCATTTTGTATCATTAATTTATTCTTTATTGTTTCCACTAAAAGTAATGTTTTTCAATTTTTCTATACACCTGTATGATAATGTATTTTTTGTGGTATCCCTTTCAGACACGACGAATAATAGAAGATGCCCAAATGAGGACTATAAAGAGGGATAAATTTTGCAAATTGATGGCATGTTGATTTGTATAACAAATATTTGCATGTGTATATAAATCATGTTCGATGTATATACATCCTACTTAGCTATATGGACTGAGACTGCCTTAAGACTTGGAGCCAAATTTTTTGATTTTTGCACCTTTCATGTGAATGATCTTAGAGTTGAGTTTCTGATGCGATCTCAGGTCCGTGATGGAGAGGTGCATTCTTACTAGAATTCCCAGGATATTTAAGCTAATATATGGCATGTGCCTTTCGTTCTTCAAATATGTTATCATTTATTCATTCTCTTAATATATTGACATGTTTGTTTCTATATACATCCATATCTAGATAAATGGAAGTCATCTATTGTTGAAGGGAGTGAGTATTTAAGAACAGGAAAAATATGCATTTTACAAGATGAGAAGATCATATTGGCTCCTTAACCACAATCATCCGTTTATCTATACAAACTATTAGATCATCCAATAATTCGAGCAGTTAAGATGATGTATATAATACAGTGATACACAAGTCAACAATCCAATTATGTAATTTTACCATACTTCACAGTCGTGTTTACATGTAAAGGCTAAATATTGGAACTAATTTAAGGAACTTAAATTTTTTATCATGCAATAACCATGGAAAAAATTACATACTTACAGTAATAAGTTTGAAATCATAGCTCCAAATAAAAATACAATTCTAAAAGTTTCACTATTTACAACTTACATTAAAATAAACGAGCAAGTGTGAATGCACGGGTTAGTGTCTAGTTAAAAATAATTGAGATTAAGGGATCATGATTAGAGATCGAAATAATAGAGACTAAATAAGAAGGAAAGTCGAGTCCCGGGTTGTATTACCACCCGGGACTAGAAGTCCTGCCCCGAGAGCGCCCCGGGATCTCCCCATGGGCTGGCCCCCAGTCGCGGTTCGTGGGCCGGCAAGACAAAAGGGGGGCCTCTAGTCCCAGATAAGTTGTCCCGGATTGCCACCCAGGACTATAGCCCCTTACGGTCCGGGACTAGAGGCCCGTTTTCTACTAGTGACGGTTACCGAGTGTAGACCTATAAGCTGTGTTTTTCTCCAGCGGGGCTAGGGGTTGAAATTTGATAAACTCTTGGCGTATCTATGATTAAATAGGTAGTTTTTTACCTAAAAATTATTTTTTACAAAAATCATGAGAAAACTATGAGGTACCTGTAGTTCAAATTTGACCTGTTTCTAACTGAATTGGGCAGAAACTTGTGTTTTTCAAAATAGGTGGATGGAAACATTTTTATTGGAAAAAATTGGTTATTTGTGTATATAACATGGTCTAGTATTTTCGGAAAATGCATCTCCAAAGTTTCGCAACATATTTGTGGTACGTCCTTCACAAAGAAAAAACGATTTTTGACTCTCAGAAAATGGAAAATGGTTTATTTATTCATTGAAAAGAAAAACTTGCAGCGTTAACATTATTCGTGCTTCCAAGATGCATGTTTGTGTGGAACATGGGCACATTTAAACAAAATATGCCATGGATTTGGCCATAAAACCCGTCATTTGGCCTGAAAGCCTAAAATGTTCGGAGGAGATAACTCTGGGAACACATTTTTAACACAAGTGTTGTATTCCAAGTTTATTATTTTTGGTGGGTACAAGAACATATATAATGACAGGACGCGAAGGTATTGCATCATTTTGGGTTGTTTGAATTTTTTTGAATTTTCTAAGCCGGTTTCAGGAAAAAGTCAAGATGGCGGGCATGACAGCTCGTAGCTAGGGGTTGAATATATATTGATAAACTCTTGGTGTATCTATGATAAAATAGGTAGTTGTGTACCTAAAAATAATTTTTTCCCAAAAATCATTAGAAAACTATGAGGTATCTGTAGTTCAAATTTCACACGTTTACAACTAAATCGGCAGAAACTTGTGTTTTTAAAAAGAGTTGGATGAAATCCTTTCTGCTAGGATGCATATATATAGTTATTAACGCATTGGCATCTCAATAAGTTATTAACGCATTTATTTCTTCCTAGATCCTTTCTGCTATGATGCATATATATAAAGTTCCCACTCATCGCAACTAGCAATGATATCTCTCATATTCTGTTGTGCTAGAAACAACCGAAGAAGACTCTAATAATGTCATTTACATTATTTGGGCAAGCTACCGTGGATTTAGTAGTCCTCAAGATGATCTTCCTGTTTTTTGTTGTTTTAAAGTCGTGTTTTAAGGAATTACAAGACATAGATTGTGGCGACATAAACTTTCAGAATTGGGTGGCATTAGGAAAATATCAGTATATAGCTGCATCTGACAAAGTAGAGAACAGGCCTCTAGTCCCGGGTCGTAACTTTCTTTGGTTCCGGGTTTCCATCCGGGACTAGCCATTTGGGACTAGAGGCCCCCTTTTGAATTAAACTCAACACAATTGATAGGGTAATAAAATAAAACTATGAATATTGTTTACGTACTTCAATTGTGTTTTAATCAAACTTTCCGCTTAGCGGTCAATGACCAAATGTACTCGCAAATGTAGAATCCGCATAAATTAGTCCCCGGTGGATGCCTCAAACCCTCTATCGAATTATAAGTAAGCTCATATTTAAATGGACCTTCCACTATCGTTTTGAACCGTTTCCAACACCAACTCGGCAAAGAAAATGAACAAAGAATTTATTAATTGCTCCCTTCGTATCAAAATATAAGAAGTTTTAGCTTTTCCTAAACAAAATGTATCTAGACATGGTTTAGCGTGTAGATTCATATGCATCAACACACTAAAACATGTGTAGATATATTTTGTGTAGTAAAAGTTAAAAAGACTTTGTTCATTACATAACAACCGCCTCACAACTTTGACCAACAAATGGACACTTAACAAAGTTCAAGACATAACAACTAGACACTAAACATACTCTAGAACCTATCCTTCCAAACTGTTCAAAGCAACTCCAGATGCACCCATCCTTCCAGGAGAATCAAATTATGGGTACCAAGCCACAACGCTCCTGCCACTAGTTTGTCGACCTAAATCTTCACAATATTGTTCCTGGAGTGGAGAACCGAAAAAATGCCGATATCACTCACATGACAGTCATGGCCATCAAATTTAGTCGTCCACTTCTTTGTCACGAAGACATACTATCCACAATTCAACATCTTTCTTCATTTTATTGTACAGAACACTGATGTCAGTTCCTTTCTTTGAACGTACCTTCTGAGATAGTACTTGGCGAACCGAAAATAGACGGCAACATTGTGCATAGAAATAAAGAAAATGCATGGCAAGTTGACATCTCTCGTCTTTCCTTTCCCTTATCAATGCGAGAGCATTGCACAGGTGCAGATGTACAAAGGTGTTGTGGGTTCATTTTCATCACAAATATTATTCGGGATTGTAACTTGATACATGGTAACTAAATTGGGAAAAACATGTAACTGTCAAAGGTGTCATCTCCCATAATATCTGGCCCTACATTCAAGCAGAAGATAATTAAGCAGTGATGCCCCAATAATTCTATCAACACAAACTTGAGAAGCAGAATTGGACAACAAGAAATACAAGAGTGGAGCAAACAAAATTACCTCTCAGAGTCATCACACTAGTTGACAAGCATGTTTTGTAGGACTGTCAGGAAAGCTATCTGATGAAATGTCAGATTAGCTATCCGACAAAATATCCATGGGATCAGAGCTATCTGATTCAATTTTGATCACTACCTTTAGCTCTATCCTAAGCAAAGCATCATAAACACTACATGAGAACCGAATCCGACGGTGATTAACACACATCCTAGAATTGAATCCAACTATCAGACCCCAACTGAATCACCAAACTAAGAGGACATCATCCTAAACAGAGCATCGTAAACTTAGTGAGACGCTAAGTCAAAACATATACAAAGCTACTGATCAAAACCCTAGCTAAGAGGCGACATTCAGATTATAAACCCTAGCTAAAACGCGGCATTGAGATTAGAATAAATTTAAAGGCGGTATTGAGATTACCTGGATGCTAGCGCCAGGGCCGACGTCCTTTTCCGGCGAGCTGAATCGGAAAAAGAGAAGGAGTAGACCGGGCGACAGAGGGAGGATCCCGAGAAACCGCGACGATTAAGTCAAAGAGGGGAATTTCAAACAAAGAAACATATGTTGTCTTGCCACTGACAGATGGGGTCTACCAACGGCGTCAGAGCACCCGCCATGTTAGCGAGAAATATTTTCTTGGAATTGCACAAAACCACCCCAAAGTGCCCCAAACAGTCCAAATTTAGACAAAAATGGTGAGGGGATTATCTATCCCATCCATGAAATTTCAGGGTGAAAACTAATCCTAGGAAAAATCCTTGGCGGGCCACGGCCTTGGGCGGTCCCTACGGGAGGGGCTAGGGCGTAACGAAGGAGAGGGCATGGCGGCTGAGGGAGACAAGGAGGCGGAGGGTCTGCCAGCGGCAGAGGAGGGACATAGATTCAAGGAGAGAGAGAACGAAGGTCGATAGGGATGGGTGACATGTCCAGCAATCCTATGCAACTGGACCAAAGGGCCAGCTGAAGCCCACGTCTAGGGAAGCACAATCGAATCACGTCCAACCTATTCCAGGTCCAAAGTACATGCACACTAGAGATCCGGTTCCAATTTTGGGTGCATCAACTAGAAAATTAATGAGTGACACATGCACTCGTGTTCTTCGAACAAAAGAAAGTGGCAAATGCCATGTATCGTGGAAGACGAGCATGCATGCATGGATGCACGATTCGACCGAGTAAGTTCACCGGCGTAGATGTGTCGTAGGCCCCGAAATCCCTAAGGGTTTGTTTGGTGCTAGAGGTTTTGAGAGGATTAGTGGAGATAATCCCCACAAGGTTTGGGTGAAATCCTCGCCTTCATCCACTTCTTTCAAACCTCCACCTCCAGCCAATCCCTTCAAATCCACTAGTTAGAGAGGGTGGATTTGACATAAAGAAAAATACAGTATAGTTTGGGAAATTTTGGGGAAAAGTGAGGATAAACCGTGGTAAATACACTTGAACTAAATGGATCTTTTGAGATATTTGGGGATTTGAAATTAGATCAGGATAATCCCGTCCAGTACCGAAAAATACACGTGTACCAAACAAGTTCTAAATGGCAAGTATAAACTTATTTGTGGCCTTGCAGGTATTGCACGCCATGCAGATGCAGGGAATGCCGATCATCGTCTGCTCACTCCCAGTCTGGGTACACATGCGGACATCCAGCACAGCGCTGCGCAGATTACTGCTAGTGTGCATCACATGCAAGTGGTCCATTCCATGCCATGCAAGTCATGGTAGAAGCAGGCATGCGAGAGCAGTATTACCCATCGACAGGGAGCCCCCAAGCCGTTGCTGTCATCCTGTACCTACGGCCCGTTTCGACCCCACGCCACGCCTCCCGCGCATGGGTCGATTTCGATCTAGTTGTTTCTTATTCACAGTACAACTGGCTCTGTTGTTTGTTTCTCTAGCAAACTGGTCGCAATGGATTGAGCTAGCAATCCATGGCTAGTTTCTTTAGATTGGCTAGCCGTGTATTCACACCATCCATGTCCCTTGGTATATTCATCGTTCTTCCTTTTCCTGGCTTTGAGGATCAATGCATATATGCATGATGGTTTGCGGTGGGTCCGCTAGGTGACAAATTGCAAGTGATGCATGCATCCATATATAAATTAGAGCAAATCAGTAAGAGCATATTCAACAGTTTGTTGGTTAACTTGTTGGTAAAATTATGTTATAAGCAATAGCAAATCAACGATGAAATTAAACAAGATCAAATCAACGGGGACACGAGATTTTAACGTGGAAACCCTTCCAACAAGGAAGAAAAAATAAAAACCACAGGCGCCAGCCAGAAATATTTCACTATTTCGGGTGAGGTTACAAACGCGCCGGGATTTACAATGTGTGGATTATCCCGTGCGACGGTCTACAAGAGGTATATAAAGGCGGTCCTGACCTAACTAGGTCGGTAACGGTGAATCCAAATCGAACTCGGTAACAACTCGTACCGTACATCCGGCGACGGGGCTCGCGTAGCGGAGGCCGAACTCCATATGAATTTGGATCACCGCAAAATAACACTCCACCTTGGGACAAATTCCCTCTTGTAGCATGAACGAGAACCTTCATCTGAAACACACAAAGAAAACACCTTCGACGCCAAATAGCCTCTTGGGCTAAGTAATGATACCAACTAAGCTTGAGCAAAGCTCAAACTTAGCAATGGGAATTGGCTTTGTCATCATATCAGCAGGATTATCATGAGTACTAATCTTGCATACATTCAGCTTAACTTGTGCAATAACATCACGCACATAATGGAACTTGACATCAATGTGCTTTGTTCTTCCATGGAACATCTGATCCTTAGTAAGGTAAATAGCACTCTGACTGTCACAAAATAGGTTAATGTAAGTATCATCTCCATAAAGCTCAGCAAATAAACGTTTCAACCAAACTGACTCTTTGCATGCTTCAGCAATAGCCATATACTCATCCCAGTAGTAGATTGTGCAACAACACACTGCAAGGTAGCCTTCCAGCTAACAGGACATACACTAACTGTAAACACATAACCTATGAGGGATCTCCTCTTATCCAAGTCGGCAACAAAATCTGCATCCACATAGCCCGCGAGTTCCTCACCAGTTTTGCCAAATTTGAAGCAAGCTTAGGATGTGCCGCGAAGGTACGTGAAAATCCACTGAACATTTTTCCAATGTTCTTTACCAGGATTAGCCATGTATCGATGTTAAGATAAATCAGGCGGAGAACACACCATGACATACATTAAGGAACCAACAGCACTAGCATAGAGATTCTATGACATGTACTCAATATCTTTGTCAGTAGTAGCACATTGCAATCCTGATAACTTGAAGTGTGAAGCAATATGAGTACTAACTGACTTTGCATCATGCATATTACAACGATGAAGGACTTTCTTAATGTATTTCTCCTGACTAAGAAATAGCAATATAGATTTTATGTCTCTTAAAATTTCGATACCTAGAATTTTTTAAGCAGGACCAAGATCCTTCATCTAAAACTCACTACTCAATTGTTTATTCAATGTAGTGATTTCTTTCATGCTCTTGGCAGCAATTAACATATCATCAACATATAGCAACAAGTATATAGGCGATTTATCAACAAATTTAATGTACATACAGTTATCATATTCAGACCTCTTAAAGACATGTGACATCATAAAAGAATCAAACCTTTTATACAATTGTCGAGGAGACTGTTCCAAACCGTAAAGGGACTTCTTTAGCTTGCACACGAAATCCTCTTTACCAGGCACTATGAACACTTTAGGTGGGTCCATGTATATCTCCTCCTCAAGTTCTCCATGCAAAAACGCAGTCTTTACATCTAACTGCTCAAGCTCAAGATCATGCATAGCGACAATACAAAAGAAAGTACGAATAGAACTATGCTTGACACCAGGGGAGAACACATCATTATAATCCACTCCTGGAATCTAGCTGAAACCTTCTGCTACTAATCTTGCCTTAAACCTTAGAGGCTCACTTGGAGATAAACCCTCCTTTCTCTTGAAGATCCACTTACAGCGTACGGTCTTCTTTTGTTTAGGCAAGCGCAAGACATCTCACGTGCCATTTTTCTCAAGTGATTGCATCTCCTCGTGCATTGCACCAATCCACATGTCACGATCAACCGAAGCAATAGATTTATTGTATGTAGCCGGTTCAGCATCATTCTCCACATGTTCTGCACAACTTAGAGAAAAATAAACAACATCACATTCCTCAATTAAACGAGTACGAGGTCCTTTATTCCTCTTCTCTCTGCGCTCTGCAATAGACAAATTTTCTTTTTGCACAATAGGAGGTGAGGGTGGCACAATATCCTCCCCATTAATTTCAGTTTCCTCCTCATCCAGGTGTTCTATCTTCACCTGCAAACGAACTCGTGGTTCGTCCTCATCACAAGAATCTGGCATAACATGAGTTGACAAACTGTCCTCATACATAACAGATTTATTAAACACAACACTCCTGCTAAAGAAAATCCTTTTGGTTTCCGGGTTCCACAACTCATATCCTTTTACTACAGAACCATAACCAAGAAATAAGCACTTAATAGCTCTAGGCTCTAACTTTCCATTATCAACATGAGCATAGGTAGTGCAACCAAAAACTTTCAGTTGTGAATAATCAGCTGACTCACCAGACCATACCTCAATTGGAGTTTTTCTTGTCAAGAGGGATGGATGGTGACCTGTTGATCAAGTAGTAGACAGTGTTGGCAGCCTCAGCCCAAAAACACATGTTCATACGGGCGTTAGACAACATGCAACGAGTTTTCGAGATGATCGTCCTGTTCATCCGCTCGGCTACACCATTCTGCTGAGGTGTGTATGAGATAGTGTGATGCCTTATAATGACTTCCTGCACACAATAATCATCAAAAGCATGCGAACAAAATTCGCCACCATTGTCAGTACAAAGCAATTTCACATTTCTCTCAGTTTGTTTTTCAATCATAACTTTTCAATCTTTTAAAAAAGCAAAAGTATCATCCTTAGTTTTCAGGAAATAAGGCTAAACTCTTTCAGAATAATCATCAATGATAGTAAGCATATAACGAGCACCACCATAAGAGGGCTTACGTGAAGGCCCCCATAAATCAACATGTACATAATCCAATGTACCTTTAGTGGTATGAACGGAAGCATTGAACTTAACTCTCTTACGCTTACCAAACACGCAGCGTTCACAGAACGGCAACTTACTTATGTTGTAATTCTTCAGAAGTTCTCTCTTCACCAATTCTTTCATACCATGTTCACTCATGTGTCCAAGTCGCTTATGCCAGAGGTTAGTTGTACTTGGATCATCATTAGTAAAACAGCAGCGGTACCAGACAAAGTGCTAACTCTAAGGATATATAACTTGGCATAATTCATATCACCAATCATAACAATGAGAGAAGCTTTTGATACCTTCAGTCGTTTATCCCCTCCTGTATATTTGTAGCTGTCACAATCAAGAGTACTCAGCGAGATCAAATTTCTCGCCATGGATGGTATGTGTTTCGGCCCTAAGCCTCCGGCGACGGGCCTCGCGTAGCGGAGGCCGAACTTTCTTTATCTCCATATGAATTTGGATCACCACAAAATAACAAATTGGACATGTCACCAACCAATAACACATGTTACGATCACTCTAATGGTTGTATGTAGTTTGACCAATAAAAGTTGAGCGAATGTGCAAGATCTCTCTATTCTACCCTGGAGTTTATGCAAGCCTTGTTGGTTAATCTATATACAAACTCACTCTCTCGCCTCATTTGTTTTATGTCATTTCATCAAAAATGTTATATGGCAAAATCTACAAACCTCTATCTTACAATTATTGTAGATGCCCTAAGACATGCAAAGTTGTTTCCATGGCGCGTTCATCCATTGGGTCCAGCTCCAGCGTGACCGGCCCTGCATACCTGCAACACCGACGTACGGCGCAGTTAGTACGTGTGAGGGAAAGAAAGTTATATATTGGCGGAGTCTACCAGTGGTGCACGAAGGAGCAGACAAAATCTGACCATACACGTCACACAATCATATTCATGCATGGAGTGCAGATCGGCTAGCCCGCCTGATATGCACCGTAGATGAGCTGGCCCGCCTGCGCACTCTGTGTTTCTTATCTCTACACACATGGCGAGATGCAGCACAGGGCTACGCGTTACTGTCACTGTGCATCAAATGACCTGGTCATGCACAAGGAGCACTGGACCAGGACACATGCACATACTGATACTGCAATGCATGGGGCGCCCCTACGTGCACCCCATGATTGATCATGCCAGACCAGTTAGCAACATTATCAGGGCATCTCCGGTCGCCCGGCCAGGGCCACAGGCGGTCTTTTTAACGCCGGAAGCGATGAAAAGCGCCGTTTCCGCACCAGTCGGTCCTCCCAGAAGTCCAAATAGCGATTTCGCGCCGCGGCACCCAGGCCAAACCCAGCCCGCTGGGTTCGGCTTGGGGGGCGAAACTGCGCGGCAGCCCGAGCGGGCCAGCTCGGTCAGTGACGAGCCGAAAAAACGCGGGAACAGAGACCCCCGTGATCATCTTCTCGGCTCCCGTGTCGGTCAAAAGCTGCCAGCGTTTATGGCGTGGCGGCCGCCCAGTGCATGCGCCCGTTCAAAGGCTGCCGGCGTAATGGCGTGGCGGGCGGCAGCGAGGGGACGCGCGCGCCGTAAATGCCCAGTAGGCTACAAAAGCCCCCCGCCGCTCGCCGCCCGCCCCATTCTTCCACCTCGCTGCTCCCTCGCCCTTCTTCCTCGGCACTCTCCTCTCTCCCCCGTGCTCTCTCCTTCCTCCACGCAGATGGCGAACTACGATGGTGCCGCTGCCGCCAACGGCTGGATTCGCCGCCACCTTCGCCAGAATAAGGCGTGGGCGCTGTACCGCGCGGGCTACCCGTGCCCGCCGGACATCCGCCTCCCGAGCTCTGGCGGCGGGCAGCCTCGCTGGATCCTCAGCGCGGGCAGGGTGCCCGTGCCCCCGATCCCTTCAACGGACGCGGAGTTCCGGCATGCCATCGCCGAGGTGCGTCAAGGCCTGCCGACGGACGAGGCCGCGCGGCTCCACTAGAGGCTGCAAGAGGTCCAGCGGCGCCGCGACGCCGAGCTCGCCGCCGAGGGCAACAACGGCTCCGTCGAGGGCCGCGCCAACAGCCAGGGGCGCAAGCGCTGGTAGGGAGGCCAGCACCGCACTCTCGAGTGGGTGCTGGATTACATCCACGCCGGCAACGAGCCCCGGCTGGAGATGCCGCCCCGCTAGAACCCATCGCGGAATCCACGGCGGATGAGCGGCGGCTCGTCGTCGGCCACCTCGTCCTCCTCTGGCGCAAACTCACTCTCCATCACCCCTCCCCTTCTAAACTCTGGCGCGCCAGTCCCCAGGCGCATCGGCGGCGCCCTGCGCATCGGCGGCGCCCTGCGCATCGGCGAGCCACGCCAGCGGCAGGACCCCGGCTTCGAGCGCACCGTCCGACTGAAGACGGAGGCGGACGAGGACGAGAACGGCGAAGAGTGGCCGGACCTAAAGGCCGCCGAGGAGCTGTCGCGCAACATGCTCCAGCCCGTCGCCGACGACGTCGCCGTGGACTGGAGCCGGCTTGACAGCACCGCCGAGGAGCTGGAGCTCCAGCGCCGCCTCCTCGCTGAGGCCGAGCAGCGCAAGGCGGCGCGCGAGCAAGAGCCTGCCGCCAAAGCGGCCCGCCGTCGCATTCCTCTCCCTCCGCCGACGAGGGAGGTCCCCTAGGTTGTGCTCGACCCCGACTCCGACGAAGAAGCCGAGGTCCTGCGAGCCCTCGCGGTGAGCAGGTGGGGCGACTCCGGCGCGGGGCCGAGCAACACTGGCTGCGGCGACCTCGGCCAGGGACCGAGCAGGCGCGACGGTGACGGCCCGGACGACGACGTCGACTACAGCCAGGCCATCGCTGCGCGCCTAGGACTGAAGTAGTTTAGGTTCTTTTAGTTTAAATTTGCGTTTTTAGTTTAAATTTGCGTCAAAAATGTATGAACTTTGCGTGAATCAATAAAATGCGCCGAGTTTCAAATCTCGAGTTTTTTTGGGCCGAAAGTTGGGCACGGGGGGCGACTGGGAAGCCTGCCCCCCCAGGTTCCAGATTAGCGCTTTGGCGCCGCGGCGGCCCCAAAACGGCGGCGTTTTGGGCCCTGGGGGGCGCAACGGCTGGAGATGCCCTTACAATGCCTTTGGATACCGCCTCCTGCTATGAATGCAATTTGTGCCCTCACTACGCGTCTATAACAGCATCTCCAATCGGAGCCCCCAATTCGTGTCCGGATTAGCAATTTTTTGAGCTCTGTGAAGTCGTCCGGACGAGACGAGCGTTTTGCGGCGTGTCATTTTTCTCTCTTCCTGGTCACGCTCCCAGCCACGCTCCCCGGTCTAGTGTTTCTTCCTTTCTTCCTTTGACATTTTCACAAACAGCTCGAGTGCGCGGCAGGCCGGAGACCGGCGTCGAGGCGAGCTACACAAAGGAACACCAGCATGCGCGCCTTGCTCTTCCTCTACTAGTAGAAAATAGGCCTATAGTCCCGTTTCGCCAGGGCCAGTAGTCCCGGCCGCGCAACCGCGACTAGATATGCGCGACTAAAGACCCCCCCTATAGTCCCGTCGCTTACGGACCGGGACTAAAGGCCTGTCCACGTGGGCGCCAGGAGTCCGTCGCGGCGGAGGACCTTTAGTCCCGGTTCTTGTGGCTAACCGGGACTGAAAACCTGCGCAGGATTAGGGTTTTAGGCCCCCTAAACCTGGTTTCTTTTTAATTTGTTTTGTTTTATTTCTTTTATATTTTATTTTGTGTTTTATTTTAATTTTGATGAAGTTTCAGTACACATATATATATATTTTCCGCTACTATATACATGCATATATATATATGAAATTTCAAACAAGGAGAATTCAGTAGGAATATATAATATATATTCAATATCGGGTGACCATATACAATCTCGAACAAGTTTCCATATTACACAATTAAGATGGATGACCATACACAAATTCGAACAACTTTCAAAGTACTCGGGGCTGCAGATGCGTATAATAGTCATCGTCGGTGGACGTATGGTGTTCTCCTTTGGAATCGATGACATGCCTAAGGAAAAATCCTGCTATTTCCTCTTGAATTGGTCGGAAGCGAGCTTCTGGAGTAAGCGCCCTCCGCAAGTTATTGAGACTCCTCCGCGTGGTCTCGTCCTTCTTCCTCTCAGAGATTTCTTTCCGTATGTTCTCACAGACATAGTATCCATATAGACCGGTTCCCGGTGGCTGCTTATCCACACCTTTGACCATATTTTTAAATTCTAGCTGATGTTTGAATCCACCGACATGTTCATGTGAGAACCGTCTCCAAACTCTACATTGCAAATAAAATTAAATGAACAAGGGAGTTATTAGCTACTGCATATTAGGAAATGAACAAAAGAGACCGATCGATATAGAGCGCAAATGATTGAAAATAATTAGCTTTGCATCATTCTTCTCATGTCGATTCAAAGATCTGTATCTGAATTCATAGAGTCAATGATATAAACTATGGAGCTGTGAAGTTCAATTTTTAGCAGAATCCAGTGGAACCTGCGGACACGTTACATGCACAGTCATGCATAACTTATCGATTAGACATACCATGCATGGAGTAAACAAAAGAGAATGGGAACATGAGAGAAACACTCACCCAAAATGGTAAGGAAATAGAATATAACTTTTGAGTTCATGCTTTTTAAGAAAATTGTACAAGTCTTTCTCCACGTCTTTGGGGTGACGTTCTAACATAGTTCCATTAATGATTTGTGGGTCAATGAACCCAACATCATGGATGAGTCTTATTCTGCATTCCCAAATCTTCAATCTGCATAATAGCGTACGCAACAATATAGTTAGGACAATATATATATATATATATATATATATATATATATTGTAGAAAATGAAGAACGAGATGAGGTAAAAATAAATCAATTACAGCACGTAGCAACTCAGGATAGATTTGTCGAGTTCGCGCAGATTGAACAGCTGGAACAATTCACTCATCTCAACTGTTACAGAGTACTTTTTGGTGCGATACTCCTCTGTAACATCCACATACACAAATTCTTTGTCGGTCCATGATATGAATTGTTTGTACCAACGTAGCAGACTTTGCATTAGTGGTGGTAGATCCTTTTCCTTCGTAGGCTCGACGAGAGGCCCTTTCTTCACATATTGTAATGCTACCTCACAAATTGGCGCAGCGTCCAGGCCTAACATGGCACGAAGAGACATACCCATCTCGGACGCAGTTTGCATGGCAGTAGCTACAGTCAATCCCATTGATGTCACAGCTTTTATGACCTCGGGGTCCTGTTCCGGAGCGACTTTCACTATGAGCGGGGGGATCGATTGTTTACTCTGCATCCCGAGCTGGTCAACTTGTTTCCCTCTTTTTTTTCTTTTTCCTTTCTCCTCCTTCAATATTTTTGCTTTCTCCTCCTCCAATATTTTTGCTTGATTACGAAGTTCAATATCATAGTCTTTAGGCAAATTCTTCTCGGCTTGGGACGGTGTCGACAAAAAACCCGTAGCCCACTTGTCTACAATCGGAGGGAATACTTCCTTGGGCTCAGGCTCGTTTAGCGCCTTCTGACGGGCCTTCCATTTCTCAGCGTCAGCCTTCATGGCCAATTTGGTTTCAGCA
Source organism: Alopecurus myosuroides (assembly GCA_028641055.1). NCBI lineage: Eukaryota > Viridiplantae > Streptophyta > Magnoliopsida > Poales > Poaceae > Alopecurus > Alopecurus myosuroides. The sequence continues at coordinate 425,701,007 of CM054060.1, forward strand.
TCACTAAGTTCCCAAGGCCTTGTGGGGAGGCTTCAGTGATGGCTCCGGTACCCGTGTTGTCTTAGGTACATAAGGCTCCGGGTTAATAGTCCAAGAGCAGGTTCCCTTGCTGTCTGACTGCTTCTGTTTCTTCGCTGGAGGAGGAATGGGGGGCGACGTCTGCTTATCCTTCGGAGGAGGAATGGGGGGCGACGACTGCTTATCCTCCGGAGGAGGAATGGGGGGAGACGGCTGCTTTTCCTCCGGAGGAGGAATGGGGGGAGACGGCTGCTTAACCGCCGGAGGAGGAATGGGGGGCGACGGCTGCTTAACCGCCGGAGGTGGAATGGGGGGCGACGGTTGCTTACCCGTCGGAGATTGTGGATCGGGGGACGGCGTCGAATGGCGTGAAGGAGGCGTAGGTGAACCAGCACCACCACCACCACCACCACCAGCACCTGCACCATCGGAGGGGGGGTGGACTTGTTAGCCTTGGCGTCTCGCCTGGAAACCCTATGTACTTCTTTTTCCATAGAATGAACTGGCGCTTGACATCTCCAAGTCTTCTCTCCCCTTCGGGTGTAGCTATGTCAATCTCCAGGTCCTCAAACGCTTGGACTATGTCTTCCACCATGACACGAGCATAGCCATATGGAATGGGGTTGTTGTGACGGAGTGCTCCAGGTGTACAGGGTAAAGCACTGCAGGTAGCTACCTTCATGGAAATGTTCCCCACGGGATAATGGAGATCACATTCTTTCATCTCCTTTACATCATCCACGGGGTAGTGAGGCTCCGGTGCACGACTCTCGATCATCGGTGCATTAGCACCTGCAGTCGGGGCCTCCGTGGAAGCCACGCTGCTTCTCCGCTGATGCTGGCTTCCGAGATTCGCTGCATGTTCTTCATGCGGCCCTGCAGCCGCCGCTTTTTCTTTCTCAAGTATTCCCGCCACGGTCTTCTTCAACTCACTAACTTCCGTTGCTAGATTCGACAGTTGATCTGTAGCCCGGTCCGTACCTCTCTTACGGCTTCTGTAACAATACGGGTCACCCTCCTGGGAAAACCCTACTTTCCACGGCAATCTGCCTTTGCCTCGTATATGTCCTCCGTGTTCAGGATTCCCGAGGGCATGGGTCAGTTGGTATCTCTCTTTGTTGAACGTGAGCAAGCCCTGTTGAGCTTTGGTCATTGCGTCAACAAGGTTTTTTGTGGGAGCAAACATTTTCTGCCGGTGAACACACGCCCCTGTCTCCGGGTCTAGCGATCCCCCATGCCCGTACCACCACATTTTGGCTCTTTCGTCCCATCCCTCTGTACCTAGACGGATTTCTCTTGCCGCCAGGCCGTCCTCCATCGCCTGCCACTTAGGCGCCGAAACGCGGTATCCTCCTGGCCCCATAACATGATGGTACTGTTTCTTATCCGCATTAGCCTTATTTTTTTTCGAAATTTCCTTGAAATGCTCCGATTTATGTTGCGTCACAAATTACGTCCAATCATCTCTCAGTTTCTCATGTTGTCCAGTGAAAATCGGAGTCTTGCCCTTGCTGACATATTCACGGAACAATTTTTTCTTGAAGTTCCGGAATGCTTCGGCCATCTTCTGAAGAGCGAACTCTTTGACTATCCTCCTCCTCTCACGTCCACCCGGAACCTTCTCACCGAATTCATCTTTTTTGTTGTATTCCGGAGGTAGAATGAAATGTGCCATAAGCTTTCTAAACATAATCTTTTTCGTTCTCTTGTCGACATAACTGAAACCAAGACGTGCTTTCTTTGGCTCTAACAATGACTCCGCATTGGTTGATAAACTTTGTGGTGTGCTGTAGGGGCTTGCCGGTTTCACTGACTGATTCGATTTGAAAGAGAGTCGCGCGCGTTAGTGCATACGTATTCACATTTCATTAAGTTTGTATCACGAGAGTCCCAATGTATATATACACACACACATATATATATATATATATATATATATATATATATATATACCTCGTCGGAGGTGGTTGTTCTTTGCAATTGGAGATCGTCGTTTGTTGACGGTTGACCTCCGTCATCAATGTCCATTCCATCACCTCCTTGATCATCGACAATGTCCGTTCCTTCACCTGTTTGATCATCGACAATGTCTGTTCCTTCACGTTCTTGATCATCAAGGTTCAGATAAGAAGAGACTACATCCTCTTGTTGCTCATCTTCTGGGCCCGGCACATAAGGGATCTGGTTGGCTATCATGCCGTATATAATACCTTCAGCCTCTTGATCCGTAAGCGGCAAGGCTTTATTGTCCGCCATATGTCACTCCTGCAGACATGCATATAGTAAAAATTAATTAAGTATATAAGAGACTTAGCAAATATTGTCGTAGAAAGGAGGGAAAACAGATTGCTAGGGTTTGGGGTGGAAGAACGATGACCACCGGAGGGGGAAAACCATACTTTAGAGGTGTGTCCAAGATTAGTTGCTCAAATGACTTGGAGAACCCCATAGCTAGGTTGCATTTGCTTTTTTGGTCATTTTGGTATATTACACTTAATATTCTGAATTTATCGAATTAAAACTTTTTTTCATTATTTTTTTGACTTAGGAATATTTAGGGTTAGTAGACTTAGGGATTTTTTTAGCTTTTCTTTGACTTAGGAATATTTAGGGTTAGTAGACTTAGCAAATATTAGTACAAATATATTTTTAGGGTTAGTAGACTTAGGGTTATTAGGAAATTTTTTGACTTACAAATATATTTTTAGGGTTAGCAGCCCAAGTTTTTTTTTTTTTTTTTTGAGAATCCGAGTGCAGCCCAACTAAGCGTTTTTTTCCTCCTCCGCGGGCCGTGACGTCAACGTGACGTCATCGTTTTTTTTCCTCCTCCGGCGAGGGCCACGGCCACTCCCCTCTCTCCCCCGCGAGCACGGCTGCGGCCACGACCATGCACCACCATGCACGCACGCACGGCCACGGCCACGGCACGAGCACGGCCGCGGCCACGGGCACGCACCACCGTGCACGCATGCATGGCCACGGCCACGGCACAAGCACGGCCGCGGCCACGGCCACGCACCACCGTGCACGCACGCACGGCCACGCCACGGCCACGACCACTGCACGGGCACGGCCAAGCACGCACGCACGCACGGGCACCTAAACCCTAAACAGAATCCTCCGGCGAGGGCCACGGCCGTCGTCGTTGTTTCCGATCGTCGAGCACGGTCCTCCACGGATCCTCAAGCACGCACGGGCGGGCACCTACCGGAGACAGAATCGGCGAGGGCGGCGGGCAGCAACCGGAGACGGAATCGGCGAGGGCGGCGGGCAGCAATCGGAGAGGAATCGGCGAGGGCGGCGCGGAGAAGACGAGGGACTTAGAAATTTTTGGGGGCAGAGAATATATAGGGCCAGACTTTAGTCCCGGTTCGTGACAGCAACCGGGACTAAAGGTCCCCCGGGGTACCCTCCACGGGCCTTTAGTCCCGGTTGGTGTCACGAACCGGGACTAAAGGTGCAATTTTTCGCGGCGTTTTCGTTCCCGCGCAGAACGAGCCTTTAGTCCCGGTTCGTGACACGAACCGCGACTAAAGGTGGTTATTCGAATACTTTCCCCTTTCCCAATCTTAAAACTACAAATAATATATCAGAAAATTCTGAAAAATAAAACTTATTCTTTTAAAATCTTACAAATACAAATAATATATCAGAAAATTCAGAAAAATAAAACTAATCCTTTTCCCAAACTTAAAAGTACAAATAATATATCAGAAAATTCAGAAAACAAACTAATTCTTTTTCCAATCTTAAAAATACAAATAATATATCAGAAAATTCAGAAAAATAAAACTAATGCTTTTTCCAATCTTAAAAGTACAAATAATATATATAGATAAAAAAAAGCAGTACATAATGGAAAGAGTGGATCTAAACCTAAACGGAGAGCATAGATGCATGATCTGATATCTGCTGCTAGTCATACTCCTGCCTATGCCTATAGTACATCCACTCGTAGTCGTCGTAGTCGCCGCCATCGTCGTCACTATCGTCTTACGGTGCTCTGCACTCCCACGGAGGATCACGACTCCAGGACTGGGCCGGAGGGTAGCGCAGGCGGGGGATATCGCCGGCCCTGATGTAGTCCATGACGCTCTGTAGAGTCCGGCCGGACCACCATAGCCGACGACCGGCCTCGTGAAGGTTCCCAGGAGGCAGGCCGTCCTCCTCATACCTGGCGAGCGCCCTCTCACGCCGATTGATGAAGAAGGCATCCCAAGTATGCTGGTTATCGGGATGCCAACTGGGATTCCTCCGCTTCTCCGGCGTGAGCTCGTGGTAGTAGTGGTTCGTGATGGCTGCCCGATGCGCCACACCTTGAGGAAGAGGAGGGACCGGCACTCCTCCGGCGCTCAGCATCCAACCGGCGGGAACGCTGTAGCCGGGCGGGCAGGGGTAGTTCGATGCGGAAAGTGCCTCCGCCTGGATGAATGTTAGAGTGGGTACGGTAGAAGCCATGAGAGAGTGGTGAGTTTGTATGTGTTTATGCCAATGGTGTGGCAATGCATACATATATATAGCAAGAAGAAAACATCCCTTTAGTCCCGGTTGGTGTCCCCAACCGGGACTAAATGGGTTAGGGTTTCATTGGGAAACGGATCATCCCTTTAGTCCCGGTTGGTGACACCAACCGGGATTACATGGGAATTAGGCTTCCGTTTGGACCAATCAGATAGAATCACACGGATCGTGTGTTTCTTTCAAGCGCTTGTGAGTCGTTGGATCCGGGTGTGTTTTTTTCGAGCTGTTGTGAGCCGTTCGATCAGGGCTATGGTGTGTTTCTTTCGAGCTGCTGTGAGCCGTTGGATGAGGTGTTTCTTAACCGTTGGATCAAAACCCTAGCTCAACACTTTGTGAGCCAGAGGACCCTATATATAGCCCAACTTCATACACCGGTCAGTTCATCTCCCAAATACAAAACAACCGGATTCGCCAGCATACGTTCTGCCGTGCATTTGGTATGCATATATGCACTCAGTAGCCACGGCAGGGTTGTATACTGGCGATACCGATTGTTTTGTTCTACACCCCCTTTAAGGTTTAATACATCATATATTCAGTTCATCGAGCAAATACAAAACATCCGGATTCACCATCATACGTCCAGCCGTGCATTTGGTATGCATATATGCACCCAGTAGCCACGGTTGGGCTGTATGATGGCGATACCGTTTGTTTTGTTCTACACACCCTTTAAGGTTTGATACATCATATATTCAGTTCATCGAGCAAATACAAAACATCCGGATTCGCCATCATACGTCCTGCCGTGCATTTGGTATGCATATTGCACCCAGTAGCCACGGTGGGGCTGTATGATGGCGATACCGATTGTTTTGTTCTACACATCCATCCATGCTTGGGTTGTGTTATGGTGGCGCGTGGCACGGGAGTTGTGACGCGTGGCGCGGGAGTTGTGACGCGTGGCCTGGAGGGCGCGGTATAAACTGTCGCGCCTCGAGCGCGTCTTCTCCATCCCTCTGCACCGTCGCGCTTCCACCATGCCTCCGAGGAGGAACAGCACCACCGGCTTCCTGGCGTCCGAGCACGGCAGAACGGAATGTTCAGCGCAGATATCCGCTGGGGGGATGACCGCATCCCCCTCGGCACCTTTGCGACGGCGGCGGAGGCCGCCCGTGCCTGGGACGCGGCGGCCTGGCGCCTCAACCGCCCGCGGTCGCTGATGAACTTCAACGACTGCCACACCGTCTGGGAAGCGGAGGCCAGGGCGCCCAAGCCGCAGATCATCACTGCCGCCGACCACCTCCACCTCCGCCACCGCGCGTTTCAGGGCCTAGTCGACGCCAGGGAAGACCGTGTCGTCCGCGAGTATTACCGGAACAACCCGGGGGAGGAGAGCGCCGATGAGGAGCTCTGGCAGACCCGCGCGGCTCAGCGGGCGGAGCGCCGCCTCGAACGCCACCTCGCGTTAGATGCCGCTCGGGAAGCGAGGACGAAGGCGCTGCAAGAGCTTCGTCGGGCCGACCACGCCGGCGAAGTCTGGGCCTCCGACGATCCGAGGTGGGGGCCTATCTCGGACATACCATCATGCACCTCCGACGACGACGAGGAGGTCACCGACGAGTTCGGCGACGATGATGACCCGGAGGAGGTCACCGACGAGTGCCCCGACGACGACGGCGAGGAGTAGTGTTCGTCTGTTTTCTCTTTTTAATAAAAGAATTTGTATTCCGGCGACACTGCGGCGCGATAGCGCGTCTGTTTTCTGTTTTTAGTAAAAGTTTGGTACAATAAATTAGAGATAATATAATTCACATGATCCATTCAACAGAGTTTGGTACAATAAATTATTACACATCAATTCTTCCCTTGTGTCCCCGCTTTCTTACGATTTGGACGTATCCATGGAGCATCCTCATCATTTAACTTAATGCTTGGGTCAGTGTTCACTTTGAAGGGCGGAATTTCACCAAACATATTATAATCTTCTGACATGTCTGTCTTGTCCTCCACTCCCACGATATTTCTTTTCCCTGAAAGAACAATGTGGCGCTTTGGATCATCGCATGATGTACTGATCGTTTTCTTATTTTTCCGTTTCCTCGGTTTGCTACTCATGTCCTTCAAATAGAAAACCTGAGCGACATCTTTGGCTAGGACGAATGGTTCGTCAAGGTAACCAAGATTGTTGAAATCCACCATTGTCATTCCGTATTGCTCGTCCACCTTTACCCCACCTCCTGTTAGCTTGAACCATTTGCACCGGAACAAAGGGACCTTAAAAGAGGGTCCATAGTCAAGTTTCCATATCTCCTCTATGTAACCATAATATGTGACCTTTTGCCCAATCTCGGTTGCTGCATCAAAGCGGACACCACTTTTTTGGTTGGTGCTCTTTTTATCTTGGGAGATCGTGTAAAATGTATTCCCATTAATCTCGTACCCTTGGAAAGTCGTTATAGTCGAAGATGGTGTCTTGGCCAACATGTACAGCTGATCTCCAACATCATTGTCATTCATTAAATGTTTTCGCAACCAACTGCCGAAAGTCTCCATGTAGGCCTTTCTAATCCATGATTCAGGCTTCCCCGGGTTGTTAGAACGTAAAATATTCTTGTGTTGCTCGAAGTACGGAGCCACCAAGCTCGAATTTTGCAGAACTGTGTAGTGTGCTTCAGTCATAGAATGACCATCCATACATATCGTTGATTTCCTTCCGATCGTGCCTTTTCCACTTAGTCTCCCCTCGTGCCGCGATTGAGGAATACCAATCGGCTTAAGGTCAGGAACATAGTCAATACAGAACTCAAACCATACACACATGGTACGCCAACGGCGTTTGACCAAGTGATATCACAACAGATCTCTACGACACAAAAGATGGAAATAAGTTGCAAACGGCTCTCATTAGAGCAGAGATAGCAAATACAATCATCCAGAGGACACATGTCCCAACAATTCATCATTACATCACAGCGGAAGCATTCAACATGTCTGAGTACAGACAAGAACCAAATAGGCCTAAGAGGCCGGAAACGAACAGACGGAGCCCATCCACGAAGTCTCGGATCCTGCCCGGTCCGCTATCTACTCGTCAGCAGTCTCGTCATAATCCACGTAGTAGCCACCATGGGGATCCTCGGATACGTAGTCTGCGAAAACCACAGCCCCAAAGGGGTCAGTACATAAACGTACTGGCAAGCAAGACTCACAGTTCACCAAAGTGTAACCCGTCAACACCAAGCACAGATGCTTTGGGTTCAACGGAAGAGAGGGGATAAAAGATGCTGCAACTGGCTGCTCTAACCAACTACAGAGTTACTACCACTTCCGGCTAACAGAAAGGAGATAAGATCGCGTATAGTAACCAACTATTGTTAACCACCAAACAAACCCATCCTGGATCTCGCCCCTTATCCAAAGAAGCAATCCGAGGATAACTCACACAGTTGGAATAATGATTGTGTCAATAAGCCTATTACTAGTCAAGTTGTTAATCATTGGGTGTAAGGTTGTTAATCATTAGGTTTAAGTTGTCCTGAGTACTTGTTAGCCAGTACTTTCACCAAGTAGTCCATAACCGCGGAAAACACGGCTTCTCGAGAAGATTTACCCTGCAGGGGTGCACCAATTTGGCCGTACACGTAAGAATAACCCGCCAGATGCAATGCCTCCCACCAAGCGGGGCACTCAACACAACTCAACTCTTCTTCGCATCAAGCCCAAAGAACCCCGTGCAGTGAGCGCACGGCTAATCAAGCCCCACGAAGAAAAGGGGACCCTCATAGCACTCTAAGACCGTGTCTCCCTAAATGCCGACTACAAAAGTTTCCACCCTGGCCTGGGCTCGCAAAAACATGCATGCGGCAACTGGAAAACCCGAACTAAATGAGGCGATTTGGACGAGATGCGAATCGAATCAAATTGAGGGGGGCGCCCATACTCGCTTCCCACATGCGGTTAGTGCGCTCATCATGGATCAGTAGACAAGACCCTTTTCCTATTAGGGTCGACACTAGCAGGCCTCAAAACCACATAGGGCCTCCTGCCGGTGCCTTATCATCAAAATATTAATTAACAATAACAGTAGCATGATTCATTGTTTAACCTCGAGCCCCAGCACATAGTGAAAAGATAACAGAAAGTAACTGACAGCAGACTCGAGCAAAACAACCCTAAGCATGCTAGTAAGACACGGGCAACAAGCAAAAGGTTATAGGTATGGAGGTGAGGAAATATCAGGGTTAAAGGATACATGTGATAGGTTCGTAACAGAAGCAACTATTCATAGGGCTAGCAGAATAGACAACGGAAAAGTATCGGTAACCAATGTTGAAAGGAACACAGTGGTTCATGTGAGTGAATACTTGCCTGCAAACCCAGTAGCCTGGTACTGAGCTAACTCCTTAGAAGGGGTGTCGTAAGTATCGTCGGTCTCAACGTCGTCGTGTATCCGAGAAGAAGCAAACAAACAACGCAGAGAACAAACAATCAATAACATGGCATAATGCACAAACATGGGATGATGCATGACCATTTAATTGTTGCATAGACATAAACCAGTTGACAAGATAACAACATGATTAAATGGACCCACATGCAATTGGATTGCATATGGAAAGCCCATGAATTAAGTTGAAACATTTGTTTTACAACTAATCAACTTGTGTAAGTGAATTATCATGATGCATGGACGAAGAAAACAACAAAATAACAACAATTGAATCAATTGGAACTAAGGTTTAACAAGTTTGGAATTTCAGTTATTAAGTTAGGAAATTTTGGTTACTTAAAGGTGTTGCTCAAGCATTTGTTATTTTCATCAAGTTAAATTGTTCAAAACAGAATACAAAGTTCATATTTGAAAATAACACAAGATTTTGGGTGGAATACAAGTTTCACTTGTTGAAAATGGATTTCAAATGAATTATTTATGAATTAAACAAGTTTAAGCAAGAATTAAATGAATTTAATTCAAACATGAACTTATTTGAATTTTTATTTGTTCAAAACATTAAATCAAATTCATATTTGAAAAGTTTATACTTTTATGGTTGGAAAACATATTTTATATGTCCCAGAAGAATTTAATTTGATCAAGTTATGAATTTAGCAATATTAAATGATTTAAACAAGGTTTAAATCATTTAACCAATTTTAATTATTCAAAACATGGAACAAATTTTATATTTGGAAAGGTGGTTTAATTTTGCATGGAAAACATATTTCATTTGTTGAAATTGGGTTTAAAATGAGCAAGTTATTATTTTGGCAATTTTAAATGCATTAAATAAGAAACAGTTGTTTTCAGCAATTTAAATTATTCAAAACAGCAAAAAAAATTTATATTTGGAAAGTACATGAAAAGTTGATTGGAAAACATATTTAGTTTGTGGAATTTGGAATTTTTATGCCCAAGTTATGATTTTTGCAAGTTTAAGTGAATTTAACAAGTTTTCAAATATTGCACCAATTTAAAATATTCAAAACAGTAAACAAATTTTATATTTGGATAGAACATTCAATTTGGGACAGAAAACATATCTTAAAAGTTAAAATTGGAGTTAAGATGAATTAGTTAGGCATTTTACAAGATTTGGTGCAAATCTGCCATTTTTATCACCTCTAGGGACTTAGGAAAAAATATTACAGGGATCTAGAATTTATAGCAGGGACCTGTTGGTGAAACTGTGAAGTTGTTGGGCCTGGAAAAATAAAACAAAAAGATGTTTTTAATCTGCAGGGGGTGGGATTCGAACCCACCCCCTCTGCCTGCAGCGCCAGGGGACAGAACCAAAGGGGTGTGCTGCTTGTTTGTGACAGGAAGGGGCGGTGGGGGGTATATTCTTCAGTTTAACAGTTAACTGAATCTTGTTGCAGGTCGCTAACTGACAGAGGGTGGACGGAGGGCGCCGGAGGGGGCGCCACGGGGGGGCTGCTGCGAGTGCTGCGTGAGGAGGAGGGAGGCGAGAGGAGAGGAGGCGCTCACCTTTGGGGCCCTCGAGCGGACAGGAGGCGCAGGGGTCGGGGCGGATCGGGGCAGCAAGTGCAGCGGCCGGCGACTTGGAGCGGACGGCGTCGGCGACCTGATCCCTCCCGGCCCTCGCCGCGGGGTGGAGGAGGAAGAGGGGGACCGGGCGTTTCCATTCCCGCGCTCGCTCGGGCCGGAGGGAGCCCGGATCGCCGGTGATCGCCGGAGGAGAAGGGGCTCGGGTGGAGGTTCAGGTACAGAGAAGTATAGAGAGGTTCAGAGAGAGAGGAGGAAGAGAGAAGAAAGAGAGGGAGAGGAAGAGAGAAAACGGCGGGGAGAGGAAGAAGGGGGGAGAACTAGGGTAGGGCAGAGGCTAGGGCTTGCTGCTAGGTTATAAGGGGGGAGGGGGATGGTGCTGCAGCCGTTGCTGCATCTCCCTGTCAACGTGGACAGGGTGGATGAGCAGCCGTACGAGGAAGACGACTGGGGAAGGGGTATGGGCCCGAGGGGGGAAAAGTTGGGCTGGGCCTTCTCTGCCCCTCTCTCTCTTTTTCTTCCTTTTTATTATTTCTTCTCTGTTTCTTTTTTTTTGCTGAATTGTAATAGGAAGAAATAGATAAGGTTTTGTGTTAGAATTTTTTTTAGGGAAATTTTTGTAACAACTACTCATTGGAAATAGCAACATGTGCAAGCTTGGGTTTCCAAATATTTCAAAATATTTTGATGGTTGTAAATTGATTGAACTTTGAATGAAAATTGAGATTAAGTGATTATTGGAAACAAAATTTAAATAGGGTGAACCTTAAGTTTAAGTGGAAACAAATGATTATAATTGTGTTGTGATTTTCATAAATTCCAAATGATTATAATTAAATAGGGTGAACCTTAAGTTTAAGGGTTTGGTATTAAATGGATTTTTGATAGAAACAAAATGACAGTTTTGAAATCACACTTTAATGGAAACAATTGATGGGTTTGATTTGAAATATTCATTTGGAAATTGTAACATCACAAGGATGAAACAAAAGGTTTGAATTTTGGTTTGAAATTCAAATAGAAAACAAAGGAAAACAAAGGAAAACATTTGGAAAACAAATGAAAACAGAGGAAAACAAAAGGAAAACAAGCAAAACAAATGCAATGAACATGATGCCATGATGCAAACATAAAATAACAGAGAGCAAACATTCTAATGGCTATTTTTCATACTTGGGATGTTACACCCTTTCCAAAGATGACTTTCAAATCCTTGACCATATCAAATATCTCAGCTCCAGTACGTTCCGCAGGCTTCGGCCGGTGATCTGCCTTGCCGTTGAAATGCTTGCCTTTCTTTCTTACGTTATGATTTCGGGGAAGAAATCGGCGATGACCCAGGTGCATGCTTTGTATCCCTTATTTGACTGTCCCAAAAGGTTACTGAGAGCAGTCCAATCGTTGATGGTTACAAAAAGCAATGCTCGTAGGTCAAATTCCTCTTCTTTGTGCTCATCCCACACAGGTACACCAGGTCTGCCCCACAATTGTAGAAGTTCATCAACTAATGGCCTTAGGTACACATCGATGTCGTTGCCGGGTTGCTTCGGACGTTGGATGAGCACCGACATCATAATGAACTTCCGCTTCATGCACAACCAAGGAGGAAGGTTGTAGATGCATAGAGTCACGGGCCAGGTGTTATGGCTGGAGCTCTGCTCGCCAAAAGGATTCATGCCATCAGTACTTAGACCAAATCTTATGTTCCTTGCGTCAGCTGCAAAATCTTTGAACTCTCTGTCGATCTTTCTCCATTGCGTTCCATCAGCGGGGTGTCTCAACTCCCCGTCGGACTTACGGTCCTCTTTGTGCCATCGCAACAACTTGGCATGCTCTTTGTTCCTGAACATGCGTTTCAACCGAGGTATTATAGGAGCATACCACATCACCTTGGCGGGAACCCTCTTCCTGGGTTTCTCGCCCTCAACATCGTCACCAGGGTCATCGCCTCTGATCTTATAACGCAATGCAGTGCAAACAGGGCATTCATTCAAATCCTCGTATGCACCACGGTAGAGGATGCAGTCGTTAATGCATGCATGTATCTTCAGAATCTCTAAACCTAGAGGGCACACAACCTTCTTTGCTTCGTACGTACTGGCGGGCAACTCGTTATTCTTCGGAAACATATTCTTCAACATTTTCAGCAAATTTTCAAATGATGAGTCAGCTACACCTTCCCGTGCCTTCCATTTCAGCAAATCCAGTGTGCAGCCCAGCTTTTTCAGACTATTGTCGCATCCTGGGTACAGCGACTTCGTGTGATCCTCTAACATGCGATCCAAATTCTCCGTCTCCTTGTCAGTTTCACAGCGTCTCCGTGCATCAGCAATGGTCCGACCAAGATCATCAGCGGGCTCATCATGTGCCTCTTCTTCACCTTCACCAAACCCTTCCCCACCTTCAGCAACATCCTCCATGAAAGTATCACCGAAAGCGTCATGATAATTGAAATCGATATCATCCTCTTCTTCATCTTCTTCCATTCTAACCCCTCTTTCTCCATGCTTGGTCCAACAATTATAGCTTGGCATGAAACCGTGCCGAAGCAGGTGCATGTGAACGACTCTTGAGGAGGAGTGACCCTTCTCATTCTTACATTCAGCACATGGACAGATAATAAAACCTCGCTGCTTGTTCGCATTTGCCACTACGAGGAAATCTTTCAAACCCGTAGTGAACTCGCCGGAGAGTCGGTTACCGTACATCCATTGCCGATTCATCTGCATTATTATTATATAAAGTATATAATTAACCATCATGCATTTGTTAAACTAACTAGCTGGAAATAATACAAATCATGAAAGGTTCAAGTTGCTAACCGCGATCGCGGAGGTAAAATAAATGAAAACGCTCAAGTGCGGCTCGGACACTTCATACCATGTGTGTTTCATGCTATCGGGCATTTCATCGAACACCTTGTGTGCATAGTAGGAACCAAAAGCATACCCACCACCCCTTGTGAATGTTGTGAGCAGAAGTGACACCAAATGTGGCTAAGTGTAGCGAGGTGAGTCCTATATAGGGATGGGCCTTTAGTCCCGGTTCACCTGGACAACCGCGGCTAAAGGCCTTGGGGCCAGCCCGAGGACCTATTAGTCCCGGTTCTTCTGGCCAACCGGGACTAAAGCCCCTCCCCTCCGCCAGCTGTGGACCGAGCGCGCTGGGCCCAGACTATTGGTCGTGGGTCTCGTCCCGAACCACGACTAAAGACCCCTATGGTCGCGGGTCGATTATTTTGGGGACTAATGGGGGCGTATGGAAGGCCTATTTTCTACCAGTGCGCGCGCACTCCCCAAGCGTGCGCACAGGTTCATGTCGCGGAACGGCACCCGTATCGGCATGGCCTCGCCGGTGGCCATGCTCTGGTCGAGCCACCTTCGGAGGTGGGCGAGGATGACGTGCTGCTGGAGGGCGGCGTAGGTGGAGAGAGCGCGCGGCGTGAAGTTGGGCGCGATCCTGCAGCGCAGGTCCTTGCGGTCCTCGCCGAACATATAGATGAGGTTGTGTTCGCCGAAGAGCTTCTTGCCGAACGGGTGGCCGATGAGGTGGAAGGCGTCGGGGCGGACGTTGGCGAACACGCTGTGGGAGAGCTCCGAGTCGCGGATGAACACGATGAACCGGCCGAACAGGAAGTCGGCCGCGAGCCCGGCGCCGGACTTCCTCGCACGCGCCGCCTGCGCGTCCCAGAACCCGGTCGGGTCGCGGACCATCTGCACCACGCTGCCGAGGAAGGGCACGACAAGCGACGGGCCAGGCAGGGGGCCCTTCTTGCAGAGGTAGGACAACTGCTCGACCAGGAAATAAAGCGCCGCCGCCTAGTGGTGCAGCCCGGCGTCGGCGTGTCGCTCACCATGGCCGACATGGTGGCACTCGAGCAGATGTCCACCGGGCCGTCCCTCCTCCGGAGCTGGTCCTCCTCGCTCACCATGGGCATGGGGCGCGAGCACGAGTGGCATGGCCACGGGTGGCTGGCCTCTGCCTCTGCCTCTGCGGTCGAGCGTGGACGAGGGCGGCGGTAGGTAAGGGAAAACGAGGAGAGAGGAGAGAGAGAGGAGGGAGGGCACGTGGAGTCATATCAGTGGCTATTTTGTTCGTCTGGACATGAAACACAGCCCCAGCACAACCCCTAGACTAAGGAGTTTGCTTGGGGTTGCAGGACGGGAACACAGGGCTGTCCGGGCGGGAAGAGAATTTGGGGGGGCTCCAGTGGGCGCGGTTGGGGCCGTCCAGACGGGAAAGTGGGTTGGGGGTGCCTTTGGGGGCTCCGACTAGAGATGCTCTAATTTGTGCCCTCGTCATCTATTTCATGTCAACATACGAACTATTCCCTTCCATCTAAAAAACTTGACTTCCATTTGTCTAACTCTAGGTGTATCTAGACATGTTTTCATGAATAGATACATCCATGTTAGATAAATGAAAGTCAATATTTTGGAAGAGTAGCTCCATTGTATATTTTTTTGTCGCTTACGTATTTCTGCATAGACCTTTTTTGCATGGACTAATGATAAGCAGTTAGTTTCTCGGTATCAACATGTAAAATAGTTTAGCTTTTTTTGTTCAGTATGTATCTAGACATGTTTAGTACAAGATTCATGTGAAACTTGCACTAAAACATGTCTATATACAAATGGAACAAAAAAAGTAAAACATCTTACATTATGGTATGAAGGGATTACTTTTATTTTAGAATCTGATAAGCAGTTACTGATCCTGATCATGCAAGAGCAGTCGAAATGGGCCACAGTGATCCATGAGGTCATGAGCCAAGATGAAATTCAGGGTCTTTGGGAATGTACAAGGAGAAATCACCATAGCTTGGACTCATTGTCCCAAGAAAGCACCCTCCCATGAAGGGCCACTAGTTGAAACAAGGGCTTTGGTCCAGAGCCTCGTTGGGCTCTAGTCCTGGATGAATTTTGAACCGGGACTATAGGGGGACTAGTCCCGGTTTAACATCTAGGAGGTCGCACCAGACTAGTTCCGGTTCGTAATACGGACCGGGACTAGAGGGATCTCGCCTTGTACGGCCACGTGCAAGAACCTCTAATCCCGAGTGGTATAAAGAACCGATCAATATGTACACATTTGTCTTCTATTATTCATGGAAAATATACGATGAATTTTTTTGATCAAAATTTTGCATAGTCGTAGGCCCCGAAATTATCTACACCTAGTATTCTTTCTTTCAAACTTTTTGAAACCTAAAAATGCTGATTTAGTTAAATTTTCGTATCGCCACACTCGACAGGTACTCTCCCCTCAAGCGAATGGTTTGACGACTAGATTTATGTCCCGTGCCTTAGTGCTCCGTGGTTAATCAATTCACTCTCTACCCATCCCCTTATCCCCATCACACTCATTACCGCATCGATCGGGAGCCTTGCCATTTGCTGGAGGATCGATCGCGAGAAATATGAGTTATGGCGTGCCCTCCTAGTTTCGATGGACCTATTTAGCGAAAGGTTGACAAGAAATTAATATGGTAATAATTAAATTTGATTGGGTGCTTAGGGAAAATGCACACACTCTTATGTTTTGCATGGATCGATTCTCTCATGGAAAACGCTTGTAATCCCCCGGAGGATCATCCTCCGGGTCACCACTCCCGCACACCACGTGGGCGGGCCCCGCACACTACACCCAGATGCGGTTGTTTCTATCCACACAAAGCGAGGTTGCTTCTTCCACGGATAGAAACAGGGGCAGAGGACCAGCGGCCCGCCCTGCTCGCCGAAGTGGAGGCCTCGTCGCTGGCTTGATCCACGGCGGAGCTCCCCGCTGTTCCTCCGTTGACCCCGACTACCTCGGATTCCTCTTCCTCAACGCCTCCCGCCTCCTGGGCCACCGACGCCGGCAGCCTGCGCGCCTCCCCGCGTCTCCCCGACCTGCGCGCGCCGTACCAATGGCGACCATCGCCACTGCGGAGCCCTCTCCGGCGCAGAGCAAGACGCGCGGCCGCCCCCGAAGGCGCCGCTGGCGGAGGCCGAGGCGGAGGTGGAGGCGCCGAGGAGCCCGTCGCCCGAGTGAAAATAATGAGGAAATTTCGACACCTAAATTTCACCTATAATTTAGAACATATGTTATTGGGATGCATCAGTAATACAACCCAGTGTTTGGGTCCAAAAGCTTCTTTATGCAACTTGTGTTCTTCTACTAGAATTGGTTGCTTTTCCACCAGGATGGAAGAGCATTCAGTTCGAACCCACATTGTGTCCTCTATTTCTCAAACATGGACTCAACGAAGATATAGCCACCGTGTGAATTATTTTACAGAGAACATACAAAATTAATGCCATCTTAGCAATCTTGGCAATCGTACAGCTGTCAATGGGACATCACCAACCTCATAGGCCAACGTAGTCTTCAACATCGTTTGTTCACATTAGCATTGATACAAGTCAGTTTACAACATGATACCTAGAATTTGTTGTGAAGGGAATCTCATTTCATTTTGTTTCTCAACAATATTTGGAGCTTGTTTTAGGTGATTTTTTTATTAAATCTAGAAACATTTTATCTAATCGCTTGATTCTTTGAGAACTTCAGCCTACATGGTCCACGTTACAATTCTACACAATGATCAACATGGGCGTTCTTAAGTCAATATTTGTCATCTTGTAAAAAGTTGGAGTAGTTTTCACATGTGAAGTTAAGAGTTGATACGAGATGTCTCATGGCAGAATTTCAGTTGTACTGTAAACTGTGAGTGATATTCCACTTGAATTAATATTTAAAAAGTTCTAATCACACGAGCATTAAAGTTAAAAACCGGTTTTTAAAAGGTAAAGTTGTTTCTATAGCCAATATTTAAATTGTTTGGGGGATTTGTTCCGAATTTCACGAGTAGCACGAGTAAACTCATGGAAGTAAATTGTTTTCCTTCAATTGAGACATGAGCTTGATGACAGTATGGCACACATGATTTGTTCTATATTAGTTATTTGCTAAGACTAATATTTCTACATTAATTCCCACCTATGCATGTCACCAAAGATATTTGATATTCATTTTTTAGCAATGCATAAAAATCAGCTAGCTCTAATTATTCGACATGAAAGACAAGGAAAAAATATATACCTAAGAGTATCCTCGCATGACAAGTTGCAGTGAGCGGTTTGCATGTATGTAGGGATAAAACATGACATCAACAAATTAAATTCTAGTTTTCACAAAAACAAGATTGTATGTCCGGTACATAATCTGTTTTCACGTTTGGTTTCGCATCGACGAGATCTTCAAAATTATATGTCCTGAGGTTTATGTTGATTACAAAATATGGACTTATATTACACAGTAGGATGCACTAGTACATAGTGAGCACAACCGATAGGGATTGGGGGATGGTTGAGATACTATTTGACTTGATTGAAAAAGATCGCTATCAATAATATACCTTTAATAGGAAAAATGATAGAATATAGATAATATGAGTATCCACCATTTGATAAATCTATAGTGTATCGTGGCTTAGGTGTTTGTCGACAACCTCTATTGCAGGCATGTCATGCCCCAAGTGTTGATATCTGACCAAGACGACATATCCTTCTGTGCATTTTGGCGAAATATGTTATAATTTGATGGTGTACCACCGTTACGACCAAGATTTCAGACCAATCTTTGGAAATAAGTGGCAGCTACTTTGCCCTTGAATTATCAAGGCTAAAACAGTTGACCAGGTCTGTATCTTGTAGGTTTAATGCTGGTCAAGGGACTACCACGTTTTGAACGGACAACTGCACTTGTATCCTACTATACGTTTCCTAGAGTCTATTTGTAACTCGATTTCTAATTATATGTACTTCATTATTTGTTCATAAAGATATGAGAACTTCATTAGTAGTATTGATACGGTAAAAAGATAATAGAAAAGGTGGTCGTATCCTTGGTTGCCTGCATATAGGTCACCCAGATCCGTGGGTTCTGAATTTAGGCTAATTGGATGCATGGATTTGTGGATTAGGAAACACTAAAGATTTTAGACACTAGTTTAGTTATTTTTCGTGGCATTCATGGGTTATATGTGCTCCGGATTAGGTGGAATTATACCTTTTAGGGTTTTGGTTATGACATGTATGGGTTCGATTTTCTCATGATTTGGGGATTACATACTATTACGAATCAATGAATGTAATGAGGGGTTCTCATGCATGCATCATCGCAAAGGGACGAACATGAATATAAGTTACAGACGAGTTGTTAACATCTGTAACACACATATCTTATTCTTTGTTTACGGTTAGATGCTTATCAGCAAAGTACAAATTTTCGAGTCTCAATGAGGCTTTGATGTCAGTGACTGATTGGAGTCGATGGGCCTATGCTATGTACACAAAGGTTTTTTTTCTCCACGACGCCCTGTACTAATGGTTTTATTGACTTCGATATATTGTAAACACATGTATCAGTCCATCAATTTTAACTTGTGTATACAAATCTACCTATCTATCCAATTCAATGATCAAAAGTACACCCACCCCACAAAAGTAAAAGCTAAAAGTACCCCAAAGGAATATCCACTACAACACACGTGACCATTTCCACCAGCCGAGGTGATGAACTTCTCATTTCTCCCAATCACATGAAAAAAATAAGTTCTACCAGCCAAGATAGTTAAAATTATGTGCATGTGTTACAAAATATGTTTTGGTGATACATGTACACTCACTATGAAATCTTCAAAACATATTTTAAACAAGTAAAGAAAGTGAGTAACTCGCTTCAGTGGAACAACCATTGGCATCTCAATAAGTTATTAACATATTTATTTCTTCCTAGGTCCGTTCTACTGGGATGCATATATATAGTTCCCACTCATCACCACTAGCCATGATTGCTCTCGTATAATGTGGTGCTAGAAGCCAGTGAAGAAGGCTTTATGAATGTCACTTATCTTAATTGGGCAAGCTACCGCAGATTTAGTACTCCTCCAAATGATCTTCCTCGTTCCTTGTTTCTTAAAGTCGTGTATCAAGGAATTACAACACGTAGATTGTGGCACTACACGTACATTATACAAACATGTTAGAACTGAGAGGCATTAGGAAAATATCAGCTTGTAGCTGCGGTCCTAAAGTACAAAATGTTGGAACGCGTAGAGATAAACGAAAACTTTTCCTACGCGGTGCTTCCAAGATCTAGCCGAGGTAGAAGGCCACGAGTATTACTACTAGACGCGCGGTTACGGATTATCGATGACGCGCGTCGGGGCAGTGCAGTCCCACGATCCGATCCAGCTGATCCGATCCCTCGAACGTCGAAGTGTTGAACGTACAGCACCTCTGCTGGTATCCACACGTACGAGGAGGAGCTCCGACGGTAGACTTCTAGGTCTGGTGCGACGGCTGGACTGAGTGGGGCTAGGGTTCCCAATGCATGGGAGTGAACTCACGTGCCCTCTGGGCAACCTGCGCCCCTCTTTATATAGCGTATGGTAATGGGCTTCACAACACTTGTGGCCCATTCCCTCTGTGAGTCCGACTCACAACTCAGTCCATTTCCGGTTCAGGTCAAACCCGACCAATGCTTGCTCCTGCTCTTAAGTATGCGACCCTGCAGGCTCATGGCGACTTGGACACGATTGGAGTCCGACTCTCAATCGATCAATCGGCAGCGGCTCCTAGAAGAACGTGCCGACTCCCAAGTCCCATTGAGTCATGACGACATACCTTTCAATGTGATATTCATCTTAGTCCTTTTTGCCTCACGATATACCTTGTCGAACTATAGGCGATTTATCATCATCCCTTTAATAGCTCAACTCTCTTCTCGGTCCGTGATATGTGATTCATCTGACTAACTCTTTAGTCAATAGACACAGTTAACACTTAACTGAGTCGCGCATGGCCATGCTTCCTGAATCATATCACTCGAGAGGGCCCAGAGAATATCTCTCCATTTGGAGTGGCAAAATCTCATCTTGATTATCCATATCACGCAGCTTGCTTCTCATTCGACCTGAACTCTGCCTTTATAGTTGCCTTGTCACAGAACAACGTTTGACAGAACCTAAGTCGGTGATCCATAACTCGGATTGTGCGACAACCTCAGGTCTAAGGATTACATTGATTGAGACATGCAAATGACGACTTGCTCGTTGCATCTCAATGTGGGTCAGTCCGACTTGCTAAACTCTTTAGCCAAGTCCGTGAACGTTGGAATGGCAACACCATGCCCATGACAAGTGGAACCGTGTCATCAGCGAACACTCACATTAGTCTAGGGTGTGTGTCCAGCACAACCTAAATGACCAAGGACAATCTAGTATGAACAACAAGAATATATAGTTCCACAATCGAATCACATATTCAATGACATATACCAGATGTTCAAAACAAGGACAATTTAATAACTTTATGAATACAGTGGGAATTACATCATACATGATTGGCTCTATGGCATATTCCCAACACAAAAGTGGCATAGCTGACATACAAGGGTGCACATGAACCCAATGCATCTTACTATTCACTAAATTATTTTTATGGTTAATTTCTAGTGAAATATTATACTATAAGTAATAAATATGAACTCAATTATCTGCTCCTCAAGCTTTGGACTATGCCAAAACTTACGATGGGCCGGCGGTTAGGACCGAAAGTGGCATAGGTTTCCATGGTTGCCGGTACTCCCACTTCCCTCCGATGGACCGGGGCCTTAGCAGTGTTGCTGGATGCGGCAATGCGCCTCCCCGACAACTATTTTGTTATTGTGTTCTATGAGTAGAGAATTTTTATACCGATGTGTTAAATAGATCTATTGAAAGTGTTATTGAAAGTCCTGTGGAGATGCATTGCTCCAACCAGTACCATGCTTCTCTGGCCTACGAATAGTATAGCTATCACACCTATACCTTATACCTATAAATACAGATAGATATATAGCTGCAAGAGCTAGTACATGTGGAATAAAGCAGCAAAGGCCGTCCAAGATCGATAATATCACGGCAGGGAGAGGGATGGCGCCGGTGTGCAACAGTAGTGGCTGCTGGCAGGGAGAGCAATATACGAGAGGAAAATACATGCATGCTTCCACGGTATTGTGTTGTGTCCGATAATACATACATACGAGTGGAAAATACATACATACAAGAGGAAAATACATTTAGATCCAAAGGGAATTGATCAGCACGCATTGTCGTGCAACATCCATGTGTATGTATGCACTTCGTGGCCCGTGACATGATCAGACATACTGTGTCTGCATATCATGCTTTCAAACAAACCTGTGTACACGGTCTGAGATGCTTTTGCTTGACTTTCCACTTGATGCTTGGTTGGTATGGCTGTATGGATGTATAGGTACTTAGTTGTGCACTCCGTACTAGTAGGTACAACAATTTGTAGGTACGTAGTTGTGCAAATCGTAGGGAAGCTTCTTCATACAACTTGTGATCTTCGCCACCTACACAGGAGAGCACTCGGTGGCAACCCACATTGTGCCCTTTGTGTCTAAAACATGGACTCAACTCAACGTAAGATATAGCCACATTGCAATTGACAGAAATGAAGCCTGCACCGTAGTGCATACCAGAAATAAAGATTACTATGTGATTCATGCGGCCATTACAACAAAATACATATACCGTCATCCAACTGTGTCTATGACTAATAATCCATCCTCCGAATATCACTCGAACAAACGTTGGATATTTAGTTGCAAGCAATAGATAATTGCAGTAAGCAAAGTATGTAATGTAACAATGTAAACGAAATAAACACCGTTTTTTTTCTAATGGCAACAACACATACTACATCCATCACGTTTCTGTAACTCGAGCACAAATGCAAAGGAGATTTGAACCCACTATATGGCATAAATGCGCCCTCTTGGAGTTTCTAGCATCTACTTGGCCAGAGTATCTATTAATAACCGAGAGACTGCAAGATCATAAATAACATATGCATGAAGATAACATGATAGATTGATAATCAGAAGACATAGCATTCAATATTCATCGGATCTCAGCAAACAAAACATGTAGCATTACGTAAAGATGATCTCGATCATGTAGGGCAGCTCACAAGATCTAAACACGAGTCATAAAGTGGAGGAGACAACCATCTAGCTACTGGTATGGGCCCGTAGTCCAGGTATGAACTACTCAGTACTCACGCATCACTTCGAAGGAGGGCATGGTGGTGTAGAACCCTCCGGTGATGAATTCCCCCCCCCCCCCCCGGCAGGGTGCCCGGGAGAGCTCCAGAACCCTCCCGATCTCGGGATGACGATAACGGCGGCCTCGGGTGTTTCTCGGGAAAAAGTGGGATATATTTAAGTTTGATGTATCGGGGGAATAACTAGGCGAAAGGGCGATGGCAGTGGGCACCCGAGGGGCCCACACCACCCCCAGGCGCGCCAGGGGGCACGCCGCGCTATGGTGTGGCCCCCTGTGGCCCTCTTCCGGGTCTATTGACATGTAGGTAGGTATGGTGGACACATTGGGCATACTTTGGTTTTTGGGAGTTGGATGCACGAGTAGAGCTCACTCAGTACAGGTGGAGTCTAGGAAAAGATTGAGAGCGACAAATCAGGAGAGCAATAATGGCCATAATCGTGCATTGCGACAAAAACATCATTAATCATAGTATAAGTGGTACCACAAGTTCACAAAATAAATGATCATAGAGGCTATAGGTGACTGATTTGTAGTCATAAACATGGTGTAAGCATGTGTCAGACCCCGGACCCAGAGATATACAAACTGTCATGTGCTCCTAGCAATGGACCCACATGGGCTTCAGGGTTACCAGCCCCGGCCGCAACAAACAACGGCACACACACCGGATTCATTGGCACGTAGTCCGGATCCCCGGTCTACTACTCATTGTGTCCATGCTAGTCATAACCAGATATGTATACCCAAGCATCCACGAGTCGGATGAAACTGAAGGAACGGGACCAAAGTTATACAGAGCTGCTATGTGTCCAGAAAGTGCAACAACAATCGAGGGTTACTGGGGTTACCTCGCCCCAGGCTGAAGCACATTGGCAGGCGGGCTCGGACATGGATCATCGGCTCCACAACCCCTCGACTGCGAAAACTATGCAGGCATAGCCAAAACTGTATAACAATGAGCTCGAAACCAACAACCGATCAAAGCAACACTCTAGACATTGAAGTTGTATTAAACAGGTGTTACTAGAGTATAGCCTACTAGCAGAGGTCACACGACCCAACATTACATTAGACAACGGAAGGAAAACTATGTTGCTAATCAACAAGAACCAAAAGGCCTAAGAGGCCGCAGCATAAGGCGACGTCCCAGCCCATAGATTCCAGGCTGCTACCTGGGAACCCCAAACTACTCGTCGATGCCCATGTTGAAACACCACCGAACTGAGGAACTCCACCTGAACCAAGTTGAAGCAAACATGAGTACGGGAGATACTCAACAAGACTTATTTAACCTATTATATATCTGCTTCTTTTAGAAAGAGTTATGAAGGTTATTTTGCGGAAAGCCATCTTTGTTTTGAGGAAGGAATAGCACGTCTCATAGAGTATTTTGAAAAAAAATGAGAAAGCTACTCAACTACTGATATCATCATCTTTTTAATCCACCAAAACATTTCAGCACCTCGTGCTTCAAAGATAACCACCTCCAGTTGTTCCACTACCTCATGCTACAAGGTAACCCCTCTCGGCATCTCCGAGGAGGAATCCTTCATTCGTTATCAACAAGTTTTAATCATTCCGTTTAAGTTGTCTATGATCACAGAATCCGTCACCAAGTCGTCCTTGACCGCGGATACGGCTTTTCGAAAAGATTTAACCCTGCATGGGTGTACAACTTTAACCACACGTACCAAACAACTCTTAATGCCACATGAGTAGCACTAGTCCGGGAAGTGCCGGGAGAGGGAGGTTGACCACGACATGTCCCTTGCTTCGCCTATTCCATGATTCGCTCCGAGTAGAGATGGACCGCCAATAGGGAGTGGCCATCTCCTGCCGCGATGCTCGACGGTTACCTACCCGTAGAGCGCCGATACATCCCCACTTCCTAGTTTTGAAAGTGTTTTGATATCCCCGCAAATCCAAATGGAAAACCCGAACTAGGCAACTCATGGAACAAACTAGGCAAGTTGAGACCGAGGGGAATCCAATCCCCATGTCGATGCACGCTCAGTCTTGGCTCGAAGACGAGAACTCGCTCCTAGGGGCATGAACGAGACAACCACCACAGACCCTCTGTGGTCTCGTCATCCACACCTTTAAGTCATGTTAAACAAGTTATCTTAACTTTCCACAACATCCTATCATACTAGATTCATTCGCAACTCTGATTCATCAACCGGATGGAGCAGAGATAACAAGCATGTATGACTAAGCACAACATATTTAAGGCTTTGGCGATGAACACAGTCATACCTATGGCTGCTAGGAGTAGTGGATCAGGATAAGTAGACTATGCATGGTATAGGAGAACTCAAACTACTGACACAAGATACATTGGAATCAGATGCAATGTACGAGAATCAAAAGTCTTTTGAAATCATATATGGGCAGATAAGAGGTTATGCTTGCCTTGCTTCAAGAAAACCAGAGAAAGTCTTCAGGGATGAGTGCTTGACTTGTGGGTTAGGATCAAGTATTCGCCATTGGAGTTGTTGGCCTTCTCTTCGGAGTCACGTTCTACCGAGGGGGAACAAAAACCGAAACAAGAAAAACAACAATCAACACATGGCATCGATGCAATGCGCAATATGTATGCATGAGCAATTTAATGCACTTAAATAGAAGCCCTAAACATGCTTGTTGGGTTTCTAGGGTTCATATGACAGTTAACCATTTTTACTGAATTTATCCCGAAATAGACCCCGAAGGGGGTTTCGGACAAACCTGAAAGTGTGCACAATTTTAAATGCTCAAATGGTTTTGAAAACATCATAACTGGATTGTATTTGTCATTTTGAGCAATTTGGTATATAACTTTTAATTTTCTAATTTTAGTGAATAAAAACTTATTTTCTCTATTTTAAATGATTAAACAACATTAAAATAATGTCCAAAAAAGAAATGTGTCAAACATGTATGAAAGTGACATTTCTGGGTTCCAAATAATTTTCTGAACATTACCATATTTTTATATTATTTTTCTGAGTTATAAAACAGAAGTTATTAAATATCTAATTTAATTATTTTTCTGTTATAATTAAACATTTTCTGGAAAAAGACAGAATGGGATTATGACCTCCAGATGACGTCGGGATGACATCATCAATGGCCACAGTGACCCTGCTGAGGAAGGAATTGATCGATCTATTGATCGATTCACGAATCCAATTGGGTGGGGAGCTAGAGGAGGCTACGGGGAGCCGAGTGGTGGTGGCGCCGCTGGTTTGTGGTCGCCGGAGCGGCGCCGGCGACGGCATGTGCGGCGATGGACGGCGGAGCTCGATGACCTCGACGGAAACGGACGCGATTCACAAAACAAAAGATGCCACGACGATCAGTGGCTCACCAGGAGTGTAGAGGTGGCGTCGTTGAGGCCGGATAGGCGTCGATGGCGCCAGAATCGACCGAGGCAGCCACCGACCGGAGTTGGAGGAGACGCACCAATTCGGCTGTTCCCTGGGGTTCTGGCAAGCGAGGGTCGTTGTGGAGGGGCAGGAGGACATGGCGGAGCTCGTGGGTTCTTCTGTTCGCCGAGTCGTGGCCGGTAATGACGGCGGCAACCGGCGGCTTGTCGGGTTAGGGTTAGGGTTAGGGTTTGGGAGCTACAGAGAGAGCGAGAGAGCTCGGGGTGCAGGAGGAGGAGAAGGAGGGCACAGCGCTCTCCTCAGCTTCTTATCCGAGGGATAGGGGGAAAGCATGCTAGACGTGGCGTGTGGTAGCGTCGGCGAGATGCTAGCATTCTGGCAGAAGAAGTTAAAACATGAGTTTTGCGAAAACCCCCCTGGAGTTGCTAAAAAATACAAATTAGCCCTTTTCTATTTAAAAACTGAGAGGAAAACAAAGTTTTGAGGGCCCTTTTGTAACCAGAAAATTTGGCAAAAATAACTTTTGGGAAACCTTATAAAATTTCCAACCACACCATATTTTTGTTTGGTGAAAATTAAATGTTTTTTTTCAGTGCAAAATTTTAAAACCCACTTTAAGTGGTACTTGTGGTATTTTTCTCAAACCATTTAAATTAACAACTTAAATTGTTTCAACATGGTTCAAACTTTTTTTTCATGCATGTATGAGATGAACACAACACCACACACTTTTGTTAGCAAATTTGGGGTGTTACAGCATGTGCCAAGTCAACCAAATAAAACATTCAAAGGAGAACACCACAAATTTATGCTTCAATATGACAAGAACAACTCATGATTCTTTCAATGACACATTAAACAATCGCAGCTATTTGAGACAAATCAGGCTACAAAATAACCACTAGGCTTTATAATTAAAATAACATCTAGAATGATATGAAAAAGTCTAGGCACACTCTATGCAAGTTTCTATTTGCATCGTTTATAATTCTACCACATGTAGCAGTTTCTTTTCCCAACAAGCACCATAGAAAATATGTTTTAAAAAAAACTCTCTAAATGATACATAAATCAAACATGAGAGTACTAACATAAGACTACTAAAACTAATAGATCTGAATACGAGTTGCAAGAAAAACATGAATTTTTGTAGCAGCTAGAAGGAAAACTAAGAATACGAGCATAACGAGTATTCAAATGAAAAAAGCGGAGTGTGTCTCTCTCCCAAACAAGTATTCTAGGTTTTCAATGATATTATTGCACTCTTCTTGATCACATATATCACTCTCTTCTGTTGATCCTTGAGAACTTGGTTCACACCACACTCAAAGAGTAATTCGCAAAACAGGGTTAGTGCAACAATAAAAAAATCCATGGGTTATGTATGGGAACAAGTGCTATTGATACTTTTAAACATTAGCTACATACACGAATGTTTCGTGAAGCAAATGATTCCACTTGACATCGCAAGAAAGATGGCAGAATCTGCCAAAACCAGAATAGTCTGGAAAGGCGAATTGTTTCGAGGCACTTATGTTGCTCAAATCAAAAAACTGATCTTTCAGGTCATTCTGATCTTTCTGTGAATTACGCACAAAACACGTCATTCTGATCTTTCTGTGAATTACGCGATTTTTTACGGTGGACAGCAGAAATCTGTTTCCTGCGCAGAAATCCAAAATCAACTCCAACTTTCTTCATAAACTTTACTTGGCACAAATAAAACATAAAAATAAATATAGAAGCCAGTTTCCACGGAATTATACAACCCCTTGACTCAAAGAAACTAGAGACAAACAAAGTAAGAATAAAACCATGGTTATCTCCCAAGAAGTGCTTTTCTTTAGCGCCTTTTAGCTAGGCCTAGAAAAGGGAAATCATGTGTTTTAAGTGAAGAAGCATCCAAATCAATAATTTCCTCCCAAACACCAATTGTAGCAACGGGTACCGTAGACACCCCTCAATATGATTCAACATGCAAATCACTTTAGTTTCACTGAAAGTTTGATTAATTTTAAGCGCATTAGGGGATTTTGGTTTAGTCACCTTGGGGACATACATACTTTTTTTTCTCTTTTCCCGTCGCTGGTTTCTCCTTCTTAAAGTTAAGAGAATAAAAAGTTGAGCTTAAATTTTTCATAGCCTCCTCTAATTTACCAATCCTCATATATTGACTATCATGGATATTGCTAGCTTCTATAATAGCAATTTTCTTGTTGATACTTACTATCGATTCATTAACTTTGCTAGCATTATCAAGTAAATTTAGTAAATTTTCTCCAGAGAATTTAGATTTTTTTTAATAACATCGTCTAAAGTGATCTTAGTATTAACAACCTTAGTAGGTGGTGTTCCAACTAAACTTTCAATTCAATTGCAGGCTTCCAAAGCAGGTGTTCCCAGAAAATTACCGCTTGTAAGGGTGTCTACAACATACCTATACCAGCTAGTAATACCAATATAAAAAATCCTAAAAAGGATTAAAGTGGAATATTTTTTTAGTGCATCTATGCTGAGCATCACTTATCCTATACCAAGCATATTTCAAACTTTCTCCACCTTGTTGCTTAAAAGAACGAACCTCTGCTTCAGGAACACTCATTTTAGTAGGATTAAAAATAGGATAAAAACTACAAATAGAGTAAGAACTAATTTTTGTGTGTTTTTGATATAAAGAAACAAGCAGGAAAAAAAAAAATAAAAAATAAAACAAAGTGAAGAGATTGGAAGTGAGAGACTCACCTTGCAGAAATTATGTTCCTCCCCGGCAACGGCGCCAGAAAAAGCTTTGATGGTGCCGGTCTTGCACTCGTTGGGAAACCCCAAGAGGAAGGTATGATGAGAACAACAATAGTTTTCCCTAAAAAAGAAACCAAGATTTAATCGACCAGTAAGATAAAAGAGCAACATCTGAAGGTTGATTCAGCTGAGGTGGCAGACCGCACTACCGGTTCAGCAGCAACTGGGAACCTGCACAACACAATCAAATCACTTTGCCCCAAGGAAGCAGTGAGGTTATTAATCTCACTGATTTTGCTGAACACAAAGAGGTTAAATGTATGGTGTGGAAAACAATTTTAGAACAGTAGAAGCAATGTGAAAATAGTGGAACCAGTGTGAAAACAGTAGAAGCAGTGTGTATATTATCAGTATGAGAAAATGGACCGGGGTCCACGGTTCACTAGTGGTGTATCTCCGTGAAAGATTAATAACATGTGTGGTGAAAAAATTCTAGCTTTGCAATTGACAAAAATGAAGGCTGCACCGTCGTGCATATTCAAGACATAAATATGTTGGAACGCGTAGAGATAAACAAAAAAATTTCTTATGATGTACTTCCAAGATCTAGCCGAGGTAGAAGGCCACGCGTATTACCACTAGACGCACGGTTAAGGATTATCGATGAAGCGCGTCGGGGCAGTGCAGTCCCACGATCCGATCCAGCCAATCCAATCCCACGAACGGCGATGTGCTGAACGTACAACACCTCTGCCGTTATCCACACGTACGAGGAGGAGCTCCGACGGCAAACTGCTAGGTCTGGTGCGACGGCTGGACTAAGTGGGGCTAGGGTTTCCAACGCATGGGAGTGGACTAACGTGCCCGCTCGGCAACCTGCGCCCTTCCTTATGTAGCGAATGGTGTGGGATTCACAACACTTGTGGCCCATTCCCTCTGTGAGTCCGACTCACAAACCCAGTCCATTTTCGGTTCGGATCAAACCCGACTAATACATTTTCTCCCGCTCTTAAGTGTGCGACCCTGCAGGCTCATGGCGACTTGGACACGATTTGAGTCCGACTCCCAATCGATCAATCGGTAGCGGCTCCTAGCAGAACGTGTCGACTCCCAAGTCCCATTGTGATGTAGCCCAACCAACTCCACCAAGTGTACCGATGACAAGATCACGCGCAAAGGCCATCAAGGATAAGGTGAACTCGCTCCTCTCGCTCTATACTTTCGGTCACGTGGAGGATGGTGCGCTACCTCATGGTTCCACACTTTGCGTGCTCAGGTTCAAACCCACCACGGAGGCACCGAAAAGTACCCAAGACGATGCGCAAGAAGATACGAAGAAGAGCGGTGAAGACGGCGTCCAATTCGGAGTCCCGACGAAGAAGTTAGGGGAAGAAAACCCCCTCCCGGCCTCGGGGGCCGGCCAGGCCGGCCTCCCTCCTCCTCAGGCCGGACCCCCACCCGAAGGGGCCGGCCTCCACCTCGGCCCCAGGCCGGCCTCGACCCCCCCTCAGGATGGACCCCCTCCAGAGCAGGCCGGCCTCAAGGCCGGCCTCCCCTCTTCCCACCCCGGCCCCAGGCCGGCCACCCTGCTAGACCGCCCCCTGCGCCTCCAGGCCGGCCCCAGGATGGTGTGCGCCTGGGAGCGCCCCTCCTCCTCCACCCCAGCCCCATGGCTGACCAGGCCGGGATCCGAGGCCGGCGTGGACCAAAATGCACGCAAATGAGCTGTTTTCGACCCCGTTTCCACCTGCTTCGACCTCCGGCTATATAAGGACGACCCCGAGCTAGATCTAGGGTTTAGAGTTGAATTAAGAACATTTGGAGCTCAGCTCTCTTGTATCCCTCTTAGAGGAACTACTCCTATGGTTTGACCTAGGAACCTATCAAGGCCACTCCTTCGACATCGTCGAGGATTGTATCAAGGATCATCCAATTACTTGATCTCTCCCTTTGGGTTTCTATCAAGGATTGTCCAATCTTCCTCTCGATTATCTTGAGGTTCTATTGGCGTAGTGGACCAGCTACGGGTGTGAAGCGGTTTCAATCAAGGTGAGCTACGTTGGATCGATCGTTCCGTAGGCGGCCCTCGGGGTTAGTTTACAGAAGATTTGGGATTCTTCGGTTCTTGCTAGTTATCCTTGTGTTTTTCCTCGCGTTTGCCCATGATTCCTCCTCGATTTCCCCCTCGCGTGTTCATCGTGTTCTTCGCGTTCTTGAGCGTTCTTCGTGTTCTTCGTCGATTCGTGAAGATCGGGCCAATCTAGGAGTAACCCTCCACATCATCTGGTATCCAGAGCTAGATTGACACGAATCCGACACCCCCAACACTTTCCATCCACCAATTTTTCCTTTTCCACCAAAAATTTCGAAAATCCTCAAAAAAATAGCCAAAAGGGAATTTGACCGATATGTTGATTCGTTGAGTTTTTCGTGGTTTTTCTTCATAGATTTGTTGCCAAACACCATTCCACACCTTTCTATTCAGCCAATTTTTCCAATTTCGCCCAAAAATTTTCTTGATTTTGTGGGAATTTCGAATTTGAGCCAAAAAACTCAGAAAATTTCAGCTCTTCGATTCTCCGACAGATTTTAGAACGTGTTTTTGTTTGTCGTTTGTGATCCAAATTGAGTGCAACAAGTTGCCACGCGACCCCCACGACATCACCTACGCTTCCACATCATCGGATCACCACGACATCGACATCCACCGGACGCAAGTCCGTGATCATCAATATGAGAGGTATAAACTTGCTTCCGCTTGAACCACCCAACCCCATTGTGTAACTTACCTATTCGGACTAGTTATTTTTACGCCGCTTGGCATCGCATTTGTGGCATCGAGAGTGCAAGGTTAGCGCTTGTGAGAGATTAGCTATGAGTAGGCATTGACATTTTGGAATCCGTCAAAAAGAGAAAATAAATAAAAAAGAGAAAAAGGAGAAAATAGAAAAAGAAACAAAGGATCGATGCCAATAGCTTTCCATTGTAGGAACGTGTAGCATTGCGTCGCAAAAGAGAAAGAGTTACCGATTGCCACGGTGCGAATCTTGTTGCCTTTTCAAATTTGCGGTTTGAGCTAGCGTACTCATTGTGTTAGTGTGACATTCAGCATTAGTCTTCGTTAGGTTCATTTCGTCTTCGCTCGTCCATTGGTCGCACTAACCCCATTTATCCCTTGTGTGTGTGTGTGTTCCACCATATTTCCATCCACTAGGTTTGGTTTTTGTGTTAACTTTTCTTTGACGTTTCTCCACGTTTGATAATAGACGTTTCTTCGGTTTTGTCGATTTTCCTCGCCACTTTTCCTAACCCATTTGCCTTCCACATAAAGTGTGTGTGTTGTTTTTTACGGTTTCTTTCGATCTTTTTGGATTAGCTCTTGACATACCGCCCTACACCTAGGCTCGTCCACTAGCCTCAATACGACCAAGAAAGGTAACGTTGCGTAAGTGAGACATCAATTTCTTCAATATCACCCTTGTGTGTTTGAGATGGCTAGGGAAGGAGTTTTCTCAAGTTCGAGTTGGGAAGATGAAGGCAACCCATTCCACATTGTCAATGCTAACGCCACCTACGTCACCCGCAATGACCATTTCCGCCTCCGCGAACTCGTGAAGGATGGATTGCAACGCTATGAGCATCGACTCCAAGAGCAAGAGGCTCGATTGAATGATCAAATGACGCGCATCAACATCAACTTGGCTAATCTTGCCAATCGCCGTCATTCATCATCATCCTCAAGGTCTCGTCGCTCAAATCGTGACAATCAAGATCTTCATCAACCTCGTCGCCATGATCGCCATGATCGCCACAACAACTTGGAGGAGGATGGTCAACAACAACAACCACCACCACCTCCTCCACAACCTCAACAAGCTCCGCGACGAAATTGCCATGAAGATAGCTCGCCATCACCACCATCTCGACATCGCCAGGGCTGTGGTGACCCTCTTCAACAACCGCAACGCCCGGACCTTTGACAACATCATCATCCACCTCCTCAAGGCCACGCTCAAGACTATGGCCAAAATGACTTCGTGGACGGTGCTCATCAACATCGAAGGCCACCAAGGCGTATTGCGCGTCTCAACAACAATGACCGCCAAGAACATGATCGTCCTCAACACCCTCATGATGAACAAGTGCTTCCGCCACGCCAACAACAAGAACGTCCTCGACATCACCGCAATGACAATGATGATAGTGAACGCCGCGAAGCAAGACTCTGTCACCATCAACAACCCCCACCTAATGACCACCGGCGTCATCCTCCCCATCATGATCGCCACCGTCAAGACAATGAGGATTACCCCTATGATGATTCACCCCCCGTCTATGATGAAGATCCCCATGAGCGACGCCATGAGCGTCCCCAACGTCAACAAGAAGACAACAACATGAGTGCCCTTCGTTTCAATGTCCCAAAGTTCAATGGTGAGAATGACCCCAAAGAATATCTTGCTTGGGCTCTCAAGGTAGACAAGATCTTCGGCATTCACAACTTCACCGACAAGAAAATGGTTGCTCTAGCATCATTGGAATTTGAAGGATATGCACTCTTGTGGTGGGATCGCCTACAAGCCGAAAGAGTTCGCAACCGGATTGCTCCTATTGCCACTTGGAACGACATGAAGCAATTCATGCATGCTCGTTTTGTTCCTCCACACTACAAGTGTGAACTCTTCAAGAAACTACAAGAACTTCGCCAAGGTTTCAAGTCCGTTGATGAGTACTACAAGGAAATGGAGACCGCTTTGATACGTGCCCATGTGATAGAATCTCAAGAGAAAACAATGGCCCGTTTCCTCAATGGCCTCACCTTTCCTATAAGGAAGATCGTCGAGTATCAACCATATGACAACATTGTGGCCCTTGTCCACCAATCTCTCATGGCGGAACGCCAAATTGCGGAAGAACTCAAGTATAATAAGCAAAAGGCTATCTTCAACTCAAGACCTCCCTCTTCTTCAACTCAAGTGACTCAAGCTATTACTCCTACTACCAACAAGAGCAACACTCGAGCATCTAGTGCTCCCAACAAGTCTTCACAACCGTTCAAGAAGCAAGTACCCTCTTCTTCAAGTGCTCCTCAAGTCAAGTCAAGCACTATTACTTGCTTCAAGTGTGGTGGTAGTGAACACAAGTCCTTTGAGTGTTCCAACAAGATGATCATGATAGTCAATCAAGATGGTGAACGTGACTCCATGAGTGAGGGTGAATACTATGCTATGCATCAAGTGGCTCTCAATTCTTTGGATATGCCCAATGAAGATGAAGAAAGTGTGTATTGTGATGAGGACACAAACCCATCTCTAGTGGTCACAAGAGTCCTCACTTCTTCTCCTCAAGATGAGCATGACCAATGGTGCAATCTCTTCCAAACTAGAGCCGGTATCAATGGCAAATCCATCAAGGTTATCATCGATGGTGGTAGTTGCCACAACTTGGCTAGCAAAGAACTTTGTGACAAACTTCAATTTCCATTCAAGAGACATCCGCATACATACCATGTACATTGGCTTAGTGACTCCGGCTCCTTCAAGATTCAACATACGGTTTCCGTACACTTCAAGATTGGTCCATATGAAGTCACGGTGGAGTGTGACGTTGTGCCTATGACCGTGTGTCATCTTCTTCTTGGCCGCCCTTGGCAATACGACAAGAGTGTTATCCATGATGGGCGTACCAATCACTATAGCTTTAAGTGGAACAACAAGACCTTTGTTCTCCGTCCCATGTCTCCTAGCCAAGTGATCGCCGACAACGCCAAGACACTTGCACGCAAACAAGAAGATCTTAAGTCTAGTGAGATGAGAGGTGAGAGAGTGATCCACCTAAAAGAGAGTGAGAGCCACAAGCCAAACATGAGCGACAAAATTTCGAGTGCTTCCAAAGGCCTTGCCTTGCTTGCCACCAAAAGAGAGATGCGAGAGCTACGAGATAACCCAACCATACTACACTTTGTCCTGTTGTGCAAAGGGGAAGCCCTTGAAACTAACGACATGACAAATGTTCCTCCATCTTTGTTGCCTTTCTTGCAGGAATTTGAAGATGTCTTTCCCGATGAACTCCCTCTGGGTCTTCCTCCTCTACGAGGAATTGAGCACCGCATTGACCTCATTCCGGGTGCTCCACTTCCAAACCGTGCTCCATACCGCACCAACCCCGAGGAGACTAAGGAGATTGAACGCCAAATTCAAGAACTACTTGATAAAGGTTTTATCCGCGAATCCCTTAGCCCTTGTGCCGTGCCGGTTATCCTTGTTCCTAAGCAAGATGCTACTTCACGTATGTGCATGGATTGTCATCCTATCAATTATATCACCATTAGATATAGACATCCTATTCCTAGGCTCGATGACATGTTTGATGAATTGAGTGGTGCTACCATCTTCTCTAAAATTGCTCTTAAAAGTGGATATCATCAAATCCGTATGAACATAGGTGATGAATGGAAAGCGGATTTCAAAACAAAACTTGGTTTGTATGAATGGCTTGTCATGCCTTTTGGCCTTTCAAATGATCCTTCCACTTTTATGCGTCTCATGAATGAAGTCTTGCGTCCTTTCATTGGAAAATTTGTTGTGGTTTACTTTGATGATATTCTCATTTATAGCGAATCTTTGGAGGATCACCTTGATCATGTTTCACAAGTATTGTTGGCTCTTCACAAAGCAAAACTTTTTGTAAATCTTTCCAAATGCAATTTTTGCACCAACAAGCTTGTTTTCTTGGGTTTTGTGATCTCTTCCAATGGTATTGAAGTAGACAACAAGAAGATTGAGGCAATTAGGAATTGGCCTAACCCTACATCCGTGGGTGAGATAAGGCGCTTTCATGGCCTTGCCGGTTTCTATCGCCGCTTTATCAAATATTTTTCAACAATTGCTTGCCCTTTGAATGAACTTACCAAAAAGAATGTACCTTTTGTTTGGGGCAACGCGCAACAAAAAGCTTTCGACACACTTAAGAAATGCCTAACCGAAGCTCATTTGCTTGTCTTACCGGATTTTGAGAAAACTTTTGAGATTGAATGTGATGCTAGTGGCATAGGAATTGGTGGCGTTCTCATGCAAAATGGACGTCCCATTGCATACCATAGTGAAAAACTAGATGGCTCTAGGCTAAACTACCCAATCTATGATAAAGAACTATTTGCTTTGGTTCGGATGCTAGAAGTTTGGCAACACTACCTTTGGCCTAAAGAGTTTGTTATTCATTCTGATCACGAATGTTTGAAATACTTGAAAGGCCAAGGTAACTTGGACAAGAGGCATGCTAAATGGGTAGAATTCATTGAATCTTTTCCTTATGTCATTAAGTACAAGAAAGGTAAATAGAATGTTGTATCGGATGCTTTGTCTAGGAAAGAGTGCCTTCTTACACGCCTTGACATCAATGTGATTAGTTTGGATGAAATCAAAGACTTATATGCTTCCGATGTCTTCTTTGCTCCTATCCTTGAGAAATGTTTGCCTAACCGAGGGTTTGACGACTACTATCTCCACAAAGGTATCTTGTTTAAGGCTAACAAACTATGCATTCCCGAGTCCTCTCTTCGCTTGTTGTTATTGAAGGAATCACATGAAGGAGGTCTCATGGGGCACTTTGGACGCGACAAGACCTACGCCATGCTCTCCAACCATTACTATTTGCCCAAGATGAAGCATCACGCTGAGAGACACGTCAAGAGATGTTCTACATGCCTCCGAGCAAAGTCTACTTCCAACCCCCATGGTCTTTACATGCCATTGCCTATTCCACATGCACCTTGGAGTGATATTAGCATGGACTTTGTGTTAGGACTCCCACTAACTAAAACCAACATGGATTCAATCTTTGTAGTTGTGGATCGTTTATCTAAAATGGCACATTTCATTCCTTGCAACCGAACCGATGATGCTTCACACGTTGCTACCTTGTTTTTCAAGGAAATTGTGCGTCTCCATGGTGTACCTACTTCCATTGTCTCGGACCGCGACTTCAAGTTCACCTCATACTTTTGGAAGCCGTTGATGGCCAAGCTCGGCGTCAAGCTACTCTTCTCCACCGCCTATCACCCACAAACGGATGGACAAACCGAGTTTGTCAACCGCACACTGTCTTCACTAATTCGAGCATTGATCAAGCCCAACTTGAAGAATTGGGAAGAATGCATCCCACACGCCGAGTTCGCCTACAACCGTGCTCTACATCAAGCTACCAAGAAGAGCCCCTTCGAGATCATCTACGGCTTCAACCCCAACACCGCCCTCGACATACTTCCTTTGCCTCTACGCGAGCGAGCGAACATGGACATTGACAAGCGCACCGACTACATTAAGAAGCTACATGACTCCACACGAGCTACCCTTGAGAAGCACGCCGAGCACCGAGCCGCCATCATGAACAAGAACAAGAAACCAATGGTGTTCCAAGAAGGTAACCTCGTTTGGCTACACTTGCGCAAGGACTGTTTTCCCGAAGAGCGCAACTCCAAGCTCAAGCCAAGAGGCGACGGCCCCTTCAAGGTCATCAAGCACATCAACAACAACGCTTACAAGCTCGACTTACCGGAATCCAAGTACCTCGTCCACAACTCCTTCAATGTCAAGGACATCTCTCCCTTCCATGGCTACCGAAGTGATGAAGACGACGCCGAGTCGAGGTCGACTCTCTTTCAAGGGGGGAGATGATGTAGCCCAACCAACTCCACCAAGTGTACCGATGACAAGATCACGCGCAAAGGCCATCAAGGATAAGGTGAACTCGCTCCTCTCACTCTATACTTTCGGTCACGTGGAGGATGGTGCGCTACCTCATGGTTCCGCACTTTGCGTGCTCAGGTTCAAACCCACCACGGAGGCACCGAAAAGTACCCGAGACGATGCGCAAGAAGATACGAAGAAGAGCGGTGAAGACGGCGTCCAATTCGGAGTCCCGGCGAAGAAGTTAGTGGAAGAAAACCCCCTCCCGGCCTCGGGGGCCGGCCAGGCCGGCCTCCCTCCTCCTCAGGCCGGACCCCCACCCAAAGGGGTCGGACTCCACCTCGGCCCCAGGCCGGCCTCGACCTCCCCTCAGGCCGGACCCCCTCCAAGTTGGCCGGCCTCAAGGCCGGCCTCCCCTCTTCCCACCCCGGCCACAGGCCGGCCACCCTGCTAGGCCGGCCCCAGGCTGGTGTGCGCCTGGGAGCGCCCCTCCTCCTCCACCCCGGCCACATGGCTGGCCAGGCCGGGATCCGAGGCCGGCGTGGACCAAAATGCATGCAAATGAACTGTTTTCGACCCCGTTTCCACCTGCTTTGACCCCCAGCTATATAAGGACGACCCCGAGCTAGATCTAGGGTTTAGAGTTGAATTAAGAACATTTGGAGCTCAGCTCTCTTGTATCCCTCTTAGAGGAACTACTCCTATGGTTTGACCTAGGAACGTATCAAGGCCACTCCTCCGACATCGTCGAGGATTGTATCAAGGATCATCCAATTACTTGATCTCCCGCTTTGGGTTTCTATCAAGGATTGTCCAATCTTCCTCTCGATTAGCTTGAGGTTCTATTGGTGTAGTGGACCGTCTACGGGTGTGAAGCAGTTTCAATGAAGGTGAGCTCAGTTGGATCGATCGTTCCATAGGCGGCCCTCGGGGTTAGTTGACGGAAGATTTGGGATTCTTCGGTTCTTACTAGTTATCCTTGTGTTTTTCCTCGTGTTTGCCCATGATTCCCCCTCGATTTCCCCCTCGCGTGTTCATCGTGTTCTTCGCGTTCTTGAGCATTCTTCGTGTTCTTCGTCGATTCGTGAAGATCGGGCCAATCTAGGAGTAACCCTCCACATCACATTGAGTCATGACGACATACCTTCCAATGTGACTTTTAGTCTTAGTCCCTTTTGCCTCACGATATACCTTGTCAAACTATAGGCGATTTATCGTCATCCCTTAAATAGCTCAACTCTCTTCTCGGTCCGTGATATATGATTCATCTGACTAACTCTTAGTCAACAGACTCGGTTAACACTTAACTGAGTTGCGCATGGCCATGCTTCCGGAATCATATCACTCGAGAGGGCCCAGAGAATATCTCTCCATTCGGAGGGGAAAAATCCCATCTTGATTATCCACAACACGCAGCTTGCTTCTCATTCGACCCGAACTCTGCCTTTATAGCTGCCTTGTCACAGAACAGTGTTTGAAAGAACCTAAGTCGGTGATCCACAACTCAGATTGTGCGATAACCTCAGGTCTAAGGATTACATTGATTGAGACATGCAAATGACGACTTGCTCGTTGCATCTCAATATGGGTCAGTCCGACTTGCTAAACTCTTTAGCCAGGTCTCTGAACATTGGAATGGCATCACCATGCCCATGACAAGTGGAACCGTGTCATCAGCCAACACTCACATTAGTCTAGGGTGTGTGTCCAACACAACCTTAATGACCAAGGACAATCTATTGTGAACAACATGAATATATAGTTCCACAATCGAATCACATATTCAATGACATATATAAAGTGTTCAAAACAAGGACGACTTGATAACTTTATGAATATATTGGGAATTATATCATACATGATTGCTTCTAGGGCATATTCCCAACAGTCTCTCACTTGCACTAGAGTCAATCATCTTGGCATCATATGCCTAGGCATCAAATGCCCATACCTCTCGTGTGCGCCTCATGCTTAGGCTATGGTAGCGCCTTTGTCAACGGATCTGCAATGTTTGCATCCATATGTACTTTGCATAACTTGATATCATCTTGTTCGACAAACTGGCGAATGAGGTGATAACGCATAAGTATATGTTTGTTCTGCTGGTGTTGTCTAGGTTCCTTGGCTTGTGCGATAGCACCATTGTTGTCACAATATACGTCCAAAGGATTGGACGCGCCCTGAACCACACCAAGATCTATCAGGAGGTTCCTGATCCAAACAACTTCCTTTGCAGCCTCCGAGGCAGCAATACACTCAGCCTCTGTTGTAGATGCAAACACCGTATCTTGCTTGGAACTCTTCCAGCTCACAACTCATCCGTTCATTACGAACACGTATCCAGATTGCGAACGAGAATCATCTGAGTCGGTGAGATAACTTGCATCAGTGTAACCCTTTACACTGAATTCCTCATAACCTCCATAAACTAGGAACACTTCCTTAGTCCTTCTCAAGTACTTAAGGATGTTTTTAACCGCTGCCCAGTGGGCTTCGCCAGGGTCAGCCTGGTATCTGCTCGTAACACTTAGAGCAGAGGAAACGTCTGGCCTAGTACAAATCATGGTATACATGATGGATCCGATTGCCGAAGCATAAGGGATCACACTCATCCGACTTCGCTCATCGGTCGTCAAAGAGCACTGAGTCTTGCTAAGTTTTATTCCATGGGACATCGGTAAGAATCCCTTCTTGGACTCTTACATTTTGAATTTCTTCAAAACTTTATCCAGATATGTACTCTGACTCAATCCAATGAGGGCCTTGATCTATCTCTATAGATCCTGATTCCTAATATGTAAGTCGCCTCACCCAAATTCTTCATTGAGAAACTCCTTTCCAATGATTCTTGCAATATAATGACATCATTTCCAATCAGTAATATGTGATCCACATATAAGATTAGAAAGTTTACTTTGCTCCCACTAAACTTCTTGTATAAACAAGAATCATGATCGCTCTTGATGAAACCAAACGATTTGACTACCTCATCAAAGAGAATGTTCCAACTCCGAGATGCTTGCTTCAACCCATAAATGGATTTCTGAAGTTTGCATACCTTGTCAGCGTTAGTTGGATCGACAAAACCTTCGGGTTGTATCATATAGACGTCCTCAGTTAAATTTCCATTAAGGAAAGCCGTCTTGACATCCATCTGCCATATCTCATAATCGAAATAGGCTGCTATGGCTAAGATGATCCGAACTGATTTAAGCATCGCTACGGGCGAGAAAGTCTCGTCGTAGTCAACTCCTTGAACCTGTCGGAACCCCTTCGCGGCAAGTCATGCTTTATAGATGGAAACATTTCCATCCATATCAGTTTTCTTCTTAAAGACCCATTTGCACTCGACGGGTCTTGCACCGTCAGGTAGATCAACCCAATTCCAAACTTGGTTTTCATCCATGGACTTTAACTCGAAACTCATGGCTCCAATCCATGACTTGGAATCAGATCCCACCATTGCTTACGAATAAGTTGCCAGCTCATTACTGTCTAACAGTATAACATCACTAGCATTTTGTAATCTGGCAGATCTCTGTGGTTCAGGTGCTGTTACCGGTGTAGGTACCACGACCGGCTCAGCCTCCAAGGCGTTCGCCGACTCGCCCCTACCCGGTTCCTCTCGAATTTCTTCGAGTTGCATTGTGCTCCCACTGACTTCCCGACCGAGAAACTCTTCCTCAAGGAAGACACCATTCCGAGCGACAAACACTTTGTGCTCTTCCCGGTTGTAGAAGTACTACCCCAAGGTTTCCCTCAGATACCCCACGAAAATACACTTATCCGACTTGGGCGTGAGCTTGTCCGACTGAAGTCGCTTGAAAAATGCTTCACAACCCCAAATCTGAAGAAAAGACAAACTTGGCCTTTTGCCAGTCGACATCTCATGTGGCGTCTTCTCTACTGACTTTGATGGTACTCTGTTTAGTGTGAACGCTGCAGTGTCTAGACAATAACTCCAAAATGATAAAGGTAGATCTGTTCGATTCATCATTGATCGTACCATGTCCAACAAGGTACGATTTCTCCGTTCCGATACACCGTTTCTCTGCTGTGTACCCGGCGGAGTGAGTTGAGGAACTATTCCACAACTCTTTAGATGGTCATCAAACTCATGGCTCATGTACTCGCCCCCACGGTCTGACCGTAGAAACTTTATTTTCTTGCCGAGTTTTCAAAGGCTTCCGACTTGTGTTTCATTAAATAGATATATCCATACCTACTTAAATCATCAGTGAAGTTAATGAAGTACTCATAACGACCTCTGGCTGTCGTGCTCATTAGACCACATACATCACTATGTATTAGTTCCAACAAGTCGGACGCCCTTTGACAACTCCTTGCAAAAGGTGTCTTGGTCATTTTGCCTAGTAGGCATGATTCACATGTCTCGAATGACTCTAAGTCAAACGAAGTTAGAAGTCCATCATCATGGAGCTTCTTCATGCGCTTCCAACTTATATGACCAAGCCGACAGTTCCAAAAGTAAGTCATATTCAGATCATTTGGTTTCAACCTTTTAACATTTATGTTATAGACCGATTCACTAACGAGATTCAAAATAAATAACCCGTTCTGAACGGGTGCAAAGCCATGAAACATATCTTTCAAATATAAAGAACAACCATTATTCTTAATATTTGACTCATAACCTTGTCTCATCAAACATGAGGCAGAAATAATGTTTCGACTAAGCACTGGAACATAATAATAATTATTCAGTTCCATTAAAAATCCTAAAGGTAAATGAAGTTGCATCGTGCCGACTTCCAACGCAGCGACTCTTGCCTTGTTGCCGACCCGAATATCAAACTCTCCTCTTGCCACGCTTCCCTGCAACGAGTTGCATATGTGAATAACTGATCCGGTATCATATACCCAAGAACTATTAGGCGCATCAGCAAGATAAATGTCTATAACATTGCACACAAGCGTACCTGAGTTGGAAGTCACACCTCCACTCTTGGCTCTGTCAGCCAAATACTTGGTGCAGTTCCTCTTCAAGTGACCATCTTGCTTGCAATAGAAGAAATTGGCTCCGGCTGTAGGAGAAGGCTTAGTCTTTGAGGGAGCACTCTGGACAGGGCCGTGGGCGCTACCTCCTGACTTATCCTTCTTCTTCTTAGTCCAAGAACTCTTCTTGAACTTAGCCTTGTTCTGCACAATCAACACTTGACTGTCACCTTTCTTGATATCAGCCTCTGCCGTTTTGAGCATCCCATGTAATTCAGTGATACTCTTATCCATACCATGCATATGGTAGTTCGAGATGAACGGACCATACGCACTAGGAAGAGAGTTCAGAATTATATATCAGTAGCGAACTCTTCTTTAATTGGGAAGCCCAGCCGATCCAGAGACTGTATGTAACCAATCATCTTGATTACATGCGGACTCAGTGGATTGTCGCACCCTGATTTCTAGGGGATACTCATCGGGCCGAACTGGATAGCAGGTGCTTGGATTATGGGGCATACCTGCTCCCACGTCCCAGCTTCCTGGTAGGCCTGCGCTTATGCGCGACAACACAAGCCCTGCTATTCCATCGTCGATGTAAACTATCCACTAGAGATCAAAGGCACTTCCGTCGACGTACTTCATACCAATCACACATGGTACGTCAACGGCGTTTAAACAGAATGATACCACAGAAATGTCTCTAAGACACAAAAGATTGAAATAATATTGCAAATAGCCTTCACTAAGGCAGAGAATAGCAAATACACTCATTCAGAGGACACATGTCCCAACATAGCATTCATTACATCAGCGGAAGCAACCAAGGTGTCTGAGTACAGACAAATCCAAATAGGCTTAAGAAGCCGGGGAAAATAAAGAAGACGAAGCCCATCCACGTAGTCTTCGGATCCTGCCCGGGTCCGCTATCTACTCGTCTGCAGTCTCGTCGAACTCCACGAAGTAGCCATCCTGGTGATCATCGTAGTCGTAGCCGTAGTCTACGTAAACCACAGCCCCTACGGGGTCAGTACATTTGATGTACTGGCAAGGAAGACTCACACTTCATCAAAGAGTTACCCGTCAACACAAGCATAGATGCTTGGGATCAACGGAAGGAAGGGGTGATATAAAAGCTGCAGCGGGCTGCTAACCGATTGCAGAGATAACTACAAGTTCCGGCTAGTAGATAGAAGATAAGATCGAGTGATTGTAACCAACTGAAAGATAACTTCAAACAAACCCATCCTGGATCTCGCCCCTTATCCGAAGAAGCAATCCGAGGATAACTCACACAGTTGTATTAAGATGAATCAAGTTATTGTGTGAATAAGCCTATTACTAGTCAAGTTGTTATTCATTGGGTGTAACATGGTTAATCATTATGTTGAAGTTGTCCTGAGTACTTGTTAGCCAGTACTTTCACCAAGTAATCCATAACCGCGGAAAACACGGCTTCTCGAGAAGATTATCCCTGCAGGGTTGCACCAATTTAGCCGTACACGCATGAATATCCCGCCAGATGGAGCGGCCACTCCACCAAGCGGGGCACTCAACACAACCCAACCCTTCTTCGCATCAAGCCCAAAGCACCTTGGGCGCACGGCTACTCGAGCCCAGAAGAAAATGGACCCTCATAGCACTCTAAGACCGTGTCCCCCTATATGCCGACTACGAAAGTTCCACCCGGGCGCCAAGGGCTCGCAAGATCATGCATGCAGCAAATGGAAAACCCGAACTAAATGAGGCGATTTGGACGAGATGCGAATCGGGTCAAGTTGAGGGGGGCGCCCATACTCGCTTCCCACATGCGGGTAGTGCGCTCATCATGGATCAGTAGACAAGACCCTTTTCCTATTAGGGTCGACACTAGCAGGCCTCAAAACCACTTAGGGCCTCCTGCCGGTGCCTTATCATCAAGTTTATTATTAATCATTAGTATTAACAGGATTGATTGATTAACGTTCGAGCCCCCCGGTACGATAACAATAGTAAAAGAAGTAACCTGTAACAGACTCGAGCGAAAGCAACCCTAAGCATGCTATGTAAGAACAGGCACAAGCAACGGCTGTAGGTATGGAGGTGAGGCAATATCATTGGTTCAGGGTATCATGTGATGGGTTCGGAGAACAAGCAACGATACATAGTGCTAGCAATAGTAGACAAAAGGATAGTATCGATAACAAGTGTGGAAAGGAACTCGATGATTCATGTGAGTGATAACTTTCCTGCAAACTCAGTAGCCCGGTACTGAGCTAAGATCCTGTGAAGAAGTACCGTAAAGATCGTCCGTCTCAACGTCGTCGTCTAAGCGAGAAGAAGCAAACACACAATCGAAAAGGACGAACAATCAATACATGGCATAGGTGCACAAACATGGGATGATGCATTTCATGTTAATAGATGCATCAAAGTAACTAGTTGACTTGAGAACACAATTTAATTGAACCCATATGCAATGTGAGTTGCATATGGATGCAAATGGTTTAGGTTGAAACAATGATCTACATTTGATTAACAAGTGTAAGTAGTTAAACATGATGCATGCATGATGATGATAACA
Source organism: Alopecurus myosuroides (assembly GCA_028641055.1). Classification (NCBI taxonomy): domain Eukaryota; kingdom Viridiplantae; phylum Streptophyta; class Magnoliopsida; order Poales; family Poaceae; genus Alopecurus; species Alopecurus myosuroides. Next base: position 425,745,930 of record CM054060.1, read on the forward strand.
AGATAACAACAAAGTAACAAAGATGGATGCAAGTGTTAAAAGGATTAACAAGTTTTGGAAAATCATTTATTAAGTTTAGGAAAGTTTGGTTACTTAAACATGTCACACAAGTATTTGTTGTTTTCAACAGGTTAACGTGTTCAAAACAAATAACAAAGTTTATATTTGAAAAGAACATCAAATTTTAGTTGGATTACATGTTTCACATATTGTAATAGGAGTTAGGATAATTTAATTATGAATTAAACAATATTAAGCAAGTTTTTAATTGAATTTAAACAAGATTAAATTGTTTAGGCATTTTAAATTATTCAAACCAGGAAACAAAAATTATATTTGCAAAGGTGAGGTGAAATGGTATGGAAAACATATTTTATTTGCATTTATTGGATTAATAAATAGTTAGTTATTGATTTTAGAAATTAGCATTTGAATTATTTGGGTTTGAATTTTAAATGCATTTGGAATTGTCAAAACAGTACACAAATAAGTTATTTGGAAAGATTATTAAATTTGGAGAAATAAACATATTTAGAGTTTTTGATTTGGAGACATATTTTAAAAGTTATTAACAAATTAGAATAGGGGACCAAACTGTTTAATTAGAAGGACCTAGATTTAATTTCAGAAACTGTGGAAAACAAGTTTTACCGCACAGGGAGTTAGCCCTAGGCACTGCCAGTGGGCCTAGGGGCTCGCGGTGCTTGCGTGGCACGGGTGAGGCTGACAGGGGGCCCTCCCTGTCAGCACCGGATGCAAAAAGATGGGATTATCCCGAGCGAGGGGCAGGATTCGAACCCTGCACCCATCGCTAGCGTGCACTGCGCCTGAACCAGATGTGCTGCTCGCGTTTTGTTTTCAGTACTACGCGCGCAGACAGGTTAAGTTTCCGCTTCGTTACTGAATTTTATGCTGACGAAAACCTGACCAAACGCTGACAGAGCTAGGCGCTCGCCGGCGGTGATCTGACGTTGAGGCTGTGCCCGTGGTGGCTGCTGGTGATGCAAGGAGACGTGTGCAGTGCACGCGGATGCAACAGATAGGAAGAGGGAATATACGGTCACGGTGGCTCACCGCGGTGCTGCAGAAGGTGGTCGACGGCGAGATGAGGCCGCGGCGGTGACGAGGACGGCGGCGTCGTCCTGGCTGCTGTCCGGGCTCCCTCCGGTGTCGAATCGGTAGAGGAAGAAGAGGCGGGTGAAATCCAGCAGCTGGATCACGACGAGGAGGAAGGCTGCGACGTCGGCGAGCAAAAGTTCAGAGGGGCGCCATCGGTGGCCGGAGGCGAGGTAGCAGACGGCGGCGGCGTTTCCGGGGGTCACCGAGCGCGTGCGGGTGTCGAAAAGAAAGAGGAGTTGGTGGCGATTCCGTTTCTGGGCTTAGCTAGGGGAGTGGAGGTGCGAGGCGGCGGTGGTGGACGGAGATTCAGAGGGAGACCTCGTCGGCGAGGCGACAGAGAAGGGTGAGGGGGTGCAGGAGAGGGAAAACGGCGGCGCGGGCTAGGGTAGATAGGGGTTAGGGTTAGGTCTAGGCTGCGCGGGGTTCGAGGGGGATCTTATAGGGTTCAGACGCCGAGGGACGGCCGTCTGTTCGGCGAGGCGAGGTACGTGGCACCGGTGGATCCTTTGCCGTACGGGGGGAAGACGACGATGGCGGCTAATCGAACAGGTAAGTGAGTTAGGTGGGCTGGGCCGCGCGTTAGATAGCTTAGGTGGGTTTGGGCTGGGTAGCTGCTGCGCGCGCGGCTGGTTTCTCCTTTTATTTTTCCTTTTCTATTTTTTTTTGTAGGTTTTGCTTTTGGAACAAAAAGACAGGTTTTAAATTAGTAAAAATTCTGAAAAAATTAGGTTAGGCTTGTTAGACCAATAGCAACCAAATGCCAAAGTTTGTTTTCAAGAATTTGAGATTTAAAATGTTGTTTGTATTTGAAACCAATTTGAAGGAATTTTAATATGAATGAAACCGTATGAAAACAAGCATTTTGAATAGGGTTACCCCTAGGGTTAATAGTGATTAAAGATTACAATTGCTTGGTGAATTCCATGGATTCAAAAGAGTACTGATTTGAAATACATTTGGTTTGAATTTGAAGTGAATTAGAATTAATTGATTGGATTAATGGTTTGATTTAAAGCAACAATTTTAAGAGTGATCAACATGGAATAAAGTGGAACAAATTGGTTGTTTTCATTTGTGGTTTTTATTCCAAAAGTTGTAACAGAGCAAGTATGAAAACAAAGCATTTAAAATTGTTTGAGTTTCATTATGAAAACAAGATAGAAGAGATGCAAAACAAAAGGAACAAATGCAACAATATGATGACATGATGCAATACTTTAGTAAACATGCAACAAACATTCTAAGGGGATGGTTTTCATACTTGGGATGTTACATGGATCGCCGTCTTTCACCTTACAACCAAGCAAAGCTTGAGAGACTTGATACCTCTCGGTCTTTGCCTGAGCCTGGAACATACTTTTGAGGCTTTCGATCATATCGTAGGCCTGAACATTCTCGAACTTCTGCTGCAAGTCCGGTTCCATGTGTGCAAGTATAAGACAACTAATTTCCATACACTCATCTCTAGTCTTACGGTAGGCATTCATGACAGCGACAGTCGCATCATCATCAGGCTCTTCTGAAAGTGGAGTTTCTAGAACATGTTCTTTCTTGTCATGCTTGAGGACTATCCTCAGATTACGATACCAGTTGGTGAAATTAGTTCCATTAAGCTTATCTTTCTCTAGGATTGACCTCAACGCAAACGCGGACAACCAAGGAAGGTTTCTAGGTGCCTTTGATCTACAACAGAAAATATGCAAGATACCTAAGACATGTATTCATAAAAGAGCAGGCATATTAAACTCTTTAATACTTATGCTCCCACTAGAACCAACACCCCTCCGATGGTTGCTAAGTGATTCAAGATCCTAAATAGCAAGCCGACAAGTGAGCTTTAGGATCACTGCTAGTCGTCAAGTGATCTAGGTAGGGAACACCTTGCCAATCGTATCCCTATACGACTCATGTTAATTGGGTGACATCACATGCCCCGGCTCCCAACCTACCTCGCCCTGAGTCCCACAACCGTTGTGATGGACTCGTCTAGATTACCAAGTGCTTCTGATTGTAAGAGTCCGACTCAAACCCACCTAATCGAAAAGAATTGCTAGCACTTCAATTTCATGAGCCCACTACTAAGAATGTCCGACTTGTGATGGTGCAACACTGGCGGGGAGACCGACTAGAACTTCTTTGAGGGATTAAAATCTACAAACTATCTAAATAGAGGTTAACAAAGACATAACAATAACACAAATAAAGAAATTATAATGTGAAATGATATGACTATCTTCATGGTGATCTGCATCACCACGAAGCTTGTAAGTAGACTCGTGCCAACTCTTGTCACGTGCCATGTTACTCCATGTAGCCGACTTGTACATCGACTTGCATGCCTTCCGGGTTCTCCAACAAGCTACTCTAGCTAGTAAATGAAAATTTACCTAGAGAATCCGACACGCAGGCCGGTATACAATAAAATGACAGCACCTAGGCTCCAGTCGGCTGACAAAAACATGATACGCAGATCATGTATGGATTACACACATCACATGCACATAAGCCATACGATTCACAACTTCCTGCAAAAACAAGTTATGCATAGATACGATATCTACCGGCATTGTGAAACTCGTAACGACATCTAAGTCGCTACGACAGGGCAAAGCAGGTGGTCCGAACAAGTATTTCTTCATCGGATAAAACGATTTTACCCAAATCTGATCCGTATTCCGATTCGATCAAACTCTTTGATCTTCGATCACCGCAATTTGATTTATGTTTCATGGTGTACCCCGATGGCGGAAACCGGCCGGTAGGGGTAAGTTGTTCCACGACCTTAGCAGTATGATCACGGAAACCAGATCATCCATTAACCCCGAGTACGATTGATCCAATCAAACTTGTACAAAACCGATCTATCTCATAGACCGACCACAAAAACAACAATTAGATCACATCTAACTCTAACTACATATCACATATGTACGGATCTCGGGCCTAATAGCAGAAGCTACCGCTCTGATACCATTGTTGGAACGCGTAGAGATAAACAAAACTTTTTCCTACGCTGTACTACCGAGATCTAGCCGAGGTAGAAGGCCACGAGTATTACCACTAGACGCGCGGTTGCGGATTATCGATGAAGCGCGTCGGGGTAGTGCAGTCCCACGATCCGATCCAGCCGATTCAATCCCACGATCGAACGTCGAAGTGCTGAAAGTACAACACCTCTGCCGGTATCCACACGTACGAGGAGGAGCTCCGACGGCAGACTGCTAGGTCTGGTGCGACGGCTGGACTAAGTGAGGCTAGGGTTCCCAACGCATGGGAGTGGACTAACGTGACCGTTGGGCAACCTGCGCCCTTCCTTATATAGCGAGTGGTAGTGGGCTTAACAACACTTGTGGCCCATTCGCTCTGTGAGTCCGACTCACAAACCTAGTCCATTTTCGGTTCAGGTCCAATCCGACCAATACATTTGATCCCGCTCTTAAGTGTGCGACCCTGCAGGCTCATGGCGACTTGGACACGATTTGAGTCCGACTCCCAATCGATCAATCGGTAGCGGCTCCGAGCAGAACGTGCCGACACCCAAGTCCCATTGAGTCATGACGACATACCTTCCAATGTGAATTTTAGTTTTAGTCCCTTTTGCCTCACGATATACCTTGTCGAACTATAGGCGATTTATCGTCATCCCTTAAATAGCTCAACTCTCTTCTCGGTTCGTGATATATGATTCATGTGACTAACTCTTAGTCAACAGACTTAGTTAACACTTAACTGAGTTGCGCATGGCCATGCTTCCGGAATCGTATAACTCGAGCGGGCCAAGAGAATATCTCTCCATTCGGAGGAGTAGAATGCCATCTTGATTATCCACATCACGCAGCTTACTTCTCATTCGACCCGAACTCTGCGTTTATAGCTGCCTTGTCATAGAACAACGTTTGACAGAACCTAAGTCGGTGATCCACAACTCGGATTGTGCGATAACCTCAGGTCTAAGTATTACATTGATTGAGACATGCAAATGATGACTTGCTCGTTGCATTTCAATATGGGTCAGTCCGACTTGCTAAACTCTTTAGCCAAGTCTGTGAACGTTGGAATGGCATCACCATGCCCATGACAAGTGGAACCGTGTCATCAGCCAACACTCACATTAGTCTAGGGTGTGTGTCCAGCACAACCTTAATGATCAAGGACAATCTAGTATGAACAACATGAATATATAATTCCACAATCAAATCACATATTCAATGACATATATCAGATGTTCAAAACAAGGACGACTTAATAACTTTATGAATACATTGGGAATTACATTATACATGATTGCCTCTAGGGCATATTCCCAACAAAATATTACTATGTGATTCATGCGGGCATTACAACAAAATACATAGAACATCTTCCAACTTCATCTATGACTAATAATCCACCATCCGAATATCATCCGAACAAACGTTGCGTATTAAGTTGTAAGAAATAGATAATTGTAGTAAGCAAAGTGTGTAATGTAAACAATGTAAACACCGTTTTTTTTCTCCCTAATGGCAACATCACATCCTCCATCTGTCAAGTTTCTGTCACTCGAGCAGAGGCGCAAATCAGGCATGCACCCACTATCGAGCATAAATACTCCCTCTTGAAGTTACTAGCATCTACTTGGCCAGAACATCTACTAATAACGGAGATCATGCAAGATCATAAATAACATATGCATGAAGATAACATGATAGATTGATAATCAGAAGACATAACATTCAACATTCATCGGATCCCATCAAACACAACATGTAGCATTGCATAAAGATGATCTCGATCATGTAGGGAAGCACGCGAGATCTAAACATGAGGCATAAAGTAGAGGAGACAACCATCTAGCTACTGCTATGGACTCGTAGTCCAGGGATGAACACACTCACACATCACTTCGGAGGAGGGCATGGTGGTGTAGACCCCTCCGGTGATGAATTTCCCTCCATGCAGGGTGCCGGGGAGAGCTCCAGAACCCTCCCGATATCGGGATGACGATAACGGCGTCCTCGGGTGTTTCTTGGGAAAAAGTGGGATCTATTTAGGATTGATGTATTGGGGGGGGGGGGAATAAATAGGGGAAAGGGCGATGGGATCTATTCTAAGACTTCCGGGTTTCGAATTTTACAATTCCGAGAATATTTTCAGAACAACTTTTCTGAAACTAAAAATAACAGAATACAAAGAATTGGCTCTATGACATCTTGTCAATAGGTTAGTCCCGTAAATCGATAAAAATGACATAAACTGTATAGGAAACATGTAGGAAATACATCAAAACAACATGGAACATTAGAAATCAAGGATACGTTTATGATGTATCAGTTCTATGCCATGAATTCACGAGAAAGGTTGAGATATCCTACCGCATATCATGAAAGACCGGTGCAAAATCCTCTGAAGATGAAAGATCCTTAGAGGGAGGTGGGATCCATGAGCGTACCAAGGCTGAGGGTGGCGGTGGCAGGACTTGAAACGTCTTCGACGATGATGGTGGAGGGGAGAGGAGGGAGAGGAGTCGGCGACGGAGGAGAGAGGAGGGAAAGGAAGCGGCGGGAATGCGGATCACTGGAGATGAGACAGTGGAACTGAAAACTCAGATCTAATCTCTCTTTTACCTAGTAATTTTTGCAACTTAGTAGTGGCATGGGCCATTAGATCCACGACAATACTAGTCTATTTGGTCCGGAATCTGGCTCGAGATGCAAATACCAATGGCGTGGCCGCAAGTAGGCACGCCACACTAACTGGAGACATGGGCAACATCTTCCACGCAACTATTAATGGCTTACTAGTGGCATGGACTATATCTGACACGCCCCTAGGATTTATTTCCACCTGGACACAAGGTATCAGTGGCGTGACTCATAGTGACCCAACACCGATATACGGCCAAATATAAGCAATTCCTACTAGTGGTTCTTCTTTGGTGTTAGTGAACCCCACACCACCACGACCCTAAGGTTTTTGCTCGGTATGTCTTACTCAGGCTTGTTGTTCCCGACAGACATGTGGATGCCCAATGGACCCCCACGATGAGTCAGTATGTTGCGGCTAGGTTAGGAGGGAGTCCGACACGAACTCCTCCCCCAAGTCGGCTGGCCCCCATATAAAAAGAGGGGGCGCACAACCGAGGAAACCCCATAATTTTTTTCGACAATATACCAGCTTCGTCAACGGTGCTTGAACACGTTACGACGACATGTTTTCGATCACGTACGTGTAGATACCGTGGATGTGCTTCACATGCGGTACTTGATCGTGGCATAATACATCTCCTCGCGATTGGACGTGTCTAATTGAGGGATCGACTATATCAACTTCCACGTCGACCTAGTCATCGACAATCTTTCGCTAGTTCGACAGAAGAGGGTATGTTCCATTGCCTCCCACCTTCCATTAGATATTGGTTTATATGCTACAAAATATTTCTTTTCCGTAGCGTGTTTCCCCAGTAATTGAGTCATTTCTTACCAATGTTTGTTATGGTCTTGTTAATGAGGTTGATTTTTTTTTCATATATGAGTTTATTATTTTCAACAAGTAAATGATTCAAATGTCGCACAATATAAATGCGAGGAGATGAATTTTGCGGTACGTTGTACAATGTACAAACACATATATTGTGTTTCATGACATGCTTGAGATGACTTGTGCAGATTGCTTGGTTTCCTTGCTTTGTAGTCTTTTTCGCTTAGACATACATCTCCCTATAATGCTCTACTTCCAACATATAATAGATATACCATAGAATGACAATTACAAGAATATGTGACCATACTTCTAGTTAGGGGTGGAATCGAGCCGAGCCGAGAGCCGAGCCTGGCTCGGGTTAGTGCTGAACAGAATTTACAAAGCAGGCTCGCGCCTCGGCTCGGTGGGCTCGTTGCTCGGCTCGTCAGGATCGCGACCCTGACGACCCGCAACAACCGCTGGAGGAGGAGCACCGGGCGCGGTGGGGCGCGGCGCCGCCATGACAACCTGCGCGAAGGACCCCCGGTTCCGTTCCCGTGGAGATTGATGCTCGCGACGCTGCGTAGCCCTAGCAGAAGGCGGCGGCTGATCGATGAGGTTTCTGTCGAAGCTCGCTTCCCGTAACCAGAGCCCATCGAACCGATCGGCCAAGTGGTCCCAGTTTGCCGCATACGCAGGCCCCAGCCTAGGTCCACCAGTCAGCGACCCGGGTGATTGAACCTCGGACCCGCGCGCTAAACACGGATCGACAAGGCTCGAAACCACGACCGAGCCACCGGCCGGCGAACCCTGGCCATCACCGTCGCGCAGACACGGCGGCAGGAAGTCCCCGAAGCAAGCAGGGGCGTGACCCTAGGGCGAGGGAGTGGGCCGCGCCACCCCAACTTCACCGGTGATACCCGCATCGGAATGCCCCGTGCAGAATTCAGAGTCGCGGCCGATCCAGTCCCCATCGCTCCCGTCTCCGGCGACCTCTCCTCCGCGCGTCCCTGGACATGCAAGAAGAAGCAAGCTCACCTTGGATAGCCGGGTCCGCCTTCTCCCAGAACCGTGACGCCGGCGTCGGGAAACCAATGTTTCCCAGAACTCCCTCGCGAGCTCGTCGTCGGACTTAGGTTCCCGCCGGACGTCGTCCCTTGAGACTTCGCGCAACTCCGCCAGCACCTGCTCCCCGCACGTCACCTCGGCCTGCATCCCCGGTTCCATGACCTCATCGAGTCCCAAAAACAGAGATCCCGATCCGGGGGTAGGCGGCGCAAGCCCCCTGGGGGCCAGTATCAGTCGCCGTGCTCTATCCGGCCGCACGGCTCGCCGGCCACCGCCCGGCGACAGTACCAGAGGAGCGGCAGCAGGTTCGGGGCCAGAGGCACCATCGCCAGGGTCGCCTTCCGCCATCAACATCAGAAGGTAGATTTGACACTCTGCCCCTGACTATTAATTCCATAGTTGGCCATTTAAGAAGCGAGACTACTTATAGTAGATTGGATCACCAAAAGTTCAGTACAATATTTTCTTAGCAGCAAGTATGTGAACCAAATCCTTGACTACCGAGTACATGACTATAGGGTGCTACATCTGGAAAAACAAATGCTTGTATTGATGCATACAAGACCATCAGGGGAACAAACTTGAAATACATATCTAGCATGATGCACGAGCATTTGAAATTAACTCTTGCTCAAAGCTATAACAGCTCCTCATGTTTTCTGACTGTAAATGAGCACTAGCACTGAAATCAGCAGCAACCAACTGATCCAAAGTATCGTCATTTTCTCGTGGGGTTAGCAATAGTCGTTCCTTCTCTTCCCAATTTACTGGACTAACGGGGCACTTCTTTAGCCTTTCTGTTAGGAGAACCCTCAAAGCCATCTCCACTTGTTTCATGGTTGGTCTATCCTCACCTCGTAGCCTCAAGCACATCTCTGCAAGGGAAGCTACACTGCTAATCTCATCCTCGGTTGCTTCATCCAGAACTTGGGCAGCAACTATTTCAGTAACCGGTCTATCTTTCCACCCCCAGAGAAAATAATTCGATAAGTTTTGCTTTGAGCCTGATTCACTTGTCAATATTGGCTCTTTCCTGAGAAGTAGCTCAATGAGTACAACACCAAAACTGTAGACATCACTTTTCTCATTCAGTTGTCCCGTGTAGTAATACTCTGGATCCAAATACCCAAATGTGCCTTGTACATTTGTTACAATGTGAGTTTGGTCAATAGAAACTAGTCTCGATGCCCCAAAATCAGCAACTTTAGCTGTGTAGTTTCCATCCAAGAGTATATTGGAAGATTTTACATCACGGTGAAACACCGATACCGAAGCTGCGGAATGGAGATACGAGAGTGCTCCTGCAGATTCTGCACCAATCCTTATGCAATCATCCCAAGATAAACAACTTGTGCTGTCATCAGAATGAAGAATACCAAACAAGGACCCGTTGGGGATAAAATCATACACTAATAAAGGTACCTCAGTTTCAAGACAACATCCAAAGAGCTTTACGATGTTTCGGTGATTAATCTGAGAGAGGATGACAACCTCATTGATGAATTGATTGATCTCACCTTGCTCAATGACCTTAGACTTTTTTATTGCCACTACCCTTTGGTCAGATAGTATTCCTTTGTAAACCATGCCGTGCCCTCCACGACCAACGATGCGTGTTTGGTGGAAGTTGTTTGTTGCCTTTTCTAGCTCTTCCACAGTGAAAATCTTTGTCTTGTCACTTGCGTTTTCATCTGACGATATAAGTTGTTCTAAAAGGAGGCCTTGGTTTTTCTTAAAATATTTCCTTCGTAACTGCCTTTGAATGTATCTTTTCCATCTATGTGTAATGATAAGTCCACTCAAGCTTAGAAGTAGAACCCCGAGGCCACTACTCAACCCAATGATAAGACCTGAAAATTATTACACCATGCTTCATGTCTTGCATTATATTATTTTAGTTTACATATAAATAAATTTGATTAATAAAAAAACTCACCTAAGAAAATATTTTGTCTTTTTATTGAACTACATTTCATTGTTGTAGTATCATAGTCCGTTTTATCAGGACACTTGCTGCACGAGTAGCTCCCAACGGTATTATGACAAACCCCTTTGCATATACCACTTTTTGGAGTGCACTCGTCAATATCTAGAGTCGCATATATACAACATAGAGTCTTAGTAAGTAGTTTCGTATAAATAGTACGGAGTATTTTTTTTTGTTTCTACTTGACATAGAAAGAGAGAAGGGGCGCAGGGGGGGGGGGGTACCTTGACATCCTGCTCGAACGTATGGATTTCCTTCAAATCCATATGAGCATTTGCAGCGATAACCGTAGAAACCATCCACTGTAGAATTGACAACTAAGCATGTGCTATTGTTGCTAACACATGCATATCTAGACATCTCCATCTGTGCCTCTTGGCAAGTAAGATTAGCAACAGCCCACTGCGCTAATGATGTTTCCGAATAAGCCATATACAGATCAGATTCATCATTAATGAAAATATCTAAAGACTCGTATTGGTCTGCCATGTATTTAATCTCAACAAGACCATCTTCAAGATTTATGTGAGTCACTTGATGTTCATCGTCTTGCATTTGAAGTGTAGATGTCGTTGGATTAGTGCAATTAAGATGAAATGCCTTCCTTGCATAAAAACCTTCTTCTAGGCCGAACGGAAATGGGATGCTTATGTTCCCGCATTGTCGTGTGCAATTATTCACCCCTTGAATTGGCTTATATCCTATTTCCACACACACAGAAACACCAAAAGACGTTTTTCAGACAAAATGTTGTGTTCAGCATAACAAACCAAATTAATTTCACAAGTGGATACTGCTATGTGCATGTGTGGTTCTGTTTTAATAGATCTGCAATTGCTATTATATGAATATATTTCTCATTTGCATCTTATTGATTTGTGTTAACTTTTAGAATTTTTTACCAGATGATCATTACCATATTTTTAAAAATAAATTTACAACTTTTTTTATGTTGAATGATTCCCCTATATATTCCTTCTCTTTGTTCAAGTAACCAAAGGTCTTGTAAATTATTGAGAATTCGAAATAAAACTTGATGAATTTTCCAAGATCCAAATAATTTATATGGTATAAACGTCACAATATTTTTCTTACTCCTTAAAAAAGGTTTTAATACAAAATCTTCCCAAGATGCTATTAAACTGTTTACCCAAGAAAATATTACACAATCACAAAAAACATAATGAAACATTTTCATATCCAAGATGGTAGCTTCTTTTCTGCCTTAAGTTTCGATGCCGCATCCATCTCCAATGGGAGGAGAACCAAGGTTTATCACATCCTACATGAGGATGGCCACAACAGGCGTTTGAGTTTATTTTCGAAGTTTGTCGATATATTTCCTCCCAATTTTATTATATATCCAAAATAAAGACTTTAAGTGTAAAGTCTACCATTCTTAGTTTTTACGGTCTAAAGAAATGTCAGAAGTGTTTAAAAACATCATAGTTCCGATTCAATCGCAAAGTTTCAGTTTATCATCAAGAAGAAACACGGATCTTGATACTACTCCCTCTGTCTCAAATTAAGTGTCGCAAAGTTTAACAAAATTTGATGTATCTAGACATAAGTGACATCCACTTTTGTCAAACTTTACGACACTTAATTTGAAGACGGAGGAAGTACAATAGTGTGATTTTTTCACGAGAAGATAAACGTATTAGGCTGGAGAGAGATATAATTAAAGGTTAATTACCTTTGTCGCGCAAGCAGCCGCCCGGAACGTAGGGATTGCCCAGATACCCACCGTCACACCAGCATCGGTACCCGCCGGATGTCCGCTGGGCATCGTTGCAGCTGCTGTTGTTGCTGACGCAGGCGTATGTTGAGTTTTCTCCCTCAGCGACCGCGCAGCTTGGCTGATCCATCACATACCACCGGAGAGATGCATAGTCCGTTGTTAAGCTGATTTTTTTCCACACGGGACTTGTGTAGTCGACGACCCCGCTGTCGTTGCCGCCGCGGCGCCGGACAAAGCTGACCTGAAACCCATGAAAGTTATTCCAGAACGGGACGGAGCAGCACCAGGTGCCGTTGCAATTCTGGATGGCGGTGGTCTCCGTGATCTCGCCGCCTTCACAGGTGGTTGAGCAGACGTACGAGCTCGTGCTGGTGTCGTGATCGAGCAGGTAGACGTCGAAGCCGCAGCCCGTGACATTTATGCTAGAACTGGCCTGAACAAACGATCTCCCTGGAGGGGACCAAGACAAGTTGTAAACGTCCACGCCGGAGACGACCGGGACGGTCTTGGCGTAGGCGATCCTTATATCCCCCAACCAGCCGACATCCGGCATGCCAGAAGACTCGGAATAGTCGAAGGGGAGGACCTCGGTGACGCCATCGCTCAAGAAAAGCCTGGGGATGCCGCCAGCTCCGCCTTCGACGCATGTGAGGTTGAAGTCGGGGTCGCGGAAGCAGCCGTGGCCGATGCCGAAGGGGTAGGCGATGGTCAGGTTGCCGCACCTCTTCGGGCACCTGGCGAGCGTGGCCGTAGATGGAACAAGAATACTGCTCCTCTCCTCATCCCGACGGCGAGTACTTGTGGTTACGGCGGCGCCTAACACTGGTATTGCCTGCGTACCTAACATGGCAAGCAGGAGCACCAGGAAGCAGAGCTTCATTCTGATCTCTTGATTTGTGCGACCTGTTTTACTCAGTTCTAATAATCGGCATCCTTCTGTACTCAACTTACGTTATTTATAGGCCTAGAGGGCATTACCAATCTGACACGTATAGACTCTAATAAGCACATATATACGGGGCCTTGGCTCCATTTGCAGAAATAGGAGTGAAAAACATTATATGTGGTGTGAGTAGCATATGCCCCTATCGTCAATGCATGTTCCCCGTCAAAGAAATATCAACATACGCAGACAAATGGGCTATCCTCGTCTTGGATGCATGGTTCTTCTTGGACTTAGTCCAGGTACGCGAACAAGTTGGTCCTAAATATCTCAAGCAAATGCTTTCTGTCATACCCGAATCCCATTTCTCAAAGTATATATGTCAATTCAAACGGATTTGCTTAGGATCAATAGATTAAAGATTGGTAAAACTAGTAAATTGCCAGTTCACGAATGTAGTTGTATGGCCGTGATGAGGTTAAGGTTTTGGTTCACCGTAGAAAAAATTTCAACGGGGTTCCGGTTACCGCGGTTACCGAAGAATCCAGACCCGTTACCCGCTGAATTTGAAAACTAAAATTTACAAATTAATTCTTTTTAATTCCGACTATGACCATTTACCGATGATTCTTCGTCAAAATTCAAAATTTCAGGATTTTTTGCCCAAAGTATGGTCGGGATATCTGGTTACCGGGCGATAACCCGATTTCTTAACCGGTAACCAAACCCTTGTTTTGAGGTATATATTTTATATATGTGTCCCACGTACTTTTGCATAAGTTCGGGCTTCTAATTAGGTGAATTGAACCGTTCATATGTTCAACAAGTCAAATACTCCCTCACTAGTAGGAAAAGACTTACCAGTGACGAACAAGATTTTGCTACCGCTGGCGAACAGGTGTTCGCTAGCGCTAACTCGCCGGTGGTAGCGGGCTACCGCTGGCGATCCAGTCCTGTTCGCCAGCGCTATGGAGTTACCGCTGGCGAACACCTTAACTCGATCGTCAGTGGTAAGTTTGAAATTTTGAAAATTTGAAGAAAGAATGAGGTGTTCCTAGGTAGCTCGTATGGATGAAACTAAGGTGTTAAGCGTGCTAGGGCTATAGTAGTGGAAGGATGGGTGACCGAGCGAGAAGTGGACAATTATAATTGAAATAAAAGCAAAGAAAAAGAAAAAAAAATCTACACTGCGATTATAGGTTCCCCAAAATTCAAATGTTTTGAAAATTTGAATTATTTTCAAAGCAATATACTAAAAGCAATATGAAAGATTTGTTTCGAAGCTTGAGGTTGATCCACATAGGGTAAAATTATAGTATTCGTTAATCTAAATTTTAGGTGGTTTTTACGGTACCCTGGTACTCCTGAGCGAGGGATCGATAGGAGTACCAGTGAGATCTGCCCCTTCGTTTAGGTACTTAAGTCTTTTTATCCTTTTAATGAACGGTTAATTACTTAATTAGCTGATTTATTGGATCTGATTAGCCCATCGTAAGACCTCCCGATGAAGTACATGCAAGCATGGCCGCCGCAGTGCCTGCTGACCCGCCCCCGGCCGACGCGCTGCGCTCCCTGCCTCACTTGCCTCCAGTCTCTGCCTCTCTGGCGCGGCCAAACCATGGCCGGCGGCAGTGAAATTAGCTGTCTTGAGGAGCAACTTTTTTTTTCCTGATTATTTGCTGCTAATCCGAACAGAATAAAGAATAAAACCAACAAATACCTCACAAGTCGTTGTGTCGATTTTATTTTAATCCTAGGATTACGTTTTTATCCCTACTCACAGGGTACTCCATGGATCGTTTAGGCGGGTACTCCCGTTCACACATGCAGGACTACCAATTAATATTGATCGTCGGATTGACGGAAATGAATGGCACATATACATTTCAGGGTACTGTAAAAGTTCTCAATTTTTAACGGTTCAGATTAATGAAACGGAGGCTACGTTCGTTTGGAGATAAAAGGAGGCGCTGTGTGCTAGATTCCGTAGCTTTTCCAACACTTAGCCGTATTAAACACTTCGGTTGTATATAGTATGCTCTCACTGATATTCCAGACGCAAACCCATGACAACTACGGTCAACGGTAGCGACTAGCCTAGAGGATCTGTCTCTCCTGGACTTGTCCTAGTCTCCGGAGAGAAATTCCTGTCCGTATCTGGGAAATTGCAGTGTTGTCTACGGCTGGATCCTCGACTTGTACTCCAGAGTCCAGATCTGCTTGTTTCCAGGAAACTTGTTCCTTTGATTTTTCTTCTGATCCACAAGTAGAGATTGTATTTTTTATAGGTTACATGCTACACGGAGAAATATTTATATTTTGCTTTTAGAAATGAAAGCCAGGTCAAAATAATGCACACTGCCAGTCCTTATTAAAAGAAGTATCAAAAAATATGTGTATACGACTTACAACTCACGGGTCACACAAGATAGATACAAAAATTAACCACTCGAAAATCACAGCTCTATGCATCTATCCTCCTAATATTAAGCCACCCACTTCGGCTGTAAATATCCTCAATGACCGCCATCAGTCGTTCAGAGACTGTATCCATAATTCCTCGCTGGTCCGCTTACAGCAGAAAGGATCACATGTGGATAGACTACAACACCTTTTTTTAGCACCTACAAAAAATGAACAAGTTTTTCTTGTTAAAAATCACATCATTTCGAGAAGTCTATAATGCCCAAAGAAAAGCAGACACGCCTACACGAATACGCGCCTTAGTCTTGTTATCAATCCCGTTTAGCCAACTACCAAACACGTTTGCTATGCTAGTAGCTGGATAAATATTAAAAATAAAATGTATAAGCCTCCATATATCTCTAACAAATTTGCATGACATAAAATATGTTCCACACACTCATTCTCAGCACAAAACACCTGTTTCTTACATCCAATCCACCGTCTTTTAATTAAGTTGTCTTTTGTTAGGATTACCTTTTGATTAAGGAACCATAAGAATATTTTTATGAGCGGGACTTTGAGCTTCCACAAGTATTTACGCAAATATCTTGTTGGTCCATGTAGCATATCCACATAAAGAGATCTGATCGTGAACAATCCATCAAGCGTTAGACCCCAATGAAAAGAATCTTTCTCATTTGATAGTGATACCCCATAAGTATCAGTATCAAATGCAGCCAACTATCTATTCTAGCTCCCATGATAGCTCTTCTAAATTGAATATTAAGAGTATTATGTAATAGCACGCTTGCCACTGTAACATGTTTATGAACAATGATATTATAAAGATCTAGACATTGCTGTGAGAACGATTTATAACCTAGCCAATTATCCTCCCAAAGACGTGTCTGATTCTCGTCACCCAACTCGAATGAGCCACGGGAAGAAACCTCATGTTTAACCCTCATAATCCCTTTTCAGAACGGTGAGTCCGTATGTTTGGCCTGAACCCGAGATAACGTTTTGTCCCCCAAATATTTATGCGTTAATAGCTCATGCCAGACAACATCGTTTAGCTTCTAAGTACTTTTTAATATTTTTTTCCTTTTAACTTATTTATTCATTAATGCTGAAGTGTGGGTGTGGGTCGTCAATTCCAGTGTCAACACGACGCCATGTCAGCATTGACAATCGGCAGTGGCAAAGCCAGTGAGAGCGCCAATGGTGCAATCTTCATTCCATTGGTGTCAATTTTTCCCAAATATGTAGTAGTCTTCACTAATTTAGAAAGGGATTGCCATGAGTCATTGGGCTCAATTTACACCATTGCTATATCCTTATCTCCACCCCGACAACAGGCCCCACCGTCAGTTACACGAGTAAACAAGCTAAGAGACCGCTCCGATAAAAGTGGTGTATATCTGTCACGAAAAGCCCCTATTATGGTGGAAATTTGCGAAAAAAGTAGTGTATTGTTGTAGTAATTGCCCTAAATGTGGTTGTTTTATTTGCAATTATCTCTTACAACATGGTGAACAGCTAATATGCTGGAACAAGTTTGAAAACATACTTTGCTCAATTGTATTAGCTTTGTGGAGGGGCTGAAAATTTATATTAGTTTCTTAGCCTAAATTGAAGTATCTTATCAAAAGAGAGACATGTCTTTTGTGTCTTCATTTATAAAAAGATAATTATCTTTTGTGTCTTATGTATGACGGTAATTATGTGGTTTTTCTTATTGTCATTTTCATGAGAACCTCAGGGCCAGGAATTTCCTATCTGGCCGACGAAAACTTCAGGCCTAAGGTCAAGCTTGATGGCATGGCCGGTTGTGCTGTTTCCGGTCAAGCTTGATGTAAGCTTGGGCCCGTGTGTGTCAATTTCTGGTGCAACACAACGTACGATGGTGCACTTATAAAGGCCTGGGCAGGTACAGAGATCTCCCTGCATCTACTGGCTACGTGTAGCTACTGAAGACGACGTCCATTCCATGGCAGATTTTTGTGTGGCGGCCAAGGGTCCATGTCCTCCATTTAATCGAAGTTTTTTTTCTTTTCTCGGGGCTTATCCTTCCATGGGCAGTTGTTTGGGCGGCAGCAAGCAGCCCATCAAACGTGTGATATCGCTGGTCAAGATCGAAGTGGCCTCTTGGAGGACTGATTTTACTGACCGATTAACACGGCAGGAACGTACGTCCAGAATTTTTACTTGTGGTGTAGCACTAGACGGTTACATATGCAACTAGCTAGGAGTAGAGGAACTGCGTGCAGAAGCCTCAAGTCGTCGGTCAGTCGTCGAGGCATAATCTGTCGATAGATGCTTGTGCGGTGGGGGCTTGTCATCATGCCCGCTGCCTGCCCTGCCTGGAGCATCTCAGCTCGCCCCCCAACAGCCCCCAGGGCCACCTTTTTTAGCGTGGGCGAACGTATTACCGTGAAGTTTAAAATGTTTCACCACTAATAAAATATGGTTAACGATAAAAAAAGTATTCATCTTTACTACTCCCTCCGATCCATATTAATAGGTGCTGAAGTGAATGTATCTAGCAATAAAACATGTCAAAATACATCCACTTCAGCACCTATTAATATGGATCGGAGGGAGTATTAAAAATGGTACGTCAACTCCCATCGTCCGCTCGCCTCGCACTCTGCCTGGCGATCACGCGCATCGGCCTAGGCCCAAACCTCTCTTTCCGCAACCCTCATGTCCTCCCTCGCGTCATAGCACCGCCGCCACCTAGGGTTCGGTTGCTGCATCCTCTGATCCCGCTAACTGCCCGCTCATCTCGAGCTCGACCCTCCCATCCTCTCTCGAGACAGCGCAGCCGCCTCCTACGGTACGGCCTCTTCACCCTCCGACCCCCTGCCGGCCGCATGTCCGTATCTCTATGCAGCCGCCGTACGCCCGCAACGCGTGGAGGCGCGAGTACCAGGAGCACTAATAGAGAAGTGACTTTCTATGGAACAGAATATGTGGCTCACCAAGAAGCCATGCGCCACAGAAATATATTTTTTGTGGCGCACGGGTGGGTATGCGTCACAGAAAAGAGGCATTCTGTGGCGCACGGGACAGGGGTGCGCCACAGAAAAGAGGAATTATGTGGCGCACGGGATAGGAGTGCGCCACAGAAATATGCTGGGGCCCAACCCAATCATTGCCCCACTCATATTCTATGGCGCATGGTGGTTAGTGCGCCACAGAAGTATGACATTTCTGTGGCGCAGCACTGTCCTGTGTGCCACATAATTCTCATCCCCAAAATTTTTGTCCACACGCACGAACTCTACCCCCCCCCCCCCCGAACGCCTTTTCTAGTTTTTGACGGAAGAGTTGGCGGTCTAAAAAGCATCAAAACATAAATCCCTTATAGATGCACGGAGAGTTTAAGGTCTACTTTTTTATCAAATTTTGAAATATGAATTTCGACTTTCTGAGCAAAAGTTCGTTAAAAAAAGTAAAATGGGCATAACTTTTGCATACGATGTCGAAAAAAAATGATCAAGATATCAAAAAAAAAACTTCGGCCTGTGAGCTTTTTTTAGAATCGCCAAATTCCAAAAGGAACAAAACTTATGGCCGTTTGAAGATTTTTGACTAGAAAATAAAAAAAAGAAAAAAAATTCTGTGCCGCACGCCTTCATTTGGTGCGCCACAGAATTGTTGAGGCAGGATTTCAAATCCTGCCTCCTCCCCTCCTCTTCTTTCTCTTCTTTCCCTTCTCCTCTTCTACCCTTCTCCCCTCCTCTTCTTCCTTTCTCCCCTCCATTTCTCCTCCACTTCTCATCTTCCCTTCTCTCTTCTACCTCTCCACTTCTCTCCTCTCCTCCACCTACTACTCCACCTCTCCTCCTCCACCACCACCACCACCACCATCCCTCCTCCTCCACCACCACCTCCGGCGAGCTCATCCTCCTCCTCCACCACCACCCCTCCTTCTCCTCCTCCTCCTCAACCACCACCTCTCCTCCTCCTCCTCCACCACCACCACCACCCCTACTCCTCCTCCTCCTCCTTATCCTCCACCACCACCACCACCTCCGACGAGCTCCTCCTTCTCCCCCCCCCACCAACTCCGGTGACCCCCATCCTCCACCCACCAACTCCGGCAAGCATCCGACGAGATCCGGCGAAATTTCGAAATTTCGAAAAATTCCCGCGGCGAGATCTGGCCGCCTTTTTTTTTGAAATTCAATTGCAAATTTCTGTGGCGCACGGCTGAGGTGCGCCACAGAATTGACATTTCTATGGCGCACGGCCAGGATGCGCCAAAGAAAAAAAATTCTATGGCGTGAATTCTGTGGCGCACCCCTCTGGCCCCTAGGTGCGCCACAGAAGTCCAATTTGGTGCGCCACGGAAGACCCTTTCTGTACTAGTGAAGGGTATGACTCACGAGAGGCAAGGTCGGAAAGCGGGGCAGCCGGAGCAAGGATGCGAGCGTCGACAGACATGGCGACGCAACATGAAAGAGAGGTGAGAGGAGTATGGTTCGCGTGGCGCTCCTGCTCCTCTCCTCTGCATCACGCGGGTCGGTGGCGCGACCCCTCTGCCTCACGAATGGCAAGGCCCATCCGAGTCCCGCTCGAGGAACGCTACTTCAAGCGCCGCCCCTGCTCTCTTCTCCGTCGATCCCCGCTACAAGCGCTGGCTTCCTTCCCTGTGGATTCCTGCCACCAGCACCGTTTGACACCTTCCCTCGCAATTCTTGCATCCAACGCGGACTGGGAGTATTAACTCGCTACTCTCTCTGGGAGGACTTCCGCCTATGGATGCCCATCAGAGTGGGGAACGTACGACCAGAGACCGATCTTGCACCCAGACATAACACAACACTATGTGAAATCGTCAGCTTGCATCAAATGTTGTTTTTCTATACGGGTCTTTAGCAAAAGATCATGCCTACCGAGCTCGTTTGGGAGCCTTACCAGAATAAAGTGAGTGCCACTTTTGACTTTTATATAAATTTGCTTTGTTTCAACGACAGATTGATCCTTCTGTTTCCTGTTTTCACAACCATGTT
The DNA here is from genome assembly GCA_028641055.1 of Alopecurus myosuroides. Lineage (NCBI taxonomy): Eukaryota > Viridiplantae > Streptophyta > Magnoliopsida > Poales > Poaceae > Alopecurus > Alopecurus myosuroides. Next base: position 425,766,596 of record CM054060.1, read on the forward strand.
TATCACTTCATTGTTCTTAGTTTTTAGTCTCAAGTATGCTCGCCGCATCATTGGACAAGGATGCAGCAGGACAATTACACCTTGAAGGAATGCATCAAGAGCTTGAAGCAGCACACTGCCGCACCCTTGTAAAAAAACCGTGCATTTGAACTCAAGAAACAGACCAAGGATCTATATCCGCCAAGCTGTTCACGATGCACTGCAGCCCCTGGTCACTCTATAAGTTTTGGTGTGACAGAACACTATATTTTCTCAATTTGAATATACTTTTTCATTGCTCAACGTGAGTTTATTTCTGTTTTATGTCAATGTCTCCAATAAAAGTGTTTTTCTTCTTAAACATGTGTGTAATATTTGTTGTGTAAAAATTCAGACGTATGCCATATGCTCAAGTTGATTGTCAGCCATATGCTCCACCTAGGCTTGATTTGTATCTCTTATATTGTCTTGGTTAATTTGTATCTCTTGTATTGGCTTGGTTGATTTGCTATATATTGTAGGTGGAATTTTTGTTATTGTTTCTGGGACATGAATCTTCCCTTACTATGAAGTATACTATGGCTTTAAAAAGTTTATATGTTATGATTTCTAGAACTATTGTCTATCATCAATCATCATATTACCAGCAGAGTCTTTTGTGCATTGTTACAATTAATTGATGGTGAGGTTTTTCCACTTGATTGTAAGAACTACGCATTTGTTTTTTCAAAATGTAAATACTAATGGATTCCAAACATTATGATTTAGACTTGTGTTACTTTTTATCTGATTGGAAAAAGGTAATTTTCAGATACTTTGTGTCAAAGCTCCGAGCATATCAACGATTTCGGCAACAAGGCTGGGGAAGGCTAGGGAAGGATCGCATCAGGCAACAAAATCAACAGCGGCGCTCTCATGCACCCTACTTCTGGGGGAAACGTCACCTACCATGGTGGCTTTGGGCCTGCATGAGAGGTCGCATACGGCGGCGAGTTTGGCACAGGCCACTCCTACAACAACCAGGCAGTGTCGCTGGACGAGTGGTGCCAGCTAGGGTATGAACGCTTGCTTGTCAAGACGTCATAACTCACCTGGTTTGTGGAGAGTGTGCATGTTTACGTGTTGGGGATCATGACCTATGGGTGGGAGATCTTGAGTTCTGAAAGACGAGTAGCGAAGGGTTTATCTACTTGTTGCCCAAGTACGATTTCGAGAATTCTGTCAAGGACGTCGATTTGGTGGCGCACTTCCTCAAATGTGGTGTACTTCAATAGGTAAGTAATTTTTTATCATCTTTTAAGGAAGATGATGATGAAAATTGTTACTGTAGTAGAAATATTTTACAGCAAAGGAGTTGAATCGGATCTCTTATCTTCCTCCTTGAAGCAGATATACATATTGTTCTGTTAATTAAACATTGAAAGAGATTTTATTTCTCGAGAAGAAATTTAAGTTAATGCTATTTGCAATGAATCTGGATTTGTTTCTTAAAAAAAAGATTATCATCTTTTAAGAAGATGACGATGCAAATTTTTATTGTAATAGAAAGATTTTGCAGCAAAGAAGTTGAATCAGATCGTTTATCTTCCTCCTTGCAGTAGATGCACATATTCTTCTGTTAATTAAGCATTCAAAGATATTTTATTTCTTGAGAAGCAATTTAAGTTAATGCTATTTGCAAGGAACCTGGATTTATTCCTTCCAAATAAAATGTTTTGACAAGTTCATGGTTTGCTCCTTCTGATTATAAATAATAATTACACTACTGTTTATGTTTGTCCCTAAGCCTGGATTTTGTTACAGTTTTGGTAATTAAATGAGTTGCACCGAGATTATTTGGAGGAGCAGATTACCATGATTACCACCGCTTTTAGGATTAAAGGTAGTCATACAACATGTCCTCTCAAATCACCACTAGTAGGGAATTGCCATTCTATGGAATGGATTCTGTGGCGCACCTCTATCTGGTGCGCCACAGAAATATTATTCTGTGGCGCATGGCTCAGGGTGCGCCACAGAAAAAACTATTTTTGTGGCGCATGTGGTGGACGTGCGCCACAGAAAGCGTGCGGGGCCCACACCAATCATTGGGCTGGGTGTCAGAGGCCATATTTTTATGGCGCACCCTGACGCGTGCGCCACAGAAAGGGAAACTTCTGTGGCGCACTGCTCTGGTGCGCCACAGAAACACCATATTCTGTGGCGCATCCTGCCCAATGCGCCACAGAATATGTTGTTTCTGTGGCGCACCAGCGCAGTGCGCCACAGAATAGCATACTGGTGCGCCACAGAAATTTGCGCATTGTGCACATAAAGGTGGCAGCCCCCTCTCTCCCCCCCCCCCACTCACTTCATTGCAAGTGGATGTTGCTCACTCGCCCCCCCTTCTCTCCACTCTATTTTTACACATTTAGTTCTCCTTTTTAGGTAGGTGAACCTATTTATTCGATGTATAATTGTTGGTGAAGTTTGTTGTTGTTGGGGGGGCCTAATTACTTGCATCTATACTCCGGTCCCTCCCTCTCCCTCGCTCTTTTCGCGTGTCGGTATCGAATCTACTCGGTGAGTATAGTTGGAGGTGCATATGTCTTGTGTGGCCATCGATCGATGTGTATGGGTGTTTGTCATGCATGTGCAGGTGGACCGAACGATTGTCGCGCGTGCGGGCGCGGTGGTGCATGGATGTTTGCCGAAATGTTGATTCACTTCCATTTCGGCAAACTTTTGCACCCCATATGTCCTACTTATAGGAGAGGTCATGCCGAATTTTTTCGGCGACTATGCATGCATGTTGTGGTTCTAATTTTCTGCTCTCTATGTGTCTGTGCAGGCAACCATGGTACTAGAAATGAGCTCTGCTCGAATCGCTAGATACAAAAAGGACGCGAAGGCGGACATGATTCGGTGCAACAGGCGGCAGATAAGATGCCCGTGTCGATCATGCAAACTCGTGCGCTGGATTGACCCTGATTCCGGACAATTGGAGGACCACCTTCTCAGACGCGGTTTCTTTGACGACCGCAACCACGTGGCACCGCCGGCAGCAAAAGTTGTGCACGAAGAGGAGGGCGAGCGAGGATATGACGGCGAACAAGATCATCATGAAGAAGGATATGTCGGCGGAGAAGATCGACATGACGATGAAGGCGAGAACACGGAGACCCCGCTAATTTCGGCCTTGCGGGACTCTCATGTTCAGGATCTGCTGCTTAAGGAGACGAGCAACGACATAGCTGCAGCTAGGGAGAAAGCCAAACTGGCGCAAATGGAGATAGACGGGGTGACTCCGTTGTTTCCTGGGTGCCGCCCCGAGGATACGCGGTTGCATGTAACGCTTGCTGCTCTGAAGATGAAGACGCAAAACAAATGGACCGACTCGAGCTTCAACAAGAACTTGAAATTCTGGCACGATCGCCTTCCCGAGGGGAACACATTGCCAAGCAGTATCAACGAGGCTAAGAAAGTCGTGTGCCCTCTTGACCTACCTCACGAAAAATTTCACGCCTGCATCAATGATTGTGTAATTTATCGGGGGGAGTACAAGGACACAATCACATGTCCGAAGTGCGGCCACGGACGATACAAGTGTGGAACCAACAACAAGAAAATTCCTCGAAAAGTGGTATGGTACTTTCCTATCACTCCCCGTCTTCAACGGTACTACGTGGACCCTAAGGAAGCAAAGCTCATGCAATGGCACACAAAAAGGGAGAAGCCGGAAAAAGATCCGGAGAAGGGCTATATCATGACACATCCTGCAGACGCTGCCCAGTGGGAAGCATTGGACATAGCTTTCCCGAGTTTTGGGGGCGACGCGAGGAACGTCAGGCTGGGTATGAGCACCGATGGACTCAATCCGTTCGGCAACCAGAGTAGCACACATAGCAGCTGGCCCGTGTTTGTATGGCCTTACAACCTACCCCCGTGGTTGTGCACCAAGAAAAAGTACATACACTTGAGTATTCTCATCCAGGGGCCAAAACAACCAGGTGTCGACATGCATTTGTATCTCGGGCTGCTGAAAGACGAGTTAGACACGTTGTGGAAGACGCCACCCCGTACGTGGGACGCGTACACTAGAGATTATTTCCATATGAGAGCCGCGTTGCTGACGACGGTCACAGACTATCCTGGTTACGCGTATGTATCTTCCCAGGTCGGCCACGGATTCTGCGGCTGCGTGAAGTGCATGGACGGGACCCCGCATCTCCAGCTACCAAGGGATCCTGGGTCTTCGAAAACCGTGTACCCAGGGGCTCGAAGGTGGCTTCGCCTGGATCACCCATGGAGAAAACGCGGTGAGTTGTTCAATGGTAAAGACGAGCCCGATGGAGCCCCGCGCACGAGGAGCGGCGAAGAAATCGACGAGCTTCTGAAAAATTGGGACGAGTGCCCTTCGCCGGGAAAGAAACGACCCAAGCCAGAGCCGCTGCTGGGTGTATGGAAAGCGAGGTCTGTTTTCCACGACTTGGAGTACTGGCCGGTCCTCCACGCGCCTCATAGCCTTGATGTGATGCACATTACGAAGAACGTTACGGAGAGTCTGCTTGGCACTATTTGCAATTCGGAGAAGTCCAAGGATGGGCCGAAAGCAAGATACGATCTAAAACATTTTGGCATTAGGAAAAATCTACAGGTCCCCGCCGATAGTGATGATGATGATGACGATGAGGATAAGACGGAAGGGACTCAACGTCCTCCCCGCAAAAAGGCTAAGAAGAACACCGTGGTGCTTCCCGCTGCCTGCTTCACATTGAGTCCGCCGGAGCTTGAGCAGTTTTTCAGGTGCCTCGTAGAAGTCAAAGTTCCTCACGGATACTCAGGGAGTATAAGAAGATATCTGGACTTAGCGAAGAAGAGGTTCACCGGGATGAAGTCTCACGATTGTCATGTGCTCATGACGCAGATACTTCCTGTTGCGATCCGAGGGATAATGGACGAGCATGTCCGTGATACGTTGTTTTGCCTTTGCAACTTTTTCGACGTTATCACCCGGAAATCGATCGGCGTGAGGCAGCTCAAGATGCTACAGGATGAGATCGTGGTGATACTATGCGAGCTCGAGATTTACTTCCCGCCGGCATTCTGTGATATATGTGTACATCTCCTTCTCCATGTCGTTGATGACATCAGGCATCTCGGCCCGACGTTTCTGCACTACATGATGCCGATGGAAAGGCAGAATGGTGTCCTGAAAGGATACGTTCGCAATAGGGCCCGTCCAGACGCAAGCATGGCCAAAGGATTTCTAACCAACGAGTGCATCTCTTTCTGCGAAAATTACCTAAGCACCGAAGACGATCAGGATGTCGGTTTGTCCACCAGGACGCACCGTGGCAGACTCAACGGAGTCGATCACCGCGAGGGCTGCCGCGACGTCCATGTCGGCATTCAAAAACGACGCGACGACTTTGATAGGGCTCACCGGGTCGCGCTACAACACTTAAAGTTGATCGAGCCTTTCGTGGAAAAGCACAAAAGCTTAATCAATCAGAATTATATTGAAATGGGCGGGCCGAGGAAGATGGGAGACGTAACCAAAGAGCACAACTCCGGCTTCACGCGTTGGTTCAAGCAAAGTCAACTGATTGAAGCACGGAGAAAAATGCCTTCTACGGAAGATGAAAAACTCATATACATCTTATCACAGGGCCCAGGGCAGAACGTAAGGACCTATCAGGGGTACGACATCTCCGGTTACAGATTCTCCACCGAGGACAAGGACATGAGTAGCGAAAATCAAAACTCAGGAGTAACTATGCTATCATATGGCGATGCCGAGACTAATGTGGAAGAAAGATACTTCGGAAAGATCGAGGAGATATGGGAGCTAAACTACTGCGGAGAGACTGTGGTGCCAATGTTCCGTGTGAGATGGGCCAAGAATGTAAAGAAAGAAGGACGGTATTTCACCACAATGGTTATACCCGATGCCAAATCGAAGAACGCATCCGCGAAAAATGAGCCATGGGTACTCGCTAGCCAAGTTGACCAATGCTTCTTCATCACCGACCCGTCAAGGCCTAGCCGTGTTGTCGTGAGGAGGGGCAAGAGGAGCATCATCGGAATGGAAGGAGACGCCAACGAGGAAGACTTGGACAAGAACGGTGATCCGAAGATCGAGGAGGAGTTCGACAAGCACTTCGACATGCCTACTACTGGTAAAGTAAGAAGGAAGACATCCCTACCTACCCACGGTTGTCCGTTCACGCGAAGAAATCTCAAGGTGGCTGGCATAAAGTATTCAGTCGCCAACAAAAAGGGAAAAAGACGCTAATTAAGAAGACTATTATGTGTATATACGTGCATGTGTATGTCTATGTGAGACAAGCACTTTTTTCTATATATATGTGCATGTGTATGTGAGACAAGCACTTTTTCTATATATATGTGCATGTATATATGTGAGACAAGCACTTCTTTCTTTAATTAATTGTATTTTAATGTTTTCTTTCTTTAATTATAATTAAATAAAATATTAAAAAAATATGGGGTAACCCAGGATTTGAACCCATGCCACTAGGCTTATTTACATCCCAACTAAACCAATTGGGCTAGTATTAGATATATGTCACAGTCCAGCGTTTCGTTTTTTTATTTATCTATCCACGCAATTCTGTGGCGCACCATCAGGAGTGTGCGCCACAGAAATATACTCGAGCCAATGACATGTGGCCCCGCAAACGTGGCCACAGAATAGGCCCAAGAAATTCTGTGGCGCACCGCCGATATGATGCGCCATAGAATTCAACAATTCTGTGGCGCACTGGCGCCTGGTGCGCCACAGAATTTTCCTTTCAGCCATTGACATGTGGCCCCGCCCGGTATTCTTCCACACTTAGCAGTTTTCACAGTTCATCATCCCCTCTCTCTTGCGCGACGACGACGACAAACATCTCCTTTGATCTTCTCCCTCGCGCCGTGGAGGATCCGTGTGGAGGAGGAGCGCCGCCCCGTGTCCCCGTCTAGGAGCACCCCCGTGGAGGATCCGTGAAGGAAGGAGGAGCGCCCCCGTGGAGGATCCGTGAAGGAGGAGGAGCGCTAGCGCCGCGCCCTGACCTAGCTAGGAGGAGGAGCGCCGCCGCACCGTCCCAAGCAGTATCAGGAGCCGCCAAGCCTTCGCCAAGGTCGTCCGTCCACGCGCGCGCCACCGTTCTCGGCCTCGACTCCGGCTGCACACGCGCCGTCGACGCCCTCCTTCTGCCGGTTCGTCATTCTTCCTCCTCTGATCTACATTCATGCATTCGTCTGCTTGCTTGCACATGGCGTGAGTTCCTATTTAAATGCTGCCGCTTCCGATCGATCAGTATCGCCATCGCTAGCTAGTGTGGGTTCCTGCAAGATTGCATCTTGAGCTAGCTCAGTATCTTCAGTTAATTTGTTTTGTTCTTTGCTTGGTAGTTTGGTTCTTCAGGATTTGACAGTGTTAGTAGTGGACCACTGATACTGACACTGTAGTTATCGTACTGTTAAGTGTTAGTCCTTGTGTGCTTCTTGTATGTGCTCCGTCCATTAGAGCGAAGAGATTACCTGCTGCAAAAGTTATTTACATGGACTATTCTCTGAAGTTCATTTTTAGTATTGGCGATGTCTCCATTTTCGAAATTCTTGCTTGCGATGACGTACGTAGATGACATAAGAAACATCCAGTAACCATAATGTACTCCAGAGGACAGGTGCATCCGCCGCTTGCCTGACAGAGAAGATGGATAAGTAAAGAAGTGTTGTGTTATTTACTGAATAATTCCTGGAAGCAAAGAAGTTTGCAAGGAGAATTTTAGGGATTGGGGATGGTTTTTGTGCAGGTACACATTGAGAGTTGCCAATGTTTCGCCGGAACGTCGATTTATTTCCGTTCCGGCGAATTTCTGGCACTCCGGCATGGCCTTTTTTAGCAAAGGTCATGCCGAAATTTTTCGTCAAACTTTTGATCATAGAAATGTAAATATAGTGACAGTATATGATTTAGGGATTTCCAGAGATACAATGAACTGACCACTGGCTGGTTGTATGCAACACCGGCAGGTATTTTCTAAAACGGAAACTTTTCCAAGTATTTTCTAAGTATTTTCTCAAAATAAAGTAGATAGGGGAGGAAGGAGGAAGAGTTTGTTAGCCTTGTTCCCCTTGGCTGATGGCTATGGCTAAGCTTGAAACCTACTACCACACCCCACTTGTCGCTTAGCTCTAGTAGAAAGAGATGGGTTGTGCATGCACGCGTGGTGCTCGCTAGCTCTATAAATTGGTGCAACTATTGGGTGCTTAAGCCATCGATCATTCATTCGGGCTTGCATTTCATCGCTGTAGAGATTTCATCCACCATGGCAACTATTGGGTGCTGCAGCTTCAGAGTTTCAGTCTGCGTGAGTTACAGAAAATTGCAACCAGACTGGGACAATTCAAATAAAAACAGTAAGAAGCGAAATATGAAAATTCAAGTAAAATTTTGCTTGTTCATTTTTTATAAAGAAGACATGAAGTTATCATTGGTTTTTCTCTTAAATTATAAATCAACGGCAATGTCTAAATCTGAAGATAAAGTGGCCAGCCCGACCTGCAGAAAAACAAAAGAGAGCAGCCCCGGCCTCTGATTTCGATTGTATCAGCAATACACTTGGTGCAACCCAATTCCACTACTCCGACCTGTAGAAAAACAAAAGGTAGTGGATCTTATTGGAGCTTGGCTAATATGGAGTAATTGTTGCTGCATGTTGTTCGTCATTTCTTTGCACGCTGTAATTCAAATAATATATGCAGGTATTCTTAACTATTCGACCAATTGGTTGTTGTTTACAAGTGTCCTAATTAATTCAAATCTTCTGGTTTTCAAATTTTGAGTGTCAGGTTTGATCTATTACAATATGTCCGGAGTATAAGAATTTGAATAATTCTACTGGTCATTTATATTGAGTTTTGCTAGACTGAGAATGTAGCTACTGTAGAAATGCATTCAGAAACAAGAATCTTTAGAAACGCAAAATACAGCAAGTTCATGCCATGAAATGGTACCAGAGGCTAACTGAAATGAGGCAAACATGAGTTTAGTGTAACTAAACAAGTTGAAGTGTTGAAGGATGATGGCTCTGTGGTAAAACTGACAAACTGATATTGTCGGATGCAAATGCCTGTAGTGTATATATTAAACCAAAAAAAAAAATGTTTTTTGGGTAACAGTTTAAGAGATGGCATGTTATAGGAGTAGAAAGAAACTTAGAGAAGTGTTCAATTGAAAGGACAGAAATTGATTTTTGTTGTCAGATAAAATCAATCTTTCTTAATTTAAATGTCACATTTTATTATGTAGGGAAAGTGGATTACTGCTAGGTAATCTATACCAGAAGCACAGATATCTCTAGTTTGAAATAGTCAAATACATTAGATTCAGATTCAAATGTGCCATTCAGGCTAGCATAAGCCAGCAATCCTATGCATCTTTTCTTGCTTGTTTAGGCCACTTTTAGCTTTATCAAAATACTCCATGCATTTTCCCAGCACATTAACTGCATCTATATTGCAGTTTGAACTGAAGATTTTTAACCGAAGAGTGACATATTGCACATTGCATTTAAATAGATAGTAAAAGGAAAGTGTCCAGGCTATGATCTAATGCTACAGAAACAAGAAGTGATAGCAATCTTGACAACCATTCATAGTATTGAAGAGTCTCAATCAGTTGGCTTTGTATAGTTAAAGAGTTTTGATTTTTGTTGTTCTTTAGACCATGTAAAATACCATAGTACGGAAGAGTCTTCCCATCGTAGTTTCGGCATGCTTGTAGTTACGGAAGAGTTTTGATTTTTGTTGTTATTACAGAAACATGTCTGGCTCTTCCAAGCACGTGTCCGTGCCCGAAGCCGGTGCCGAGGAAGAGGGCTGGGATGCCCACGCTGCAACCAGAATTGAGGAAGAGGACGTTGATTGGGGGTCCTTGGAGGAAGAGGACCAGGATAAGAGCACCGATGGTGATGGCACTGACCGCACGGCGGCTGGTGGTAGCGGCGACGCCGCCCCGACGACCGATAAGAAGAATAAGAAGCCCCGGGCCCCAAGGAAGGATCGTAGGCCGCAAGTGGTCGCGAACGTCACCGATACAATCACGGAGGTCTCGCCGAGTGGCCTACCATTGGCGCCTCGATCTGTTACCTCAGGGTACGGCATGCAGCTAGGGTGCATCGTGCGGGAAAGCATGTCGATCAACACGACTGACCTTAGACACGACGACAACAAGGCTTTGGTCGAAATCCTTCTGAAGAAGCTTCACCAGCGATACACGTTCCCGGAGCCGTTCAACAAAATGGTGGACTCTTTAGCCATCACGAAGATGAGCACCACGTTGAGCAGCTGGAAATCCCGGGTGAAGAAGAAGATTGAAAAAGGTAAAAGCTGGGAGGAGATCAGTCGAAAAGACCCGACGCTTCAGAAAGAAGATCTCGAGATATTTAAGGTGTACTTGAACACCGAGGAGTGTAAAAAATGGACAAAATGGGGGTAGGATATGCGGGACCAAAACATAGGGCACCAACATCTCGGAAGCGGTGGTTACCAAGGAAAACAGCCTATTTGGGAGAAGGAGGACCGCGAGATGGAACGTCTCGGAAAAGATAACCCCTGGCAAAAAATCACGGATATACAAGTTAGGAACTTTGTCCGATCCCGGTACTTCTTAGACTGGAAGACGGGGGAATTCGTGACGAAAGACGAGGACGTGAAGGAATTTGAGAAACATTTGGTAAGGATACATATATCTCAAGTACATGTATATTGCATTGATCTAATAATTAGATAATGGGCTCACCTTAATTTCCTTTTGTCCGAAGGAGAGGGAGTTGCGGAAATCTGACTCGTCCGAAGGGTCGACGAGTCGGTGGGACACGCCTTTCAACAGAGCGACGAACGCATACAAGCAAAGGCCGTTGGATGCCCCGCCGACGTCAGCTGTCCGCATCTCCGGCTTTGGGCTAAACATGAAGGTAGCCGAGTACTACTCATCAGATGCCAAGTCAAAAAAGAAGAGGAAGACGACATCGACTAAGGATGATGAGGAGGTCGCGGAGCTGAAGAAGAAGATGGCGGCTCTAGAGAAGAAACTGGAGAGCAGAGAGGTGGACCCCGACAGGCTCAACCGATTAGTGGATGAGAGGCTCAAGGAAGTCATCCCCGCTGGGCTGATGGAGGGGCTAGCTTCCTGGAATGCGGGGGGTCAAATTGGACCGATCCATCTGCCCAGCTTCATCGGCAGCAACTCAAGCATGAACCAGCAAGTGCCGCCACAACAGCTGACCCCCCAGACGCCGGCGCCACTCCTTCTGGTCACATCGCCGCCCCCTTCGGCAGCAATGCCGAAGAATGATGGGCAGGGCACCGTCGCCCTTGTCTCGACACCCGCCGAGCTAGACGCCATCACCAAGGTAACTAATTAGTTAATCGTGATGTAACTACGCATTCTCAAGATGACTGTCATCTCATGATGCCTGGTATGTTGCACAACAGGACGAACCTTGCGTACTCCTGCATCGTGTGGTGCCGGGCGGAGAGTTGGTGGATGTTGCTACCGGCACTATTATACAACCCATGCAACGCACTATGCACCACTCTCGAATGGACCAGAACGTGATGAAGGTGAAGTTGGCCAATGTAGTGCCGGAGTATCGCGACGTCCTCCCCCCCTTTCAACCTCCAGGCTGCGACGAGGACAACTTGGTACTTGGAGAGTGCACGACTTGGGTGATGCAATGGCCGAAGAGCCAGATTCGTCTTGGGGGGGGTCTTGTGATCAAGCGCAACACCGGCGCCACATCCCCTATGGCCCCGCAGAATAAGATCGTCCGGCCCACGAAGCAAAGAGCCCTACAGACTGCACCCAAGGCCGCCGCCCCTCAGAAGGAAACAGTACTCGTCGCCACCACCACCCAGAAGGAACCGGCGGTTGTTGCCACCACAACAAGGCACAAAGTGTTGTTGGGAAATATGCCGCAACGACCGCCCAAAAGATCATCAAAAGCAGTTGTGCCTCAACCGCCGGCATCACAGCCGCCGGCATCACAGCCGCCGTCACCACCAAAGGACGTGGACAACCAGTTTGCTGGAGCCGCCGGTGTCGAAGACTATCATTACGATGACAATGTCGACATCAATGCCTACCTCAACACGGGCTACAGCCAAGATAGGTACATGCCTGATATGAATCGTGACGACGAAGCCTTCCGCAGTCACGACGATCAACCTAGACGTACTGAAGTCACGCAGCGTCTGACCTACCCGGAGGGTACAGTATTCAGCCCTGGCACACTGCATAAGACAATCGAAGGGTCGTCCCGAGCACCCGCACCCCCAGCTCCCTCACCCCCAGCTCCCGCAGCAGATCAAGCCACCGCCAGCAAGAAGATTAGGAAGAGACCTGCTAAAAAGGTCCAGCATACTAAGATCTTGGCCGACGCCGTGATACGACCCCCTAAGGATGGCTTGACCCGCTTGCATGAAGCTGGGAAACCGATACTGGGTCCGGACGAGATACATGGGGCAACTGGACCAATGCTCACATTGCAGAACATTATCGTGATGCTAGAGGGTCTCCTTCTTCAAGACAAGTGTCCAAATTACCCTGTGTTCACGGTCAAGGTGCCAGAGGGCCCGGACTTCGTCAACGAAGACCCCGCGGGACTGTTCTTCATAGCGTATGAGGATATCTTCAGTCTGTTTCACTCAAGACGGCTGGACTATAACTTGGTCCGCCTATACGCGCTCAATGCTCAGCTGCAGATCCAGCGAGAGTTACCCCCTAACGTTATGGTAGCGGATCCCTACTACATGCGTGATAGCCAGCTGGAGGAAGGATCAAGTACACGGACCAAGGCAGTGAAGTACCTCGAGAGCTTCATGTTGAGAAACGGTCAGAACAAGACGGACATTCTTTTGCCTGTCTTCCCCGAGTAAGTCTCGCGATCGTCTTAGCTAATGTTTTTTTTCTAGGTTTCATCCATTGCTTATCCTCGATTCAATTGCATGTGTTGAGCAGGGACACATACTGCACACTCATCGTGCTTTGCCCACAATATTCACTTGCCCAATACTTCGACTCGTCGAATGTGACGAAGAGGAAAGACTACACCAGAATAAGGGGTGTTCTCGATGAGGCTATCAATGGCTACGCCCAAAATGGAGGCACATTCGAAAAGAAACAAGAATGTATCAGGCCGGCTACTGGCAAATACGGGTTCAGGCACGTGACCGATTTCCCCTGCATCAAGCAGCCGGCTTGGAGCACGAAAGAGGCCTTCTATGCCCTCCATCACCTCAAAGGGATTGTCCGCGATGCAAACAATTTGAATCATCCTTCTAGACTCCGAGACTGGTCCAACAAAATGGCGGGGGAAATCTCACAGGAAGATCTTATACAAGATTTTCATCGCATCAAAGTCAAGTTGTCGGAGATAATCATTGAAGATGTCAACAAAAAGGGAGGGCCCTTGCACCAACCCATAGGGTTATGCCAGAGGGATATCCAGGAACGCCTAGAGCGGCAGGCTGATCGTAGGTCGTGGATGACGAAGGAGCTATATAAGCCGTTTCCGGCGCCGCTCCAGTTGAGGTATCGTTGATCGAGGTGTGCGTAGCTAGCTACTATTAGTTTGTTTAACAAAATTTGCTTAACTTATATAAGCCTAGATACTATATTAGTTTAGCTCTAAACTTAGGCATAGCTAGCTACTATTAGTTTGCTCTAAACTTAGGCCTAGCTAGCTACTATTAGTTAGCTCTAAACTCCTAGCTAGCTACTATTAGTTTGCTCTAAATTAACTTAGGCCTAGCTAGCTTTATGTTTGTATATCTTTGATGTTTATTTTTTGTTTCCTTAGTTGTTTTTTGTGAACATATATGACTTAGTTGTTTTTTGCATTATACTTACTAATATGCTTTGTGTCTATCTATATAGATGACGTACTACGTGGTGTTCGAGGGTCGGGTTCCAGGAGTCTATGACGAGTGAAAGGACTGCAAAGCACAGGTCGACAAGTTCAGCGGCAACTGCTATAAAGGATACAAGACTAGACACGAGGCGGTTGCGAAGTGGAGGGACCACCATTCGAAACAGATGAACAAGATGAACAAGATGGAGGCCTCCTACAAGCTACCGTTCTTGCTCACCATCGTCGCCGTGCTTGTAGTCTATTTCATCTTAGCTTAGGCATTTGTAACTTGACAACTCGAGTAACTATGTGGTGACAATTATTGTTCGATGATGTGTTTGACAACTCGAGTAACTATGTGATCACTTTGAGACAAATTCGATACTTTGCACTATGTATCACTATTGTGATTAAGTAACTTTGTAAAATATCAGTAATATGTTATATGTTGTCAAATATCACTGCTGTGAATAATTCCTGTATAATTCCTGTATAATTCCTGTATATTCAAACTGTATACAGCAGAAACAATTTAAATTTCGAAATATTGCAGATGTTTCTGTGGCGCACCATTGGAGAATTCTGTGGCGCACCCAATTCTGTGGCGCACCGTTAAGGGATGCGCCACAGAATCGACCATTTCTGTGGCGCACGGGCTAGGTGCGCCACAGAATCCACTATTTCTGTGGCGCACGGGCTTGGTGCGCCACAGAAATTATTTTTGTGGCGTGTGTTCTGTGGCGCACCCCTGTGGCCCCAGGGTGCGCCACAGAATAGGATTTTGGTGCGCCACAGAAGAGGGTTTCCCTACTAGTGCACTGGGATATTATTGATTGTCGAATAGTAAGAGTAAACAATAGTTGTGCCAGACTGTCACCCAAACAGACCATGCAAGATTTCAGGTTAGACTGTGCATAAGATTAGCATGATTACCATTTTGTAAGAACAATGGTGTCACTTTGGTCAAGCAAGATCCTGCATTGTTCATAGCTTGGCAGACAACATATAAATTTGGATTTTTTTTCGTATCTGCATCTGGTTCTATACTTAAACTATATATATGAAATATTTTGATCTCCTGATTTTTCTATTTCATGCCTATGTTTACCTTCCCTATAAAATATGTTCGCATCATATTTTCCTTAGATGCAACCAGACGAAAAATCCAATCAGGTCACACTTGTATCTAGATACTTGCTGAGAGATGGAAATACAGCCAGCCAAGAGTGAGTCGGTGAGTGAAATGTGTGGATTGGCGTCCAAATTTCATAGTGACTTTGTCTTCTTAGAGTTGGACGAAGCGTCCTTCTGTGCCCATGTGATGTCTACGAGTACACCATGAATTAATCAATCGCAAGATACATGCATTACTATACTTTTTTAATGTTAAATATTATGATTGACGTGTGTGTGTAGTAGGTAACATCAAGAAATAGTTTTGGTCTTCATGGAACTTGCACCTTACTAATAAGGAATTTGTAAGCACAACATGAGATAGATGGGAATGATCAGATGCGGCCATACTTTCTACAAGAAGTAGCATTAAGTCACAGACTCACAGCTTGTCGACACTCATTTCTAAATCTGATGGTGTTTTTTGATATTTATTTAGAAGTACTATCAACTTATATACTTTAAATTTTATATTCATTATGATTAAATGTTCACGGGAAGAAAAACAGGAGCGACATGGTCATATTTCTCGCAACACATACATAAGCGTTTGGGTGATTCGGTGCCGGGAGAGTATTTCCGTTTGTAGTTGTTTTAAACATTTCTTCTGGTTCGGTTTGGTTGTAAAAACTCCTTTCTTAATTAATTATTGAGGCAAAACTCTTTCCCCCGATTAAAAGAAACTATAGAAGTCGTCATCAGCTCTTTTAATCCAGTTTCATCTTTGAATATGACTTCTTTTCCTTTGGGATGTAAAATAGGATGACTTATTAAACATCAACTTGTGGCTCATATTGAGCCTGGGATAACGATATAAATATTTTTCGATGAATTATAAATATATACCCTTAGATTAAAAAGGATAAAGTTTTTTCTGATGCAACCAACAATTTTGATCATGTATTTTCTCAAATAACTCATTGCGAAATAATATCATGTGTTTGCTCGAAGCTTGACAGTGATGCTTGATGTGCACGAAAATTGGAAAACTACATGTTTAATAGTGCACGCACGGCAATTAACTAGGTTGGTGCAGAGGGACCATACATGATTGGTGTAGCCAACAGTGGTGGGCAGGAACGAAGAAGATAATAATAGTTGAGAAATCACGCACATAATGAATCTTTTGATCAATGTTGTTTTTACTCTTCTTTACATTGTCTCGTATCAAACTCAAAGTCCTGGGCTATGAGAATGACCGCGGTGATTTGCTAGAGTTGGAAAAAACACATGCAAGTTGCAGTGTTGTTGGGTGACTATGAAGCACAATGACAAATGAGAAATGAAATTGTAGGGGCCCGTAGCAATGCACGGGCATTCAACTACTGTATTTACAAATTATAGAAAGTGTACATGTATAATAAAAATGGTTCACAATAAAACAATTTGGGAAAAAATGTTTCCTGATAAATCATCCGTAAGATAAAAAAAGAAGGAAATGAGGAAAATAGGAGAAAAAGAACATAAAAGAAAAAAAATGCAAAAGATTATCCGCTCCTAAAATATCCATATTTTATCTTTTCCCCTCCTAGATGAGCTAGAGTTGTTGAGAGTCTCTCGTGCTAGACCGGGCGGATCCCGAGCCTCTCGCGGCGGCGCGACCGGACGAAGATGGCAGAGGAGAAGCGTCGGAGGATCCCGTGTAGATATTAGGTGTAGTATTAGATGTTGTTGGTCCTGTATGGCTTATTGGAGTAGAGCTCTGGATCCCCCGGCCCGATCCATGGTGTACCCTTGCTTTTCTTCTTTTGGCCACTCCTCCGGTGGTGGGAGGGGTGGAAGGTGAAGATGCAGGCCAAGGTGTTCTCCGTAAATAAGGATGTGTCGAGCTTTGGTGCTTCAGCGTTCCTGCGTTGCGCCGAGCAGATGATGCCCAATCTTCCGGGCGTGCTTCCGAGGTGGAAGTGTGTGGAAAGAGGAAGGTGTCGGCTCTAGAGTAAAGCGTATTTCTCGGAATCCATGCTGTTGCATTTTATCCGGACCGCCTCCTCCAATCTGTGGCAAGTTTTGGAGTTTTGATGGCGGAATTGTTATCAAAGAGCAGTGGTGGGGAATCTTGACTCTTCTGTCATTGGTCATCGCTGGATCCTTGGACATCTTGCTTGCCACAATGGAGGTGGCATAGATATATGGAGATGCAGTGGTTCGCGGCGTGCAGCGAGCCTGAGTGATGAAGCCTACTTCTACTCGAGCGCATCTTCTCCGGTTGATGATGACCGGTGGGAACCGTTGGTGTGCTCCAGCGCAATCACAACCTCCGAAGTGAGGCCCTTTCCGTAGTCAGCTGGTGTTGTGGTGCAGGCCGACATCGAAGCAACTGGTTTTGTCCCCGTGATGGTGCCCGGCGATGGCAAGCTTGGCTTCTTCTCCTTCTTGCTCGACGGTGGGGAAAGAGATTGGCTCGATCGTAATTCTCAATATTTGGACAAGGACTCTTCTGCTTATTCGAGGGACCTATGTTTAATTTCTTATTTCATGTGGTCCTTTGTAATTTCGGTGTACACCCTCTGTATGGAATGAATGAGGCTTCATCCCCTTCGGGGCCCCTCCCTGTTAAAAAAAAGAAACATAAAATAGGAAAACACTAGTGGAAACAACCCCTTTCGTCCAGGGGGCCAGGGGGCACCTGTCCAGGTTGCAACCAAATCCGGGACAAATACTACGCATTGGTCCCGGTTTGTGCGCCCGGGGCAACAGAAATCGCCTGGGGGCATTGGTCCCGGTTCGTGGGGAGACATTGGTCCCGGTTTGTGGCATGAACCGGGACCAATGCCTAGCCACAGGCCACGTGGCACGCGCATGGGCATTGGTCCCGGTTCATTCCACAAACTGGGACCAATGTCCCCCCATTCCCCTATATATACTGCCCCAGCCCCTCCCCTTTCCATCTTTTTTTTGCTTGGAGGTGTGAGAGAGGTGGGTGTTAGTGTGTTTTAGTTTACTATGCACACCAGGTGTTCAACGAAATTCCCGAGCCACACATAAGCTCACTGAAAATGGTATCTTCGACCGAGGTTAACAAACTTATCTTTTTCATCTGTAACTGATACATAAAAAATAATATTTGTCGATGTACTGTGGTCATTTCTGTATTGATATGTTATTGTAATGTATTTTGATAAACTTAATTATACGATGCAGATGGATGCACGGCAGCGATGGATGTACGGTGACCGACGTACTTCCGAGTATATGGTAGGCCTGAATGCATTTCTTGCTGTAGCTCAGGCAAACAAAGATAATGGCTTTATGTGTTTCCCATGTGTTGATTGTCGGAATGTCAGAGAGCACTCTTCCGAAAGAATCCTTCACGGCCACCTACTTCGGAGAGGTTTCATGTCCAGCTATAATTGCTGGACCAAGCATGGATAAAGAGGGGTTGTGATGGAAGACGATGAAGAAGAATAAGACGATCCTTTGTTCCCTGAATACGGCGATACTGCAATGGAAGACAATGCAGAAAAAGGAGGTGATCAAGAACACGCATCAGAAGAGCCTGATGATGATCTTGGCCGAGTTATTGCTGATGCAATGGAAGACTGTGAAAGTAAACTGGAGAGGTTGAAGCTGGACAACATGTTACAGGATCATAAAAAGTTGTTGTACCCAAATTGCGAAGATGGTAGCACAAAGCTCGGTACCACACTGGAGTTGCTGAAATGGAAGGCATAGAACGGTGTGACTGACAAGGCATTTGACAGTTTACTTCAACTAATGAAGCCAAAACTTCCAAAGGATAATGAATTGCCTGAGAGTACGTACGAAGAAAAAAAGCTCTCTTCCCTCTAGGATTAGATGTGAAGATGATACATGCATGCATTAATGACTGCATCCTCTACCGTGGTAAGAAGTACGAGAATTTGGATGAATGTCCGGTATGCACTATACACTGCGGTATAAGATCAGAGCAGATGACCCTGGTGATGTTGACGGCGAGCCCCCCCCCCCCCCCCAGTAAGAGGGGTTCCTGCTAAGGTGATGTGGTATGCTCCTATAATACCACGGTTGAAACGTCTGTTTATAAACAAAGAACATGTTAGGTTGTTGCGATGGTACAAAGAAGACCGTAAGAAAGACGGAAAGTTGAGACACCCCGCTGATGGATCGCAGTGGAGAAAGATCGAGAGAGACTTCCCGGACTTTACAGGAGAGGCGAGAAACTTATGGTTTGGTCTAAGTACAGATTGCTTTAATCCTTTTGGGGAGCAGAGCTCCAGTCATAGCACCTGGCCCGTAACTCTATGTATGTACAACCTTCCTCCTTGGTTGTGCATGAAGCGCAAGTTCATTATGATGCCATTTCTCATCCAAGGCCCGAGGCAACCTGGCAAAGACATTGATGTGTATCTAAGGCCAGTAGTGGAAGAACTCTTACAATTGTGGGGCAAACCAAGTGTACGTGTGTGGGATGAGAACGAACAAAAGCCATTTGACCTACGGGCGTTACTTTTCGTAACCATCAATGATTGGCCTGCTCTTAGTAATATTTCCGGACATACAAACAAGGGATACAATGCATGCACACACAGTTTAGATAAGACTGACAGTGTATATTTGGATAAATGTAAAAAGGTTGTATACCTGGGCCATCGTAGATTTCTTCCGATCAAGCATCACGTAAGAAAGAAAATAGGGAAGCATTTCAGAGGTGAGGCAGATAACCGAAAGAAGCCTGAGCTCCGTAGTCGTAATGATATATTCGATATGGTCAAGGACCTAAAAGTAATCTTTGGTAAGGGTGATGGCAGCCAACCTGTTCCGAACGGCCCTGATAAGCGCGCACCCATGTGGAAGAAGAAATCTATATTTTGGGAGCTACCCTATTGGAAAGTTTTAGAGGTCCGGTCTTCGATCGACGTGATGCACGTGACAAAGAATCTCTGCGTCAATCTGCTATGCTTCCTGGGCATGTATGGGAAGTCAAAAGATAGGCCAGATGCATGGGAGGACCAGCAACGTATGAAAGACCCAAGCAACAAGCACACGGATACATGGCGCCATTACTTAAGCAGCTACACTCTTACTAAAGCAGAGAAGGAATTTTGTTTTGAAGTCCTTTACAGTATCAATTTTCCGTGTGGCTTCTCGTCGAATATAAAGGGGATAATAAACATGGCAGAGAAAAAATTCCAAAACCTGAAGTCTCATGACTGCCACGTGATTATGACGCAGTTGCTTCCGATTTCATTGAGGGGGCTTCTACCAGAAAATGTTCGAGTACCCATTGTGAAGCTATGTGCATTCATGAACGCAATATCTCAGATCCAGAAATTTTGGCAAGATTACAGAGGGATGTGGTCCAGTGTCTTGTTAGTTTTGAGTTGGTCTTCCCACCATCCTTCTTCAACATTATGACTCATCTCCTGGTTCACCTATGTGAAGAGATTCATATTCTCGGTCCGGTATTTCTACACAATATGTTCCCCTTTGAGAGGTTCATGGGAGTCTTGAAGAAATATGTTCATAACCGTGCTAGGCCAGAAGGAAGCATCTCGAAAGGCTATGGAACAGAGGAGGTCATTGAGTTCTGTGTTGACTTTATTCCTGACCTTGAGACGATTGGTGTTCCTGAATCGCGGCATGAGGGGAGACTGAGGGGAAAAGGAACGCTGGGAAAGAAAACAATGATACCCAGGGACGGGCATTCTTTCACCAAAGCACACTACACAGTTCTAAAAAATTCTATGTTCGTTGTTGCGTATCTCGAGGAACACAAGAATATTGTACGCTCCACAAACCCGGGGAAGGATGACTCATGGATTGTTGTGTTCTACATCCCCCTTAAAGGTTTGATACATCATTCAGTTCATCGACCAAATACAAATCATCCGGATTCGCCGTCATACGTCCGACCGTTCTTTTGATATGCATATATGCACTCAATAGCCACGGTCGGGCTGTATGATGGCGTTTCCGATTGTTTTGTTCTACATCCCCTTAAAGGTTCATCGACGGAATACAAATCACCCGGATGCCTTGTATGCTCTGGACTCACTCGGAGGATCACAAGAGAAAACAAAAATAATACAAGATAAAACAAAATGAAAACAATAGAAAACATAAAGGAAAAAACAATAGAAAACAAAATAAACGATGAAGATCCGAACAAAGTGACACAGAAGAAGAAGACGCAAACCGAAAACTCTAGAAACTGATTTGTGGTTTTGTACGTAGACACTCTACGGCCAGTGAGACAAAGAGTCTGTTAATAATGTTGCTATTAATGTAATTGTTACTAACTTTAAAACAATATAAGATATTTATATTCAAATTATATGCAAATAGTAAAATAGTTAGTAGTTTGAATAGTTAGAATAATTATTTAGTTAAACAGAAAATGGATTTGAATAAATTATGCAAATTCAAGCACTTTTCATGTTGAAATTTTTGTCAAATTCGAAAGTATATAGAAATTATTCATGTGCAAATTTAAACAATTTTCAAATTTTGGCGCTAAAACATTTGGGCGGGCAAGGTGGCACCAAATTTCGAAATACGTTTTGGTCTCGGCCCGTGCCACCAACCGGGATCAAAGGGGTACCTCTAGTCCCGGTTGGTTGCACGGGCCGGGACTAGAGGCCCATTTGTATAAATATACATGCCCTCTCTCCAGGCCGAGCAACTACCCGGGACTGACCGGAGTAGCCTAGGTGAAGCCCTGCCGGCTGCGGGGATGGATACGAAGATCCCGCCGGCCCTGGCTCCGTAGGCGGGGATGAACTAGGACGTAGATTGGCCGGGGGACGAGTTTGGGACGGGAATGCATTCATATATTAATAAGGTTCGAAGACCGGTGCTTACATCGGGGGAGGGGGCCACAGGCGGCCGGCCGTTTCTTGACGACGGCCCTATTGGCCGTTCTTACATGCATGGGGTGGCGGCGCGGTCACAGGATTCCGGCCGTTTCTTGGGGGGGGGGGGGTAGCAAGCCTAGGTACTAGTTGGCCGGGGGCGCGCCGGCGCCGGCCTAGTCCTCCACGTCGGAGGAGAGGCAGTGGTAGGACGGCTGGACCCACAGGTGGGCAGGCAGCTGGGAGCACCTGCCGGTGGTGGCGGCGGAGGCATCAGGGGCGCGCCCTCCGGTGGCGGCGGCAGCTCCTCCGGCGACCATTCGCCGCTGGTCCAGGCCCAGCTCATGCCGTACTCGAGGCCGGGGGCAGCAGCTGTGGATCCGACTGGTCCTCCGACGCCTCCATGGCGGTATTCATCGTCTGCCACCACGGCCCCGGCCGCGCAGGTGAGGACCTGCTCCCACCGCTTAATCTCGTCCTCGGCGAGGGAGCGGCAGGAGGCCTCGTAGGCGGCCTCCATAGAGGCCTGCAGCTCGGGGTCTTCCTCGAACCACAGCTCCGGCTCGCTGCCGGGTGGCGGCGCTTGGTACGTGTCGACGGTTTCCTCCGGTGGCGTAGGGAAGTAGGAGCGGCGGAGCTGGTCGTGCTCCTGCTGGAACCATACGTTCCAGTTCGGGGAGTTCCGCGCGTAGGCGCGGTCCCTAAGGAGGTGGGCCGGCAGAAGCGCGCCCCGACGATCTATCTCCTCGCGAGCGCATTCATTGGTCGGGGCCGGCGGCACCATGATCCGCTGCGGGTTGAGGTGCCAGCCGTCCGGGACGTGGACGTCCGGCCAGAAGACCGGTGTGGCGTGCTCCCAATGCCACGTCGTCTCCTCCTTCCGCACGTACCGGCGGAACCTCTTGCCTGGCACGGCGCGAGGCGGCGGGTTGCTGTCGCAACCTGACTTCTAGGGGATACTCATCGGGCTGAACTGGATAGCAGATGCTTGGATTATGGGGCCTATCTGCTCCCACATCCTCGCTTCCGAGTAGGCCAGCACTTATGTGCGACAACACAAGCTCTGCTATTCCATCGTCGATGTAAATTATCCACTAGAGATCAAAGGTACTACTGTCGACGTACTTCATAACAATCACACATGGTACGTCAACAGCGTTAAACGGAATGATACCACAACATATCTCTAAGACACAAAAGATTGAAATAAGTTGCAAATGGCCTTTACTAAGGCAGAGAATAGCAAATACAATCATCCAGAGGACACATGTCCCAACATAGCATCATTACATCAGCGGAAGCAAACAAAGGTGTCTGAGTACAGACAAATCCAAATAGGCTTAAGAAGCCGGCAATGAAAGAAAGACGGAGCCCATCCACGAAGTCTTCGGATCCTGCCCGGGTCCGCTATCTACTCGTCTGCAGTCTCGTCGTACTCCACGTAGTAGCCTCCAAGGTGATCCTCGTAATCGTAGTCTGCGTAAACCACAGCCCCAAAGGGGTCAGTACATTTAAGTACTGGCAAGCAAGACTCACACTTCACCAAGGAGTTACCCGTCAACACAAGCACGGATGCTTGGGATCAACGGAAGAGATAGGTAATATAAAAGCTGCAGCGGGCTGCTATGACCAACTACAGAGATAACTACAAGTTCCGGCTAACAGATAGAAGATAAGATCGAGTATGGTAACCAACTGAAAGATAACTTCAATCAAACCCATCCTGGATCTCGCCCCTTATCCGAAGAAGCAATCCGAGAATAACTCACACAGTTGGATTAAGGGTGATTCAAGTTATTGTGTCAATAATGCTATTACTAGTCAAGATTAGTATTAGTTGGGTGAATAACATTAATTAAGTTAAAGTTGTTCTGAGTACTTGTTAGCCAGTACGTTCACCAAGTCAACCATAACCGCGGAAAACACGGCTTCTCGAGAAGATTTAACCCTGCAGGGATGCACCAATTTAGCCGTACACGTAAGAATACCCCGCCAGATAGGAAATGCACTTCCACCAAGCGAGGCACTCAACACAACTCAACCCTTCTTCGCATCAAGCCCAAAGCACCACGTGTTGTGCGTGCGCGGCTAATCGAGCCCCCGAAGAAAAGGGGACCCTCATAGCACTGGAAGACCACGCCGCCCTAAATGCCGACTACAAAAGTTCCACCCTGGCGCCAAGGGTTCGTACCTGCATATGCGTGCAGCAAATGGAAAGCCCGAACTAAATGTGGCGATTTGGACGAGATGCGAATCGGGTCAAATTGAGGGGGGCTCCCATACTCGCTTCCCACATGCGGGTAGTCGCTCATCATGGATCAGTAGACAAGACTCTTTTCCTAATTAGGGGTCGACACTAGCAGGCCTCAAAACCACCCATGGGCCTCCTGCCGGTGCCTTATCATCAAGTTATTATTAACCATAGCATTAACAGGTTGATTGATTAAACCCGAGCCCAAAGAACATAAGTGAGTAAGATAAAAGAAGTAACCGACAACAGACTCGAGCAAAAGCAACCCTAAGCATGCTAGTAGGACTAAGGCAACAAGCAAGGGCTATAGGTGTGGAGCTGAGGCAATATCAGGGTTCAGGATATCATGTGATAGGTTCGGAGAACAAGCATCGATTCATAGGGCTAGCAGAAATAGACAAATGGATAGTATCGGTAACAAGTGTGGAAAGGAACTCCATGGTTCATGTGAGTGATAACTTTCTTGCAAACCTAGTAGCCTGGTACTGAGCTAAGTCCTCGGAAGTGGTGTCGTAAGGCTCGTCGGTCTCAACGTCGTCGTCTAATCGAGAAGAAGCAAAAACAAACAACGAAGGAAGACGGGCAATCAATAACATGGCATAGTGCACAAACATGGGGTGATGCATGTCAATTTAATGGATGCATCAAAGTAAACTAGTTGACAAGATAACACAATTTAAATGGACCTATATGCAAGGTGAATTGCATATGGATGCACATGGTTAAGGTTGAACAAATGATCTACAATTGATTATCAGGTGGAAGTTGATTAGCATGATGGATGCATGATGAAAACAATAAGAGAACAACAATAGATGCAAGTAGAATGGAATTTACCAAGTGTGGAATTTTATTTAACAAGTTAAGAATTTGTGGCTACTTAAAGTAGTTACACAAGCATTTGTTGTTTTCACCAATTTAAATTGTTCAAAACAGATAAAAAAATTTATATTTGGAAAGAGGGTTTAATTTTGCATGGAAAACATATTTTATTTGTTGAAATTGGATTTAAAATGAGAAAGTTATTATTTTGGCAATTTTAAATGCATCAAATAAGAAACAGTTGTTTTCAGCAATTTAAATTATTCAAAACGGCAAACAAAATTGATATTTGGAAAGTACATGAAAAGTTGATTGGAAAACATATTTAGTTTGTTGAATTTGGATTTTTTATGCCCAAGATATGAATTTTGCAAGTTTAAGTGAATTTAACAAGTTTTCAAATATTGCACCAATTTAAAATATTGAAAACAGTAAAAAAAAATTATATTTGGATAGAACATTTAATTTGGGACAGAAAACATATTTAAAAAGTTAAAATTGGAGTTAAGATGAATTAGTTATGCATTTTAGAAGTATAGGGTGCAAATCTGCCATTTTTATGAACTAGGGACTTGGAAATAAATTTACAGGGACTAGACAAGAACTGCAGGGGCCTAGCTGTGATTTCTGTGGTTTGTGCAGTACCAAAACAATGGAGAATAAAAGTTTGGTTAATTAGTGGGAGGGGGGACTCGAACCCCCAGTCTCCTGCTGCGCGCAAAGGAACAGAACCAATTGGGCTAGCTGCTGTGTTGTGACAGAGAAGGGGGCTCGGGGGGGTTATGCTGTCGCTCGGGCTGTTTCTGAATTTCTGCACGCTAGCTGCTAACTGAACCTGACGGACAGGAAACCATCGAGGGATGGTCGCCGGCAGCAGCTGTGCTCGCGTGGGGCGCCGGTGATCTGCGGGTGCGGGTGGTACTGCGGGCTCGCGGCGCTACAGAGAGGAAGAAGGGAGAGTGGGAGGCGGGCTCACCTCAAGGGATCGGAGGGAGGAGCAGAAGCAGGTCGGCGGGGCAGTGGAGATGCAGCGGTTGGCCGGCGGCGGAAACTCCACGGCGGCGGCGACTCGGAGGGGCTCGTGCCTGGCTGCGGTGTCGGGGTGGACGAGGAAGGCATGTGTATTACATTCCCATCCTTAGCACGGGCGGAGGGGAGCTCCAACATCGGCGATCACCGGAGGAACGGAGGTGAATTTCGGGTGTGGTTGTGCAGGTTCAGTACAGAGAAATGCAGAGAGGAAAAATTCCGGTGGGAGAGGGAGAGATACGACGGCGTTGAAGAGGGAGATGGGTGGAGCGGTGGCTAGGGCTCGAGGGAACCCTAGGGGGTAGGTCTTATAGAGGGGGTAGGGCACTGGTGGCCGTTGCCTGTTCTCTCTGTATACGTGGTGGCTTCAGATGATTGCCGTACATGAGGTAGGAGAAGAAGTGGGATTGAAGGGGTATGGGATGGGAAAGAGTTGGGCCAAAGGGGAAAGGGCTGGGCCTGGTGTGCTCCTCTCTCCTCTCCTCTGGTTTCTTTTTATTAATTGTTTCTGTTCTAATTTTTTTTTTGCTGACTAGAAATAGGAAGAGAATGAGGTTTTTGAGGTTAGTAAAAATTTCAGAAAAATTTGGGTTAACTCCTTTATGTAATATTAACCAAATGCAAGTTTTGGGATTTCAAATTAATTGAATGATGGTGCTGTTTTGAATTGGAATGAATTTGATTGAAATTTGTGGTTAAGTGATTATTGAAAACACTATTTTAATTATGGTGATCAAATGATTTTAATTGGAAACAAATGATTGATTTGTTTTGCAATTTTTATAACTTTCAACATGGTTGTTGTTTGGAAGAAAATCATAATTGAATTTGAGAAGGGTTTGATATTAAATGAATTTTGATAGAAACAAAACAATAGTTTTGGAATCACACTTTAATGGAAACAATTGGTTGTTTTTATTTGAAATATGATTTTGGAAATTGTAACATCACAAGGATGAAACAAAAGGTTTGAATTTTTGTTTGAAATTCAAATAGAAAACAAAAGGAAAACAAGCAAAACAATTGCAATCAACATGATGCCATGATGCAAAACATAAAATAACAGAGAGCAAACATTCTAATGGCTATTTTTCATACTTGGGATGTTACAAAACGCCCCCCCTTGAAGGAATCGCACCCCGAGATTCCTACTGAGAAAAGAGAAGGTCCGGATACTTCTTGGGAATATCCTCTTGAGCTGTGACACGTGAAACACATCGTGCACCTTGGATAGTTTTTCTGGAAGTTCAAGATGATAGGCATTCCTGGCAACTCTTTTGGAAAGACGTCAGGGAATTTGCAACCCACCGGAACATTTTCAGTAAAGGGAGATGTTTTGTATCAAGGGTGTATAGCTAGATAGAATTTGATTTATTTGGAGAATAGATTATCTGGAATGTGGTGCTTCAGGAATGAAAACAACAACAACAACCTTTCTGGCCAGATAGATTTGATATTTGGGAAGTTGATTAGACGCCGGTAGAAGAAATGAAGTGGAAAACAACAACAAGGTTCAATGGACGAAAGGTTCTTGAGAATAACATGATATTGAAGCAACATCGGGGAAACTCGCGACCAAAACTCCTAAGATACTACGGAAGAACCCAGAACACGTGAAATCCTAACTCGAGGAGGGAAAAAATCAACGGTGCACTTCCTTACCAGAAAAGGGAGGGAGGGTGGGGAAAAGAAGAAAAAGAACAGAATTCCTACTCTCACGTTTCATTTTTCCTATATAGCTACAAAATAGTTTCTAGACTCAACTGCGACCAGTAAAAGGGATCCTACATGCAGACAGGCTCTGATACCATTTTTCGCACCCTGACTTCTAGGGGATACTCATCGGGCCGAACTGGATAGCAGATGCTTGGATTATGGGGCCTATCTGCTCCCACATCCTCGCTTCCGAGTAGGCCAGCACTTATGTGCGACAACACAAGCTCTGCTATTCCATCGTCGATGTAAACTATCCACTAGAGATCAAAGGTACTACTGTCGACGTACTTCATAACAATCACACATGGTACGTCAACAGCGTTAAACGGAATGATACCACAACATATCTCTAAGACACAAAAGATTGAAATAAGTTGCAAATGGCCTTCACTAAGGCAGAGAATAGCAAATACAATCATCCAGAGGACACATGTCCCAACATAGCATCATTACATCAGCGGAAGCAAACAAAGGTGTCTGAGTACAGACAAATCCAAATAGGCTTAAGAAGCCGGCGATGAAAGAAAGACGGAGCCCATCCACGAAGTCTTCGGATCCTGCCCGGGTCCGCTATCTACTCGTCTGCAGTCTCGTCGTACTCCACGTAGTAGCCTCCAAGGTGATCCTCGTAACCGTAGTCTGCGTAAACCACAGCCCCAAAGGGGTCAGTACATTTAAGTACTGGCAAGCAAGACTCACACTTCACCAAGGAGTTACCCGTCAACACAAGCACGGATGCTTGGGATCAACGGAAGAGATAGGTAATATAAAAGCTGCAGCGGGCTGCTATGACCAACTACAGAGATAACTACAAGTTCCGGCTAACAGATAGAAGATAAGATCGAGTATGGTAACCAACTGAAAGATAACTTCAATCAAACCCATCCTGGATCTCGCCCCTTATCCGAAGAAGCAATCCGAGGATAACTCACACAGTTGGATTAAGGGTGATTCAAGTTATTGTGTCAATAATGCTATTACTAGTCAAGATTAGTATTAGTTGGGTGAATAACATTAATTAAGTTAAAGTTGTTCTGAGTACTTGTTAGCCAGTACGTTCACCAAGTCAACCATAACCGCGGAAAACACGGCTTCTCGAGAAGATTTAACCCTGCAGGGATGCACCAATTAACCGTACACGTAAGAATACCCCGCCAGATAGGAAATGCACTTCCACCAAGCGAGGCACTCAACACAACTCAACCCTTCTTCGCATCAAGCCCAAAGCACCACGTGCTGTGCGTGCGCGGCTAATCGAGCCCCCGAAGAAAAGGGGACCCTCATAGCACTGGAAGACCACGCCGCCCTAAATTCCGACTACAAAAGTTCCACCCTGGCGCCAAGGGTTCGTACCTGCATATGCGTGCAGCAAATGGAAAGCCCGAACTAAATGTGGCGATTTGGACGAGATGCGAATCGGGTCAAATTGAGGGGGGCTCCCATACTCGCTTCCCACATGCGGGTAGTGCGCTCATCATGGATCAGTAGACAAGACTCTTTTCCTAATTAGGGGTCGACACTAGCAGGCCTCAAAACCACCCATGGGCCTCCTGCCGGTGCCTTATCATCAAGTTATTATTAACCATAGCATTAACAGGTTGATTGATTAAACCCAAGCCCAAAGAACATAAGTGAGTAAGATAAAAGAAGTAACCGACAACAGACTCGAGCAAAAGCAACCCTAAGCATGCTAGTAGGACTAAGGCAACAAGAAAGGGCTATAGGTGTGGAGCTGAGGCAATATCAGGGTTCAGGATATCATGTGATAGGTTCGGAGAACAAGCATCGATTCATAGGGCTAGCAGAAATAGACAAATGGATAGTATCGTTAACAAGTGTGGAAATGAACTCCATGGTTCATGTGAGTGATAACTTTCCTGCAAACCCAGTAGCCTGGTACTGAGCTAAGTCCTCGGAAGTGGTGTCGTAAGGCTCGTCGGTCTCAACGCCGTCTAATCGAGAAGAAGCAAAAACAAACAACGAAGGAAGACGGGCAATCAATAACATGTCATAGTGCACAAACATGGGATGATGCATGTCAATTTAATGGATGCATCAAAGTAAACTAGTTGACAAGATAACACAATTTAAATGGACCCATATGCAAGGTGAATTGCATATGGATGCACATGGTTAAGGTTGAACAAATGATCTACAATTGATTCTCAGGTGGAAGTTGATTAGCATGATGGATGCATGATGAAAACAATAAGAGAACAACAATAGATGCAAGTAGAAAGGAATTTACCAAGTGTGGAATTTTATTTAACAAGTTAAGAATTTGTGGCTTCTTAAAGTAGTTACACAAGCATTTGTTGTTTTCACCAATTTAAATCGTTCAAAACAGATAGCAAAATTTATATTTGGAAAGAGGGTTTAATTTTGCATGGAAAACATATTTTATTTGTTGAAATTGGATTTAAAATGAGAAAGTTATTATTTTGGCAATTTTAAATGCATTAAATAAGAAACAGTTGTTTTCAGCAATTTAAATTATTCAAAACAGCAAACAAAATTGATATTTGGAAAGTACATGAAAAGTTGATTGGAAAACATATTTAGTTTGTTGAATTTGGATTTTTTATGCCCAAGATATGAATTTTGCAAGTTTAAGTGAATTTAACAAGTTTTCAAATATTGCACCAATTTAAAATATTCAAAACAGTAAAAAAAAATTATATTTGGATAGAACATTTAATTTGGGACAGAAAACATATTTAAAAAGTTAAAATTGGAGTTAAGATGAATTAGTTATGCATTTTAGAAGTATAGGGTGCAAATCTGCCATTTTTATGAACTAGGGACTTGGAAATAAATTTACAGGGACTAGACAAGAACTGCAGGGGCCTAGCTGTGATTTCTGTGGTTTGTGCAGTACCAAAACAATGGAGAATAAAAGTTTGGTTAATTGGTGGGAGGGGGGACTTGAACCCCCAGTCTCCTGATGCGCGCAAAGGAACAGAACCAATTGGGCTAGCTGCTGTGTTGTGACAGAGAAGGGGGCTCGGGGGGGTTATGCTGTCGCTCGGGCTGTTTCTGAATTTCTGCACGCTAGCTGCTAACTGAACCTGACGGACAGGAAACCATCGAGGGATGGTCGCCGGCAGCGGCTGTTCTCGCGTGGGGCGCCGGTGATCTGCGGGTGCGGGTGGTACTGCGGGCTCGCGGCGCTACAGAGAGGAAGAAGGGAGAGTGGGAGGCGGGCTCACCTCGAGGGATCGGAGGGAGGAGCAGAAGCAGGTCGGCGGGGCAGTGGCGATGGAGAGGTTGGCCGGCGGCGGAAACTCCACGGCGGCGGCGACTCGGAGGGGCTCGTGCCTGGCTGCGGTGTCGGGGTGGACGAGGAAGGCATGTGTATTCCATTCCCATCCTTAGCACGGGCGGAGGGGAGCTCCAACATCGGCGATCACCGGAGGAACGGAGGTGAATTTCGGGTGTGGTTGTGCAGGTTCAGTACAGAGAAATGCAGAGAGGAAAAATTCCGGTGGGAGAGGGAGAGAGACGACGACGGTGGAGCTGTGGCTAGGGCTCGAGGGAACCCTAGGGGGTAGGTCTTATAGAGGGGGTAGGGCACTGGTGGCCGTTGCCTGTTCTCTCTGTATACGTGGTGGCTTCAGATGATTGCCGTACAGGAGGTAGGAGAAGAAGTGGGATCGAAGGGGTATGGGCTGGGAGAGAGTTGGGCCAAAGGGGAAAGGGCTGGGCCTGGTGTGCTCCTCTCTCCTCTCCTCTGGTTTCTTTTTATTAATTGTTTCTGTTCTAATTTTTTTTTTGCTGACTAGAAATAGGAAGAGAATGAGGGTTTTGAGGTTAGTAAAAATTTCAGAAAAATTTGGGTTAACTCCTTTATGTAATATTAACCAAATTCAAGTTTTGGAATTTCAAATTAATTGAATTATGGTGCTGTTTTGAATTGGAATGAATTTGATTGAAATTTGTGGTTAAGTGATTATTGAAAACACTATTTTAATTATGGTGATCAAATGATTTTAATTGGAAACAAATGATTGATTTGTTTTGCAATTTTAATAACTTTCAACATGGTTGTTGTTTGGAAGAAAATCATAATTGAATTTGAGAAGGGTTTGATATTAAATGAATTTTGATAGAAACAAAACAATAGTTTTGGAATCACACTTTAATGGAAACAATTGGTTGTTTTTATTTGAAATATGATTTTGGAAATTGTAACATCACAAGGATTAAACAAAAGGTTTGAATTTTGGTTTGAAATTCAAATAGAAAACAAAAGGAAAACAAGCAAAACAATTACAATCAACATGATGCCATGATGCAAAACATAAAATAACAGAGAGCAAACATTCTAATGGCTATTTTTCATACTTGGGATGTTACAGTTGCGCGCTGCCGGAGGTGGTGCGGGGACGCGTGGGCTGCCCCCGATCCGGATGCCGCCCGGACCAAAGCCGAACGCCTCACGCGGTGGGGGTGGGGGGGGGGGAACGCCGCCGCCTCTCTGACTGGCGCCGCTGGAGGACCCGGCCTCGTGCTCATTCTTGGCGCGCTTGAACCAGCGGCGGGGCGACATGGCTAGGGTTAGGGTTCGTGCTGGGAGCGGGGTGTGCCGGTGTACGGGGCGGTGGGGCCCCTTTAAAAAGGACCGGGCGGGGATGGCATGCCAATCGGCGGCGTGAACGTGGCGGCGGTTGCAGGCGGCCATGAATGCGCGGGGAGGAAGCCGAGGCAGGGGCGTGGGTCGCTGGCCGGTGGGCCCTTTTTGACCGTTCATGGCCACGGGTTGGGAAGTGGGGGGCGCGGGGAAGCCGAGGAGGCCGCTGGGTCGTTGGCCAGTGGGCCCTTTGACCACGCACGGCTGCGGTTATGGGTCTTAATTAAAGATGCGGGGGACGTGAGAGCATGCGAGCCAGCCACTGGGTCACTGGCCAGTGGCCCCTTTGACCCCGCGTGGCCGCGGTTGGGAAGGCGAGGCGGCCACTCGGCCCCTGGCCAGTGGGCCCTTTGATCGAACGTGGCCAGTGGGCTTAATTAAAGACGTGGGAAAGGCTACGTCCCTGGCCAGTGGACGCGGTTGGGGAAGGGGAGGCCGGTTGAGGATTACGAGGCAGACATCGTAAAATGGAATTGGTTGCAAAAAAAAAACAGAGAAAAAACTCTACCGCGACAGAGAATATGACAAAACTGCTGCCACGGCAGAGGAGGCATTCATACTGGTTCGTGTTAAGAACCGGGACTAAATCCCTTGGCCAGGTTCGCCACGTGGTCAGCTCCATTTGTCCCGGGTCCTGGCACAACCGGAACCAATGGGGGAGAGGCATTTGTCCCAGCTGGCCCATCCCGGTTGCACAACCGGGACAAATGGGCTTTACCAACCGGGACTAGTGCCCGTGTTTCCACTAGTGAAACAATAGAAGAAGAAAAAAAAAACAAGAACTTCACAAAATGGGCCGGCCCATGTTGGAGGATCGTGTAGGAAAGACGGTACTCCAACTCGCAAAGAGCCAGAAAAAATGGTTGTGCAATGTGTTGACCATGATTGGGGATGTTTTGTATGAACGAGTTGATGAAACTATCGCATAATTAACTGAAAAATAAAAAAATGTACTCCCTCCGATCCATATTAATGGTCGCTAAATCGGATTTATCTAGCACTAAAATATGTCTAGATACATCCGATTTAGCGACCATTAATATGAATCGGAGGGAGTATTATTGTGAAATATATGAATAAATATGGAAAGGATACAAATATTTTCATCTCATTTTTATTCCATTATAATATGAGTTGTCCTTTCATGTAGTGGTTTTTTTCATAAAACAATACCTACGATAAAGAAAATAAAATCAGAAGGAAAAGAAAATAAAATTATTTTAGCAATTCATACGATAAAGAAACAACAAAAGGAATATATTTTAGGAAAATGAGCATTATTAATCAGTACAAGGAATACAATCAGCAGCGATCCATTCCGCGGGAACATCATGGACATTGTGCAACCACAAGTTGTTCAGGTTCTCCACTCTCGTTATATACGCTAGACGATCTGCAACTCCTATTGTTCGTCCTCTCAATCATCAGTAAACTCTACACATTACACACATCACATACGTGACATATTATAACACAATCAACATATAACAAAGTTTGTTTAACTAGAGCTCCTATATCATCTTGATCTCAAGAGAACTAAACACGTTACACGACATGTACACATACATGACGTATTCAAACATAATGAATGGTTAGCTGCAGTGGCGGAGGACCCAGTAGGGCGAGGTAGGGCGCCCGCCCTACCTTAATATTTGCAAAAAAAAAGATCGTTTTAGGTGTGCATCGGTGCTTCCTGTATGAATACGCAGTGACGACGGTCATTAGAGAGCTGGGAAGATGGAGGAAGGGTTACATGGCTGCTTCGTAGTGTGGGCTGACCTTGGGCTTTTCTATTTTCACTTCCTTGGGCCATTCTATTATAGTAAGCTGTGAGAAAATAAAGTGCCTCGGTGGTATGCCACTTCAGAAAAAAGATAAGATTCAAGTAAAAAAAATAAAGATGAGGTTAGGCTGGTGGATGTAGACCACAACCCCGGGATATTGATCATCAGTAACCATACAAGGAATTTTCAAAGTAATAAAAAATACAAAAAGGTCCTTGGACCAGATGTTTTGGCAAATTTCAAAAGTTTGTGTTTCCTCAAATATTTAACCTAGATTATTTGACTCGATGACTATGTTTTGGATCATGTAACGAAAATTACTAATTAATCTACACTACTTTGGTTTTTTACATCAATTTTCTTTTTAAGGTTTGCCCTACCTCAAAGAATTTTTGTCCTCCGCCACTGTTTCCACCGGCCACCGGTAGAAAATAAGCCTTTAGTCCCGGTTTGCAAAGGCCATTAATCCCGGCCGTGCAACCGGGACTAAATATGGGCGACTAAAGGCCCCCCCTTTAGTCGCGCCTATTACGAAACGCGACCCGTCCACGTCGGCGGCTGGCGTGCGCCGGGGGGGGGGGGGGGGAGGACCTTTAGTCTCGGTTTGTAACACGAACCGGGACTAAAGGCTATTTCGTTATTTTTTTAATTCATTTGGGATTCTAATTATTTTTCACTCTTTTTTTTCCAGAATTTTTATTATTTGCTTAGTGTCTAACTACAATTATTCTAGTCAAATTACTTACTCGTGGTCAAACTTCCCGCTCGGTCACCCATCCCCTCACAACTCTAGCACTAGCACGCTTAACTTCCGAGTTCCATCCCGTCCCGCATCCAAGTGTTCCGCACGCATGTATGTGATACTAGTATCATATCAATCCTATTAACATGTTGGTCGTTGCCACATTTCTTTATTGTTTGAATTTCAAATAAATCTTTTAATAAACAAAAAAAATGATGCAATAATAATTTTGGATAAATAAATAAACATTAACTTTTTAATTTGTATTATTTCTAAAAAAAATCAGAAAAATAAAACTAATTCATTTTAAAATCTTAAAAATACAAATAATATATCAAAAAATTCAGAAAATAAAACTAATTCATTTTACAATCTTAAAAATACAAATAATATATCAAAAAATTCAGAAAAATAAAACGAATTCATTTTAAAATCTTAAAAATACAAATAATATATCAAAAAATTCAGAAAAATAAAAATATTCATTTTAAAATCTAAAAAATACAAATAATATATCAAAAAATTCTGAATTTTTTTTATATCACAGTTTTCCAGTCCTTATGAATGCATCTTGATTAAGTGGTCATATCTCTTAATCTTAGGAAATCCTTTGTTTCCCCTTTCCTAAATCTCTTCTACTTTCCAGTCCTTATGAATGCATCATGTCCTTTTTAACCCTTGGTTCTATTTGAGCCATTTCATTAGTCTTCTTCTCTCACAAGGTTTTGAGACATTTAAGTAACCTTCTGTTTTCCATGTTTTCGACTCGTTTTCTCAAATATTTTGCAAAGGAGTTAGTCTTAAACACAGCGGTACTTAAACACATACATAATTAATAGAAATAATATAGGACATATATCCATTGCATAATAGTAGTACTACATATATAAAGTCTCGAATAATGCAAACATAGCGGTACGTAATAGTAGTACTACATATATAAAGTCTCGAATATTGCAAACATAGCGGTACACAAACAACCATCTACTCGAGCTCCGGAGCCCGGGTGATCTTCGGATTCGAAGAGTAGATGCGGAACAACTTGAACGCAACATATGTATCTATTGTTGCATACTGGATATTGATCAGGTCAAGTGGGTTCTTCCCCCAATAGTTGTGATTTCTCGAGGGGAAACTAGTCTTCATCGTTCTGTAGTCGTGGTGGATGAAGGCAGTTGCCATATGAGCCATCCCGGGCTTGTCCCCGTCCGGCTCATCAAAATGGATCAAGTCCTGAAGATCAATGTAGTGGTCTTCAGGTATCTCAATATTCCACGTGCGCATCATCTTCTGCTGGTCATTTGTGATATCGATGCTACAAAAGTCGAAACCGTTGTTGACAAGAAAATCCATAAGATTTGGATATTTCTTTGCACTACTGCAACAACAAAAATGGAACACATGTTAGATATTGTTGCAACAAGTGTATTCTTTCAATGCAACAACAAATCAAAAATGCCATTAATATAAATTGAAGTTAAATATTGCTACCCTATGCAATTTTCCTCTCTATATATCACTATTGCTATCAAATGTTGCACATGCCAACACAATTTTCCTATACATTTCAAATTCTATGCAATTATTCCGACGCAATCTATGAACAAAATGGACACGTGTATGTTAACTATCCTTGTCGTGGTGGTGTCACGGCAGATGCCATAGGATGGCTAAAGTTATAGGGACGGTGGACGCTAGAGGCGCTCGGGGAGGGATCACGCAGCGAGTTGCCGCGTGTGGTAAGAATCCAACACTGCAAACAACACGATCTACCCAGGTTCAGGGCCCTCGTGAGTAGGTAAAACCCCTACTCCTGCCTTTCTCTTTGTGTATTATTATCTCAGGTGAAGCCACAGTACAAGTTTGGCCTTCAGCCGAGTAGCCACTCTCCTCTCTCTATGATGAACTAGGTCAAGAATGTGAATCGATCCCAGCGTCCCTCGCGCAGGAGGGGGCAGGGAACCTTATATACTGGTGCCCAGCCGGATACAGCCAACAGAGAAAATTACAAACAGATGTCGACATTGTGTGCACACTGCGTACTTCCGAGTTCCCGCTGACAGCTTTGGCTTCCTAGTTTGTCCGGTATGGAAAGTCGTTGTGCAAAACCAAGAAGCCGATCTGTTATCACTGCCACGAACACAGAGTAGGTCCCCCTATCCTGCGGCGCCCTGCTGACACACTGCCGTGGTCAGGCACGCTCTCTGCAGATGAACAGTGCCAAAGTACGGACCCAGGATACGCGGGATCCTGTGTCAGAACGGCTCCTTTGACTTCTGGCCCGAGTAGGAAACCTCCATTTCTACTCGGGCCAATTCTTCTACTCGGAGGAATACAACTTTCTTGATTCTTCCTTTTGGCCATCTATTTGTGAGACCGAATAGCAGTCGACCGGGTAGCTAGTACCGGGTAGCCAGCTACTCGGCCAAACATCCCTTCTGATCTTGCCCTTAGCACTTGCCTTTACCCTACTCGGGGGTAACCCCCCGACATTAGTCCCCGAAGCTGGTAGAGTCCTGCGAACTTCGTTCACTGGGCTCTGCGAGCTTAAAAACCGATCTTGCCTTTGATCCTTATGATGCCGAGTAAAGCCTCCGAGTAGCCCTTAATCTTGTCTTGACTTTCTTCTCTTCCGAATAGAACCACTTCTCTTCTCTGTCGCCGAGTAAAAAGACTTAGCGAAATTTCCAATCAGAATCTCTGCGTGGCAGAGCAGAATCCGGCTTTCCGCACTGCAACTGGGCACGTGTCACGCTGCCACGCCCCCGACGCCTCGGTGCCCGGGATCTGACAGGCCACGCGCCCAGTTTTCACGGCCTGTGCCCACTGGCCCGTTATGTCCCATCAAGCGCAGTAATTACCCACGATCGCGTCGTGGGATCAATTGCGGCCGTTACGCGCGCGTTCCGCGCTGTGTGCGTTTCTAACCGTCCCACACATCCCACGCCGCACGATCTTCGCCACGATCGATCCCACTACCTCCAATTGTAACGGCAACCCGAGGGGAGGTATAAATACCCCCTCGGTAACTCCTTCTTCCTCTTCCTGCCCTCACTCTCCCCTCGCCTCCTCGTTTCTCCGCCGCCACCGAGCACTTCGCCGTCGCGCATCTCACTGCGCCGCTGCGAGTTTCACCGCGACAAAAGGACAGCCTTTCCACCCAAATCCACCAACCCTTCGGCAAATTTCTTCTCCATCTCGATGGCTCGCGACGACGACGCCCGTGCCGGCTGGACCGGATCTGAAGTTACGGCGGAGGAGTGCCAGTGGTTAGTGAACACCCGGCGAGTCCCTCCCGGTGTTCGCCGCCGGCAGCCCGGCAGCGAGCTCGTCCCCACTTCGGAGGAGGGCGAGCACGTGATGTTCCTCGCGCACTTCGCGCGAGGATTCGGGCTGCCCGTCTCCAATTTCTTCCGCTCCTTTCTCAATCACTTCGGCCTTCAGCCGCACCACCTCCCGCCAAACGCCATAGTCATGCTCGCATACCACGCCGTGGTGTGCGAGTCATTCTTGGGCGTGCGCCCCACACCGATGACCTGGGCTCGGAACTTATTCTTCAGGAAGCATAGCAAGGCCAAGCCGGATAGCGCGGACAGCAGCCGTGGCATGACCGAGACCGGCAGCGCCATGATGGTGCAGCGCGGCGGGACCAATCACCCGCGCATCAAGGGCCTGGACTCTGTGCGCAAATGGCAGAAGACCTTCCTCTACGTGAAGAACATCTCCGCCGAGAAGGGAGTTCCCCCGGCGGATCAGATCAATCTGCCCAGGTGGACCAATACGGCTCCTACCGGGCAGAATTGGAGACACAAGCCGCCACTGGAGGGCGGCCTCAAGCAGATGGACCAGCGCCTCGCCCAGCTGATCGAGAAGGGGCTCAAGAGTGACGACCCATCGCCTGCTGGATCTCCAGGCGAGTGCTTCCACTGCAGCGCCGCGCACATCTCATGTGCTACATGGGCGGCAATCGAGATTGCACTCGGACGACCATGTTCGAGCTCAGCAACGCGGATGTGGCCGTCTGGGCGCGCTTCATCATGAGCACCGGCCTCGACGACCACTGGCAGTACGGCTTCGTGCCGTACAGCCGCAAGAAGCCCATCAAGCGGGTTAGTATTTCTCATCTTGCTTCCTGTGTAGTGATACCGAGTAGATAGCCTTCTTAGCTTAGCATGCCTAGTATTCGCACTCCGTGCCGAGTAGGACACTTAGCAGTATTGTTTAGGCTTTATATGCTTTGTGTTTGCACGCCATGCGGAGTAGGGCACTTAGCAGTATTCCTTAGGCCTTATATGCTTTGTGTTTACACGCCATGCCGAGTAGGGCACTTGCTAGTATTTGTTAGGCTTCATGTGCTTTGTGTTTGCACGCCATGTCGAGTAGGGCACTTAGCAGTATTCCTTAGGCTTTATATGCTTTGTGTTTGCACGCCATGCCGAGTAGAATGGCTTTATGCTACTCGACTGATTTGTGATGCTTGCCTATATTTCCAGATCTTTGCTCGCTAGGTCGCTGAGAGCGAGGAGCGCTTCGAGGCCAACTGGCACGAGGACCGAAAGGAGGACGATGAGGTCTCCTACGATACCGCGGATAGCCTCTGTATCCCCCATGCCGTCCAGCCGGGTAAGCATCATGTCGACACGTCCATCCGGGACTGGTCAGAAGACGACGAAGAAGGTGACTTAGCTCACCTTTCCAGTTGCGAATAGCGCGACCCAACCTTTCTTTCTGTTTCTCAATCCTTTTGTTCTCCTCTACTCTGCAGATGACGCTGATGCTGAGGCTGAGGCTGAGGGAGAGGACGAGGATGTCCTCGACGTTGAGCCGGTTGGGATGGCCGCTCCCTCCACTCGAAAGAGGACGGGCAGCGGTGCTCAGGAGCCCCCTAGCAAGAAGCCCAAGAAGGCCGTGAAGAAGGTCAAGCAGGGGAGACGGCTACCTCCTTCCCGTGCAGGGTAAGTAATTTTCTTTTAAGTTGCACACCGTTGTTGCTGATTTTTCCGAACTCCTTATTCCGCTGTTGCTTCTCGATTTCTTCTATCCTTCTTTCTTTTTTGAATTTTCTCTTCTCTTCAGCGCCCCCTTGGACGCTGACGCTGCTGCCGCACCCACCAAGTCCAAGAAGAGATCCGCCATCGACATTGACAAACTCATTGATCTCTCTGACGAGGACGAGATCACAGCACGGGACAGGGCGCGTGCGCCCTCTCCTGTGAAAGGAGAAGACGAGGACCAGGCCCAGGACATGGATGTTGGTGCCCATGACGCCGACCAGGAGCAGCAGGCCCGCGCAGAACAAGAAGCGCAGGATGCTGCTCACGACGAGAGACCACTTTCTCCCCCAGCTGCCACAGCCGGGGAGAACACAAAACAAGACACCGAGCAGCACGACCATGCCGCCCTTGAGCGGCAGGAAGAGAACCAAGAGCAGCCAGCAACAGGGGCTGCTGACCAAGATGATCATGCGGCCCAGCCGCGGGTAGAAAGACAAGAAGGAACACAGCCAGATCCCGCTGCCGAGCAGCGGGTTGAGACAGTTGAGATGGAGCAGGACTCCCAGAGCCACGCGCAGCCGGACGCTGTGCCGGGTAGGGAGCCCTTGGTGCCGCCTACCCAGCAGGCTGCTCCACCTACTGCGCCAAGCTCCCCCGCAGCAAAGACCAAGGCCGCGGCAAGCCCTTCAGCCAAGCAGAACACAAAGAAGCCTGCTTCTGACGCTACCGGCAAGAAGGATGCCGCCGAGAAGAAAGCCTCCGAGAAGAAGGCTGGTGAGAAG
Organism: Alopecurus myosuroides; assembly: GCA_028641055.1. NCBI lineage: Eukaryota > Viridiplantae > Streptophyta > Magnoliopsida > Poales > Poaceae > Alopecurus > Alopecurus myosuroides. Next base: position 425,807,196 of record CM054060.1, read on the forward strand.
CAAGCTGCCGAGAAGCCGGCCGCCCAGGCTGACGGCACCGTTCGCAGGAATCCCCGCGCGGCTCTGTGCAAGATTCTGCCGTGATGCCGCCGCCTAAACCAACAGCAAAACCTGCCGCAAAGACCGGGCATCTCTCCATTGGCGCTTCCGGCAGTGCCGCTGGCGTAGCCACAGGATCTGACGTAGAAGACCCACCTCGCTACCCGACATATGTGGTGCAGATGAGCAAACAGTACAACATTGGTCTAACCAAGACCGAGAAGCAGCTCGCCATTACCAAAGGCAAACAAGCCGTAGCTGTGGATTCCAAGTTGCCGGCCAAGGACAAGGCCCTTTCAATTTTCTCGCGCGAGATCCAAGAGACCGAGGTGGTGTCCAAGGGGCTCGAGCAGATGATCGATCGGGTCGGCTTCATTGATGCCGAGTGGAATAGCGAGTTCCTCGGCAACAAGACCTGGCATGGCCTGGCCTTGGGCAAGATGGACAATTGGCGTACTGATTGGAATAAAGCAGACATGGGCTACAACCCCATGACCATCTCATCCGCCACCAGTACACTTGCCTCGAAGCTCTTCGTCCATCGCAAAGCCGCAGAAGATCTTGAGCAAACCTATGCGGTAAGTTTTGCTTGCCTGCTCCGAGTTTCACTTTTCTTCTCTTTGATTCTTTTTCTTCTCCTTATCCATCATCCAGTCCCCGAGATTCGTGCCGAGTAGACGGGTACTCAACCGAGTTGCTGTCTACTCGAGTCGAATCTTCAAAATGTTATCTAACTCCTTTTGTTTCTGCTTCGCAGAATAGCCTTCTGAAGAGAACCACCCTCTACCGGCATCTCCTCTGGAATCACAGCATTGCTAAAAGGCGCCTTGAGGCCCTCGAAGCAGAACGCAAAAGTGACGTCGTGACAGAGAAAGAGGCCATGGCACGCACTCTCAAGATTTCTGAGATTGAAAGTAAGCTTTTAGCTACGCGGTTCATGCGTTTTGTGTTTACGCCCGCTTTTGCTTTCTGCTCTAACTGATTGTACTCGGCATGCAAGTTTAAGGAAATGGAAGAGGAGCACAAGAACTTCCATGTTTTTGTTGAGAACGCCCAGTCTACGATTAAGAAGATGGAAGGTGAGTTGCCGTTTTCTCGGCTTGTCTTCTTTCTTCTGTTTTTGCTACTCTGCTGACCGTGCTTTGCTCTTCGCAGAAGATCACAAGAAGTTTGTCGAGGAGCATCTCGACTGCCTCAAACCCGCCGAGGTGCAGCAGCAACTGGAGAGCCAAGCAGTAGAGCTCACGAAGAAACACGCCACCGAGCTGGAGCCGCTGCAGGTCCAGTTAAGGGCTGCCCTCCAGGACGCCATAGACATAGCTGCCGAGAAGGACAAGATAGAGGCAGCTGCCACGGCTAAGCAGAAGGCCCTTGAGATGGAGTGCGAGATGTTGAAGAAGAGCAACTCGGATCTCATGCTCCAGCTAGCCGGGCTCCGCAAGGTTGAAGAGAGGCACACTGCTGATGAAGAATCTTGGAGGCGGAATCTGGAGTCGCTACTCTGCAAGTTGAACAGTAAGTTCCTGCATCGCTGCTTTTGTTTATCTTCTTCTTGTTGTTGTTGTTTACTCGGTTTGCCCCTCCTTTCTGCCTTCGTTTCTGATCTTCTCTGATAGCATTTTCAGAAATTTTCCCCGACCTATACTCGACTTGCAAGCCAGGCCTCACCAAGGCCCAAGAACTCCGAACTGAGAAGGGTTTGCCCACTGACACTAAGTCTTTGAAGATAATCTCACGAGCATGCAGACCCAGCTCAAGCATCTCAGGGGCCTGGGCACCGACTTGGTGTCCACTGCCTTCAAGCTCCATGCACTATTCTGGCCCCGAGATCCTGTGCCCAACACTGTGCGTGCGCTCGCCGAGAAGCTGAATGAGGTGAAGGCCGAGCTGAAGAAGTGGCGAGCCTCCGGAGCTCGGGCAGGCGCGGACATGCTGCTCCTCTTCATATGCAGCTGGTATGAAAACTTGAATCTGGATATCATCCTCGAGATGCGCCAGAACTCAAAGTGGGAGAAGGATCCCAAGTGCGTGACTCGCCGCCAGGCAGTTGCATACGAGATCGCCTCCAACGCGGACACTGCGCGCTTCATAGACGGCCTCACCGAGCCTGACACTGATGTGGACGGCGAGGGCGAAGACGAGGATGAAGACGTTGACGAGGAGGCCACTGATTCAGAAGGCCTGAGCTGCTTCAACAGCGCTGATGACAAGACCGGGAAGGGGAAAGGCACGGTCGTCGCGGATATCGAGGATGAAGCTGAAAGCGAGAAGATGACCATTGATACAGCGGCCCTTGAGTTCGTATCGTTGTCAGGCGCGGCCCTCGACGACGCGGCGCTACTCCGCACCCAATCAGCTGCCTCCACTTCGGCGACGGATCTTATCTCGGTGGCCACGGCCACCCGCCGCGAACCCAGAAGCAGATGCTGCGAAGACTGACGCCGCCAACTCGGAAATTGATGCTGCCAAAGCCAACGCTGAAGCCTATGCTGCCAAGGCCAACACCGAAGATGCTGCTCCCTCCACCTGATTACGTTCTGCAACACTTATCTTTGGAAACTTTTATCAGATCCCCGGGATGCCAGGCGCAAATGTATCGAAACAATTATGTTTTTTGCTGCTACTTAGTTTTATTCTCATTCGATGTTTTCAACTTAGTAATTTGAGCAACCTTGGCCCGATGCCGGGTTGCGTTATCATGCAAGTCCCCGAGTTGCATTTCTTATTCACTCTTCCTTTTTATCTCAGCTCTTACCCGCAACTTGTTGCTTTTTTGGTATTCGAGTCACAAGATTTCAAAGTTGGAGTTGCAAATACTTAGCCACTTGGAAACACTCATAGTAACGCTTCCCACCACTTAGCCGAAAAAGTTAACAAAAAACAGTAGTAAAGGACTCCCTACCCGGTTCCTGCACTCTTTCTTTTTTTACTAATTTTTCTTGTGCTCATTGACCTTTAGCTTGTTCTCTTGCTTGCCATGAAGTCGGGTTTCGGACAGCAGCAGAGTCGAAGAGTTGGCACGTAGGTTTAAACACAATACTAAATGTACTCATGAAATTTTAAGCAGAGCAACCGAGTAGACAAAAGTGAAGCCGAGTAGAAACACATAGAGCAATTTTGGACGAGGGCAGTCCCCGAGTTCAATTTCAGATTGCAGAATAGAGATTCAACTCGGATAAGAGAGTACATACACATTTTTGCTCACGAAAGAAAGCGACGAAGCAGAGCTACATTCCAGGGGCGCTTAGATTCCTCTCCAGCTTTATCCGCCCTGTTCTTCTATGATGGCTGCGCGTCTACCAGGTAATAAGCATCATTGTGCAAAGCTTTGCTCACAATGAAAGGCCCTTCCCATGGAGGAGACAGTTTGTGCATCCCGGCTGTGCGTTGCACAAGCCTAAGGACCATGTCTCCTTCTCGGAAAACCCCTGGGCTCACTTTTCGGCTATGGTAACGCCTCAAGTTTTGCTGGTAGATAGCTGAACGTGACAGAGTAAGCTCTCTTGCTTCTTCAAGCAGGTCAACGTCATCTTTTCGAGCTTCTCTCGCCTCCACCTCAGTGTAGAGGGTTACTCGGGGGGAGTCATGCTCTAGGTCTATTGGCAACACGCCCTCTGCCCCATATACCAAGAAGAATGGCGTGTAGCCGGTTGACCGGTTAGGGGTAGTCCTTAGACTCCACAACACCGCTGGGAACTCGTCTAGCCAACACCCAGGTGTCTTCAGGAGTGGCTCAATCAGCCTTGGCTTTATGCCTGCTAGCACCATGCTATTTGCTCTTTCAACCTGCCCATTGGAGGCGGGATGCGCAACAGACGCAACATCTAGCCGGATATGCTTATCTCTGCAGAACCGCACCATTGCTCCCTCAGCAAAATTTGTACCGTTATCCGTTATTATGCTGTGCGGATAGCCGTATCTCAGGATCACATCCTTCAAGAAACTCACAGATGTGGCTCCATCGCACTTCCGAATAGGCTTCACTTCTATCCACTTGGTGAATTTATCGACCATGACCAAGATGTGAGTCATGTTGCCTCTAGCCGGTTTGAAGGGACCAACCATATCCAAGCACCAAACAGCAAATGGCCAAGCAATGGGAATGGTTTTCAACTCGGAAGCAGGCAAGTGGATCTTACTTGCAAATCTCTGGCAGCCATTGCACTTCCTCACGATATCTTCAGCTTGCTTCAAGGCAGTGAGCCAGAAGAAACCGTGCCGAAAAGCTTTCTTGACCAATGCCCGAGAAGAGGCGTGATGCCCGCATTCTCCTTGGTGTATTTCTACCAGAATCTCTTCTCCTTCTTATGGTTCCACACATCGTTGCAGCACGCCGGTAGCACTTCTCTTGTGCAGCACTTCTCTGAATATTGTCTAGCCCTTGGATCTTCTCTGAATTTGCCTCGCAGTAACCTCATCTTCTGGCAGGGTACCGTCCCTTAGAAAGGATAATATGGGCATAGCCCAACTCGGTGTCTCCCGCGTGGGGAACACTGGTTCGTCCACTTCCATCGGAACAGGCACCACTGTCTGCTCTTTAGGGTTGGGAGCACTTTTTTGAAGCCCTGAACGATTTGCGAGAACTTCCTCAATGAATGCGACAGTCCCTGGGTTGAGAGGGGCAGTCCCCGAGTAAGAAAGGACAGTCCCCAAGTAAGGAGTGGCAGTCCCCGAGCAGGCAGTGGCAGTCCCCGAGTATGGAAGGACAGTCCCCGAGTAAGGAGTGGCAGTCCCTGAGCAGGGAGTGGCAGTCCCCGAGTAGGGAACGGCAGTCCCCGGGTTCTCTGTTGCATTCTCCCAGTCGATCTCCATGGGAACAACTTCTTCATTCGGCAGAGAAGGAACAAATATGGATTCCGAGTTGGGGGATGGCTTGATGGATGGCTTTCTCAAATGCTCCAAGGCAATTCCCGCCGGGATGGATTGCCGAGAAGACCCCAACATGGACATCTCGTCTGCTGCTTCATTCTCTGCTCGGTGGATGTGCTGGAACTCGCAGCCTTCAAAGAATCCAGTCATGGACTGTACCAGGAAGCGATATGATGCCATGTTAGCATCCAGGGCATCCCAAGTGCCAGAAACTTGCTGCACCACCAGATCTGAATCGCCATAGCATATAATGCGCTGCACGCCAACCTCCTTGGCTACTCGCAAGCCGTGTACCATGGCCTCGTACTCTGCAACATTGTTGGATGCCTTGAAATGGATTTGAAGCACGTACTTGAGTTGGTCTCGCTTAGGTGACGTAAGCACTACGCCAGCACCAAGGCCTTCCTTCACCTTTGAGCCATCAAAGTGCATCTTCCAGTAATTGGTTGCGGGGGAAGGAGGCTCGTACTGCACCTCAGCCCAATCCACCAGAAATTCCGCCAGAATCTGAGACTTGATGGCTTCTCTTCTCGCATACGCGGGAGCGTACGCGGCTAGCTCGATCGCCCACTTGGCTACTCTGCCACTCGCTTCTTTGTTGCCTATGATATCCGAGATGGAAGCGGAGCTCACGACAGTGATGGGATGCTCTTGAAAATAATGCTTCAGCTTCTTGGCGCCCAGGTACACGCCGTAAGTCATCTTCTGGTAATGCGGGTAGTTCTGTTTGGAGATGGATAGCACTTCACTAAGGTAATATACTAGCCGCTGCACACTTTTGCTTTCCTCTTCTCGTTCCACCACAATCACCACGCTGACTACTCGGTTGGTAGCAGCAATGTACAACAGCATTGGTTCTTTGGGTAGCGGACTAGCCAAGATGGGAGCGCTACCCAGCATTGCCTTCAGCTCATTGAACGCCACGTCCGCTTGCGGCGTCCAGACGAACTTGTCACTTTTCTTCATCAGCTGGTACAAAGGCAGGGCCTTCTCGCCCATCCTGCCCAAGAAACGACTCAGAGATGCCAAGCAACCAGTGAATTTTTGCACATCCTTCAGGGATCTCGGCAAAGACATGCTCTCGATAGCTTTTATCTTTGAAGGATTGGCTTCAATGCCCCGGCTAGACACCAAGAAGCCGAGTAGCTTGCCAGCCGGGACGCCAAAGGTGCATTTACTCGGGTTCAGCTTCATTTTATACTTGCGCAAATTGGCAAAGGTTTCCTCAAGATCGGCAAGCAGAGTTTGTGTTTTATTCGTTTTGGTGACAATGTCATCTATGTACACCTGCACATTTTTGCCGAGTTGATCATGCAAGCATTTCTGCATGCATCTCTGATAAGTAGCACCCGCATTCCGCAACCCGAAACACATGACACGATAGCAATAAGCCCCTTACGGGGTAATGAAAGCAGTCTTTATTTGATCAGCAGGGTTGAGAGCTATCTGATGGAAACCCGAGTAGGCATCTATGAAAGACAAGAGCTCACAACCAGCAGTGGAATCGATAACCTGATCGATGCGAGGTAGCGGAAAAGGATCCTTGGGGCAGGCCTTGTTCAAGTCGGTGTAGTCGACGCACATGCGCCATGCCGTATCGGCCTTAGGATCCTCCTTCTTCTTCTCGACCATGACCGGGTTGGCTAGCCAATCCGGATGCAGCACCTCCATGATGAAGTTGCTTATCAGTAGCTTGGAGATCTGATCTCCGATAGCTTTTCTTCTCTCATCTTCGAAGCGGCGCATAGCCTGCTTCACTGGCTTGGCGTGAGGACGCACGTGTAACGAGTGCTCAACCAACTCCCTCGGGACACCTGGCAGATCTTCATTGGACCAGGCGAACACGTCCCGATTCTCACGGAGGAAGTGGATGAGCTCGCTTTCCTATTTCTCCGCCAACCTGGAGCCAATGATGGCAACGCGGTCGGGGAACTCAGGGTCGACCTGGATCTTCTTCATTTCCTGGGATGCCTGGAACGCGGTCCCGTACTGGGAGCTCGGCATTCCGGGCGCAACGCCTTGCGCTGCCTGCGCCATAGCCACCACTTCATGTATCTTCTTCTTCTCGGCAACAATCACCATCGACTCCGCCAACTGAGAACCAGCAGAGGCACACTCCATGGACTTCTTGTAATCACCAGAGATAGTAATCACGCCATTGGGACCAGGGATCTTCATCTTCAAATATGAAGTGTGGGTAGAGGCAATGAATTTGCTCAGTGCAGGCCTGCCGAGTAGGGCGTGATAGGGGCTTTGATGATCAACCACCTCGAACTGCAGCCTCTCCGTGCGGCAGTTCTCCCTGGTGCCAAATAGAACGTCTATCCACACTCGGCCCATTGGAGAACAAGAAATCCCCGGCACAACGCCATGGAAGGTGGTCTTGCTAGGTATCAGCATGTTCTCGGCAATCCCGAGCTTCTCAAGCGTGTCCTTGTACACGATGTTGATGCTGCTGCCGTTGTCGATCAGTACCTTGCTGAACCTCACATTCTTCTCGGGACCCAAGAAAGTAGGAATTAGCACCAAGGCGTAGCTACCCGGGTTGGGCATCACCTTAGGATGATCTGCTTGGGACCACGTGATCTCTATGTTGCACCAGTGCATGTAGTGAGGAACAGCAGGGATCACAACATTGACCTCCATGGCACACTTGTGCTGTGATTGCTTGTCGACAGGCTCAGAAGTGAAGATCATATAGCTCTCGTGGTGCTCCTGGTACTGGTTGCGGCCTCCATCATCATTGTTACCATTGTTGTTGCCCTGGTAGTTGTTGTTTCCTCGGTTGTTGTTGCGGTTGCGGTTGTTGTTGTTGTTGCGGTAGCCCTCATTGTTGAAGTAGCGATTGGCTCCTAAAGCCACTTGGTTCACGTTTTCTCTTCTCGGGAACGCTGGAGGCCGAGCTGCGGGTGCACGAGCAGGGTGCACATTGGCATTCGCAGCTGGCAGAGGAGGTGGAGGAGGCAAGCCTTCATTCCTGATCAGATCCCACCACTCGCACTGCCGAGTAGTGTGGTTGGCAGGCCTTGAGGGGTGCTGAGTGTGAAAACTGCATGGGCCATCCTTCATGTCGTCGAAGACAAACTTCTTAGCTGGTTCCGAGTTGCCGCTACCCGGCTGAGGAGCACGGTATGGCTTCTTGTTGCCTTGGCCCTGGTTCTGGTTCTGCCCGTACTGGGCTCCAGCAGGTTTTTGCCTTTGGCTACTCCCAACTCCGACACCCACTGCATTCACCTCCTCAGGGTCATACCGAGTATCTATTCGGTCACCCCTGCGCTTGTTGCGTAACTCGTTGTGCTTGCTGTTGTTGAAATTTCTTCTCGGCTCGGAGGAGTCCATCAATGGCTGAGTAGGATCACCAAGCGCGTACTGATCCGCAATCTTGATGGTCTCCGCCAGAGTGTTCGACATCTCCCTCTGCAACCTTTGCCACAACATGCTGCCATGCTTGCAACCGTGCGCAAAACAAGTGATGGACTGGGCTTCGTTCACACCTTCACAGGTGTTCCGCAATGTACTCCACCAAGTAAGGTACTCGCGGTCCGTCTCGTCTTCCCGCTGCCTGCAAGCGGACAGCTGCTGCGGCCTATTCGGCCTCTTGTAGGTGCTGGTGAAGTTGCTGATGAAGGTCTCCGAGAAATCCAGCCAGCAATTGATGCTGTTCTTGGGCAAGTTGTTGAGCCAAGTACGAGCTGGACCCTCGAGCATTTGCGGAACGTACCGCACAGCCCATCTCCGGTTGCCGTTCGCGATGTGAACCGCAGTGACGTAATCATTGAGCCAATCTTCCGGCTTGGTGCTGCCATTATAGCTCTTGGTGCCCCTTGCGAGCTGGAAGTTCTTCACGGACGGCTCGTTCATGATGCGCGGGCCAAAGCACTCAGGGCCGGGAGGTCCCGTGTTCTCGAGCCGTGCGGATAGACTGATCCGGTCCAACTTGTACCGAACGTCATTGGGCTCCAGCACGCGCTCACCCACACGATCCATAATATCATACCCAGCCAGCCCCATAGCCGAGTAGCCATCATCATACCTGTCCACCTCCATGGCCACAGGCTGCTCCACCAGGTTGGCTACTCGGGCTGCCGCACGCAGCTGAGCAGCAGCTGGCTGCTGAGGCCTTCGCCGCGCAGGCTGAGCAACCTGTTGCCGAGAAGGGCTCGGGGGATCTCCACCTCGCGTTTGGCTATGACCTTTATGGGCTTGCAAGCCTGCTCCAGCAGAGTTATGTTTCTGACCGGACTGTCGCGGCATAGCGAGCTGTTTCGCGGCGACAGTCGGGTCATACACCTGCATTTGCCTGTTCCTTCCAGAGTAGCCACTGCGGTCCCTCTCGCGACTGGGATGCGGTGATGAGGCCTGATCGTTAGATCTGGCCGTATGCGAGTGCACCACCTGTGAGGCTCCAGCACCCGGGTTGGCTTTCCAGAACTCCTCGTTCTGCCTAGCAGCCTCTAGCACTAGCTCACTGAGCCTCTCCTGTTGCCTAGCGCGCGCGTCGCCGTCTAGATGCGGCAACTCTGCAGCTACGGCCTCAGCAGCTCTAAGTGTTTTGGCGGCGGTGCTGTACCTAGGCCTAGTGGAGGTGTTTGCGGTGGCAGATTGGCTAGGATACTCTACAACTGTGGCCATCTCGGCGCCTAAGTTGCGACGCGTAGCACATACTTTGCAAGCCCACCTAGCAACTGGCGTGAAACCGTGAGCCTTGTTGTACTCGTTCTGGTCTAGACTAAGCTCAAGCCTAACCTTCTCCAACTCCGCCTGCTCGGCGAGCAACTCCTGGCGCTGCCGGTCGAGCTGCGCCTTCATGGTCAAGAGCTCGATGTCGGTGGGAGGCGGCATGCCAGTCTGCGCAGCGGACGCAGGAATTGTCGGAGTAGTGGAGAGGGGGAGGTTGCAGTCCTTCTCGTAGGGCTTGTGAGTCTTCCCGCCAGCGCTCGAGCCAGCAAGATCCTCGATGACGCCCAGGGCGCCAGCCGTGCCCTTTCCGGCGTCCGCAGCCAGGCCAGCCACCATCACCTCCGCGCTGTCCGCAGAACAGCCCATAGGCCTTCCGCGAGCAGCAATCACAGCAGGAGGATCCTCTGCGACCAGCACCTCCTCCGGGAACTCGCGGACGACGTCGGTGGCGATGTAGACAAGATGCGAGCCGAAGGAGATCACCGTGCCGCCTTCCGGCATGGCCCTGCCGCCGAAATCGCCGGCGTTGTCGATGACGAAGTCGAAGGAGCCGAATCCGTGGACAAGGCCACAGACCACGCGATCCGCAGAAGTAGATCCCGTCCGAACGGAAACTCCAACCAGCGCCGCTGGTTGCCCCGTGAAAACTGGAGGCGTGGCCTGTCAGATCCCGGGCACCGAGGCTTCGGGGGCGTGGCAGCGTGACACGTGCCCAGTTGCAGTGCGGAAAGCCGGATTCTGCTCTGCCACACAGAGATTCTGATTGGAAATTTCGCTAAGTCTTTTTACTCGGCGACAGAGAAGAGAAGTGGTTCTATTCGGAAGAGAAGAAAGTCAAGACAAGATTAAGGGCTACTCGGAGGCTTTACTCGGGATCATAAGGATCAAAGGCAAGATAGGTTTTTAAGCTGGCAGAGCCCTGTGAACGAAGTTCGCAGGACTCTACCAGCTTCGGGGACTAATGTCGGGGGGTTACCCCCGAGTAGGGTAAAGCCAAGTGCTAAGGGAAAGATCAGAAGGGATGTTTGGCCGAGTAGCTGGCTACCCGGTACTAGCTACTCGGTCGACTGCTATTCGGTCCAACATCCCTTCTGATGTTGCCCTTAGCACTTGACTTTACCCTACTCGGGGGTAACCCCCCGACAATCCTACAAGAGATTGTGTGCGTACCTTGCCCATTGGAAGACCAGAACGGTTTCCTTGTAAACAATCTGGATGACGGCCACATCCTTTTGATTGGCCGTGTACTCGAGATCAAGCCTAAATAACTTGTGGTGTTCATCTAGTTCATAGAGTTTCCTTAAACGGTCAAGAGCTTCAGGGAGGATCTCGCAATTGTTGGTATAGGCGACATGGAGAGTCTTGCCGCATGGTGTGGCCCCTGGGAGAATCTTCAAAACGGGAGAATCCATGGTGGAGGAAGAAGAAGAGAGAGCCGCGCGCGCACTGTAGCAATGAGTCCTTTCTGCCTCGCTCGCGAATTAGAACCGCGCGGGAGGCGAGCAGTTCGAAACTTTAGTCGCGGGTGGCCTGGCCAACTGGGACTAAAGACCGGGAGGCGAGCAGTTCGGACCTTTAGTCGCGGGTGGACAGACCAACCGGGACTAAAGCCCTCCGCGCGCTTCCCAAACCGTCACTCAAGACCTTCAGTCGAGGGTCGCCTCCCGAACCGCGACTAAAAACCTATTTAGTCACAGTTCGAATATTTTGGAGACTGAAGGGGGCGTATGGAACGACTTTTTTCTACCAGCGGGCAGCAATCCTGGCGCCCTGGTTGCCACGACTCGAGATAGTCGCGGTCGTCGTCTATGCCCTGCTTGAAGGCCAGTAAGGCGTCCCTCTCGCGCTCTATGCAGCTCCCACCGGCCGCATGGGCTGGTTCAAGCTGCTGCGCGTTGTTGGCGGGGAAGAGGCTGCTCCAACTTACTGCCATGAGGAGCAAGGCGAACAGGGCAGGCAGGCGATGCATGTTGGACATGGTTGTGGTGGTGGCGGCAGCGATGACAGACCGATTTAGCTAGGAAGGAATGGTTTTCAGTTCCGTTGTACTAACAAAGAGAGTAAGTACATGCTTTTCTGGACACTTATATACATAGAACTGGACCAAAGATTGGTATTGCATGGCCATGTTTTTTCTCTTTGATATTATCAATACACGTCAGATGTATGGGCGTGTTTTTTCTCACCGATTTATGGAGGCTATGCATGCAAAACGACTGGCCAGCCGTTGATTTTTCGTGTGGGGGTGTAGCTAGACCGTGATGGCGCAACCACTACCACACCACTCCTAATTGATGTGGTGGCCCAAGCTTAAAGTCGTTGGTTAGTCGTTGAGAGATGCCTGTGTGGAGGCCGTTGGTCTTATTTCACACCTCTATTACAGATATTTTGCCTTAATAATCGGTTGTCACGTCGACGTGACTTAATAATCGGTTGATCATACATTTATTACAGAGCTTTTACCTTCACGGATCAAGCTTGGCTTTGGTCAGACGCACAGGATAGGTGGATTCAGGGCCAACCTGCTGAAGGACTTACCGATATCTATAATCTATAATAACTAAATAGGAGCACCCCACTAAGACTAGTCACAATGGAGAGTATCATATACTATCATGCACATGATACTAGTCTATGTTACCACTTCCATAATGCATAGTAACATATTTGTGCTATCATATACTATTATATTTATTAGCTTATAGACTCATCTTGTCTTGGAAAACGTTATTTTACGGTATCTACCTATGATACCATTAACACCTCTCTTTTCATTAAATGAGTGCCAGATCATCTTTTTTGCCTATATGACACTTATGATACCACCTATGTTACTCCCGTTGTGACTAGTCTAAGTGATTTCTCCCAACATGCAAGACATACGCCTTATCAGGGTTCTAATTGGTCCATGTCAATCTGCAAGACCTCCAAGTCAGCCATTCATCCACGTCACCCTTCTCAACATTTTTTTTTTTTGCATTCTAGCAATGTAATAATAAAAAGGCAACCTCAATGGATTTTTTCCCCACTCAGTTCGTTTTGTCTTCTATTGCCGATGAATAGTTGCACCCCACCCTCCAAGTCAGCCATTCATCCACGTCACCCTTCGCAATAATTTTTTTTTGCATTCTATCACTGTAATAATAAAAAGGCAACCTCAATGGATTTTTCCCCACTCAGTTCGTTTTGTCTTCTATTGCCGATGAATAGTTGCACCCCACAGTTTTTTTTTGCCGTTCCAGCCAACCACGTAATCTGAATCTCTTTGTCCATCGGACCCTAATTTCTCCTTGCACAGCCATGGACATGTCCCCTCATCTCTCCAATCTCCAATCTCTCCAATATCCTCGTCTTCTTTGTTCTATATATATATATATATACGTCTCCTCCTCCTACTACTCCCTGTCCATTTTTTTGCTACGAGGAAATGGTATAGACTGAAGCCTCCGACTTTCTCCAGAGTACCCGCTGACCTCAGTACCTTACCTTACCCTATAGATTTTATATCTCTCCCTTCATCTTCCAGTTGAAGACTTGAACTCGTACATTATTTATACAGATTATTCGAGGAAATCGTTATTTGACAATTGGCGAGATAAAGATGGGATAACACCCGGTTATGATTGGTATCTCAGCTAGCACTGTATGCTGGATTTATCCGGTACCTCTTGAAATTCCCGAGTGCCTTGTTTCAAGGTGCGTACCTCTATTGGATTAATTTTTATTTCCATCTATATTATCTTTGCTGAATTTCAAAGTCTTCCTTGCTGATTTGTGTTAGCAAAATGTAAATAATTAACTAATTAGCATGCTTCATCTATTGCAGATTCACACACACAAAAACTATTTAAACTTGCGCAAAAATTAATTAATCATTTTTATTTTACCATTACAGATTCGCGCTTGAAAGACTATTTCTTCAAGATGGACTATATGTTGGCAGGTTTCTGGATCTCAACTTGCAATAATGTCAATTTGATCGCCCCGATCCATATGAAGTTTATTGATTAGTAAAAATTACCCTTGTCATTGGAGTTGATTTATGATGGAGGGATATGTACAAGTACAACTACGTACTGACAACCTTCTATGTCTGATTATACAGTACGTGTAAAATTACTGCAACATGGCTTACTTTCTTAGCTGTACGCTGGCATAATACATCAATTATTCTTTGAGACTTAGCCACTGAGCCTATGTGTACCATATTCTCCGTGGGTGGATGTAATCTTCTAACATTTTATTTAATTTCTGTTTTTAGAAAATCCATATTTCTTGGGTCATGACAAGTATAGATGGTAATTCATGGAACTTTGGTCCACCCAGCTATTAGTTCGTGCATGGATGCTGCTTTGCATTCAGCTATGATTACATTCTGAATATAACAAGTATTTCCGCAGCAACGCGCGGGGAGTCATCTAGTATGTATATATATTCCCTCCGTTCAATATTTGACTTTCACTTGTCCAAATATAGATGTATCTATACACTAAAATATGTCTAGATATATTCATATTTAGACAAAAGGAAGTCAAGTAATGTTGGACGGAGGGAGTATTTCAGAATGTCATTATCTGGACGACGAAACTTGTGCACAAAAATCCATTTTAGTTAGGCGGCTTGTATGTGTTGTGGTTAGGGACGGAACAAGGAAAATTACAACAGGAGGGCAAATTGACTGTTTTTTAACTACGAGGGGACCAAGTGGTAACTTTAGGTAAATTTAGGAGCGAAATCTACATACTAATAAGGGGCGTTCGAAAAAAGACCCAGCATCAGGGTAGCCATGGGTCCAGCCCGCACCACCCGGTATTGAACAGATAGATTTTGAAATATCGCCACTGCGAAAACTTGGTATAACGTGCGTGTCCCTGTCCTGTATCCTAATGCATGTGACGTTTTCTCCCAGAAGTGCCTCAAATTAGATGATTCAAGGCCACATTTTCGAATCTCGGTTTCTTTGCCGTGCACGGTATATTTTTAATTCCCATCTAACTGTAACCGTAAGTTTTTTATACAAAAAAACACTACCCATCACTCGAAGCTTAACATGGTAATAGCTGCCACATGCACAATCAAATCAAGATTGCGAATTATCGGGAATGAGAACGAGAGCCAGAAAAAATGAAACCACGGTGGTACGGTTCACATTGACCCAGCAGTACTAACCAATATTAACGGTTAAATGCATTACACAATGTTCATTTTTTTTTGATAAAGGGCTTTTATTACTTAAGAGTTTAAGCATTAGACCCGGGATCTGCATGATAATAATGCACACAGCCGAAATTCGATACCAAAAGGAAAGTTACGACATGTCTAAACAAATCATGTAAATGTAGACTGTCGATGCTATGGAGCTGCTATCCGTAGATCAAGCGACCATCTATGTGGGATAAAAATATCCCTTGCCACCTGCTCCAGCCGTGCACACGCCTCCATAAAAGGGTCTCGAAACTCCTCCCGCTATAATGTGGACAACGAACGGAGAATACCTGTGCACCTGAATAGAACCTGCATACGAGAGAAGTTTTTATCGTTGAAAATCTTCTCATTTCTACAAAGCCAGAGCGACCAAATAACGGCAAGCGCTCCTACCCTAATGAATCTTTTATCGACCCCATTTAACCAGTTGCCGAATATATTCGCGACTGATGTGGGCTGATAAAGATTCGAAACCATTTGGATAGCGGAGATATATAAAACGTGCAAAAGTGCAATCAAAGAATAAGTTCTTAATAATCTCATCATGAGAACAAGAAACACACTCAGAACTCACATGCCAATTACGTTTGACAAGATTATCCTTTGTAAGGAGGACCCCCTTTCGAAGATACCACGCAAAGACCTTAATCTTTAGCGGGACCTTCAAACGCCATATATTTTTAGAAATATCGACTGGCATGTCTGACTGGATCATAGCTCTATACATGGAATCCATCGAGAACAATCCGTTCTTAGTGAGCTTCCAACAAAATTCATCAGTGCCTGGTGTTAGAATAATCGTAGTTAACCTATTAACCAGGGTCTGCCAAGCAGTAAGTCGTGGCCCAATTAAATCTCGTCTGAACATAACATTAGGAGGTGATGTTTGCATGACTGTAGCCAGTGTATCATCCTTATGTCTCGCTATAGTGTATAATGCCGGATACTGTTCTCTGAGAGTGGTATTACCTAGCCACTTGCCTTCCCAGAACCGTATTTGCGATCCATCCCTAATCTTAAATACCCCATACGAAAAATAAATTTGTGTTCGCCATAAGTCCAGCCCAATAGTGTGAATCACCAGGTTTCCACATAACATGTGAGACTGTTTTCGAACCTATGTATTTTCGTTTAAGGAGGGTTTTCCAAACGTCATCTTAAGTTAATAGTTGAACAACCATTTACCAAGTAGGGTGGAGTTCTTGACTTGTAAGTCATGAATCCCTAGCCCCCCTATCTCTTGGGCGACAAACTACAACCCATCTGGCCAATCGATATTTCTTTTTCTCGCTGTCAACTTGCCAAAAAAATCTTGATCGGAAATAATCCATTTTTTCAAGACTCCTTTGGGCGAAAGAATGATATCATATACAGTACCATATTGGATAATACTGAGTTAATGAGTACCAGTCTTCCACGAAGTGAAACAAATTTCCCTTTCCAGCTAGCAAGTCTTTTCTGCAAACGTTCTTCAACGTGACTCCATTCTGCATTAGTGAACCTCCTGTAATGTATTGGTATTCCCAAATACTTAATAGGAAATTGACCTTGCTCACAGCCGAATAACTCAGCGCATTATGCAACAACATCCTGGGCCTCGCCAAAGCAGAACAATTCACTTTTATGAAAATTAATCTTTAATCAGCATAGTTGCTCGGACACCGAAAGGATTAGTTTCGGGTTCGACGCTTTCTCCAAATCATGTTCCATAAAAAGAATCGTATCATATGCATACTGAATAATAGACAATTCCCCATCGACAAGATGTGGAATTACTCCCTCAATCTGACCGCTTTCCTTAGCTTTGTCAATCATTATCGCTAACATGTCTGCCACAATATTGAACAATATTGGCGATAGCGGATCACCTTTCCTTAAGCCTTTTTTTGGTCCGGAAGTAGCAACCAACATCGTCATTGACTTTGATAGCTACACTACCTCCTTCCACGAAAGTGCGAACTAGAGCACACCACTCTTCCGAGAATCATTTAATTCTCAGAGTTTGTTGGAGAAACTCCCAGTTCACCTTACCGCAGGGCTTTTCAAAGTCTATTTTAAGAATTACACCATTTAGTTTTTTCGAATGCATCTCATGTACGGTTTCATGTAAAATCACGACCCCATCGAGGATATTCCTACCCTGCATAAATGCAGTCTTCGTAGGTTTTACCACATGATCTGCGACCGAATTCAACCTCATGGTTGCAACCTTTGCAAAGATTTGGAAACTAACGTTGAGAAGGCAGATTGGTCTATACTTTTGTATCCTTTTTGCCTCCAAAAACTTAGGTAACAAAACAATTTCTCCAAAATTAAGACGATTCAGCTCTAGGTGTCCACTCTGTAAGCAACCAAACATCTCGATGAGGTCATCCTTAATAACCTCCCAAAAATGCTGGTAAAACTCTGGGGGAAAACCATCTGGGCCAGGTGCCTTATTATGCTCCATTTGGAATATCGCCTTCTTTATCTCCTCTTCCGAGAAGGGAGCATTAAGAAAAACGTTTTCCTCATTGAAGACTTGGGGAATATCATCTGTTCAGGTCTCGTCCATAGTAATATTACTTACATCAGGAGCCCCAAACAGACCTTTATAGAACTTTGTGATGCAACCTTGAGACACTCTTGTCCCTCAATCAGCCCTTCATCCTGATGGAAAGAGTGAATTCGTTTTTTCTTGTGTCTGCCATTGGCGACATTATGAAAATAACGAGTGTTCGAGTCTCCTTCAAAAATAAATTGAGCCTTAGATCTTTGATACCATTTGAGTTCCTCTTCTCGCAACATTTGTCCTATATTTGCGTTTGATTGACTTTTAAGTTCAATCTCTTGCGTAGATAGCAACCTCGTCTCAGCGATCCGATCCAACTCATCGATAACGGAACAAAGACGCTCTTTCTCTTTTTTGAGCACACCAGTCGTATGTCTAGCCCATCCACAGAGATATTTACGCACATTGCGCATTTTATTATTCTATCTCCGGATTGGGTTATCACCGACGACCGGTTTGCTCCACACTCTCTTAACTAGTTCATCAAAACCTTCACGTAATAACCACAGCCAAGTTCAAACTTAAACTGCGGTTGTTGATGTGGTTTCGTTGTTCCAATTAAGAGAAGGAGGGGAGTATGGTCCGACAAAGCCTCAATACGCTCAAGAGCGCGTATCGTTGCCAATGGGAACTTATCTTCCCAATATGTACTCATCAACACGCGGTCTAGTTTTTCGTACATAGGCTCCGAAAGACTGTTTGCCCAAGTGAACTGCCGACCCGTCATGTAGATTTCTCTCAAATCCAAGCTATCAATTACAGCATTGAACAAGAAAGGGCAGTAACCGTCGAATCGTCCACGACTCTTCTCTTGTGGAAACATTAGCATATTAAAATCACCACCGATTAAAATTGGGTGTGGATTAAAATTAGCCAGATTCACCAACTCTCGAAGAAAAGCCTCATTAAATTCTTCCTGGGCAACACCATACACAGCAACCAAACTCCATACGAGAAAACAAATACAATAACACACAAGCGGATGTGCTACTCCCTCCGGTCCACAAAATGTGACGTGACAATTGTCCTAACTGAGTATAAATTTGTAGTACAAGCTCCGACACTTAATTAGGATCGGAGTGAGTATATATATTGTTCATACAACCCAGTAGTAGGGTGACACCATCATTAGATTGATATTATTCTATTCAACATGCTACTCAGCTTGTTGCCTTGCTCTTTATCCTGCCCCAGGTGACGACCACAAACACATATGTATTGTCATATAACTTGTCAAAAAGGCGGAAATAGGAAATTCTCCAAGATTTCTTGAATATCAAAACACATAACACGATCCAAAGACCCACCACAAACCCAGATCCAAGTCCAAAGTAGAGGAATAACAATGGCTCTGAAGTCTTCTCTATCCTTTGTCGATTCACGTGTTCCGCTGTATTGTCTTCTGAACATTTCCTTTCAATAGGAGGGCCACATAATCCAATGTTTCCAGTGTATAAGGACGGGTTCTCTATGTATATTGCGTCGAGTTGAATTCCAGCTGGTATTCTTCCTCTAAGATTGTTATATGACAAGTCCAAATAGCTTAAATATTTCAAATCTGACAAGCTTGACGGGATTTCACCAGAAAGATTATTCCGTGAGAGGTCGATTGATGCAATTGATTCCATATCCCCAATATCTGAAGGAATATTTCCACTCAACTGGTTCCATGAGAAGTTTAAATTTATCCGTGCATTAAGAGAAGTTACACCGTCAGGAATTTCACCAACTAATTGGTTGAGTGACAGGTCAATATTATTAAAAAACTGATGCTTGCGTGCTAGCCTCTTCAACACAATATCCAGAACTTCGGTAAAATTTCCTTCGGTGCGAGCATACAAACTAGACACATCAGGCAAAAATATAATTTTATCTCGGTATTGATCTTGATTATCTGAACAGTCCTGTTAAATAGGACAAGGTCCATGGTATGACACCAGATAAACTGTTTCCGGCTAAACTCAAGTCACGAAGGCTTTTAAGATTTGTAATTGTTGCCGGAATTTCTCCATGAAACAAGTTCTGGCTTAGTCGTAGAGAGATCAAATACGTGAAGTCTCCAATCCACAAAGGCAATGTTCCACCAAAATTATTCCTTGAAAGATCCATGAAAGCCAAACTTGAGTAATTTTGAAGTGTTGACGGGAACTTGCCGGAAAAATTGTTGATATTTAAGAAGAGGAAAACCAAGCTCTTCCCTTCAGAGCATTGAGGAAGTTCTCCCTCTAAAAAGTTGTTTGATACATCGAGGGCAAATAAGTTCTTCAAAAGACAAATAGATGGAGGAATATGACCACTGAAGTAATTGAACGACATAGTCAAATCCACTAATCCTTCAGCTCCAAAATCAAGTGGCAGAGGGCCTGAGAAATTATTAATCGATAAGTCCATGTATTGTAAGTTCTTTAGACTAACCAGGTGCTCTTTTGTGATCTCGCCGTCAAGGTTGTTGTTGCTCAGGTCAAGTTTAATCAAATGAATGAGCATACCGATTGTTGACGGGACATGGCCACTGAAAAGGTTGTTACATAGAACAAGGTGCACTAAATTAGTGAAATTTCCGATGCCCATGGGTATAGCTCCACTAATTTTATTGCCAGAAAGGTCAATATAATACAAGTTGGTTAACTGCCGAATGTGGATTGGCATAATTCCAACCATGTTGTTGTTCTGCATACTCAAGTATCGCAGTCTATTGGATGAGCACCGTGGTAAATTATCTAGGAACTCGGTGATGTTTCCAATGGAGAGACTCTCGTCCAGTGAAAGGTTTTCCAAATCACATAGATTTCTCAAGTCTACTTCCATGGTGGTAGCACGACCAAACGAACGATAATCGGAAACATGGCTAAATCGAAGCGATATGAGGGATGTCATATTGCCTAGTGCATTAGGAAAGGCACCGTGCATAGAGGTTTGAGAGAGGTCAAGGTATGTGATCCTTGTTATGTTCCAAAACCAAGCAGATGCAATTGAATGGCCAAAGTAGTTCAATGAGAGATTTAGGTGTTGAAGATTTGTGAGGTTTAGGTGTATGAGGGATCTATTTGCAGTTGAAAGTGAGCAGTCCGAGAGACCGAGGTGCTCCAATGATGGAAGCATGTTCAGCACAAGAGGCCAATCATCAGAAATTGAGCTGAGATTAGTTTCACTCATATCAAGATGCACTAGCTGAGGTAGATGGGTTATCCATGAGATGTCCGTTGAGTGCATCCCAGAATAGGACAGGTCGAGATATTGCAGCTTGGAAAGGTTCCCAAGTTGCGGAGGCAGCACTGTACCATTGAAATTCATGTAGGAGAGATCGAGATATCTCAAGTTACCGAAGGAACTCAAGAACTTGGGAAAACGACCATTAGGCCCGGTAAGTGGTGTACGGCTGAGATTGAGGTATTCAAGATGCTCTAGCAAAAGCAAAGAAGGACTTATCTGCCCTTCCAAATATGACACGCCAAGATCAAGCTGGATGACATGGCCGCGTTTGTTGCTGCAAGTGACGCCTTTCCATTGGCAGCAATCTTGATGCTCTTGTTGCCACGACCCAAGGTAGTCGATGTGGTCGTGGCTGATGCCTTGCTTGAAAGCCAGCAAGGCATCCCTTTCGCGCCCTATGCAGCTCGCCCCGGCCGTGGCTGCCGGTATGAGCTGCCCTGCGTTGGCGTCGAGGAAGAAGTTGCTCCATGTCGCTGCTGCAGCTATAAGGAGAAGGACGAACACCGCAGGCGAGTGATACATGGTGGACACAGTGGTGGTGGCGGCAATCACAGCTTGGTGCGGCTAGGAAAGCCCGGTTTTTTTTTCGAGGATATGCAATTGCATACCAAGTTTTTATAGAAGAGATAGTCACTGCGATCCTTCTGGAATAGTCTGTTAGGGGTGGGGTGGTGTGCTTGCGACAGCAGAGTTGTTAGGCGAGTAAATAACATACTGCCGCGTGCTTGCGTGGCAGATTTAGTTCTTTTTTTAGCGTATATCCTTCCATGGTAAATTTTTGGGCGGAAGAGAGCTAGTGACATATATCTGTGGAGGCCATGCAACCGCAGACCGGTGATCACGGCAGCGAAGAAGTCACACTTTCGTGTGGTGTAGCGGCATATGTACGTTTACATAAGTGGCAGAGTAGTGGTGGTAATCTCACACGCATTGCAAACCTGAAGTCGTCGAGCCTTAATAAGTTTGATTGATAGATGCTTCTGCGGAAGACTTTAGCCCTCTTGACCGCAGTAGAGTAGCAGTTTTATTGGTTCCGGGTCGATGGTGAGAACCAACCATAATATTCGTACCCTGGAAGTAATTAAGTAACAGTAAAATGGAACTACCTAGACCTCTCTACAGCGATTTGACGCCATCAGCCGTACGATAATAGTCACGAACGTACCTGATCGCCTCGTTGTTTTATCCTTCGCTGTTTTATCCTTCGCTTCGTGCGCGACTTCGCGCTAGCAGGCCGGCCCAACTTAGCAGGCTGCTACTCTGCAAACCAATCCCGAAGCCTCCTGGTGAATTGGGCCTAGCGTCGCACGAGCGGGGAGGGAGCAAGATTGCCCAACCCAGTGAGCGCTTACCCACGATTTTCCTGGCCCGATCATGGCTCAAAACGAGGTTTTCCCCTACCAAATCGCTCCGTCGGCAAGCGGCGCCAGCGGCGGCGTATGAGCTCCCAATGCATGCGTTTCCTTCCTCCTACTATTAATTCACGCACGATGGTGGAGAATAAATTAGACGTGCGTTACTTTTCTTTTGGATTTCAGTTTCTTTCTCTCACACACCGATTAGCTTTTGTGTCTGCCTATATACACTTCTTTTTAGTCTGTCAGCACTTCTTTGTGTGCCATCCGCCACCGCTTGAGGACTAGACGGGAAAAGGTTAGAGGTAGAGATTAGGTAAGTGGAGACAAAAAAGAGTTGCAGGTTATCGTCTCCCACATGCCATTAGTGGGATCGAGGTCACCTTGGTACACGCTGACAGTGACAGAGAGGGCTGGGCCTGTGATGGTGTGGACAATGAAGAGATGAGCTGCCAATCTGCCATCGTATATTATGCTATCCCCATGCGTTGTTGTTGCAGCTGCCTCATGGAGCTCTCCTCCCATAATCATTTCCATTGCCAACCTTGCTTCTTCTGGTCGGCCGGCTGCATTGCACAGCCTCCCGCTTGTGCGTTCAGGTGAGATAATCTCTGCACTTTCCATTATTATCGGGAGCGTATGCTATGGTTGTTATTCCTTTATTTGGTGAATTCGAGAGCCTGGCTACCTAATTTTATTTTTCACATCTTATTCATATAGGTTTACTTCTAACAGAGGTAGATGGGTGTTCAATTTCGGTAACAACACTAATAAAACAATTCATCACATGTTTGTTGCATCTAATCAAACATTGTTGGTTCCCTAATTTTTACTATTCACTAGCAAAACGATTTGTCAGCTTTGCTGTTGAAGTGGTAAGGTCAGGTTACTATCAAGGGACATTCGTAACCAAAGAAAGGTCACTGTTATGGGAAGAATGAACTCATGCAGCTCCACGGATGGCTTCTCACCCCTCCAAACTTCCATATTTTACCCCCTTTTGAGCCCTCAAGAATTGTATATCTCAAAGAAAAGGAGAACCAAATTTACTTCTCCCCCTCTCAATCCCTTGTTCGTTAGATCTAGGTACGTGTTACACATCATCTTCTTATTTGTCAAATAACAACTATTGTACATGTACTCGGCCAGTACATCTTCTGTATTTTATCTCGTTACCTAATTTTAACTCTAGCAATGATAATGTTTCCTTCTGCTACTGTCTCAAGTTGAAAGTATGTTGGCTTATGGTATAAAGAATTTTGAATGTTACTGTCACCTATTTGTGCTCTTTAGAACATGACATGTGCTATAGTGGTGTGTTGCTGGTAAAACTTTAGTACTAACAATATCTTTTGCGGGAAAGGATTTAAACATGTATTTGTCGTCAACCCACACCTTCTCGATCTCTCACTCTAAATTCAAAAACATTTTTGTAAAATTGCCTTAAATGTAACAATGGTGAAGCTCATGCTCTCCTTGCTACTCTTACTGATTGGAAACTTGGTATTCATTACTGTTGTTTCATATCAAACAGCAAAGGTGTATGTTGTTTGAGCTATATATATAAGTCTTGCTCAATACGTTGCAAGCGTCCACTGCAGCACTAAAGTGTCCAATCAGGTCAAGGAAGATGTAAGAGGCCGTAGTGATGCAGTTTGTGAAGTTATCAAAATATCAGTGGAGAAGAATTCGGAAGATGAGTAGCTGACACAGGTCAACTACAAGTGCTAGCAGTGTAATGAAGTCTCTCTCTCCTGACAGGGAGTAGTAAATATGAACAAATTCCATGCACATCGTTTGTAATTGCACTTACCGGCTCAATATTTGTACTGTAACATCTTTATCTAATTGGTGAATAGTAATAAATAGGCCGCATGCCTTCATTTTATGTAGAGGCAGGGGATCCCCGTTTAAAAAATCTAATTGTGAATTTCCCAGAGGGGTGAAAAGGGTGAATGTGGTGATTTATAGATTGAGGCCTTCCGGTCACAAATAACAAAGAAACGTCACCTAAATCGGTGTTTATGCTGAGGCTGGTTTATACCTCCATTTTGAAAAATCATAGTGTTAATCATGTCTGATATGGTTTACACTAACACATAAGACTTTGAACGCACTTAGAATTTTTCTCAAATATTCTCGACCTGTACCGAGGCACTGCTATATATTCTTAATAATTTATATGATCCATATATTGAGAAACGATGATACCGCTCTTTCTTCGAGCTGGACGGGCGCGGCAACGCGCGCTTTTAAGTTCTAGTGTGTTTTATGACTCGTATCTCTGTGTTGAGCTAAATGCCTTGGATCTACCGTGACAAATAATTAAAACATGGTGGACATTTAGATACGGACGTTTTTTTTGACAAATCGACTCAGAATAAAAATAACAGTCGTAGGTAATTCGATATTATTTTTGCTACTCCTTCTGTCTATTTTTATAAGGCACTTTTGCCATTTTAATGGCAAGAAGTGTTCCTTATAAAAGTAGACGGAGTGAGTACTATTTTTAGGCATGACATAATGCGGGCCATCTAGTCTCTCTCGGTAAGTCGTCATATTTTGCCATGACTGACCCATTATGATCTTCCATATGCAGTAGGCATACGAAGCGAGATTCCGTGCTCCCACGCCTTGGGACCAACGATACTCAGGCTGGCTAGAGCGGAGAGTTACTTAGATGGTTCTATTTTATTAGTCTATAATAGTAGTCTATGTTATTACCTATATTGTGCAAAATAATTTAAACGTGGTATTCTAGGCGGTTCTGTTTATTAGCTGGTAGACTTGTTCTGCCTTCAAAAGTGTAATGTGATGTGACTCGCTATGTTAATTAGCCGTCACATCATCTTTTTTTTAGGTGGCAACTATGTTACCCCTGAAACTACTCTCATTGTGGGCATCCTAAGAGCAACTCTACGAGAGCCCCTATCCCGCTGAACTGTAAACATAGGATAGAGGTCGCAAAAAACGTTGTTTAGGGGTTGGAATCTGCTAGGGCGGGACAGCACCCAAAAAACCCGACCAGTAAAACGGAGTAATAAAGTGAAAAACTAAAAATTTAAAATTTTACCACAATTCATTGCAATTTTTACTTAAGTTCGACAACTAAATAATTTTGAACAATCAAAGGCGACTACGATGAACAAGCAGAATAATATCATAGAAATGAGCAACGGGTAACCAAATCAACCATCACCACCGTTGCCGGCACCACGAACACCCGAAGCAGCAGTTGCTGCCTCAATCATAGCTTGTTCTCTTCGCTCCAGGATTCATTTCTTGCAATGGCGTGCCACTCGATGGACACTTTGATCTATTTATGCGTGGTTCATGATCATGATTTTGTTCTCCCCAGCTAGCATCTTTTCCACTGACTTGTTCTCCTTAGCTATGGCTCTCCTCTCCTCGATGTCGACCTTGCACAACCTCTCTTTCCGGATCATTTCCACTTTACCAACCATAGTGAGTTTCTAAATTGGAGTGCAACAACTAACTTGACACCCAAGAGAACCTTTGAGACAACCATTCAATTGAGGAATACCAAAGATCTCAAGATTCCTCTTTTCTGTGTGAAGGAACAACCACATCCATGATGAAGCCACCTCTATCCTAAGAAGTTGCAAGTCCATCAACAAGGGATGATAGACATGTGGAGTCAGAATCACATAATAAGACATCATAGAAAGCTACCTACACTAGGAGAAGGGCATATGGAGAAGATGCAACTATTCAAATGGAGGTGCAAAGAGTCTACACAACCCCACTAGTTGGAGAAACGATAGTTTAGTTTAGGTTTGTCTTACAGATTGGGAACGTTCTGTCAGACAAGTGAGAATGACCGAGTGTTATACCACGTAGTTCATCAATCTACATGTGGAAAATTATATGGGTGCGGGATGGACTAATCACCATTCCTACTACTCATGTTATTCACTCTTACTACGTTGGGTTAAAGGAACTATGTTTGTCTTGAGCCTTAGTAGAGTGATGACAATGTTAAACCTAAACCATAGAACAGTAAGATGTAATAATATCCCTATGTTAGGCATGTGTTGCTGAAACGTATTAAAATTTGGTGAGGACAAAGCCAATCATGGAGGAATAATGCAATGGAAGATATTGCCTACCATGACAGTTTCATTAGAAATAGCATGGTGTTTGCATTCAAGAGATACAACAACATCATGAAAGATCTCCAAGGAAATGAGAACAAATTTGGTATGGACTTATCACTGAATTACCTTGAATCAAATCAGGGTATGATTCTATTTGGGAAGTGGTTGATCGTGTGACAAAGATAACACACTTTGTGCTAGTAAGACCACTTACACAGTGCTAAGTTGGCTGATACCCACGCGAAGAAGATTGTCTATCTTCATGGTGTTCTAAAGAGTGTTGTGTCTGATAGGGGTATCCAGTTTAGTCCACACTTTTTGAAGAAACTATATGAGTCCTTAGAGACCAGACTGGAGTTCAACACATTGTTTCATTCTCAAACAGATTGTGAAACTGAGAGAGTGTATCAGGTTTTAGAGGATATGCTGAGAGCATGTACCTTAGACTATGGATCTAGTTGGGATGACAACTTACAATATGCAGAATTTTTCCTACAACAACAATTATCAAGCTAGTATTGAGATGGCACCATTTGAAGCTCTATATGAGAAGAAAATGGACCACACCATTGTTTGGAAGTGGTCTAGGAGAAAGAAATTCTTTGGTCCTGACATCATCCAAGAAGCTGAAGAGAAAGTTAGACTGACCAAGGACTTCTGATTGACCCAAAGAGTGACCGCTCTGTGCCAAAGGTAAGTTAACAGAAATTAGTTGGTCTGCAACTCTACCACGAGGGAAAGTTTTACTCAATCCATCTTGAGTGAACCCACACTTCAATCCATGAGAATATACACATCCTATTGGGGGTGAATATGGACACATAGAGCCCTACATGTTGAAAACATGGATTCAAGATCACAAATACCCACAAGGATTTGATGCATGTTATACAAGAATATTATGGATGATGAAGAGAATATACTCACCAACCTAAGGACAAGATAATTTAGATTGCCCAGAAAAGTTTCTTTTAAGGGTGGTAGCCGACCTAGTTGTTTTGGAACCATTTTACCCAAACCTATCTTTCTAGCCTTCCAAATCTCGGGACGAGATTTCTTTTAAGGGTGGTAGTTTGTAACGTCCCTGATTTTTTAGAGAAACTCAAAAATCACAAAATTTTGAAACTTTTGTTTTCATGCTAAACAAGTCACCACAAACAAAATAAGATGCAAGAAATAAAATAAAACAATACACCTTTTAATGAAATTGGATTTAGGAGTCCAAATTACCTTTATTCCTAAAACCCTAAACCTATTTCAAATCTAGTTTTCATCATAAAGGGAAAATATTTCTTCTTAGCAAACATCTTTAAAAACATGTTTTCATTTCATTTATAACTATAAAAATATTTCCATAGTACCTTTCAAATATTATATCAAGAAATAACCAATAAAGTGTTTGTATAATTTATTTTATTTTGAAAACAATTAAAAGATCTTGAAAACAACTTTTTACATTTGAGACCACCCCTCTTAGGCCTCCTTTGATTCACAGGATTTGGTAAGGAATTTTGTAGGATTTGAATCCTATGGAATTTTTCCTTATGGATACGTTTGATTCAAAGGATTGTAATCTATAGGAAATATTCCCGTAGGAACTTTGTAGTTCATTTTCATAGGAAAACTAACATGAGCTCAGACTTCATGGAAAAAATCCCGTGTCTTGTTCCTACATCCATAGGAATGCAATGGACAGTACAACCCGATCCTACACAAATCTTATTCCTGCAACGTTCCTACCCTGTGAATCAAAAGATGTCTTAATTTTAGTAAACAGTAATCGCAATTATTTACTATTTTTTCTATTTAAAAATATTTTTAGTACTATTAAGACATTATCTGTATTTTCAAAATTCAAAATTTTAATTATGTTGAAAACAACACGACATGGTTTTATTTTAAAGATATAATTTTTACAAAACTATAGAAACAAATTTGTGGCAAATTGGAGTTGTAAATTAAAATCCATGTCCTATTAGAGAAAACAGAAAAGAAAAAGAAAAGGACAAAAAAAATGCGTCACCGGACCAAAGCCCAGGATCACAGTCCGCAGCAGCCCACCCCTTTTCCTTTACCTACCGCACACGTGCGAGGGAAAAACGGCGACCAGCCTAGCCCACGCTATTCACTCTCTGCCACTGGCATATGGATCACTTTGCATGATGTCACCGTGACGTCACCTTCTCCCTCCTCCAACCGATGCTGCTTCCACGTTCGAGCCACCTCCGCACGATCTCCTCCAGCGAGGCTCCTCCTCCCCCGAATAAACAGACCCCGAAAACCCCCGCACCCTCCTCTCGGTTTTCCCTCTGCCCCCTCTAAAAATCCCGCCACCAATAGGCCACGATTCCTCAACGGAGTTCCGCTGTACGGGCTGTTCATCATAGAATACAGGATGGTGAGCCACCCTCTGCGGCTTAGATCACCCTCACCAGATTCCCTGATCCAGTGCGCCCCTCCATGATGCTTTGATTTGAATTTTTCGTGCAGAGAAACCCCGTCCCCATCATCTCCGAGTGTTGTCGGATCCCACACCACCTCTGTATGTCGATCTCCGTCGTTCCAGGAAGCGAAGAGCACCACCACTGTGTCCATCAACCTCACCATCTCGCGCCGCACCTCATCGATGTTTTTGTTGAGCTCGAGGACCACCGGAGCCCCATCTCCACGAATTTCCAAGAAGCGCGCCGCTGCCATCCATTATCCGGCCACCCCCTCCGGCGAGGTATCAACCCTAGCAATTTCGGCCGTTAGATCATGATCGCGTGGCCCAAAAAAGAATCACTTACCGAATCGGTATGAACCAATAAGAACTCGCCATGTGTCAGCCCAGTCAGCACTTTATAACTTTTGATCCATAATCCCAAATTTAGCGAACTTGAACTTTTTGAAATCAGCACAACATATAAAAACTTTTGGCACTGTTCAAATTCAAATTTGACAAATTTAATTTGGATCAAATTTAAATATGCTTAATTGATGAATTTTGGCACAATTCAAAGCCTACAAATCCAAAAATTGCAAATAAAATATTTTTTGAATCCTTAGGATGTGGACATTCATACCCTCTATCCCAAAATAATAATTTAACCAATTAAAATGGAGATTAGAATTTAAATAGCCATTTGAGTATTTTTTCACCTAGTTTTAATTCTATAAATAATTTTAATTTGTTTTCTTCTAGAAATTTGTCCCATTTAGCAACCTTAGACCAGAGAGACCAGTAGCAAAACATTATGTGACCATAGGAACCATTCCATGTAATCCTTTTCATATAAACCATTCATAGTATTAAGCCATTATAAATTAAGTGTTGTTTGATGGAAAACCCTTTAGGAAAATTGTGGTATGATCATTTTGATCAAAAACAACATCCATGTCTTGTTGACCATATGGAAAGTAACCTTTGGACCAGAAACAAATAACCAAAAACCCTTTGTAAATTTACAAGTCATGTCGTGAATTGCTTGAAACCCTAGTACCCAAAGCCATGGAATAAATCATGTTTGTCGTGGTTTTGATTTCTAAAACTGCTAAGCCATAAACCTTATCACATCCACTTATTTTGTATATTAAGTGAAGTGATATTCCTTGACCAACCCTTACCCTAGTAGATAGGCCTGAACTCTTTTCCCATAATTCTTTTTGTAAATTGAATTATTGTGATAAACCTTGAACTTGTCCATACAAGACCAAATAATAACCATATCCTCATAATTCATTTTGCATATTGAATTATGTGTCAAATCCTTGTCCATGTTAACACCAATCAAGTTAAATAACTTGTTGTGCTTCTGTATTGTATATTTTGTTGTATTTGTTTCCCGGTTGGTGAATTGCTTCTTGATTGTTATTTATTTGTATTGTTTAGATTGTACGGAGAGCAACCTTCTATGTGTAAAGATAGTGCCTCTATACCAACTTCCAGAAGGCAAGTGATACTCATGTCCCACTTTTGTCTCACCAATTGCATTAGTTTTTTCTATAATATGCATCATAGGTAATTTAATTATTTTCCAAGTATATGCTATGCTCAGAACACCTAGTAGTGTGTAGCCAACCTGAAACCCCCGCTACGTACTAGTTTAGCTATGCTAGAATGCTATCACAACTATTGCTGTTATTTGTTGGGTTGTGATGTTTTGGAAATTAAAAATTAACAACCCAATGAAACACCTAGGTGGATTTAACCTTGCTTGGATTATGTTGAGTGGCTACTCAGGACCATGTTCATGGTGGTTTAGCCATGAATGTGGGGGTTGTCACTTGACAGTACACTTGCGGACCGCCACCCAAGATTAAAGAGACTTGTAGGTCTTCACTGTATAGTTAGCTTCCAGTGCAGCCTTGAGGTAATATGGGCTCTGCCAAGATTAAGTAAGTTCTGGGGGGTTCCTCCTGTTGTATTGACAGTGGGTGGTAGAATTTTAGGAGCAACGAGTCAATACTGGTCTTGTTGAATCCCTCTTCCCAAAGATCTTGTCTCATTCTTCCCTCGGGGAGGATGAGTCTCAAGGTGAAAGTGCACAACCTCTGCAGAGTTAAAAACTAAGATCTTAGCCGTGCCCCCGGTTATGGGCCAATTGAGCAGCTAGACAGAGTTGGTGCCGAAGGATCTCCTTATCTTTTCTGAATGAAATAAAATATGGTAGAAACCCTTTATAGGGCACATGGTGGTTTAGCCATGATGCCACAATCAAACTTCATGGTGGTTTAGCCATGATGATTTATCAAACTTCATGGTGGTTTAGCCATGATGACTTTCAAACTTCATGGTGGTTTAGCCATGATGAATTATCGAACTTCATGGCGGTTTAGCCATGATGATTTGTCCAACTTTATGGTGGTTTATCCACAAATGATTGTACAAATGTTTTCATTTGTTTAAAACAAATATAGGATAAAACTGGCTTTATGCAAATAGCCCAGACTCCACCAGCCAAATATCATGTAGCTAGTTATTCCTCAAAACTGCCACCATACAAGTGTCACTTTCCATTACATTGTTTGTACTGACTTCCTCCCCTGTTGAGGCTGCATATTCCAACGTGCAGGTCATTCGAATGATGAATAGCTGTTTAGGATCTCGAGCCTACATTGCAACATGTCTGCCTGTGGCAGATGAAGAGAAGGGGCTCATTGAAGATTTCTTTCCGTTGTATTGCTTTGAACTCTTGTTATTTGGGGCTAGTCCATCATAACTATGCCACTTGTAAGGCTATTTTATTTCATATCCACTAGATCAACGATGTAGAATGATGCTATTGCAATGAATATTTCATTTTGTCTTCTGTATGCTATCAGAGATCCCGAGAATAGAAAGATACACAAGTGTTTTACTTTATTAAAAGGTAGGGCGCTACATTCTTCTCCAATCTCTCTCATATTTGTCTTCCATTAATCCTAAATAGTAAAATAAAGAACAAGAAGGAAGTAAAAAAGAAAGAGTGTACTTTCCCACTGAACATATAGATAAAGCTACGCTCCCCTGCAACGGCGCCACACAATAGTCTTGATAACCCACAAGTGTAGGGGATCACAACAGTCTTCGAGGGTAAGTGTAATCCAATTTATTTGTTTGACACAAGGGGAGCCAAATAATACCTATCGTCCTTATAAGATGAGTTGTCAATTCTAGCTAGACATGAGAAGCACTTAACAAAATATGTTCGTAATAAACGGCGCCAGAAAATAATCTGTTGACGGGATGATTCTCTTGCGTCCTCAACACACATAATACAATGGCAATTGTGTTGATACACCGTTTTGGCGAAACGATAATGAAAGTGGTGTAATATGAAATGAAAGAGGTGATATGTGTGATATGGAATAATAATGTAAGCAAGGTAACATTAGAAAAATTGAGAACAAACGGTATAGCAATGGTTCGAAACAACGGTTAGGATGAGATATGATGATGGAGGTTACCCGGAAATCGTTCCTAATGGATCAAATAAGATGATAACCACCTAGGGTGTACACAAGGACACCTTAAAATTCATGTTCCACATATACGGTCACACCAACCTTGTGACTTGGAGGATCCAAAAACAGTACTAACAAACACCACAATCTATCTATTGAATAGTCCCTTTCTAGTACATCCACAGCACCCTCACTGTCACCTTGGCACTATAGATATTATACTAAACACAAGCATCAAGAAACCTCATGATTCCATAATTCAATCCAAAAAACTAAGAACAAGTTCATGAACCCTATAGTCGATGATCCATAGAGTCACACATGGCACCGTGTGACAAAGGTGACTCAGAAGATTATAGTAGACAAAATCACTTGAGTAGAACATATCAATTACATAGGAAGGGGAAAACATCATAGCATTTAACTATAATAACATCGCTCACGATTAACTTAAGATCACACAATGGGAGATAGATAACAACATAGTTAGTAGCACGAGCCCTTAGCCCCGAGGAGGGACTACTCCAGCACCATCGTGGGAGGCAGCAACGTCTATGATGATGGCTCCGGATGCACTTTCCCATCCCTTCATTGTGCCAAAACAGAGAATTATGTCCACCAAATTAGTGTTTTGTATGGCGGCAGAGCTTGGACGTGTTTCTGGAAAAACCCTCTGTGGTCTTCCGTTTTAGGTTTTAGGCAATTTATAGGTAAAGAGGCGATGTGAAGCGGTGCCTAGGGACAATACATGACCCCTAGGTGTGAGTGAAGGGCAGGACACGCCTGGTGGTCACCTCATGGATGTGGGTCCCACATCTAGCTCTCCTTTGGACTCTGTCTTTGTTCTATGTAAAAAATATCTCCATGGATTTTCAGGACATTTGGCAAATGTTTTCTCTAGAGCTTTTCTGAAATACAAAACAACAAAAACATAAACTAGCTTTGGGCATCTTGTTAATAGGTCACTCTATGAAAACATTCGGAAAACAAAAAAATACATGTAGAAAAGAAGCATGGATCATCAAAAATTGCAGATATGTTTGGGTCGTATCATTAGTATCTCATCTATTGGGGTCTACAAAGCCATAATGTTGAAACCACAGTGTGCTCTCATTAATATTTACATAACAAATATCCATGGCTAGAAAAACGTGGTCATCTAATATGAACGAGTTTTTCTATTGGACATGAAAAAGGGTTACAATGGTGTTTTTATGTTTCTACACGTGCATATGAGTTTTCCTATGATTCTTATATTCACCGACCATAGTAGTTATAGCATAAACCATAATACATTAATTATGACAACTGATGTATCTTATTGTCTCTTGGGCATACATCCAGCAACAACATCACATCCTCCCTCATGCATGTTTCTATCAATCAAGCGTAGGAAACAAGGAGGCATGAACCCACTATTGCATATAAACTCCCTTTTTGATATGCATACAAAAACATTGCCAAAGAAATCATACAGACAAGAGAGTATTGAAAGACAAGATTAAAACTCTAAAGATATAAGTGAAGCTCTCATATAGGCAAGAACAAAATAATAATAATCTCATCGTTCATCGTATCCCAGCAAACACAACATGGAGCAATTACATAATGATGATCTTGATCATGATAGAGAATATGATGGCACAAATTGGAGATGGCACCATCTAGCTACCACTTAGTCTAGAGAGGAACTACTCACGCATCACCGGGGAGGTAGGCAGGGCGATGAAAAAGTCTCCGGTGACGACTCACCCTTCTCTAGCAGATTGTCGAAACATGTTTCCAAAAGCCCTAGATTGGACATTCGAGGTGACGACACCTCTGTACCTGTTTCGCAGAAAATTTCTCTGACCCCAATGTTTTAAGGGAAACATGCAACTTATAGGCGAAGAGGCGGTGTCGGGGGCTAGCCAGGGCCACTAGGCGACATCATGGCGACATGGACCCTCGGTCGCACCTCATGGCTGCCTGAGCCCAATTTTAGCTCACCTTTTGGATTTTTCTTTTGTTCCGTAAAAAATGATCTCTCTGGATTTTCAAGACTTTTGGCGAATATTTCCTTCAAACATTTTCTTAAATACAAAAATATCAGAAAAAGAGGAACTGACTCTGGGCACTGGATTAATAAGTTAGTCCATGCAAATGCCCGGAAAACATAGGGCAGTTGGTAAAGAACAAGCATGGAGCATCAAAATTATAGATACGTTTGACACATATTTTTTGGTTGTGCGGAGAATTTACTGTTGGAAGGCAAGTTGTAGTAAGTCAAAGCTTTTATGTTAGTTCAAGATGGCACATGTACAAAATAACACACACAATGTACCATCATGGCTAGCATGCTAACACACAAAAAGGCCACCGCCACTAAGCTAGCAAAAGAAAAGGCCACCGTTAGCTAGTTATCTACTCCATCACTACTTATCTACACGCTCTATAGTTCTTCATGTGCCACAAGGTACTCATTAAACATCTTGTCCACAAATTGCTCCCTAAAATTAGACCATGCATTTTTGTTGGACACTTCTAATTAAAGTAGCATCATCCGCAGGATCAAAAGTCAAAGACGCTAGCTCATCGTGAACTTCCTGGTGCCGCAAATTATCCCTCTCGTGCTGCATATCCCTTGCATAGTTGTGTAACACACAACACACATTAATAGTTCGAATCCGCAAATTTTTTGTTCATAGTCAAAGAAGGAACACATGATCGCCCTTATGAACAACCAAATGGACATATGTTACATGATCGTTTATGTCAAAGAAAGAAAAAGAAAGCAAAGTGTCCCATCTTATCTTCAACAAGCCAAAGGTTCTCTCCACAATATTTCTAGCGCCGGGATGACACAAGTTAAAAAGCCCTTTAAGATTTCGGGGTTGTTGTTGACTTGAAGCCCACTAATTCAAGTGGTACCGGGTGGATCTGAATGGCGATAGAAATCCAGCTCCATTGGTATAGCCACCATCAACAAGATAATACTTTCCTATTGACAAATACATAAGTGAGCTAACAAAATAATATAAGAAATGAAATTCAAAAATAATGAGTCATACCCTATGGTACAACAAATGCATGTTCGCGATCAATTCTCATACCATATTTTAGCACTCCTAGGTCTGATGTCGAACCCTCCAAACCAGGTGGAACATCGAGAAATTTCATCTTCTAGTCATCCACACCTAGCATGTTAGCGGTGATTTCTTGGTGCATGTTCTTATGCATCCGTTTATCAGCGGCATTAACCAATCAAGAATATGACGCCCATCTAATCTTCCACGAGCATTAGGAAACCACTTCCAGTTGTAATCGTCGGGAGGCGTGATAGAAGGATCAGGAAGCTTGATGAACTCCGCAAATAGAGAGAAGACAAGTAGTGAAATGTCAACTGATAGTCTCCAAAGAACGATGGTATGTGCCACACAACATCCTTATTTTAAGTAAATGTCCAATAACTTGTAAGAACATAGAAACATTTTCTTCTACCGTCACAATCATGCTATACCGGGCTAGTACGCTCAGAATTGTTTTAGGAAAGCCGGACGCACATGGGTGTGGGGCATGAAATTGAACTAATTTTTCTGAGGCCAAGTTCCGTACCACCCCAAACCAAAGAATTTGGTCACCCAATTCCAAATTAGCAATTCCGGCCTACTTTTCCTACATCCAAATGGGGCTAAATGTGTACTAATCATATGCCACATAGGTTTACAGCCCGCTAGGTCAGTCTACCCCACAACCGCACACATCTTTCGCTTTCTCCATCAGTTCTGCCGTCTTGCAGCCTACCCGCATCTCTAGATACTCGGCCAGACGAACACACAGCTCCACGGCCTTGGCAACCCTGACAATTATGGCGGCCGGCGGGAAGAGATCAAGTGGATTAGGCGAACGCAGTGGCAACGCACAAAACGCAACAACAGTGTCTAGCTACTCGTCAGCCGCATAGCAGTCCTCACCTCTGCGGTGCGTGGTCCGGCCCCATCTATTGGATTTTCTATTCAGCCGAGATTTGATCGGAGCAGATTATCTCACCCTGCCGTACTAGTAATAGCAGATCTAATTTCCTCGATGCAAGCTTGTAATTTCTTGAATTTCGCCCTTATATAAGTAGATTGGGGCTGCTGGTACTTGTATTACCTTATTTTGCATCGAGAATTGTTTTTACATTTAATACCTAGCCTCCGGAACCTGGTGCCGCCACTCATGTCACATGACGGAAATAAGTTCTACTAGCCTAGATAGTTAAAAGTATGTGTGTGCGTTACAAAACATATTTGTCTGATGATATAAGTACACTCACTATCAAAGCTACATAATTTATTTTAAACAACTAAACAAAGTTTGTACCTCAACTTCAATGCTACAACCATCGTCATCTCAATAAGTTAGTAGGGCCTTTATTTCTTCCTATCTCCTTTCTGTTGGGATGCACATATAAAGTTCCCACTTCCCATTCATCACAACTACCCATCATAGCTTTCATATACCATGCTTATAGAAGCAACCGAAGCAGGCATTGCAAATGTCATTTCTCTTAATTGGGCAAGCTACCATGGATTTAATACTCCTCAAGATAATCTTTCTTGTTTATGTTGTATTAAAGTTGTATTTCAAGGATTACAACACATAAATTATGGCACTACATGCACATTAGCACAAATGTGTTAGAATTGGGAGGCATTAGGAAAATACCAACCTATAGATGCATGGAAAAATGTACGAGAATAATTAGTGGCAGAGCTGACATACAAAATTTTTGTGCATATGAACACCAATTTATCTTGGAAATTCTTCACTAGAGTTTTAGTGAAAGATTATACCATAAGTAAAAGATGAACCGAATAATCTGCTGCTCTATTTTTGGTCTGTGTCAGTGATACGACGGGCCCGCTGAGTAAATCGGATGCGGGGGAGCTGACATACAAAACTTTGGTGTCTATGAACCCAATGGCACTCCCCTTCCCCTCATATGCAACAAATTTTTGTTGCCGGACGCCACATTGGGGTCGGGTGGCAACTTTGATGCTATTGAGGCTGACGCTGGTTCGTGCCGGCACATCCAATAGCCTTTAATAGCGCTATTGAGAAGACCGATGGAGATGTAGTTAGAGTAATGGATTCTCTGCCACCCGCGCTACCTTAGGATCACACTGAGCTGCCCGTGTACCTGAGAAAAAACAGGCCGACCCAGCTATCACACGTACTACTGCTACGTGCTACCCGCCCTTTGAGCGGTATCATAATTTGTCTTAATAATTAATTAATTTCGGTACAAACCGCAGTCAGCTCGCTGGTCTTCATTAGTATAGTTTCTGCAAGTACTTAATTCAACTTCGAAGTCCATATTGAGGAACAAAGAATTGACATAATTAATCTATGATTTCATTGATGATTGAGAGGCTTATATACCCCTGGAATAGGCTCTAAAAAGGTGGTTTGCAAGGCTGTGGAAGCTGTACGCTTGAGGCGTCCGTTCGTCTAAGGAAGTTGGAAAAATCCTATTCCTTAATAATATATTCCTAACACTCCCCCTTGGACAACGCCGTTTCTTGAAAATGTCTTGTATAGTCTTAGAAATCTTCTTGCATAATCTTGAGAGTGTTCTTGTGTATCCGTGATTACGTTCTTGTAAACAACCATTTAATTTGTAGATACAATCATCATGAAATTCTTTATCTTTAGAACTCTCCCCCAGAAAACTATGTGGGAAAAATATAAGAACAATAGTATTTGATATATTGTTAAAACTCGTTTAAACCCTCTAAAAAAATAAGGAGAAAATGATACACCATATAATGATTAATTTATCTTGGACAACTCATATGAGAAAAACCTATAGAGAATAATCTCATTAGTGAATTTAGAGACCAACAAATAGAAAATATGACATATAATATTGAGAAGATATTGCCTCATGTGGAACCTTATATGACAACCTTGAGAGTAATCTCATAAAGCGAAAACGAGTGCAGTATGACGTGCCACATAAAAGTCCGTTAAAACCCTGTGGGAAAACATATAAGGAGAAAGAAAAATGGCATATCCGAACACTTGTATTAATATTGTCTCATAAAAAACTTTTATGAGAAACTATTAGAGAAAACTCGTTAAGAGAAAAAGAGTACAATATGTATGATCTTATGATTATCGAGGGGGTTACGATAAGGGAGTTCACTCCCCCTAAACTTTGTAAATATCAAAAACTTTCTTTGCAATATTGTTCTATATATAACCCATATGAATTTGAACAATACAAGTGATGGTATCTTGATAGATTATGGTAGGTGATTCTGTTGAATCTTAACCAAATAATCTTGAATGTGGCCAATCATTCTGTGAA
This sequence comes from Alopecurus myosuroides, assembly GCA_028641055.1. Taxonomy (NCBI): domain Eukaryota; kingdom Viridiplantae; phylum Streptophyta; class Magnoliopsida; order Poales; family Poaceae; genus Alopecurus; species Alopecurus myosuroides. Next base: position 425,845,488 of record CM054060.1, read on the forward strand.
GCCATACATAGTTTATGATGCTTCGTATAAAGTATTTATACAAAAAAATTAACAATACTAGATATTAAAGTCTATTTTTGAATTGTTCACTTAATAGGATATTCCGCTAAATTCATTCATTGATATGGAATTTGTGAGATCGGATACTTATAGCCAATATATGTATATCACATATGGTCGATTCTTGATGCTCCCGAGGGAATTGATCAAGATCTTTTGGGCCTAGTACACTGCAACAATGGTATTCAATATGGCATACCATTTGATCATTTATACAATGTATGGAGTAATTTGCATCCATGTTAGGGATATTATAACCATATGTGTATTTAATATGGTCTATTTGGATTTAATTTTGTAATATGTTACTTATATACATAGACATATACATATGTATTCCTTAGGGAATATTTTCAAGTTGTAAACTTGATTAATATTTGGTTTAATCCAAATCTCCATCACAATATGATTGCGATAACCTTTGATGTATTGTATAGACTCTAATGATAAAATCACCGATATATACATAGGTCATGTAGAATCCAGTGAGGGATTTTGTTGTTTAAGTACATGTAAGCAATCATTATTCGAGTAATCCTTTTGCATAAGGAACTCATATAGTTGATTGTACCACCAATTTTTTGACTATTTTAAGTCATGGAGTGACTTTTCATGTTTTACACAATATATGTTGCGAATAATTCAGATTTTCAAGGTTTTTATGGACTTATATATAGATGCCTGAATTGGGTGATCCATATGAGTATGTAATCGACTGCATGAATAGTTTATTTGTAACTGCAAATAATATTAATACCAAAACATAATTCCACCTATACTAAGAGGGTATGTTACAACATAGTTGATGTCGGGTCTATGAATGAACCCTTAGCCTACGAGCCTCGCCTTTTCACCACCTCTCTTCCATAAAGGGAAGATAGTTATGAGGAGAATGTATTAAAGTGGTAAATATATCTCTTATGTTAAGTGAGTGCTATTCTTATTTAATTGCTTCCTTGTAGTTAAACCAATATATAAATGCATCAGGCATTCTGCCATGGACTTTGATTCAGGGCCCTAAAGATTTCAGCAATCTAAGAACAATTATACGTCGACATATGTAGTCTTATGTTATATGATTACGTTGAATCAATAGAATATGTAGAAATAATATTTACATATTTTAACTGATTGGATTTCCCATAAGAATGGAGTCTAGGTTTTTCGAGGTCCCAACACTTGCAATTTTGTGCATGTTTATGTTGGGTTTGGATGATGATCGTCCATTATGTCTTACTCAACTTGAGGTTTAACTACATTTACTAGTTGAGGATATATATTTCTCTAATTTTGCGGATGCATATGAGAACTCATTCCTCATGTGACCTTGATTCCCCCCCCCCCCCCCCCCCTTTCTCTTCTTTTGGGATAATAGAGATTGTATGATGTATTTCCACTTTGCATGGCTCATTGCTTACATGCATAATGTTATTTCATGACAATTTTGTCATCAGTAAATGTATTTGGCAGATTTGTAAAGTTTGCAAATATATGATTGAACTTTAGGTTCAGATTTTGAAGTACATGAATATGAGGACTGAATGTCTATGACATTTCTAATTTCTCAGCATTATTTGTGGTACGAATCTCCCCCTAATGCCAAAAAGTTCCTTATTTTACATGTAACCAACGTCAATGCAAAACTAGTTCTCCTTATAGGAGTTGAAAATATTTATGATTTACGGATTAATAAATAGTTATACCTCACATCGATCCCAAATTTATGTGAAGGCCCATGTACACTTGAGTGGTTATATCCGTATATAAGTGAATTATTGCAGATGAGAAATACTTGTTTAATTCCACATACTTACTGCAATGGGAAACAATATGATATGTTGTGGGTATGATCAAGAAATGGTATACGGCATGTAAGACCGCACGTTTCCAACAAGATGTCTCTATATTGAAATTTTGTAGAAGTGTTCACATGATTAATTAGTATATGAGTATTAATATGATTTTCAAGAAAGGGTGTATCACCCATAGGATGTATATGTTGATTCTTCATAATAATAAATTCTTATCCTGAAATGGAGATGATATTGCATTATCATCAAGAGAGGATGGAAAGAGATTTATAGATTTTGAACAGGTCTATTTCTCAGCTAGCTGATCACAAAGTATGAACTTGCAGTTGATTATATAGAGAAACATAACTATAAGCTGCAATGGACTAGAGGCCAACAAAATAAAGTGGATATTGAAATTGTGTATTTATGCAGCATATATCTCTTTGATGGAGATTGGGAGAAATGAATGTTTATCAAATTTTCCGCATCCAATGTGAGTTCATAAATTCCTTGATAGAGGTGGAAATTCCAACCATGTCCTGCATGAGATGATCATGCAAATCATTTACTTTAATAGTAAATAAAAATGAAAAATGTTTTGATTGAGCATTTATGGTCAAGATAATTCCTTAATGACCACAGTGTAGATGTTCAATGTTGAGACATTTAAATAGTATTTCTATGACTTCTCTGGACTTCATTCCCAGAGGGGTGGGTGATGCTACATTCACTTCCAAAACATATATATGTATTTTGACATTGGTTAGACATGGTGAAGATAATCACCACATGATTTGTGATAGTCATTGGAATATTTCAAGAAAAAGATTTGTGGCTTAACTGCAGAAAGCGCAGGTATACCAAGTCGCTGATCCATAATGGAAATGTTCCACCATAATTATTTGCTGCAAGATCCATGAAAGCTAAACTCGAGCAGTTTTGAAGCGCCGGAGGGAACTTGCCATAAAAATATTGTTACTTGAGTGCAGAAAACTAGCTTTTGAGCGCAGCCAAACATCTTCCCGAGCCGCTCCTCTCCCGGGCGGCTCTCGAGGACCCCAACCCCCCAAACCCTAGCCCCTCTCCCCCCCCCGATCCGAGGAATCCGGCCGCCCCTACTTCCTTACACGGCGGTGGTGGCGGCGCCCATCCCGCCCATCCCGTCATGGGAGGCGGTGGTGCGCCTGCTGGGGACATGGGGTGATGCGGCTTCTTGCCGGCGCCTGAGGAACTCCGGCAGGGGGCGAAGAGGAGGTGGCGGTGTGCCGCCGGGATGGCCGTCTCGGCCTGCTTTAGGGCGCCACCGGATCTTCGGGCCACGATTAGGGTTGCGGGCTCTGATCTGGGTCTCTGGGCCAGTCTGGATATCTCCTGCGTGGGATCCGGTCACGCATTGGATCTCGCACCTGTGCGCTAGGCTGCCCATCTTCGTCCTATATTATATGGAGTTGACTGGAGGCGTGGGGGCTGCGAGTCTTGCGAATAAAGGTGGCGGTCCTTGGTTTCTTCTCGCTTGACAACGATCTGCCTGTTGTGTTCTCCTTGATCTAGCCACGGTGTCGAGTTCCGGAAGGCTCTGCTGATGAACTCACATATCCGCATTATGCCTAGAGAATGCTGGATCGGGCGGGATTCGGTCGTATATCAGAGGAAGCGCTTCGAAGCTCTGCTGGCTCCATGGTGCTGGTGGAGAATGACATAGAAGCAAGATCGGAGAACTAGCAATGGGCGTTCGAATCGGGCAAGGAAGAATTGTCTTGGTGTTTCATGATTTGTAGCAGCGGCATGTATGAGTGGGCGACATCATACGTGAAGGCCAAAGTCCTACCTTTCAGGGTGAAAATCCATGGTCTGGCCTTAATTTGTTGTGCCTGACAGTGGTCTTGTTTGAGTCACTGTTTTGAGAGCGAGGACTATCTTCAGGGTGAAAACCCAAGGTCTGGCCTTAATTGGTTGTGCCTGACACTATTCTTCTTGAAGACATTTCTTTGGAAGAATTGGACATCAAGTGCTATTTTGGTGGTGGTTGTGCGGCTGCCGCAAGGAATGCAACTCTGTAGCGGGACCTTTATTTTTATTTCTTCTTATTGTCTTTCGATTGTGTGACTCCGTAACGACTATGGTTATTGCGATGTTGCAAAGTCTGGGTATAATTTGTATCTCTGCGATATCAATATACATTCATTATCTAAAAAAAGGAAAACTAGCTTAGGATTTATTGAACACCGTGGAAGTTCTCCTTCTAGAATTTTTTCTGATAGATCCAAGACAATTAGGTTCCTCGACTTGTAGCAGATATATGCAGGAATTTGACCACTGAAATAGTTGACGCTAAAATCAACTGAAATAAATTATCAGCTCCATATTTGACAGGGAGAGGCCCCGAAAAAGAACTGTTTGATAAATGCATGTGATGTAAGCTTCTTAGATTAAGTATGTGTTCCTCCATGAGCGCACCATTCAAATTATTATTGCCAAGGTTAAGCCCCATCAAATTTATGAGCATACCTATCTTGGATGGCACATGTCCAGGGAGAAGGTTACTAGAGAGAGTGAGGAATTCTAGATTTATGCAATCTTCTATCTCTAAGGGTATAGGTCCAGTTAGAACGTTGTTGGACAAAGAAATAGACCCCAAGTAAGTGCAATTCCCCAATTGTGGTGGTATAGTTCCATTGAGATGGTTGTAAGAAAGTAAAAGGTCAACTAAACTAGTCCACTTCCCTATGTCCAGTGGTATAGCTCCGGTAATATTATCGTATGAAAGGTCAATGTGTATTAATCTAGTGCAACTATCTATCCCTAGCGGCATAGGACCAATAAGATTGTTATTGGATAGAGAAACATACTGCAAACTGGTGCAATTCCCTAGTTCTGGGGGTATAGGCCTAGTAAGATAGTTGTTCGAAAGGTAAAGTTTCTCCAAAGAAGATAAATTGCCTATGCTTAGTGGTATTGATCCTGTAATGTTCTTGTAAGAAATGTCAAGACAAGTTAAGCTGGTTAACTGGCCCAATTATTGTGCAATCATTCCAACCATATTGTTCCGTGCCAAACTCAAGGTTTGCAATTTGTTGGATGGACATCGTGGCAGTTTATCTAGAAACTCCGAAATGTTTCCAAATGAGAGACTTAAATCAAGCCGCAGAGCCTCTAGATCACATAGTTTTCTCAAGTCCATTGTCATTGTGGCATTCTTCCAGTGTAGGGGTGAAAGGAAATTCCATTCCGGATCACATTCAAATTGTAGCACTTGGAGGGACGTCATATTTCCGAGTGCATCGGGAAATGGACCATACATAGAGGTTTGAGAGAGGTCAATGTATGTGATGCTTGTTATGTTCCAAAACCAAGCGGTTACAATTGGATTGCCAAAGTAGTTCATGGAGATATCAAGTTCTTGAAGATTTGTGAGGTTTAAGTGTGTGAGGGATTGGTTTGCACTTGAAAGGGATCAATATGAAAGATATAGGAGCTCTAGTGATGGAAGCATGTTCACCACAAGAGGCCAATCATTAGCAATTGAGCTGAGATTAACACTAGACATATCAAGATGCACCAACCGAAGTTGACGGGTTAACCATGAGACATCTTTTGAGTACATCCTAGAGTTGGAAAGGTCAAGATATTCCGGTTTGGAAAGGTTCCGAAGATGCGGAGGCACCATACCCGTGATGAAATACATCTGGGAGAGGTTGATATGTCTCAAGTTCTTGAAGGAACCCATGAACTCGGGAACACCACCATTAGGCCTAGTCAGACCCGTATTGTGGAAATCGAGGTATTCAAGATGTTTTAGAGATAGTAAGGACGGACTTATCTGGGCATCCAAAGGATATTGGCCAAGGTCAAGCTAGATGACATGCCGTATATCTTTCCTGTTTCCACTACGTGTGGAAATAATTCGAAACTTTTGAAGTCGTCGTTCCAAAGTGGTAGACGCACTCAGCTAAGTAAGTGGGTGGAGGTCGTACCTTAGTGGTCTTACCCCCGTGTCCTTCGGGGGTAAATATCTGCAGCAAGCCTTCCGTACGCTTATTACGTAAACGACCTTCCAAACATGTAAAGTTTTTCGATATTTGAGACCAGTTTTGAACTTAATTCGACTAGTAAAATTTGAGCCATACGGAATAAAAACCAGATATTTGGAACATATGGCTGGTATTTTATTTTTTACACCCAAAGCGTGAGGCTGCCTTGCGTTCTTACCAAAGGGTCAATTAATTAGCTGGGTCAGGTTAGAATACTATAAGGCGGTCGCTGGTCACTGTTTTCACATTTTTATTAATTTTTCTTTAATATAATTTACATGTTTTATTTTTTCGCCCTCCCTTTTTACCAAAATATACCAATAATTGTTCAACTAATCCAAACTTTTTCAATTTGTTTTTTCGAGTTCTATGAAGATTTTCAAATGTATTAATAAAAAAATGGTCACGATATAAATGTTTCAGGATGAAAGTGTTCATCTATAATACAAAATGGCTCACGATAAAAATGGATCGAGAAAATAAAAAAGTGTTCATGTATTACCGGAAATTAAAAATTGTTCACCTATAATAGAAAATGTTTCACAATAACACATGGTTCATGTTAAACTAAAAAGTGTTCCCCTACACGACAAACCGTTATTCCTGTGAAGTTTAAACGTGTTCACCAATAATAAAATAAGGTTAAAATCAAAAGAATTCATGTATTTACAAATTTTTAGAAACTGTACGACTATAATAAAAGGGTTCACAATAAAAATTGTTCATGAAAAAAATGTTTAATGATACATCATCCTTAAGATTGAAAAAAAGGGAAAATAAGGTAAATAAAAAATTGGAGAAAAAAACAGAAAAAAGAAACATAAAAGAAATAATAGAATAAAAAAAGGAAAAGAAATATAAGAAAGGAAAACAAGAGAAGAAGAAAAACAAAAAAAAACAGCCCAAAATGGGCCGACGGTGTAGGAAAGACCTTACTCCAACTCACAAAGTTCCAGAAAAAGTGGTTGCGCAATATGTTAACTATGGTTGATTGAAGTGGAGACACGAGGGCCAATTGGCGATGTTTTTGATGAACGAATTGATGAAATAATCATAGATTTAACTTTAAAAAAGTATTATTGTGAAAATTATATCTAATTCATGTCAACTCACAAATATATGAAAAACGTGAAAATGATTCAAATATTTCAATAAATCTTTTCATCTCACTTTTCATTCCATTATAATATGAGTTTTCCTTTCATGTAATGCTATTATTTTCATAAAGATGTAATACCAACTTGAATCATATCTATTAAACTGCCATAAATTAATTTAACTTGATAGTAGCAAATGTTTCCCGAAAATGACTAACTCTAGAAGTGACAATATAATGTAGTATGTGACATCTAGAAAAAGTTAGGTACCTTTAGGAAATTATATTTGCAATTTACTACACATTGCGTCTTAACTAGGTATTCAAAGGAAAAGAAAATTAAAATTATTTGAGCAATTCCTACGATCAAGAAACATCATAGACATCCTGCAACCACAAGTTGTTCAGGTTCTCCACTATCGAAATATACGCTAGACGATCTGCAATCCTATTGCACGTTCTCTTAATCATCAGTAACTCAACACATTACACATCACATACATGACATATTATAACACAATCAACATATAAAAATGTTTGTTAGACGAGAAATCCTATATCATCTTCACCTCAAGAGAACTCAATAGGTTACATAACATGCACACATACACGACGTATTCAAACATAATGAATGACTCAGTGGTGGGGAATCTTGGCTCTTCTGTCGTTGGTCATCGCTGGATCCTTCGACATCTTGCTTGCCACAATGGAGGTGGCAGAGATATATGGAGATGCAGTGGTTCGTGGCGTGCAGCGAGCCTAGAGTGACGAAGCTTGCTTCTACTCGAGCGCATCTACTCCGGTCGATGATGACCGGCAGGAATCGCTGGTGTGCGCCAGTGCAATCACAACCTGCGATGTGAGGCCCTTTCCGAAGTCAGCTAGTGATGTGGTGCACACAGACATCAAAGCAAGTGGTTATGTCCCGGTGACAGTGCCCGGCGACGGCAAGCTTGACTTCTTCTCCTTCTTGCTCGACGGTGGGGAAAGAGAAGGGCTCGATTGTAATTTGCAATCTATAGACAAGGGCTCTTCTGCTTATTCAATGGACCTATGTTTAATTTCTTATTTCACGGGGTCCTTTGTAATTTCAGTGTACACCCTCTGTATGTAATGAATGAGGCTTCAGCTCCTTCGGGGCCCCTCCCTGTTAAAAAAAACATAAAATAGGAAAACAAGAGAAGAAGAAAAAACAAAAAACAAGAACTTCACAAAATGGGCCGGCCCATGTTGGAGGATCGTGTAGGAAAGGCGGTACTCCAACTCGCAAAGAGCCAAAAAAAACAGGTTGCGCAATGTGTTGACCATGATTGGGGGTGTTTTTTATGCACGAGTTGATGAAACTATCACATATTTAACTGAAAAAAATAAAACAAATGTATTATTAAATCTAATTCATGTCAACTTGCAAATATATGAATAAATTTTGAAATGATTCAAATATTTTCATCTCATTTTTATTCCATTATAATATGAGTTGTCCTTTCATGTAGTGGTATTTTTTTCATAAAAAAATACCTACGATAAAGAAAAAAATCAGTAGGAAAAGAAAATAGAATTATTTTAGCAATTCCTTCGATAAAGAAACAGCAAAAGGAATATATTTTACAAAAAGGAGCATTATTGATCAGTAAAAGGATTATAATCAGCATCGGTCCATTCCACCAGAACATCAGGGATATCATGCAACCACAAGTTGTTCAGGTTCTCCACTCTCGAAATATACGCTAGGCGATCTGCAATCGTATTGTTCGTTCTCTTAATCATTAATAAACTCAACAGATTACACATATCACATATGTGACACATTATAACACAATCAACATATAAAAAAGTTTGTTAAACGAGATCTCCTATATCATCTTGATCTCAAGAGAACTCAACACGTTACACATCATGTACACATACACGACGTATTCAAACATAATGAATGGCTGACTCGAGATTTAGTTTTATTCGTACGAAGATGCACCAACACAGGGTAGCCGGGTTAGCCATGAGATGTCTCGGAACTCGTAACCAATCGCGCCTTGTCCAATTCCCAAGAAACATAACTGCTGGTGATCTCAAAATACTCCAGCTTTGACAGGATCCCGATCCGAGGCACCGGCCCACAAGATATGTAGTAGAGATCGAGATGCCTCATGTTACTAAAAGATCCTAAGAACTCAAGATGGGTATTATGTTGACACACCCAAGCCCAGCTGAGACTGAGGTAACGCAGATGTTCGAGAGAAAGCAGGGCATTTCGTAGCTGTCCGATGAAAGTTTCGTCGCTAAGGTCAAGCTTGCTGACACGTCCGGTTGTGTTGCTGCAGGTGACGCCTTTCCACCAGCACCAATCCTGGCGCCCTGGTTGCCACGACTCGAGGTAGTCGCGGTCGTCGTCTATACCCTGCTTGAAGGCCAGCAGGGCGTCCCTCTTGCGCTCTATGCAGCTCCCATCGGCCGCATGGGCTGGTTCGAGCTGCTGCGCGTCCTTGGTGGGGAAGAAGCTGTTCCAACTTGCTGCCATGAGGAGCATGACGAACGGGGCAGGCAGGCGATGCATGTTGGACATGGTTGTGGTGGTGGCGGCAGCGATGACAGACCGAATCAGCTAGGAAGGACTGGTTTTCAACTCCGTTGTACTAACAAAGAGAGTGAGTACATGCTTTTCTGGACACTTACATAGAACTGGACCAAAGGGTGGTATTGAAGTCGTTCATTCCATGGGCATGTTTTTTCTCCTTGATCTTATCAATACACGTCAGATGTATGGGCATGTTTTTTCTCACCGATTTGTAGAGGCTATGCATGCAAACGACTGGCTAGCCGTTGATTTTTCGTGTGGGGGTGTAGCTAGACCGTGATGGCGCAACCACTACCACACCACTCCTAATTGATGTGGTGGCGCAAGTTTAAAGTCGTTGGTTAGTCGTTGAGAGATGCCTGTGTGGAGGCCGTTGGTCTTCTTTCACACCTCTATTACAGATATTTTGCCTTAATAATCAGTTGTCACGTCCACGGGACTTAAGACCCGTCCCAATGCATTGTCTCTTAGCTCTTAGTCATAGGAGTCTTAAAAATCTAAGAGACAACTACTCCAATGCATTATTTCTTACTAGTTTTATCTAAATTAATGATTTAAAGCTCATGCATGCATATGATTGGACTAGCAACACTTTTTACCTATGGCCAGGTGCAAGGGTTGTATCTTAGCTAATTTCTATGCCACATAAGCATTTTGCCTAGAATTCAACGCTAAGAAATCCTCATTGGGACAGGCCTAATAATCGGTTGATCATACATTTATTATAGAGCTTTTACCTTTACGGATCAAGCTTGGCTTCGGTCAGTCGCACATGATAGGTGGCTTCAGGGCCAACCTGTTGAAAGACTTACCCATATATGTATATATATTTCGGAATGTCATTATCTGGACGACGAAACTCGTCACTACAAGAAATATGTCAACTAGTGACCTTCTGCCGATGACCGTAAAAAAATTGGTCACATATGTTGAGTCAATTGATTGAGAGAGTGTATACATGTAACTGAGTTGGTCACAATACAAACAAAAGGGGTTTCCTTCCCTATTCTGCCATGATTGAGACCAATTTAAGTGGTCATGGTGCCTTATTTGCCAAATCACCGCCTATGTGTCATAGCTGGACCCACCACAGCTCAGCAATTTCGCCTACATGTCGTGGTAGAAACGGGTGCTAGGCCAGCTTAGCAATTTTCTCTTACATGCTATGTAGGCAGGGTCCACGTGGAAGCACACACAGGATTCTTTAACATTAATTCGCATTTTTCGCATAAAAATGCGGAGGAAGGGTTCGAACCCAAGACCTCCCTCCATCCATCCGCGCTCCACTGCGCCTGACCAATAGGCCACCAGTTTGGTCGTGTTAGTATAGCCAAACGACATACTTTTTAGGTGCAATCGCGGTCATGGGCCAAGCCTCCGCAGGGAATAAGGGAAGGCCCATTCATGATCCTCAGCCTGGCCTAGGGAATAGAGAGGCCGGATGCACGCCCGGTTGGCCTGCTTAAAGCCTGGGCTGATTCGGTTGGCTTTTTTTCCCCTTCTTTTTATTCTTTTTTTTGTTTTCTTTTATAGTTTTTGATTTTAAACTCTAATTTTAACCAAATAAATTTTATTTTTTCCTAAAAATGTCCTATGTCAATATATAGTATTAAAAAAATGTTTTTATCCAATAAAATATAGAAATCTATTTTTTGATTTTTTGAACCTTTTATGCCGATTTCTTAAAACCGTCAAAAGGGGGGACATGACCGTTCGTACCTACGGGTTGAATCTTGATGAACTATTGGTGAATCTATGTTGAAATAGGTACTTGGGTACCTAAAAATGATTTTTGCAAAAAATGACGAGCAAACTACGAGGCACCTGTAGTTCAAATTTGGCCCGGTTTCAACTGAATCGGCTAAAATTTGTCTTTTTCAAAAGAGGTGGATGGAAAGATTTTTAGAGGAACTAATTTGATTATTTGAAGATAAAATGTGGTCTAATATTTTTAGAATTTTATGTGGTACAATTTTGCAACATATTTTTTGTAGATGCTTCACAAAAAAACCCGTTTTCGACACTCCGGAAATGGGAAATGGTATTTTTATTCGACGAAAAATAAAACTTTCTTCGGCAACATTGTTAGTTGTTCCAATATGCATATTTTTGTGGAATATGGGCACATTTAAACAAACTATGCCATGGATGTGGCCATAACAACCGTCATTTCGCCCGAAAGCCATGAATCTTCGTACGAGATAGCTCATTTCTGTATACACATTTTCCACCAAATTTTTGTATTCCAATATTATTATTTTTGGTGGATACTACGAAATATATAACAACACCACGCGAATACCTTACATCGTTTCGAGTTTTTTTGAATTTTCTGGAATTTTCTAAGCCGGTTTCGGGAAACGGTCAAAACGGGGGACATGACCGTTCGTACCTAGGGGTTGAATCTTGATGAACTATTGGTATATCTATGTTGAAATAGGTACTTGGGTAACTAAAAAAGATTTTTGCAAAAAATAAATAGAAAACTACGAGGCACCTATAGTTCAAATTTAGCCCGGTTTCAGCTGAATGAGCGGAAATTTGTCTTTTTCAAAAGAGGTGTATTTTCAGCTATTGAGAGGAAATAAGTTTGTTATTTGTTGATAAAACATGACATAATATATTTAGAATTTAACTTTCTACATTTTTTCAACATATTTTGTGTATGTGCTTCACAAAACAAGCCAGTTTTGACACTCCGGGAATGGAAAATGGTATTTTTATTCAACGAAAAATAAAACTTTCTTCGTGAACATTGTTAGTTGTTCCAATATGCATATTTGTGTGAAATATGGTCACATTTAAACAAACTATGCCATTGATGTGGCCAAAACATCCGTCATTTCGCCCGAAAGCCATGAATCTTCGTACGAGATAGCTCATTTCTATGAACACATTTTCCACCAAATTGTCGTATTCCAAGTTTATTATTTTTGGTGGATACTAGGACATATATAACATCACCATGTGAAGATCTTGCATCGTTTCGAGTTTTTTTGAATTTTATGGAATTTTCTAAGCCGGTTTCGGGAAACGGTGAAAACGGGGGACATGACCGTTCGTACCTAGGGGTTGAATCTTGATGAAATATTGGTATATCTATGTTGAAATAGGTACTTGGGTAACTAAAAATGATTTTTGCAAAAAATAAAGAGAAAACTACGAGGCACCTATAGTTCAAATTTGGCCCGGTTTCATCTGAATCGGCGGAAATTTGTCTTTTTCAAAAGAGGTGGATTCAAAGATTTTTACAGGAATTTATTTTGTTATTTGTAGATAAAATATGGTCTAATATTTTAAGAATTTTATGTGGTACACTTTGGCAACATATTTTTGGTAGATGCTTCACAAAAAACCCCGTTTTCGACACTCCGAAAGAGGAAAACGATATTTTTATTTAGAGAAAAATTAAACTATCTTCGTAAACATTGTTCGTTGTTCTAATATGCATCTTTGTGTGGAATATGGGCGCATTTAAAAAAAACTATGCCATGGATGTGGCCATAACATCCGTCATTTGGCCCGAAAGCCATGAATCTTCGTAGATGATAGCTCATTTTTGTTAAAACAATTTTTCGAGATAACTTCCGTATGCCAAGTTTAATTTTTTTGGTGGATACTAGGGCACTTATTATGATATATTGCGAAGGTTATCCATTTTTTGATTTTTTTTGAACTTTTTATGCTGGTTTCGGAAAATTGTCAAAACGAGGGACATGACCGTTGGTAGCTAGCGATGCATTTATCTCGATGACAACTTATGTGAATGAAAAGTGAGATAGAGATAGGTACTTCATATTATTCATATAACTATATTTTGGTCAACTTTTTACCAGTTTCAAACATATGTACATGAAATTTTATTACACGTTTAATTTACTTGTATTTTTTCATGCAAACAAAATCTGAAAAGACATCCCTCCCAAAGCACTTCCCCACCAATCTAAGCCCAAAATTTCGCTCTCCCTGGTAATATCTCCCGCCTCCCACATTTTTTTCGCTGAAATAACCGAACAACCCCCCCCCCTTTCCCTAGAAACCCCAAATAATCAGGGGCAGTTGTGTGATTTTCGTAAGGCCAGGACATAACCCAGCCACTCGCTCCCTAGCCAAACCCTAGCCACTCGCCCACTCCACCCACGCGGTCTCCGCTTCGATCTGACGGCCGCCACAGCGTGAGCAAGATCCGCCCACCCCACCCACGCGGTCTCCGCTTGCGAGCACCGAAGCGCCGCCGCCAAGGCATCCCCGACCACCTCCGCTTCTCAACTCCCGGACGCCGCCCTCCTCTACCTGTGCGTGGCGCCAAGATCTCGTGGACGTGGCCCGGGCAGATCGACGCCCGCTAAGCTCGTCATCGCCATGGTCTTCAACAACGGCAGGCAGACCCTAATCATCGGAACCCTCGCCGGTGGCAACTACTACACCGATTTCACCCTCTACACCCGCTCAGACACGCAGATCTACAGGTATGAAAGACCACTGCCACCTCCGCTTCTCTTTCTTCTCTTTTATCTTCCGAATCTCCAGGGTTTCCTCTTACTCTCTGCCTCTCTCTGCAAGTACTCCCGGACGCAAGGGTGGATTCCTTCACCGGAGCTCTGCGACTGCAGCTGCGGCACAAGAGCGAGGCGGATGGTGGCGGTGAAGGAGGAATCTTGTAACGGCAGAGGTAGAAGTGCGGTGATACCATGCTCGGCTCCCCGGGCAGCCGCCGATCGACTCCTTGCCCATCCCGCACCGGACGCCACTTGCTGCTCGAGTCCCGCGTCCCGCCGACCCCCGCTCTACTGGTGCTCGCTCCACCTGCCCGGCTGCCGTCGGACGTCGTGGCAGTTCTCCCTCCGGCCTCCGGCTATATGCTGCTCACCCGACAACGGCAACGGGAGGTGGATGCCCGCACAGACCCGGCGTCTCCGACCCCAGCATCCGACGTGTGCGCTCGCTCGTTAACCTCAGCGTCGCCTTCGTGCCAAGGAAAGGTACTCCCTGATTCGCACCCTCTCTGTGGCCTCCCTGAATTGCTTATTTGTGCGCTGACAGAGGGTAGGTAACACGGCCTGTTCTTCGTATTTGGCAGGCTGATGCTGCTAATGTGATGGCGATTTGATGCTTGAAAATTTGCTTTTCTTTTATTGTCTGTTAAACCTAATTACCAATGTAATCTATGTATACCTGCTCTACATGTCTGTTGTTCATTGATTGGAGGTACTCTGTGCCTATATGCATAAACAAGGAAACAATTAAGTAAATGCATCTGCAAAATTATACTTCTGAATCTAAATGCATGTGAATCGTGGCATGTTAATCAACTATAGTTTCTGGACCTCACAGCTAATCTGCTCTACCTGTGTGTGTGATTTGCATGCCTCCACACACTTAAATCTCGGTGATTCCTGAATCCTGATGCATCTAGTATTCTAGTAGGACTCCACCTTGGTAGAATATTGTCAGTTCTATGGACCTTATGGTTAATGATTTGCTGGTGCCCTCCAATTTCTTCAACTGAATTGAGAAGTTTGAAGCACTGATTGCTTCAACTGAAACCGAAAATTCTTGGTTCTGCAATAATTGTTTCGCTTTAATGAAGTAACAACAGTAGAACATCTACATCTGTAGCTACTGTTTGAATGTGCTAAATGTTTGGTTCATATCCTGATTTGTTATGATCTATAACCAGAAGCTAATTTTTCCGCTGTTGTCTTAACTAAAAAGCTGTTGTGCTGGAATAACTCTTGCTACAGTCACATAGATTTAATTCAGTTTTTCATTTGATTTGCCATCCAATAGTCTAGCAGTCTAGAGTGTTGCTCTGTTACATACATGCCTTACTAGAGTGTTGCTCTGTTACATACATGCCTTACTTATTAGACTCAAAGTGTACAAACTAGATTCACATGATTGAGTTGTGCTTGCTTATCATCATGTTACTCTCTCCCTCTAACGACTTCTCATTTGTGTGGCATGTTGCAGACGTAGAGCAACGACAAGATGCCTTAACATTCAAAAAGGCCACTACTACTAGCTGCTCACTTAGTTTAGATTAAGTTTTCACTATGGTGCAATCTCAACGGAGCTGCCTTCTCTGATTAGATAAGTATGCTCTCTCCTGTACTCTTCTGATTGTGTTAGCATCTCCACTTGGATTTCAGATAACTCTGGACATCATCTTCTTGTGTAAAACTGTAGGTAAATGATGCTCACTAAAGCCCACCACTGGTCTCACGGGACAACTGCACGGTTGTAGACTGCTGGTGTTCTCGAATGGCGCCTCACCATTCTAGAATGTATGACTGCTGGTTGTAGACTGCGTTTTCTTTTATTTTCTATATTTATGTGTTGAATGTATGATATTTCGGTTGTTCTGTATATACAGAAAAATTGTAAAACAATTTTGCTGGCCTGTTACTTAGACCTGAAATGTGTAATTGTTTGCTGATGAAAAAATATCAATTGGTGGTAAATGTGGTCTGTGCTATTTGTATGAAGTTGGGCTGTGATAAGTACTGGTTGGGCCGAATGGTATGTGGGCCTGTTAAAGGATATAGCCCAGGTAACATGGGACAGAGGTGGTATGGAAAACAGAAAAATCGCTGAAAAAAAATTAACCGTTTGGCCCAGAAATAAGAAGGCCGAATTGTTCTGATAGCCCACGTATCAAATCAGAATAGATAGAAAAAAATAATGGGCTCAATTTGTTCGACTTGGTCCATATAGACGTTGAAAACGAAAGGAAAAAAAATGGAATTTGCTGAATAATTGGGCTAGGCCCATATAGAAGGCTGAGCCGGACTTGCCAGGTCAGTTTTGCCACGTTGTAATCCAACCTGGCTTACCCATATTGGCAGTGACCATAACAATTGGTCGCAGAGTGCATGACCATCTATTTTGGCGACAGAAGGTCATATTGGTTCATTTGCGACGCCCGTAACCTAACCAAGTGATTTTGGTCACAAAAAGGTCGCAAATGAACATACATGACCATTCGGTGACCAATATTGAGAGTCACAAGATAGCATATTTCTTGTAGTGCGTGCACGAAAATCCATTTTAGTTAGGCTGCTTGTATGTGTATTGGTTAGGGATGGAACAAGAAAAATTACAACAGAGGGCAAATTCACTATTTTTTAAATACGAGGGGACCAAGTGGTAATTTTATGTAAATTTAGGAGCGAAATCTAGATACTAATAAGGGGAGTTCGAAAAAAAGACCCAGCATCAGGGTAGCCATGGGTCCAGCCCGCACGGCACCACCCGGTATTGAACAGATGGATTTTAAAATATCACCGCTGCGAAAACTTGGTGTAACCTAATGCCTGTGACGTTCTCTCCCAGAAGTGCCCTCAAATTTGAAGATTCGAGGGCACATTTTCGAATCTCCTTTTTTTGTCTTGCACGGTATTTTTAATTCCCTTCTAACTGTAACCCTAACTTTTTTTATACCCATCACTCGAAGCTTAAGATGGTAACAGCTGCCACATGCACAATCAAATCAAGATCGCGAATTATCGGGAATGAGAACCAAAGCCAGAAAAAATGAAACCACGGTGGTATGGTTCACATTGACCCAGCAGTACTAACCAATATTAACGGTTAAATGCATTACACAAAGTTCATTTTATAAGAAATGGGAGCTATGCCCGAGCCTCTGCATCGAAACGATGCACACATCCGGTTTATTAAAGAAGAGTTCCAAAAATACAAAATCCAGCAGTCGAACACATTGACCCGGAAAGAAAACCCGAGGCCGCATGCCTCGCGACAGTAAGTCCACGAGATAGCCTCTAGCCCTATGATACAAGAGTAAAGAAAAAAATACACAACTCCTAGGCTACGCCTTCAATAAGGAAACAACGCATGTGTACCGATGGTGATAAGTCAACACAAGGTTAAACTCCAGATTCTCTTCCCTCAAGTTTGACTCCACCACCTTCGGGAAGGATAGGACACATACGCGAGTCGACATAGTCTTATCAGAGATCTTGTGTTTCCACCGGAGTGCATAAAGTTGACCTCTAGCCCATCTGTACCATCCTCCATTTATCCGGCTACCGACGCCATGATAACCGGATACCTATGGAGAAGACAACGAAAGCCATACGTCCCATACCGTCTGCTTCTCGCCACTGTCGCACCACCTTCGATTTAGCATCAATAGACCAAACATAACACCTCCGCCACATCCGTCGTGCAACACCTGTCGGTGGCAGGCATGACTTGACGCATCCGCATGAGGCGTCGTGCGTAACATCCGTCGGAGGCTTCACCAGCTGGCGTCAAATATTGCTTGACATCTCCAAAAGAGACGCATGTGTCATCTGCGAAGCCGCATCGAACCCGGTCTGTTGATGGCGGAGACGTCCCATACGGCCGCCAGCCTCGAAAGGCCGTCACCATCTCGAGATCCAGCCTCTGAGTCGCCCACATGACCTCAGAAGCCACCACCGTCGAATAATAGGGGTCGCCGCCCAAGTTCCGGGCGCTATAGTGAGCACCCCTCCCCCCCCCCCGCCCGCCGTGGCAGCCGCCCATAAACTACGGCCGCTGCCGCAACGTCAGATCCGGACACAAGGATCTGAATCCCTCGCGCGCCGCCACCTGGTTAGCCGCGTTCGGCCGCTCGTCTTCGATGACGAGCCAACCACTACCAGACCCTCCGCACGAAGGAACCCGACTGCTCCACAAACCCACTGGTCTGACGAGTCAACTGCCACGCCGTCGGCACCGCCGCCCGGCCAGCGCCGGCTGCCCACGCAGACCCAGCCACTAGCCACCGCCAGAAGAACCAGGGCCGCCGGTCCCGCGTCCGTGCTCCGCCGTCCGCGCCAGGCGTCCAGTGCCGACCAACGCATCTGGCCGGAGGCCTCCCTCCGCGTTTGTGCTGAGGAGGCGAGAACCCGCCAGCCTCCGTCCACCACGCGGAGGGTTGTGCCCCCGGTGGCTTCCTCCGGCGGTGACGAAGATATGGATCCTGGACCCTGCGGGTAAGGACACCCCCTCTAGCCCAGGACCAAGGCCCAAAGAGGAAGCGCTATTGGAATACTCCAGAAGGCCCATATGAAGCCCAACCGCATCAGCTTGCGGGTTAAGTTAGGAAACTTGTAACCGACCTAGCTAGGGTTTGAATCCTCTCCGGGTAGAACTCGAGACCTGGCCATCTATATAAGGCCAGGAGAGCCCCCAAGGAGAGGACCAAGCAATTACCGCACGACCCAAAAGCCTTGAACTCGAGATCTTCTCTCGATTCGAGCACACCTTGTAACCGAACTATTCATCAATTTAGATCGACAGAAGGCAGGAGTAAGGGTTTTACCTCTACGAGGGCCCCGAACCTGGGTAAATCTCGCCCCCTGTCTAGCCGAAGGTTCCACCAGCGCTCATGGGTTCTCCTAATCGAAACCCGATAGGTCCACCGAAGGGATTTGTCGAGTTGGGGATTCGACAATTGGCGCCGTCTGTGGGAATCGCGAGCGCTGGATCACCGGCATCTTCGGCTTCATCGACGTCCAACTCCCGTTGGAAACCATCGACTACGGCTCCGAACAATCCTATACGGATCGGATCTGTCGTGGTCACGCCTCACTCGCCGGAATCACGCCCGGCGTTCGAGGATCTGGAGAAGAGCGTCACCCTGACGTTCGGCAGCTCGCCCCCAAGACATCCTGTGCCCCCAAGACTTTCGCCTCGTTAGAACAGCGAACGGGTGGAATTCTACGATCCCACCCGAGCTGTTGTCGACGATGTAGAGCCACTTCTTCCGCCAGCCTTGGGCGGAGTCGATGAAGTGCATGTTGAAGTAGCTGCTCTCTTGGCGAGCCTGGATCCCGAAGCCACCCGTGCGAAGCGGTTCGCCGGGCTCAGACTCCACCCGCGACTTCTCGCGGAAGATCCGGACTTTGAAGAGCGTCTTCCAGAGCGCCCAATGTGGACGAATGCCGAGGTAGCACTCGCAGAACACGATGAAGCACGAAATGTGCTGCACCGCGTTCGGGGGAAGATCGTGAAGCTGTATGCCATAGACATACAGCAACCCGAGGAAGAAGGGATGAAGAGGAAAGGAAAGGCCCCGGGTCACGTGGTCCACGAAGACCACGCGCTCGTTCGATTGAGGATTGGGTACCTCTTCCTTTTTTCCGAGGCGGACGCGCTTCTCCGTCTCCGCCGGCAGCAACCCCTCCCGCTGCATCTCCTTGACACTTTTCGCGGTGGTGTTGGGGGAGCGCCAGTCGCCGGCGCGGGGCGCGGTTTGCGCGGAAGGTTCGCCGGACGCAGAGGTGGCAGCACCACGTTTCTTTCCGCCAGTCATTGCTTGCAGCACGAGCTCGAGCGCGAGGAAGAAGAAGATGGGAGCGAGGAAGACGACAAAGGCAAAGAGCTGGGAAAGTTTTACCGTAACGCTAAGACCCGTACTTATACACGGAGTAGCACGGTCTCAGCCGTACGATGCGCTACGTGGCGCTTATCAAAGCCACCACGTGTGAAGATGAAGCGAAGGGGCGGCCAACGCTGTTTCAAGCCACGATCTTAACAGAAGATCGTGCGTATTTACTCCGCGGTTCGCGTAAAAACCGGAAACGACGTCTCGTTTCCCGGTCAAAAAGCCGACACGGTGGGCCACCATCTGCTACCACTCTGTCACGTCCCATCGGGAGAAGAGGAATGCGCCATGACGTCATGGCACACATCATTCAAAATCAAGATCTTTCGACTGGAAGTTCAAACGCGAAAATATCTTCGTACGAACAACAATTCCTTCGGATAAAAAGACAACTTTTCTCTGAACAAGTCATGAAGCAAAAAACCTCTTCGAACAAGAGAAAAATACCCTATACACGAAAACTCTTTCGTATGGGCACAGCATTCCGAACATGAAAACTCTTTCATATGGAGTTAACTTTTCTTCCAACACGAAACTTCTTTCGTATGGAGCCCAGACAAAACTATCGGGTAGAAAGAACCCACCACTCCTGCACATGATAAATTTACGTCATAAAGAACCTGGATTGTTCGGCCGACTAGGCACATCCGGATGCCATATTCTTCGAATATGAAGGTAAGACCCAAAAAGATCTCTCTTTTGGGCCTGGAATCACACTCGAAAGCTGCGTCCTCCGGTATAATTCCGTGTCAACAACACGAAGAAAAATCCTAGCGGACCCGCCGGGTATCCCTATAAGGTTAAGTTCGACTCGATAAGTCCACAACGGCCCAGTCGCATCAATCACCTCATCGGGTTCGAGTCGGAGGTCTCGAATCTGTGTAGGCCAGGAGTGTTTTTGCCCTAGTCGCAATTAATTGGCCCTGATCTCTCGGGAGAGCCAAGCTACTGAGCCACATCCTTCTGTGAAAAAAGCCGTAAAAACAGGCACTTATGTTTCTCGGTACTCGAGCGTAATGACCCATGATACAGGGAACACACCCTTCAAAAAAACAACAACTGCCAAGGTAGTTCTTCAAAAGTTCAAGAAAGGTTTGACCGTCTACTCGACTGGAAAAATCTCAGTCGAGCACACGCTCGGGGGCTACTGACGAAGATATGGATACTAGACCCTGCGGGTAAGGACACCCCTTCTAGCCCAGGACCAAGGCCCAAAGAGGAAGCGCTATTGGAATACTCCAGAAGGCCCATATGAAGCCCACCCGCATTAGCTTGCTGGTTAAGTTAGGAAACTTGTAACCGACCTAGCTAGGGTTTGAATCCTCTCCGGGTAGAACTCGAGACCTGGCCATCTATATAAGGCCAGGAGAGCCCCCAAGGAGAGGACCAAGCAATTACCGCACGACCCAAAAGCCTTGAACTCGAGATCTTCTCTCGATTCGAGCACACCTTGTAACCGATCTATTCATCAATACAGATCGACAGGAGGCAGGAGTAAGGGTTTTACCTCTACGAGGGCCCCGAACCTGGGTAAATCTCGCCCCCTGTCTAGCCAAAGGTTCCACCAGCGCTCATGGGTTCTCCTAATCGAAACCCGATAGGTCCACCGAAGCGATTTGTCGAGTTAGGGATTCGACAGGCGGCGGGTGGAATTGAAGGAGGAGGTGTGGGGGCGGCGGCTAGGGTTTCGCCCATGCCGCCCCTGGGAACGACGCGTGCGTGAGTTTCTCAATCTGATTGAGCTTGCTGGGTTGGCAAGGAGGCTCTCTGCTGCTAGTGGATGGATCTGCTATCAATTATGCTTTGGCGTCCCCATCCTCCAATAACACAAAGTTCATACGATATGTATATGGGAGAAAAAGAAACAATAACACACAACCGGATGTGCTACTCCCTCCGGTCCACAAAATGTGACGTGACAATTGGCCTAACTGAGTATAAATTTGTAGTACAAGATCCGACACTTAATTAGGATTGGAGTGAGTATATATATTGTTCATACAACCCGGTAGTAGGGTGACACCATCATTAGGTTGATATTATTCTATTCAACATGCTACTCAGCTTGTTGCCTTGCTCTTTATCCTGCCCCAAGTGACGACCACAAACACATATGTATTGTCATACAACTTGTCAAAAAGGCGGAAATAGGAAATTCTCCAAGATTTCTTGAATAGCAGAACGCATAACACGATCCAAAGACCCACCACAAACCCAGATCCAAGTCCAAAGTAGAGGAATAACAATGGCTCCGAAATCTTCTCTATCCTTTGTTGATTCACGTGTTCCGCTGTATTGTCTTCTGAGCATTTCCATTCAAGAGGAGGGCCACACAAACCAATGTTTCCAGTGTATAAGGACGGGTTCTCTATGTATATTGCGTCGAGTTGAATTCCAGATGGTATTCTTCCTCTAAGATTGTTATATGAGAAGTCCAAATAGCTTAAATATTTCAAATCTGACAAGCTTGACGGGATTTCACCAGAAAGATTATTCCGTGAGAGGTCGATTGATGCAATTGATTCCATATCCCCAATATCTGAAGGAATATTTCCACTCAACTGGTTCCATGAGAAGTTTAAATTCATCCGTGCATTAAGAGAAGTTACACCGTCAGGAATTTCACCAACTAATTGGTTGAGTGACAGGTCAATATTATTAAAAAACTGATGCTTGTGTGCTAGCCTCTTCAACACAATATCCAGAACTTCGGTAAAATTTCCTTCCGTGCGAGCGTACAAACTAGACACATCAGGCAAGAATATAATTTTATCTCGGTGTTGATCTTGATTATCTGAACACAGTCCTGTTAAATAGGACAAGGTCCATGGTATGACACCGGATAAACTGTTTCCGGCTAAACTCAAGTCAGGAAGGCTTTTAAGATTTGTAATCGTTGCCGGAATTTCTCCATGAAACAAGTTCTGGCTTAGTCGTAGAGAGATCAAATATGTCAAGTCTCCAATCCACAAAGGCAATGTTCCACCAAAATTATTCCTTGAAAGGTCCATGAAAGCCAAACTTGAGTAATTTCGAAGTGTCGACGGGAACTCGCCGGAAAAATTGTTGTTATTTAAGAAGAGGAAAACCAAGCTCTTCCCTTCAGAGCATTTAGGAAGTTCTCCCTCTAAAAAGTTGTTTGCTAAATCGAGGGCAAATAAGTTCTTCAAAAGACAAATAGATGGAGGAATATGACCACTGAAGTAATTGAACGACATAGTCAAATCCACTAATCCTTCAGCTCCAAAATCAAGTGGCAGAGGGCTGAGAAATTATTAATCGATAAGTCCATGTATTGTAAGTTCTTTAGATTAACCAGGTGCTCTTTTGTGATCTCGCCGTCAAGGTTGTTGTTGCTCAGGTCAAGTTTAATCAAATGAATGAGCATACCGACTGTGGATGGGACATGGCCACTGAGAAGGTTGTTACATAGAATAAGGTGCACTAAATTAGTGAAATTCCCGATGCCCATGGGTATAGGTCCACTAATTTTATTGCCAGAAAGGTCAATATAATATAAGTTGGTTAACTGCTGAATGTTGATTGGCATAATTCCAACCATGTTGTTGTTCTGCATACTCAAGTATCGCAGTCTATTGGATGAGCACCGTGGTAAATTATCTAGGAACTCGGTGATGTTTCCAATGGAGAGACTCTCGTCCAGTGACAGGTTTTCCAAATCACATAGATTTCTGAAGTCTACTTCCATGGTGGTAGCACGAGCACGACCAACCGAACGATAATCGGAAACATGGCTAAATCGAAGCGGTATGAGGGATGTCATATTGCCTAGTGCATTAGGAAAGGCACCGTGCATAGAGGTTTGAGAGAGGTCAAGGTATGTGATCCTTGTTATGTTCCAAAACCAAGCAGATGCAATTGAATGGCCAAAGTAGTTCAATGAGAGATTTAGGTGTTGAAGATTTATGAGGTTTAGGTGTACGAGGGATCTATTTGCAGTTGAAAGTGAGCAGTCCAAGAGACCGAGGTGCTCCAATGATCGAAGCATGTTCAGCACAAGAGGCCAATCAGCAGAAATTGAGCTGAGATTAGTTTCACTCATATCAAGATGCACTAGCTGAGGTAGACGGGTTATCCATGAGATGTCCGTTGAGTGCATCCCAGAGTAGGACAGGTCGAGATATTGCAGCTTGGAAAGGTTCCCAAGATGCGGAGGCAGCACTGTACCATTGAAATTCATGTAGGAGAGATCGAGATATCTCAAGTTACCGAACGAACTCAAGAACTCAGGAAAACGACCATTAGGCCCGGTAAGTTGTGTACGGCTGAGATTGAGGTATTCAAGATGCTCTAGCAAAAGCAAAGAAGGACTTATCTGCCCTTCCAAATATGACACGCCAAGATCAAGTTGGATGACATGGCCGCTTTTGTTGCTGCAAGTGACGCCTTTCCATTGGCAGCAGTCTTGGTGCTCTTGTTGCCACGACCCAAGGTTGTCTTTGTGGTCGTGGGTGATGCCTTGCTTGAAAGCCAGCAAGGCATCCCTTTCGCGCCCTATGCAGTTCGCCCCGGCCGCGGCTGCCGGTATGAGCTGCCCTGCGTTGGCGTCGAGGAAGAAGTTGCTCCATGTCGCTGCTGCAGCTATAAGGAGAAGGGCGAACACCGCAGGCGAGTGATACATGGTGGACACGATGGTGGTGGCGGCAATCACACCTTGGTGCGGCTAGGAAAGCCCGGTTTTTTTCCGAGGATATGCAATTGCATACCAAGTTTTTATAGAAGAGATAGTCAGTGCGATCCTTCTGGAATAGTCTGTTAGGGGTGGGGTGGTGTGCGTGCGACAGCAGAGTTGTTAGGGGTAGGGTATGTAAATAACATACTGCCACGTGCTTCCGTGGCAGATTTTGTTCTTTTTTTAGCGTATATCCTTCCATGGTAGATTTTTGGGCGGAAGAGAGCTAGTAACTTGTCGACATATATCTGTGGAGGCCATGCAACCGCAGACCGGTGATCACGGCAGCGAAGAAGTCACACTTTCGTGTGGTGTAGCGGCATATGTACGTTTACATCAGTGGCAGAGTAGTAGTGGTGGTTATCTGACACGCATTGCAAACCTGAAGTCCTCGAGCCTTAATAAGTTTGATTGATAGATGCTTCCGCGGAAGACTTTAGACCTCTTGACCGCCATGCACGATTCCATTTACATAGAGTAGCAGTTTTATTGGTTCCGGGTCGATGGTGAGAACCAACCATAATATTCGTACCCTGGAAGTAATGTGTTTTATGACTCGTATCTCGATGTTGAGCTAAATGCCTTGGATCTACCGTGACAAATAATTAAAACATGGTGGACATTTAGATACAGATTGTTTTTTTTGACAAATCGACTCAGAATAAAAATAACATTCGTAGGTAATTCGATATTATTTTTGCTACTCCTTCTGTCTATTTTTATAAGGTACACTTTTTGCCATTTTAATGGCAAGAAGTGTTCCTTATAAAGTAGACGGAGTGAGTACTATTTTTAGGCATGACATAATGCGGACCATCTAGTCTCTCTCGGTAAGTCGTCATATTTGGCATGACTGACCCATTATGATCTTCCATATGCAGTAGGCCTACGAAGCGAGATTCCGTGCTCCCACGCCTTACCGTGCTCCCACGCCTTGGGACCAACGATACTAAGGCTGGCTAGAGCGGAGAGTTACTTAGATGGTTCTATTTTCTTAGTCTATAATAGTAGTCTATGTTATTAAATATATAGTGCAAAATAATTTAAACATGGTATTCTAGGCGGTTCTATTTATTAGCCGATAGACTTGTTCTGCCTTCAAAAGTGTAATGTGATGTGACTCGCTATGTTAATTAGCCGTCACATCATCTTTTCTTTAGGTGGCATCTATGTTACCGCTGAACTGTACGAGAGCCCCTATCCCGCTGAACTGTAAACATAGGATAGGGATCGCAAAAACCGTTGTTTAAGGGTTGGAATTGTTGGGAAAATGCCCTAGATGCAATCATGTATGATGTAATTCACACTGTATTCATAAAGTTATTAAGTTGTCCTTGTTTTGAACATATGATACATGTCATTGAATATGTGATTCAATTGTCGAACTATGTATTCATATTGTTCATACTAGATTGTCCTTGGTCATTAAGGTTGTGCTGGACACACACCCTAGACTAATGTGAGTGTTGGCTGATGAGACGGTTCCACTTGTCATGGGCATGGTGATGCCATTCCAATGTTCACGGAATTGGCTAAAGAGTTTAGCAAGTCGGACTGACCCACATTGAGATGCAACGAGCAAGTCGTCATTTGCATGTCTCAATCAATGTAATCCTTGGACCTGAGATTGTCGCACAATCCGAGTTGTGGATCACCGGCTTAGGTTCTGTCAAACGCTGTTCTGTGCCAAGGCAGCTATAAAGGCAGAGTTCGAGACGAATGAGAAGCAAGTTGCGTGATGTTGATAATCAAGATGGGATTTTGCCCCTCCGAATGGAGAGATATTCCCTGGGCCCTCTCGAGTGATATGATTCAGGAAGCATGGCCATGCGCGACTCAGTTAAGTGTTAACTGTGTCGGTTGACTAAGAGTTAGTCAGATGAATCACATATCACGGATCGAGAAGAGAGTTGAACTATTAAAGGGATGACGATAAATCGCCTATAGTTCGACAAGGTATATATCGTGAGGCAAAAAGAACTAAGATGAATATCACATTGAAAGGTATGTCGTCATGACTCAATGGGACTTGGGAGTCGGCACGTTCTGTGTCGCACCCGGACTTCTAGAGGATACTCGCAGTTCCGTTGAACAGCAGATGGTTGGATTACGGGGCCTACCTGCACCCGCATCTCTTACGAGTAGGCCAACACACGTATGTGTGACAACCAACCCCTACTGTTCATCGTCTACGTAAACCATCCCATAGAAATCAGGACACTACCATTGACGTACTTCATACCATACACACATGGTACGTCAACGGCGTTTAACAAAATGATAGCACAATATATCTCTAGGACATAAAAGATGGAAATAAGTTGCAAATAGCTCTCACTAGAGCAGAGATAGCAAATACAATCATCCAGAGGACACATGTCCCAACATAACATCATTACATCACAGCGGAAGCATTCAAAAGGTCTGAGTACAGACAAATCCAAATAGGCCTAAGAGGCCGGGAATGAAAAGAAAATGGAGCCCATCCACGTAGTCTCGGATCCTGCCCGGGTCCGCTATCTACTCGTCAACAGCCTCGTCGTACTCCGCGTAGTAGCCTCCATGTGGATCCTCGGAATCGTAGTCTGCGGAAACCACAGCCCCAAAGGGGTCAGTACATAAACGTACTGGCAAGCAAGACTCATAATTCACCAAAGTGTACCCGTCAACACCAAGCACAGATGGTTTGGGTTCAACGGAAGAAATAGGTGATATAAAAGATGCTGCAACTGGCTGCTCTAACCAACTACAGAGTTACTACCACTTCCGGCTAAACAGCAAGAAGATAAGATAGTGTATCGTAACCAACTAACAACTAACTCCAAACAAACCCATCCTGGATCTCGCCCCTTATCCAAAGAAGCAATCCGAGGATAACTCACACAGTTGGATTAATGAGGGTTCAGGTTATTATGTCAATAAACCTATTACTAGTCAAGTTATCATTAGTTAGGTGTAATTTGTTCTGAGTACTTGTTAGCCAGTACTTTCACCAAGTCAACCATAACCGCGGAAAACACGGCTTCTCGAGAAGATTTATCCCTACAGGGGTGCACCAATTTGGCCGTACACGTAAGAATAACCCGCCAGATGGAATGCCTCCCACCAAGCGGGGCACTCAACACAACTCAACTCTTCTTCGCATCAAGCCCAAAGAACCACGTGTTGTGCGTGCGCGGCTAATCGAGCCCCACGAAGAAAAGGGGACCCTCATAGCACTCTAAGACCACGCCGCCCTAAATGCCGACTACAAAAGTTCCACCCTGGCCTCGGGTTCGCACCTGCATATGCATGCATCAAATGGAAAACCCGAACTAAGTGTGGCGATTTGGACGAGATGCGAATCGAATCAAATTGAGGGGGCGCCCATACACGCTTCCCACATGCGGTTAGTGCGCTCATCATGGATCAGTAGACAAGACCCCTTTTCCTAATTAGGATCGACACTAGCAGGCCTCAAAACCACGCCAGGCCTCCTGCCGGTGCCTTATCAGCAAATTATTATTAACCACAACATTAACAGGTTGATTGTTTAACATCGAGCCCCGGAACATAATAAAATATGATAACAGAAAGTAACGGACAACCGACTCGAGCAAAACAACCCTAAACATGCTAGTAAGACACGGGCACAAGCAACGGGGTTATAGGTGTGGATGTGAGGCTATATCAGGGTTAAAGGATAACATATGATGGGATCGGAACACAAGCATCGATTCATAGGGCTAGCAGAATAGACAACGGAAAGTATCGGTAACCAATGTTGAAAGGAACACAATGGTTCATGTGAGTGAATACTTGCCTGCAAGCTCAGCAGCCTGGTACTGAGCTAGATCCTCAGAAGGGGTGTCGTAAAGCTCGTCTGTCTCAACGTCGTCGTCTATTCGAGAAGAAGCAAACAAACAACGCAGAGAGACAAACAATCAATAACATGGCATAATGCACAATCATGGGATGATGCATGACCATTTAATTGATGCATCAAAGGTAAGCTACTTGACAAGATAACATGTTTAAATGGACCCATATGCAATTGGATTGCATATGGAAAGGTCCATGAGTTAAGGTTGGAATAATTGTTCCACAACTAAACATCATGTGTAAGTGAATTAGCATGATGCATGGATGAGGAAAACAAAAAGAAAACAACCTTAGGTGCAATTTGAAATAAGGTTTACCAAGTTTGGAAATTTCATTTATTAAGTTATGAAAATTTGCTTCTTAAAGGTGTTACACAAGCATTTGTTGTTTTCACCAATTTTAATTGTTCAAAACAGATAACAAAGTTCATATTTGAAAAGAGCACAAAATTTTAGGTGGAATACATGTTTCAATTCTTGAAAAAGGAATTAGAATGAATTACTTATGAATTAAACAAGTTTAAACAAGATTTAAATGAATTTAATGCAAGTATGAATTTATTTAAATTTTTATTTGTTCAAAACATTAATCCAATTTCATATTTGAAAAGTTTATACTTTTCTATTTTGAAAACATATTTTACAAATTAAATTTGAGTTTAAAATGATTTAATTATGAATTTAATCAAATGTGAAATGACTTGTTTGAATTTGGAATTTGAAAACATTTGAATTGTTCAAAACAGTAAACAAATGAATTAATCATGTAGAGAATTTAATTTGGTTCAGTATACATATTTTATTTGTATTATTTGGATTTGGAAATCAAAAGTTATTTGCATTTTTAAACCAGGGACTAATCTGTAAAAGATTTGGACTTAATTAAAAGAAAAACTGGGCAGAAATGTTTTTACACCTCGCAGTGGCTAGCCCAAGCCACTGACACAGGGGCCCCTGGGCCACGGTGGCCCGCGTGTGTGCGCGCGTGGCAACCCAGGCCACTGGCAGGTGGGCCACGGACGCTCGCGTGGCAAGCGAAAAAGTGGGCGGATTTAATCCGCGGAGGCGAGGGCTCGACCCCTCGAGCTCGGGCGCGCGTGCGTGTGCTACTGCCACTGCGGTGGCGAACGATTCTTGTCAGGTAAGGGATGCGCAGTGAGGATATTATTCAGATACGCGCTAACTGAATTTTGCAGGTTCGTTTTCTGAACTTTTTCGACAGTGGCAGCAAGGTGGACGCCGGCGATGACTGTGTGCTCCCCGCGCTGCGCTGGTGCTCGTGTTGCCGTGGATGCGCTGGTGCTCGTGCTTGCGACGTGATGCAAAGATGAGGGAGAGGGAAGGGGTGGTGCTCACCCTCGAAGTATAGGAAGCAGAGGCTCGGGGAGGACGTCGCCGGCGACAGAGGCAGCGACGAGGATAGCGGCGGCGAACCAGGGGGTCTCTGGCACGGTGGCGGTGTCGAGGACGAAGGAGGAGCTACGGGGGATCGATTCCCGCGGCTAGCTTGGAAGGTGGGGCAGCATATCGACGGCGATCGCCGGTGTTCAGAGATGGTGGGGCTCGGGTTCGGTGGTGAGGTTCAGAGAGAAAGAGGTGGCGCAGAGGGAGAGAAACAGAGGGGAAAACGGCGGCGATGAGGGAGATAGGTGGAGGTCTAGGCTAGGGCAGCTCGAGGGAGCTAGGGTTAGCTATATAGAGGAGGAGGCGCGAGCTCGGCCGTCTGCTTCTCCTCTGATGCGACATGGACATGGCGGATGGCCTGCCGTACGAGGGAGGAAGAAAGAGTGGGGGGGTAGCGGGCCGGTTGGTGGGCTGGGCCTGCCCACTGCCTGCCCTACCCCTCTCTCTGTTTTCTTTTAATTTTTTGCTCTATTTGTTTTTTTGTTGCTGATTTGAAAAAGGGAAGAAATGCTAGCTCTTTAGGGTTAGAAATTTTAGGGATAATTTTTTTATAGGTTAGATATTATAACAGCAACATGTGCAAACTTTGTTTTTCAAAATTTTGAAATTAGATGCTGTTGGTGAATTTAATTGAATTTGAGCACTTTTTGATCTTAATTGAAATATTGAAAGCAATAATTTACATAGTTTGAACCTTCATGTTTGTTTGAAACAAATTGATTGGAGTGTTTTGTAATTTTCATTAATTCCAAATGGTTGCTGTTTGGAAAATGCAATTGAATTTGAATGCAATTGAATTAAGTGAATTATTAAAAAGAACAAGTTAATAGTTTGAGCTTTATATTTTAATGAAAACAAATAGCTGTTTTTATTTGAATATTTCTATTTGGAAATTGTAACATAACAAGTATGAACAATTTGATTTGGAAATTGGTTTGAATTTGAAATAGAAACAATTGAAAACAGATGCCAAACAAATGCAAACAAAAGTAATGGGTATGATGACATGATGCAAAACATTAATAAAACAAGAAACAAACATTCTAAAGGTGATTTTCATACTTGGTATGTTACAAAACGCCCCCCCTTGAAGGAATCGCGCCCCGAGATTCCTACTGAGAAGAGAAAAGGTCCGGATACTTCTTGCGAAGATCCTCTTCGGTCTCCCACGTTGCCTCTTTATCGGAATGATGCGACCATTGCACTTTCAAGAACTTGGTGCTCTTGTTGCGAGTCTTACGCTCGGTCTCATCGAGAATTCGAACAGGGTGCTCCTCATAAGAGAGATCTTCTTGCAGTTCAATGGAATCATGATCAACTGCACGATCTGGATCTTTGAAACACCTCTTGAGTTGTGACACGTGAAACACATCGTGCACCTTGGATAGTTTTCTGGAAGTTCAAGACGATTGGCATTTTCCGCACGCCTTGAGAGAATGTTGAAAGGACCAATCTATCTTGGTGCAAGCTTTCCTTTTACACCAAAACGATGAGTGCCTCTGAGGGGAGTTACACGGAGATATGCTTTGTCACCAGGTGCATAGATCATATCCCTGTGCTTGCTGTCATAGTAGCTTTTCTGACGAGACTGAGCAATCTTGAGATTGTCACGAATGATGCGAACTTTCTCTTCGGCTTCCTTAACAATGTCAGGGCCTAAGAGTGAACGTTCACCAGCTCCAGACCAATTGATTGGACTCCTGCATCTGCGGCCATAGAGAGCTTCAAAGGGTGCCATGCCTAGGCTTGCCTGGAAGCTGTTGTTGTAGGAGAATTCAGCATATGGAAGACATTCCTCCCATTTCATGCCAAAGGAGAGACCACATGCTCTGAGCATATCCTCGAGAATCTGATTGACTCTTTCGACTTGCCCTTGAGACTGAGGATGATAGGCTGTGCTGAACAGAAGTTTGGTGCCCAAGGCTTCTTGAAAGCTTTTCCGGAAATGAGAAGTAAAGATACTTCCACGGTCTGAGCTTATTTCCAATGGAACACCATGAAGGGGAACAATCTTTGCTGTGTATAGCTCTGCTAACTGGCTAGCTGAGATTGTTTCTTTGACAGGAAAGAAGTGAGATACTTTAGTGAGACGATCAATGACAACGAAGATTGCATCGTTGCCCCTCTTGGACTTTGGAAAACCAGTGACGAAGTCCATTTCAATCATGTCCCACTTCCACTCAGGGATTTTCACAGGTTGGAGAAGACCGGCTGTTTTCTGATGAACTGCCTTAACACGTTGACAAACGTCGCATTCAGCAATGTATTGAGCAATTTCATGTTTCATGCCAGGCCACCAATACAGTGTCCTAAGATCCTGGTACATCTTTGTACTTCCAGGGTGTATGGAGAGAGGATTTTCATGAGCCTCCTTGAGAATGACATCTTTGAGACTTTGAACTTGAGGAACTGCAATGCGTCCTTCGAAGAACACAGTTCCCTTGTCATCCATTGAGAAGGACTTAAATTTCTCCTTGCCTTCTTTGATGTGCTCTACCATCTCCTTGATTTCAGCATCACGAAGTTGTTCAGAACGAATCTTGTCCTCGAGATTTGGACTGGCTGTCAAGCTTGCAAGATAGCCTTGAGGAACAAGACCAAGGTTTAGCTTCTGGAATTCTCCATGAAGAGGAGGTTGGCTTTCCATGATCATGAGATTATTGCAATACGACTTGCGACTGAGAGCATCGGCCATAACATTAGCCTTGCCTGGAGTGTAAGAAATGGTAAGATCAAAGTCTTTAATCTTTTCAATCCATCTCCTTTGCCTGAGGTTTAGATCTGGTTGAGTGAAGATGTATTTCAGACTCTTATGATCGGAAAAGATTTCAGTGCGGTTACCCAACAAGTATTGTCTCGATTTCTTGAGAGCAAACACAACTGCTGCAAGTTCAAGGTCATGTGTGGGATAATTGAGCTCATGTGCGTTCAACTGACGTGAAGCATAAGCCACAACTTGACGTTCTTGCATAAGAACTGCACCTAGACCTTGGAGAGATGCATCACAGAATATCTGGAAAGGTTTTGGTAGGATCTGGGCCAACCAGAACTGGTGTAGAAGTGAGTTTAGTCTTCCGGAGATTGAAACTTTCATCACATTGTGGAGACCAAACGAACTTCTTGTCCTTCTTTGTGAGATCACTGAGAGGTTTGGCAATCTTGGAGAAGTTTTGGACGAAACGACGGCAATAGCTAGCCAAGCCAAGAAAACTTCTTACTTGCTTCACCGTCTTAGGGGGTTTCCAATCAACAATTGCCTTAACCTTTTCTGGATCAATGGCTATGCCCTTGGAAGAGATGATATGACCAAGGTAAGCAACTTGTGAAATCCAGAACTCACATTTGGAGAACTTGGCATACAGATGATGCTCGCGAAGTTTCATGAGAGTGAGACGAAGATGTTCTTCATGCTCTTCCTCAGATTTTGAGTAGACAAGAATGTCATCAAGATATACCACAACGAACTTGCCGAGGTATTCATGGAAGACAGAATTCATGAGTCGAGAGAAAGTCGCCGGTGCATTGGTGAGAACAAAGGACATGACGGTGAATTCATATAGACCGTAGCGAGTGGTGAAAGCTGTCTTTGGAATATCCTCTTTTCTGATCTTTATTTGATGGTAACCCATCCTCAAGTCCAACTTGGAGAATATTGAAGCTCCAGCAAGTTGATCAAAAAGATCATCGATACGAGGAATTGGATACTTGTTTTTGATGGTTTTCTCGTTAAGGGGACGATAGTCAACAACGAGTCTCTTTGTTTGATCCTTCTTCGCAACGAACAGAGTTGGGAAACCCCAAGCTGAGGAAATAGGTTGAATGTAACCTTTCTCCATGTACATATCGATTTGCTCCTTCAACAACTTCAGTTCAGGAGGAGCTATCTTGTATGGATGCTTAGAGATTGGAGCAGTATCTGGTTCAAGCTCGATCACGAACTCAACTGCTCTGTCCGGAGGCATCCCTGGCAACTCTTCTGGAAAGACGTCAGGGAATTCACAAACCACCGGAACATTTTCAAGTGAAGGTAGAGGTTTAGCATCGAGGGTGCATAGCTGAATAGAACTTGATTCATTTGGAGAATAGACTATCTGGCCAGAAGGGTGAAACAGAGTTATTGACTTTTGAGCACAGCCAATTTTAGCTTTATTGGCCTTCAACCAATCCATACCAAGAATGACATCAATGTCAGAATTGCCAAGCAGTATGAGAGAAGCAAGGAATATGTGGCCTCCAATTAGAATTTGATTTTCGTGACTGATCTTGGAAGTTTGCATAGTTGCTCCAGGGGAGTTTACTACTAGCGGGGAACCCAAACCAACAAAGGGGAGTTTAACTGCTGTCGCAAAGATCTTTGACACGAAAGAATGCAATGCTCCGGTATCAAACAACACTTTAGCTGGATTAGAGTTTACGGGGAATGTACCGAGAACGACGTCAGGAGATTCCTCAGCTTTGTCAACCTTGACATGATTCACCCTTGCGGTCCTCCCGACAGGCCTGTTGTTGGAGTTGAAGGCCTTAAGCGGGGGAGCGCGCACCATTGCCTGGTTGGTGTTAGGACGAGGTGGTGGTGGAGGTAGCTGCCTCTGCGTGCACTTGTCGGCGTAGTGCCCCGTCTTCTTGCACTTGAAGCAAGTGACGACACGAGGAGGACCTGGCCTTGGCTGCCCCATCGAACCCCTTGGATCATGCATCTGAGCTGGGTTGGGTGGGCGGGGAGCGAAGCCTGGAGAAGCTTGGGCATATGGATCCCTAGTGACAGCACCATTTGGCACCCAGATGTGGCGCTTCTGCGGAGGGGTGGTCATGTTGGAGGAGGAACCACCCTCACGCGAGTGCTTGCGAGACTCCTCGAACGCCTTGCGCCCATTTTCTTCATTGAGCGCGGTGTTAACGAGCTCCTCGAAGTCTTTGGTCTTGACATTGGTGAGGGCATACTTGAGTTCCGGGTTAAAACCTCTGCGGAACCTTGCCATCTTTTTAGCTTCAGTGGACACCTCGTCTCCAGCGTATCGAGCGAGGCGATTGAACTCACTCTGATAGCCGATGACGTCCAGCTTGCCTTGCTTAAGAGAGCAAAACTCTTCACGCATTCTCTCCATGAGACCATCCGGAATGTGGTGCTTCAGGAAGGCTTCCTTGAAACAATCCCATGTGATTGGCATGCCATTTCTCATAGCCTGGAAGTTCTCCCACCATGAAGTTGCCTGACCCTTCAGCAGATAGGACGCATACTTGACCTTGTCTTCTTCAGCTACATGTGCAATCTCCAGAGCCTTAGCTATCTCACGGATCCAGTCATCAGCGTCTAGCGTCTCGCGTGTTGCCACGAAAGCTCTTGGGCCCAGACTGAGAAAGTCCTTGATGCTGACCCGTGGAGCGTTCTGGTTGATATGCTGATTAGCCTGAAACTGGGCCATCTGCGTCATGACTTGAGTCATCTGAGTCAACAGCTCCGCGATTGGCGGTGGTTCAGGCGGAGAGTTCCTTGTTGGCGGCATCCTGAATGGAAATGCATTTTAGCACAACAATAGAAAATGATAGACTTGGCAACGGAAAGAGAGATTATTCCGACGCATGAATAGATAACCAACAGGTACATCATCACATGTTCAAATACATCAGAATATCCAACACACCATAAATGGTTCGAATGCCAAAGGATAACTAAACATAGCTAAGAATGGATACATCGGTACTCCCATGCTCATCACGCAGGACGGCGGCTAGGAGTACGGCGAGAGGTACGGTGAGGAGGACGCCCACGAAAGTAGGTAGATCGACGATCCACGTAGATCGGACGTGCTTTGAGAGCGACTCTCGGTGTAGTGAAGTACGTAGCGTCGACTCCCTGTGCTCCAAAACGTGGAATCCCAGTGTAACCAGCACCAAGGTTGAGGAGTGGACCTCTGATTGGCTCGTAACCTCCAGCATCTGGCAGACGACGACCAACTGGCTGATCGAAACGTGCGAAGCGCTCGTCTCCAACAAAGTCTGTGGTGTAAGTCGCCAGACGAGTCAAAGCCAGGTAGAGCTGCTCTCTGACTGAAGCCAACTCCTGAGATAGTGTGGTGGCAAGGGCGTCACTGTACCTCACAAACTGAGCGGTGGTGTGCAGCCTGGAGTTATCATGCTCATAAACATCCAAGTTGTCGTAGAGAGTGAAATGAGCTCCCTCCGAAGTGATGTAACCACGGGGGATGTGGCGATAGATAGAATCGTCAAACCCCCAGTAGTCAGCACGAAGGACGGTGAGACTCACATAAGCTGCCTGCTGCACAGCCATATCCACTGTGGAACCCACTGCCTCGTAGCGGTGAACTACGCTCATGCCATCATCTGACAGAATGTAGACAATAGCCTGGTAGTAGGTCTGGTCAAACTCTCGCTGAACTCGTAGACCTGGTACTCTGGTGCCCAATAGAACCCCAGATAAGTGACCATGTCCCTCAGCATCTCCGGATAACCGGTGGTGCTCTCTCAACGAGTCATACGAACCACCTGCGGGTAGAACCTGAGATCCATCTGCAAATGATTGGGGAAGTTTTGATTAGACGCCGGTAGAAGAACTGAAGTGAAAGCAACAACAAGGTTTCAACGGACGAAAAGGATGTTGAGAAGAATAGGATATCGAAGCAACATCGGGAAACACGAGACCAAAACACTCCTGAGGTACTACAGAAAACCCCATCCGGGCTTCTAAAGGATCAATATCTACTGCTTAACAAATAGAGGATCTGCTTCCGGGGCTTACACGCCGCCGTTCTCAATCGTGAGTAGGCAACATGATAAATCATGTCACAACCACCTCCAATCCTATGGTCTAGTAGATATAACTATCCTAGAGAAACCAGGATACGTGAAAACCTGACTTGAAAGCTTAGATGAGAAGAGAAAACAACGTTGCACTTCCTTACCAGAAAAAGGGAGGGTGGGTGGGGAAAGAAGAAAAAGAACAGAATTCCTACTCTCACGTTTCATTTTGCCTATATAGCTACAAAATAGTTTCTAGACTCAACTGCGACCAGTAAAAGGGATCCTACAGGCAGACAAGCTCTGATACCATTTGTCGCACCCGGACTTCTAGAGGATACTCGCAGTTCCGTTGAACAGCAGATGGTTGGATTACGGGGCCTACCTGCACCCGCATCTCTTACGAGAAGGCCAACACACGTATGTGTGACAACCAACCCCTACTGTTCATCGTCTACGTAAACCATCCAATAGAAATCAGGACACTACCATTGACGTAATTCATACCATACACACATGGTACGTCAACGGCGTTTAACAAAATGATAGCACAACATATCTCTAGGACACAAAAGATGGAAATAAGTTGCAAATAGCTCTCACTAGAGCAGAGATAGCAAATACAATCATCCAGAGGACACATGTCCCAACATAACATCATTACATCACAGCGGAAGCATTCAAAAGGTCTGAGTACAGACAAATCCAAATAGGCCTAAGAGGCCGGGAATGAAAAGAAAACGGAGCCCATCCACGTAGTCTCGGAACCTGCCCGGGTCCGCTATCTACCCGTCAACAGCCTCGTCGTACTCCACGTAGTAGCCTCCATGTGGATCCTCGGAATCGTAGTCTGCGGAAACCACAGCCCCAAAGGGGTCAGTACATAAACATACTGGCAAGCAAGACTCATAATTCACCAAAGTGTACCCGTCAACACCAAGCACAGATGCTTTGGGTTCAACGGAAGAAATAGGTGATATAAAAGATGCTGCAACTGGCTGCTCTAACCAACTACAGAGTTACTACCACTTCCGGCTAAACAGCAAGAAGATAAGATAGTGTATCGTAACCAACTAACAACTAACTCCAAACAAACCCATCCTGGATCTCGCCCCTTATCCAAAGAAGCAATCCGAGGATAACTCACACAGTTGGATTAATGAGGGTTCAGGTTATTATGTCAATAAACCTATTACTAGTCAAGTTATCATTAGTTAGGTGTAAGTTGTTCTGAGTACTTGTTAGCCAGTACTTTCACCAAGTCAACCATAACCGCGGAAAACACGGCTTCTCGAGAAGTTTATCCCTGCAGGGGTGCACCAATTTGGCCGTACACGTAAGAATAACCCGCCAGATGGAATGCCTCCCACCAAGCGGGGCACTCAACACAACTCAACTCTTCTTCGCATCAAGCCCAAAGAACCACGTGTTGTGCGTGCGCGGCTAATCAAGCCCCACGAAGAAAAGGGGACCCTCATAGCACTCTAAGACCACGCCGCCCTAAATGCCAACTACAAAAGTTCCACCCTGGCCTCGGGTTCGCACCTGCATATGCATGCATCAAATGGAAAACCCGAACTAAGTGTGGCGATTTGGACGAGATGCGAATCGAATCAAATTGAGGGGGGCGCCCATACACGCTTCCCACATGCGGTTAGTGCGCTCATCATGGATCAGTAGACAAGACCCCTTTTCCTAATTAGGATCGACACTAGCAGGCCTCAAAACCACGCCGGGCCTCCTGCCGGTGCCTTATCAGCAAATTATTATTAACCACAACATTAACAGGTTGATTGTTTAACATCGAGCCCCGGAACATAATAAAATATGATAACAGAAAGTAACGGACAACCGACTCGAGCAAAACAACCCTAAACATGCTAGTAAGACACGGGCACAAGCAACGGGGTTATAGGTGTGGATGTGAGGCTATATCAGGGTTAAAGGATAACATATGATGGGATCGGAACACAAGCATCGATTCATAGGGCTAGCAGAATAGACAACGGAAAGTATCGGTAACCAATGTTGAAAGGAACACAATGGTTCATGTGAGTGAATACTTGCCTGCAAGCTCAGCAGCCTGGTACTGAGCTAGATCCTCAGAAGGGGTGTCGTAAAGCTCGTCTGTCTCAACGTCGTCGTCTATTCGAGAAGAAGCAAACAAACAACGCAGAGAGACAAACAATCAATAACATGGCATAATGCACAATCATGGGATGATGCATGACCATTTAATTGATGCATCAAAGGTAAGCTACTTGACAAGATAACATGTTTAAATGGACCCATATGCAATTGGATTGCATATGGAAAGGTCCATGAGTTAAGGTTGGAATAATTGTTCCACAACTAAACATCATGTGTAAGTGAATTAGCATGATGCATGGATGAGGAAAACAAAAAGAAAACAACCTTAGGTGCAATTTGAAATAAGGTTTACCAAGTTTGGAAATTTCATTTATTAAGTTATGAAAATTTGCTTCTTAAAGGTGTTACACAAGCATTTGTTGTTTTCACCAATTTTAATTGTTCAAAACAGATAACAAAGTTCATATTTGAAAAGAGCACAAAATTTTAGGTGGAATACATGTTTCAATTATTGAAAAAGGAATTAGAATGAATTACTTATGAATTAAACAAGTTTAAACAAGATTTAAATGAATTTAATTAAAGTATGAATTTATTTGAATTTTTATTTGTTCAAAACATTAATCCAATTTCATATTTGAAAAGTTTATACTTTTCTATTTTGAAAACATATTTTACAAATTAAATTTGAGTTTAAAATGATTTCATTATGAATTTAATCAAATGTGAAATGACTTGTTTGAATTTGGAATTTGAAAACATTTGAATTGTTCAAAACAGTAAACAAATGAATTAATCATGTAGAGAATTTAATTCGGTTCAGTATACATATTTTATTTGTATTATTTGGATTTGGAAATCAAAAGTTATTTGCATTTTTAAACCAGGGACTAATCTGTAAAAGATTTGGACTTAATTAAAAGAAAAACTGGGCAGAAATGTTTTTACACCTCGCAGTGGCTAGCCCAAGCCACTGACAGAGGGGCCCCTGGGCCACGGTGGCCCGCGTGTGTGCGCGCGTGGCAACCCAGGCCACTGGCAGGTGGGCCACGACCCCTCGACCTCGGGCGCGCGTGCGTGTGCTGCTGCCACTGCGGTGGCGAACGATTCTTGTCAGGTATGGGATGCGCAGTGAGGATATTATTCAGATACGCGCTAACTGAATTTTGCAGGTTCGTTTTCTGAACTTTTTCGACAGTGGCAGCAAGGTGGACGCCGGCGATGACTGCGTGCTCGCCGCGCTGCGCTGCTGCTCGTGTTGCCGTGGATGCGCTGGTGCTCGTGCTTGCGACGTGATGCAGAGAGGAGGGAGAGGGAAGGGGTGGTGCTCACCCTCGAAGTAGAGGAAGCAGAGGCTCGGGGAAGACGTCGCCGGCGACAGAGGCAGCGACGAGGATGGCGGCGGCAAACCAGGGGGTCTCCGGCACGGTGGCGGTGTCGAGGACGAAGGAGGAGCTACGGGGGATCGATTCCCGCGGCTAGCTTGGAAGGTGGGGCAGCATATCAATGGCGATCGCCGGTGTTCAGAGATGGTGGGGCTCGGGTTCGGTGGTGAGGTTCAGAGAGAAAGAGGTGGCGCAGAGGGAGAGAAACAGAGGGGAAAACGGCGGCGATGAGGGAGATAGGTGGAGGTCTAGGCTAGGGCAGCTCGAGGGAGCTAGGGTTAGCTATATAGAGGAGGAGGCGCGAGCTCGGCCGTCTGCTTCTCCTCTGATGCGACGTGGACATGGCGGATGGCCTGCCGTACGAGGGAGGAAGAAAGAGTGGGGGGTACCGGGCCGGTTGGTGGGCTGGGCCTGCCCACTGCCTGCCCTACCCCTCTCTCTGTTTTCTTTTAATTTTTTGCTCTGTTTGGTTTTTTTTTTGCTGATTTGAAAAGGGGAAGAAAGCCTAGCTCTTTAGGGTTAGAAATTTTAGGGATAATTTTTTTATAAGTTAGATATTATAACAGCAACATGTGCAAACTTTGGTTTTTCAAAATTTTGAAATTAGATGTTGTTGGTGAATTTAATTGAATTTGAGCACTTTTTGATCTTAATTGAAATATTGAAAGCAATAATTTACATAGTTTGAACCTTCATGTTTGTTTGAAACAAATTGATTGGAGTGTTTTGTAATTTTCATTAATTCCAAATGGTTGATGTTTGGAAAATGCAATTGAATTTGAATGCAATTGAATTAAGTGAATTATTAAAAAGAACAAGTTAATAGTTTGAGCTTTATATTTTAATGGAAACAAATAGCTGTTTTTATTTGAATATTTCTATTTGGAAATTGTAACATAACAAGTATGAACAATTTGATTTGGAAATTGGTTTGAATTTGAAATAGAAACAATTGAAAACAGATGCCAAACAAATGCAAACAAAAGTAATGGGTATGATGACATGATGCAAAACATTAATAAAACAAGAAACAAACATTCTAAAGGTGATTTTCATACTTGGGATGTTACATTCTGCTAGGAGCCGCTACTAATTGATTGATTGAGAGTCGGACTCCAATCGTGTCCAAGTCGCCATGAGCCTGCAGGGTCACACACTTAAGAGCGGGAGCAAGTATTGGTCGGGTTGGACCCGAACCATAAATGGACTGGTTTTGTGAGTCGGACTCATAGAGGGAATAGGCTACAAGTGTTGTGAAGCCCACTACCATTCGCTATATAAAGAGGGGCGCAGGTTGCCCAGCGGGCACGTCAGTCCACTCCCATGCGTTGGGAACCCTAGCCCCACTCAGTCCAGCCGTCGCACCAGACCTAGCAGTCTGCCGTCGGAGCTCCTCCTCGTACGTGTGGATACCGGCAGAGGTGTTGTATATTCAGCACTTCGACGTTCGATGGATCGGATCGGCTGGATCGGATCGAGGGACTGCACTGCCCCGACGCGCTTCATCGATAATCCGCAATCGCGCGTCTAGTGGTAATACTCGTGGCCTTCTACCTCGGCTAGATCTTGGAAGTACCGTGTAGGAAAAAGTTTTGTTTGTCTCTACGCGTTCCAACAGTGGTATCAGAGCTGTAGCTTCTGGTATTAGGCCCGAGATCCGTACATATGTGATATGTAGTAGGCGTTAGA
The DNA here is from genome assembly GCA_028641055.1 of Alopecurus myosuroides. NCBI lineage: Eukaryota > Viridiplantae > Streptophyta > Magnoliopsida > Poales > Poaceae > Alopecurus > Alopecurus myosuroides. The sequence continues at coordinate 425,887,296 of CM054060.1, forward strand.
TGTGATCTAATTGCTGTTTTGATGGTCGTTCTATGAGATAGATCGATTTTGTACAAGGTTGATTGGATCAATCATACTCGGGGTTAATGGATGATCTGGTTTCCGTGATCATACTGCTAAGGTCGTGGAACAACTTACCCCTACCGGTCGGTTTCCGCCATCGGGGTATACCGTGACACATAAATCCAGTTGGGGTGATCGAAGATCAAAGAGTTTGATCGAATCGGAATACGGATCAGATTTGGGTAAAATCGTTTTATCCGATGAAGAAATCCATGTTCGGAATGCAGATGATCGCCCTGTCGTAGTGCCTTAGATGTCGTTGCGAGTTTCACAACACCGATAGAGATCGTGTCTATGCATAACTTGTTTTTGCAGGATGTTGTGACTGGTATGTCTTATGTGCATGTGATGTGTGTAATCCATACATGATCTGCGCATCATGTTTTTGTCAGCCGGCTGGAGCCTAGGTGCTGTCATTTTATTGTATACCGGCCTGCGTGTCGGATTCTCTATGTAAATTTTCATTTACTAGCTAGTGTAGTTTGTTGGAGAACCCGGAAGGCATGCAAGTCGATGTACAATTCGGCTACATGGAGTAACATGGCACGTGACAAGAGTTGGCACGAGTCGACTTACAAGCTAGCTTTGTGGAGATGGAGATCACCATGAAGAGAGCCATACCATTTCACATTATAATTGCTTTATTTGTGTTACTAGCAAAGTGCCCGTGCGTTGCAACGGGTCGAAATTTAGAAGTTCATCGGAGATATCTATTTACAAGTACATAGTGACATATCAATTTTTTCTTGGAAACATATTTGATACATCCATGATCTCATTGTTTTACATGTTCCACTATAAATGAATACATCCATACAACAACCTTTATTAAAAGATAAACACAAAGTTGCTACTTATTTTCAAATCACTTTTAAGTATGTTCATGTTCTTGTGACAAAGTAGCATGACTAATCAATATATTTATTAAAGCAATCGGAGTTGTGAGTACACCTCATACACTTTCTATCTTTTCTTTTTTGCTGAAACACTTATCTTTCACAATTGATGAGATTCTTTCTTTTTACTATTAATTAAACGATGATCTCCCCCTCTGAAAAAACCTATCATGGAGAGCACGTCATTACAAATTCATGTGCCGATTCTATCAACGCAATGCCAATGAATTGGAGTATCGTGCAAATAATCCCATCCCGTTCCAGCTTGTGTTCTGGTGTAAAACCTAGCACAAGGTCGCAAGAAAGTAAATATATAGGTGTCCGTTATATAAACCTTCATCCCTACAAACCTGATGTACAGGCTATGCCCATTCGACAATCTAATAACCGGGCCTGACGGAGAAAAGTTTAATGGAGAAATACTCTGGTTTGAGAAAACTTAGTGTTGTTAGAAAGCAATTTGTAACCTTCACAATAATTTTCTTGGTAGGCCATCTCTGAACTATGCTTAATTTAGTGCCAGTTTTACATTAGCCTATATGTTTTCAAATTGACCTGAACAGGTGCAGTTCTAGCATTACAGAGTCCATTACATACGAACATACGAGTTACCAGTGTAGTTCATCAACTTGGTTTCAACTTGAAAAAATTCTGATGATCCCCATCAGGATCCACAGACCTTTCTCTTCTCTATTTCCCTAGTTGCTCCATTCCGTGGAGTCCTCAGGAAGCAGCAGCAACCGCGGCATGGCTCTCTGTGCCGCCCGTGCCGATGCATAGCTGTGTCAAGCCTATGCAGTGGCCTTGGAACCATCAGAGGGCGAAGCGGCTCTATATATTTCTTTCTGTGTTTCTACAAAAAGAGGAGCAACAGCAAGACCAAACCCCCTCCTCCTGATTCACTCTCGCAATATACGCTCCCTCTCGATCTTCTCCACCCATCCATCCTCTTCCTGCCACCTCTCTCAGGCCCAAACAGCCAAAATTTACTCCCAAACCAAAAATATGACCGTGATGTCCTTCATGTTTCATTATATTCCAGCATAGAGACAAAGAATGATCGACACCATCTTATGGAATAGAAGAAGCCTCAATGCAAGCGTGTGAGAAAATTATCTTAACCTTAGAAGGCTTGAGTTATTACCAAATAGGAGTAAATGATTCAATAGAAAAATAGACATTTTTCAATATTACATATACCTTATTTATTTCAAGGGTAGAAAGTCTAGTAATATCAGGATTCATGAGCTGGTAAAGCTACTGCTTCCCTCTCCAGATCAAGTACTCAATGTACACAAAGTTTCTTTGATCGACAGTTCTTGCATTCTCACGGAACTCTGCTGAGACAACAGACTTGATCATGTGGTTCTCCTCTAGAGACTTGAGTCGTGCTATCCGAAGGAACCCTTTGTATAATGCCAAGGCATGCCTCTGGATACCAGATAACTTTGCATCGATGGGGCTCCATTTCATCCTTGAGAAACAATCATCAAGCCTAAAAAGAAAAAATCAAATTAGTTATCTCACAGTGGTCTGCATACTTTTGCCGAGGAAAGGAAGCCAACACCAAACTACTTAGTCCTGGACTATTTACCTACGGCTGGAGATCATAAAAAAACAGAACTGTTCTACGACAGACAGAAGCCCTATTCAAAGCAATGTTAAATGTAGTTAATATTGTTACAGATTAATAATTTCAGTTTTTAGATCAAAAACAATATAGCCATTTTTGGAACTGAATACAAAGATAAGACCTAGGTGAGGCGTACACTTCAAGTATATTAAGTTGAATCGAACACAAAGTTTGATTGGAAACTTATTAGGTATAATGTCCAGCTCATTTTTAGATGCTTTCTAAAATATTTTGATGACCTGAGAAATTAGAGTTTATTAGTGTGCAAAGGAAATGCTGCAGCAATCAATTTCTATTATAAAAATCTGAAGTATCATGCAGCTTGCTTCCATCCTTCTATTTCTGAGAATTGATTCCTTAATTGCTGAGTGTCCGAACTTATCTCTACTGCCTTTAAAAGATGAATTGCTGCCAATCACCGAGTGTCCAAACATATCTCTATTGGCTTTCAAATGATAAATTGTTGTTAATTGACGATCCTCACCAACTTTTTCCATCGCCCCTCATTGCATTTGCATCCACATGTCGTGTGTCTCCATCTGGGTTAATTACTTCAAGACCTTGTAGCTGACCATCTATAGATAGATAGCACATAACTGCTCATTAATCTATTTAGAGTCCCAATTAACAAAATGAAATCCTATAGATAGATAGTACAGAACTGCTCATTAATCTATTCAGAGGCCCAAGTAACAAAATGAAATTCTAGAAATAGATAGCACAAAACTGCTCATTAATCTATTTAGAGGCCCAAGTAACAACATGCATTTCTTCTACTAAAACAATATTTCTAAAAGAGAGAAAACATACATCCGATGACAATGCATATTTCATAAGAATTCAAAACAAAAAGAAAAAACATAAGGGTAAAGTGAAGAGACGCCAAATGATGTATATGTTAATTTTACAGTATGCCAAACTTTAGTCACCATCTAAAAAAACATTCACAAACTGTGGTCGCTAGAAGTATGAGTAATAATCATTCACCAATACCATACAGTGCACAAAAAAGAAACTACACGCAATGTACAATGAAATATCATAAGGCAGTTCCGTGCTTCCGCATCGCTTCAGATAAAGGCCTTTGGCTCAACATATTCATTCCAACAATGGATATATCGACATGCAACGAAAACTAATCCATGTACCAGACGGGAATTAGTCAGGGTCTTATCAGTCTAACACAATCTCGTCATAACAAGAGAGATGGCACAAAGTAGCTCTTAGGAGTGAATTAACGAAAGCTGACCAGATCTAGGAGAGCGCAGAGAGGTAGCCGTCGAAAACGTAGGTGGAGGTTCAGGAGCAGGTCGCGGAGGTCGTCCTCGTCCGCGGCGAGCGTGGTGTCGTTGTGGGCGGGGAGCACCGCGGCTAGCGTCCCGAGCGCCAGCGTGGCCTGCTCGGCGGGGATCTGCGGCACCACACCTCGTGGAGGTTGGCCTCGTCTGCGGCGAGCACGGGGTCGCCGTGGGCGGGGAGCACCGCGGCGAGCGTTCCATCCACCTGTGTGGTTTGCTCGGCGGGATCTACAACGCCTCCCTTAGTATGGCGGCTGACGAAGATATGGATCCTGAACCCTGCGGGTAAGGACACCCTGTCTCAGGCCCAAGGTTAAGGCCCAAGAAGAGGAGCCCCTGGAGTATTCTAGATGTCCCACGTGAAGCCCACCCGCAAGACTGGCGGGTCAAGACAAGAACTACTATACGTAATCTACTAGGACTCATGTAACCCCCTCATGGCTGCATATATAAAGCGAGGAGGGAGGAGAGAAAAAGATCATCCAATGAGGGAACAAATAATCCCGATCCAATCTAGAGAGAGGAAGATACAAGCCACAACTAGACTAGGCAATACATGGGATACCCCGTACGCCTCGCCATTGTAAACAACTCGACTATTTCGCCATAATACATATCAGACAAGCAGGAGTAAGGGTTTTACCTCTACGAGGGCCCCGAACCTGGGTAAATCTTTCTCCTTGTTAGCCGTCGAGGTCACCAGCGCGTACATCGTTTCTCTACTCGAAACCCTACTGGCTCATCCGAGAGATTTGTAAAATCAGAGATTCGACAATTGGCGCCGTCTGTGGGAACGACACGCGCTGGATCTGCGGTCTCGCCGGCCTAATCTACATCAAGCTTTGTGTCCTCGACCCCATGGATTTCATCTACTTCGGCTCCTTCAACTTCATCGAGCACTCGCCGGTCTCGCGCACGGCCTTTATCATCTACAATCGAAAATCGACATCGTTTTTCACGCGCAGGTTGCAGAACAGCAGCAACGTACATATTGCGGACGTCATCAACGGCGGCTCGAAACTCATCTGGAAAATTCCTTCGGTGGAAAGGTGCGAAATCAAATTATCTACCGGCTGCAAAAAGAATCGGCGAATTCCGACGGTTAGATCTCCGTGGATGATCCGAACACTAAAGCCCTGTCAGAATCCAACGGAACTCCGCGCGACTTTGGGAAAACAATTCTCACAGTCGACTCGGAAATCAATTCGAAGATCACACCGTTGAAAAGCTGGGGAATACAATCCCGCACCACTCCTTCGTTTTTGAGGCAATTCCAACGGTTAGATCTCCGTCAGCGTCTCGCGCACCGAGACACGTTTTTGGATCTCTGCGAGTTCGCGGATCCGAATCCTATTTCGGCAATTTGCGAGTCGACACAAAGACCACGAAACGTTAATAAAACATGGCGACTCGCCATACTAGTGTCCGGGGGCTCGACATCAACATTGCCCTCCGTGTACACGAAACAAGCATCGCGACTCCGCCGCGTCGACTCGGTCCGTCGCGTCGAGTCTTTCGGGTAAACATCACGACTCCACCGCGTCGACTCGGTCCGCCGCGTCGAGTCCTTCGGACAAACATGACTCCGCCGCGTCGACTCGGTCCGCCGCGTCGAGTCCTTCGGGCAAACATCACGACTCCGCCGCGTCGACTCGGTCCGCCGCGTCGAGTCCTTCGGACAAACATCGCGACTCCGCCGCGTCGACTCGGTCCGCCGCGTCGAGTCCTTCGGGAAGCATAGTGACTCTGCCGCTTCGACTCGGTCCGCCGCGTCGAGTCCCTCAGGAAGCATCGCGACTCCGCCGCGCCGACTCAGTCCGCCTCGTCGGGTCCTTCCGGGAAACATCGCGACGCCGCACAACTCCGCTACATCGAATTCTCTCGACTAAGCGTCTCGGGGGCTGTCCTTCGCCGCAGCCACACTCGAGAATTCGGGGGCTATGCTGCAAAGTAGACGCAATCGAGAATTCGCCGCAGCCGCACTCGAGACTCGGGGGCTGAGGCGTGAAACAGCTGCACTCGACACACGAGTCCGGTTCAACGATTCCGTCACTCGGCACCGCCTCGTCGACTACGGCAATGTCATACAAAGTGCAACACAGGAACCACAATGTCGGCTGCAACTTCGAAAGTCGACACAATCCTCCGCTCGGAGTCGATAGTCGACACATGTCCTCCTCCGCTCGGAGTCGACGCATGTCCTCATTCGCGAGCAAACAGAAGACAAGCACACGGGGTTAGCTTCAGAACAACTTGAGCCTATGCCCGACTCTGCGAGTCGAACATAGCCTTGGGGGCTACTCCCATCGGGAGCACTGCCGTGCACCCGACAAATCGATGAAACAACGTTACAAGATCTTTGAGTCTATGCCCGATTACAAATAATCGCACATAGACTCGGGGGCTACTCCCATCGGGAGCGCTGGCCGCGCACCCAATGAGCGCTGGTCGCGCAACCGACGAGCGCTACGGGCGCCCTCGACGTACTACCACGTCGAAGCATATGACACGCTGGCCGCGTACCAGAGGAGCTCTGTCAGATTTCTTCGTCCAGATCCTTATTGTGGTCGTACAAACCGCATATTAACTCGGATAAAGAAAAGCAAAACATCAAACTTGTTCGTCTCGACGAGGCGCATACGACAACGTGGGCCAATTCGCGACATCAGAACATCTTGAAGACTTTTCGGGTCCATCTTCTTGTGTGGACTCGGTGGCTGAGCGTCCGCGTCAACTACACGACTTTCACGTCGTCGTGCGACTCCGCCACGTCCTCGTCGACTACACGACTTCCGCGTCGACTCCGTCCGCCGTGTCGAGTACACCTCCACCGCGTCGACTCCGACATGTCTAGTCTCTGACACTTCTCGCCACGTCCCATCGGGAGGCAGAACAAGTGCTCAGTGCACCACGACATCACGCGACTGTCAGCCATCAGGCTTATTTCTCTTCGGAATCTTCAAACGAAAAGACACTCGCCACGCAGCGGGGGGAAGATTGTGAGTATGCGGCTCCCGCAAAAACCACGACTCCGCACTACGATGTACAGACACATCACTCGAAACAAAAGACATCACTTGTTACGCGTCCAAAAGAAAATCGCGAGTCCCTAACACGAAATCTCTTTCGTATGGGCATTCTAACACGAAATCTCTTTCGTATGAGCATCAAAGACGCGAAATCTCTTTCGCATAAACTCCCTAAACACGAAATCTCTTTCGTATGGGCATTCTAACACGAAATATCTTTCGTATGAGCATCAAAGACGCGAAATCTCTTTCGCATAAGCTCCCTAACAGGAAATTTCTTTCGTATGGGCATATCAAGACGCGAAATATCTTTCGCATAAGGTCCCTAACACGAAATTTCTTTCGTATGGGCACATCAACGACGCGGAATCTCTTTCGCATAAACACCCTAACACGAAATCTCTTTCGTATGGGCATAATCAAGACGCAAAATTTCTTTCGCATAAGCACCCAGACACGAAATCTCTTTCGTATGGACGCGAAATTTCTTTCGCACAATCACCCTGACACGAAATCTCTTTCGTATGGACGCGAAATTTATTTCGCATAATCACCCTGACACGAAATCTCTTTCGTATGGGCACATCAAGACAAAATTTCTTTCGTGTAAACTTCATAAAGCGAAATCTCTTTCGCACAAGATCAAGAAGGAAGATCTCTTCACCCGAAGAATCGCAAGAACTTGACCAAGGTAAAATTGCGAGTATGCGGCTCCCGCAGCTCTACCACATGATGTATTTACACATCATGACGTGAAATCTCTTTCACAGGAAAAAATACCCTACACACGAAAACTCTTTCGTATGGGCACAACATCCCAAACATGAAAACTCTTTCATATGGGTATAAAACTCCTAACACGAAAACTCTTTCGTATGGATAAAACTACTCGAGTAGGCAGAACCTGCTATTCATTCACATGATGTTTGCACATCATAAACCTGGATTGTTCAGCCGACTAGGCACATCCGGATGCCGTATTCTTTCGAGTACGAAGGTAAGACCCAAGGATCTCTCTTTTGGGCCTGGAATCGCACTCAAGCTGCGTCCTCCGGTAAACTTTCCGTGTCAACAACACGAAGAAAAATCCTAGCGGACGCGCCGGGTACCCCTTTAGGTTAAATTCGACTCGGTAAGACCTCCACGGCCCAGTCGCAACGATCACCTCGCCGGATTCGAGTCGGAGGTCTCGAAATCGTGTAGGCCAGAACCGTTTTTGCCCTAGATGCAATTAATTGGCCCTGATCTTTCGGGAGAGCCAAGCGACTGAGCCACATCCTTCTGCGAAAACAGCCAACACAAGGCACATTTAACACTCGATGCTCGAGTACAGAAGCGCTTCGCGCACAGGGTATACACCCTCAAAAACAGGCGATTGAATGACCAATCGAAGAAATCAAGAACGGACTTTGAGTGCTTACCCGACTATTCTCAGTCGAATAAACACTCGGGGGCTACTGACGAAGATATGGATCCTGGACCCTGCGGGTAAGGACACCCCGTCTCAGGCCCAAGGTTAAGGCCCAAGAAGAGGAGCCCTTGGAGTATTCTAGATGGCCCACGTGAAGCCCACCCGCAAGACTGGCGGGTCAAGACAAGAACTGCTATACGTAATCTACTAGGACTCATGTAACCCCCTCCTGGTTGCATATATAAAGCGAGGAGGGAGGAGAGAAAAAGATCATCCAATGAGGGAACAACTAATCCCGATCCAATCTAGAGAGAGGAAGATACAAGCCACAACTAGACTAGGCAATACACGGGATACCCCGTACGCCTCGCCATGGCATCGCTATTGTAAACAACTCGACTATTTCGCCATAATACAGATCAGACAAGCAGGAGTAAGGGTTTTACCTCTACGAGGGCCCCGAACCTGGGTAAATCTTTCTCCTTGTTAGCCGTCGAGGTCACCAGCGCGTACATCGTTCCTCTACTCGAAACCCTACCGGCTCATCCGAGGGATTTGTAGAATCAGAGATTCGACAGCGGCGATTTCCGATTTGGGATACGGCAGCGCCGGGAAGGGCATGGAACGGAGAGAAACAAGAAGTACCTGGAAGAGAGAGAAGATTGGAGGAGAAGGGAAATGAACGGCCTGCTCCGTCGATGAGACTTTTTTTTGGAAGGAAACACCAGCGATTACGCGATTTTTTTTATCGCGCACTAATTTCGCGAGTTCACGAGGAGAAGATATGCGCGACGGAGGTGTGACGAAGAGGTGGACGTATCGCAGCCGGTGGGCGAAGATGGAACAGAAGTTTCTTTTTAGGTGGTAGAGATTGTTATGTCTATGTTTACCTCTATTTAGATAGTTGGTAGATTCTTTAATCCCTCAAAGAAGGTCTAGTCGGTCGCTCCGCCAGTGCTGCACCATCACAAGTCGGACATTCTTGGTAGTGGGCTCATAAAATCGAGGTGCTACCAATTCTTTCCGATTAGGTGGGTTTGAGTCAAACTCTAACAAACGGAAGCACTTGGTAATCTAGACAAGTCCATCACAACGGTTGTGGGGCTCGGGGCGAAGTAGGTTGGGAGCCGGGGCATGTGATGTCACCCAACTAACAGGAGTCGTATTGGATACGATTGGCAAGGTGTTGCCTACCTAGATCACTTGACGGCTAGCGGTGATGCTAAAGCTCACTAGTCGGCTTGCTTATTTAGCGTCTTGAATCACTTAGCAACCATCAGAGGGGTGTTGGTTCTAGTGGGAGCATAATTATTAAAGCGTTTAATATGCCTGCTCTTTTTTGAATACATGTCTTAAGTGTTTTGCATATTTTCTGTTGTAGATCAATGGCAACTACCAACCTTCCTAAGTTATCCACTTTTGCGTTGAGGTCAATCCTAGAGAAAGATAAGCTTAATGGAACAAATTTCACCAACTGGTATCGTAATCTGAGAATAGTCCTCAAGCATGACAAGAAAGAACATGTTCTAGAAACTCCACTTCCAAAAGAGCCAGATGACGATGCGACTGTCGCTGTCATGAATGCCTACCATAAGACTAGATATGAGTCTATGGAAATTAGCTGTCTTATGCTTGCACACATGCAACCGGACTTGCAGCAGCAGTTCGAAAATGTTGAGGCCTACGATATGATCGAAAGCCTCAAAAGTATGTTCCAGGCTCAAGAAAAGACCAAGAGGTATCAAGTCTCTAAAGCTTTGCTAGGCTGTAAGCTGAAAGACGGCGATCCACTGAGTCCGCATGTAATCAAGATGGTTGGTTAATTACAGTCTCTGGATCGGCTGGGCTTCCCCATTAACAAAGAGTTCGCTACTGATATAATTATGAACTCTCTTCCTAGTGCGTATGGTCCGTTCACCTCGAACTACCATATGCATGGTATGGATAACAAGATCACTGAATTACATGGGATGCTCAAAACGGCAGAGGCTGATATCAAGAAAGCCGCCAGTCAACTGTTGATTGTGCAGAATAAGGCTAAGTTTAAGAAGGGTTCTTGGACTAAGAAGAAGAAGGATAAGTCCGGAGGTAGCGCCCATGGCCCTGTCCAGAGTGCTCCCTCAAAGACTAAGCCTTCTCCTACAGCCGGTGCCAATTGCTTCTATTGCAAGCAAGATGGCCACTGGAAGAGGAACTGCACCAAGTATTTGGCTGACAGAGCCAAGAGTGGAGGTGTAACTTCCAACTCACGTACGCTTGTGTGCAATGTTATAGACATTTATCTTGCTGATGCACCTAACAGTTCTTGGGTATATGATACCGGATCAGTCATTCACATTTGCAACTCGTTGCAGGAACTGGTAAGAACTAGGAGCTTGGCGAGAGGAGAGGTTGATATCCGGGTCGGCAACAAGGCGAGAGTCGCTGCGTTGGAAGTCGGCATGATGCAACTTCATTTACCTTCAGGATTTTTATTGGAACTGAATAATTGTTATTATGTTCCAGCGCTTAGTCGAAACATTATTTCCGCCTCATGTTTGATGAGACAAGGTTATGAGTCGAATATTAAGAATAATGGTTGTTCTTTATATTTGAAAGATATGTTTCATGGCTTTGCACCCGTTCAGAACGGGTTATTTATTTTAAATCTTGACAGTGAATCGGTCTATAACATAGATGTTAAAAGGTTGAAACCAAATGATATGAATATGACTTACTTTTGCACTGTCGGCTTGGTCATATAAGTTGGAAGCGCATGAAGAAGCTCCATGATGATGGACTTCTAACTTTGTTCGACTTAGAGTCATTCGAGACATGCGAATCATGCCTACTAGGCAAAATGACCAAGACACCTTTTGCAAGGAGTTGTGAAAGGGCGTCCGACTTGTTTGAACTAATACGTAGTGATGTATCTGGTCCAATGAGCACGAATGCCAAAGGTGGTTATGAGTACTTCATTACCTTCACTGATGATTTGAGTAGGTATGGATATATCTATTTAATGAAACACAAGTCGGAAGCCTTTGAAAAGTTCAAGGAATTCCAGAGTGAGGTACAAAATCAACTCGGCAAGAAAATAAAGTTTCTACGGTCGAACCGTGGAGGCGAGTACATGAGCCATGAGTTTGATGGTCATCTAAAGAGTTGTGGAATAGTTCCTCAACTCACTCCGCCGGGTACACCGCAGAGAAACGGTGTATCGGAATGGAGGAATCGGACCTTGTTGGACATGGTACGATCAATGATGAGTCGGACAGATCTACCATTATCATTTTGGGGTTATTGTCTAGTAACTGCAGCTTTCACACTAAACAGAGTACCATCAAAGTCAGTAGAGAAGACACCACATGAGATGTGGACCGGTAAAAGGCCAAGTTTGTCTTTTCTTAAGATTTGGGGTTGTGAACCATTTGTCAAGCGACTTCAGCCGGACAAGCTCACGCCCAAGTCGGATAAGTGTATTTTCGTGGGGTATCCGAGGGAAACCTTGGGGTACTACTTCTACAACCGGGAAGAGTGCAAAGTGTTTGTCGCTCGAAATGGTGTCTTCCTTGAGAAAGAGTTTCTCGGTCAGGAAGTCAGTGGGAGCACAGTGCAACTTGAAGAAATTCGAGAGAAACCTGCTAGGGGCCAGTCGGCGAACGCCTTGGAGGCTGAGCCGGTTGTGGTACCTACAACGGTAGCAGCACCTGAACCCCGGAGATCTGCCATATTACAAAATGCTCGTGATGTTTTACTGTTAGACAGTAATGAGCCGGCAACTTATTCGGAAGCAATGGTGGGATCTGATTCTGAGTCGTGGCTTGGAGCCATGAGATCCGAGTTAAAGTCCATGGATGAAAACCAAGTTTGGAATTTGGTTGATCTGCCTGACGGTGCAAGACCCGTCGAGTGCAAATGGGTCTTTAAAAGGAAAACTGATATGGATGGAAATGTTTCCGTCTATAAAGCACGACTTGTCGCGAAGGGGTTCCGACAGGTTCAAGTAGTTGACTACGACGAGACCTTCTCGCCCGTAGCGATGCTTAAATCAGTTCGGATCATGTTAGCTATAGCATCCTATTTCGACTATGAGATATGGCAGATGGATGTCAAGGCGGCTTTCCTTAATGGAAATTTAACTGAGGACGTGTATATGATACAGCCCGAAGGTTTTGTCGATCCAGCTAACGCTGACAAAGTATGCAAACTTCAGAAATCCATTTATGGGTTGAAGCAAGCATCTCGGAGTTGGAGCATTCGCTTTGATGAGTTAGTCAAATCGTTTGGCTTCATCAAGAGCGATCATGATTCTTGTTTATACAAGAAGTTTAGTGGGAGCAAAGTAAATTTTCTAATCTTCTATGTGGATGACATATTGCTGATTGGAAATGATGTCATGATGTTGCAAGAAACCAAAGAGTCATTGGAAAGGAGTTTCTCAATGAAGGATTTGGGTGAGGCGACTTACATATTAGGAATCAGGATCTATAGAGATAGATCAAGGCGGCTCATTGGATTGAGTCAGAGTACATATCTGGACAAAGTTTTGAAGAAATTCAAAATGGAAGAGTCCAAGAAGGGATTCTTACCGATGTCCCATGGTATAAAACTTAGCAAGACTCAGTGTCCTTCGACGACTGATGAGCGAAGTCGGATGAGTGTGATCCCGTATGCTTCGGCAATCGGATCCATCATGTATGCCATGATTTTTACTAGGCCAGATGTTTCCTATGCTCTAAGTGTTACGAGCAGATACCAGGCTGACCCTGGCGAAGCCCACTGGGCAGCGGTTAAAAACATCCTTAAGTACTTTAGAAGGACTAAGGAAATGTTCCTAGTTTATGGAGGTGATGAGTAATTCAGTGTAAAGGGTTACACGGATGCGAGTTATCTCACCGAGTCAGATGATTCTCGTTCGCAATCTGGATACTTGTTCGTAATGAACGGAGGGGCTGTGAGCTGGAAGAGTTCCAAGAAAGATAGGTGTCTGCATCTACAATAGAGGCTGAGTATATTGCTGCCTCAGAGGCGGCAAAGGAAGTTGTTTGGATCAGGAACCTCCTGATAGATCTTGGTGTGGTTCAGGGCGCGTCCAATCCTTTGGACGTATATTGTGACAACAATGGTGCTATCGCACAAGCCAAGGAACCTAGAGAACACCATAAGAACAAATATATACTCATGCGTGTAACATCCCAAGTATGAAAACACCCCTAGAATGTTTGTTTCTTGTTTAATTATTGCTTTGCATCATGTCATCATACTCATTGCCTTGTTTGCATTTGTTTTGCATTGTTATTTCTGTTGTTATGCATCTGTTTCAAATTGCTATCTATTTCAAATTCAAACCAACTTCTAAATCAATTTGTTCATACTTGTTATGTTACATTTTCCAAATAAAAGGTTCAATTAAAACAGTTAGTTGTTTCTATTTAAATAGAACTATTAACTTGTTATTTTATTTAATAACTCATTAACTCAATTCTCATTCAAATTCAAATCACATTCACAAACAGCACCCAAATTTGAAATTATGAAATTTACCAAAACAACTCTAATCATCTGTTCTAATTAAACAATAGGGTTCACCCTATTAAAAATCTTGTTTTCAATAATAATCACTTAATAATAAAATTCATCCAAATTTGAATTCAATTACAAAACAGCAAAACAATTTGAACTTTTGAAAAACCAAAGTTGACAATTGGTTACTTTTGACCTAATTAACTCACCCAATTTATTCCCTAATTTTTACTAACTTAAAAACCCCAATTTTCTTCCTATTTCTATTTCTGCATAAAAAAAACAGAAGAACAAAAAAAATAAAAAGGAAAAACGCTTACTAGAGGGGGGGAGCCCGCGCGGCCCAGCCCAGTTTTCGGCCTGGTACCCCTTCGCGCACTCCCCTCTCTTCTTCCCGCAGTACGGCACGCATCCGAGCGGTGCCACGTCGCCGCCGTAGCGCGCCGACGGCCGAGCGCGCACCCCTAGGCCTATATAGCCACCCTAGACCCCCCTGCGCCGCCCTAACCTAGCCACCTACCCTATCCCCTCGCGCCGCCGCCGATCTCTCTCTCCCACCGGCGCAATTTCTTCTCTGCAACCACCCACCGTCGCCGCCGTGTCTGAACCCATGAAGCTCACCGTCGCTGGAGTCCTCCTCCACCCTAGCTGACCGCGGGGATCAACCCGCCGCAGCACCCTCTACTTCATCGACACCTCCCCGACGCCATCTGCTTGCTGGATCCACGCCGCCGTCCACGAACTCGTCGCTGTCGCCGCCGTCGAGCTGCCCCGAGCCTCTGCTCGACTACACCGGAGGTGATCAACGCCTCTCTCTCCCTCCTCTCTGCACTGCGCAAGCACGCGCACCAGCACGCACTCACCAGCACCAACATGAGCGCGTCCACGAGCCCAGCAGCGCAGCAGTTCACCGCCGTTGCGCCACCGTCGTTCACTGTCGGAAATTCAGAAAACGTTTTCAGTTAAAATTTCAGTTTCGCTAACTGAATCATAACCACACCGCGCAGCGTTTACTGACAAGCAAACGTTCACCACCGCAGTGGCAGTGCACCTCTCCCGCGCGCGCCAGATCGAGGGTTCGATCCCCCTCGGGCGGATTTAATCCGCCCACCTTTTTTCGCACAGGAGCTGACAGGGCGGCCCCCCTGTCAGCCACCAGTGCTGCCACGCAAGCCCACGCTGGCCCCTTGGCCCACTGGCAGTGACCCTGGCTAGGTCACTGCACGGTGCAGAACATTCCTGTCCAGTTTTTTATAAAATCTAAATCCTTTTATAATTACAGAATGGTCCCTAATATGAAAATGCAAATAACTTTTATTTTATAAATCAAAATAATAAAAGTAAAATATGTACACTGCACCAAATTTAATTCTCTAACTGTTTATAACATTTGTTTTCTGTTTTGAATAATTCAAATGCATTCAAATTTCAAATTCAAACAATTCATTTGAAATTTGTATAATTGCATAACAAATTCATACTTAATCCAAATAATGCAAATAAAATATGTTTTCCATGCTATTTCAAACCACCTTTTCAAATATAAATTTTGTTTCATGATTTGAATAATTAAAATTGCTTAAATAATTTAAACCTTGTTTAAATCATTTAAATTTGCTAAATTCATAGCTTGCTCAAATTAAATTATTTTTGAACATATAAAATATGTTTTCAAACTAGAAAAGTATAAACTTTTCAAATATGAATTTGGTTTAATGTTTTGAACAAATAAAAATTCAAATAAAATCAAACTTGAATTAATTTCAATTAAAACTTGTTTAAACTTGTTTAATTCATAAGTAAATCATTGTAATTCCTTTTCAATAATTGAAACATGTATTCCAACTAAAATTTGATGTTCTTTTCAAATATGAACTTTGCTATCTGTTTTGAAGAATTTAACTTGATGAAAACAACAAATGTGTGTGATCCCTTAAGTAACCAAAATTACTAAACTTAATAAACAATTTCCAAACTTGTTTAATTTCATTTCCACTTGCATCTATTGTTGTTTTCTTTTTGTTATCATCATGCATGCATCATGCTAATCAACTTCCACATGGTAATGAATTGTAGATCATTTGTTTCCACCCTAATTCATGGACCTTTTCCATATGCAATTCAATTGCATATGGGTCCATTTAAATTGTGTTATCATGTCAACTAGTTTATTCTGAGGCATCCATTAACATGACATGCATCATCCCCTGATTGTGCATTATTCCATCTTATTGATTGTTGTCGCTTTGCGTTGTTTGTTTGCTTCTTCTCGAATAGACGACGACGTTGAGACAGACGATCTTTACGAAACCCCTTCTGAGGACTTAGCTCAGTACCAGGCTGCTGAGCTTGCAGGCAAGTATTCACTCACATGAACCACTGTGTTCCTTTCAACCTTGGTTACCGATACTTTCCGTTGTCTTTTCTGCTAGCCCTAGTAATAGTTGTTTCTGTTACGAACCTATCACATGAATCCCTTAACCCTGATATTGCCTCACCTCCACTCCTATAACCCCATTGGTTGAGCCAATGTCTTACTAGCATGCTTAGGTTGTTTCTGCTCGAGTCTGTTACCCGTTACTTTCTGTTGCTATATTTCTATTATGTTCCGGGGGCTCGATGTTAATCAATCAACCTGTTAATAATAATATGCTGATAAGGCACCGGCAGGAGGCCCTGTGTGGTTTTGAGGCCTGCTAGTGTCGACCCTAATAGGAAAAGGGTCTTGTCTACTGATCCATGATGAGCGCACTACCCGCATGTGGGAAGCGTGTATGGGCGCCCCCTCAATTTGATTCGATTCGCATCTCGTCCAAATCGCCTCATTTAGTTCGGGTTTTCCATTTGCCGCATGCATGTTTTTGCGAGCCCAGCGCATGGTGGAACTTTTGTAGTCGGCATTTAGGGAGACACGTTCTTAGAGTGCTATGAGGGTCCCCTTTTCTTTGTGGGGCTCGATTAGCCGTGCGCTCACTGCACGGGGTTCTTTGGGCTTGATGCGGAGAAGAGTTGAGTTGTGTTGAGTGCCCTGCTTGGTGGAAGGCATTCCATCTGGCGGGTTATTCTTACTTGTACGGCCAAATTGGTGCACCCCTGCAGGGATAAATCTTCTCGAGAAGCCGTGTTTTCCGCGGTTATGGTTGACTTGGTGAAAGTACTGGCTAACAAGTACTCAGAACAACTTACACCTAACTAATGATAACTTGACTAGTAATAGTCTTATTGACACAACAACGTGATCCATCATTCATTAATCCAACTGTGTGAGTTATCCTCGGATTGCTTCTTTGGATAAGGGGCGAGATCCAGCATGGGTTTGTTTGGTGGTTAACAATAGTTGGTTACTATACGCTATCTTATCTTCTTTCTGTTAGCCGGAAGTTGTAGTAATTCTGTAGTTGGTTAGTGCAGCCAGTTGCAGCATCTTTTATATGCCCTTTCTTCCGTTGAACCCAAGGCATCTGTGCTTGGTGTTGACGGGTTACACTTTGGTGAACTGTGAGTCTTGCTTGCCGGTACGTTGATGTACTGACCCCTTTGGGGCTGTGGTTTCCGCAGACTACTACTCCGAGGATTCACTTGGTGGCTACTACGTGGAGTACGACGAGGTTGCTGACGAGTAGAGAGCGGACCCGGGCAGGATCCGAGACTACGTGGATGGGCTCCGTCTTTATTTCATTCCCGGCTTTTTAAGCCTATTTGGATTTGTCTGTACTCAGACCCTTTGAATGCTTCCGCTGAGTTGTAATGATGTTATGTTGGGTGTCCTCTGGATGATTGTATTTGCTATTCTATGCTCTAGTGAGAGCCAGTTGCAACTTATTTCCATCTTTTGTGTCTTAGAGATATGTTGTGTTATCATTTTGTTCAACGCCGTTGACGTACCATGTGTGTATGGTATGAAGTACGTCAATGGTAGTATCTTGATTTCCATGGGATAGTTTACATCGACGGTGGATAGTAGAGTTTGGTTGTCGCACATAAGTGCTGGCCTACTCGTAAGAGGATGCGGGAGCAGATAAGCCCCGTAATCCAAGCATCTACTATTCATTTCGGCCCGGTGAGTATCCCCTAGAAGTCAGGGTGCGACAATGCGGTACCACCTCATTCGCCAGTTTGTCTAACAAGATGATATCAAGTTATGCAAAGTACACACGGATGCAAACATTGCAGATCCGTTGACAAAGGCGCTACCACAGCCTAAGCATGAGGCGCACACGAGAGGCATGGGCATTCGATGCCTAGGCATATGATGCCAAGATAATTGACTCTAGTGCAAGTGGGAGATTGTTGGGAATATGCCCTAGAGGCAATCATGTATGATGTAATCCCACTGTATTTATAAAGTTATTAAGTTGTCCTTGTTTTGAACATCTGATACATGTCATTGAATATGTTATTTGATTGTGGAACTATGTATTCATGTTGTTCATACTAGATTGTCCTTGGTCATTAAGGTTGTGCTGGACACACACCCTAGACTAATGTGAGTGTTGGCTGATGACACGGTTCCACTTGTCATGGGCATGGTGATGCCATTCCAACGTTCACGGACTTGGCTAAAGAGTTTAGCAAGTCGGACTGACCCACTTTGAGATGCAACGAGCAAGTCGTCATTTGCATGTCTCAATCAAATGTAATCCTTGGACCTGAGATTGTCGCACAATCCGAGTTGTGGATCACCGACTTAGGTTCTGTCAAACGCTGTGTAGTGACAAGGCAACTATAAAGGCGGAGTTCAGGTTGAATGAGAAGCAAGCTGCGTGATGTGGATAATCAAGATGGGATTTTGCCCCTCCGAATGGAGAGATATTATCTGGGCCCTCTCGAGTGATATGATTCAGGAAGCATGGCCATGCGCGACTCAGTTAAGTGTTAACTGTGTCGGTTGACTAAGAGTTAGTCAGATGAATCACATATCATGGATCGAGAAGAGAGTTGAACTATTAAAGGGATGACGATAAATCGCCTATAGTTCGACAATGTATATCGTGAGGCAAAAAGGACTAAGATGAATATCACATTGAAAGGTATGTCGTCA
The DNA here is from genome assembly GCA_028641055.1 of Alopecurus myosuroides. Lineage (NCBI taxonomy): Eukaryota > Viridiplantae > Streptophyta > Magnoliopsida > Poales > Poaceae > Alopecurus > Alopecurus myosuroides. Next base: position 425,906,172 of record CM054060.1, read on the forward strand.
TGACTCAGTGGGACTTGGGAGCCGGCACGTTCTGCTACGAGCCGCTACCGATTGATCGATTGAGAGTCGGACTCCAATCGTGTCCAAGTCGCCACGAGCCTGCATGGTCACACACTTAAGAGCGGCAGCAAGTATTGGTCGGGTTGGACCCGAACCGGTAATGGACTGGTTTTGTGAGTCGGACTCACAGAGGGAATGGGCCACAAGTGTTGTGAAGCCCACTACCATTCGCTATATAAAGATGGGCGCAGATTGCCCAACGGGCACGTTAGTCCACTCCCATGCGTTGGGAACCCTAGCCCCACTCAGTCCAGCCGTCGCACCAGACCTAGCAGTCTGCCGTCGGAGCTCCTCCTCGTACGTGTGGATACCGGCAGAGGTGTTGTACGTTCAGCACTTCGACGTTCGAGGGATCGGATCGGCTGGATCGGATCGTGGGACTGCACTGCCCCGACGCGCTTCATCGATAATTCGCAACCGCGCGTCTAGTGGTAATACTCGTGGCCTTCTGCCTCGGCTAGATTTTGGAAGTACCGCGTAGGAAAAAGTTTTGTTTATCTCTACGCGTTCCAACAGGAATCTGCTGGGGCGGGACAGCACCCAAAAAACCCGACCAGTAAAACGGAGTACTAAACTGAAAAACTAAAAATTTAAAATTTTACCACAATTCATTGAAATTTTTACATAAGTTTGACAATTAAATAATTTTGAACAATCAAAGGCGACTACGATGAACAAGCAGAATAATAGCTTGTTCTCTTCGCTCCAGGATTCATTTCTTGCAATGGCGTGCCACTCGATGGTCACTTTTATCTATTTATGCGTGGTTCATGATCATGATTTTTTCTCCCCGGGTAGCATCTTTTCCACTGACTTGTTCTCCTCAGCTATGGCTCTCCTCTCCTCGATGTCGACCTTGCGCAACCTCTCTTTCCGGATCATTTCCCACTTTACCAACCATAGGAGTTTCTAAATTGGAGTGCAACAACTAACTTGACACCCAAGAGAACCTTTGAGACAACCATTCAATTGAGGAATACCAAAGATCTCAAGATTCCTCTTTTCTATGTGAAGGAACAACCACATCCATGATGAAGCCACCTCTATCCTTTTTCTTTTTGCATCACATGCATCATAAGCATTGCACTCTGTTTTCAAAACAACTCAAAAATTCAAACCAAATTAAACTTTCAAACATTGTCCACAGTTTCCAAATTGAAAATTGCAAACTAAACAAATCCAATTGTTTTCAATAGTTTGAAGTTGATTTATTTACATTGCTTGTTAAATAAAAAAATTCCTTATTATCAACACCCCAATGGCAAATTAAATTTCAAATCAATTCATTCATAATGGGCATGATCAAATTGTGGTTTAAAAATTAACAACTTGCAAACTTTTAAGCTCACTAAGTTTTCTTAGTGTTTGGGCTCATTAAATAAAATTTGTCTATTTTAAAAATCAAATGAAAATCCTATATGAATTTCAAATAGCAAATTTCAAACAAATTGTCATTCTTAAAATTGTTGAAAATAAGTTAAACTACCTTTGTTGTTGTTGTTTTGTAAGTCAAATAAAAATAGTTTATAAAATAAAATAAAAACCCCTAAGAACCTATCCTTTTCTTTTCCCTCTCTCCTTTTCTTTCCTACAAGCAAAAGAAAAAAAAAAGAGAAAAATAAAAAGAGGTGAGCTGTGGGAGGCAGGCCAAGCCCCCACGGCCCAACCTTTTCCCACAGCCCTTTTCCCTCTTCCCCCAGCCCACCTTGTGGCCCAGCACCCCCTCTGCTTCTACTTTTGGCCCGGTACCCCTTCGCTGCGAGGGGATCGTCTTCTCCGTTGTCGTCAGCAGAAGTACGAACGCCTCCATCGCCGGCCACGTACTGCTCTCGATGTGATGGACGGCAGCACGGCGCCCCTCCCGACTATAACTTGCCCTGGAGGTTCCCATTGAACCCTAGATCATGTTTCCCTTCCTTTCCCTTCCTCCGCAACCGCCATCGCCTTCTCTCCTCACATGCCAACGCCATGGCCACATTGAGCTCGAGCTCGGTGCCCCGGTGAACCCCACAATCCCCACCTCCTACGTCGCGCCAGAAAGCGCGCGACGCCTTCCTACATCGATTCCTGCCAGGAGCCGGACCCGGGAGTGCCCAGGAGCGCCGCGCCATCCTCGAACACTCGTCGTCCGTCCGTGCGGAGCGCCTCCAGGGCGTCGTCTTCCTCTCCTTCTACCGGGCACCATCATCGTCACCGAGCCATGCCGCTGCGCCATCCAACTCCTGGTGAGAAGACGCCCCCCGTAGTCATCATCTCTGGCCCTCTCCTCTCGTGTATGCATGGATCCGGCGCCGTCCAGCCCCGTCCGTCTCGCCGCCGGGACGTCCGTCTCGTTTCGGCCCCCTGCGAGTTCACCTCGCCTCGACCTCACCTACCCTCGATGCACACGACCAGAGCACACGAGACCACCCCTGGTTGCCCACACACCTTCTTCACGACGGCGCCGCCCCGCGTTAATCGTCGCCGATGGGTTCCCGTCCATCGCAGACGAGTTGCAACTGATAGCAATCGTCCTTCAGTTTCGTCAGAATACAAAGGCAGTGATCTTATCTCTTAAACATCCAGTGCTGTACCTGTACAAAACCCGCACACTAGCCCAGTGGCAATGCCCACCGGCGCGCAGCACAGCGACCCAGGGATCGAATCCCCGCGGGCGCACTACCCCCCCTTTTTGTGATTTATTCGCGCGAGCCCCAGGCCCACCTGTCATGGGCCCTGGGTGCCCCGTCACCTCCTAGCACCGCCACGGCAGCGCCAGCGTGGCCTGGGCCCGCTTGACAGCGACCCAGGGTCACTGTGGCGTGGTGCAACCTTGCTGTTGGGTGATGTTTTCGCAGATAAGCCCTTGCCTCCACGTTTTCCTTCACAGCCCAGTCCCTGTAAATCACAAATCAGTCCTTGAACTTCAAACACACATAGAAATTGCAAACCAACTCCAACATTTAAATGTAAAATATGTTTTTCAGTCAAAATTCAATGAACTTTCTGTTTATCAACTTTGTTTTGCAATTTGGGCAATTAAAATTAAGGTTATTTAATAATCCTTAAAAATGACAAACTAAATGGCATAATTAATAACTTTCAAATGGTTGCTCCAAATTAAATACTCAAAACATGTTTTCCAATCAAAATTTCATGCTCTTTCCAAATATAAAATTTGATTTCTGTTTTGAATAATTTAAATTGCTGAAAACAACTGTTTCTCATTTAATGCAATTTAAATTGCCAAATTCATAACTAATTCATTTTAATTCCAATTTCAACAAATAAAATATGTTTTCCAATTAAAATTAAATGCTCTACCGAAATATAAAATTTGTTTACTATTTTGAACAATTAAAATTGATGCAACATTTAATTCCGCATTTAATTCATTTAATATTGTTAAATTGACAACTTGCTCAATTAAATTCCAAATTGGACAATTAAAATATGTTTGTATATAAGAAACATGCCATTAACATGTTCATGCTATTCATATCCCTGTTTGCATTTTGCATTGTGCATCTTACCATTTTGTTATGCATGTTCATCTATATGACCACATATGGAATGTGTGGGCTAATTAATTCCAACTGTTTCCCCATTCCATTTAAATTGCCTAACTCATCTACCTTATTGTTTGCCATGCTAAATAACAATTAAACTGATGGTTAGCTAAACAACTTGAACCAATTCCTATTTCTCCGGACTCCGGTTCCGATTAAATTGCTTAAGTTGTTTCCTCTCATGCATCTTTCCATGCCATGCATATAAAATAGGATCATGCTGGATCTTTTGCCGTAGTAGTAATTGTTGCATCCGGTGTTTGTTCGAGGTTCGTTGCTTCTTCGCGGATAGGACGTTGAGATGATGTGAGCAACGACAAGTTCTTCGAATGTACCTCTACTTGGTGGATCTCAGGCAAGTATACTCACTTGCTGCCATATGGCTACCTTTCATCACTTGTTACCGATTCTTTCCGTTGTTCTTATTCTAGCCTGTTGATTCGATGCTTGTATCTCGATCCTATTATATGTTTACCTTGCAGCCATGATATAGCCTTCCTTCCACTTCCTATTAACTGTTGTTTGTTTACCTTGTTGGCCCTTGTGTCGTAGTTGCATGCTTAGTGTTGTTTGCGTCCAAGTCTTGTTGTCCGCCTTATCACATGTTTAGTTTGATAGTTGGGTTTCAATTCAATCAACAACATGTTAATGTTTTGGGTAATAATAATTTGGTGTTAAGGCACCGGCAGGAGGCCCAGGTTAGGGTTTTGGAGCCTGCTAGTGTCGACCCTAATTAGGAAAAGGGTCTTGTCTACTGATCCATGATGAGCGTGCTCACCGCATCCGGGTGGTGGTATGGAACCCCCCTCGACTTAGACCTGATTTGCAGCTTGTCCGAAGAGCCACACTTAGTTCGGGTGTTCCATTTGCTCCTTGCATAATGGGTTGGCCCCCCTTGGTTACTGATGATGATGATGATGCATATAGGGCGAGGCCTGTAGTGCCGGGGTGTTGTGTCCTGCGGGAGTTTTGCACACCTGCGCTGAGTATTCGGCTGCGTGGCTGGGACCTTATAGCTCCGTGGCTCCTAGGATGGGTTGTAGAGACGGTTTGGGTCGTGTCAAGCCAACCTGAGTTTTAGTTGGTGGCTTGAGTGTGTACGGGCACTGGAGCACACCCTGCAGGGATAAATCTTCTCGAGAAGCCGTGTTGTCCGCGGTTATGTGACGACTTGGTGAAAGTACTGGCTAACAAGTACTCAGACAACTTACACCTAATGATAATAACTTGACTAGTAATAGTCTTATTGACACAATAAGTTGAACATCATTAATCCAACAGTGTGAGTTATCCTTGGGTTGCTTCCTTAGTAGGGGGTGACATTGGATGGGTATTGTTTGGTGAGTAGTTGTAGTTGGTTGCGATACGCTATCTTATCCCCCTCTTTTAGCCGGATGTTGTAGTGAGTCTCTGTAGTTGGTTAGTGCAGCCCGCTGCTGCTTATTTGCAATAATCCCTCCCTTTCCGTTGAACCCAAAGTATTTGTATCTTGTGATGATTGGTTACGCTGGTATCTTGTGAGTATGGGTTTATCCACTTGCCAGTACTTAACCGTAGTGACCCACGAATATCTTTCGTGGCTGCATATTCCAAATTGCAGTCAACAGGTTTGAAGTCTGACGACGTTAGCTTGGGAATCCCTCCGGCTTGGCCTGGGCAGGGATTGGACGCTCTCGGTTATCTTCAGGACTCTTAGTCCAATTTGTATCTTGTCCGTAGTCGGACGCTATGTTGTTTCTTCCGTTGTTATTTGGATCTTTGTATTGTAACAGTTGTATCCTTGGCTCATTTGAGTCATCTTGTATATATCTTTTCTGCTGTTGTTGTGGATTATTCGTGAACTGTTGTAATGTTATCACAAGTGGCAACCTGGAATCGGTTATTATGTGGATTTTGGCGGGAATGCTGAAATCTGCATAGTGCCCGATCTCGGGGCGTCACAAATGGTATCAGAGCATGGTTTCCGATTCCCGAGATTGTTTTGATACGAATGGTTATCGAAGCAACGGGTCCGCAAAGCCTGTAGGATAACCTCGCTAACGGTCGTTGTTTCTAGAGTGTCAAAAACTATTTCTGCTAAACTATTTTCGAAACATCTCAATAGGATTCTTGTTTTCTCCTTATCTCTATTCTATTTACCCTCCCACCCTATTTTTTTTGGAGTCTCTTCCCTTATCTATCTTTCAAAGTATTAGGATCCTACGTGGGTGGACGTTTTCTGAGCCTTTAACCTAATAGGTTCGGTCATCGGAAGATTCCTGGTGGAAAAACATCGTCGTCACTCCGAGCAAGAATCCCTTGTTAGTGGTGTCGAGGAGATCAGCTGGAAGCATGAAGAATCGATAGTCGAACTTCTTTCCACTCCCGGGTTAGCAGGTGGATTGCGAGGGCGCAATCCCTTGTTAGTGGTGTCGTCTGTAACACCTGGGGTGTTCCCCCTAAGTTAGAATTGGTTGCTTCCTTTTTCTTTTTGCATCACATGCATCATAAGCATTGCACTCTGTTTTCAAAACAACTCAAAAATTCAAACCAAATTAAACTTTCAAACATTGTCCACAGTTTCCAAATTGAAAATTGCAAACTAAACAAATCCAATTGTTTTAAATAGTTTGAAGTTGATTTATTTACATTGCTTGTTAAATAAAAAAAATTCCTTATTATCAACACCCCAATGGCAAATTAAATTTCAAATCAATTCATTCATAATGGGCATGATCAAATTGTGGTTTAAAAATTAACAACTTGTAAACTTTTAAGCTCACTAAGTTTTCTTAGTGTTTGGGCTCATTAAATAAAATTTGTCTATTTTAAAAATCAAATGAAAATCCTATATGAATTTCAAATAGCAAATTTCAAACAAATTGTCATTCTTCAAATTGTTCAAAATAAGTTAAACTACCTTTGTTGTTGCTGTTTTGTAAGTCAAATAAAAATAGTTTATAAAATAAAAAAAACCCCTAAGAACCTATCCTTTTCTTTTCCCTCTCTCCTTTTCTTTCCTACAAGCAAAATAAAAAAAAAGAGAAAAAAAAAGAGGTGAGCTGTGGAAGGCAGGCCAAGCCCCCACGGCCCAACCTTTTCCCACAACCCTTTTCCCTCTTCCCCCAGCCCACCTAGTGGCCCAGCACCCCCTCTGCTTCTACTTTTGGCCCGGTACCCCTTCGCTGCGAGGGGATCGTATTCTCCGCTGTCGTCAGCAGCAGTATGAACGCCTCCATCGCCGGCCACATACTGCTCTCGATGTGATGGACGGCAGCACGGTGCCCCTCCCGACTATAACTTGCCCAGGAGGTTCCCCTTGAACCCTAGATCATGTTTCCCTTCCTTTCCCTTCCTCCGCAGCCGCCATCACCTTCTCTCCTCACATGCCAACGCCATGGCCACATTGAGCTCGAGCTCAGTGCCCCGGTGAACCCCACAATCCCCACCTCCTACGTCGCGCCAGAAGGCGCGCGACGCCTTCCTACATTGATTCCTGCCAGAAGCCGGACCCGGGAGTGCCCAGGAGCGCCGCGCCATCCTCGAACACTCACCGTCCGTCCGTGCGGAGCGCCTCCAGGGCGTCGTCTTCCTCTCCTTCTACCGGGCACCATCGTCTTCACCGAGCCATGCCGATGCGCCATCCAACTCCTGGTGAGCAGACGCCCCCCGTAGACATCATCTCTGGCCCTCTCCTCTCGTGTATGCCTGGATCCGGCGCCGTCCAGCCCCGTCCGTATCGCCGCCGGGACGTCCGTCTCGTTTCGGCCCCCTGCGAGTTCACCTCGCCTCGACCTCACCTACCCTGGATGCACACGACCAGAGCCCACGAGACCACCCCTGGTTGCCCACACACCTTCTTCACAACGGCGCCGCCCCGTGTTGATCGTCGCCGACGGGTTCCCGTCCATCGCAGACGAGTTGCAACTGACAGCAATCGTCCTTCAGTTTCGTCAGAATACAAAGGCAGCGATCTTATCTCTTAAACATCCAGTGCTGTACCTGTACAAAACCCGCACACTAGCCAAGTGGCAATGCCCACCGGCGCGCAGCGCAGCGACCCAGGGATCGAATCCCCGCGGGCGCACTGCCCCCCCTTTTTGTGCTTTATTCGCGCGAGCCCCAGGCCCACCTGTCATGGGCCCTGCGTGCCCCGTCACCTCCTAGCACCGCCACGGCAGCGCCAGCGTGGCCTGGGCCTGCTTGACAGCGACCCAGGGTCACTGTGGCGTGGTGCAACCTTGCTGTTGGGTGCTGTTTTCGCAGATAAGCCCTTGCCTCCATGTTTTCCTTCACAGCCCAGTCCCTGTAAATCACAAATCAGTCCCTGAACTTCAAACACACATAGAAATTGCAAACCAACTCCAAAATTTAATGTAAAATATGTTTTTCAATCAAAATTCAATGAACTTTCTGTTTATCAACTTTGTTTTGCAATTTGGGCAATTAAAATTAAGGTTATTTAATAATCCTTAAAAATGACAAACTAAATGGCATAATTAATAACTTTCAAATGGTTGCTCCAAATTAAATACTCAAAACATGTTTTCCAACCAAAATTTCATGCTCTTTCCAAATATAACATTTGATTTCTGTTTTGAATAATTTAAATTGCTGAAAACAACTGTTTCTCATTTAATGCAATTTAAATTGCCAAATTCATAACTAATTCATTTTAATTCCAATTTCAACAAATAAAATATGTTTTCCAATTAAAATTAAATGCTCTACCCAAATATAAAATTTGTTTACTGTTTTGAACAATTAAAATTGATCCAGCATTTAATTCCTCATTTAATTCATTTAATATTGTTAAATTGGCAACTTGCTCAATTAAATTCCAAATTGGACAATTAAAATATGTTTGTATATCAGAAACATGCCATTAACATGTTCATGCCATTCATATCCCTGTTTGCATTTTGCATTGTGCATCTTACCATTTTGTTATGCATGTTCATCTATATGACCACATATGGAATGTGTGGTCTAATTTATTCCAACCGTTGCCCCATTCCATTTAAATTGCCTAACTCATCTACCTTATTGTTTGCCATGCTAAATAACAATTAAATTGATGGTTAGCTAAACAACTTGAACCAATTCCTATTTCTCCGGACTCTGGTTCTGATTAAATTGCTTAAGTTGTTTCCTCTCATGCATCTTGCCATGCCATGCATATAAAATAGGATCATGCTGGATCTTTTGCCGTAGTAGTAATTTTTGCATCCGGTGTTTGTTCGAGGTTCGTTGCTTCTTCGCGGATAGGACGTTGAGATGATGTGAGCAACGACAAGTTCCTATTAACTGTTGTTTGTTTACCTTGTTGGCCCTTGTGTCGTAGTTGCATGCTTAGTGTTGTTTGCGCCCAAGTCTTGTTGTCCGCCTTATCACCTGTTTAGTTTGATAGTTGGGTTTCAATTCAATCAACAGCATGTTAATGTTTTGGGTAATAATAATTTGATGTTAAGGCACCGGCAGGAGGCCCGGGTTAGGGTTTGGGAGCCTGCTAGTGTCGACCCTAATTAGGAAAAGGGTCTTGTCTACTGATCCATGATGAGCGTGCTCACCGCATCCGGGTGGTGGTATGGAACCCCCCTCGACTTAGACCTGATTTGCAGCTTGTCCGAAGAGCCACACTTAGTTCGGGTGTTCCATTTGCTCCTTGCATAATGGGTTGGCCCCACTTGGTTACTCATGATGATGATGATGATGCATATAGGGCGAGGCCTGTAGTGCCGGGGTGTTGTGTCCTGCGGGAGTTTTGCACACCTGCGCTGAGTATTCGGCTGCGTGGCTGGGACCTTATAGCTCCGTGGCTCCTAGGATGGGTTGTAGAGACGGTTTGGGTCGTGTCAAGCCAACCTGAGTTTTAGTTGGTGGCTTGAGTGTGTACGGGTACTGGAGCACACCCTGCATGGATAAATCTTCTCGAGAAGCCGTGTTGTCCGCGGTTATGTGACGACTTGGTGAAAGTACTGGCTAACAAGTACTCAGACAACTTACACCTAATGATAATAACTTGACTAGTAATAGTCTTATTGACACAATAAGTTGAACATCATTAATCCAACTGTGTGAGTTATCCTTGGGTTGCTTCCTTAGTAGGGGGTGACATTGGATGGGTATTGTTTGGTGAGTAGTTGTAGTTGGTTGCGATACGCTATCTTATCCCCCTCTTTTAGCCGGATGTTGTAGTGAGTCTCTGTAGTTGGTTAGTGCAGCCCGCTGCCGCTTATTTGCAATAATGCCTCCCTTTCCGTTGAACCCAAAGTATTTGTATCTTGTGATGATTGGTTACGCTGGTATCTTGTGAGTATGGGTTTATCCACTTGCCAGTACTTAAGTGTACTGACCCACGAATCTCTTTCGTGGCTGCATATTCCAAATTGCAGTCAACAGGTTTGAAGTCTGACGATGTTAGCTTGGGAATCCCTCCGGCTTGGCCTGGGCAGGGATTGGACGCTCTCGGTTATCTTCAGGACTCTTAGTCCAATTTATATCTTGTCCGTAGTCGGACGCTATGTTGTTTCTTCCGTTGTTATTTGGATCTTTGTATTGTAACAGTTGCATCCTTGGCTCGTTTGAGTCATCTTGTATATATCTTTTCTGTTGTTGTGGATTATTCGTGAAATGTTGTAATGTTATCACAAGTGGCAACCTGGAATCGGTTATTATGTGGATTTTGGCGGTAATGCTGAAATCTGCATAGTGCCCGATCTCGGGGCGTCACATGGAGTCAGAGTCACATAATAAGACGTCATAGAAAGCTTCCTACAGTAGGAGAAGGGCATATGGAGAAGATGGAACTATTCAAATGGAGGTGCAAAGAGTTTACACAACCCCACTAGTTGGAGAAACGATAGTTTAGTTTAGGTTTGTCTTACAGATTGGGAACTTTCTGTCAGACAAGTGAGAATGACCGAGTGTTATACCACGTAGTTCATCAATCTACATGTGAAAAATTATATGGGTGCAGGATGGACTAATCACCATTCCTACTACTCATGTTATTCACTCTTACTACGTTGGGTTAAAGGAACTATGTTTGCCTTGAGCCTTAGTAGAGTGACGACAATGTTAAACCTAAACCATAGAACAGTAAGATGTAATAATATCCCTATGTTAAATATGTGTTGCTGAAACGTATGAAAATTTGGTGAGGACAAAGCCAATCATGGAGGAATAATGCAATGGAAGATATTGCCTACCATGTGAGTTTCGTTAGAAATAGCATGGTGTTTGCATTCAAGAGATACAACAACATGATGAAAGATCTCCAAGGAAATGAGAACAAATTTGGTATGGACCTATCACTGAATTACCTTGAATCAAATCAGGGTATGATTCTAATTGGGAAGTGGTTGATCGTCTGACAAAGATAACACACTTTGTGCTAGTAAGACCACTTACACAGTGCTAAGTTGGCTGATACCTACGCGAAGAAGATTGTCTATCTTCATGGAATTCTAAAGAGTATTGTGTCTGATAGGGGTACCCAGTTTACTCCACACTTCTGGAAGAAACTACATGAGTCCTTAGAGACCAAACTGGAGTGCAACACATTGTTTCATTCTCAAACAGATTGTGAAACTGAGAGAGTGTACTATGGATCTAGTTGGGATGACAACTTACAATATGCATAATTTTTCCTACAACAACAATTATCAAGCTAGTATTGAGATGGCACCATTTGAAGCTCTATATGAGAAGAAAGTGGACCACACCTTTGTTTGGAAGTGGTCTAGGAGAAAGAAATTCTTTGGTCCTGACATCATCCAAGAAGATGAAGAGAAAGTTAGACTGACCAAGGACTTCTGATTGACCCAAAGAGTGACCCCTCTGTGCCAAAGGTAAGTTAACAGAAATCAGTTGGTCTGCAACTCTACCACGAGGGAAAGTTTTACTGAATCCATCTTGAGTGAACCCACACTTCAATCCATGAGAATATACACATCCTATTGGGGGTGAATATGGACACATAGAGCCCTACATGTTGAAAACATGGATTCAAGATCACAAATACCCACAAGGAGTTGATGCATGTTATACAAGGATATTATGGATGATGAAAAGAATATACTCACCAACCTGAGGACAAGATAATTTAGACTGCCCACAAAAGTTTCTTTTAAGGGTGGTAGCCCACCTAGTTGTTTTGGAACCATTTTACCCAAACATATCTTTCTAGCCTTCATAATCTCGGGACGAGATTTCTTTTAAGGGTGGTAGTTTGTAACGTCCCTGATTTTTAGAGAAACTCAAAAATCACAAAAATTTTAAACTTTTGTTTTCATGCTAAACAAGTCACCACAAACAAAATAAGATGCAAGAAATAAAAGAAAACAATACACCTTTTAATGAAATTGGATTTAGGAATCCAAATTACCTTTATTCCTTAAACCTATTTCAAATCTAGTTTTCATCATAAAGGGAAAATATTTCTTCTTAGCAAACATCTTTACAAACTTGTCTTCATTTCATTTATAACTATAAAAATATTTCCATAGTACCTTTCAAATATTATATCAAGAAATAACCAATAAAGTGTTTGTATAATTTATTCTATTTTGAAAACAATTAAAAGATCTTGAAAACAACTTTTTACATTTGAGACCACCCTTCTTAATTTTAGTAAACAGTAATCCCAATTATTTACTATTTTTTCTATTTAAAAATATTTTTAGTACTATTAAGACATTATGTGTATTTTCAAAATTCAAAATTTTAGTTATGTTGAAAACAACACGAAATGCGTTTATTTAAAAGATATAAATTTTACAAAACTATAGAAACAAATTTGTGGCTAATTGGAGTTGTAAATTAAAATCCATGTCCTATTAGAGAAAACAGAAAAGAAAAAGAAAAGGACAAAAAAAATGCGTCACTGGACCAAACTCCAGAATCACAGTCCGCAGCAGCCCACCCCTTTTCCTTTACCTACCGCACACGTGCGAGGGAAAAACGGCGACCAGCCTAGCCCACGCTATTCCCTCTCTGCCCCTTCTATATGGACCCCTTTGCATGATGTCACCATGACGTCACCTTCTCCCTCCCCCAACCGATGCCGCTTCCACGTTCGAGCCACCTCCGCACGATCTCCTCCAGCGAGGCTCCTCCTCCCCCGAATAAACAGACCCCGAAAACCCCCGCACCCTCCTCTCGGTTTTCCCTCTGCCCCCTCCAAAAATCCCGCCACCAATAGGCCACGATTCCTCGACGGAGTTCCGCTGTACGCTGCCGTTCATCATCGAATACGGCATGGTGATCCACCCTCTGTGCCTTAGATCACCCTCACCGGATTCCCTGATCCAGTGCGCGCCTCCATGATGCTTTAATTTCAATTTTTCGTGTAGAGAAACCCCGTCGCCATCATCTCCGAGTGTTGCCGGATCCCACACCACCTCCGTATGTGGATCTCCGTCGTTCCAGGAAGCGAAGAGCACCACCACTGTGTCCATCAACCTCACCATCTCGCGCCGCACCTCATCGATGTTTTTGTTGAGCTCGAGGACCACCGAAGCCCCATCTCGAGCGAATTTCCAAGAATCACACCGCCGCCATCCATTCTTCGGCCAACCCCTCCGGCGAGGTATGAATCCTAGAAATTTTGGCCGTTAGATCGTGATTGCGTGGCCCAGAAAAGAATCACTTACCGAATCGGTATGAACCAATAAGAACTCGCCAAGTGTCAGCCCAGTCAGCACTTTATAACTTTTGATCCATAAGCCCAAATTTAGCGAACTTGGACTTTTTGAAATCAGCACAACATATCAAACTTTTGGCACTGTTCAAATTCAAATTTGACAAATTTAAATTGGGTCAAATTTAAATATTCTTAATTGATGAATTTTGGCACAATTCAAAGCCTACAAATCCAAAAATTGCAAATAAAATATTTTTCGAATCCTTAGGATGTGGGCTTTCATAAACTCTATCCCAAAATAATAATTTAACCAATTAAAATGGAGATTAGAATTTAAATAGCCATTTGAGTATTTTTCACCTAGTTTTAATTCTATAAATAATTTTAATTTGTTTTCTTCTAGAAATTTGTGCCATTTAGCAACCTTAGACCAGAGAGACCAGTAGCAAAACATTATGTAACCATAGGACCCATTCCATGTAATCCTTTTCATATAAACCATTCATAGTATTAAGCCATTATAAATTAAGTGTTGTTTGATGGAAAACCCTTTAGGAAAATTGTGGTATGATCATTTTGATCAAAACCAACATCCATGTCTTGTTGACCATATGAAAGTAACCTTTGGACCAGAAACCAATAACCAAAAACCCTTTGTAAATTTACAAGTCATGTCGTGAATTGCTTGAAACCCTAGTACCCAAAGCCATGGAATAAATCATGTTTGTTGTGGTTTTGATTTCTAAAACCCCTAAGCCATAAACATTATCACATCCACTTATTTTGTATATTAAGTGAAGTGATATTCCTTGACCAACCCTTACCCTAGTAGATAGGCTTGAACTCTTTTCCCATAATTCTTTTTGTAAATTGAATTATTGTGATAAACCTTGAACTTGTCCATACAAGACCAAATAATAACCATCTCCTCATAATTCATTTTGCATATTGAATTATGTGTCAAATACTTGTCCATGTTAACACCAATCAAGTTAAATAACTTGTTGTGCTTCTGTATTGTATATTTTGTTGTATTTGTTTCCCGGTTGGTGAATTGCTTGTTGATTGTTATTTATTTGTATTGTTTAGATTGTACGGAGAGCAACCTTCTATGTGTAAAGAGAGTGCCTCTATACCAACTTCCACAAGGCAAGTGATACTTCTGTCCCACTTTTGTCTCACCAATTGCATTAGTTTTTTCTATAGTATGCATCATAGGTAATTTAATTATTTTCCAAGTATATGGTATGCTCAGAACACCTAGTAGTGTGTAGCCAACCTGAAACCCCTGCTACTTACTAGTTTAGCTATGCTAGAATGCTATCACAACTATTGCTGTTATTTATTGGGTCGTGATGTTTTGGAAATTGAAAATTAACAACCACCTAGGTGGATTGAACCTTGCTTGCATTATGTTGAGTGGCTACTCCGGACCATGTTCATGGTGGTTTAACCATGAATGTGGGGGTTGTCACTTGAGAGTATTTGCGGACCGCCACCCAGGATTAAAGAGATTTGTAGGTCTTCACTGTATAGTTAGCTTCAAGTGCATCCTTGAGGTAATATCGGCTCTTCCAAGATTAAGTAAGTTGTGGGGGGTTCCTCCTGTTGTATTGACAGTGGGTGGTAGAATTTTAGGAGCAACAAGTCAATACTGGTATGGTTGAATCCCTCTTCCCAAATATCTTGTCTCATTCTTCCCTCGGGGAGGATGAGTCTCAAGGTGAAAGTGCACAACCTCTGCAAAGTTAAAAACTAAGATCTTACCTGTGTCCCCGGTTATGGGCAATTGAGCAGCTAGACAGAGTTGGTGCCGAAGGATCTCCTCATCTTTTGTGAATGAAATAAAATATGGTAGAAACCCTCTATAGGGCACATGGTGGTTTAGCCATGATGCCACAATCAAACTTCATGGTGGTTTAGCCATGATGATTTATCAAACTTCATGGTGGTTTAGCCATGATGACTTTCAAACTTCATGGTGGTTTAGCCATGATGATTTATCAAACTTTATGGCGGTTTAGCCATGATGATTTGTCCAACTTTATGGTGGTTTAGCCACAAATGATTGTACAAATGTTTTCATTTGTTTAAAACAAATATAGGACAAAACTGGCTTTATGCAAATAGCCCAGACTCCACCAGCCAAATATCATGTAGCTAGTTATTCCTCAAAACTGCCACCATACAAGTGTCACTTTCCATTACATTGTTTGTACTGACTTCCTCCCCTGTGAGGGCTGCATATTCCAACGTGAAGGTCATTCGAATGATGAATAACTGTTTAGGATCTCGAGCCTACATTCCAACATGTCTGCCTGTGGCAGATGAAGAGAAGGGGCTCATTGAAGATTTCTTTCCGTTGTATTGCTTTGAAGTCTTGTTATTTGGGGCTAGTCCATGATAACTATGCCACTTGTAAGGCTATTTTATTTCATATCCACTGGATCAACGATGTAGAATGATGCTATTGCAATGAATATTTCATTTTGTCTTCTGTATGCTATCAGAGATCCCGGGAATAGTAGGATACACAGGTGTTTTACTTTATTAAAAGGTAGGGCGCTACATTCTTCTCTAATCTCTCTCATATTTGTCTTCCATTAATCCTAAATAGTAAAAGAAAGAACAAGAAGGATGTAAAAAAGAAAGAGTGTACTTTCCCACTGAACTTATAGATAAAGCTATGCTCCCCTACAACGGCGCCACAAAATAGTCTTGATAACCCACAAGTGTAGGGGATCGCAACAGTCTTCGAGGGTAAGTGTAATCCAATTTATTTATTTGACACAAGGGGAGCCAAATAATACCTATCATCCTTAGAAGTTGAGTTGTCAATTCTAGCCAGACATGAGAAGCACATAACAATATATGTTCGTAATAAACGGCGCAAGAAAATAATCTGTTGACGGGATGATTCTCTTGCGTCCTCAACACACATAATACAATGGCAATTGTGTTGATACACTATTTTGGCGAAACGATAATGAAAGTGGTGTAATATGAAATGAAAGAGGTGATATGTGTGATATGGAATAATAATGGAAGCAAGGTAACATTAGAAAAATTGAGAGCAAACGGTATAGCAATGGTTGGAAACAAGGGTTAGGATGAGATATGATGATGAAGGTTACTCGGAAATCGTTACTAACGGATCAAATAGGATGAGAACCAACCTTGTGACTTGGAGGATCCAAAAACAGTACTAACAAACACCACAATCTATCTATTGAATAGTCTCTTTCTAGTACATCCACAACACCCTCACTGTCACCTTGGCACTATAGATATTATACTAAACAAAAGCATCAAGAAACCTCATAATTCCATAATTTGATCCAAAAAAATAAGAACAAGTTCAAGAACCCTATAGTCGATGATCCATAGAGTCACACATGGCACCGTGTGACAAAGGTGACTCAAAAGATTATAGTAGACAAAATCACTTGAGTAGAACATATCAATTACATAGGAAGGGGAAAACATCATAGAATTTAACTATAATAACATAGCTCACGATTAACTTAAGATCAGAGAGAGATAACAATATAGTTAGTAGCACGAGCCCTTAGCCCCGAGGAGGGACTACTCTAGCACCATCGTGGGATGCAGCAACGTCTATGATGATGGCTCCGGATGCACTTTCCCATCCCTTCATTGTGCCAAAACAGAGAATTTTGTCCACCGAATTAGTGTTTTGTATGGCGGCAGAGCTTGGACGTGTTTCTGGAAAAATCCTCCGGTGGTCTTCCGTTTTAGGTTTTAGGCAATTTATAGGTAAAGAGGCGATGTGAGGCGGCGCCTAGGGACAATACATGACCCCTAGGTGTGGGTGAAGGGCAGGACACGCCTGGTGGTCACCTCATGGATGTGGGTCCCACATCTAGCTCTCGTTTGGACTCTGTCTTTGTTCTATGTAAAAAATATCTCCATGGATTTTCAGGACATTTGGCAAATGTTTTCTCTAGAGCTTTTCTGAAATACAAAACAACAAAAACAGAAACTAGCTTTGGGCATCTTGTTAATAGGTCACTTTATGAAAATATTCGGAAAACAAAAAAATACATGTAGAAAAGAAGCATGGATCATCAAAAATTGCAGATACGTTTGGGTCGTATCAGTAGTATCTCATTTATTGGGGTCTACAAAGCCATAATGTTGAAACCACAGTGTGCTCTCATTAATATTGACATAACAAATATCCATGGCTAGAAAAATGTGGTCATCTAATATGAACGAGTTTTTCTATTGGACATGAAAAAGGGTTACAATGGTGTTTTTATGTTTCTACACGTGCATATGAGTTTTCCTCTGATTCTTATATTCACCGACCATAGCAGTTATAGCATAAAACATAATACATTAATTATGACAAGTGATGTATCTTATTGTCTCTTGGGCATACATCCAGCAACAACATCACATCCTCCCTCATGCATGTTTCTATCACTCAAGCGTAGGAAACAAGGAGGCATGAACCATTCCATATAAACTCCCTTTTTGATATGCATACAAAAACTTTGCCAAAGAAATCATACATACAAGAGAGTATTGAAAAGAAAGATTAAAACTCTAAAGATATAAGTGAAGCTTTCATATATATAGGCAAGAACAAAATAATAATAATCTCATCGTTCATCGTATCCCAGCAAACACAACATGTAGCAATTACATAATGATGATCTTGATCATGATAGGGAATATGGTGGCACAAATTAGGGATGGCACCATCCAGCTACCACTTAATCTAGAGAGGAACTACTCACGCATCACCGGGGAGGTAGGCAGGGCGATGAAAAAGTCTCCGGTGACGACTCACCCTTCTCTAGCAGATTGTCGAAACATGTTTCCAAAATCCCTAGATTGGACATTCGAGGTGACGGCACCTCTGTACCTGTTTCGTGGAAAATTTCTCTGACCCCAATGTTTTAAGGGAAACATGCAACTTATAGGCGAAGAGGCGGTACCGGGGGCTAGCCAGGGCCACTAGGCGACATCATGGCGACGTGGAACCTGGGTCGCACCTCATGGATGCCTGAGCCCAATTTTAGCTCACCTTTTGGATTTTTCTTTTGTTCCGTAAAAAAGGATCTCGGTGGATTTTCAATACTTTTGGCGAATATTTCCTTCAAACATTTTCTTAAATACAAAAATATCAGAAAAAGAGGAACTGACTTTGCGCACTCGATTAATAAGTTAGTCCATGCAAATGCCCGGAAAACGAAGAAAAACACGTGGAAAACATAGGGTAGTTGGTAAAGAACAAGCATCGAGCATCAAAATTATAGATACGTTTGACACATATCATTTGGTTGTGCGGAGAATTTACTGTTGGAAGGCAAGTCGTAGTAAGGCAAAGCGTTCAAGATGACACATGTACAAAATAACACACACAATGTACCATCATGGCTAGCATGCTAACACACAAAAAGGCCACCGCCACTAAGCTAGCAAAAGAAAAGGCCACCGTTAGCTAGTTATCTACTCCATCATTACTTATCTACACGATCTATAGTTCTTCATGTGCCACAAGGTACTCATTAAACATCTTGTCTATAAATTGCTCCCTAAAATTAGACCACGCATTTTTGTTGGACACTTCTAATTAAAGTAGCATCATCCGTAGGATCAAAAGTCACAGACGCTAGCTCATCGTGAACTTCCTGGTGCCGCAAATTATCCCTCTCGTGCTGCATATCCCTTGCATAGTTGTGTAACACACACCACACATTAATAGTTCGAATCCGCAAATTTTTTGTTCATAGTCAAAGAAGGAACACATGATCGCCCTTATGAACAACCAAACGGACATATGTTACATGATTGTTTATGTCAAAGAAAGAAAAAGAACGCAAAATGTCCCATTTATCTTCAACAAGCCAAAGGTTCTCTCCACAATATTTCTAGAGCCGGGATGACACAAGTTAAAAAGCCCTTTAAGATTTCGGGGTTGTTGTTGACTTGAAGCCCACTAATTCAAGTGGTACCGAGTGGATCTGAATGGCGATAGAAATCCAGGTCCATTGGTATAGCCACCATCAACAAGATAATACTTTCCTATTGACAAATACATAAGTGAGCTAACAAAATAATATAATAAATGAAACGCAAAAATAATGAGTCATACTCTATGGAACAACAAATGCATCTTCGCGATCAATTCTCATACCATATTTTAGCACTCCCGAGTCTGATGTCGAACCCTCCAAACCAGGTGGAACATCAAGAAATTTCATCTTCTAGTCATCCATACCTAGCATGTTAGCGGTGATTTCTTTGTGCATGTTCTTATGCATCCGTTTATCAGCGGCATTAACCAATCAAGAATATGACACCCATCTAATCTTCCACGAGCATTAGGAAACCAATTCTAGTTGTAATCGTCGGGAGGGGTGATAGAAGGATCAGGAAGCTTGATGAACTCCGCAAATAGAGAGAAGACAAGTAGTGAAATGTCAACTGATAGTCTCTAAAGAACGATGATATGTGCCACACAACATCCTTATTTTAAGTCAATGTCCAATAACTTGTAAGAACATAGAAACATTTTCTTCTACCGTCACAAGCATGCTATACCGGGCTAGTATGCTCAGAATTGTTTTAGGAAAGCCGGACGCACATGGGTGTGGGGCATGAAATTGAACTATTTTTTCTGAGGCCAAGTTCCGTACCACCCCAAACCAAAGAATTTGGTCACCCAATTCCAAATTAGCGATTCCGGCCTACTTTTCCTACATCCAAATGGGGGTAAATGTGTACTAATCATCTGCCACATAGGTTTACAGCCCACTAGGTCAGGCTACCCCACAACTGCACACATCTTTCGCTTTCTCCATCAGTTCTGCCGTCTTGCAGCCTAGCCGCATCTCTAGATTCTCGGCCAGACGAACACACAGCTCCACAGCCTTGGCAACCCTGACAATTATGGCGGCCGGCGGGAAGAGATCAAGTGTATTAGGCGAACGCAGTGGCAACACACAAAACGCAACAACAGTCTCGTCAGCCGCATAGCAGTCTTCACCTCTGCGGTGCGTGGTCCGGCCCCGTCTATTGGATTTTCTATTCAGCCGAGATTTGATCGGAGAAGATTATCTCACCCTGCCGTAGTAGTAATAGTAGATCTAATTTCCTCGATGCAAGCTTGTAATTTCTTGAATTTCGCCCTTATATAAGTAGATTGGGGCTGCTGGTACTTGTATTACCTTATTTTGCATCGAGAATTGTTTTTAAATTTAATACCTAGACTCCGGAATCTGGTGCCGCCACTCATGTCACATGACGGAAATAAGTTCTACTAGCCTAGATAGTTAAAAGTATGTGTGTGCGTTACAAAACATATTTGTCTGATGATATAAGTACACTCACTATCAAAGCTACATAATTTATTTTAAACAACTAAACAAAGTTCGTACCTCAACTTCAATGCTACAACCATCGTCATCTCAATAAGTTAGTAGGGCCTTTATTTCTTCCTATCTCGTTTCTGTTGGGATGCACATATATAGTTCCCACTTCCGACTCATCACAACTACCCATCATAGCTCTCATATACCATGCTTATAGAAGCAACCGAAGCAGGCATTACAAATGTCATTTCTCTTAATTGGGCAAGCTACCATGGATTTAATACTCCTCAAGATAATCTTTCTCGTTTATGTTGTATTAAATTTGTATTTCAAGGATTACAACACATAAATTATGGCACTACATGCACATTACCACAAATGTGTTAGAATTGGGAGGCATTAGGAAAATACCAACCTAGAGATGCATGGAAAAAAGTACGAGAATAATTAGTGGCAGAGCTGACATACAAAAATTTTGTGCATATGAACACCAATTTATCTTGGAAATTCTTCACTAGAGTTTTAGTGAAAGATTATACCATAAGTAAAAGATGAACCGAATAATCTGCTGCTCTACTTTTGGTCTGTGTCAGTGATACGACGGGCCCGCTGGGTAAATCGGATGCGGGGGAGCCGACATACAAAACTTTGGTGTCTATGAACCCAATGGCACTCCCCTTCCCCCCATATGCAAGAAATTTTTGACAGTGTTGCCGGAGGCCGCATTGGGGTCGGGTGGCAACTTTGATGCTATTGAGGCTAACGCTGGTTCGTGTCGGCACGTCCAATAGCCTTTAATAGCGCTATTGAGAAGACCGATGGAGATGTAGTTAGAGTAATGGATTCTCTGCCACCCGCGCTACCTTAGGATCACACTGAGCTGCCCGTGTACCTGAGAAAAAACAGGCCGACCCAGCTATCACACGTACTACTGCTACGTGCTACCCGCCCTTTGAACGGTCTCAAAATTTGTCTTAATAATTAATTAATTTCAGTACAAACCGCAGTCAGCTCGCTGGTCTTCATTAGAATAGTTTCTGCAACTACTTAATTCAACTTAGAAGTCCATATTGAGGAAAAAAGAATTGACATAATTAATCTATGATTTCATTGATGATTGAGAGGCTTATATACCCCTGGAATAGGCTCTAAAAAGGTGGTTTGCAAGGCTGTGCAAGCTGTACGCTTGAGGTGTCCGTTCGTCTAAGGAAGTTGTAAAAATCCTATTGCTTAATAATATATTCCTAACACTCCCCCTTGGACAATGCCGTTTCTTGAAAATGTCTTGTATAGTCTTAGAAATCTTCTTGCATAATCTTGAGAGTGTTCTTGTGTATCCATGATTACGTCCTTGTAAACAACCATTTAATTTGTAGATAAAATAATCATGAAATTCTTTATCTTTAGAACTCTCCCCCAAAAAACTATGTGGGAAAAATATAAGAACAATAGTATTTGATATATTGTTAAAACTCGTTTAAATCCTCTAAAAAAATAAGGAGAAAATGATACACCATATAATGATTAATTTATCTTGGACAACTGATATGAGAAAAAACTATAGAGAATAATCTCATTAGTGAATTTAGAGACCAACAAGTAGAAAATATGACATATGATATTGAAAAGATATTGCCTCATCTGGAACCTTATATGAGAACCTTGAGAGTAATCTCATAAAGCGAAAACGAGTGCAGTATGATGTGCCACATAAAAGTCCGTTAAAACCCGGTGGGAAAACATATAAGGAGAAAGAAAAATGGCATATCCGAACACTTGTATTAATATTGTCTCATTAAAAAACTTTTATGAGAAACTATTAGAGAAAACTCGTTAAGAGAAAAAGAGTACAATATGTATGATCTTATGATTATCGAGGGGGTTACGATAAGGGAGCTCGCTCCCCCTAAACTTTGTAAATCTCAAAAACTTTGTTTGCAATATTGTTCTATATATAACCCATATGAATTTGAACAATACAAGTGATGGTATCTTGATAGATTATGGTAGGTGATTCTGTTGAATCTTAACCAAATAATCTTGAATGTGGTCAATCATTCTGTGAAGCCATACATAGTTTATGATGCTTCTTATAAAGTAGTTATACAAAAATTATTAACAATACTAGATATTAAAGTCTATTTTTGAATTGTTCACTTAATAGGATATTCCGCTAAATTCATTTATTGATATGGAATTTGTGACATCAGATACTTATAGCCAATATATGTATATCACATAATGGTCGATTCTTGATGTTCCCGAGGGAATTGATCAAGATCTTTTGGGCCTAGTACATTGCAACAATGGTATTCAATATGGCATACCATTTGATCATTTATACAATGTATGGAGTAATTTGCATCCATGTTAGGGATATTATAACCATATGTGTATTTAATATGGTCTACCCGTATTTAATTTTGTAATATGTTACTTATATACATAGACATATACATATGTATTCCTTAGGGAATATTCTCAAGTTGTAAACTTGATTACTATTTGGTTTAATCCAAATCTCCATCACAATATGATTGCGATAACCTTTGATGTATTGTATAGACTCTAATGATAAAATCACCGATATATACATAGGTCATGTAGAATCCAGTGAGGGATTTTGTTTTTAAGTACATGTAAGCAATCATTATTCGAGTAATCCTTTTGCATAAGGAACTCATATAGTTGATTGTACCACCAATTTTATTGACTACTTTAAGTCATGGAGTGACTTTTCATGTTTTACACAATATATGTTGCGAATAATTCAGATTTTCAAGGTTTTTATGGACTTATATGTAATCGACTGCATGAATAGTTTTTTTTGTAACTGCAAATAATATTAATATAAAAACATAAATCCACCTATACTAAGAGGGTATGTTAGAACATAGTGGATGTCGGGTCTCTGAATGAACCCTTAGCCTACGAGCCTCGCCTTTTCACCACCTCTCTTCCATAAAGGGAAGATAGTTATGAGAAGAATGTATTAAAGTGGTAAATATATCTCTTATGTTAAGTGAGTGCTATTCTTATTTAATTGCTTCCTTGTAGTTAAAACAATATATAAATGCATCAGGCATTCTGCCATGGACTTTGATTCAGGGCCCTAAAGATTTCAGCAATCTAAGAACAATTATACGTCGACATATGTAGTCTTATGTTATTTGATTACGTTGAATCAATACAATATGTAGAAATAATATTTACATATTTTAACTGATCGGATTTCCCATAAGAATGGAGTCTAGGTTTTTCGAGGTCCCAACACTTCAAATTGTGTGCATGTTTATGTTGGATTTGGATGATGATCGTCCATTATGTGTTACTCAACTTGAGGTTTAACTACAGTTACTAGTTGAGGATATATATTTCTCTAATTTTGCGGATGCATATGAGAACTCATTCCTCATGTGACCTTGATTCCCCCCTCCCCCATTTTTCTCTTCTTTTGGGATAATAGAGGTTGTATGATGTATTTCCACTTTGCATGGCTCATTGCTTACATGCATAATGTTATTTCATGACAAATTTGTCATAAGTAAATGTATTTGGCAGATTTGAAAAGTTTTGCAAATATATGATTAAACTTTAGGTTCAGATTTTGAAGTACATGGATATGAGAACTAAATGTCTATGACATTTCTAATTTATCGGCATTATTTGTGGTACGAATCTCCCCCAAATGCCGAAAAGTTCCTTATTTTACATGTAACCAACGTTAAGGCAAAACTAGTTCTCCTGATAGGAGTTGAAAATATTTATGATTTACGGATTAATAAATAGTTATACCTCACATCGATCCCAAATTTATGTGAAGGCCATGTACACTTGAGTGGTTATATCGGTATATAAGTGAATTATTGCAGATGGGAAACACTTGTTTAATTCCACATACTTACTGCAATGGGAAACAATATGATATGATGTTGGTATGATCAAGAAACAGTATACGGCATGTAAGACCGCACGTTTCCAACAAGATGTATGTATATTGAAATTTTGTAGAAGTGTTCACATGATTAATTTTATCCTTTTGAGATACTTAGTAAAAATGATAAATGCTCGTGAAAGCAGTATTAAAATGGGTTTAACCCATATGTTAGTATAATTTTCCCTTATTTTGATGATTTGAGCAAATAATTTAAAAATTCATGGGTTTGTGGAGATTGGAGACTCGCATAAGATTTTTTATTTATATGTCTACTGATACCATAAATAAGTGTCCCAAAAATGGTTGAGTAGTACACATATATACTCTTGGATATGGTCCAAATATTTAAGTGGCTAATTTCTGAATTTTACAATGAGAGTGTCGTAAAAATCAATTTTCTAATGGCACATGTGGTGCACATAAAATATGATGACTTGAGAATTTTGCAGCTTTTAGGTTGTGACCAACAAAATTATCACTATTTTTTCGTATCATCCCTATTTTAGGGTGACATAGGAAAATATGCCAAAACTCTTAAAATTATAAAGATTTGAAATTTAGTTTCTACGCAACAAATAACTAGTATGAATTATATTCGTACATTCAAATATCATGTCAGTGGAATATGATATAATGGACAACATACCACATGAGTAGTATGCTTACGTGATGATGGCATGTGGGGATAGTTATGATACTAAACAAGGTTTCTGAAATATCTTTGGGATTTTATCCAACATGGAAATTGTTATTTCAATAAAGATATATCTCCTCTGGACAAAGACATATGTTCTTATTCTTATGAATATTATAACTATTGTCCATACCGAGATTCTTTTCTGGTACTTATCAAAGTGAGCTTCGAAATTATCCCATTGAACTCGCATTGATTAATGAATTTGAGGAATAACGAACCAAATGTTGAGAGTATTTATATGCATGATGAAACTTGATAGTTATACTATCACTTTTTGTTGGTATCCTATGATTCTTCTTGTCATTTTACCTCCACTTTACATTAATTTCTTGTGGTTCTTTTCGAGACCTTTTAGATTCTCAGTATATGAGTATTAATATGAATTTCAAGAAAGGGTGTATCACCCGTAGGATGTATATGTTGATTCTTCATAATAAGAAATTAGTATCCTGAAATGGAGATGATACTGCATTATCATCAAGAGAGGATGGAAAGAGATTTATATATTTTGAACAGATCTATTTCTCAGCTAGCTGATCACAAAGTATGAACTTGCAGTTGATTATATAGAGAAACATAACTATAAGCTGCAATGGACTAGAGGCCAACAAAATAAAGTGGATATTCAAATTGTGTATTTATGCAGCATATATCTCTTTGATGGAGATTGGGACAAATGAATGTTTATCAAATTTTCCGCATCCAATGTGAGTTCATAAATTCCTTAATAGAGGTGGAAATGCCAACCATGTCCTGCATGAGATGATCATGCAATTCATTTACTTTAATAGTAAATAAAAATGAAAAATGTTTTGATTGAGCATTTATGGTCAAGATATTTCCTTAATGACCACAGTGTAGATGTTCAATGTTGAGATATTTAAATAGTATTTCTATGACTTCTAAGGACTTCATTCCCAGAGGGGTGGGTGATGCTACATTCACTTCCAAAACATATATATGTATTTTGACATTGGTTAGACATGGTGAAGATAGTCACCACATGATTTGTGATAGTCATTGGAATATTTCAAGAAAAAGAATTATGGCTTAACTGCAGAAAGCGCAGGTATACCAAGTCGCTGATCCATAATGGAAATGTTCCACCATAATTACTTGCTCCAAGATCCATGAAAGCTAAACTCGAGCAGTTTTGAAGCGCCGGAGGGAACTTGCCATAAAAAATATTGTTACTTGAGTGCAGAAAACTAGTTTGTGAGCGCAGCCAAACGTCTTCCCGAGCCGCTCCTCTCCCGGGCGGCTCTCGAGGACCCTAACCCCCCAAACCCTAGCCCCTCTCCCCCCCCCCCCGATCTGAGGCTCCCGGCCGCCCCTACTGCCTTAGACGGCGGTGGTGGCGGCACCCATCCCGCCCATCCGTCATGGGAGGCGGTGCTGCGCCGGCTGGGGACATGGGGCGATGTGGCTTCTTGCCGGCGCCTGAGGAACTCCGGCAGGGGGCGAAGAGGAGGTGGCGGTGCTCCGCCGGCATGGACGTCTCGGCCTGCTACAGGGCGCCACCAGATCTTCGGGCCACGATTAGGTTTGCGGGCTCCGATCTGGGCCTCTGGGCTAGTCTGGATATCTCCTGCGTGGGATCCGGTCACAAATTGGATCTCACACCTATGCGCTAGGCTTCCCATCTCCGTCCTACACTATATGGAGTTGACTGGCGGCGTGGGGGCTGCGAGTCTTGCGAATAAAGGTGGCGGTCCTCGGTTTCTTCTTGCTTGACAACGATCCGCCTGTTGTGTTCTCCTTGATCTAGCCACGGTGTCGAGTTCTGGAAGGCTCTGCTGATGAACTCACATATCCGCATTATGCCTAGAGAATGCTCGATCGGGCGGGAGTCGGCCGTATATCAGAGGGAGCGCTTCGAAGCTCTGCTTGCTCCATGGTGCTGGTGGAGAATGACATAGAAGCAAGATCGGAGAACTAGCAATGGGCATTCGAATCGGGCAAGGAAGAATTGGCTTGGTTTTTCATGATTTGTAGCAGCGGCATGTATGAGGGGGCGGCATCATACGTGAAGGCCAAAGTCCTACCTTTCAGGGTGAAAACCCATGGTCTGGCCTTAATTTGTTGTGCCTGACAGTGTTCTTGTTTGAGTCATTGTTTTGACAGCGAGGACTATCTTTAGGGTGAAAACCCAAGGTCTGGCCTTAATTGGTTGTGCCTGACACTGTTCTTCTTAAAGACATTTCTTTGGAAGAATTGGACATCAAGTGCTATTTTGGTGGTGGTTGTGCGGCTGTTGCAAAGAATGCAACTCTGTAGCGGGACCTTTATTTTTATTTCTTCTTATTGTCTTTCGGTTGTGTGCCTCCGTAATGACGATGGTTATTGCGATGTTGCAAAGGCTGGGTGTAATTTATATCTCTGCGATATTAATATACATTCTTTATCTAAAAAAGGAAAACTAGCTTAGGATTTATTGAACACCGTGGAAGTTCTCCTTCTAGAAATTTTTCTGATAGATCCAAGACAATTAGGTTCCTCGACTTGCAGCAGATATATGCAGGAATTTGACCACTGAAATAGTTGACGCTAAAATCAACTGAACTAAATTATCAGCTCCATATTTTACAGGAAGAGGCCCCAAAAAAGAAATGTTTGATAAATCCATGTGATGTAAGCTTCTTAGATTAAGTACGTGTTCCTCCATGAGCGCACCATTCAAATTATTATTGCCAAGGTCAAGCCCATTTATGAGCATACCTATCTTGGGTGACACATGTCCAGGGAGAAGGTTACTAGAGAGAGTCAGGAATTATAGATTTATGCAATCTTCTATCTCCAGGTGTATAGGTCCAGTTAGAAGGTTGTTGGACAAAGAAATAGACCCCAAGTAAGTGCAATACCCCAATTGTGGTGGTATAGTTCCATTGAGATGGTTGTAAGAAAGTAAAAGGTCAACTAAACTAGTCCACTTCCCTATGTCCAGTGGTATAGCTCCGGTCATATTATCGTATGAAAGGTCAATGTGTATTAATCTAGTGCAGCTATCTATCCCTAGCGGCATAGGACCAATAAGATTGTTATTGGATAGAGAAACATACTGCAAACTGGTGCAATTCCCTAGTTCTGGGGGTATAGGCCTAGTAAGATAGTTGTTCGAAAGGTAAAGTTTCTCCAAAGAAGATAAATTGCCTATGCTTAGTGGTATTGATCCTGTAATGTTCTTATAAGAAATGTCAAGACAAGTTAAGCTGGTTAACTGGCCCAATTATTGTGCAATCATTCAAACCATATTGTTCCGTGCCAAACTCAAGGTTTGCAATTTGTTGGATGGACATCGTGGCAGTTTATCTATAAACTCCGTAATGTTTCCAAAGGAGAGACTTAAATCAAGCCGCAGAGCCTCTAGATCACATAGTTTTCTCAAGTCCATTGTCATTGTGGCATTCTTCCAGTGTGGGGGGTGAAAGGAAATTCCATTCCGGATCACATTCAAATTGTAGCACTTGGAGGGACGTCATATTTCCGAGAGCATCGGGAAATGGACCATACAGAGAGGTTTGAGAGAGGTCAATGTATGTGATGCTTGTTATGTTCCAAAACCAAGCGGTTACAATTGGATGACCAAAGTAGTTCATGGAGAGATCAAGTTCTTGAAGATTTGTCAGGTTTAAGTGTGTGACGGATTAGTTTGCACTTGAAAAAGAGCAATATGAAAGATATAGGCGCTCCAGTGATGGAAGCATGTTCACCACCAGAAGGCCAATCATCAGCAATTGAGCTGAGATTAACACTAGACATATCAAGATGCACCAACCGAAGTTGACGGGTTAACCATGAGACATCTTTTGAGTACATCCTAGAGTTGGAAAGGTCAAGATGTTCCAGTTTGGAAAGTTTCCCAAGCTGCGGAGGCACCATACCCGTGATGAAATACATCTGGGAGAGGTCGATATGTCTCGAGTTCTTGAAGTAACCCATAAACTCGGGAACACCACCATTAGGCCTAGTCAGACCTTTATTGTGGAAATCGAGGTATTCAAGATGTTCTAGAGATAGTAAGGACGGACTTATCTGGCCGTCCAAAGGATATTGGCCAAGGTCAAGCTAGATGACATGCCGAATATCTTTCCTGTTTCCACTACGTGTGGAAATAATTTGAAAGTTTTGAAGTCGTCGTTCCAAAGTGGTAAACGCACTCAGCTAAGTAAGTGGGTGGAGGTCGTACCTTAGTGGTCTTACCCCCGTGTCCTTCGAGGGTAAATATCTGCAGCAAGCCTTCCGTACGCTTATTACGTAAACGACCTTCCAAACATGTAAAGATTTTCGATATTTGAGACCAGTTTTGAACATTAATTCGACTAGTAAAATTTGAGCCATACGGAATAAAAACCAGATATTTGGAGCATATGGCTGGTATTTTATTTTTAAGACCCAAAGTGTGAGGCTGCCTTGCGATCTTACCAAAGGGTCAATTAATTAGCTGGGTCAGGTTAGAATACTATAAGGCGGTCGCTGGTCACTGTTTTCACATTTTTATTTATTTTTCTTTAATATAATTTACATGTTTTATTTTTTCGCCCTCCCTTTTTACCAAAATATACGAATAATTGTTCAACTAATCCAAACTTTTTCAATCTATTTTTTCGAGTTCTATGAAGATTTTCAAATGTATTAATAAAAAAATGGTTCACGATATAAATGTTTCAGGATGAAAGTGTTCATCTATAATACAAAATGGCTCATGATAAAAATGGTTCGCGAAAATAAAAAAGTGTTCATGTATTACCGGAAATTAAAAATGTTCACCTATAATAGAAAATGTTTCACAATAACACATGGTTCACGTTAAACTAAAAAGTGTTCACCTACACCATAAACCGTTATTCCTGTGAATTTTAAAAGTGTTCACCAATAATAAAATAAGGTTAAAATCAAAAGGATTCATGTATTTACAAATTTTTAGAAACTGTACGACTGTAATAAACAGGTTCACAATAAAAATTGTTCATGAAAAAAATGTTTAATGATACATCATCCTTAAGATTTAAAAAAAGGGAAAATGAGGTAAATAAAAAATTGGAGAAAATAAAACAGAAAAAAGAAACATAAAAGAAATAATAGAATAAAAAACGGAAAAGGAATATAAGAAAGGAAAACAATAGAAGAAGAAAAACAAAAAAAACAACCCAAAATGGGCCGGCCCATGTTTGAGGACGGTGTAGGAAAGACCTTACTCCAACTCACAAAGTTCAGAAAAAGTGGTTGCGCAATATGTTCACTATGATTGACTGAAGTGGAGACACGAGGGCCAATTGGCGATGTTTTTGATGAACGAATTGATGACATAATCATAGATTTAACTTTAAAAAAAGTATATTGTGAAAATTATATCTAATTCATGTCAACTCACAAATATATGAAAAATGTGAAAATGATTCAAATATTTCAATAAATCTTTTCATCTCACTTTTCATTCCATTATAATATGAGTTTTCCTTTCATGTACTGCTATTATTTTCATAAACATGTAATACAAACTTGAATCATATCTATTAAACTGCCATAAATTAATTTAACTTGATAGTAGCAAATGTTTCCCGAAAATGACTAACTCTAGAAGTGACAATATAATGTAGTATTTGACATCTAGAAAAGTTAGATACCTTTAGGAAATTATATTTGCAATTTACTACACATGGCGTCTTAACTAGGTATTCAAAGGAAAAGAAAAATAAATTATTTGAGCAATTCCTACGATCAAGAAACATCAAAAGAAATATATTTAGGAAAAGGAACATTATTAATCAGTACTAGGATTACAATCCGCAGCGATTAATTCCGCCAGAACATCATAGACAACCTGCAACCACAAGTTGTTCAGGTTCTCCACTCTCGTAATATACGCTAGACGATCTGCAATCCTATTGCACGTTCTCTTAATCGTCAGTAAACTCAACACATTACACATCACATACGTGACATATTACAACACAATCAACATATAAAAATGTTTGTTAGACGAGAACTCCTATATCATCTTCACCTCAAGAGAACTCAACAGGTTACATAACATGCACACATACACGACGTATTCAAACATAATGAATGACTCAGTGGTGGGGAATCTTGGCTCTTCTGTTGTTGGTCATCGCTGGATCCTTCGACATCTTTCTTGCCACAATGGAGGTGGCAGAGATATATGGAGATGCAGTGGTTCGTGGCGTGCAGCGAGCCTAGAGTGACGAAGCTTGCTTCTACTCGAGCGCATCTACTCCGGTCGATGATAACCGGCGGGAATCGCTGGTGTGCTCCGGTGCAATCACAACCTCCGATGTGAGGCCCTTTCCGAAGTCAGCTGGTGATGTGGTGCACACAGACATCAAAGCAAGTGGTTATGTCCCCGTGATAGTGCCCGGCGACGGCAAGATTGACTTCTTCTCCTTCTTGCTCGACGGTGGGGAAAGAGAAGGGCTCGATTGTAATTTGCAATCTCTAGACAAGGGCTCTTCTGCTTATTCGAGGGACCTATGTTTAATTTCTTATTTCACGGGGTCCTTTGTAATTTCAGTGTACACCCTCTGTATGTAATGAATGAGGCTTCAGCTCCTTTGGGGCCCCTCCCTGTTAAAAAAACATAAAATAGGAAAACAAGAGAAGAAGAAAAAACAAAAATCAAGAACTTCACAAAATGGGCCGGCCCATGTTGGAGGATCGTGTAGGAAAGGCGGTACTCCAACTCGCAAAGAGACAAAAAAAAGTGGTTCCGCAATGTGTTCCATGATTGTGGATGTTTTTTATGCACGAGTTGATGAAACTATCACATATTTAACTGGAAAAAATAAAACAAATGTATTATTGTGAAAATTAAATCTAATTCATGTCAACTTGCAAATATATGAATAAATTTTGAAATGATTCAAATATTTTCATCTCATTTTTATTCCATTATAATATGAGTTGTCCTTTCATGTAGTGGTATTTTTTTCATAAAAAAATACCTACGATAAAGAAAAAAAACAGTAGGAAAAGAAAATAGAATTATTTTAGCAATTCCTTCGATAAAGAAACAGCAAAAGGAATATATTTTACAAAAAGGAGCATTATTGATCAGTAAAAGGATTATAATCAGCATCGGTCCATTCCACCAGAACATCAGGGATATCATGCAACCACAAGTTGTTCAGGTTCTCCACTCTCGAAATATACGCTAGGCGATCTGCAATCGTATTGTTCGTTCTCTTAATCATTAATAAACTCAACAGATTACACATATCACATATGTGACACATTATAACACAATCAACATATAAAAAAGTTTGTTAAACGAGATCTCCTATATCATCTTGATCTCAAGAGAACTCAACATGTTACACAGCATGTACACATACACGATGTATTCAAACATAATCTGTGACTGAGTCGAGATTTTGTTTTATTCGTATCAAGATGCACCAACACAGGGTAAACGGGTTAGCCATGAGATGTCTCGTAACTCGTAACCAATCGCGCCTTGTCCAATTCCCAAGAAACATAACTGCTGGTGATCTCAAAATACTCCAGCTTTGACAGGTTGCCGATCTGAGGCACCGGCCCACAACATATGTAGTAGAGATCGAGATGTCTCAAGTTACTAAAAGAACCCAAGAACTCAAGATGAGTATTATGTTTACACACGGAAGCCCAGCTGAGACTGAGGTACCGCAGATGTTCGAGAGAAAGCAGGGAATTTCTTAACTGTCCGATGAAAGTTTCATCGCTAAGGTCAAGCTTGATGACACGTCCGGTTGTGCTGCTGCAGGTCACGCCTTGCCATCGGCAGCAATCCTGGCGCCCTGGTTGCCACGAGTCGAGGTAGTCGCGGTCGTCGTCTATGCCCTGCTTGAAGGCCAGCAGGGCGTCCCTCTCGTGGTCTTTGCAGCTCCCACCGGCCGCATGGGCTGGTTCGAGCTGCTGCGCGTCGTTGGTGGGGAAGAAGCTGTTCCAACTTGCAGCCATGAGGAGCAGGACGAACAGGGCAGGCAGGAGGTGCATGTTGGACATGGCTTTGGCAGATCGATTCAGCTAGGAAGTACGAGGCTTCAATTCCGTTGCGCTGCCAAAGAGACTGAGTACATGCTTTTCTCGACAAGTAAAAAGAGCTGTGTGTGGAATGGACGAGTGTGGACAGGATTGAAGTCGTTGGCGTTCCATGGTGATATTTTCCTATTCGAGCTTCTCATTCCACCGCAGATGTCACCACGCATGTCGTGATGCAAATTGCCGGTCAATAACCAAGTCACCTTCGTGGACCGTTGATTTTTCGTGTGGTGGTGTAGCTAGACTGTGATGTGGCGTGGTACCACACAACTCCATAATTGACGTGGTGGTACATGCTTCAAGTCTTTGGTCTTCTTTCACCTTAATATAATAATCGGTTGTCACAGTCGTCGGGACTTAATAATCGGTTGATAACACCTCTGTGGCTCTGTTGCAGAGCTTTTAATTTCAAGGACCGAGCTTGTCATTGGTCAGTCGTAGAGGACAGGTGGCTTCAGGGTCAACCTGCTGAAAGACGTAGGCATATATGTATACTAGACGGCACGCGCGCTTCGCCGTGCCTCCTGCCAGACGTTGTTGCATATGCTCTGCATCGCTGCTCCTGTCATAGTTGCAGCCCGGATTGCGGTGTATGCCGTCTAATTACGCCTGTACTGTAGGTGACATGCCAACTATCTAGTCTTAGTTATGAGAGGCTTAAACAGACGGTACAAAGCAGTGTGCTAACATCATGTAGGGCTACCGAAGAAAAAATGGCGGGGAAAAGAAAATTATATTACTCCCTCCGTATCATAATATAAGATGTTTTAGCATTTTCTATACAAAATGTATCAAGACATGTTTTAGTGTATAGATTCATATGCATGTTACTCTAAAACATGTCTAGATTCGTTTTGTATAAGAAATGCTAAAACATCTTACATTTTGATACGGAGAGAGTAGTTCATAGGAAGGTTACAATTGTCATCAACGGCTCTGGTAATTTCCGGGGGGAAATTCCTTAACACGCCTCCGTTTTCTTCTATACCGCAACAATCTGAACAGTCTGAACTCAAGCAGCAATGTTATTTTTAGCAACTGATTGTGCCAAATGTATTCATCTCAAGTGCAAAATACATCGCTCGGTACAAAGTCATGTATTTTGAGAGATTGCAAGATAGAAATGACAGGACAAAAGTGACAAACTACCTCCCTATGAGCTGCAACTACAGAAAGGCTGGTTTAGGTTGGCCCTAAACACCTATTCAGCACAGTTGTTAGCCACACCATTAAGGGCTCTTTTGATGTGGTAAACCTGAACTACTAAGTTGGTTGTGGCTTGGATAAAATCGGCAAGTGTGTCTCTATAATTCCAGTGTAATAGAGGATGGTTAAAGCATCTGGAGGCCACCACCTTCGGTGGCAATTGGTTCTCAGAGAAATGAAGGGCTCTAAATCTGTAGCGGTTGCGCCACCATCGCTGCATATGCTAAAACTCGTTCTCCTCCGCTTGGAATGCCGAAGAAGCATGTGGTGCTGATGCTTGTATCATTACTTTGCCCTCCTTCATGTTTAGCTCGGCCTTGTCACATTATCAGGAAAAGATCATATCATAAATGCATCAATCTGACAAAAAAAAATCAATTGTTTTTAGGGATATTTAACAGGGTGCCCTTAGTTGGCACCATGACCTCAGTTTTACCCCTAGCGCCGAATCGACCTCAGTTTTGCCCCTAGTCAGTGCGCAAGGACTGTTTTGGCTGCTCCCACCGTTACTTTCTACCCCCGTTAGAATGCTGACCTGTGGGACACATCTTAGAACCGTTGGTGCAACTTGTGGGCCCAACTGTTGACCGTTGACACGGTTTGTGGGCCCCAGATGTTGATCATTGCTTGCGGCCGGCGGTTTAAAAGCGGCGGAGCTCGCGGCGGAGCTTGTGGCGGTGAGCAGGAAATCAGCCGAGCTTCTCAGTCAGCGCGTCCACTTCTTCTCCGGCGGCATGTCGTCGACCTCTGCTTCCGATTCCCACTCCAAATGGCCGCGCTTCGGGCCAGTTCCGATGGGAAGATGTCCTGACTGCCCACGGACGGCGCCCCTGCAGCGGCGTGTCACCGGGAGAGACAGGCACGGCAACCGCGGGCGCGAGTATGTGAAATGCGAGAGCAAAGAACAGCTTGGGGAGGTGAGATCTGTGTTCCCCCTGTCAATTTCGTTTTTTTTCCTCAATTTTCTGCCGATTTGGATTTTCATCTGATTTGGGTTTTCGTATTTGCAGTATCCTTCTCCATGTGACCATTTCGAGTGGCTTGAGGACTACATAAAGAGGATTCAAAAGGAGGACAAAAAAAGGTGCTCAATTTGGTACCGGCGGTGGAGCAATTGGGATCTACTACGGTGCACAATGGGGTGCAGAAGGACGAGTTCAAGAAGATGGCGAAACAGCTGGAGACGCTTGTCGATCTAAAGAAGCAAAGCAATATGATGGCTGCATTTTATTTATTTATGTGCAATTGTTCTTGGAATTGTGTATTTGCAGATCATTAGTAAAAAATAATGTAGTTAGTGTTGTAGTTCGCTTGACATGGTCAATTTGAGTATGGCTAAGACTTGGAATAAATGTGTCATGAATCCAGCCCTGATTTCGTTTGTTTCAGTTCGTTTTCTGTTCAGTTCAGTTCAGTTTTCAGTGTTCAGTTCAGTTTTCAGTGTTCGTATGTACAGATTTAGTGTTCAGTCCAGTTCAGATTCAGTTCAGGCAGGCCCATCTAAAACCAAGACAGGCCCGGCCAATGTTAAATGAGGCCCAACGTATACTAGCACGGACAAACAGTGGACAAACATAATTTAAACAGTGGACAAATATAATTTAAACATTTGGACAAAAATAAATTTATAATTTTGGACAAATCTAATTTAAACATTTGGACAAATATAATTTAAACATTCAGACAAATATAATTTAAACATTCGGACAAATATAATATAAACATTGACTTCATTTGGGCAAATAGAATTAAAAATAACTTAATTGGCAAACATAATTAAACCGTGGACATATATATATATATATATATATATATATATATATATATATATATATATATATATATATATATATGGATAATCATTGGCCCCACTTTACATATATTTAGTGGGGCCCGTCGGACATTACATCTATTTAAAAAAAAGGGGGGGCCTAGCCCTAAACCCTAACCGCCCGCGGCATCCACGCGGGCGCCCTTCCGGCCTTCAGGCCAACCGCCGGCGGTTGGCCTACTTCTTCCACTCCGCCGCCCTGATCTTGATCTCATCATCGATCCGGGCGGCGGTTCGCCTCCTGCCACATCTCCACGTCGTTCTCACGGGCCCTCTTGATACGGGTCCGGACAGCCTTCTCCTCCCTCTTCTCCTCCTTCTTCTCCTCCTTCTCGAGCTCCTTCTTCTCCAGCCGCTCCTCTTTCTTGAGGAGGCGGTTCTTCGTCTTGGGGGAGAGGTTCTCGGCGTCGCGCTCGTCACTGTCGAGGACGTCGGTCGACGGAGATCGCTCCCGTTTGGGAGATTCGACGGGCACGAGGCCCGTCTCCTCCGGCGTCCAGTCGGGCTCGTACCAAGGCCGAGCCTTGGGGTGGTTGTCCTCGTCGGAGACAGACTCAGGGCTTGAGGGGAGAGAGTAGGAAGACATGGTGTTCGGGGCTTGAAGGGAGAGAAGGCAAAGAGGCTGGAGAGTGATGAGAAGATGGAGGAGGAGTGAAACGGGCTATTTAAAGACACGATGAGACGTGAACTTATTGGGGTAGATGAAGCAAACTGTGTGAAACGTAGGATGCAGTGTAGAAAGTACAGTCGATGCATGGTCAAAGCGGTGTAGAACAGGCGTAGGTGTAGGACAGAGCGCTTAGGGAGTCAAAGTGATTTGACGTTGCATGCGTGTATTAAAGAGGTGAAGAGAAGAAATCCAAAGTCTCATGCCAAATCCTGCCTCGCTGCATATGCACTGATGCGTATCTTATAAAAACTAGGCGTGGAGGGCTGCGTCGCTGCAAATCCGACGCGACATGTGTTTCTGAAAGGAGGCGTGCAGGGCTGCTGCAAATGCGACGCGATTCGTGTTTCTGAAACGAGGCGTGCAGGGCTGCTGCAAATGCGACGCGACTCGTGTTTCTGAAAGTAGACAGTGTCCGTTGTTGCATGCAGTTACATTGAGCCAAAACACCCCGTCCATGCACCTGCGTCATTTTCGATCGTTTGATCGTAAGGAACGGTGCAGATAGAGCCCATGCATGCAAACTACGGCGGCAACGGCCTGCAGACGCTGAGACGCGATCCTCTGACTTTAGGTCACTGACAAATGGAGCCCATCACACACCGGACCCACGTGTCATGGGAGAAAGTCAGAGAACATAAGGTGGGCAAAGTAAGAGCATCTGGTTCCCTTTGTTTTTAGGGCATGTACAATAGTGTAGACGGGTGCTGTCTGCACTACTCGGCCATGTAATTTCTAGACATTTTTAGAGAAAGTTGGTACAGTGCGGTGACCCCCTAGCTTGTGTTGGGATCGAGACGCTCCGTAGCCCCCTCCCGGTGAAACCCTAGCCCCGCTGGAGAAATACCGGACTTATACGGAAACACGCGGTAACTGCGTCGAAAGGGGGTAGCAATGTGGAACTATTTGCTTGGTTGTGCTAGGATAGCCCATAGGAACACAAAACAAAAAGGTAGAACCCACCTCTTCGGAAGATTCACGGTGTTTCGTCCGATACGGGAGTTTCACCCTGTAAGCGCCTACGAGAGAGAAGTGGATGTCGGTGAAGCCGGGTCACACCCTAGAGAGCAATCTTTGACATCCAAAGCACACAACACACCTATACTAACATGGTATGGCACCCCCTAGCTTGTGTTTGGATCGAGACGCTCCGTAGCCCCCCTCTCGTTGAAACCCTAGCCCCGCTGGAGAAATACGGGACTTATACGGAAACACGTGGTAACTGCGTCGAAAGGGGGTAGCAATGTGGAACTATTTGATTGGTTGTGCTAGGATAGCCCATAGGAACACAAAACAAAAAGGTAGAACCCACCTCTTCGGAAGATTCACGTTGTTTGGTCCGATACGGGAGTTTCACCCTATAAGCGCCTACGAGAGAGAAGTGGATGCCGGTGAAGCCGGGTCACACCTTGGAGAGCAATCTTTGACATCCAAAGCACACAATACACCTAAACTAACATGGTATGGCACCCCCTATATTTTGTTGGGATCGAGACGCTCCGTAGACCCCCTCCCGGTGAAACCCTAGCCCCGCTGGAGAAATACCGGACTTATACGGAAACACGCGGTAACTGCGTCGAAAGGGGGTAGCAATGTCGAACTATTTGCTTGGTTGTGCTAGGATAGCCCATAGGAACACAAAACAAAAAGGTAGAACCCACCTCTTCGGAAGATTCACGGTGTTTGGTCCGATACGGGAGTTTCACCCTTCAGCGCCTACGAGAGAGAAGTGGATGCCGGTGAAGCCGGGTCACACCCTCGAGAGAAATCTTTGACGTCCAAAGCACACAACACACCTATACTAACATGGTATGGAACCCCCTAGCTTGTGTTGGGATCGAGACGCTCCGTAGCCCCCCTCCCGGTGAAACCCTAGCCCCGCTGGAGAAATACCGGACTTATATGGAAACACGCGGTAACTCCGTCGAAAGGGGGTAGCAATGTGGAACTATTTTCTTGGTTGTTCTAGGATAGCCCATAGGAAAACAAAACAAAAAGGTATAACCCACCTCTTCGGAAGATTCACGGTGTTTGGTCCGATACGGGAGTTTCACCCTGTAAGCGCCTACGAGAGAGAAGTGGATGCCGGTGAAGCCGGGTCACACCCCGGAGAGCAATCTTTGACATCCAAAGCACACAACACACCTAAGATACCATGGTATGGCACCCCCTATCTTGTGTTGGGATCCAGACGCTCCATAGCCCCCCTCCCGGTGAAACCCTAGCCCCGGTGGAGAAATACCGGACTTATATGGAAACACGCGGTAACTGCGTCGAAGGGGGTAGCAATGTGGAAATATTTGCTTGGTTGTGCTAGTATAGCCCATAGGAACACAAAACAAAAAGGTAGAACCCACCTCTTCGGAAGATTCACGGTGTTTGGTCCGATACGGGAGTTTCACCCTGTAAGCGCCTACGAGAGAGAAGTGGATGCCGGTGAAGCCGGGTCACACCCCGGAGAGCAATATTTGACATCCAAATAACACAACACACCTAAGCTAACATGGTATGGCACCCCCCTAGCTTGTGTTGGGGTCCAGACGCTCCGTAGCCCCCCTCCCGGTGAAACCCTAGCCCCGCTGAAGAAATACCGGACTTATACGGAAACACACGGTAACTGCGTCGAAAGGGGGTAGCAATGTGGAACTATTTTCTTGGTTGTGCTAGTATAGCCCATAGGAACACAAAAAAAAATGTAGAACCCACCAAGTTGGAAGATTCACGGTGTTTGTTCCGATAAGGGAGTTTCACCCTGTAAGCGCCTACGAGAGAGAAGTGGATGCCGGTGAAGCCGGGTCACACCCCGGAGAGCAATCTTTGAAATCCAAAGAACACAACACACCTATACTAACATATTACACTACAAGAAATATGTTGATACGTGACCCTCAATTTTTGTCACTAGAAGGTCACGTAGGTTGATTCATGACCCCTTTTTGACCAAAAATGAAAAGTCACATACCGAGCGTCTTATTTCATCGTCAATGACTAATTGGATGGAATTGTCATAGACTCTATGACCCAATCAGAGGGGTCATAACCCTATGACCAACTGATTTGGTCATGTGATATCCTGCCATAGCCACGTCACATCCTACGTGGCCAATCCTACGTGGCAAATATTATGACCAAATGACTAGGTCATTGAAGAGATTCAGCCCAGTCCATACTGCTCCACCAAATGGGCCAGCCCAATGTTTTAGCCCAATAATTTTTTTTCCCTTTAATTTGTTGTCAAGTTAAAAGGCTCATGTGAAATTTCGTCTGGGCCTAGGCCTTTTCCATCCATTTCGAATCTGGGCCTTGGCCTATTTATGGTCCAATGTATTTCCTGGCTGTTGACTACTTTTGGTCCATTAAAATTGAATTTTTTTTTATAATTGAATACAGCCCACTAGTAGTTGGGCTGATGCCATGGGCTTTTTACTCTTAAGCCCAATTGCATATAGATAGGTCAAATTCAAATCCATACATACAAATTTGAATTCCAGTAAATTTGAACTACAACTCATTCCAGAATGCAAATCCTCACAGAACTCATATTCAAGGCACATCATTCTCACAGAATTCATACATTCTCACAGAATTCATACATTCAAGGTTCATTCAAATCATTGAAGGCAAAACTGATACCACCAGGTACCAACGAAAAAAAGTAAAACAGAAAACAGAATAGAAACTCCACTTCTACTTCCACTTCTACTTCCAAAAAACTCCACTTCTATCTTCTATCTTGAACTCCACTTCTACTTCCAAAAAACTCCACTTCTATCTTCCACTTCCTGTTATCTGACCTGAAAAAAGGAACAGAATAGAAACTTCAGAAAACATAGAGCTTCAGAACAGAAAGTGCATTGAGCAATACAGAAAAGAACTGAAACTGGAATCATTTCAGCTATAGCTTCACAGCCAAACATAGAGCTTCACAGTTTAAAATCAGAACATACCATCAGAGAGCCTTGCTTCCAAACAACGCCATCAGGTGAGCTAGTTGCGCATGAGTTTCGTCCGTCTTTTGTTGTAGCAGAAGATGCTCCTTGTCACGTACAGCTTGTGCAACTTCTGCTTCTTCGGTCCTCTTCTTCATTTCAGCTAGCTCTGCCCGCATTGCTTCATTTTGGATTTGCTCCCTCTCCAGCTTCTCCTCTAGCTCAATGACATGCGCAGCCACAGCAGGATCTGTTTTACTGAACTTCCTGGATGAGCTTGATTGAAGACCAACATTCTTGAGGAATGTGCTTGAAGGGCATTTCTTGGTAAGCACATCAGCAACAACAACGACATCAGACTTTTGTTGGCCTTCTTGTGCTGAATCATCCAACATATTCTCCATGTCCTTCTGCAATTATAGATGCACAACATACATACACATATTAAAATTCTGTTATAGCAAATTGGAGCTACCTTAGCAGGCAACACATCTGAAAATATCATATAACAGGCAACACATCTGAAAATATCATATAACAGGCAACATATATACTACCATGTAACAAGCTAGAGAGAATTGCTGGGCACCAACCAAGATCACAAGCAGGTCATGTAGAAGCATAGTGCAGAACTGTATTAACTATACTTGCTAAAAAATCCATCTAAACCTATCTGTTTTGAACACATGTAATAGATCATCTAACATCAAGTATGGCTTGAACAATTCCTGGGAGAGACAAGTAACTTACTATAGCTGCCTGCACTTCCTGGGAAAAACCCTCTTTCTTGCTGTTATGTGTAGCCTTAAACAGGTCTACCGCAGTCAAGGTTTCGCCCTTGCGATCCTCCTTCTGAAACATTTTCCATCAAGACATCAGGCAGACTATAAGCTTTCAAGGCAAAATATTCTTAGGCCAATTGAAAAACATGAGTTTTCTTACAGTTTGATATATGTGGGCAGCGTAGCATCGAGAACCTATCCTTTGCTGAAACTTGACTTTACTTCTGTTTTTCTTGGCACTTTCACAGGTTTGCTACAATAGAATAAATGAGCAAAGTACAATCAAGAACAGCAGCAGATACATCACAGCAAGCATTAACAAAACTCATAGCGCGTGAACATACATACCTTGTGTTTCGGGGTAGACCACAGTTCTACCAGCTTTTGCCATTCATTGTCTGACAAGCCTTCCACCGGGGACTTGGCGCTAACTTCATTAGCTGCCACGTCGTTGAAGAAATCCTTCTTGATCAAGTGGAGTCTATTCTTTGATACTTTCTTCAAGATGTCTTTGCAAGTCTTCTCAAGAGTCTCTTCAGTAGCGTCAATGTGAAAATTGGCCTACCAAAATAGGAAACAAGGCAATGGGACAGTCAGATAATCATATTGCCAGGGGTATCCATAGCAAGAACATGAGATTCAGGTTCAAAGCAGTTAGCTTACAGAAACTTTCCCAATGAAGTTCTTGACAATGTTGGGGTCCTTCTTGTACTCCTTAAAGTGAGGCAGCACCGGCAGAATAGATCTTGCAATATAGCCACACTCTGATGCAAGCAATGCAGCCTGCATCGGCTTCTCTGGACGGTTCATCCCTTGAGAAATTTGGATGGTGACCTTCTTACCCAATCCCTTGGTTAACCGCTCTAGCCATGTTCCCCTTCTCTTGTGTTTAACCAAAGCAGTTTCATCTGAAAATGTAAATATAGCAGAATGTCATATATACATGCATGCCATCGGTTAACAGAATACACTAATAAGGTGGCATGTTCTACAGATGGATACATCAAACCAAATGTAGGAATGGCATAGGAGTGACTTGCTTCCATCAGAAGTATGTTGATTCTGTTCAGTGACTTGCATAGTCCTTTCTCCATCCATGTTCCCTGAGCTTCCTTCATCCACATGCAGCGGGCCTTGTACATTGTCGCATAGCAAGCTTCCACCATCATTGTGCATTGTCCTTTCTCCATCCATGTTCCCTGTGTTTCCTTCATCCACATCTTCATCCACATGCAGGTGTGGTGTGGTTTCTTCCATGCTGGTTGGAGCCAACACCTTCTTCTGCCTTTTGAAGAGACAGTTGTCATCTTGATCTGGTCGGATATCAGCTAGCATTCTTTTAGTTCCTTCTAGATCTGGAGCCACCACCCTTCCAGGAGCCATTGCAGAAGATTGAGTTGAATCAAGTGTGCGTATCCGTGTGCTTGTCCTTCTGCTGCTTATCTTCTTAACAGCACACTTCTTCCTTCTAGAAACCTTGGGTCCCTCGTAGAAACAACAAAGACAATGGCATTAGATAATGAGTAAGAAAAGTCTTTGCACAGATTAAACAAAGAGCACACAAATTAAGCCCCCCCCTTCCCACCACCACACCCACCTTAACTTGCTTCTTCACTACGGTATCATCACTTTCATCTTGACCAATCACTCCATCGTCCTCAGGACTGTACTCTGAGCTTGAGTCTTGAGTTATGGCAGATGTTGAATCATTGGTTGTAATTGCACTAGCTTCAGTAACAACATTGTTTGAATTCCTAATCATGGATACTAGTGCACCGATGCCAAGGGACTGGAATATACGATTGTTCCTCAACATTTGCTGAACCCTAATCTTCTCGTATTCCGTGGCAGGTGCTTCTTTTTGAAAGATAAAATTAAGCAACCATGAGTTTGATTTGGTTGAATTGCATTGAGAAGCAAGACAATGAAAACAAGTAAGTTGAATCTTTGAAACATGGTATTGAGTACAATTAATTCATTAGGAACTAATAAACAACCCCATTCTAGGCAATTTATCTATCCTATCATGTTTTATTTATCCTTATTCCTGGTACCTTAACAAGTACAAGAAAAAATATGACCATAGCTAGAACAGGACATAATAGCATGCAATACAATGAAAAAATATAACCATATATTACAAGAACAACATGTAATAAGCTAGAGATACATGGAAGCAAACATAGACAAGGTAGCAGGAAAAGCATAAGGAACAAGGTTACTTACCGGCAAGCAGGTTCTTCTTTGACATCTTTGCCATTGATGATCTCAACCTGGGGTTTTGATCTGGTTAGGAAAAAATTATAATGAAAAGAATTTGTTCACACGAAA
Organism: Alopecurus myosuroides; assembly: GCA_028641055.1. Taxonomy (NCBI): domain Eukaryota; kingdom Viridiplantae; phylum Streptophyta; class Magnoliopsida; order Poales; family Poaceae; genus Alopecurus; species Alopecurus myosuroides. The sequence goes on from CM054060.1 coordinate 425,950,168, forward strand.
ATTTGATGTAACAGGAAATTAACTTCCTTCTTAGGAAATATAGCATTCTTTCTTAGCAAATATGATTTCCTATCAGAGTTATTGTAAAACTAAACAACAGTAGCATCAATGAGCCCTAAACTAAACAACAGTAGCATCAATGAGCCCTAAAATAAACAACAGTAGCATCAATGAGCCCTAAACTAAACAACAGTAGCATCAATAAGCCCTAAACTAAACAACAGTAGCATCAATAAGATGGATCAAATCATGCAGGTGGGGATCAAATCATGCAGGTGGGGATCAAATCATGCTATGGAGAAGAACCCTAAACCTAGAACAAGGAGCTAGCTAAGGGAGATGGACGGGACAACTCACCGTCGACGAGGTTTAGATCGATGGTGTGGCGGTCGTCGTCGTCGTTCCTGTCGCGGCTCCTGTCCCCCTCCTGCCGCCGTCGTCGGGATAGTGGTGATGTGCGGTGGTGCGGTGCGGTGGGGAGAGGGTAGAGGGGATAGTGGTGCAGTGCGGTGGCGCGGTGAGGTGGGGAGAGGTGGGGTGAGGTGTGCCTCCTCCGTCGCCGTCGGGGGAGAGGTAGGGTGTGCGGCGGTGTGGTGCAGTACGGTGCGGTGGGGAGAGGGGGGAGAGGTGGCGCGGTGAGGTGCGATGGGGAGAGGTGGTGCGGTGGTGCGGTGGTGCCTCCTCCGTCGCCGTCGGGAGAGAGGTGGTGCGGTGGTGCAGTGGTGCGGCGTGCGGAGAGCGGATTGGATCTGAGCGGTGGAGAGGGGAATGAATTGGTCGGGGGAGAGGTCGGGGCGGGAATTAATTGGTCGGGGGCGGGGATCCCCAAATATTTTGGTCGGAGGCGGGACAGCGGGAATTACGATTTGGAACCTAATTTTTGAGTTTTCTTTCTATTTTTGGCCTCACATGTGAAACTTTGGAATAATAATTGGGTATTGATTAATTCAAACCAACTATTTCGGTTGCTATGTCACATAACATGAATAACTTCTCCATTTGTTTTCGATTTTTACGAATTTCTATCACTTGTTTCTAGACCGGTTCGAAATCGCCGCGGTCACCGTCCATGTCTCGGGGTTGAATCATGCTTCTTACACTCTGTTTACACAAAGAACCTAAAATGTGTTATATTTGATGTACAAATAACCAAATTGTTTGCACAAAGATGACGACGGAACCTAAAACGTACGAAGATTCATGGCTTTCGGTTGAAATGACGGATGTTTTGGCCACATCCATGGCATAGTTTGTTTAAATGTGCCCATATTCCACACAAAGGTGCATATTGGAACAACTAACAATGTTCATGAAGAAAGTTTTATTTTTCGTTGAATAAAAATACCATTTTCCCTTCCCGGAGTGTCAAAACTGGCTTGTTTTGTGAAGCACATACACAAAATATGTTGCAAAAATGTACAAAGTAAAATTCTAAATATATTATGTCATGTTTGATCTACAAATAACAAACTTACTACCTCTGAATAGCTCAAAATACACCTCATTTGAAAAAGACATATTTCTGCCGATTCAGCTGAAACCGGCTCAAATTTGAACTACAGGTGCCTCGTAGTTTTCTCTTTATTTTTTGAAAAAATCATTTCTAGGTAGCCAAGTACCTATTTCAACATAGAAACACCAAGAGTTCATCAAGATTCAACCCCTAGGTACGAACGGTCATGTCCCCCGTTTTGACCGTTCACCGAAACCGGCTTTGAAAATTCCAGAAAATTCAAAAAAAAATCGAAACGATGCAAGATCTTCGCGTGGTGTTGTTATATATGCCCTAGTATCCACCAAAAATAATAAACTTGGAATACGACAATTTGGTGGAAAATGTGTTCACAGAAATGAGCTATCTCGACGGATGTTTTGGCCACATCCATGGCATAGTTTGTTTAAATGTGCCCATATTCCACACAAAGGTGCATATTGGAACAACTAACAATGTTCATGAAGAAAGTTTTATTTTTCGTTGAATAAAAATACCATTTTCCCTTCCCGGAGTGTCAAAACCGGCTTGTTTTGTGAAGCACATACACAAAATATGTTGCAAAAATGTACAAAGTAAAATTCTAAATATATTATGTCATGTTTGATCTACAAATAACAAACTTACTACCTCTGAATAGCTCAATATACACCTCATTTGAAAAAGACAAATTTCTGCCGATTCAGTTGAAACCGGGCCAAATTTGAACTACAGGTGCCTCGTAGTTTTCTCTTTATTTTTTGAAAAAATCATTTCTAGGTAGCCAAGTACCTATTTCAACATAGAAACACCAAGAGTTCATCAAGATTCAACCCCTAGGTACGAACGGTCATGTCCCCCGTTTTGACCGTTCGCTGAAACCAGCTTTGAAAATTCCAGAAAATTCAAAAAAAATCGAAACGATGCAAGATCTTCGCGTGGTGTTGTTATATATGCCCTAGTATCCACCAAAAATAATAAACTTGGAATACGACAATTTGGTGGAAAATGTGTTCACAGAAATGAGCTATCTCGTACGAAGATTCATGGCTTTCGGTTGAAATGACGGATGTTTTGGCCACATCCATGGCATAGTTTGTTTAAATGTGCCCATATTCCAAACAAAGGTGCATATTGGAACAACTAACAATGTTCATGAAGAAAGTTTTATTTTTCGTTGAATAAAAATACCATTTTCCCTTCCCGGAGTGTCAAAACCGGCTTGTTTTGTGAAGCACATACACAAAATATGTTGCAAAAATGTACAAAGTAAAATTCTAAATATATTATGTCATGTTTGATCTACAAATAACAAACTTACTACCTCTGAATAGCTCAAAATACACCTCATTTGAAAAAAGACAAATTTCTGCCGATTCAGCTGAAACCGGGCCAAATTTGAACTACAGGTGCCTCGTAGTTTTCTCTTTATTTTTTGAAAAAATCATTTCTAGGTAGCCAAGTACCTATTTCAACATAGAAACACCAAGAGTTCATCAAGATTCAACCCCTAGGTACGAACGGTCATGTCCCCCGTTTTGACCGTTCACCGAAACCGGCTTTGAAAATTCCAGAAAATTCAAAAAAAATCGAAACGATGCAAGATCTTCGCGTGGTGTTGTTATATATGCCCTAGTATCCACCAAAAATAATAAACTTGGAATACGACAATTTGGTGGAAAATGTGTTCACAGAAATGAGCTATCTCGTACGAAGATTCATGGCTTTCGGTTGAAATGACGGATGTTTTGGCCACATCCATGGCATAGTTTGTTTAAATGTGCCCATATTCCACACAAAGGTGCATATTGGAACAACTAACAATGTTCATGAAGAAAGTTTTATTTTTCGTTGAATAAAAATACCATTTTCCCTTCCCGGAGTGTCAAAACCGGCTTGTTTTGTGAAGCACATACACAAAATATGTTGCAAAAATGTACAAAGTAAAATTCTAAATATATTATGTCATGTTTGATCTACAAATAACAAACTTACTACCTCTGAATAGCTCAAAATACACCTCATTTGAAAAAGACAAATTTCTGCCGATTCAGCTGAAACCGGGCCAAATTTGAACTACAGGTGCCTCGTAGTTTTCTCTTTATTTTTTGAAAAAATCATTTCTAGGTAGCCAAGTACCTATTTCAACATAGAAACACCAAGAGTTAATCAAGATTCAACCCCTAGGTACGAACGGTCATGTCCCCCGTTTTGACCGTTCACCGAAACCGGCTTTGAAAATTCCAGAAAATTCAAAAAAAAATCGAAACGATGCAAGATCTTCGCGTGGTGTTGTTATATATGCCCTAGTATCCACAGAAAACAGCCGTTTTTAACGCTTAGATAATGGTTGTTTTTTGAAAATTTAATTTATTCAAATGTGATTAAGCAAAATTCCTCCACAGCACCATTCCAACACCACTCAAATCCACCACCAGGAAAGTTGTGGTGCTTACATGTGGGCCCCTGTCCGTGGGACCCACGCGTCAGTGAGGCCACGTACGGCAGAGAGGAGTCCACCTCCTCAAGTCCACCTCCTATTCAGTTCCCCCACCCACCTTCGCCACTTCGCCTCGCCACTTCGCCTCCCCACTCCCCCTCGTCAGTTCCGAGAACACGCGCCGATTCGTCGTCCGCGCCGGCCACCGCCCGCGATGGCCACCGATTCCGTCGCCCGCGCCGGAGGAAACCCCCCACTCCAGGTGAGATCTGATGTCCCTCCTCGTGTCCCTCCTCCACCGCCGTTTCTGCTAGATTTAGCTAGGGCAATATCGCCTCCCTTTCCTCGTGAGACCATCGCCGCCGTTTCCTGGAGTCCCACATTCGCTTGTGGATTTGCTCGTTTCCCTATCCACCGTCGTTTCTCTTTTTTTTCGAGTAATCCCCCAACTGCAAAGTAGAATCTTGACCGCCGCCAAGGCAGCCAAGGCCAAGTTCGAGGAGAGGTTCAAGACCGGCAAGAACATGTCGTTCTTCACCAAGCTCCGCTTCTAGACCAAGCAGGGCAGAACAGCCTCTGCGAGTACTTGCGGGTTTTGTTATCGAGCGGGTTTTGCCTCTTCTTCGTATCAGTCACCTGCGCTAAGATATTCTCCTGTTTTGTTATTGAGCGTGAAGAAGACTCTGTGTCCTAGCTAGTGTGGATCTTATGATGAAATATGACGTTTCATGTGTTAAACCATGTCAAGAATAGATCTGGTTGGAATTTTAAGTTCATGATTAGGTTCTTGGATAATCATTTGCCATTTGTTAATTAACATTTTTCAGTAACTGGAAATGATATCACCTTAGCTTCCTCATAATGGTAAATCAACTGCATTTTAAAACTGGTACTGGTCTACAAGTTCCCAATCTGGATTAAGATGTCTCTGTGTGTTGGTTATTGAATTAAGTTCAGGTACTGCATTTATCAGTTGTCATTGTTCACTGTAGTAATAATGACTGATGCATCAGTTGTTTCGATGAACTGGTCATTTCCATTAGTAGCTGTTAGATATAATAAGCTATTAGTTGAAATACATGTAAAGTAGTATCTAAATTATTGTTGTCTTTTTTTATTAGGCCACAATGGATGTGAAACAGGAGGAAGTTGACGCAATTTCCGTTGACGCAATTGCCATTAGTGACGATGAAGTGTGCACTAGGGCCAAGACCATCAGAGGTATGGCTTGTACTCGTGCTTCTGATTTGTTGTAGTGCTGATTCAGTTTTGTATTTACATTTCTTAATCCTTGTATGTAGGCCCAGGTAATAAGGGCCATGACACCTATGCACCACATTGTGAGTTTGGCAACAAAGTTGCAATGGACCACCGACAGGTGGCATTGCTCAAGGAGTTCTGTGCCAACAACAAACCACACAAGCCATTGTACATCTGCACTTTGCAGAAGTCACACACCATCAACATCAAAGGAAAAATGGTAGATTGACCTGCACCACACTTTCTTCATCTCTGTTGGTATATTTTTGCACAGAGACTAATTGCTTACATTATCCTTGCAGTATTTCACCAAGAAATATATCAAGGATCACCTCAGCAAGCACCTAAGGCACCTGCCAAGCAAGGAAGCTACCATTAAGGTCTATCATCGCAGAAATGAAAAAAGTGATGTCAAGATCCTGCTTGGGAAAGCCAAAGGTGACAACAGGGCCATGATGACGATGCAGTGGATGTCTGTGGTGAACAAATTGGGCGAGAAGTTCAAAGTGGGAGATATCCTTCTCTTCTGGTTTCGCCGCACCCTCAAGAACACTTCAGGTCTCAAGTTGGTTGTGAAGAAGCTGAAGCCATGTGGAGGGCTGTGTGAATAAGCTTAAGCTGAAGCGTCTGATGCTTTTGAACTGACAAGATGTTTATGTCAGGTTGTCAAGCTAGCTAGAGTCATGTTAGTAATGCTTTTGAACTTATGTGATGTGTCTGTCAGTTTTATGGAACCTATGTCAGTTTGTCAAGCTAGAGTATTAAGCTTTTGAACCTATGTTTGCTTTTGGTTGTTTGAACATGTTATGTCAGTTTATGGAATGTGTTCCAGCAATGTGTGTGAAATTCTGTGTTTGAAGATGCTATGTCAGTCTCCAGCAAGTTCCAGTATTTACATTTTATTAACCTCCAGTTAAATTTCAGTTATGTTTAAGTGAATTGGCACACATAAATGTTATATATAAAATGTTGTAATCATCCTACTATTACAAGATCACATATCTCTCCCAGTGGCAATGAAGTATCTATTCGAACTAGAGGTCCTGGGTTCGAGTCCCAGGTCTCGACCTTTTTTTTGGTCATTTCTCAACAGCAAGCATAAGTTCAGTTTCAACAGCAATTCATCAAGCAAGCATAAGTTCAGTTTCAACCTTGTCCATCAAGCAACCTTGTGCAACAGACAACAACATGCATCAACTACAAGATCCATCTTGGTCATTTCTTAACAACACGCTACAAATTCAATACAAATTCAGTTTCAGCAACACGCCACAAATTCAACTACAAGATCCAACAGACAGCTACAAGTTTCAGCAACAAGCATCAACTACAAGATCCAACAGACAGCAACAAGCATCAACTACAAGTTTCAGCTACAGGAAGCAACAGACAGCAACAGGCATCCATCTTGTGCAACAGGCATCCATCTTGATCAAGCAACAGGCATCTTGGAGACATCAAGCAACACCAAGATGCATCAGGCTGCAATACAATTCAAAAAAGGTTAGTACTATCTAACATCAATGAAATTCCAGTAGGTTAGTACTATCTAAATTACAGAAGCATAGTTATAATTTTTACCTTCATTACCATATGCTACTCATCGTCATCGATGCCAAAACCAAGAATTCTATGCCCAGTCCTATTTTCCCCATCATCACTAGCATACTGCAACATAGTATCATCTCCTTCATCCTCGCTTTCATGTTCATTGACAACAACCTTTCTTTTTTTCTTAATGCCTTCTACAACTGAAGCATCTACAAGAACAGGTTCTTGCCGGTCCATTTGCACTCTGGTTTGGACATTGGCTTCACGTGTCTGCACCGGAACTTCTGTACAATTATCATCCTGATATGTTAGGCCACCACCACCTGGACCCTTTTCCATTTCAGTTTCCTTAATACTCCACAAGTGTCTATGCTGGAACTTTTGCACAACTTGCCAACTTCCCTGCAAATACGTGTCTGGCACATAGAAAACCTTTGTTGCTTGAGTTGTCAGAATAAAAGGATCATTCTTAAACCAAAACTTTGTAGTGTTGATGCTTCTGAAGTGTCCATCATCTCTCAATCCGGCGTTCCTCTTGACACCAAGATCGAACCAGTCACACCAAAATAAGACAACTGAACGGTCCATGCCTCCGCTGGAGTTGTACTTCAAATGAATGATGCTTCTGAGCTGACCATAGAAGTCAAAAGGCTCACCATCGCGATCTCCCTCGGTGACTATTCCACTATTCTGTGTCTTTCTGTTTTTCTCGCGGTCAAGAGTGTGGTACCGGACACCGTCAACGATACATGCTGAATACACTCTTACTCGCTTATCCGGCTCGCATGCCAAAGCAAATAGATCATCACTGACCTTCTTCTCATCATGCATCTTGCCAATCTGCACAAAATAAATCAGGGTGAATAACACACAAAAAGAAGATCGTGTCATAATGGATTCCATGGCTAAATATCTCATATTATTCTTAAACCATTTAGCAAATCCCTTGGCAAGCCTTTTATCAACAGGGATGCGGCTTTCTTGCTTATTCAACTCTTCCTTGAAAATCCTGCAAACCCAAGGAAAGAGTAGTGAGTTAAAACATCTGGTGGGTGATAAAAGTTGGGTTCCTTCCAACCCACGGAGAAAATATAACGAGTGCACAAAATATAACTTACTCTATATATGGTTGCACCTCAGCGCAACTGCTGAGCACAAACCACACCATCTTGTCATATTCATCATCAACCTCCAAGTACTTTGACCCTCCAATAAATTTCACACCATGATTGAAAACTGACACATCACCAATGTGCGAATCATCCCTCTCACTATTTCTGCTTGGGCGATTCCATCTCGTTTCCACATCATCAAAGTACCTTGAACAAAATGTCAAGCACTCATCGACGACATAGGCTTCAGCAATCGAACCTTCAGGCCTCGCCGTGTTTCGCACAGAACGCTTACAAGTAAGCAGCCTTCTTTCGACTGAGAACATCCAACCATATTGCACGGGGCCTCTAAGCATTGCTTCTTTTGGTAAATGCACGGTCAAATGGACCATCACGGTGAAGAAGGCTGGAGGGAAGATCTTCTCAAGCTTGCAAAGAATTATTGGGATTTCCTTTTCAAGTCTTTTCAGCACAGATAGCTTTACTGTTTTGCAGCACAATTCTCTGAAGAAATTTCCCAGCTCAGCAACTGCTTCATATATATCATGATGCATGATTCCTCGGAGGGCGGCTGGCAAAATCCTTTGGAGAAGGATGTGACAATCATGAGTTTTCAGCCCATGGAGCTTGCATCCATCGGGGGAAACACACTTTGCTAGGTTAGCAGCATAACCATCGGGAAATCTCACGGCTCTGATGAACTCACAGAATGCACGTTTTTCTTCTTTACTCATTGTATACCATGCTGGTGGCATTTCAAATGAATCTTTGCCTTTAGGCCTTAGATGCAACTCTTCCCTTATGCCCATGTCTTCAAGATCAAGCCTGGAGTTCAAAGTGTCCTTTGTCTTTCCTTCAATGTTGAGGAATGTGCCAAGCAGATTATCACATATATTTTTCTCGATGTGCATTACATCGAGATTATTCCTCAATTTGAGATCAGGCCAGTATTCCAAGTCCCACAAACAGGACCTTCGGTCCCAACATTGACCTTCCTCACGCTTTCTTTTCTTCACAAGCTTTCCTGGTCTGACATCTTTGACCTTTTCAAGTTGCTGCTTCAGCTCTTCTTTACTGAATTCTGCCGGCTGGTCACGGGTTTCAGTCTCACCATTAAACTCTGTACTTTTTTGCCAACCATGGTTTCGAGGAAGAAAACGGCGATGCCCAATGAAGCAAATCTTGTTCCTTATCTTCATTGAGCAAGGGTTTTTGTCACAACGCACACATGCTTGATAACCCGCCGTGATCCTTCCCGACAAAGTGTGCAGTGCTGGAAAATCATGGATGCACCATATGACTGCAGCACGCAGAGTGAACTTCTTGTCAGGTGTCAAGGCATCGTAAGTATTAGGTACACCATTCCAAAGATCGAGCAATTCTTCTACGAGAGGCTCCATAAAGACATCGAAATCCTTTCCTGGAGACTCTGGACCCGGTATAAGCAACGCCATCATAAAGTTGGACTGATCCATGCATCCCATGGGGGCATGTTGTAGGGCACCAACAAAACTGGCCACATGCTATATGACGTGCTCTGGTTTCCGAACGGATTAAAGCCATCTGTGGCAAGGCCGAGTCTTATGTTCCTTGGGTCTTCTGCAAACTTTGGATATTTCTCGTCAAAATCTTTCCATGCTTCTCCGTCCGCTGGATGGCTCAACTCATCTTCCACAGGCTGCCGCTTGAGCTTGTGCCATTGTACATCATCTGATGATTTCTCCGAGAGAAACATCCGCTTCAGCCTTGCTTTCAAAGGAAAGTGCCTCAAAACCTTCTGCGGTATCGATCTTTTCCCATCGGCATCTTTCCACCTTGGGGCATTGCATTTGGGGCAGCTGTCACACAGGGCATAATCCTTCCGAAACAAGACACAATTATTTGGGCAGACATGTATTGAAACATAACCTAGACCCAACTTGCGGATTATGCTCAAGGCTTCATCATAATTCTTGGGAACACCACTATTAGGGAATTGCAAGGTCAAAAGATTCAGTATTGCGTTGAATGCAGCATTCTAATCCGGTAGTAAGACTTGACGTGGAGTAACTTCACGGTGAAGGTAAATCTTGAAAATTTCCCCCCTGCAACAGCTACACGCTTAGCCTCCTCTAATACCTCGGCAAATAGTGACTTCTGTCCATCAACATGGTCTTCAGAATTGTACAGATCCCTCAATAAGTCAGGAATCCTATCATCTTCATATCCATCCTCTTTGTCCAAACCATCATCATCTTCCAAAACATTTTCCATAAACTCAAAGTCATCATCACCACCATGGTGTGGCTCTTCAACATCTTCACCATGTTGAGGTTCTTGAAGAAAAGTTTCTCCATGGTGGACCCACCTATCATATGTGCTGGCCATCCCATTAAGAAGCAGATGATCTTCCACTATACCTTGGGTCTGTTCTTTACGGTTCAAGCATCGACAACATGGACAAAGAATGGCAGCATCGTTGGCAAATCTTGCGCGGACAAATTGCATGAAATCTTCCACTCCCTTGATATGTTCAGTGGAAAGCTTTCTAACCCCTTTTATAATCCAACTTCTGTCCATCTGCCAAAGACCACAAAACTAATAAGTTACTTTATTCTACCAAATTATAATGCATCACTACAAAATATAGCAGTAACAGAAGCATGCAAATCTGTTGCTTAATTCTTCAGTTAACACATCAATAACATTTTTTTGATTCATTATTCAGTTATGTAACTTAAATCAATTACTCAAGAACAAAAAACCTAGCTATGCCATAAATCTCTAATTACTTAATTACACTAAATTACTTTCATCTATTCAAGCAGTGTAGCAGGTGCAGGTGGGGGCTCTAGCTAGACCAGAGAGATCAAGAGAGAAATAGCAGAGGATCAAGACCAGAGAGAGGAGAGGGGTGCATACCCTGCTGTTCTTCGAGCATGAGCAGAACCAGAGAGAGGAGGCCACCAGCAGGGCACAGAGAGAGGCCACCAGTAGGGCGAGGCACTCCTGTCCTGGCGAGGTCAACCAGGGCAGCTCCTTCCCCACCTCCGCCTTTGCCGGCCGCCTCCGCCCCCGCCTGTAAGCACCGAGGCGCTCCGGCGTCGCCGACGGTAGCCTCCCTCGCCTCCGCCCCCGCCTGTAAGCACCGAGGCGCTCCGGCGTCGCCGACGGTAGCCTCCCCCGCCTCCGCCCCCGCCTGTAAGCACCGAGGCGCTCCGGCGTCGCGGACGGTAGCCTCCCCCGCCGCCGGTGGCCTCGCACGCCTCCGAACAGATGGTGTCTCGATCTAAGATTCAGACAAGTTGCCTCGATCTAAGATTCAGACAACTTAACTCTCGTTAACTCGATCGGGGTAAGAATAAAACGATGCGTCTCTGGATACACAACAGAATAGCGACTACACCTCAATGGCAACGAACGTGCGAACCAAGCAGCACGGTCGGGGTTCGAGTCCCCGCGAGCGCTTATTTTTGCTAACTTAGAATCGTAATAGCACTGCGCGGGCTGGGCTGGGCTTGGCTGGGCGTGGTGTGCGCGTGGGCTGGGCGCTGGTGTGCCACAATTGTAATGGGCTGGGCGCTGGTGTGCCACAATTGTACAGCCAAGTGAGAAAAAAAACATGAGACCATGGCCCACTTGTCAGACCAATCACAAAATCGGTAGAGCCACGTGTTAGTGGGCCCCACAAGTCAGTGCGTCTCACCTGCTGAGGTGGCTGCCAAGTAATACAAATCATCACAGCCAACAAACGCATGACCAATTAATTTGGTCTTAGATAAGCAAAAAAAGGGTCATACACCAGGTATGATGTCCTATGACCATCTTGTTAAAGAAAATCATGACTTCTTTGGCAAAAAAGTCATGTGTTTAGTCCCTCCCAAACATGTCATGACCAACAGATTAAACATGGTCATGGATCTATGACAAATTCATCCATGGTGAATAAAAAAGGGTCATGTATCAACATATTTCTTGTAGTGTTATGGCACCCCCTAGCTTGTGTTGGGATCCAGACGCTCCGTAGCCCCCCTCCCGGTGAAACCCTAGCCCCGCTGGAGAAATACCGGACTTATACGGAAACACGCGGTAACTGCGTCGAAAGGGGGTAGCAATGTGGAACTATTTGCTTGGTTGTGCTAGTATAGCCCGTAGGAACACAAAAAAAAAGGTAGAACCCACCTCTTCGGAAGATTCACGGTGTTTGGTCCGATACGGGAGTTTCACCCTGTAAGCGCCTACGAGAGAGAAGTGGATGCCGGTGAAGTCGGGTCACACCGTGGAGAGAAATCTTTGAAATCCAAAGCACACACCACACCTATACAAACATGTTATGGCACCCCCTAGCTTGTGTTGGGATCCAGACGCTCCGTAGCCTCCCTCCCGGTGAAACCCTAGCCCCGCTGGAGAAATACCGGACTTATACGGAAACACGCGGTAACTGCGTCGAAAGGGGGTAGAAATGTGGAACTATTTGCTTGGTTGTGCTAGGATAGCCCATAGGAACACAAAAAAAAGGTAGAACCCACCTCTTCGGAATATTCATGGTGTTTGGGCCGATACGGGAGTTTCACCCTATAAGCGCCTACGAGAGAGAAGTGGATGCCGGTGAAGCCGGGTCACACCCCGGAGAGCAATATTTGACATCCAAAGCACACACCACACCTATACTAACATGGTATGGCACCCCCTAGCTTGTGTTGGGATCCAGACGCTCCGAAGCCCCCTCCCGGTGAAACCCTACCGGCTGGAGAAATACCGGATTTATACGGAAACACGCGGTAATTGCGTCGAAAGGGGGTAGCAATGTGGAACTATTTGCTTGGTTGTGCTAGTATAGCCCATAGGAACACAAAACAAAAAGGTAGAACACACCTCTTCGGAAGATTCACAATGTTTCCACCTCATATTCTTTGAAATCTCTAGTCTTGTATTCGAGGAATCTCATTTTAGTGATGGCTTTCGTTCTAATGTTTATAAATCCTATTTATATTTTTCCTAGACTTGTATTAGACCTATATAATGCAATTCCGAAGCCCGAAAAGTTATTGGATGAATATTCGTATTATTTATTTTCTTTTGAATAATAATGGTTTTAATCGAAAATCATAAATAAAACAAGTTTAAGACATCAAAATGAAAAAATAACTTTGGATATTTCTTAGTCACACTAAAATGAAGCTTTGGTGAGATTTTGACCTTATTTGAGTTCAAAAGGTTTGAAACTCATCTCATTATCTTGAACTCTCTACTAGACTGTTCAAGATATCACATGTTACACAAGACTTTTCTGTTCCATTCTTTATAAGACAGGTTTATATTTTTTGCTCGTTACTATATGACATAACACTACTATGTGCGTCGGCAATATATTTTTTCGATTTTTTTTGAATTATGTATGCTCATTTCAAGTTTGGTCAACCCTCTGTTTGACCAGCCGAAAAGCTTCTAGAAGGAAACATAGAGATTCGACCTGGGCTGTTGGATCGACGCCTTCTAGAAGGAATCGTGCATCGGACGGATGCGCTCGCAGCCACAGCGATCCGCGAGATGCTCGTTCTGCGCTCTGATTGGTTGGTCCGTTGGCCACAGGGATCGATGGTTTCTATCTGTTCTACATATGATTTCTCTGCTGTTAAGTATTAAACCATGTTATTTAAATAAAAAATAGAAGAATACCCTTATTCAAAACATAATGAAACTTCAGATTTACTAGAGCGATGATTTTTATCTGTTTTACATATGAATTTTCTATTAAACCATGTTATTTAAATAAAATATTAAAAAAAAAGAATTATTGAAAACATAACGAAACTTCAGATTTACACTATATATGTAGAATACTTGTCTAGGAAATTAATTTGGCTGATGTAGACGAGATGCCAAAAAATGTTGAAGCGCAAATGTGGGTGTTTACCCTAGCTTCACACCTCATTTGAAGCACATTTCTCATGAGAATAGAGCGATGGTTTCAAATGAGCATAAATAATTCAAAAAAAAATCAAAATGACATGAATCCAACACACCATGTTGTTATATGCGATATAGTTGCTCCTCAAATTTATTTGGATAATTTTGACAAGGTAGAATTTTACATTAAATTTCAAACATCATCCAACTATGTTCTAAAATTTTGAGACCTCATTTGAAGCACATTTTCCTAAAATTTTGAAACGACTTGGTTCAACATCATCCAACATTATTCAAACATCATCCAACTATGTTCTAACTTAGATACATCACCAGTCAACATAAATACAACATTAGTCAACAGAAATGCAACACCAACTTAGTCTAAATAGCGTCGGGGCTTCTTTGTGATTCTTGGCTGTTTTGGTGGCCCTTTGCTCCTTGTGCTCATCTTGCTCACAGCTTCTGGTCTTCTCCTCTTGGTAGTCGGTACCTTGGCATTCTTCTTTGAAACTACACCAGATCTGTACAAAACATAAAGGATCATGATAAATAAATAAATAAAATGAAAAATGAAAACTGGTGAGATCATGGCAGGATTTACATACCCATCTAAGCTTGTAACTGGTGAGATCATGGCAGAATCATCCAATGGAGCATCCAACGAAACTTGTGAGACCATGGCAGAATCATCCAATGGAGCATCCAATGAAACTTGTGAGATCATGGCAGAATCATCCAATGGAGCATCCAGTGATTCTGGTGAGATCATGGCAGAATCATCGACTGGAGAATCCAGCGGATCATCAGCTGGAGCATCTGGAGCATCTTCTGGAGCATCTGGAGCATCTTCTGGAGCATCATATGAATCATCAGCTGGATCATCAGCTGGAGCATCCAGCGGATCATCAGCTGGGGCATCTGGTTCATCGAATGGAGCATCATGGACTTGATCATCATATGAATAATCAGTTGGATCATGTACTTGATCATCATTTTGTGGAGCGTCTGGAGCATCATCTGGAGCATCTGGAGCATCATCTGAATCACTTGACTGCTGAACATCATTTTCAAATGTTTCATCCGGCTATTGATCATCATTTTGAAATGCTGCATCCGGCTGCTGACCATCATTTTCATCAGGCATACTCTCTCCAAATCCTGGATCGACTGCGTTATCACAATATTTGCCTAAATGACCAGTCCCACCACACCTTGTGCACTTACGCACCCTCGCTCCACCTCCACCTTCACTGCGACGTCGGTGTCGACTCTTCCTCGGTCTACCCGCAGCTCTCTTCAGAATAGGAGCACAAAGTTTGAATCCAGGGTCCCCTCTATCCCACAGCTGTTTTCCCTCCAAAGCAGGCAAGGCATGTGCATATGTGGCTCTGAACATTGCTACAGAGTAGTAATCATGGACATACTGCTCTATATCCCCTGCTGGACCTGTGAGAGAAGTGATGAAAAACAAGGCATGAATGCATGGCAAACCAGTTATCTGCCATTGCCTACAACTGCAAGTTTTCGCTTCTAAATCCACTGAATATCTCCATTATTTGTTACTTTTATCAAAGAATGATACCTCTGATTTGGTATCCGAGACAAATCTCATGTTCATATTCAAGCCCTCTGTTTTTTGCTTCAACGCCTTCATCACATTCGGGATAATAATGTTGCCCATGAATTTTGCATTAGCTATTTCCAGACGGAAATGAAATTTCTCGGTGTATTCTATCCTTATCATGTCAAGCAAATCAGCCAAATAAAGATCCTTTAGTCTCCGGATCGTTGAGTTGAAAGATTCTGCAAGATTATTGTGCACATAGTCAACTTTGCTCAATTCACTGAATTGGCTTCTAGACCATAGCTTCGAGTGGTGTGTTTCCAAGTATTCCTTCACTTTCTCTTTTGTGTACAACTGCCTCATGTAGTAGTTGTGCTTCCTCACACTGCAAGTCAAAGATGCAGTCCATAAATGATCGGTATAAAACTTTCCTTTGAATTTCTTCACAAAATTTGCAGCAAGGTGACGCATACATTTCCTGTGCTCTACTCCTGGGAACACATTATCCACAGCCACTTCTAAACCTTTGCATGCATCTGTGTGGATTACCAATCCATTGGGATGTCCAATAGCCTGGCGCAGATTCTGCAAAAACCATGTCCAGCTCTCCTCGGACTCTGTCTCTAGCACACCGTAGGCGACTAGAAAAACAAAACTGTGTGCATCAACTGCACAAGCTGCTACTAGCTGGCCTTTAAACCTCCCTGTGAGAAAAGTAGCATCAATAGCCAAATAAGGCCGACAGCCTACCAAAAAACCCATTTTGCAAGCTTGAAAGCACACAAAAACCCTCCTAAAGCATTCCTTGGTCCTTGTCACTTTCTTCAATGTGTAATCCACGGCGTGGTGATCAATTTCAACAATACTGCCTGGGCTTGCCCTCTCCACTTCAGCTTTGAATGAATACAACAACTGAAAACTTTCATTCCAGTTACCATGGATAGATTCCAATGCTTTGTTTTTACCAGTGAACACCCTCATGTATGGTAAATCTATCTTGAACTTGTCTTTCATGTTTTTCTGCAATTGCTTTGCACTCATATGATGGTTTTCTGCCACCCATTTTTTTACTTCATCCGCCACCCATCTTGACTTGGCTCTGCTGATTGTTTGCTTCCTAAGGGTTGATTCTTCGCATGTGTGGGGAAAAGGGTTAACTTTTACCTGAACATTGGTGCAGCCACGCATTTTAGATGCGTGCATCCTCCATTGACAATGTTCAGACACACAGTGCACGGTGTAGCGCCTTTTATCGCTCTTGTCAACTATAAAGGCACACTCTACCTGCATGCAGTACGTCACAAGTGCATTTCTACACTCAGCCATGGAAGAAAAAACGCAACCTTCTGCCATAAGAGGGTTCACTGGGTTCCATTCAATAGGTGTCCGGTCTTCCTCTTCTTCATCGTCACTGTCAGACTGATATTGGATTTCAACCCGCGGTGTCTGTCTTAAATTCCTAATAACATCAGGATATAGCCTCTCTTCATCATCCGCAGAAAGGCAGGCATCCTCCTCCACAGCGACATGAACCCTTTTCCCAGTGCCCACACTTGTCGAGCCACCACGTCGAGATGGTTTTGAACTGTTCTGGCTGGTGTTGGCAGTACGACGTGATGGTCCTGCCACAAAAGATGAACCCGCCACAACTGCCGGCACAATCACATCATTTTGCAGCTTCACATTAAAATTCTCTGCCTCCTTATGCTTAGCAAACATGGTAGCGAGCTCTTCATCATTACTAATTTGGATCCAATCTTTTCCGCCATCAAAGTATCTAAATTCCACTTCATCATGCAAACCCCAAGGATATGGGCTGCAAACTATCTCCCCAAATTGTCTGAAACTCCAGTTACAATCCATTGGGACCGAATAACTGAAACCTCCTTGGTATTTCTTCTTACTGTCAGCATCGACGATGTAGCGCTCTCTTCTAACGTTCACCAAGAAAGCAAACCGCAACTCCATCCTAACCCACGAAAACAGAAACGCAATCAGCTGCAAATCAATGGCATCTCATGTCTAATCGATAATTCAAAGCTCAGTACCTACCCAAAGGGAACCCAATCGTGGACGCGGCGTGTCTCCGTCCCCATGGCGCGTCCGCTCTCCATTTCATTCCTATCCATTTCGTCGAGCAGGTGGCGGGCAGAGTGGTGGAACGAGCGCCCCACCAGCGGCGTCGCAGGACGGCCCCGGCGGTGAAGCAGGTGGCCAAGCGGAACGTCCGCGGCGGTGCAGGTGGTGCAGGTGGTGCTGGCGGCGCAAATGCGTGCTGCTGGCTGCGACACTGGTGGCGGTGGGCCGCTGGCTGAGGAAGGTGGCGGTGGAGCAGGTGGTGGTGGTGCCGCAGGTGCTCGTGGCGCAGCAGGGGGTGGTGCGGAGGTGGCGGCGGCGAGAGCGGCAGCGCACGACGGCGGGCAACTAAATTGGGCGGCAGCGCACGACGGTTGTGGCGGGAAGCTCGGGTGTGGACTATTCAGATTAGTCAACTAACTGCGCGGTCCCACCTGTAAGCTCCGGACGGTTTCAACGAACTGGCAGTCCCACGCGGACCCACTTCGCGAAACGGGGTCTGACTCCTCCGGGCCCACTTCGCCTAACGGATTCGACTCCAAACTTACCGTTCCAGCCTCTCCATAGTAGTTGCGCACAGACTAGGGGCAAAACTAAGATCGATTCGGCGCTAGGGGTAAAACTGAGTTCAAGTGGTCCGCTGTGAGCAATTCGATAAATGACCCTTGTTTTTACTATGATCATGTATTCTCCTTCAGTGAAATAAAGAACTACAAATAAAACTTACATTTAATCTTCTATTTTCGGTGGTAAGAGAACAATATTTGTTTATTCAGTGTGTTTAGTGAAGCCAAAGACATTGGTAGTTAGAGCTAGACCACCCATAAGCAACCATCTAAGCTCAACATCCTAGTGGATTATTATGTTGAGACTATCTTGAACTCAAAATAGAATCAATATTTTTCATTTTATGGATAGAGAAAAACAGCCCCCAAACCAAATAGTGTAATATAGTGAGCTATGCATGGAAAATATAAATAAATGTGAAACCTTATAGTTAATGTATTATTTGATCCTTAAGGAAGCCAACCTTTTATCATCAATATATTGCAATGGTACTGCAAAAGAATAGTATTTCACGTAATGTATAGATAGAAGGATCTATAAGCCTAATCTAGGAACAATATATAGAGCTAAGGAAATACAGTGAAAAAGAGCAGCAAACTAATCATAACTTCTGCTCCCCCTGTTAATATCATAGAGTTCATACCATCAGATGAGAATAGGTAACCAGCATCACCTCCCAGAATATATATATGCTGGTATTTTTTGTGTCCATCTCTTTCTTCACTTTCAGATAATTGCAATTAACTGCAAGTATGATACAGAAATAATAGAAAGGATGGGTGGTAGCAATAGCAGACATTGTAACGTAAATATCACCAAAAATTATCTTATACAGAAACATTATCTGCGTCACAGCTTCTGGACTTACAGATGACACTATAACCATCTACATCTACATGTAATTTTGGCTTATATAAGCTCAGCAGAAATCTCTGAATGATTAGCATCGGCTTCTGAACCTACACATGACTATAACATCTAGATCCAAGCGGGAAAAAAATCCCAACTTAGATCCACATGCAATCTGGCTTATATAAACTCAACAAAGAGAACCTACCGAAGAACAGAATCGCTTGAATCGAAAACATGGAGGTACAGCATGGGCACACATACTTTATTATAAAAACATCCCAAACATGTCCAAAAGCTAGCAGATTACACTACATGTCTAAGATTTAAAACAATTTTGTTTGATGTCGCACATTTTGATTTGCATGTGTACACCGAGTCGTATGGAAAAGTAACAGCAGGAGGAGAAGAAGCAACACCGGCCATAGCCACAAACATGCCCGCGAGCGATGGACCACAGGAAAAAGAAGGAGAAGACGCAGCGATGGCCACAAGCATGCCCGCGAGCTGGTGATGGATCTGCTCCTCTGCAGTCTCCCAAGCTGCACCAACATCTTCATCGTAAACCGGCTGGTCGAGATCTCATCGGGCACCTCCCACCGCGACATAATGGCTAGAGGAAAGTCCTGCGGGCATCGATAGGAAACCAGATCAGGTGAGGACAGAGAAAGTGGCAGAAAAGCGACACTCATGACATGGTATAAAAAAAGGAAAACGCTGACGTTCCCCTGGGGGACCGTGGCTCGCATCGTCCGGATGCCTTCCACCGAGCAGGCCCACCACGAACGTTATCTCTTCTGCTTCCTCCTGTCCACTCGTTCGTCCCCCGAGCGTCTTCTCTCCTTTTCCTCCCGACCGAGTCCCACGCGACTGCTCCCCTGCGAGCTCCCTGCAGACTCTTCCACCGAGCTGCTGGCCGCCGCCGTGGGCGGTGGAGGCCGTGCCGTGCGCGGCCAGGGGTGCCGACAGCGAGATGTTTCCCCGCGTCCGCGTCCATGGACGGCAGCGAGCTGGTCCTGGCGAGAGTAGCGGGCGGCGCCAGCGCCACCTCCTCCGCCGCCGGGGTTCGCCTTGGACGGCGCCGCCGCGCTCCCCTTCTGTCCGCCGCCGCCGGGGGACCGGTCCCCTGCGCGTTGAGGCGCTCGGCGTCGAGGTATTCGTCCACGCCGGGGAGGAGCGGGAGGTCCAGCAGGAGGCGGACGCCCAGCAGGGAGACGCAGCACTTCTCCACGCCGAGCTCCCTCCGCCCGCCTCCGAGCTCCCCAGCCCGCCTGCGAGCTCCCTGCCTACTCTGCCCGCCTCCGAGCTCCCCGCCGACTTCAGGTCGTTCGTGGACTTTGCTTGCTCCGGCGCCGTGGAGGAGGAAGGGCTCGCGCCCAGCAACGTCCTTAAGCACGTGCTGTGCCCGGACTTGGAGGTGAACACCACGGTAGGGGCACCTCCAGGTACATACCGACGTCGCTGCACACGCTCCGCCTCCAAGCGCTTGCTCTCGAGGCTCTGGCGAGGTTCCCGCTGCTCCGATAGGACTCAACAGATGCTCACGAAGGCCGAATTTGATGCTCCCGAAGACTGCAGTGTGGGATTGTATATCCGGGGCGAAATTTTTCCTGTACAAATAGTTGCTACAATACGGATTTTTTTTTGCTTTTTTTGTACAAATTTTTTGCTACTGTAACTCCGGCGAGATCCGATTTTTTGCTCTAATAGAATAATTTTTTTGCTACAATAAGGTTATTCTTTTGCTTTTTTAGTATAAATTTTTTGCTCTCCGGCGAGCAAAAGTATCCGGCGACGGCTCCGGCGAAATCGACTTTTTGCTTCTGTAGCAAAAAAAATTGCTACAGTAACTCCGGCGAGGTCTCCGGCGAGTCTCCGGCGAGGTCTGACATTTTTCTGTTCTTTTTGGGTGAAACGTTTTTTTGCTACGGGAGCAAAAGCGGGACATTTTTTTGCTACGGGGAGCAAAAGCGGGGCTATTTTTTGCTACGGGGAGCAAAAGTGGGATTTGGCAAAAAAAACCGGACAGGTGTCAGCAGGGGGAGCCGGGGGATGGAAATTTTCCATCCCCCGGGGGACGCTCAGCAGTCTCCAAAAAAAAAAGGGGAACCGACACCGAACTGTCCTGACAACGGATTTAGGTCCCACAACCGGTCACACAGCACGCTGCAAATGCCCTCACAAGAGCCGCAGTTCACCAAGATTACATTAAGAAACAGTAAGACTCGCCTAGCTAGGAGCAACCACAGTGATTTGGAATGCTAAGCCGTCGGATTTAAGCACCATACGGTCCAGATTAACCTGCTAATCCTGAGTCGTCGCTGATCAGCCCACCGTGTTAGGGATGCTACTCTGCGTACCAACCTAAGCTACTCGTGGTTAATTGGGCCGTGAAGCCCTCACATGGGTACCCCTGGTTTGGCCCACCTATTCTTTTCTTCCTCGTTATCATCGTGCGCAGTAACAGAAAAGGGTAAACACACCCCTCCTTTCCCCTCAACCTCGCCGCACCGCCGTTTCACTCTGCCTAGCCAATAGCCCAATACCTTATCGATAGTTACGTTCGCAAGCGATTTGCACCGGCGAAGAACAGTTGAAGCAGAACTATGCATCTGATTGCCATTCTCGCTCCACCTTGATGCAACCAGGTCTTCCTAGATTCTACTGTGGACCCGGTCCACCCTCAGAGCGGCGCATCCGTTCCTTTAGTGCAGGTGGCGTCGAAAACTCGAAATCATGGCCTACAGATCGAAACTGCCGGCGGCGGCGCAATCATGGTGGTTAAAATTTGGCCCTCCCACTCCTCTAATTATGGTTGTCAATCTCAGCGTTACTGTCAGTTTCCTCTGCCTTCTTATATTTATATGTGCAGCGAGCAATCGTATTGCTTTACCCTTTCCGTCTCTCCTTCCATTGTTCTTGTGCAATGTTCTTGCTTAGGGTTGCTTTTCTACTTTCCCACTATACTCCTTACCGGTAATTTCATTCATGCCAACACTACGTACTGAACTGAGTTACTTTTGTTCACTTCAGGGATTGATGTGCTCTTTCATTTGGGATTCGTATTCAGGAGCTGCTCACATCCAACCGTGTGACCTCAATTCGTGACCATTGCTGATGGACAGGTACACTCTCATTAAATTTTACCTCCTTTTACTGATCTGTTGTTAATATTTGTTAACTTTATTGTTACTTTAATTTGCAAGTTGATCGATTTTTAATCCCTGTCACATTCATGCATTTTCCTGCTGCCTTCTGTTTACCATGACGCAGATTAGCATGCTACCTTTCTTTTTTATGTATATGACAGGATATACCTCTAGAAAAAAATTATGGCGACAGCGACATCGGGCAAGAGTTTGGTACTTGAGTTGCTCCGGCATGTCGTTGGGTTGCATCCATGATGCCGTACGAAGATTCAGAAGAACTACCTAAGGCATGAACCTCAAGCATGAATGCGTAGTCAGCAGACGTAGTTGGACAGAGGTGAATGCCTCATTGCAGATTTTTTTTCATCACTTCATAGATGCGAACCTAGAGTTGGATGCCCCTAATGTTTATGAGGATGTAAACAAATTGACTCAGCATGTACACAGAAGTGGTTTAGTTTACAAAAAAATTCTTGCGGAGCCATGGAAATTTATGATAAAAGATATAAGGAGTACTTCTTTCTGATTCCTATGTTACGTGTCCCCCCTTTTTTGCTGAAACATTTTATATTTGATTATTAGTAACACTTTAACCTGATACTGTATCTCATCTTCTAACATTGTTCTGTTGCGTCATGGTTTTTTTTGTTACCAATGAGACTCTAAATACATTGTCTCAACTCGTCTGTTACTTATAGAGTCAGTTGCTCCGTTTCTTAAAGAGGCTGATCGAGAAGGGAAAATGGCACTTTCTTCTAGCCTGCTCACCTTACTGCATAATCAAGCCCTACCAAGCGCTCTGTTCGGAAATAATTCCGGGAGTTAAGATTTCCGGACGTTTTGTTAAAAAAAGGTGAACCAAGCGGGACCGAATTTGTAAATGGACGGATGAGTAATTTGCTAGAGGTGTCTTTCTGTATCCAAATATGTTCTGTGTTTATCTGTATATAGTTTATAATTAAGAAGTAAAAAACGGTAATCTAATATAGATTTGGGCTCACCCCCGGGCATTGCATACATACTGTTTGCATTTAATAACAGGTCTAACATAAACGTCAGAACTCTAAACCAGTTATTTTTGGGTGGGTTTCTAACTGATAATTTGATATCTGCAATACTGTTACCATCTCTAGGGAAAGAGGATGTTCGATACAAAATATTTCGATGTAAGCATTATTATTTTACAATCACACACGGGGACAGGTCGTTCAATAAAAAAACTCATATACTGTCGTGTGTCCTTGCCCATTATATTCTTATATACAGTGCAAATATTTGCAAGCACATTCTTCATCTGTTTCAAGATTCGGCAGCTCTTTAGCATTGGATCGACCCTTTTGCTGTGAGTTAACAATGTAAATTGGGTCGAGCAACATTTTGGTGAGATGGGTTTTAATTCATCTACATCCTTGCTGCATCTAAAAACACTATCTGAACTTAATTTTATCTTTTTTGTGTATCAAGCCTTGTAGTATTTGTGAATACCCTTGCACCATGATCTGCAGAGGTAGAAACTTAACCAGCTGGGTTGTTCTGTATGTCAAATGATTAGCTTGATTTTTCCATTTTACTGTCTTATGATGCTAACTGAATTTTTTTATCTGCTTGGTTTCTTCAGGTTGCAAGACCAAGACCTTGGTTTAAAAGAATTCAATTTCCAAACTAGATAAATAGATGCACAAAATTGATTAAAGAATTGAGCAGCAGCGACCATGAATAATTTGTGTTGTGCTTGATTCGTCCGCTTCTTTTCTCAATCAATTGCTGGTAGGAATATGAAAATGTGTGTATCGGTCCATCATGATGGAATAACCACTTTTGGATAACATAGAAGAAAAAAGAATAAACAATCAAACATATTGCATAAACTAAAAAAAAACAGATTTAGGATATTCCAAACAACTCAAAATTTCTCAAATCTTTCCATTCCTTATTCTTAGATGTCCTCAAGATTGACGGGTGCGGCAACGCGCGCCTCTATGGTCTAGTATGTAGTTAATACTACACAAGCAGAACATGTCGAACCACCTGCCACGGTGCACCTGGAGGCCACCCCTAACAACGTGCTACCACTACACTTAGCGAGCAACATGTTCAGAACACAACTATAGCTTTTTCAGTCTCTGAACATAGAGTTTTTTTTACTGACACCGGCAAATCATTTGGTAATCTCTAGTTACTGCCAAACATGTCTTTTTATGCCATAGACCTAGGTGTGTCATTGCGCGATCTGAAAAAAAATGTCAACCATGTATCCAATTACACCTAGGAACAAGATTAGTTAACGTTGTTGGTTCTACCTCTTCTTATGACGTTGGCAGAGAACAACAATGCCCTCCATCGGTCCAAACACTACCGAGGTGATACCTCCGCCTCCACCCAGCCAGGGACACCGCCCTGGCAGATGATCGGTGTCGAGACGGCGATCCTGCCCCAGCAGGTCCAGCGCCGGGGGCCAGCCTCCACCCCCAGACCACCATTAGGCGGCTGGGCCCGCCGCCACTGCGACGAGGGCCGGCGGCAACGGCGGCTGGAGGGGCTAGAGGAGTCGGGGGCGGGCGGCGCGAGATGGGGAGCCCGCGGCGGCGCCCTGGGGAGCACCCCGAGGGGTCACGAGATTAGGGCACCCATACCTCGTTTAGATTAGGGCAGCCGGACCTCGTTTATCTTCATCATGCCTGTCTAGTAAAAAACCTGTATTAATAGTTACATTTTTTTCCAACCGGGCTGTCCCCTTTCCATTACTTAAAACGGAAATACAATAGTTCAACATAGAAAGGACGGGGAGGGGAGAAGCGATCTGGAGCAATAGTAGGAAACCCACTGAGAATCTCTCCGGCTCGGAGAAATCCTCTATGGGGCGAAAACCTACTATCACCTACAAGTTCAAAAGACCGTTATTACAGCAACCAAACTAAGGCAACAAGTCTACCAGGTGACAGCAGCACCAAAATAGAAGTTCCAAAAGGACTAAACGAAACCAACTAGATCCAGGCAGCAACTCAGCAGGACGAAGAAACTCATCAGGCTCCCGAGATCATCAACGGTGGCCTAACCACCCGAACACCAGCATTCTCCTGGGAGTAGAGATCAGCTGTTGCTTCCATCATCTTCGCAGCCTGTGTCTTGAGCGTCTCTTTGTCCACCTCCTCCTTCTGTAGACCTGCCCAATAGATTAGCAAAGAAGAAGCAACATAAACCGCCTCGAACGGAGAACTCATTCTGTTTTTGTCAAATGTAACCCTGTTACGAGTTTTCCAGATGGCCCAACATACAGCAGCTAAACCAACCATATAGAATTTCTCTCCCCCAGGTAAATAAGAATAGAACCAAGCCAACGCCTGCCAGAAGGAATTCGGACAGGTATCGGTACCAAAGGTTTTGCCCAGCACCCCCCAGGTACAACGAGCCACTGTACAAGAGAAGAATAAATGTTGTGCAAACTCATCTTGACTACAGAAAGAACAAACCGGATTACCAGGCCACTTTCTCTTCTTCATATTGTCCCGTGTAACTAAAGCATTTCTGAATAATTGCCAAAGAAAATTTTTGATTTTTAAAGGAATCTTAGCACCCCAAATTTCCTTGTTACTAGCCCCAGCTAGACCAGATTCCAGGAATTTATATATTGAGCTTATAGAGAAAACACCATTCACATTCAAGTCCCAAAAAACCAAATCATCAGACTCAGATAAAGTGATTCCTCTCATGCAATTGATCAAAGTGTTCCACTGATCAGCCAGCTCACCTCTGACATTCTCCTAAAGGGCAAGGAGAAGTTACAAGCAAATGCTTCCTGGACAGTACAGTCCTGATTTTGACAAATATCAAAAAGAGCAGGATATTGCTCTTTAAAAGGAGGTTTATCTTTGATAATATCCAACCACAACCTGGTTAAATTACCACAACCTAACTTCACTTTCCTTCCAGCAAGGTAAAATTCTTTTACCTTTAACAAAGCCTTCCAGCAGGGGGAATCTGAAAACCTAGCTTTCACATTAGTAACATTTTTGTTTTGCAAATATCTCTTTTTGAAAATTCTTTGCCAAATACCATCATGTTTTTCTAGCTTCCACCACCACTTGGTGAGAAGACTAATATTCTGTTTATGCAAATTCTTGATCCCCAGGCCCCCCTTTTGATTTAGATCTACAAACTCTAGACCATTTAACCATAAAATATCCTTTCTTGTTCTTCTTGCCATGCCAAAAGAAACGTCGACGATGTCTATCAATTCTCTCAATGAAAGTTTTATTAAGAAGGAACATAGACATGATGTAGGAAGGCAGATTGGAGAGGCTAGAATCGACCAAAATTAGTCTGCCCCCTGATGATGTAGCATCACACACCCAAGCATCCAACTTCTTAACAAATTTAGAGTTAATGTATTCCAAGTCAGCACATCGAAGGGTATTGAAACTAACAGGAACTCCCAAATACATCATAGGCAAGGTACCCACATTGCATCCAAAGAGATTAGAGTAAAATTGAGCCACCTCATTATCACCACCTACCAGGAAAAGTTCACTTTTTTGATAGTTAATTTTCAAACCTAACATTAGCTCAAACATATACAACAGCAGCTTAACATTTATAGCTTTGTCCTTATTATGAGATAGACACAAAACAGTGTCATCTGCATACTGTAGGATAGCTAGGCCACCCTCTATGAGTTCAGGAATCAGACCATCTACTAAACCATTTGACTTAGCCATATTAACCATTTTAGTCAAGCACTCAGCAGCACAATTGAATAGGAAAGGGGAGAGGGGATCCCCCTGTCTAACACCCTTAGCACTTTGAAAATAAGGACCCACACAGTTATTAATTTTCACAGAAACAGTACCATTGAACAGAATTTCTTTGACCATCCCACACCATTTCTCAGAAAAACCACTAGCTCTAAGACAAGTGATAAGAAAATCCCAATTGACCTTATCATATGCTTTTTCAAAATCAAGCTTAAGGAATATACCAGTCCCTTTTTTCACATGAGTATAATGCATAGTTTCATGCAAAGATAGGATTCCATCCATAATGTTCCTCTTTTTTATAAACGCATTCTGATTAATACTGAAAAGTTTCCCCATAAAAGGTTCCAGCCTGATGGTAAGAACTTTAGTAATAATCTTGTAAATACATCTAAAAAGGCATATTGGTCTGTATTGAGTAATCTTATCAGCTCCAGATACCTTAGGAAGTAAGGTAATGACCCCATAATTGAGCCTCTGGACATCTAGTGTCCCTTCCTGGAAAGCTGTGAATAAACTCATGATGTCATCTTTCACAATTTCCCAACAATGCTGGTAGAACTTAGCAGGAATAGAGTCTGGTCCAGGAGCCCTATTCTTTTCCATATCAAAAAGTGCATTCTTAACCTCCTCTATAGAAAAAGGCCTATTTAACATCAAATTATCAGCATCATTTAACTTCTGAGAGTCATTCCACATATTTTGATCAAAGGGTTAAGTTGCCAGGAGCAGGGCCAAATAAACTTTTATAAAACTCAGTTGCATGTTTAAGCAAATTGTCAGTCCCTTCAATATTCACATCGCCATCCCTTAGGTTTAACATTGTACTTTTACGTTTACGACCATTAGCAACACGATGAAAATAGCTTGTATTGCGATCACCATCTAGTAACCACCTGGCATGTGACTTTTGAAACTATTGTAATTCTTCATCTTCATATATTTTCTTTAAGGCAACAGTTACCTCCACTTTCCTATTGAAGGCCACAGGAGAGAGCTCCTCAGACTCCTCTAAACATTCCAAAACAGCCAACTCTTCTTTAAGTTCACATTTCATTTTTTTTGGTGTGTCCAAAAAGATTGGACCCCCACCCTTTAAAATACTTCTTAAATCTCTTCAGTTTGATGTTGATAATATCGATGGGATCAACACTATTAACTCTTTTTCCCCAAATATCTTGGACCAGCTTAGGAAATTCCTCATTTTTAGCCAGGATAAATCAAACCTAAACTCTCTAGGTTTACCAGGATTAGACACACCATCACCAGATTCTAACAACAGAGCATTATGATCAGAAATGTCTCTGACTAACTTTTTGATAGAAACCAAAGGAAAAAAGCATTTCCCACTCAGGAGACATAAGGATTCTATCTAGTTTTTCCATAGTAGGCTGAGCATGCTGGTTGGACCAGGTGTAAATCCCACCATGCATATAAATCTCATGCAAACTTAGAGAATGAATAATAGTATTGAAGAGATCTGAAGAATGAGATCTATGAAAAGTGGTATTCTTTTCACCACCATGTCTAAGGATATTAAAATCCCCCCAACAATATAAGGCATCATAATATTGTTGCAAAAGGAAGCCAATTCAGTAAGGAAATCACACTTGAACTCCTCATGAGCAGGGCCATAAACAACAATCAAAGCCCAATTGCACTTATTATTTTTATCCCAAAGAATAAACTGAAGCATAAATCTACCAGCCTTAAAAGCACTCACATCCAAAGTATCAGTGTTAATACCACACGGGATACCACCTGAACGACCAACAGAAGGTACCCACTTCCAAAAGTATTTCCCCCCAGGATCAAGCTTACGAAAAAAGCTACAACTATAATCTTTCTTCATCGTTTCCTGAATACCCAAAAAGTCAAGGGTATAGTCATTCAACAGGTCATTTAAACAAGCCATGATACCTTTCTTTCCCACCCTTCTACTGTTCCATAAGGCTCCTTTCATTTAAAACGAGTAGGTTTTTGCCTGCTTCTGATAACTCTCCCAGGAATCGATGGGATATTATCATTATCAAGCAATTTCTTCTTCTGACTTCTAGTAATAGGTCTAGAGCTCTGCACAATATTTTTCTTTCTAGCATTCTTAGATTTTTTACTTTCTACTAAAATAAATGGGGCATTTTCCTGAGCATCATCATCTACCCAATCTAAGCACAGAGGAGTTGATTCACCGGTATCCTTTTGTATGAACAAGGGAGCATTATTAGCAACATGGGCATTATTTTTCAAATTTAATTCATTTCTAGCAACATCTAGTTCTCTCAACATATCAACAACAGAAAACTCATTGTCAGGAATGATAACTCCCATATCCACAACACGTAGCATAATATCTCTATCAGACAAGACATCAAAGGAATTTGAAAAGCCCGATTTATCATGAACAGGAAACGTGCCTTCCAAGTTGCGCTTCCTAGATAGCTTGGCTGCTTTATCAATCACCATATCATTGGCCCCAGCCTGTAGTCGGGAACTGAAACGAACTCCAGGACGCCCACCACCAACAGAGTCCACAACAGGAGGAGTAATAGTACCATCAGAATCAGGAGATTGCACCAGATAATCATTTTCAGCAGCATGAATAGGAGAACCATTGATGTCAGTAATCTCAGTTACTACAGGAATAGGGGGCCACTGATTAGAAGGCCCATCAGCATCAGAACCTGAGATAGGGATATTTGCTGAAAATGGAACTATCCACCTATCCTGCTCATTCAACACCTCAACATTTTGAGCCTCCCTGTGTTCCCTAGCAATTTGATCAATCAGAAGCTCCTGATCATCCATACTCATATCCTCAGATTCCTGCTCCACAGCCTTATCTTCTTGCCCCTCTGACTGAGACACCATCTGTCTGACTGAATCAGTCTGACTCCCTCCAACCTGACTATCAAACGCAGGTTCTTCAGAATTCCCTTCAGAATTAGCAGCAGTCCCAGTCACCCGTGGCCTTTTAGGGGAAGGGGCACCAGGATTCTTATCCACAAGCACAGTTTCAGTGGCCTTAGGAGGCCCAGCCACAACCACATTGTCCACTTCAAAGAAGAAGTCATAAAAATTGTCACCCAAGCATACTTCAGCAGATACAGGGATCTTATCAACATCACGGCATCCCACCAGCACTCTAACAAATTCAGGCTTGTGTAATGTAGAGGCATCCAGCTCCAGGGAGACACCTATCAATGATCCAGCATAGAACACATTCGCCTCGTTCCTTTTATCAAGAGGGATGTTACTAATGCGAACCCAGGCTTTTTGCAGCACAGCCTTTGCACCTACAGACGCAGTCCAGGCTGACAATTTCACCGTGGCCTCTACAGATTTCAGACGCATACGTTCTCCATAATACACAACACTTTGAACCTCTCTAGCATTCGGGAACCGCATGATATATTGATTGGGGCCGATAGGACGTGCAGTACATCTCCAGCTATCCCCAAAAAATGTGTTAAATTCCCTCTCAAGATCTCTAGCAGAAGCAGTCCCCTCAATGATAGAAATCACAACGCTGCTAGACCTCTCCTTACTCTGATTAGCAGAACTAGCATCGGGCATGAAAAAGAAACCAAGACCAGGAGTCTGAAATCCACACATAGATGCAACGCATTCCCAAGGTAGAATCACTTGGCAAATCTGAGAAACATGCCCTAGCTCTTTGCAACGCTCACATCTCACGGAAGGACAGACAACAGTAAAGTGCCCAGGAACATTGCAGTTGAGACATGAATACTTCTTACCATCATCAGCGACGGAGGAGTCAGGTTGCGCATCTTTTCCATCAGCAGCAGATCCAAAGCCAGGGTTCGATGTGGCCGCATCAAACTCCTTCTGGCTTGCGGCCACACCCCTAGCAGCCTGCTCCCATCTGTCACCAGAGTTCAGAGATCCCGAGCCTTTTGCCGAGTTTGATGATGTTGACGGCAGATCTCGGTTATTCCGCTGCCAGACATGATGGCGACCACGATCAAAGCGGCCTTGACCTCCACGGCCACCGCCGAAACGGCCGCCGTTCCTTCCGCCTCGGCCCGTCGCCATAGCACCAGCGAAACGGGCCCCCGGCAAATTCCCCCCACCGCGCCCATCACCACCCCCCTCCTGCCATAGATCTAGGTGGGGAGGCCGCGACTTGAGTGTAGGAGCATGGGTCACCGGCAACCTTGCCGCTCCACCAAGCGAATGATACAGAGGAGTGAGGTCTAGGTGAGCAAACCCTAGATTCAGTCCAGAAATGAGCGAAGAGGGCGAATAGATCTGAGCCCGCGGCGGCGTCCGAGGTATATGTAGGAGGCAATCGTGGACCTACCTGTCGGCGACAACCGTCGGCGGAGCTCGCGACGCCACGCCCTAGTCCATCCGATCCAGCCCGTCCTGTAGATTTTGGGCCACCGTCGCCCGCGTGTCGAGCCCAAGCGGAAAACCCCGCGTGCGAGTCGGGCCTCCTGCCCAGGACCCCATCCAACGTGCGCGCATGTGTTGCACCGGCAGGTCGGCGGCGACCAGGGGTCGGTCGCTCGGGCCCGCACCGGAACAGCTCATCGAGCGAGGTCGGACAGCGCATGTGATGCAATCTAAATATGACAGGCCTATGGGTGAAAAAAAAATAAACGCGTACAAGCCAAGGTGCTAAATATTTTTGCACCTTCCTTTATTCTTACAACCCAATAGTAGGGTGACACGAACATCAGATTGACATTGTTTTCTTCAACATGCCACTAAACTTGTTGCTTTGCCATTTATCCTGCCCCAAGTAACAACTGCAAACACATAAGCATTATCATACAACTTGTCGAAGAGGCGAAAAAAGGCAACTCTCAATGCTTTCTTGAACAACATTGAGCAGAACACGACCCAAAGTCCGGTGATAAATCCAGTCCCAAGTCCGAAGTAAAGGAACAACACTGGCTCAGAAATCTTCTCCCTTGTATGTTGATTCCCAAGCTCTGGTGTACTGTCTCCCGAGCAATTCATTTCAAGAGGAGGGCCACATAGTCCAATGTTCCCAGTGTATATGGAAGGGTTTTCCATGTAGAGGGTGTCAAGTTGAGCTCCATGTGGTATTCTTCCTTCAAGGTTGTTGTACGACAAGTCCATAGAACTCAGATATGTCAATTCTGACAAGCTTGATGGGATTTCTCCTGAAAGGTTGTTTCTTGAGAGGTCGAGTGATTCCATTGAACTCATAGCCCCAATATTCGCGGGAATGTTTCCGCTCAGATAGTTCCCTGATAAATTTAAATTCAACACTCCAGTAAGACAAGTTACACCGTCTGGAATTCCGCCAACTAAGTTGTTGAGTGATAGGTCAATACTAACCACATTAATAACCCCCGAACCATACTTAAGTTCTTGACGCTTCATCACAACCGACCAATATTCTCTAAACTTTCCTGCATTGCCAGTGTACCATGTAGAGATGTCAAGCCCGGGTCTCTTCGGATGTTTTTGAGCCATTGCTGTGAAATTTGACAGAGCCCAGGGAATAACACCAGATATACTATTTCCAGATAAGCTCAATTGACGGAGGCGCTTAAGATTTGTGATAGTCGTTGGAATACTTCCAGTGAAAAAGTTATGGCTTAACTGCAGAAAGCGGAGGTATACCAAGTCGCCAATCCATAATGGCAATGTTCCACTGAAACTATTTGTTGAAAGATCCATGAAAGCCAAATTGGAGTAGTTTTGAAGTGTCGACGGGAACTTTCCAGAAAAAAGATTGTGACTCAAGTGAAGAAAAGCCAAGTTAGGCTTCTTAGAACACGGAGGAAACTTTCCCTCTAGAAAGTTGTGCGATAGATCCAAGACAAGAAGGTTACTCAACTTGCAGCAAATAGATTCTGGAATATTTCCACTGAAGTTGTTGAAGGATAAACTCAATTTTATTAATGCAGGAGATCGAAATTCTGAAGGCAAATGCCCTGAGAAAGAATTGTTCGATAAATCCATGTGCTCTAAGATTTCTAGAGTAAGCAGGTGTTCCTCCGTGATCAGACCATCCAATTTATTGTTGCTAAGGTCGAGCTCCATCAAACTACTGAGCATACCTATCTTGGATGGCACATTTCCAGTGAGAAGGTTACTAGAAAGAGTAAGGTATGATAGTTTAGTGCAGTTCACTATCTCTATTGGTATATGTCCAATAAGAAGGTTGTTGGATAGAGATAGGTAATCTAATCTAGTGAATTTCCCTATGTCCAACGGTATGGTTCCATTAATACTATTGTAAGCAAGGTCAATGTGCTGTAATTTAGTGCAACTCGCTATCCCTAGTGCTATTGGTCCAATTAGATTGTTATTTGATAGAGAAAGATACTGCAAACTGGTGCAATTCCCTTGTTCTAATGGTATAGTTCCAATAAAATGGCTGTTAGAAAGGTCAAGGTGCTCTAAATGAGACGGATATCCTATGCCTAGCGGCATGGATCCTGTAATGTTATTATAAGAAAGGTCAAGGTGCTTTAAATCAGACAGATATCCTATGCCTAGTGGCATGGATCCTGTAATGTGATTATAAGAAAGGTCAAGGTGCTCTAAATGAGACAGATATCCTATGCCTAGCGGCATGGATCCTGTAATGTTATTATAAGAAAGGTCAAGGTGCTTTAAATCAGACATATATCCTATGACTAGTGGCATGGATCCTGTAATGTGATTATAAGAAAGGTCAAGGTGCTCTAAATGAGACAGATATTCTATGCCTAGCGGCATGGATCCTGTAATGTGATTATAAGAAAGGTCAAGGTGCTCTAAATGAGACAGATTTCCTAGGCCTAGCGGCATGGATCCAGTAATGTTATTATAAGAAAGGCCAAGAGTAGTTAAGTTGGTTAACCGACCCAATCCGTCTGCCATCATTCCAACCATATTGTTATTGGCCAAACCCAAGTGTTGCAATCGGTTGGATGTACATTGTGGTAATATCTCTATAAACTCTGTAATGTTTCCAGAGGAGAGACTTCCATCAAGCGCCAGTACTTCCAAATCACATAGATTTCTCAAGTCTACTGTCATTGTTGCCTTGTTACAGGTTAGGGTGAAAGGAAATTCCTGATAACAGGAAAAATCTAGCATTTTGAGGGACGTCATACTTCCTAGTGAATTAGGAAATGAACCGGACATGGAGGTTCTAGATATTTCAAGGTATGTGATGCTTGTTATGTTCCAAAACCAAGCGGATACAAGTGGATGCGCAAAGTGGTTGTAGGAGAGATCAAGGTGTTGAAGATTTGCAGACACATGACAGCAAGCTCAAATAGCGACTCGGTCGGCAGCCACGGCGGCATGAGGCGTGGCTACGTGCGGCCGAACCTGGATAGTGGCTTTGGAGCTGAAGATGCAGGCGTCGGCTCTGGAACTGCGGATGCACAAGCTGGGCAAGGTGAGCCTGACGAACTGACCGTGCGTGCATGCTTATGTAGCTTGTAGTGTGCTGAATGCTACAAATCCCACCCGTACTAGAGCACTTCCCCAAATCCCACCCGTACTAGCTCACTTCTACAGATCCCATGTTCGTTACTCACCCACAGAGCTATTTAGAAAATGTATTTGTACATCTTTGGCAGTCCATCTAATTTGATAGTGTACATGTATATGTATTTGTAGTGTATTTTATTTCTTGAAAACTGAGAGTTTAACTACATTTAATTTTGTTTCTTAATGACTGGAAGGTAGTAGAATTACCATTGTTTATTTTACTTGATGCAAATTAATATAATATAATATCAGATCCATGCTTCTATTGATAATTAATATAATATCAGATCCATCTAATTTGATAATATCAGATCTGACTGTC
Organism: Alopecurus myosuroides; assembly: GCA_028641055.1. NCBI lineage: Eukaryota > Viridiplantae > Streptophyta > Magnoliopsida > Poales > Poaceae > Alopecurus > Alopecurus myosuroides. Next base: position 425,984,660 of record CM054060.1, read on the forward strand.
TATCTAATTTGACAATGTATATGTATATGTTTGCAATTAATATAATATCAGATCCATGCTTCTATTGATAATTATACTTGATGCAAATTAACACGGGTATTTTGTAGCCTCCTATGGCAAGAGGGTTGGCATTGATGAAGCTAGAAGAAGGGGTATTGGCAATCGAGATGATGACGACGATGGTCTGATAAGGAATGGTTCAGCAACAAGAGAGGCACCTTGGAAAGGTCGATATTATGTTTTTTCTTAGTTCCAAACTGTGTACTAGTTAACCTAAAATCCAAGTATTCACCGTGTACTCTTGCTGTTTATAATTGTCATATATTCCTTACTAGTGTGAGCAAAATATCATATGTGTTCCCGTGTAATTTGTAATTGTCATTTATTCCTTACTAGTTTGGTTTGTAGGTGATATTATGATAATTTCAGAGTGAAGACAATGTTAATAAAATTCTACCTATTCTAATTTTGTTGAGTTTTTAATTCTGTTTTTACCTATGCATAGTTTTCAATTCTGACTAGTCATGGCTAATTCCATTTACTTGTTTAAATGTAGGACTTGTGACCAATGACATAAATCATGTTTGGAACCATGGTTCTAAATTTGAGGGAGGTTTTCATTGTCGGTACTGCAACCTAAGGAAGAGAGGAGGAGGTGCGACCCGCCTAAAAGAGCATCTTGGCCATGTAGGAGGTGAAGTGAGAGAGTGCCCAAATGTTCCAAGAAATGTCAGAGAGTTGATGAAGAATGCCCTGTATGCGACAAGGAAAAAGAAGAGAGAGAAGGCAACCAAGCAGCTTAGATTGGAACGAGAGATAATGGATGAGCTGTATCATAGAGAAGGGGTGATAAACATTGAAGATGATGATGAAGAAGAACTTCAAATGGCACTTCATGAGTCACTTAGGGACAAGAATGTCTCTCGTGCAGTTGAGAGGAGGCGTGGGAGTGGTAGTGGTGTCCCTGTCTCTGTTGGGAAAAGGAGCATCACAGCCTTCTTCGACAAGGAGTTATCGAGCAACAAAGTATCAATGCAGGCCAGGATTACCACTGCTTTCGATCTTGAGTCGAGAGATGCACTTGGTCAAGCTTGGGCAACATTCCCAATTTCGCTTCCGCACTCACAGATGCCATACAGAAGATAGCTGACCCTGATAGTGCTGTTTTGGCCATTCAAGAAATCAGAAGTTTTAGGGAAAAAGCTGGAAGGTTTGGCCAAAAGATTGCACGCATGTCAGCAGAGAAAATGTCACCAAGTAAGTTCCAGTGCTGGAAAATCTATAGTCTTACTTCCCTCCAATTTGCAACTCATTAATTTCATCGTTTTTTCCTTGGTAGCCGAGTGGTGGTTCCAATTTGGAGGGGAAGTTCCCAATTTGCAGAAGTATGCCTTGAGAATTGTCTCACAATGTGTGTCATCAAGTGGATGTGAGAGGAATTGGAGCGCTTGGGCCTTGGTCCACACGAAGCAAAGGAACCGTCTATTATATGGAAAGCTGCACAAGTTTGTATCCGTGCGCTACAACTTGAAGGTATGACAATGTTGTTGTTTATTCGCAACTGTTAATGTATGATGTTGTTTACTAGGCACTTTTTAGTTCAAAGGTTGATGTTTACTTAGCATTTCTATTGGATAAATACTCCTGTTTACTAGGCATTTTTAGTTGAAAACCTGCTGTTTACTTAACACTTTTAGTGAAAAAATGTTGTTGTTTACTATGCATTTTTAGTGGAAAAGTTGTTGTTTACTTAACACTTTGAGTGAAAAAGTGCTGCTGTTTACTAGGCTTCTTTTAGTGGAAAAGCTTACTCTTACTTATGGATTTTTTTTCACACCTTTGAAGATCCGTGCTGAAGAAGACAAGAACCGGGTGAGAGAGAATGCTAAGTATACGGAGGTTGATCCATGTGAAATGATGATGGATACAGCCATGTTTGATGAGGCTAATCCAATGATGGAGTGGTTGAATGAGGATGAGGAGCATGTCATCTTGGATGGATCTGATGCTGCTGCTGCCGTGCTCGAGGAAATACGTCGCCTCAACTCAAGCAAGAATGTCTCTCATCTTGGAAGGAAGGACAATGCAACAGGAAGGAAGAGAATGTTGGAAGAAGCTGAAGATAACTACACTGACATCGAGGATGATGATCAAGAAGATGATTTCATGGATATTGAGGATGACGATGATAGTGCAAGTCAAGCTGATGGAGAAGATTCACCAAGCCGAGTTGATAATGAGGCTAGGGTAAGTAGTGATGGAGGTATGGTGAACCGCCGTAGGTCTGCACGGCAAGCCAAGAAGAAGAAATTGAGCAGCCTTTATGATTGACGGGTAAGTTCATTGGACCTGGATTGGAATGCTCTAGCTATTTTGTTTTCTCTCGAAACTACTATTATATTTGGTTAGGAATTGCAAGTTAGGTAATGTACTAGAAACCTAATTTTAGCGTTCTGTAGGTGGATATTAGTCCAAATAATTCATAGCTGCATGAATTTCCAAATGATTGCATCAGATTTTTTATCCCTTCCTATGAACTCATTTCATCTTGTAACATTGATATAATACACAATCATTTGACATTTGTAGAAGGATTTGGAGCATCATATGGCTGCTTGCTTTCTGGTGACACAACTGACAAGAGAATGCAAGATGAAGGTTTTGATTGCTTTTGGGGTGTGAGAACTCTCACTGTTTGTTCTCTGGAATGTATGGAACATTGCCTACCACTAATTTTGGACAAAAATTTGGATGACCACTCTTTTGCCATGATCCTGGATGTAGTTAAACTTTACTATGGACTACTATGATCCTGGATGTATAACTATGAACTGTTATGTGGACTGTTATTTCAGCCTTGGGCACTATAAATCTGGACTGTTATTTGTTGTCAAATTATGGCTGTTATTTTAACTACCATTTCATACTTGGGGACTATCCAGACTGTTGTTTCGTGTTATTAATCAGTCTGGAGTGGTAATATTGACTATAAATCGTCTGTTTTTTAGATGCAATTCTTCAGCTATAACTTGCCTTAAGTTATGTATGTTTCTGTGATATAGAATCATTCTTCATAACTTCAATTTTTTGACAAATTTCGGACGTTTTTCGTTCATTTTTCGGTGATTTTTCGTCCCAAATTTCAAAATTTGATTTTGCATTTTCGCCCGAGTTTTTCCGAAATAATTCCGAAAATTCGAAATTCGTCCATTTCGTCCAGGACCGGAAAAAAATGCAAAAAGAAATCCAAAACCCTGCCTGTAGGTCGTTGCTGCAGCCACAAGGAGCAAGAGGAACACTGCAGGCGAGCGATGCATGGTGGACATTGTGGATTCCGTGAGTAGCTAGTAAGAAGGCCCGTGTGTGTCAATTCCGTGAGTACATGTTTTTCTGGTGCAACACAACGTACGATGGCGCACTTATAAAGGCCTGGGCTACGTGTGGCTAGGGCTGAAGACGTCCATTCCATGGCAGATTTTTGTGTGGCTAAGGGTCCATGTCCTTCATTCCATCCAAGATTTTTCTTTTCTCCGGGCTTATCCTTCCATGGGCAGTTGTTTGGGCGGCAGCGAGCAGCTCGTAAGGCGTGTCAAGATCGAAGTCGCCCCTTGGTGGACTGATTTGTGGAGGCCATGCATGCAACGACTGACCGATGAACACGGCAGGGACGTACGTCCAGAATTTTTACTTGTGGTGTAGCGCTCGACGGTTACATATGCAACAGCTAGCTAGGAGTAGAGGAACTGCGTGCACAAGCCTCGAGTCGTTGGTCAGTCGTCGAGGCCTAATCTGTCGATAGATGCTTGTGCGGGGGGGCTTTTTACCGTGGGGACTGGCAAATATGGGCCGTCCAGTTAGGTCAAAACTTCATCACGATTCTGAAAATTTGTCCACATAGTAATTTTTTTTTTTTGCTCGTTTCCAACGTGACGCTGAAACTAAGCAAATTCTTTGTCTCGATCGAGGATAGATTACCAAAACTAAAGTTTTAAATAGGTCAAAACTTCATCACGATGGGGAACACTTGATACCATGCGCTCTATGTAAAAGATGTACTGATCGACAAAAACCGACTGATGCGTTAGTTAGTCGATCGATTTTAATAATTTTCATATTTACAAAGTCGCCCCGTCAAATTTTTTGTAATTTATTAATATTTAGATAAATATTTAATTTTGATTGGTTCTTCTCTCTTATGCTAGTCATAGATTGGGTTTGGTCGCTTCGATGGCAATACCCGTCCAGAAGTTTGGTGTGCGGTCTCGGGATGGCGTGCGTGTGTTATTCAGGTTTTAGCCAGAGCGAATACTTTGGCTCCAAAAGAAATTGCACAGAACATTTGCAACATGTATGCTAAAAGTGACCCAAAAGCGTAACCGGAAGCAGATGATATACATACTTCACATGTTCTGAATAGTAATACGTTTCCTTTTTCTTTTCTTACACCATTTATGTACTCCGTGAAAACAACAAGTGGAGTAACTCCGGCTGTGTGCATCATTTTTATGCAGAGGCTAGGGGCAGACCTCCATTTCTAAAAGAAACAAGTGGAGTAACAAAAAATAGTATGGGACTCAATCCAGCCACATGCATGGTAAGTATCGGTGATATACCAAATCCTGAGGGGCACGATTGCACCTAGGTAGTAGCAAATCAAATCCTTACCATAATTTACCCAATGAGGAGCTCATGTAACTCTATACTACTAGGCTATAGGACTAGTAAATTGTACCGTAAAAGACCCCTTGTGCGGAGGGCGCTTGTGATCATGCCCGCTGCCTGCATTGTCTGGAGCATCTCAACTCGCCCCCCAACAGCCCCCGGGACCACTTTTTTTTAGCACCGAGCGAAGGTATTTCTCCCAACTGCGCCCCCAACTTATCGTTTTTCGCCGGTTTAGGCCGAAAATACACCCAGCGAATGCAAAGTGAACCCAGCGAGCTGGGGGCAGAGGGGGGCGCCGGACAAAGAGAAAAGGCCCGCGGGCCTCCCGCCATTTTCCTTTCTCTTCCCCAGATCCACACCCCCGCGCCATGCCGCCGAAGAAGTACAAGGCCAATCGGCAAGTCACCGACATCCACAACCAAAGACAAGGAAGCCATGGGTGTCTAAGCCAAGACCACCCGGCTTGACAAATGCCGAGTGGAAGGCCGACGTTGATCGTAGGTAGCTGATCTCCGAAGACCAACAAAAAAAGGGACAAGATCAATAAGGCCAAGGACGCGGCGGAGGCGGCAAAAGAGATGGCTTCTTGCGCGGTCATGGCGAACGACCGCGAGCCAATGCCACCACACGCCAGCCATTACGTGAGTGCCGTTCGGGCCAGCCAGCAGAGCGTCGTCTAGCCGGCCAACTTCTCACCATCGGTGTGGATGTACTCGCACTCGCCTGAATAAGCCGATGACGACACACTCGGGGTTTTAACCCCAACACCGCCTTACCATATTGCGCAGCACCAGGCAAACCTCCCGCCGTCACCATCTACATGCGTGCACCTCCGACCTACGCCATCGACCCGCACGCAACTCCGGCCTACGACGCCGGCCCTCAGTCGCCCTCCACCTTTGCTGCCGACCTCAACAGCCTGAACCGCTACTCGCCAACATACTCAAGCTCGTTGGTGTCGTCTCTACGCGGCGGGCCTCTTCCATTCTCCCCAAACTCAAGCGCGGCGGCACAGTTCAGTAGCACCGACACCTAGATGAACAAGATCATCACGACCGTCTCGGCCGCTGCCGCTTTGTGCCCGTGTTCTACACGCAAGTTGAATCACAGAACCCCGGCGCCAATACAGGTGATGTCGAGCACGACAAGGTCGATGAGGAGGTGGAGCCACCGGAGGCCGACGCCAAAGGGAATAGGAAGAACATGGCGCCCACCACGAGTTCGGCCGAGCCTAGCGTCAAGTGGATGCTAAAGGAGGAAAAGTGCCTCACCGAAGCATGCAAGACCATCAGAATCGACCGGATCACAGGCGCGAATCAAGACTCCGACAACTACTAGCGGAGGATCAAGACTGTGGTCGACGAGCGCATGATGGTCGACCCTGAGTTAGGCATCAGTAACATGGATCACGGTGAGAAGGCCATGACCAACCATTGGGCGGTAATTCTGCAGCCCTGCAACAAGTGGCATATGTGAAAGTGCCTCGGTCTCCTAAAATGTTTTGGTATTTATGACAACACAAAGATCTATCCAATGTCGTGTTTGAGTTTGAACAGGGATCAAATGAATGAAATGATGAATCTGTCTCAGGCGGCGGTACTACCGCCAGGAGCGGCGGTACTATAGCCTAGGACGGCGGAATTACTGCGTATGCTAGGATTTCTAGTTGACGTACTGAGTGAGGTAGTACCGACACTACTACCGCCAAACTACCCCATGTTAGGTTGGAGCGGTACTAGCGACGGCTTCTGGGAAGGCGGTAGTACTGCCTGCTGCAAAGGTAGTACACCTATTCTTGACTTCGGTTCAGCCACTCTAGCAGCTATACTACTGCCACTGGTACTGCCCAAACCCCCTTCTGTTGGCTAGCGGTGGTATTACCGCTACTAATCGTGCCCAGCCCTGGAGCTAGTCCTGGCAGCGGTAGTACCGCTACTAGTACCGCCAAACTACCCCTCTGTTGGGTAGAAGCCGTACTAGCAGCAGAACTGTCAGCGGAAATACCGCTTCCTGTGCTGTCCCAGGAACGGATTCCATGCCGCAGTAGTACCGCCTATACTACTACGATACTACTTCTTGTTGGGCAGTGTTTGGCATGAAGGAGGAGAGTTCAGTGGCACTACTGCCAGGAGCGGCGGTAGTACGACTTCTGCGGTAAGTTTCACCTCCAACAGCCAGTTTTGGAGGCTAGGATATTCATTGCTCTGCTTCCTCCATTGTAGAGCCAAGCATCGCACTCTCTCTACTAGACATTAATGCAAGCTTCATTCTACTATATCTCCCACTCCTATCACCCAAACGAGCTAAAGATTTATGCAGTATCCGAGGGGGTCTAGATCCGTGATTCCTCCAAAGGAATTGTAAATCCACGCATCAAATCCTAGCGAATCTTGAGATCTCATGGGTACCTTGTAATACTAGAGTACACCCTAGTGCTTATAGTTTCCACCTCGATTCAAGAAGTTTTGGATTATTGAGAGGCTCCAATTAAGTTGTGGAGTAGTCTCAACATTGTGTAAAGTTTGGTCTACGTCTTCAAGTCGACCTCGTAGTAGAAACAACATTTTTTTTCTCATCGGATAAGGTCATGGAGGTTAGGGTGTGCACACCCATGCTATTGGAGTGTCTAAGTGGCTCCTCACCTCTCCAACGTAGACGTACTTCCCTTGGACAGAAACTAAGGAAAAAATATCCTTGTCTCCTTGTTTATAAGTTTTGTCTACTTTGTGCTCTACATATTGCTTCAGTTGCATACCTTGTATCATATCATATAGGTTGCTCATCTAGTTGCACATCTAATAAACCTTGTGATTCATCTTATTTAGACAAATATAAAAGAAAAAACAAATATTGGTAGTCACATATTCACACCCCTCAACCTCTCTAGTTCTTTTGAAACCTTTACTGTAGGGGAAGTCCCTACTGCTATTTTTATAATATTATAGTGTTAAAAATTACAATGCCAAATAATTGGGTGAGAAGGGATAGAATGTTACAAAATAATACATCAAGATGAATGCAAACTCTAAATCCAGGATATAAGGTCCCGTACTAATGTGGGTTTCACCCTATGTTGATGAAGGAGCGGGTCTGACATGAATCTGGTTTTCCAACTCCTGAAAGAGGGGTCCTTATGCTGAAATATGAAGTCATTACAAAATTTCCAAATATTCCATGTAACACATGCAAATGTCTCACTGAAGCAAGGACCCATGAAGCTATCTTTGGCCTGAGAAATGCGCTGAAAAATAGTACTCTGAAGGTCCCAATTAATCCACGAGATCTGCCAACAGGACATAGAAAATGGGCGGTAAAAAAATAGATGATCTCTAGTTTACGATGTGTCCAGAGTGCATAATACACAAAAGGAGGTCCCCTCAATTAGCCAATGCTTTCGGGCCATCATATCTTTAGTCTTAATTCTATCATGACAGAAAAGACCAGGAAATACTTTCAGCTTGGGAAGGCATTTAGATTTCTAGATGTATTTGACAATATTGTCACAATGAAGACTTGACAATATGAATCTGAAAAATCAGCTCGAGGTATAGATACCATTTCCCCACTGGAATATTCTCCTGTCATGGTTATTTCCCATTGGGCAATAGGATTGAATGATCATACTTGTTCCTTCAATTGCTATCAGACGCTCGTCTCTTACATTTGGGACATCACGAACTAATTTGATATTTTTATGAGGAATCACCCTAATAATCACGTCTACTATGCAATCAAATGATAGGAAGAAAACATATATAACATGCACAAGTAAAATAACTAGTAATGTAGTATAGTCTTCCTTCATCTCCAACGGATCCTGTGTTGGTGGTTCCATGTCGAGGTTCATGACAAATGCAATCCTTCTCCTTACCATGGTCACCATGATCAGGTTTAGGATGGTTTGCTGGCTACAAAATAGTTTTAGGTAAAGCATACCAAAATTCTAAACTTTGAGACTATACCACATCATATTTTGTAGAAAACAGAGTTAGATGCATCTAATGTTCATTTGCAACTTTTATCGCGGTTGTAGGATACGTGAAATGAACGTTAAGTAAGATACGCTTTCATAAGGAGTGAGCATTTATGTCGCTCGACTGACATTGCAGGGTGATTGAAACACAAACATTACAGAAAAATTTAGAGCATAAATCCAAACTTATTCATTACCATGACCCCGGTGTGGATCCAATACACATGATCCTTCCACAATGATGTTAACGCGGACCAACCACAAAGGGACCTACTGATACTGAAGCAAGTCTTCATACCAGACAAGATATGCCAGGGGCAACTTAGACGTCCTAGGATTGCCAAAATTTAGTAAAAATCTCGATATGTCATCAGAAAAAAAAACAACAAATCTTATTGGGAGGCCATCATAAATAATGCGTTGAAGAACTTTCCAACTTCTTTGCAAAAACGTATGCAAGACCTGCACTCACCGGTGGTCTAGATCAAATCTTGTACCTAAGCATAGACCACTCTGATACCACTACTGGGTTGAGCAACAGGAATTTCAAAATTTTGCCATGCATGCTACACAAATACCAAGATCTATCTATGTAGATACAAGAGAATAAGTATTCCAAGATGTAGTTCTGGAGATCGTGTACCATACACCGTAGTAGCGGAGGAGATGTTGGTGACGATGTCCATGAAGCCTCACTAGTAGAAAAAGAGCCTCTAGTCTAGGCTTTAGTCCCCGTAACTTATTCAACCGAGACTAGAGGGTGCGACGTCAACCGTTCGCCTGGCCGCGAAACCTTTTAGTCACGGGTCGTAAGACAGACCGGGACTAACACTAGTAGGAAATAGGCTATAGCCACCACTTTACTGTTGGCGAACAGAGATACATGTTCGCCAACGATATTACCGCTAGGCAACAGGAATTCGTGTTCGCCAGCGGTACCCACCTTACCGTTGGCAAACATGTTAGTCCGTTCGCGAGCGGTAAGTGTGGGCCTGCTTGCGCGCGAGGCTGCGACTACCACTGGCGGACACAATCCTCTGTTCGTCAGCGCTACGCATTCTACCGCTAGCAAACTAGCTAGCTGGTTCGCCAGCGCTAACCTATGGGCCCAGCACGCACGTTAGCGCTGGCGAACCAGCCAGCGGTAACCTAGCAGATGCTGCAATAAAGTGGTCACCCACCCAGTTCTTCCATCCTCCTCAACTCTCTTCTCAGCCTTATACCCTTGTCCTCTTCTCTCTCTAACTCAAACTCATGCCAATTTTCCCCACCTCGTCCTCTCTTTTCAACCAACCAAAACTATTTTAGTTGGTAGATCGAGGTTTATCTCCCTCCCAACGCCCTTTGTACCCAAACTTTTCCCTTCCTAGGCATCTTGATCTAAAATTAGCCCCTCCCTCTCCAAAGCTCCAAAATTCTTTGGATATCATCTCATGTACTCATCTAATCATTTAAGGTGGGATTAATGATTAAATATAAATAAATGAGCTTGTATGAATTTTGTTCGGATACACGCGATATGCAATATATGTGTGAAATTTCACCGGATTCAATATGGTCGTGACATGGAGATGCTATATGTGTGAATTTTTTCAAAGGAAATTGAGTAGCCAACTATTTCCAGAATGTTGATTCATTTCTGTCTCGGCAAAGTTTGACACTCCCTAACCTCCTATTTGTAGGAAGTTCATGCCAAAAAAATTGTGAATACGACATGAAGTGAAATTTTGGATATGAAAATGAGTTGCCACTATTGCCGGAATGTTGATTCATTTCCGTCTCGGAAAAGTTTGACACTCCTCTAACCTCCAATTTATAGGAAGGTCATGCCGAATTTTTTCGTGAATATATATATATATATATATATATATATATATATATATATATATATATATATATATATATATATATATATGGGGGCCATTTATCGAATTGCCCACAGAGGGTCACTTGTACTCAGTTTTACACCTAGTGCCGAATCGACCTCAGTTTTGCCCCTAGTCCGTGCGCAACCACTATGGAGAGGCTGGAACGGTAAGTTTGGAGTCGTGTCCGTTAGTCGAAGTGGGCCCGGAGGAGTCAGGCTCCGTTTGGCGAAGTGGGACCGCGTGGGACTGCCAGTTCGCTGAAACCGTCCGGAGCTTACAGGTGGGACCGGGCAGTTGGTTGACTAATCTGAATAGTCCACACCCGAGCTTCCCGCCACAACCGTCGTGCACTGCCGCCCAATTTAGTTGCCCCGCCGTCGTGCGCTGCCGCTCTCGCCGCCGCCACCTCCGCACCAGCACCTGCTGCGCCACGAGCACCTGCGGCACCACCACCACCTGCGGCACCACCACCACCTGCTCCGCCGCCACCTTCCTCAGCCAGCGCGCCACCGCCACCTGTGTCGCCACCTGTGTCGCAGCCAGCAGCACGCATTTGCGCCGCCAGCACCACCTGCACCACCTGCACCGCCGTGGCCACCTGCTTCACCGCCGGGGCCGTCCTGCGACGCCGCTGGTGGGGCGCTCGTTCCACCACTCTGCCCGCCACCTGCTCGACGAAATGGATAGGAATGAAATGGAGAGCGGCCGCGCCGTGGGGCCGGAGACACGCCGCGTCCACGATTGGCTTCCCACTTGGTAAGTACTGAGCTTTGAATTATCGATTAGACACGGATGCCATTGATTTGCAGCTGATTGCGTCTCTGTTTTCGTGGGTTAGGATGGAGTTGCGGTTTGCTTTCTTGGTGCACGTTAGAAGGGAGCGATACATCGTCGATGCAGACAGTAAGAAGAAATACCAAGGAGGTTTCAATTATTCGGTCCCAGTGGATTGTAACTGGAGTTTCAGACAATTTGGGGAGATAGTTTGCAGCCCATATCCTTGGGGTTTGCATGATGAAGTGGAATTTAGATACTTTGATGGGGGAAAAGATTGGATCAAAATTAGTAATGATGAAGAGCTCGCTACCTTGTTTGCTAAGCATAAGTAGGAAGAGAATTTTAATGTGAAGCTGCAAAATGATGTGGTTGTGCCGGCAGTTGTGGCGGGTTCATCTTTTGTGGCAGGACCATCACGTCGTACTGCCAACTCCAGCCAGAACAGTTCAAAACCAGCTCGACGTGGTGGCTCGACAAGTGTGGGCACTGGGAAAAGGGTTCAAGTCGCTGTGGAGGAGGATGCCTGCATGTCTGCCGATGATGAAGAGAGGCTATATCCTGATGTTATTAGGAATTTAAGACAGACACCTCGGGTTGAAATCCAATATCAGTCTGACAGTGACAATGACGAAGAGGAAGACATGACACATGTTGAATGGAACCCTGAGAACCCTCTTATGGAAGAAGGTTGCATTTTTTCTTCCATGGCTGAGTGTAGAAATGCACTTGTGACGTACTGCATGAAGGTAGAACGTGCCTTTGTAGTTGACAAGAGCGATAAAAGGCGCTACACCGTGCACTGTGTGTCTGAAGATTGTCAATGGAGGATGCACGCATCTAAAATGCGGGGCAGCACCAATGTTCAGGTAAAAGTGAACCCTTTTCCCCACACATGCGAAGAATCAACCCTTAGGAAGCAAACAATCAGCAGAGCTAAGTCAAGATGGGTGGCGGATGAAGTAAAAAGATGGGTGGAAGAAAACCATCAAGTGAGTGCAAAGCAATTGCAGAAAAACATGAAAGACAAGTTCAAGATAGATTTACCATACATGAGGGTGTTCACTGGTAAAAACAAAGCATTGGAATGTATCCATGGTAACTGGAATGAAAGTTTTCAGTTGTTGTATGCATTCAAAGCTGAAGTGGAGAGGGCAAGCCCAGGCAGTGTTGTTGAAATTGATCACCACGCCCAGGATTACACATTGAAGAAAGTGACAAGGACCAAGCAATGCTTTAGGAGGGTTTTTGTGTGCTTTGAAGCTTGCAAAATGGGTTTTTTGGTAGGCTGCAGGCCTTATTTGGCTATTGATGCTACTTTTCTCACAGGGAGGTTTAAAGGCCAGCTAGTAGCAGCTTGTGCAGTTGATGCACACAGTTTTGTTTTTCCAGTTGCCTACGGTGTGCTGGAGACAGAGTCCGAGGAGAGCTGGACATGGTTTTTGTAGAATCTGCGCCGGGCTATTGGACATCCCAATGGATTGGTAATCCACACAGATGCATGCAAAGGTTTAGAAGTGGCCGTGGATAATGTGTTCCCAGGAGTAGAGCACAGGGAATGTATGCGTCACCTTGCTGCAAATTTTGTGAAGAAATTCAAAGGAAAGTTTTATACCGATCATTTATGGCCTGCATCTTTGACTTGCAGTGTCAGGAAGCACAACTACCACATGAGGCAGTTGTACACAAAAGAGAAAGTGAAGGAATACTTGGAAACACACCACTCGAAGCTATGGTCTAGAAGCCAATTCAGTGAATTGAGCAAAGTTGACTATGTGCACAATAATCTTGCAGAATCTTTCAACTCAACGATCCGGAAACATAAGGATCTTTATTTGGCTGATTTGCTTGACAAGATAAGGATAGAATACGCTGAGAAATTTCATTTCCGTCTTGAAATATCTAATGCAAAATTCATGGGCCACATTATTATCCCGAATGTGATGAAGGCGTTGAAGCAGAAAACTTTGGGCTTGACTATGAACATGAGATTTGTCTCGGATACCAAATCAGAGGTATCATTCTTTGAGAAAAGTAACAAAGAATGGAGATATCCAGTGGATTTAGAAGCGAAAACTTGCAGTTGTAGGCAATGGCAGATAACTGGTTTGCCATGCATTCATGCCTTGTTTTTCATCACTTCTCTCACAGGTCCAGCAGAGGATATACAGCAGTATGTCCATGATTACTACTCTGTAGCAATGTTCAGAGCCACATATGCACATTCCTTGCCTGCTTTGGAGGGAAAACAGCAGTGGGATAGAGTGGACCCTGGATTCAAACTTTGTGCTCCGGTTCTGAAGAGAGCTGCAGGTAGACCGAGGAAGAGTCGACACCGACGTCGCAGTGAAGGTGGAGGTGGAGCGAGGGTGCGTAAGTGCACAAGGTGTGGTGGGACCGGTCATTTCGGCAAATATTGTGATAACGCAGTCGATCCAGGGTTTGGAGAGAGTATGCCTGATGAAACTGATGGTCAGCAGCCGGATGCAGCATTTGAAAATGATGTTCAGCAGTCAAGTGATTCAGATGATGCTCCAGAACAACAAAATGATGATCAAGTACATGATCCAACTGATTATTCATATGATGATCAAGTCCATGATGCTCCAGATGCTCCAGCTGATGATTCATATGATGATCAAGGATATGATGCTCCAGATGCTCCAGCTGATGATTCATATGATGCTCCAGATGCTCCAGCTGATCCGCTGGATGCTCCATTGGATGATTCTGCCATGATCTCACAAGTTTCATTAGATGCTCCATTGGATGATTTTGCCATGGACACACAAGTTTCAGTAGATGCTCCATTGGATGATTCTGCCATGATGTCACCAGTTACAAGCTTAGATGGGTATGTAAATCCTGCCATGATCTCACCAGTTTCATTTTTCATTTTATTTTTTATTTATTTATCATGATCCTTTATGTTTTGTACAGATCTGGTGTAGTTTCAAAGAAGAAAGCCAAGGTACCGACTACCAAGAGGAGAAGACCAGAAGCTGTGAGCAAGATGAGCACAAGGAGCAAAGCGCCACCAAAACAGCCAAGGATCACAAAGAAGCCCCGACGCTATTTGGACTAAGTTGGTGTTGTATTTCTGTTGAATAATGTTGTATTTATGTTGACTGGTGATGTATCTAAGTTAGAACATAGTTGGATGATGTTTGAATAATGTTGGATGATGTTGAACCAAGTCGTTTCAAATTTTTAGGAAATTTCATGAAAAGTTCTACCTTTTTAAAATTATCCAAATAAATTTGAGGAGCAACTATAACAACATGGTGCGTTGGATTCATGTCATTTTGATTTTTTTTGAATTATTAATGCTCATTTGAAACCATCGATGTGGTCTCATGAGAAATGTGCTTCAAATGAGGTGCGAAGCTAGGGTAAACACCCCCGTTTGTAATTTCATGGAAAATTCTATCTTGTCAAAATTATCCAAATAAATTTGAGGAGCAACTATATCGCAAATAACAACATGGTGCGTTGGATTCATGTCATTTTGTTTTTTTTTGAATTATTTATGCTCATTTGAAACCATCGCTATATTCTCATGAGAAATGTGCTTCAAATGAGGTGCGAAGCTAGGGTAAACACCCCCATTTGTAATTTCATGAAAAATTCTATCTTGTCAAAATTATCCAAATAAATTTGAGGAGCAACTATATCGCAAATAACAACATGATGCGTTGGATTCATGTCATTTTGATTTTTTTTGAATTATTTATGCTCATTTGAAACCATCGCTATATTCTCATGAGAAATGTGCTTCAAATGAGGTGCGAAGCTAGGGTAAACACCCCCATTTGTAATTTCATGAAAAATTCTATCTTGTCAAAATTATCCAAATAAATTTTGAGGAGCAACTATATCGCAAATAACAACATGGTGCGTTGGATTCATGTCATTTTGATTTTTTTTTTTGAATTATTTATGCTCATTTGAAACCATCGCTATATTCTCATGAGAAATGTGCTTCAAATGAGGTGTGAAGCTAGGGTAAACACCCCCATTTGTGCTTAAACAATTTTTGGCATCTCGTCTACATCAGCCAAATTAATTTCCTACACAACTATTGTACATATATAGTGTAAATCTGAAGTTTCGTTATGTTTTCAATAATTCTTCTATTTTTTTTAATATTTTATTTAAATAACATGGTTTAATAGAAAATTCGTATATAAAACAGATAAAAATCATCGCTCTAGTAAATATGAAGTTTCATTATGTTTTGAATAAGGGTATTCTTCTATTTTTTTTATTTAAATAACAAGGTTTAATACTTAACAGCAAAGAAATCATATGTAGAACATATAGAAACCATCCATCCATGTGGCCAACGGACCAACCAATCAGAGCGCAGAACGAGCGTCTCGCGGATCGCTGTGACTGCGAGCGCATCCGTCCGATGCACGATTCCTTCTAGAAGGCGTCGATCCAACAGCCCAGGTGGAATCTCTGTGTTTCCTTCTAGAAGCTTTTCGGCTGGTCAAACAGAGGGTTGACCAAGCTTGAAATGAGCATAAATAATTCAAAAAAAATCGAAAAAATATATTGGCGACGCACATAGTAGTGTTATGTCATATAGTAACGAGAAAAAAATATAAACCTGTCTTATAAAGAATGGAACGAAAAAACCTTGTGTAACATATGATATCTTGAACAGTCTAGTAGAGAGTTCAAGATAATGAGATGAGTTTCAAACCTTTTGAACTCAAATAAGGTCAAAATCTCACCAAAGCTTCATTTTGGTGTGACTAAGAAAGATCCAAAGTTATTTTTTTATTTTGATGTTTTAAACTTGTTTTATTTACGATTTTCGATTAAAACCATTATTATTCAAAAGAAAATAAATAATACGAATATTCATCCAATAAATTTTTGGGCTTCGGAATTGCATTATATAGGTCTAATACAAGTCTAGTAAAAATATAAATAGGATTTATAAACATTAGAACGAAATCCATCACTAAAATGAGATTCCTCGAATACAAGACTAGAGATTTCAAAGAATAAGAGGTGGAAACATTGTGAATCTTCCGAAGAGGTGGGTTCTACCTTTTTGTTTTGTGTTCCTATGGGCTATCCTTGCACAACCAAGCAAATAGTTCCACATTGCTACCCCCTTTCGACGCTGTTACCGCGTGTTTCCGTATAAGTCCGGTATTTCTCCAGCGGGGCTAGGGTTTCACCGGGAGGGGGGCTACGGAGAGTCTGGATCCCAACACAAGCTAGGGTGTGCCATACCATGTTAGTATATGTGTGTTGTGTGCTTTGTATGTCCAAGATTGCTCTCTGGGGTGTGACCCGGCTTCACCGGCATCCACTTCTCTCTCGTAGGCGATTACAGGGTGAAACTCCCGTATCGGACCAAACACCGTGAATCTTCCGAAGAGGTGGGTTCTACCTTTTTGTTTTGTGTTCCTATGGGATATCCTAGCACAACCAAGCAAATAGTTCCACATTGCTACCCCCTTTCGACGCTGTTACCGCGTGTTTCCGTATAAGTCCGGTATTTCTCCAGCGGGGCTAGGGTTTCACCGCGAGGGGGGCTACGGAGAGTCTGGATCCCAACACAAGCTAGGGGTTGCCATACCATGTTAGTATAGGTGTGTTGTGTGCTTTGTATGTCCAAGATTGCTCTATGGGGTGTGACCCGGCTTCACCGGCATCCACTTCTCTCTCGTAGGCGATTACAGGGTGAAACTCCCGTATCGGACCAAACACCGTGAATCTTCCGAAGAGGTGAGTTCTACCTTTTTGTTTTGTGTTCCTATGGGCTATCCACTACTAGAGAAAAGCCTATAGGAGAAAATGAGGGCTCGAGGCACATATTGGCAAAATGCGCCTCCTATATATTATGCGAGGCGCATTTCCAAGATGTGCCTCCTATAATGCATATATAGGAGGCGCATTCCAAACATATGCGCCTCGCATACTTCATGTAGGGACCACAGCCTCCTGGACCCAGGTTATGCGAGGCGCATTTGTCAATATGCGCCTCCTATAATGTAATTATAGGAGGCGCACTTCTATAATATGCCCCTCCTATATTTTGTGTGGGCCCGGGTGGCTTCTGAGTCAGCGAAGGCGAGGCGCATCTCACAGATGCGCCTCCTATAGTTGGAGATATAGGAGACGCATATTTGTGGAATGCGCCTCCTATATATTCATTATAGGAGGCACATCTTCAAAATGCGCCTCGCATAACATATAGGAGGCGCATCTTGGAAATGCGTCTCGCATAATATATAGGAGGCACATCTTGAAAATGCGCCTCGCATAATGTATAGGAGGCACATCTTGGAAATGCGCCTCCTATATATGCATTATAGGAGGCACATCTTGAAAATGCGCCTCGCATAATATATAGGAGGCACATCTTGGATCACTACTAGAGAAAAGATTATAGGAGGCTCGTTTTTTTGTTATTCGAGGCGCATATGGAATGAGCCTCCAGCGCCAAGCCTCGCATATTTTGGCTTATAGGAGGCGCATTTTGAAATGCGCCACCTATACCTGCATATAGGAGGCGCATTTGAAATGCGCCTCCTATATTCAAGTATAGAAGGCGCATTCCAGAATGCGCCTCCTATAAGTTATAGAAGGTGCATTCCAGAATGCGCCTCCTATAAGTTATAGGAGGCTCATTCCAGAATGCGCCTCCCATAAGTTATAGAAGGCGCATTTCAGAATGCGCCTCCTATAACTTATAGGAGGCGCATTTAATATGCGCCTCGTATAACATTTTCGAATTTTAAAATTTGCAGAATTACTGCGCGTTCCAGAATACACATATACAGGTATATAGACGCAGAAATACAGTATAACAGTCCAGAATTTCCAGAAACTGGAATCACCATGAATACCATCAATTTGAATCAATCGCGACATACATATATGCAAGTTCATTTATACTCCCTCCGTTTCAGAAAGTAAGACGTTTAATGGTTTTCTGACAAGGTAGTAAAATCGCGAAAAAGACATGTCTGCCCATCGCTAGCGAGTCCCTGTCGAGCGAAATAACAAACCAGCGAATCGTTATCTCAAAAAGAGAAAAAAATAACCAATCGTTATAGAGGGATCGCGCCTCGCCCGCCTTGCCATCCATCTCGCCCGAGATCACGGCTTGCCCACCTCGCTGCCGATCTCGCACCAGATCACAGCTCGACCACCTCGCTGCCCATCTTGCCATCCGCCATCCCTCCATCAATCTCATCCACCAGATCCCCAACCATCTCGCGCACCAGATCCTCGCCGCCAATCTCGCCCAGCAGATCTTCAGGCCATGGCTAGTTGATTCTCCCGGCGTGGCTGCTTTGTTTCTACCCATCTGCAGATCGCCAGAGGGGTTCTGGCCAGCGACCACCATCCTGCTGCAGATTGCCGCCCTCCTCCCAGGGCGTCGCCAGCTCCTCGTCGTCCCCCTCCCATGGCCTCGCCAGCTCCTCCCTGAAGCCAGATCGTCTCGCCAGCCCCCTTGGTCCTGCTCGCTCAACACGTCGCCGGCTCCCCAGCTGTGATTCTGCAAGAGTTAGGAAAAATGCAGAGTTTATTTTCTTGTTTGCTTGTCAATGTGACATCTTAGCAGTGTGACAGTGTGGAAGTAGAATGACAGTACTACAATCAGGAAATTGCTTGATTATTTGGAGTAGCTACTGCTACTAAAGCAAGAATTGCAAGGAGAAAAATAAGGCACAAATTATTGCAAGTAGCTACTGCTACTGCTGTGCTCTAGGACATGATACGGGTAACTAGTGCCTATGCGGTTTTTTGCTTCCTCATAATACTGCTTTGTTCCTAGATTTTTTTTGCTTCCTTGTTTGCAGGCTAGGAGGCAGGGGAAAATAATGTTAAGCTAAGCTACTTCACTACAGAGTAGAAAATAATCTAAAGCTAAGCTGCTTCACTGCTAGCTGCTAGGGCAATGCACAAGCAAGCAAGCAGCAATATTACTACACTCAGGACAGGTTGACCTGATGTACTTTAATTCTTCCCCGCGTCCAGTACATCGCCGGCCTCCGCGAGCTGCCTTCTTCCCCGCCTCCACGAGATCTGTTCCCCGCCTCCAGTACACTCCTTCCCTGCGTCCAGTACATCACTGGCCTCCACGAGCTTCCTTCTTCCCCGCCTCCACGAGATCAGTTTCCCGCGTCCAGTACATCGCCGGCCTCCATGAGATCAGATCGCGCCTCCCTTCTCAAGCGTTAGAACCTCCAGGTTGCAGCACAGAGCCTCCTTCTCACGTGAGCAGGCCTGAAGAGCAGAACATGCTCTGTGGTTGACACTTGCACAAACTCTGTCAGTAAACCTGCTTGTTTGCAACCTGAGATGTGGCAAGTAAACATGCTCTGCCAGTAAACCTGAGATGTGCCATAAATAGTGAAGGATATATCAGAACATGCAAGATAAACTCCATAAAGCAGGATAAACTATAATGACATAACATCTGTAAGCAAACAAGCAGTATAGAGACAAGTTCTATGTGGCAAAGACTGCATACTGAACCCAGGTTGTTCCTTATATTACTCTTCACGAGACACAAAATACACTTTAGGAGAGCTAATTTATCCAAACGCATATGGAGATGCAATGAAAGGGCAAAGAATATAAAACAAATGGACCATGTATCTCCAAGATAAGTGTATCTGTATCTACTGAAGCAAAATTTGTACATCAACATTTGTTCAAGCATGAATACTCCTGCTCCATATTCAAGCAAAAAATTACAAGCTTGCATTTGTTCAAGCAAATGCATTAATTTTATTCAATTAATATGCCCTGAAGTGAACTGTACAAAATCTAATCATTGAGATGCCCAGGTATGCATCAATATGTGTAGGATCAGAGTAGCGTTATCTTGGCAAGACATTCCTAGGAAATTATCGTAGCAGCTGAACGGTGTTCTGAATAAGTTAAGAAATGTTGATGCATTACTAAGAATCAATAGAAGAATCCCATTTCCAACAAGTAGTGAACTGACCTGAAAACCCATATCCTTAGGCCAACTCCAATAATCGCGTTGGGTAGAAACAGCACACACATCCCAAACGAGTTAATTACTCCTTTGTCCATCCTTTTGATACCACCTCACCCTGATCCAGGAAGATCTTGCACGCTGCCATGTTACCCCAAGTACGTATATGGCTGTAGCACACCAGCACAAATACGTGAGATGCTGTCACTCTATACAGAGCGCCCTGTACAAATGAAAAATTGTTGATCCTGATGGCTGACCCATTGAACCCTGACTAAGGCAGCGCAACAACCCCTCTGCCTGATCAACTGGATACTGAATCACAGCAGGATCAAACATACTAATTGAGGAGTGCAGTAGTTGCAGTAAAATAGTGTGGGAGCTAGGACGCATTTCAAATCTCCTTAGTTAACTGAAACTGCTACACATTTCTCCCCTAGTATATAGAGTGGAAACTGGAAAGCGAAAGCGAAGGAGCATCAATGACAGTGGTTCAAAACAAGAAACTGTAATTATGGAGTGTTTGTAGAAGCAAGAACAAGGACCTTGTCAATGACAGTGGTTCAAAACAAGAAACTGTAATTAGATGAACAATTGGTAGATGTTCTCTACCTGATCTAGAGCATATGGAGTGTTTGTAGAAGCAAGAACAAGGACCTTGTATTCATTATGGCGAACACCCTGTAATATTACAAGCATGACAAAAAAAAGTGTTTAGTTAATACCGAAGAAACTGTGACCCATGGCAGTTGCTTTGCAAATATGCTGCAGGAATATTGCATGAGTACAAGTTAAGAAAATTTCAAGAAAAATATTGCAGGAATGTTGTTCAGGAAAACTAGCAATTCTGGTTTCCACGATATAGGCAATTCTAGTTTGATGCATATGAATACTAGACCAGAAACTTATACAGTATATATCCAAAAGGCTAGATCATACTCCAAAACCTAGAACCGTTGCTACATGGACAAAAGAAATCAACATACTGTATGTTTTCAAACACAAGCAACCCACTGAAGTTTTAACTAATTTATGGCCTAGAGACAATACTTTGCGTAGCATTTATGAAATGTGCATCAGAAAATGACTCCGGCAAACAACAAATCTACAAATAATAGTGCCACACAATCGATCTAATACTGCCTAGAAAGCGATCTAATGCTGCCTCACGGCCTAGCAGCACCTCCCTGCTCAGTTTCACCCTGCGACTGCACTTGCAAGGGCAGGAATTGAACTCACGCTGCACCCAGACCTGAATGGGTTCCTCTAAATCCGTTAGCAACCCCAGCCACCGAAGGAAGTATGGTCTTCCCTGAGGGAGGAGGAGGAAGGAGAGAGTACCTGCGGGGTATCAGCAGCAGCAGCGGCCGCTCCCCTGCGCCTGGACCAGCGCCGCCCACTGGATGCCCTGCACGATGCCGAAGTCAACGATGTGGATCTTGGTCGCCGCGCCCGTGGCCTCCAGGATGGCCTGGTTGGCTGTGAGGTGCGCGAACTTGGAGTAGGGGAAGGCGTCATTGAGCGTTTTGTAGCACAGCGTGAGCTCGTCGGAGGCTAGCCGCGAGAACTTCCATTGTCAACTATGGGGCGACCGCGGGCGGTTAGGAACAAAAGGATTGGGGGGGCCTACCTGTCCTTTCAGGTACGAAGAGGACAATGGGGCAGCGGCGGCGGGGCAGCGTGGGGCGGTGAAGAGGAGGAAGATGGGGCGGAGGCGGGCGGCAGCTCGACGAGGAGGAGCCGAGGATGGGGCGACGGCGACGGGGAGCCCTGGCCGTAGGTCTCGTCGGTGATGCTCCGCAGCAGCTCCTGGCCGTAGGTCTCGGCGTAGGCCTTGCGGATGGTGCGACGCTGTGCGGCGTCAGCTCGACGAGGATGGGAGACGGCGACGGCGAGCCCTGATCGAGAGATTGGGGAGAGATCGAGAGATTGGGGAATCGGGGAAAGGGTACCGCGCGAGTGTACTCTAATTTGTTGTATACTACAAAACTGCGCCTCCTAATACATTAGGGTGCGCCTCGTATAACTACCTCACCTACTCAAAAGAGAGCGCGGGTTTGCACTGTATCACAAAAGACAGTCTAGCTTAGTTGGTTCGGTAGCTGCAACTCTGCCCACCCAGGTTCGAATCTTGGTGTGGGCATATTTTGTTGCCTTTTTTAAGGCTATTTTTAATGTGAAAACATTACCGAAACATAATATAAACTTTTTTAAGGCTATTTTTAATGTGAAAACATTACCGAAACATAATATAAACCTTTTTAAGGCTATTTTTAATTTGAAAACATTACCGAAACATAATATGAACTATAAAATAAAGTGAACGCATTTTAAATATCTAAATAGTTTCAAAACATAAAATTGACAATTATGAATGTGTCTCTCAATACATAATATTCGTAATACAATATTATAACATTACACAAAGTGGTAATTATGAATGTGTCTCTCAATACATAATATTCGTAATGCAATATTATAATATTACATAAAGTGGGTGTGGGCATATTTTGTTGCTTTTTTAAGGCTATTTTTAATGTAAAAACATTACCGAAACACTATAAACTATAATATAAACATGTGCTAAAAAGTAGCAAAAATCGTGCTGGATATTATAGGAGGCGCATATTGGCAAAATGCGCCTCCTACATATTATGCAATGCTTATTTCTAAGATGTGCCTCCTAGATATTATGCGAGGCACATTTCCAAGATGTGCCTCCTATATATTATGCGAGGCGCATTTTCAAGATGTGCCTCCTATAATGCATATATAGGAGGCGCATTTCCAAGATGTGCCTCCTATACATTATGCGAGGCGCATTTTCAAGATGTGCCTCCTATATATTATGCGAGACGCATTTCCAAGATGCGCCTCCTATATGTTATGCGAGGCGCATTTTGAAGATGTGCCTCCTATAATGAATATATAGGAGGCGCATTCCACAAATATGCGCCTCCTATATCTCCAACTATAGGAGGCGCATCTGTGAGATGCGCCTCGCCTTCGCTGACTCAGAAGCCACCCGGGCCCACACAAAATATAGGAGGCGCATATTATAGAAGTGCGCCTCCTATAATTACATTATATGAGGCGCATATTGACAAATGCGCCTCGCATAACCTGGGTCCAGGAGGCTGTGGTCCCTACATGAAGTATGCGAGGCGCATATGTTTGGAATGCGCCTCCTATATATGCATTATAGGAGGCACATTTTGGAAATGCGCCTCGCATAATATATAGGAGGCGCATTTTGCCAATATGTGCCTCGAGCCCTCATTTTCTCCTATAGGCTTTTCTCTAGTAGTGTGTGTTCCTATGGGATATCCTAGCACAACCAAGCAAATAGTTCCACATTGCTACCCCTTTCGACGCTGTTACCGCGTGTTTCCGTATAAGTCCGGTATTTCTCCAGCGGGGCTAGGGTTTCACCGGGAGGGGGGCTACGGAGCGTATGGATCCCAACACAAGCTAGGGGGTGCCATACCATGTTAGTATAGGTGTGTTATTGCTCTCTGGGGTGTGACCCGGCTTCACCGGCATCCACTTCTCTCTCGTAGGCGATTACAGGGTGAAACTCCCGTATCGGACCAAACACCGTGAATCTTCCGAAGAGGTGGGTTCTACCTTTTTGTTTTGTATTCCTATGGGCTATCCTAGCACAACCAAGCAAATAGGTCCACATTGCTACCCCCTTTCGACGCTGTTACCGCGTGTTTCCGTATAAGTCCGGTATTTCTCCAGCGGGGCTAGGGTTTCACCGGGAGGGGGGCTACGGAGCGTATGGATCCCAACACAAGCTAGGGGGTGCCATACCATGTTAGTATAGGTGTGTTGTGTGCTTTGTATGTCCAAGATTGCTCTCTGGGGTGTGACCCGGCTTCACCGGCATCCAGTTCTCTCTCGTAGGCGATTACAGGGTGAAACTCCCGTATCGGACCAAACACCGTGAATCTTCCGAAGAGGTGGGTTCTACCTTTCTGTTTTGTGTTCCTATGGGCTATCCTAGCACAACCAAGCAAATAGGTCCACATTGCTACCCCCTTTCGACGCTGTTACCGCGTGTTTCCGTATAAGTCCGGTATTTCTCCAGCGGGGCTAGGGTTTCACCGGGAGGGGGGCTACGGAGCGTATGGATCCCAACACAAGCTAGGGGGTGCCATACCATGTTAGTATAGGTGTGTTGTGTGCTTTGTATGTCCAAGATTGCTCTCTGGGGTGTGACCCGGCTTCACCGGCATCCACTTCTCTCTCGTAGGCGATTACAGGGTGAAACTCCCGTATCGGACCAAACACCGTGAATCTTCCGAAGAGGTGGGTTCTACCTTTTTGTTTTGTGTTCCTATGGGATATCCTAGCACAACCAAGCAAATAGGTCCACATTGCTACCCCCTTTCGACGCTGTTACTGCGTGTTTCCGTATAAGTCCGGTATTTCTCCAGCGGGGTTAGGGTTTCACCGGGAGGGGGGCTACGGAGCGTATGGATCCCAACACAAGCTAGGGGGTCAACGCACTGTACCAACTATCTCTAAAAATGTCTAGAAATGACATGGCCGCGTAGTGCAGACAGCACCCGTCTAGACTATTGTACATGCACTAAAAACAGAGGGAACCCGATCCTCTTACTTTGCCCACCTTATGTTCTCTGACTTTCTCCCATGACACGTGGGTCCGGTGTGTGATGGGCTCCATTTGTCAGTGACCTAAAGTCAGAGGATCGCGTCTCAGCGTCTGCAGGCCGTTGCCGCCGTAGTTTGCATGCATGGACTTTATCTGCACCGTTCCTTACGATCAAACGGTCGAAAATGACGCAGGTGCATGGACGTGGTGTTTTGGCTCAATGTAACAACGGACACTGTCTACTGGGGCCCCGTTCACCAGCCCGGTGCATGCACGCCTCGTTTTTTCAGAGTAAACAACACGTGGCAGAAGAAGAAAAGATCGAGTGAATGTCGAGTCGCATTTGCAGCAGCCCTGCACGCCTCCTTTCAGAAACACAAGTCGCATCGCATTTGCAGCGACGCAGCCCTCCACGCCTAGTTTTCTATAAGATACGCATCAATGCATATGCAGCGAGGCAGGATTTGGCGTGAGACTTTGGATTTCTTCTCTTCACCTCTTGAATACACGCATGCAACATCAAATCATTTTGACTCCCTAAGCGCTCAGTCCTACACCTAGGCCTGTTCTACCACCGCATTGACCATGCATCGACTGTACTTTCGACACTGCATCCTACGTTTCACACAGTTTGCTTCATCTACCCCAATAAATTCACGTCTCATCGTTTCTTTAAATAGCCCGTTTCTCCTCCTCCATCTTCTCATCACTCTCCAGCCTCTTCGCCTTCTCATCTCCCTTCAAGCCCCGAACACCATGTCTTCCTACTCTCTCCCCTCAAGCCCCGAGTCCGTCTCCGACGAGGACAACCACCCCAAGGCTCGGCCTTGGTACGAGCCCGACTGGACGCCGGAGGAGACGGGCCTCGTGCCCGTCGAATCTCCCAAACGGGAGCGATCGCCGTCGACCGACGTCCCCGACAGCGACGAGCCCGCCGCCGACGCCGACAACCTCTCCCCCAAGACGAAGAACCGCCTCCACAAGAAAGAGGAGCGGCTGGAGAAGAAAGAGATCGAGAAGGAGGAGAAGAAGGAGGAGGAGAGGGAGGAGAAGGCTCTCCGGGCCCGCATCAAGAGGGCCCGTGAGAACGACGTGGAGAGGTGGCAGGAGGCGAACCGCCGCGCCCGGATCGACGACGAGATCAAGATTAGGGCGGCGGAGTGGAAGAAGTAGGCCAACCGCCGGCGGTTGGCCGGATGGCCGGAAGGGCGCCCGCATGCATGCAGCAGGCGGTTAGGGTTTAGGGCTAGCTAGGCCCCTTTTTTTTAGTAGATGTAATGTCCGACGGGCCCTACTGAATATATGTAAATTGGGGCCAATATTATCCATATATATAATATCCACTGTTTAATTATGTTTGCCAATTAATTTATTTTTAAATTCTATTTGCCCAAATGAAGTCAATGTTTAAATTATATTTGTCCCCCCGTTTAAATTATATTTGTCCGAATGTTTAAATTATATTTGTCCAGTTGATTAAATTATATTTGTCCGAAATTATAAATTTACTTTTGTCCAAATGTTTAAATTATATTTGTCCAATGTTTAAATTATTTTTGTCCACTGTTTGTCCGTGCTAGTAAACGTTGGGCCTCATTTAACATTGGGTCTGTCTTGGTTTTAGATGGGCCTACCATTTTATCCTGAACTGAACCTGAACTAGACTGAACACTGAACCTGTACATACGAACACTGAAACTGAACTGAACACTGAAAACTGAACTGAACTGAAAACGAACTGAAACAAACCAAATCAGGGCTGGATTCCTGACGCATTTATTCCAAGTCTTAGCCATACTCAAATTGACCATGTCAAGCTAACTACAACACTAACTACATTATTTTTGACTCACGATCTTCAAATACACAATTCCAAGAACAATTGCACATAAATAAAAAAATGCAGCCATCATATTGCTCTGCTTCTTTAGACCGACAAGCGTCTCCATCTGTTTTGCCATCTTCTTGAACTCGTCAATCTGCACCCCATTGTGCACCGTAGCAGATCCCAATTGCTCCTTTTTTTTGTCCTCCTTTTGAATCCTCTTTATGTAGTCCTCAAGCCACTCGAAATGCTCACATGGAAGAAGATCCTGCAAATGCGAAAACCCAAATCGGATGAAAACCCAAATCGGCTGAAAATTGAGGGAAAAAAACGAAATTGACAGGGGGGAACACAGATCTCACCTCCCCAAGCTGTTCTTTGCTCCCGCATTTCACATATTCACGCCCGCGGTTGCCGTTCTTGTCGCTCGCGGTGACCCGCCGCTGCAGGGACGCCGTCCGTGGGCAGGCAGGGCATCTTCCCAGCGGAACTGGCCCGAAGCGCGGCCATCTAGAGGGCGATTCGGAAGCAGAGGTCGACGACATGCCGCCGGAGAAGAAGGGGACGCACTGCCTGAGAAGCTCGGCTGATTTCCTGCTCTCCGCTGCGAGCTCCGCCGCGAGCTCCGCCGCTTTTAAACCGCCGGCCGCAGGCAACGGTCAACCGCTGGGGCCCACAAACCGCGCCAACGGTCAACAGTTGGGCCCACAAGCTGCGGCAACGCTCAACTGCTAGGGCCCACAGGCCGCGCCAACGGTTCTATGTTGGGTCCCACAGGTCAGGATTCTAACGGGTGGCTGAAAGTAACGGTGGAAGCCGCCAAAGCAGTCCTTGCGCACTGACTAGGGGCAAAACTGAGGTCGATTCGGCGCTAGGGGTAAAACTGAGGTCGTGGTGCCAACTGAGGGCACCTTGTTAATTATCCCTATATATATAGGACAAATTCAGGCTACTCCCGGGTGTAGCTACACCCACATGTGTTTAGTATGATCTATGTAGTATCTATCATACCGGAGAGTATGTACAGATAGTATGCAGTATATATTACTATTTCGGCAGTATATATATTATGTTTTACGTAGTATGTGTAATTTTTCTACATACTCCTTTTATATGTACATATATACCGGTATTTTGAATACATAGTGCAAACTACATACTCAATTTTATAATTTTCACGAAACTTGTTTTGAATTATCTTAAATATAGTATATGAACATACTTAGATCGAAAAAGTATGACACATACCTCCGTACGGCAGTATATGAGACGTGGGTGTAGCTACACCCGGGAGTAGAAACCATTACATATAGGGTCGCGCTATTTGACACCCAGGGTGCAGAATAGTTTTTCTACACCCACCCTGTATCTTTTGAACCGTGCATGATTTTTACGTCACGTAAATTTTTCCGTATTCCTTATGTCGAGTCGAACGTAAAAAAAAATATACATGACATAAACCTTTTATTTACATGACGCCATATATATGGAAAATGGTTTCTACTCCCGGGTGTAGTTACACCCACGTCTCATATACTGCCGTACGGAGGTATGTGTCATACTTTTTCGGTCTGAGCATGTTGATATACTATATCTAAGATACTCCAAAACAAGTTTGGTGAAAATTATAAAAGTGAGCATGTAGTTTGCACTATATATTAAAAATACCGCTATTTATGTACGTATAAAAGGAGTATGTAAAAAATTTACACATACTGCCTAAAAAATAGTATATATACTACTTAAATAATAATATATACTGCATACTACACGTATATATATACTACCGAAATAGTAATATATACTGCATACTACACATATATACTGCATACTATCGAGAGCATCTGTTAATTTAATATATATATATATATATGTGTGTATGTGTGTGTGTGTGGTTCTAATTAAGTAACAGTAAAACTCAGCTAGCTAGGGGCAAGCACAGCGATTTGGTGCTCTGAACCGTTAGATCTGTTCATCCTACGGTCTCCATTAACCGGCTAATCCCGCAGCGCACTAATCGCCTTTCTAATCGTCGAGTCGCGTCAAATGAGCTAGCCCACCGTAACAGGGATGCTACTCCGCAGGCCGAGCTAGACCCTATGTGGTTAATTGGGCCGTGAAAAGTTCACACGGAACCTGAAGTAGGAGTATTAGACGAAGCCCCCTCAAAAAAAAAAAGGAGTATTAGACGAAGCGACGCGTCTCGTTCCTTTTATTTTTTTCCTCTCTCTTGACCTCCTTTCCCCTTCCGCCGATGATACCCCTAGAGCGCCGCCTTCCCACGAGCATTCCCCCGAGCCCTAATGGAGCCGGCCAAGAAACCGGCGAGGTGACGCTCGAACCAGTCCATGGGATGACTCCGCCATGGCCACGCCTGCACCAGGAAGAGGCGATTCACGCGAGTCCAAAACAGTTCATTCTTGATTATTTTCATGCCCCAAGTACGCGAGGGATTGGTTCGTCTTGTTTCCCATCAGTGTCTTCATGAGAGGCTGTAGTGAATTCTTGTTTCCATGAAGTTGTTTCCAAGATTGCTATAGGTAACGGAGGAACTTCCTGGAATTCGCTGGTGCCTGTGCCCAAGGACGTCGTTTCAGACTATGCAGCTGAAGAAGCTATGTACCACCCCTTTCCAGCCTCAATTTGAAGCGATTGCGTTTTCTAAATAATTTCTTGTCCTTGCATCATCATTACTCAGTGTGTTTGTTGAATTTTGAATATAGTACATGTTATTTCCACACCCAAGTTTAACCTCTTAATTTGTAGTGTAGTTCCTATTTTTCAGAAACAACCGGGACATGCTTGAGGCCTCACTGCATTAAGTTAATTTTGTTTCCTATGCATGGACAAATTAGACAGTGCTGGTGGAAGTCAGGCCGTGGAGTCCGTGTAAAACAAATGCGGGTGGATCTCTCAGCTTTGGAAGCATGCAGATGATATACGGCGTAGATTTTCTGGTGGTGGACTCCACGCCACTGCTTGAACCGTCCCTGAGACCCACATGTGGATGCCGTGCAAGAACTGAAAGGGAGCTGAAAAAATTCTGATCTTTAGGACGATGCTCTTGGGTAATTGGGTTCGTAGCAGTGATGTTGAGCCCCAAAGCTTATGAGGCAATATCCATATTCTCTAGACCCGCTTTGCCTTTTCATTGACATGGTAAGATTTCTTTTCCAGTTTTCATGTCCGTTTGATGTGCTAACTTTGGCATTCAGTGTCATGCTTGAAATCCCATTGATAAATGTATAATATTTATACATGAATAAAAAGAATTGACGATTTATTTCATCTTGTGCAGGGAATATTTATGTGTCACTAGACATCATTGAGGGACAAAATAGGAGGGTGCTATTAAGGCTGAACATGTTGTATCAATCGTGGTAGGAACTTTATAAGAAGAAAAATCAGAAAAAAGATTCCTCACTCCCGTTTGATGTAGCCTTGCAGGTCATATAGCTCAGAGCCTTTTACCATAAATTGTTGAATTTGTTTCTTTATCACCGGTAATTTTGCTACATGATATTGATTATAGCTTTTAGTATCCTTGCAAGGTTTTTATTGTTAACATGCTTCCCTTTTTATTTAATATAACCATGACAGGGTAATCAGTTTGATGCTAAGCATGACCAATTCATGCAGCAGGATGCATGAGCGAGTTGATGGAAATCATCTCTCTGCCAATTTTTGTAGCCTTTAGGTACTATATGAAGCACTCTTTCCTGGTCTATAGATCCCATACTGTGTACACTGTATCATAATTGCAATCTGGAGGAAGCGATGTGAAACTATTGAATTTTTTATTCTCTATGATGAATTGTATGAGAATTTTGATGACATGAACCTTTAGGACTTATGGCATAAATGGCAGTTCCTTTTAACGTTTTACAAATTGTAACTTGTGGATCTTACCAATACCATGCAGCCCAATATCTCAACTAATCCACACTTAAATTGACTGTGTTTTTCATGTATTATGTGTTTATTGAAGTGTATGAAGCTATTTGTTAAGTAATAATTTAGATGTTTTGAGCTAGCTCTGATCGAAGGCTATCCTGTGAGAACATATTTATCGTTTGCCTTTTGTTAATCAACCATATGGATTAGCATCTCTCATATAATTAGAGAATAAATGCTTCATCCTTACAATTTTTGCAGATGGAGTTGTTTGAGGAAGCAGATTCAGATTCGGCGCTACCGATCAGTTCACTCTCTCTCTCCCCATATATATTTTATTAGTTTTCTCTCACACTGGAAAATGACCTGAGTCATCGACTAAGAAAAAAAGGCTCACCTCTAAGCTGACACAAATCATTGCCTTCGAGTTGCATATGATATATGTTCAGACTGATGTTAGAAATCAATTTTCTATTTCCCTATGAGCAAGGACTAGCTGTTGTATTATCCTTGAAACTATTATTTTGACTGTAGAAGAAACTATGAGGTGCCACCAAATCAGTAAGGAGCCTTTTGTTAAACCATATCCACTTACAAGTGTTCCTGTCCCATTATTCATAATATTTATTGTAGTATATGTTTGTGTTACGCATTCTGAAATCTAGCTGGCATGAAACTCATCTTTAACTATGCAATGATATGCAGATTTATCGATCACTATATAAATTGTATTGTCACTGTGGTGCTGGTTATTTGGTCAAAGTTGCAGTTTTCCGCTCAAGCACTATAACAAGACCTATTACCGTCCCGTCCCGTCCCCCCCCCCCTCCAAAAAGAACAATTACCATTTCACAGTTTGTTCGTTGTATATCACTTTGATGTGGTTTTCCTGTTTATCTCTTTGGTTGTGCTTATGAATACTAATTTTTATTGAATTTTTTTACTTTGTTGGTCAGGTGTACAATGCCTTTAGATGAAGCAACAGAATGAAAATGTTGTGCAGCTCTATACCAGCAACACGAGAGAGTGAACAAACTAGCTGTTTGTATGAGTAGTGGAAGGATCTAGAATCTGCCGGGAGAGGCTCAGATCGGTTGAGTAGGTATTGCTCTTTGACCAAACTGCAAAATTGCTTCAAAACGACCTAAACTCGCAGGTGGGCATGCAAAAAGTGCAACCATTGAAATCGGAACATTATGGGCCAATTCAATATGATATTAGCAACATAGTATCTTTATTTACAATAGCTTTGAAACATGCCGAAAAACTGTATGTACCATCAATGTTGTCCATTCGATTGTTTCAAAATATATTGTTTTGCTCATTAGAAAAAAAGGAAAAGAAAATTCACCAATTGCATCACTCATGTAAGCAATGTCGAAAATTCCTTGACATTGAGTTTTATTCAGATGCATTTCCTAGATTTATAGATGTTTCTATTTTACATATTTTAAAACATATTTTCATTATTATTATTCGATTAGGACGGGCGCGGCAACGCGCGCTTATAAGGTCTAGTATATATATATATGTGTGTGTGTGTGTGTGTGTGTGTGTGGTTCTAATATTATATTGGCGCGCTCGTGCACGCGAAAAATAATGGTGGTCGTTATGAGTGAACGTGTCATGAATAGTTACTTGAGACATGAGAGAGAAGACATGTTACAAAATGGCCACAAGGAGATACGATGTCCAGGTCGAAAGTGCAAACTAGGGGGTTTGCTCAACCCTTTTTACCGAAGATTTGCTCAGTCACCTCCTCAGGTATGGTTTCATGGATGGACACAACGGTCAGTGGATAAGTTATGTTGAAGATGATGAATTCCATGGGGCGGTGGAAGGAAACGATGTGCAACAGGACAATAACAATGGTCGGAAAGAACAACAGGACCAAGAGCCTCATGATCCCACACATGATCATGGAAAAGATGTTGAACAAGACATGGAAGAAGATGAGGACACGGGGACACCCCTAACGGAAGTTGTGCATGACCCTCATCTCATAGAAAAGCTTTTGAAAAAGACGACTAACTCGAGATCTGCTGCTAGAGCAATCTAAGCTGGCGCAACTAGAGATAGACTCGAAAACACCGTTGTATCCAGGCTGTGGTCCGGGATAGTCCCGCCTGAGAGTGGCGCTCGATGTTCTGCAGATGAAGGAGAGATATAGATGGAGCGACATAAGCGTCGATACAATCCTGCAATACCGGCACGATATCCTTCCAAAGGGCAACACGTGTCCTAAAAGTTGTGACGAGGCCAAGAAAGTCATGTGCCCCTTTGATCAACCGCATGAAAAATACCATGTGTGCATCAGCGATTGCTACATTTATCGGAAACAGGACGCGGACAAGACCATTTGTCCAGTTTGCAACGCTGCTCGATACAAGAAAGGGAAGAAGAAATCTCCTCGAAAAGTTGTGTGTTATTTTCCGCTCATTCCCCGTCTGCAACGGTATTTCGCGGACCGCAAGGAAGCAGAGCTCATGCGCTGGCACGCGAAAAGGAGAAACAAAGTTTTGAAAGATCCAAAGCGGAATGAAAAATTAAATCTGACACATCCTTTGGATGCAACCCAATGGAAAGCAATTGACTGTGAATATCCAACGTTCGGGGCGGAGGCAAGGAACATCGGGTTGGGTGTGAGCACGGAAGGACTCAATCCGTTTGGAAACCAGAGCAGCACGCATAGCACCTGGCCCGTGTTTGTATGGATGTACAAAATCCCCTCTGATTGTGCATGAAGAGGAAGTATATTCACAAGAGTATGCTAATTCAAGGGACGAAACAACCAGGCAACGACATCAATCTATACCTGAAGCTTCTTAAAGATGAGCTGGACACACTATGAGCCGAGGAAGGGGTCAACACATGGGACGCCTTCGGTGAACAATATTTCCCACTGAGATTTATCTTGCTCTATACGGTTCATGACCTACTTGGCTACGGATATGTGGCGGTCCAGGTGTGCCACGGACATAACGGTTGCGTGAGGTGCATTGATGACCCCTCGTTTATGCAACTTCGAAAAGATCCTAGGTCTTGGAAAACAGTCTTCGTTGGCCATCGAAGGTGGCTACCCAACAAAGTCCCGTGGAGAATGCGAGGATGCCTTTTTAACGGTGAAGATGAGCTCCGGGGACCTCCACGTAAGAGGTGTGGAGAAGAAATCTACAAGTTGCTGAATGATTGGAAGGAATGCCCAGAGCCGGGAAAGATGAAAAAAACGCCAAAACCGCTCCTAGATGTATGGAAGGCGAGGTCGGTGTTTTGGGACTTGCCCTACTGGCCCATTCTCGATACGCCTCACTGCCTTGATCTGATGCATATCACAAATAATGTGTTTGAAAGTTTGTTTGGCACGCTGCTCAACATGCCGGAGTGGACCAAAGACGGGGTGAAAGCAAGAAACGACCCGAAGTATTTTGGTATTAAGGAAGATCTTCAAGGGGGGCGTCCGGATGACAATGAAAACGACCAATCGTGTGATGAGGGGACAGAGTGTCGCAAGGCCAAAAGGGTTAAGAGGAATGACTATTACAGCCCCCTCCTCCTAAGTCCAGACGAGATCACAAAATTGATGATGTGCCTTCTCGGAGTCAAAGTCCCTTTCGGTTACTCAGGGATAATAAGCGCAGAAACAAAAGTTTAGCAGGATGAAGTATCATGAGTTTTACGTGATGATGATGCATATACTTCCGGTTGCAATCCACGGGATAATGGACAAGCACGTCCGGGAAACCCTGTTTGGCCTGTGTAACTTCTTCGACGTGACATCTCGAAAGTCGATCACGGGGAAGCAGATCTCAAGGCTGTAGGAAGAGATTGTCGTGATACTATGCGAGATTGAGATGTACTTTCCACCATCAATCTTTGACATATGTGTTCATCTGTTGGTCCATATCATGGATCATATCATCCATCTCGGGCCGTTGTTCCTACACAACATGATTTTGTTTGAAAGGATGAATGGGGTCATCAAAGGATTTGTTCACAATAGGGCCGATCCGGATGGAAGCATCGCTCAGGGCTTTCTGATGTTTACGCACGCTACTATTCTTGTAGATAGTGTTGGGCCTCCAAGTGTAGAGGTTTGTAGAACAGCAGCAAGTTTCCCTTAAGTGGATTACCCAAGGTTTATCGAACTCAGGGAGGAAGAGGTCAAAGGTATCGCTCTCAAAAAACCATGCAATTATGATACAGGAAGTCTCTTGTGTCCCCAACACACCTAATACACTTGTCAGTTGTATTGGTGCACTAGTTCGGCGAAGAGAGAGTAAAATACAAGTGATATAGTTGATTATAAGTGATAATAGCAATCTGAAATAAAAATGTCAGCAAGCAAACATGTAGCAGAACTGGTTGTAAATTGTGTTTTAATGCTTAGAAACAATGTCTAGGGATCCTACTTTCACTAGTGGAACTGTCAATAATGATAACATAATTGAATGCATAAATATGTCTCTTCACTATGCTACAACGAACCACTCTCCGGTTGAATAACAAACACCAATTCATTGTGTAGGGCTGCAAAAAGCACTCCTAAAAGTCCCATTCCCATGTGTAGTTAACCCCACGTTGTCACTATGAGTGCCCTAGAAGGTACTAGACAAACACCACAATTTCATAGGGTCATCATCCAACACAAGATATAAATATCATGCTAAACCACATGGTGCACAAAACTGTCACCTTTACACCGTGATCAAAGTGTTTACGGAGATCTCATAACAAAAGCACTCGAGTAGCATAACTGGTGAAGAGTAACATCTACTAATTCAACTAGATTACAAAGATCACGATCACATAAAGATCACACCATGGGAGAGAGAGATGAAACACATAGCTACCGGCAGAGCCCTCAGCCCCGGGGGAGAACTACTCCCTACTCATCATAGGAGACAACAACGGCGATGAAGATGGCGGTGGAGTCGATGTAGCGGTAGGATGCCAGAACATAGATTTTTGTCCCTCGAAACTTGTCGGGGGCGGCAGTGGACCTACGGATGTTTTTGGTGGAAAAGGCCGATTGATTTAGGGTTTATGCATCGGCGTGGCATTTGTAGTCGAAAGGGCGATGCCGGGGGGTGGCCAGGGGGCCCACACCACCTGGTGGTGCGGCCAGGGGGACCCGCGCCACTCTATGTTGTGGCCACCCTGTGGCCCCCCTCCGAGTCTCTTCGGGACTCCGTGGACCCTCCGGAACTTTTAAGACTTCTTGCTTTTGAATTTTCCAATCCCGAGAATATTTCCAGAACAAATTTTATGAAACAAAAAACAGCAGAATACAAGGAACTGGCTCTATGGCATCTTGTCTATAGGTTAGTCCGAAAAATCGATAAAAATGACATAAAGTGTAAGGAAAACATGTGGGAAACAACCTGAAAACAACATGGAACATCAGAAATTAAGGATACGTTTATGACGTATCACTTTCTCATGGAGGAGTGCATCTCTTTCTACACGAATCATATTGACGTGGAGGACCCTATTTGTCTGCCCATAAACAAGCACATTGGCAAGCTCGATGGAGCAGGTCACAAAAATGGACGTAGAGAAGTGCTTGTGGATCAGGCTTGTCGATGCACCGACTTTAGCAGGGCAAACTTAGTAGCTCTCCAACTCATTGACATGGTCGATACTTGGGTGAAAAAACATAAGAGCTCGATTAAGAAAAAGTACACTGACCAAGAAAAGTGGCGGACCAATAGAGAAATAATCAAAGAGCATAACTCCACTTTCTTGCGTTGGTTTAAAGATGAGATTATCGCTAACCCAGCGCCAAGGGATTGTGCGAAAAATAAACTCTTGTAAGACTTGGAACATGGCCCCGCTCCCAACCTCGCGATGTTTCAAGCATATGATATCAACGGGTTCACTTTCTACACGGAGGAGAAAGACAAAACTTCCAATTATCAAAACTCAGGGGTAACGATGGAATCCTACCCCGGTGACAAAAAGTTAAGATACTACGGAAGGATCGAGGAGAAACCGGTCTATATACGAGGCGGGTGCCTGTACCGTCCGTATACGTACATAATTGTATCGTGATCCTGTTATATAAAGAGATGGAGGGTGTAGGCTATTGC
Organism: Alopecurus myosuroides; assembly: GCA_028641055.1. Taxonomy (NCBI): domain Eukaryota; kingdom Viridiplantae; phylum Streptophyta; class Magnoliopsida; order Poales; family Poaceae; genus Alopecurus; species Alopecurus myosuroides. Next base: position 426,021,352 of record CM054060.1, read on the forward strand.
CACACCCCGAAAACCCTAAAACGGTCTTTAATTTGGTATCAGAGCCTCAGGGCGCGCCGCGAGAAGCCCTAGCCACAGCAGCTGCCCTCGATCTGTCTCCTTCGACACCACGAAGAATCAGCCGCGCCGCCACAAGATCCTCGCATTGCCGGGATGACCACCTCATCCGCTCTCCAACTCTCGTCTGCGGGCACGATTACCGCGGGCGGCTTGACTTCATCTGTTGCCTCCATCACGGGAGTCGCAACGCCAGCCGTCCGCCTCAACGCCAACAATTTACCGTTGTGGAAGGGCCTGACGCTTCCCAACCTCGCCGGAGCCGGCCTCCATGACCACCTCGACGACACTGACCCTGCCCCCGCGAAGATCATCTCTCAAGGGGAGGGGGCGCCAAAGTGGACGTCACCAACCCTGACTACTCTCGTTGGTAGGTGGTAGATCAGCGTGTCATGAGCCTTCCTCTTGGTTCAATGGAGCCAGACATTGCATGCCAGCTCATCAGCTGCACCTCCGCCGCGCAGGTCTGGAAGTCTGTCCACACCATGTTCGGTGCCCAGAGCCGTGCCAACATCCGCCACATCCGTCGCCAACTTCAGCAACTGCGGAAGGAGGACGTCAGCAACGCTGCGCAGTACATGCACAAGATGAAATCGCTTGCAGATGCCATGGCCTCGGCAGGTTCCCCTGTCTCCAACGACGAACTCGTCGACTACATCATCACCGGCCTCGTTCCGGCGTTCAAATCGATCGCCGCTTCTCTTACCGTGGGCAATGCGTCGATCTCCTAGACGACTTCTACTCGCACGTTCTCTCATTCGAGTCTCTGCAGGCACAGCAGCTTCAAACCACCGAGTGGACGTCCTCGGCCAATGCTGCATCACGCACGGGCCCTTTCAGCGGCCCCTCCCGCGCGCCAGCCTACTCACCTGCTTCCTATGGCGGTGGGCGGCTCGCTCCGCCTTCAGCACCACGCGGCCTCGAACCTGGCCAGACCAACGACGGGTACGGCGGGGGCTATCCGTCGCACCATACCGGCGGCTATGGTGGTGGCTATCCCAGCCAGAACAACGGCGGGAACGGTGGAGGGCAGAACCGAAACGGTGGCGGAGGCAAGAAGCAACGTCCCAGCTGCCAGTTATGCAAAGCCTGGGGACATGAGGCATTCCAGTGTCGCAATCGTTTCAACCCGGAGTTCCGCGTCGACAACTCCAACCAGCGTGCCGCCAACGCTGCCACGACCTCTCATGCTGGTGCTCAAGTTGGTGCTCCTTGGCTGATGGACTCCGGCGCCACCGACAACATCACCAGCGAGCTCGAGCGTCTCCACACGCATGAGCGCTACGGGGGCGCCAATCACGTTCAAGTAGCTAACGGAAAAGGTTTGTCCATTTCGCATATTGGTAATTCGTCCTTAGCCGGTTCTAAATTGCTCTTGAATAACATCCTTCATGTTCCACGTGTTAGTCAGCATCTTCTCTCCGTTTACCGCCTTGTTAGTGATAATGACGTGTTTGTTGAATTTCACCGTCATTTTTTTCTGTGTTAAGGACAAGGCAACGAGGAGAGTCCTTCTTCACGGTAGAAGCCACGGCGGCCTCTACCCAATTCCGCTTAGCCGCGCGTCATCTTCAGCATCTTCTCATCATGCTAGCTCTGGTGTTCGGGTGTCAGCCTCCCAATGGCACCAACGTCTTGGCCATCCATCCCATAAAGTAGTGAAAACAATCGTTATGTTTGTGATGCTTGTCAATGTGCTAAAAGTCATCAACTATCGTATACTTCTTCTGAACGTGTTTCCACTCGGCCTCTTGAACTTATTCATTCTGATGTTTGGGGTCCTGCTATTGCCGCTTCTGGTGGTTACAAGTACTATGTTAGTTTTATTGATGATTATTCACGTTTCTCTTGGATCTATCTCCTTAACCATAAGTCTGATGTTGAGCAAGTTTTTTATGCTTTCCAGGCTCATGTCGAACGTCTTTTGGATGTTAAGATTAAGGCTGTTCAGTCCGACTGGGGTGGTGAATATCATCGGCTACATAGCTATTATCAGCGCACATGCATGTCTCATAGAGTTTCCTGCCCCCACACTTCCCAGCAAAATGGTATTGCTGAGCGTAAACACCTTCATCTTGTCGAGACAGGTCTAGCTCTTCTCGCACATTCATCTACACCGCTAAGGTTTTGGGATGAGGCTTTCTTGACGGCTTGCTATCTCATCAATCTCATGCCCACTTCTGTTCTCCAGAATGAGACACCCATATATCGTCTTCTCAAAATTCAGCCAAACTATGAGTTTCTTCGTACTTTCGGATGCGCGTGCTAGCCTAGTCTTCGCAAGTACAATGCGCACAAGCTAGCCTTTCGCTCTAAACTGTGTGTTTTTTCTCGGCTACAGTGCCATGCATAAAGGCTACAAGTGGCTTGATCGGTCTACGGGGCGGATTTATATCTCTCGTGACGTAGTTTTCGACGAGTCCGTCTTTCCTTATGCCACCCCTGGTGTTACGGTCGATCTTCCTACTTTACGAGAGGCCATCACTTTCCCTTCTTATAAATCGGCTACGATTACCACTATGCGCAAATATGACTTGTCTTACCTGTCTACTGACTCTCCTGGTTCAGATGATTTTTTTGTACAGCATGTTAAGGAGGTCGCCCAGCCAGCCGCCCCTCCTCATGTGATCGAGGTGCATGCGTCGGGCACGGTGCCCGAGGTCCCACACGGCTCGCCCACGCCTGCTGCCTCGCCCCCGCGCCGATCGCGCGCCTCGACCGGCTCACTTACGTCACCCGACGCTGACCCGCCTGCGTCATCCAACGTCGGCTCGCCTACGTCACCCGATGACGGCTCCTCTCCATTTCAGCAGCCCGTGTCGCCTCTTGCTGAGTTGTCCTCAGCCGCGACACCTCCGGTTGCTGCTCCTGCTCACTCTATGGTCACGCGCATTCGTGACGGAACTTGGAGTGAGAGGAAGTATACCGACGGCACGGTTCTCTATTCCATGAGTCGTCGTGCCTTCTTTGCGGCTCCGTCCTCACATCGTGACGCTCTCCGTGCGCCGGCATGGCAGGCAGCTATGGCTGATGAGTTTTCTGCACTTCAGCAGACCAAGACCTGGATTCTAGTTCCCCGCCCTCCTGGCGTCAACATTGTTGGTGGTAAATGGGTGTTCAAGACCAAGCACAAGCCTGATGGTTCCATGGATAAATACAAGGCTCGTCTGGTTGCTCGTGGTTTCACTCAGCAGCCGGGGATTGATTACGGTGATACAATCAGTCCCGTTGTTAAGACAGCAACCATTCGTCTGGTTCTCTCTCTTGCTGTGTCTCATGGCTGGATCCTTCGCCAATTTGATGTCAGTAATGCCTTCCTCCATGGATACCTGTCTGAGGATGTGTACATGCAGCAGCCGCCCGGTTTCGAGGACGCTCGGTATCCCTCTCATGTCTGCAAGTTGCAGCGTGCTCTTTATGGTCTTAAGCAGTCTCCACGTGCTTAGTATGCTCGACTTAGTGCTCTCCTTCTCCAGCTGGGGTTTATATCGTCCAAGGCTGACACGTCCCTCTTCATCTTCTCGCAAGGTGATGTTCGCATTTTCATGTTGGTTTATGTCGACGACGTTGTTATTGTTGGGTCTAGCACTACTGCTGTTCAGTGTCTGGTGAAGTCCCTTTCAGCAACTTTTCCTATTGAGGATCTTGGTCCTCTGGAGTATTTTCGTGGACTTCAGGTGTCTTCCAATTCTGGGGGGGCTACAACTGACTCAGTGCAAATATGCCCTTGATCTTCTGCACCGAGTTAGTATGGAGAATTGCAATCCTGCCCCTACTCCGCTGCTTTCCTCTGAGCGTCTTGCTCGTGATTCTGGATCTCTTTCGGGTACCGAGGACTCTTTCCGGTATCGTAGTGTCGTTGGAGGCTTGCAGTATTTGACGCTCACCCATCCTGATATCTCGTTTGCTGTCAATAAGGTGTGTCAGTTTTTCTCCCAGCCAACTGAGTCTCACTGGGAAGCTGTTAAACGTATCCTGCGATATATGAAGGGTACTCTGAACACTGGATTGACCATTCGAAAGTCTTCATCTACACGCATCAGTATTTTCACAGATGCGGATTGGGTAGGTTGTGTTGATGATCGGCGTTCCACTGGAGGTTTTGCTGTCTTTGTTGGACCAAACCTTGTGTCATGGAGTGTTAAGAAGCAGCCTACCGTCTCTAGATCAAGTACAGAGGCGGAGTACAAGGCTCTAGCGAATGGAGCTGCTGAAGCCATATGGGTAGAGTCGCTACTCAAGGAGCTTGGTGTAGCGGAGCAGCGTGTCCCCATATTATGGTGCGACAACTTGGGGGCTACATATCTCTCAGCAAATCTACTGTTCCATGCTCGCACGAAGCACATCGAAATGGATTTTCATTTTGTGCGTGAACGAGTAGCTGCCGGTGCTCTTGAGGTGAGGTTTATCTCTTCAGGCGATCAGTTGGCTGATGTATTTACAAAGCCAGCCACACGACAGATGTTAGACTGTTTTAGAACCAATCTAAATCTTGTATGTACTAGTTTAGATTGAGGGGGAGTGTTACAAACCGGTCTATATACGAGGTAGGTGCCTGTACCGCCCGTATACGTACATAATTGTATCGTGATCCTGTTATATAAAGAGATGAAGGGTGTAGGCTAGTGCCACACCCCGAAAACCCTAAAACGGTCTTTAATTCAGCTCTTATACCATGTTAATGCTAGGCGGAAACGATACCCTTCCAGGGTACGGGTGCGTGTTTATATTGAGGTGGGAAAGCCCCGCACCAAGGTTTGTACAACAAGGAATACCGTACACGTTGGTGTACTACACCATACGGTACGGTATAGATACATAATGTCTAACGATTTTTTTATTAAACGAGTGCCATTCAACTAGTTGTCTTGCCATTTAACCTGCGCCAAGTAACAACTGCAGACACATATGCATTCTCATACACCTTATCGACGAGGCGGAAATGGGTAATTCTCCATGTTTTCTTGAATAGTAGAGTGCAAAACACCACCCAGAGGCCAGCCACAAACCCAGAACCAAGTCCAAAATAAAGGAACAACAATGGATCACAAGCCCTCTCACTTCTTTGTTGATTCCCACGAGCTGGTGTACTATCTCCCGAGCAATTCATTTCAAGAGGAGGACCACATAGACCAACGTTGCCGGTGTATATGGAAGGGTTTTCTATGAAGAGGGTGTCAAGTTGAGTTCCAGGTGGTATTCTTCCTTCAAGAATATTATATGATAAATCCAAGGAGCTTAAATATGTCAAATCTGAAAAGCTTGATGGAATTTCTCCTGAAAAGTTGTTGTTTGAGAGGTCTAGTGATTCAATTGATTTCATAGCCCCAATGTTTGCAGGAATATTTCCACTCAAATGGTTCCATGACAAGTTTAAACTCAACAACCCATCAAGAGAAGAAACTTCATCCGGAATTCCACCAACTAATTGGTTGAGTGATAGGTCAATACCGACCACATCAAAAACTCTAGAGCCATACTTGAGTTCTTGACGCTTCATCACAACGGCCCAAACTTCTCTAAATTTAAGCACCTTGTTAGTGTACCACATAGACATATCAACCCCTGGTCTCTTGGGACGTTTTTGGGTCATTGATTTTAAATTTGACAAAGACCAAGGCATAACTCTAGACATACTATTTCCTGCTAAACTCAGTTGGCGAAGGCGCCTAAGATTTGTGATACTCAATGGAATATCTCCATACAACAAGTTGTTGCTTAACTGCAGAAAGCGCAAAGATACCAAGTCCCCAATCCATAATGGCAATGTTCCATAGAAGTTATTTTCTGAAAGATCCAAGAAGGCCAAACTGGAGTAATTTTGAATTGCTGACGGGATCTTTCCAGAAAACCGATTGTTACTTAATTGAAGAAAAACCAAGTTAGGCTTCTGAGAACACTGAGGAAGTTCTCCCTCTAGAAAATTGTACGATAGATCCAGGACAAATAGGTACCGCAACTGGGAGCAAATAAAGTCTGGAATATGGCCACTGAAGTAGTTGAAGGATAAGCTCAATTCTATTAATCCAGGAGCTCCGAAACCAGAAGGCAGAGGCCCTGAGAAGGAATTTTTTGACAAATCCATGTGTTCTAAGTTTCTTAAGGTTACCAAGTGTTCCTTTGGGATCATACCGTCCAAGTTATTGTTGCTAAGGTCGAGCTCAATCAAACTTGCGAGCATCCAAATCTTGGATGGCACATGTCCGGTGAGCAGGTTATTAGAAAGAGTAAGGTACGTTAGGTTGGAGCAACTCTCTATCTCTATTGGGATAGGTCCCGTGAAATGGTTGTAAGAAAGTGCAAGGTGCTCTAACCTAGTGCATGTCCCTATGCCTAGCGGTATGACTCCAGTAATATTATTGTATGAAACGTCGAGGCTCTCTAATGTAGTGACACTCGTTATGCTTAGAGGCATAGGTCCAATAATATTGTTATTGGATAGATGAATATACCACAAACTGGTGCAGTTCCCTAGTTCTTGTGGTATAGATCTAGTAAGATGATTGTTAGAAAGGTCAAGTATCTCTAAATGAGATAAATTACCTAAGCTCAGCGGTATGCATCCTATAATGTTATTGTTAGAAAGGTCTAGGTACTCTAAATGAGAAAGATTGCCTATGCCTAGCGGCATGGATCCTGTAATGTGATTATAAGAAAGGTCAAGGTGCTCTAAATGAGATAGATTTCCTAGGCCTGGCGGCATGGATCCTGTAATGTTATTATAAGAAAGGTCAAGGTGCTCTAAATGAGATAGATTTCCTAGGCCTGGCGGCATGGATCCTGTAATGTTATTATAAGAAAGGTCAAGGTGCTCTAAATGAGATAGATTTCCTAGGCCTGGCGGCATGGATCCTGTAATGTTATTATAAGAAAGGTCAAGGTACTCTAAATGAGATAGATTTCCTAGGCCTGGCGGCATGGATCCTGTAATGTTATTATAAGAAAGGCCAAGATTAGTGAAGTTGGTTAACTGACCCAATCCGTCTACCATTGTTCCAGCCATATTATTATTGGCCAAACTCAAGTATTGCAATCTGTTGGATGTACATTGTGGTAACATCTCTATAAACTTTGTAATGTTACCAGAGGAGAGACTTCCATCAAGGAACAGTACTTCCAGATCACATAGATTTCTCAAGTCTACTGTCATAGTTGCCTTGTTACAGGTTGGGGTGAAAAAGAATTCCTGGTCACAACGAAAATACAGCTCTTGGAGGGACGTCATATTTCCTAGTGCATTAGGAAATGGACCGTACATGGCATTTTGAAACATTACAAGGTATGTGATGCTTGTTATGTTCCAAAACCAAGCGGATGCAAGTGGATGCGCAAAGTGGTTGTAGGAGAGATCAAGGTGTTGAAGATTTGTGAGGTTTAGGTGTGTGAGGGATTGGTTTGCACTTGAAAGGGAGCAGTAAAAAAGACGAAGGTACTCCAATGATGGAAGCATGTTCACCACAAGAGGCCAATCAGCGGAAATTGAGCTGAGATTAGTAAAACTAATATCAAGATGCACCAAGTGAGGTAGACGGGCTAACCATGAGATGTCTGCTGAGTATAGCCCGCTGGAGGCGGAGAGGTCGAGATATTCCAATTTGGAAAGGTTCCCAAGTTGCGGAGGCACTGTACCAATGAAATCCATGCCGAACAGATCGAGATGTCTCAAGTTCTTGAAGGAGCCCAAGAACTTGGGAACAACACCATTAGGTCCAGTAAGACGTGTACAGTTGAGATTGAGATATTGAAGGTGCTTTAGAGAGAGTAAGGAAGGAGTTATCTCGCCGAGCATAGAATACTCAAAACAATATTCAGTAGGGTGGCCAAGGTCAAACTGGATGACATTGCCGGTTATGTTGCGGCAGGTGATGCCTGCCCATCGGCAGCAGTCTTGGCTCTCCTGTTGCCACGACACAAGGTAGTCATATGTGTCATTGATGTCTTGCTTGAAGGCCAGCAGGGCGTCCCTCTCGCGCGCTATGCAGCTCGGTCCAGCCTGATGATGGGCCAGTACGAGCTGCCCTGCGTAGGCGACGAAGAGGAAGCTGCTGCATGCAGCCACAAGGAGCAAGAGGAACACTGCAGGCGAGCGATGCATGGTGGACACTGTGGATTCCGTGAGTAGCTAGTAAGAAGGCCCGTGTGAGTACATGTTTTTCTGGTGCAACACAACGTACGATGGCACACTTATAAAGGCCTGGGCAGGTAACATGTAGCTCCCTGCATCTACTGGCTATGTGTGGCTAGGACTGAAGATGTCCATTCCATGGCAGATTTTTGTGTGGCTAAGGGTCCATGTCCTTCATTCCATCCAAGATTTTTATTTTGTCCGGGCTTATCCTTCCATGGGCAGTTGTTTGGGCGGCAGCGAGCAGCTCGTCAGGCATGTCATAGGCTCATAGCGCCGGTCAAGATGGAAGTCGCCCCTTGGTGGACTGATTTGTGGAGGCCATGCATGCAACGACTGACCGATGAACACGGCAGGGACGTACGTCCAGAATTTTTACTTGTGGTGTAGCGCTTGACGGCTACATATGCAACAGTGACACAATGAATTCAGCTAGCTAGGAGTAGTAGATACCTGTGCGGAGGGCGTTTGTTATATCATGTCCGCGTGCCTGGAATTTAGAGAATGTCCACTCGCCCTGGGCACACTTTTTTAGTGCGGGCGAACGAATTTCTCCCAGCCGCACCCCAACTCGTTTTTTGTCACCGGTTTAGGCCGAAAATACGCACCATGAATCCAAACCGAATCAAGCGAGTATATATGTAAGTGGGCATGACCGTGCAGCACTACGGGAAAATTTGTCTTTGCCGTGTGTGCAAAAGACACGGCAAAGAGGCTGCGGAACACGGCAAATAGTTTGCCGTGTGTTTATACACAGCGAAGTCGGACGGCAAAGATTCTTTGCCGTGTGTATTTCTAAAATACACGGCAAAGACTTTTGCCGTGTGTTTTTTCAACTACTCAGCAAAGTAAAGGAGTTTAACGTTGCGAGCACAGCTAACGGCACGTCCCTGTTAGTTTGCCGTGTGTCCTCTCACACAAGTACACGGCAAAGCACGTGTTAGTTTGCCGTGTGTCATGTTTCCAAATAGACGGCAAAGATGGCGATGTCACAAAAAAAAAGTCCTTGACAGCCGAAGGACGGAGCCGTCAGCCGTGGGTGGTGGCGGCGGGCTCTCGGCTGTCCTCAGCGTTCCGTGCGTCCTGAGCGGGGCGCGTTTGCGGCTCGCTGTAGTCGACGAGAACCTCACGGTCAATGTTGTGGACGGGGACGAAGATGCGGCCGCTCCCCCGTCTGTGATATCCGCGGTGCTCGGCGCGGGCCTCGCCGTCGTCACAGCTCGGGCATCACACGCGGGTCGTCACAGAGGGCAGAACTCGGCTCACACGCGGGGCGGACTTGGAGCCGGCAGCGTGGGTGAGGCCTAGGCGCAGTGGACGGTGGCGCGTCCTGGCGCTGTCGCTGTGGCCTGGACGGAGTACGGCGCGAGGGGGAGCGGCGGAAGTGGGCTCACGGGCACCTGGAGAAGGCGCGGCCGCCCAAGGTGGCTCGATCCTCGGCACACGCGCGGGGCAAGCCTGAAGCTGGCAGCGCGGGCGTGAGCGCGGGGCGCGGCCTGGGCGCAGTGCCCGGCAGGGCATCCGAGCTAGTCGCTACGGACGGTTCTTTTGCAGGGAGCGAGCACGAAGGAAAGAGAACAAATCAAGAGGAGATGCGCATGCGGGGAGAGTTAAGGAGGATAGAGAAGCGAATAATAAAACAAGCAAAAAAAATAAAGGAAAAGGATGTGGGTACGCCATGTCATCAATCCGGGTCTTTGCTGTGTGTTCCAGATAAAACACTCGGCGAATAAATCTTTGCCGTTTGTTTCATAAATACACTTAGCAAAGATCAGATTTTTTTTATAAAATTTTCAATTTTTTAGAGCATCTCCAATCGTGTCCCCTAGTAGGCGTCCTGATCGGCGTCCGGGGCCATCCTTTGGGGGCTCGTCCGGACGGTGCCGCGCCCAAACCAAAACACCTTCGGGCTGCGGATCCGCGCTGTTAGCGAGGGAGAGGTTCGTCGCCTCGGGAGCCGCGCGCTTTGACGCTTGACGACACGCTGCGGCGGAACAGTCCAATCGCCCACACGGCGAAGTAATGGCGCTGCCACCGACTTTGTATTGCCCGCCCCAGATACATAAACCGGCCATATTGTCACCCGCGTCGCCATTCTCCCCGCCGTTCTTACCCCTCCCCTCACCTTCTCCTCGCCATGGTTCACCATGACCACCTCGCCGGCGCGGCCGTCAATGGGTTCGGCCGCCGAACCCTGCACCTCTGGGAGGCGCGGCTGCTCTACGAGGCCAACTTCCACTCGCCGCCAGGATGAGAGCGCCGAGGAACTGGCGGCTCAGCGCATGCGGCGTGCCTGTGCTTCCGCCACCCTTCGGGCGCAGATGTCGCCGACGATGCGGAGCAAGCCTCAGCGGCATCCCGCCAACGAGGCCGCCACCCTTCGGTCCCGAGCGCGTCGCCGAGATCGAGGAGATCCGGGCGCAGATGTCGCCGACGATGCGGAGCAAGCCTGAGCGGCATCCCGCCAATGAGGTCGCCTGGGCGGCTTTCTTCCAGGACCGTTTCGAGGCGGAACTCACCGACGTCCCACCCACAGCCCCCTTTCGAGCCGCAACAACGCATCGGCCGCTGCATCTGGTGGAGCAAACCCGGGCGCACTCTCGTCGGGTCCTCGGCCACCTCGAGCGCCAGATGAGGCGGGGGATGAATCACCGCACCACGGCCACGCCTTCTCCCGATCCCGTCCCTCTCGCCGTTGTGAAGAAGGAGCCAGAGGAGACGCCGCGTCTCCGGCGGACTCGTAGCCAGACCCTCGTCATCAGGGAAGGGCGGGCTCTTCCACAGGCGTCGGGCGACGTCATCCTCCTCTCAGACATCGACGACGACGACGACGCTTGTCTCCCACCACCAATGTACCTAGGCGACCCAGGGGAGGGCAGCAATAGCGCCGCCCCGAAGGCAGAGTCGCCGAGCGACTCTGAAGACGACGGCGGCGGCGACTACACCAGAATGTACAAGGCACTAGACATGTAGTATCCTTTTTATTTCTAATCCTATGTCAAAATCACCTATATTCACAAGCGGCATCCGTGAGCGAGGGCGAGTTGGTCCAGGAAGTCAAAGTGGTGGGGAGAAAATTGCGGTCGAGTAGCCAACAATTCTCGAAGCGGAAGCATGTGGAGCGAGGGATGGATGTGGAGACGGAGATGAGAAGGGGAACGTGGTCGGAGGTGGGGCGACGGAGGGAGTTGAGCGAGCTTTTGGGGAGAAGGTCATTCCAAGCATGGTTGAACAAGGCCCGGTTGAGACAAGCAAGCAAAGTGGTCACGCCTTTGTTAGACCAGGTGTAAAGGCGATCTAGAAGAGGTAGTTTGAACAGCGCAAGAGATCGTTTGCAGTCGTTGAAGGCGGTGGCGCGAGAGGCGTTGAAGTTACGTGTGTTGTTATCCCGTGGGTCTCGGATCAAGTTGAAATCGCTGACGATCAGCCAGGGGCCAGTTGTGAGCGGTCCAAGGGACTCGAGCTCAGCGAGGAAGGAGGACGTGAGAGCGTGATCCGCGGGGCCGTACACGTTGGTGATGGTGAATGAGAGATCGGAGAGGATGGAGTTAAGTGCAGTGGAGAGGGAGAAGCTAATTTTTTTAGGTTAGCTATAGAAACATGGAGATGCACATTAAAGGCCAATTTCGCGCAAAATTTCCTCTAGAGCAACCGAAGTGGGAGATTTTCCATGTTAGTCGATAACCTTGCCTAAGTATTATTGCATAAGTTGGGATCTTAGAACATTCCACCTATCAGACTTGTATGCATATTTTATGGCACCAACTAGATTTTGCTGAGATTCCAACGCTCCTGAGACCCAATTCGGCGAAACCCTGAACCGGTCAGAGAAAAGTCAAACTTATCTTGTACGGCACCACCTCGACCTCGACGCAGCACGGCGGAGGTAAAAACTCGGAGCCGCCGCTCCGACATCCACGCCAGCCCCAGGGCCGCGCACCACCCAGCCGAAGACGAAAAACTCGCCGCCGCCCACCACCAGCACACTCCACATATCTTTCTAGTCGATGGAGCATCCAAGGCGAGGCCCCAAGAGGCAAGTGACGCTAGAGCTGCTCAAGAGATTGTCGCCGGAGCGACCAGAGCGAACCCGAGCAGCCACCACCACGCGCCGGACCGAAAACCAGCACCGCCATAGTCCTCCGCCTCACACGCCAACTGCAACCAGCCGAAGCGCCAAACTGGAGCATCCCTCGGAGCGGACGCTGCGCCCGCAAAGAGGGGCCGAGCGGGACGCCGCCACCGCCCGCCGGCAACGCAGCAGCTGAACGGCGCACCCTCGCACAACACCCGGAGGGGCCACAGACAGGAAACAGTCGCGGCCCGCCAAGCCCATCTAGTCCCAAAGCAGGCCCTTGCAGGAACCACCACCACCAGGGACCGCGAAAAGAGGCCGCCGTCGCCGCCACCTGCTGCGCCCTCCTTCACCGCGTCGCCGTCGAGTCGCGCCCCGCCGGAATCCGCCGCCTCGGCGAAGAAAGGGCGCGCCGCCCCCACGTGTCCACCACGAGCTCTGCCCGAGCCGCCTTTGGCGAGGCCGGGGCTGCCGCCATCGCGGCGAGGCCGACGGCAGCGGCGGAGGAGGCCCAAGGGAGGCTGAACTCCGGCCGGCGGCGTGGTTTGGGTTCCCCCCGTGTCGCTCAAGCGGAGCGACGCTGGGGTCTGAGTCTTGTTGCATATACTTGAAGATGCACGCCACTCCACAACCGCACTCATGAAGTGGCAGTTTTGACCTTTAAGTTCAGAAACTTACTAGTGAGTAAGTAATGCCGGTGAACTCGGTCACATACCGTGGTAGCACCTTGGCCCTAACAGCTCCCACCACACTTGTATAAATGTGGTATGGCACCAACTAGCTTTCAGCAGGATTCTAACGCCCCGGATACCCGCTTTAGCGAAACCCTTAACTAGCTAGAGAAAAGTCAAACTCATTGTCTACCCCCCCACGCCGGACATAGATAAGGGTCAGACCAGTTGAACTTTGCCGAAAAGAGGTAGCAAAGTGGAAATAATTGCATGGTTGTGTTTGGTTAGGCCCTAGGAATACCAAACACAGTGGTCTACCCACACTGTTGACAATATTCCCCCCCCCCCCCGGTTTGTGAGATTCGATAGTTTCGGGCTCTAAGTAGTCCTCAAACCCGCCATAGAGAATCCTAAGCCGGTAAATCCCTAACACAAAGAGATAGGGAAACCACTAGGGTTCGGTGAGACTCAGGCGCCCTAGATCCGCTGGAGAAAAACCCGACATACGGTTCTACCCCCTCTAAGTGAGCCGGAAGGGGGTAACAAAGTGGAAACAATTGCTTGGTTGTGTTTTACTAGTCCCTAGTAACACCCAACACAATGGTATACCCACACTCTTGACAATATCCCCCCTGGTTCGTGAGATCCGTGTGTTTCGGGCTCTAAGTAGTCCTCAAAGCCGCCACAGAGAATCCGACGCCGGTGAAGACCTAACACAAAGATTGAGGGAAACATTGGCATCCTAAACCCAAACCACACTTGTAAACACATGGTATGGAAACCACTAGGGTTTGGTGGGAGTCAGACGCCCCGGAGCCTTTCTACGGCAAAACCCTAGACCTTCTAGAGAAAAGCCCGACTTACGGTTCTACCCCCTCTACGTGACCCGGAAGGGGGTAGAAAAGTGGAAATAATTACTTGGTTGTGTTTGGTTAGGCCCTAGGAATACATAACACAATGGTTGTTGGGAATATGCCCTAGAGGCAATCATGTATGATGTAATTCCCACTCTATTCATAAAGTTATTAAGTTGTCCTTGTTTTGAACATCTGATATATATCATTGAATATGTGATTCGATTGTGGAACTATATATTCATGTTGTTCATACTAGATTGTCCTTGGTCCTTTAGGTTGTGCTGGACACACACCCTAGACTAATGTGAGTGTTGGCTGATGACACGGTTCCACTTGTCATGGGCATGGTGATGCCATTCCAACGTTCACGGACTTGGCTAAAGAGTTTAGCAAGTCGGACTGACCCACATTGAGATGCAACGATCAAGTCGTCATTTGTAGTCTCAATCAATGTAATCCTTAGACCTGAGGTTGTCGCACAATCCGAGTTGTGGATCACCGACTTAGGTTCTGTCAAACGTTGTTCTGTGACAAGGCAACTATAAAGGCAGAGTTCGGGTCGAATGAGAAGCAAGCTGCGTGATGTGGATAATCAAGATGGGATTTTGCCCCTCCGATTGGAGAGATATTCTCTGGGCCCTCTCGAGTGATATGATTCAGGAAGCATGGCCATGCGCGACTCAGTTAAGTGTTAACTGTGTCTATTGACTAAAGAGTTAGTCAGATGAATCACATATCACGGATCGAGAAGAGAGTTGAGCTATTTAAGGGATGACGATAAATCGCCTATAGCTCAACAAGGTATATCGTGAGGCAAAAGGGACTAAGATGAATATCGCATTGAAAGGTATGTCGTCATGACTCAATGGGACTTGGGAGTCGGCACGTTCTGCTAGGAGCCGCTACCGATTGATCGATTGGGAGTAGGACTCCAATCGTGTCCATGTCGCCATGAGCCTGCAGGGTCGCACACTTAAGAGCGGGAGCAAGCATTGGTTGGGTTGGACCTGAACCGGAAATGGACTGAGTTAGTGAGTCGGACTCACGGAGGGAATGGGCCACAAGTGTTGTGAAGCCCATTACCATACGCTATATAAAGAGGGGCGCAGGTTGCCCAGCGGGCACGTTAGTCCACTCTCCCATGTGTTGGGAACCCTAGCCCCACTCAGTCCAGCCGCCGCACCGGACCTAGCAGTCCGCCGTCGGAGCTCCTCCTCGTACGTGTGGATACCGGCAGAGGTGCTGTACGTTCAGCACTTCGACGTTCGAGGGATTGGATCGGCCGGACCGGATCGTGGGACTGCACTGCCCCGACCCGACGCGCTACATCGATAATCCGCACCTGCGCGTCTAGTGGTAATACTCGTGGCCTTCTACCTCGGCTAGATCTTGGTAGTATCGCGTAGGAAAAAGTTTTTCGTTTATCTCTACGCGTACCAACAGTGGTATCAGAGCGGTAGCTTCTGGTATTAGGCCCGAGATCCGTACATATGTGATATGTAGTTAGCGTTAGATGTGATCTAATTGCTGTTTTGGTGGTCGGTCTATGAGATAGATCGGTTTTGTACAAGGTTGATTGGATCAATCGTACTCGGGGTTAATGGATGATCTGGTTTCCGTGATCATACTGCTAAGGTCGTGGAACAACTTACCCCTACCGGTCGGTTTCCGCCATCGGGGTATACCGTGACACATAAATCCAGTTGCGGTGATCGAAGATCAAAGAGTTTGGTCGAATCGGAATACGGATCAGATTCGGGTAAAATCGTTTTATCCGATGAAGAAATCCATGATCGGAATGCAGATGAGATAGCGGGACCTCCGTCGTCCTGTCGTAGCGCCTTAGATGTCGTTGCGAGTTTCACAACGCCGGTAGATATCGTATCTATGCATAACTTGTTTTTGCAGGAAGTTGTGAATGGTATGGCTTATGTGCATGTGATGTGTGTAATCCATACATGATCTGCGTATCATGTTTTTGTCAGCCGGCTGGAGCCTAGGTGCTGTCATTTTATTGTATACCGGCCTGCGTGTCGGATTCTCTATGTAAATTTCATTTACTTAGCTAGTGTAGCTTGTTGGAGAACCCGGAAGGCATGCAAGTCGATGTACAAGTCGGCTACATGGAGTAAGATGGCACGTGACAAGAGTTGGCACGAGTCGACTTACAAGCTTCGTGGAGATGGAGATCACCATGAAGAGAGCCATACCATTTCACATTATAATTGCTTTATTTGTGTTATTGTTATGCCTCTATTTACCTCTATTTAGATAGTTGGTAGATTCTTTAATCCCTCAAAGAAGGTCTAGTCGGTCGCCCCGCCAGTGCTGCACCATCACAAGTCGGACATTCTTGGTAGTGGGCTCATAAAATTGAGGTGCTACCAATTCTTTCCGGTTAGGTGGGTTTGAGTCGGACTCTTACACGCAGAAGCACTTGGTAATCTAGACGAGTCCATCACAACGGTTGTGGGGCTCGGGGCGAGGTAGGTTGGGAGCCGGGGCATGTGATGTCACCCAACTAACAGGAGTCGTATAGAGATACGATTGGCAAGGTGTTGCCTACCTAGATCACTTGACGGCTAGCGGTGATGCTAAAGCTCACTAGTCGGCTTGCTTATTTAGGGTCCTGAATCACTTAGCAACCATCGGAGGGATGTTGGTTCTAGTGGGAGCATAAGTATTAAAACGTTTAATATGCCTGCTCTTTTATGAATACATGTCTTAAGTGTTTTTGCGTATTTTCTGTTGTAGATCAATGGCACCTAGCAACCTTCCTCAGTTGTCCACTTTTGCGTTGAGGTCAATCCTAGAGAAAGATAAGCTTAATGGAATTAATTTCACCAACTGGTATCGTAATCTGAGGATAGTCCTCAAGCATGACAAGAAAGAACATGTTCTAGAAACTCCACTTCCAGAAGAGCCTGATGATGATGCGACTGTCGCCGTCACAAATGCCTACCGTAAGACTAGAGATGAGTCTACGGAGATTAGCTGTCTTATGCTTGCACACATGGAACCGGACTTGCAGCAGCAGTTCGAAAATGTTGAGGCCTACGATATGATCGAAAGCCTCAAAAGTATGTTCCAGGCTCAAGCAAGGACTGAGAGGTATCAAGTCTCTCAAGTTTTGCTTGGCTGTAAGCTGAAAGACGGCGATCCACTGAGTCCGCATGTAATCAAGATGATTGGTTACATACAGTCTTTGGATCGCTTGGGCTTCTCAATTAAAGAAGAGATCGCCACTGATATAATTCTGAACTCTCTTCCTAGTGCGTATGGTCCGTTCATCTCGAACTATCATATGCATGGTATGGATAAGAGTATCACTGAATTACATGGGATGCTCAAAACGGCAGAGGCTGATATCAAGAAAGGCGCCAGTCAAGTGTTGATGGTACAGAATAAGGCTAAGTTCAAGAAGAGTTCTTGGACTAAGAAGAAGAAGGATAAGTCAGGAGGTAGCGCCCATGGCCCTGTCCAGAGTGCTTCCTCAAAGACTAAGCCTTCTCCTACAGCCGGAGCCAATTGCTTCTATTGCAAGCAGGATGGCCACTGGAAGAGAAACTGCACCAAGTATTTGGCTGACAAGGCCAAGAGTGGAGGTATGACTTCCGACTCAGGTACACTTGTGTGCAATGTTATAGACATTTATCTTGCTGATGCACCTAATAGTTCTTGGGTATATGATACCGGATCAGTCATTCACATTTGCAACTCGTTGCAGGGGCTGGTAAGAACTAGGAGCGTGGCAAGAGGAGAGGTTGACATTCGGGTCGGCAACAAGGCGAGAGTCGCTGCGTTGGAAGTCGGCACGATGCAACTTCATTTACCTTCAGGATTTATTTTGGAACTAAATAATTGTTATTATGTTCCAGCGCTTAGTCGAAACATTATTTCCGCCTCATGTTTGATGAGACAAGGTTATGAGTCGAATATTAAGAATAATGGTTGTTCTTTATATTTGAAAGATATGTTTCATGGCTTTGCACCCGTTCAGAACGGGTTATTTATTTTAAATCTTGATAGTGAATCGGTCTATAACATAAATGTTAAAAGGTTGAAACCAAATGATCTGAATATGACTTACTTTTGGCACTGTCGGCTTGGTCATATAAGTTGGAAGCGCATGAAGAAGCTCCATGATGATGGACTTCTAACTTCGTTTGACTTAGAGTCATTCGAGACATGCGAATCATGCCTACTAGGCAAGATGACCAAGACACCTTTTGCAAGGAGTTGTGAAAGGGCGTCCGACTTGTTGGAACTAATACATAGTGATGTATGTGGACCAATGAGCACGACAGCCAGAGGTGGTTATGAGTACTTCATTACCTTCACTGATGATTTGAGTAGGTATGGATATATCTATTTAATGAAACACAAGTCGGAAGCCTTTGAAAAGTTCAAGGAATTCCAGAATGAGGTACAAAATCAGCTCGGCAAGAAAATAAAGTTTCTACGGTCGGACCGTGGAGGCGAGTACATGAGCCATGAGTTTGATGACCATCTAAAGAGTTGTGGAATAGTTCCTCAACTCACTCCGCCGGGTACACCGCAGAGAAACGGTGTATCGGAACGGAGAAATCGGACCTTGTTGGACATGGTACGATCAATGATGAGTCGGACAGATCTACCTTTATCATTTTGGGGTTATTGTCTAGAAACTGCAGCTTTCACACTAAACAGAGTACCATCAAAGTCAGTAGAGAAGACACCACATGAGATGTGGACTGGTAAAAAGCCAAGTTTGTCTTTTCTAAAGATTTGGGGTTGTGAAGCATTTGTCAAGCGACTTCAGTCGGACAAGCTCACGCCCAAGTCGGATAAGTGTATTTTCGTGGGGTATCCGAGGGAAACCTTGGGGTACTACTTCTACAACCGGGAAGAGGGCAAAGTGTTTGTCGCTCGGAATGGTGTCTTCCTTGAGAAAGAGTTTCTCAGTCGGGAAGTCAGTGGGAGCACAGTGCAACTCGAAGAAATTCGAGAGGAACCGGCTAGGGGCGAGTCGGCGAACGCCTTGGAGGCTGAGCCGGTCGTGGTACCTACACCGGTAACAGCACCTGAACCACGGAGATCTGCCAGATTACAGAGTGCTCGAGATGTTTTACTGTTAGACAGTAATGAGCCGGCAACTTATTCGGAAGCGATGGTGGGATCTGATTCCGAGTCATGGCTTGGAGCCATGAGATCCGAGTTAAAGTCCATGGATGAAAACCAAGTTTGGAATTTGGTTGATCTGCCTGACGGTGCAAGACCCGTCGAGTGCAAATGGGTCTTTAAGAAGAAAATTGATATGGATGGAAATATTTCCGTCTATAAAGCACGACTTGTCGCGAAGGGGTTCCGACAGGTTCAAGGAGTTGACTACGACGAGACATTCTCGCCTGTAGCGATGCTTAAATCAATTCGGATCATGTTAGCTATAGCAGCCTATTTCGACTATGAGATATGGCAGATGGATGTCAAGACGGCTTTCCTTAATGGAAATTTAACTGAGGACGTGTATATGATACAGCCCGAAGGTTTTGTCGATCCAGCTAATGCTGACAAGGTATGCAAACTTCAGAAATCCATTTATGGGTTGAAGCAAGCATCTCGGAGTTGGAACATTCGCTTTGATGAGGTAGTCAAATCGTTTGGCTTCATCAAGAGCGATCATGATTCTTGTTTATACAAGAAGTTTAGTGGGAGCAAAGTAAACTTTCTAATCTTGTATGTGGATGACATATTGCTGATTGGAAATGATGTCATGATGTTGCAAGAAACCAAAGAGTCATTGGAAAGGAGTTTCTCAATGAAGGATTTGGGTGAGGCAACTTACATATTAGGAATCAGGATCTATAGAGATAGATCCAGGCGGCTCATTGGATTGAGTCAGAGTACTTATCTGGACAAGGTTTTGAAGAAATTCAAAATGGAAGAGTCCAAGAAGGGATTCTTACCGATGTCCCATGGCATAAAACTTAGCAAGACTCAGTGTCCTTCGACAACTGATGAGCGAAGTCGGATGAGTGTGATCCCGTATGCTTCGGCAATCGGATCCATCATGTATGCCATGATTTGTACTAGGCCAGATGTTTCCTATGCTCTAAGTGTTACGAGCAGATACCAGGCTGACCCTGGCGAAGCCCACTGGGCAGCGGTTAAAAACATCCTTAAGTATTTGAGAAATACTAAGGAAATGTTCCTAGTTTATGGAGGTGATGAGGAATTCAGTGTAAAGGGTTACACGGATGCGAGTTATCTCACCGACTCAGATGATTCTCGTTCGCAATCGGGATACGTGTTCGTAATGAACGGAGGAGCTGTGAGCTGGAAGAGTTCCAAGCAAAATACGGTGTCTGCATCTACAACAGAGGCTGAGTATATTGCTGCCTCAGAGGCGGCAAAGGAAGCTGTTTGGATCAGGAACCTCCTGATTGATCTTGGTGTGGTTCAGGGCGCGTCCAATCCTTTGGACGTATATTGTGACAACAATGGTGCTATCGCACAGGCCAAGGAACCTAGACAACACCAGAAGAACAAACATATACTCATGCGGTACCACCTCATTCGCCAGTTTGTCGAACAAGGTGATATCAAGTTATGCAAAGTACACACGGATGCAAACATTGCAGATCCGTTGACAAAGGCGCTACCACAGCCTAAGCATGAGGCGCACACGAGAGGTATGGGCATTAGATGCCTAGGCATATGATGCCAGGATGATTGACTCTAGTGCAAGTGGGAGACTGTTGGGAATATGCCCTAGAGGCAATCATGTATGATGTAATTCCCACTGTATTCATAAAGTTATTAAGTTGTCCTTGTTTTGAACATCTGATATATATCATTGAATATGTGATTCGATTGTGGAACTATATATTCATGTTGTTCATACTAGATTGTCCTTGGTCCTTTAGGTTGTGCTGGACACACACCCTAGACTAATGTGAGTGTTGGCTGATGACACGGTTCCACTTGTCATGGGCATGGTGATGCCATTCCAACGTTCACGGACTTGGCTAAAGAGTTTAGCAAGTCGGACTGACCCACATTGAGATGCAACGATCAAGTCGTCATTTGTAGTCTCAATCAATGTAATCCTTAGACCTGAGGTTGTCGCACAATCCGAGTTGTGGATCACCGACTTAGGTTCTGTCAAACGTTGTTCTGTGACAAGGCAACTATAAAGGCAGAGTTCGGGTCGAATGAGAAGCAAACTGCGTGATGTGGATAATCAAGATGGGATTTTGCCCCTCCGATTGGAGAGATATTCTCTGGGCCCTCTCGAGTGATATGATTCAGGAAGCATGGCCATGCGCGACTCAGTTAAGTGTTAACTGTGTCTATTGACTAAAGAGTTAGTCAGATGAATCACATATCACGGATCGAGAAGAGAGTTGAGCTATTTAAGGGATGACGATAAATCGCCTATAGCTCAACAAGGTATATCGTGAGGCAAAAGGGACTAAGATGAATATCGCATTGAAAGGTATGTCGTCATGACTCAATGGGACTTGGGAGTCGGCACGTTCTGCTAGGAGCCGCTACCGATTGATCGATTGGGAGTAGGACTCCAATCGTGTCCATGTCGCCATGAGCCTGCAGGGTCGCACACTTAAGAGCGGGAGCAAGCATTGGTTGGGTTGGACCTGAACCGGAAATGGACTGAGTTAGTGAGTCGGACTCATGGAGGGAATGGGCCACAAGTGTTGTGAAGCCCATTACCATACGCTATATAAAGAGGGGCGCAGGTTGCCCAGCGGGCACGTTAGTCCACTCTCCCATGTGTTGGGAACCCTAGCCCCACTCAGTCCAGCCGCCGCACCGGACCTAGCAGTCCGCCGTCGGAGCTCCTCCTCGTACGTGTGGATACCGGCAGAGGTGCTGTACGTTCAGCACTTCGACGTTCGAGGGATTGGATCGGCCGGACCGGATCGTGGGACTGCACTGCCCCGACCCGACGCGCTACATCGATAATCCGCACCTGCGCGTCTAGTGGTAATACTCGTGGCCTTCTACCTCGGCTAGATCTTGGTAGTATCGCGTAGGAAAAAGTTTTCGTTTATCTCTACGCGTACCAACAATGGTATACCCACTCTGTTGACAAGATTCCTCCCTTCCCCCCGGTTCGTCAGATACGGGGGTTTGGGCTCTAAGTAGTCGTGAAACCGCTACAGAGAATCCGACGCCGGTGAAGCCCTAACACAAAGAGTGAGCAAAACTTTGGCATCTCAAAACCAAACCACACTTGTCAAACTTATCGTCTACCCCATTACCGGCTTTCAAAGGGGTAGACCGATGGCATTTTTTGATTAGGTGTGTTAGGCTAGGCCATAGGAACATGGACAACCAAAGTCTAACCCAAATATTCACAAGATTCCCTGTGATTCGGCCGAAGTGGGACTTTCGAGCTATAAGTCGAGAAATTTACTAGTGAGTAAGTGATGTCGAAGACACCGGTCACTCCCGGGGGTCTGTTAATTATGTGTCCAAAAAAATTCCATATACATTGACAAGAGAGATGAAATATACTGGAAAATAAATGGCGAGGAAAATAATTTAAAATAATTTGTCGTGTATATAAAAAATACACACGGCAAAGACGTTTTTTGTCGTGTATTTTAAGAATAGACACGGCAAAGACATACTTTGCCGTGTCTTACTGCAAAATACACGGCAAAGAACATAAGACTTTCCCGTGTGTATGTTTCATGGACACGGCAAAGAACTGCCGTCGTAACGTCCCCGTCAATGGCGACGAGGTTGCACATGTGTCACATAACTTTGCCGTGCTAGTTTCTTTGCCGTGTGTATTTCGGTTGTTTTGCTGTGTTCTATTCTTCGCCGTGTGTTTTCTTGGTTCGTTGCCGTGTATTGTTTCTTTGCCGTGTGTTTTGCGGACTCGACAAAGCAAAGATGCTCTTTGCCGTGTTCCGCACTAGAGGACACACAACAAAGATAGGAGAACACGGCAAAGCCCAGATTTCCCGTAGTGGTGGGTGCCCATTAGCTGACCACCTCTGTCCATTTGACTGAATGGGGCGTCCGTTTTCTGCCCACTTAATTGCTTCAGATTAAGTGGCCTCCGCTTTGCCCACTTTAACCCACTAAATCGCACATCAGTCGGGACTTGGGAACAGCTAGAACTGGCACATGCTGGAGTACACGGGAACAGACAGCCATCAATCCTTCATACTAGTACGTATCAAACTCATCAATCCTTCATACTAGTACGCATGAAACTAATCACTAAATCACATGCGGATACACTAGAAGTTTAGAATAAAAAAAATAAAAAAGTCATTATTCCAGATTGTAAGTAATCATGCAATGTACCCATAAACATTTGTCCTTCGGTGAGTGTACAAAAGTTGGGCACTTTGAAATGTTCCTTCCGTCTAATAATACAGACATACATGAAAAAATCAGACATTGTGCCCAAGAGCTAGAAAGACATTAACTGAAACGAGTTCCTGATGAAACTAGTGAGCGAGGTCTAGAGATGCATGATGTCACTGCTTGGTATCAGCTTTCAGGTCCACGGCACCAGTCAAGCTCCCTGCACGTGCATGGAAATTTCCAGGTGAGAATACTTTGACGAATGACAGTAGCAAACATGCTAGTACATATTAAAATTCAAGAACCATCAAGGCATTTGATGGTGTTTCCCATGCTCCAGACATCATTTCATTGTGTTTTCCACGGCACGAAATCGATAAGACTGGGAACTATAATAACAACTTTAAGTAATGCTTCTATATAAATAGCTGCTAATTTAAAGATACGCACTCACAGTCATGCAAGATCAAAGAATCCATCATCTCTGTTTTTATAAAGGGGAACATTCGGAAGAGAGAAGAATCAATCATCTTGAACAGCTCCATAATGAGGTAAAACCCAGCGTTACTGATCATGCTTTAATTAACACAAAGAATCGACGAGCTTCATTTCACAAACAGAAGTGAACGATGCCATCAATGTACAGTAGGTTTATGCTAACAGAGAAACATAAGTAATGAGCAACAGGCCATTTTCTATGAGGTACTGACTAGCAGTGGGCCGACCATTCTCTTCTATTAATGGATCAATGTACAGTAGGTTTATGCTAAGAGAGAAACATAAGCAATGCTACAGTAGGTCTTGCTATGTACCGTCAGAATAGTATCCATTCTCTTCTATTAATGGATCTTCTTATAATACTGGCTCTTGGCATAGAAAGATTGTCTTGGCAGTGGTTACTGGTTAGCACACATACAGCAAACTAATGTTTCAAGAAAGCTATCCATGCTATGTTGAAGCAAGTGTGTAGAGTAGCTAAATAAATATACTTTGGTACGCATGAAATCTTAACATACCTTTATCAATCCAAACATCAAGAACTGACATCTTATTTGAATCACTTCTTCTGAGACTTTGCATCTGATTCAATTCAAAGAGTGAAAAACAAGAATTTTTTCAGTTAAGAAACAAATTTTAAAAGTTGTATAAATCGGGACCATTGAAGATTCATTTAGCAGTAAAAAAGACGCTTACCGGCGGCTCTACACCAATCTTCAAAGCACATTAATGCTTCAACAGTTTCAAGTCCCAGGCTACTTCTGTGATCCGAAATCACTCTCCCGCAAATGCTAAAGGCAGATTCAGAGGCAACCGTCGAAGCAGGGATAGCCAACACGTCGCGAGCAATGGTGCCAAGTATCGGGTATCTTGCGGCGTTGATAGCCCACCACTTTAGGATGTCAAAATCTGGTGTGCGAGGGTGAAATTCTTCCTCTAGATATCTCTGCAACTCACTGCGACTTTTAGCTTTCTTATTATATTTTACATGCTCATCCCAGTCTGAAAGGGCTGAAAAGGAGCTGTCAGCCAAATCCACTTGTTCATTGTTTCCGTCTTGTGACAAAACATCAACACTTTCTTGAACCTCAGCTGCATACTCTAGAAACAAGACCTCAATGGCTTCATGCACTTCTTTTATGTGTTTATCGGCATCAGCTGTAAACTACTTCTTCAAGCGAAATTCAACAAGATCAAGTTTGAACCTTGGATCGAGAACCACTGGAATGCATTTTATCAAGTATGACTCCTTGAAATACTTGTCAAACTTCTCATGCATTGCTTCCACCATGATTCGGACTGTATGATTCTTTCTCTTTGCTTGTTCATCGAGGACAAGTTTGACACTCCAAATTTCATGGAAATACAAATTCGAGGTCGGGTAGTTTGAGCCCAAAACCACATTTGTGGCATGAAAGAATACCTTTAGAAGCTGACAAATGTCTTAAGCCATTTTCCATTCCTCATCTGAAGGAAAAAATTTATAATTTGGTTCCTGTTGATCTAAAGTCTCAAAAGCTTTTCTAAATGGTAATGCCGGCTCGAGCATGAGCAATGTAGAGTTCCATCTTGTAGAAACATCTAGAGAAGGTTTGTGTTTGCAGTCTACTCCAACTTCTGAAATCATGCTAGCAAATTGGTCTTTTCTAAACTGAGAAATCCTAACGTATTTAAAATTTTCTCTAACATTGTCAACAAAAGACTTCCTGGCTTTTAATCCATCTTGCACAATCAGGTTTAGCACATGAGCCGCACAACGAACGTTTAAGAGTTTTCCTTTATGATGGAGAAGATTCCGATCATCAAGATTTTTTCTTAGATGTTTAAGCATTTTGGTGTTAACTTCTGCATTATCCATAGTAAAGCTAAATATCTTGTCCTCTATGTTCCACTTGCGAAGGCTGCTTAGTACCACATCAAACATATTCCATGAATCATTTGGTGTCTCAACTAGGCAGAACCTGATTATTCTATGCTTAACTTTCCATTTACTATCAATCCAATGGCAAGTAATACATAGGTAACCAAGTTTTTGGTTGGAGGTCCACATGTCACCGGTTAGTGATACTCTATAGTTGCAATTGACGAAAACTTCTCCATAGAAATCTCTGTATTGATGGTAAGCAGCCATACAATCATTTTGTACTGTTACTCTATTGACAGATTTAAACCATGGATTTAATGATTGACAAAACTTCCTAAAACCAGAATACTCGACAAATGTGAATGGTAAACCATGCAAGACATTCAACTTAACAAGCTCAATCCTTGCAGCTTCTTGGTCAAATTTCCAATTGGGGTCTATTTCATCCGAATTTTTTAGTTGCTCAACCACTCCATCCATTGAAATTTTGACCTCACATACCTTCAAATTTCTACCAAGTTGACTACTACCTGACACCTTTGAGGCTGGGAATATGTCCTTGCAATACTTGCATTGTCCTTGCATCAACAATCCATTGACGTATATGGGATGAGTATCCTTCCATATTATAGATATCAACTCTCGTGGTCGGCGAGTGGATCCTACAAGTATGAAAGAGCGAAAGTTGTCATCCACATTGTTATTAGTTGGAGTAGCAATGCATCATGTGTAGCAGCAGGTGATACATACCATGTAAAGGAGCAGCAGGTGATCCATCGTGCATAGAAGTAGGAGTAGAATGTGTCGAAATAGCAGGTGATACATCATGCATAGAAGTTGGAGCCGAATGTGTAGGGGCAGGTGAAAGATCAAGCAAAGAAGGGGACTTCAAAATCCCTGTTGAATTTGGAGACCTTGGCTATGAATTCGGAGACCTTGCATTTGATTGCGCCCTTTCTCTTGCCATCGTATTTATCATTGGAGACCCAGACAGGATGGGAGGTGTTTTTCTTCCTACAATTTTAGATTGTTTTTGCAGTTGTTTCATGACAACCTGCATTTGCAAAAGGACGAAAACATTAGCATCTAATGGTTAGTACTACGATCTTGGCCTTGGTACAATAAGACCACAAACTTGCCTTGGAATTGATAACTTTGGCAACCTTTCTTTCTCTTAATCTACCACTTGGATCTGAACGTGGCCTTTTGCTCCCTACAGCTGGACACATTTCTTCTGAATGTGTGGGTGTAACCTGAAGACAAAGAATTAAGCACAATCATCTAATATATAATAATATAGTACAAATGCTCTAGCGACTGATCAAGGAAAGGAAGCAATTTATTTGGTACGATTAACATCATAGCATCAAGCTGAAGAGAACCAACGCTCGAATATATAACATACCTTTTTGTCACCGGTTTAGGCCGAAAATACGCACCATGAATCCAAACCGAATCAAGCGACAAGCGAGCCTGAGAGGCGAGTGGGGGACGAAGCGAAAAGGCGCACGGGCCCCTTCTATCGACGAGACTGGCCGCCGCTCCCGCCATATTTTCGCCGTTCCCTCCTTTTTCCCTCCCACCAACCCATATCCCCCGAGCCTCCGGCCAATTTCCTCTCTCTCCACCATATCCATCCGCCCACCATGCCGCCAAAGAAGTACAAGGTCCCTCGCCCCATCGCCGACATCACCCATCCAAAGACGAGGAAGCCAAGACAACCTGGCTCGACAAACGCCGAGTGGAATGCTGACGTTGATCACAGATTACTGTTCTACGATGACCGATGAAATAGGTTCAAGATCAAGAAGGCCAAGGATGCAGCGACGACGGAAGAGCATGCCGTTTGGGCTAGCTAGCAGAGGGTCATCTCGTCAGCCAACTTCTTGCCACCGGTGTGGAGGTACTCGCCCTCGCCCGAATATGCCGACAACAACACGCTCGGTGGCTTCAACCCCAACACCATCTCCCCGCATTGAGCAGCGCCACGCACACCTCCCACCTTAACCTTTAACATAAGCGCACCTCCAGCCTACACCATCGATCCGCACGCACCTCCGGTCTACGGCCTGGACCTCGGGCGCCCTCTGCCTTCGTTGCCGACCTCAACATCTCTATACCGCTACTCGCCGACATACTGCCCTTCGCCCCGTGCTCAAGCTTTGTGGCACAGTTCAACATCATCGACGCCGAGATGAACGAGATCATCGCGACCGGCCTGGCCGTCGCCAGTTTTGTCCCCAGGTTCTACATGAAGGTCGAATTGCACGACCCTGGCACCGAGAGGGCGTACGTAGACCACGAGGAGGTCGATGAAGAGGTTGAAGAGGTGGAGCCAGATGCCAAAGTTAAGAGGAAGAAGAGGGCGCTCAGCCTCTCACCATGAGGTAGGCAGAGCTTCACGTCATGTGGATGCCGAAGGAGGAATAGTGGTTCACCTATGCATGGAAGACCATAAATATTGACCCGATAATCGGAGCGAACCAGAACTCCGGCAATTACTGGTGGAGGATTGTTGGAGTGTGGGCGTACGTTCGTTGGGAGACCCCAAGAGGAAGGTATGAAGAGTGCAACAGAAAGCTTTCCCTCAGAAAGAAACCAAGGTTGAATCGACCATTAGCAGAAAGAAATCACTTCTGAAGGTTGTTGACAGCTGATGTTGGCAAGGCGCACTACCAGACTGAGCAGCAATGTGGAATCTGCACACAACACAACCAAAATATTTTGCCACCAATCAGGAAGAATCACACGGATCGTGTGTTTCTTTCGAGCGGTTGTGAGCCGTTTGACCAGGGGTTTATTTCTTTTGAGCACTTGTGAGCCGAAGGATCATGGATGTTCACAGAAATGAGCTATCTCCTCCGAAGATTCTTGCGTTTCAGGCCAAATGACGGGTGTTATGGCCAAACCCATGCCATAGTTTGTTGAAATGTACCCATATTCCACACAAACATGCATCCTGGAAGCACAGACGATGTTGACGGAGAAACTTTTCTTTCTCATTGAATATAAAAATCATTTTCCATTTTCGGGGTGTGAAAAATGTGTTTTTCTAGAAGGATCATCCACAAATATGTTCGAAAACTTGAGAACTGGATTTTTTGAAAATACTAGACCATGTTATATGCACAGATAACAAAATTGTTGCCTATGAACAGGTTTCCATCCACCTCTTTTGAAAAGTGCAAGTTTCTGCCGATTTAGCTGGAAAAGGGTAAAATTTGAACTACATATGCCTCGTAGTTTGCTCATGATTTTTGGTACACAACTACTTATTTCATCATAGATACGCCAAGAGATTATCAATATTCGTTTTTTGACTACGAACGGTCATACCCGCCATCTTGACTTTTTCCTGAAATTGACATAGAAAATTTCAGAAAATTCAAAAAAATCAAAATTATGCAAGACCTTCGCGTTGTATCATTGTATATGTCCTAGTATCCACCAAAAATTGTAAACATGAAATATGACAGTTAGTTTGAAAAGGTGTTCACATAAATGAGCTATCTTCTCCGAACATTTTTGGGTTTCGGACCAAATGATGGGTGTTATGGCCAAATTCATGGCTTAGTTTGTTGAAATGTGCACATATTCCACACAAACATGCATCTTAGAAGCACGGACAATGTTAGACGGAGAAACTTTTTCTTTTCATTGAATAAAAAACCATTTTCCATTTTTGGGGGGTGAAAATTGGACTTTTTGTGAAGGATCAACCACAAATATGTTGCTAAACTTGAGAACTGCATTTTTTGCAAATACTAGATAATGTTATATGAACAAATAGCCAAATTTTTTCCTATAAAAAAGTTTGCATCCACTTTTAAAAAGTGCAAGTTTCTGTCGATTAAGTTGGAAACGGGTCAAGTTTTAACTACAGGTGCCTCGTAGTTTACTCATATTTTTTCGTACACAACGTATCTTTCTTACAGTCTTCTTTGTGCCATCGCAACATTCTAGCTTTGGTTCTAAACAAACGTTTCAACCGTGGTATTATAGGAGCATACACATCATCTTTGCAGGAACCCTCTTACGGGGGGGGAGGGGGGCTCGCCGTCAACATCACCAGGTTCATTTGCTCTGATCTTATACCGCAGTATAGTGCATACCGGACATTTATCCAAATTCTCGTACTTCTCACCGCGGTAGAGGATGCAGTCATTAATGCATGCATGTATCTTCTGCACATCTAATCCTAGAGGGCAGAGAGATTTCTTTGCTTCGTACGTACGCTCAGGCAATTCGTTATCCTTTGGAAGCTTCGGCTTCATTAGTTGAAGTAAACTCTCAAATGCCTTGTCAGTCACACCGTTCTGTGCCCACCATTTCAGCAACTCCAGTGTGGTACCGAGCTTTGTGCTGTCATCTTCGTAATCTGGGTACAACAACTTTTTGTGATCCTGTAACATGTTGTCCAGTTTCAACCTCTCCAATTCACTTTCACAGTATTCCCTTGCATCAGCAATAACTCGGCCAAGATCATCATCGGGCTCTTCTAATGCCCGTTCTTGATCACCTCCTTATTCTGCATTGTCTTACATTGTAGTATCAGCGTATTCAGGGAACAAAGGATCATTTTCTTCTTCTTCTTCTTCATTGTCTTCCATCACAATCCCTCTTTCTCCATGCTTGGTCCAGCAATTATAGCTGGGCATGAAACCTCTCCGAAGTAGGTGGCCGTGAAGGACTCTCGAGGAAGAGTGCTCCCTGACGTTCCGACAATCAACACATGGGAAACACATAAAGCCATTATCTTTGTTCGCCTGAGCTACAGCGAGAAATGCATTCAGGCCTACCATATACTCGGAAGTGCGTCGGTCACCGTACATCCATCGTTGCCGTGCATCTATCTGCATCAAATAATTAAGTTTATCGAAAAAAATTACAATAACACATCTTCAATAGAGAAATGACCACAGTACATCGACAAATATAATAATTTTATGTATCAATTACAGATGAAAAAAATAAGTTTGCTAACCTCGGTCGAAGATACCATTTTCTGTGAGCTAATGTGTGGCTCGGGTATTTCGTCGAACACCTCGTGTGCATAGTAAAATAACACACACTAGCACCCACCTCTCTCACTCCTCCAAGCAAAAAAAAGGGAAGAGAGGCAGCTGGGAAGCAGTATATGTAGGGGAAGGGGGGCATTGGTCCCGGTTTGTGGCATGAACCGGGATCAATTCCCTTGCGTGTGCCACGTGGCCTGTGGCGAGGCATTGGTCCCGGTTCATGCCACAAACCGGGACAAATGCCTGCTAACGAATCGCGACCAATGCCCCCTGGTGATTTCTGCTGCCTCGGGCGCACAAACCAGGACCAATGCATATAACATTTGTCCCGAATTTTGTTGCAACCGGGACTAATGTATTTTCTAGCCCTGGACGAAAGGTGGTGTTTCCACTAGTGAATGTATGCTTATTGCAGGCCACCATCTTTAGAACCTGTCATCCGCACTTCCCATATGTTGTGCTAAATTATTGATTGGAATAGAGTAGAAAATTGCCTAATATATGTCACGGTTGTAATCATGCGCACTCTGAAATATTGGTGTCGCTAACATACAATACTGCTAGAAGTTCTAAATGGATGATTTATGTGAATGTACAATCCGTGAGTATACTTACAGGCAAGGACCAATCATATGATATTAGTATTCAGTTAACTAAGAATATAGGAAATAGTAGAAACATGGTATTCTTATTTACATGATTGTACTACCATTTTTTCAACCGTGCTTATTTAACATGACCGGGTTTGCTCAATCTAGTAATCACACTTTCTTTGACAGAAGCTCATGTAGAAAGAAAAAAACGTCAATAGGGAAGGTGCTGAAACGAAGTTTCAAAGGTATAAAATCTCAACACTCTGCAGTTACCATCAATTTATCTAATATTTCATACGATGCAGAATAATTGTTTTTTTATTGTACATATATACTTATGTGTGTTTTCATTGGTGCAATATTAATTATAAAAAGAAAATCTACACTACATATGCTTATTGGGCTTGCCCTCCCACTTCGGCTATGTAACATCAACACCCGTGCATTTCCCCATAATGCTTCATCTTAATTGATAACACAGGCCGTCACATTCATCCTTTAAGTACATCTGGAGAATCAAAGCAGCAGGTGCTACTACTGAAAATGTCTTCCTATATTTTCTCTTTTCTTAATTTTTACCTCAATGCATCTATCCTAATTAACAATATACATGTATCTTCTACTCCAGGATTTGACCTAATTCTTCAAAGAATGTGCTACCTCCTTCTTTGCGTTGTCACTAAGAGAAGCACGAAAGAAATATACGTATGAAATTACAAACATCGACGGGACTAGAAAACAATCAGTGTTTCTAACTTCCAAAAGCGAGTCAAAACTCCAAGACAACGCTCACCACTTTGTGTCGATCATCAATTCTCATCCATTACATCAATTCTTGGTTACAACATAGAAGGATCCATTACCAACAAGGTCTAATAGATCCTGTAAAAATTACTTTTCAAGTTAAAACTAATATTGTTGTATAATATCATGTATATTTACACCATAGATACATTTCCATGGAATATCAGCATATGTATGAAATTGCCAAGATTATTGCACTGGTACAAACAGGGGCTTTTGTCCCGATTTGTAAGGCCTATTCATCCCGGTTTTGCAACCGGGATGGGGCATCCGGGACAAATGCCCCTCCCCCATTGGTCCCGGTTGTGCCAGGACCCGAGACAAATGGGGCTGACCACGTGGCAGTGGTGCTGGAACCTGGCCAGGGCTATTCGTCCCGGTTGTTACCACGAACCGGGATGAATGCCTCTTCTGCCGCGGCAGGGTTTTTTGCCATTTTCTCTGCCGCAGCAGAGTTTTTATGTTTTGTGTTTATTATTTTCCTTTTTATATTTTGCGATCCCCAAACCTCCCGGTGGCCCCTCCCCGGACCTCCCGGATCCAATGAGAAGATAGGAGCCCCGGTGTCCCCTCCCCGGATCCCAAGAGAAGAGAGGAGCCCGGTGGCCCTTCGCCGGACCTCCCGGATCCCAGGAGAAGAGAGTAGCCCGGTGGCCCTTCCCCGGACCTCCCGGATCCCACGAGAAGAGAGGAGCCTCGGTGGGCCCTCCCCGGAGCTCCCGGATCCCACGAGTGAATAAGTAATACATATATATAGCAAAAGAAGGAACACTTATATTACGGAAGCAAAGTATATCGAGCATATTACATGACCGATGGAGTTAACTACAAAATCAAATTCAGTTCC
The DNA here is from genome assembly GCA_028641055.1 of Alopecurus myosuroides. NCBI lineage: Eukaryota > Viridiplantae > Streptophyta > Magnoliopsida > Poales > Poaceae > Alopecurus > Alopecurus myosuroides. The sequence goes on from CM054060.1 coordinate 426,054,088, forward strand.
AACCGGCGCTATAGTATTCTCCATTTACATTTAGGACCTCTGCATCTAAGAAGCCCGCAATTTCCTCTTGAATTGCTCGTATGCGGTCCCTTGATAGAAGACCATCCCGGAGCCGTTCGATCTAATATAAAAAAGAGTGGTTAATATATAAACTAAGTAACTAAAATCGATAGTAATAAGAAGAATTGACGACGGACGTACTTGAATGTGCTTTAAATCTCTGCCCTTGGGACAGGTCGTCTGACGAATGAACTCGCAGACATAGTATCCACACAAGTGATTCCCGTCTCCTTGTTGCAAGAACTTTACGAGAACATGGTTTTAATCAAAATAATAATCAACCAGCCATGATAATGGTATCGACACTAGAATCAAGGAGATGCGCGGATCTAGATAGTAGTACTTACTTGCAGAATATCGAATGTAAGCTCTGATTTCCATTCACCGGGAGACTTTTTTGTGAACCTCTTCCAAACGCTGCACGAGAAAGAAAGAAAATAAAAAGAGTTAGTAATTACTTGATATCCGAAAATGAAACAAAGTAGTCAATATAGTGCCATATATAAAGACTAAAATTAATAAAGAAATTACCGCTGGATCAGTTCCTGCATGTCCGCTCACATGACTAGGGGTTTACGTTTTGGGTCCATTACTATTAGTTTTCCTTTGTCAACTTGGAAGATTAGCAGAATATAGTGGAAGCTGCGCACGCAGAACTCACATCAATTATACACTGAACATCGAGAAAGGAAACAGAATGTGTACAAGACCTTAACACACTAACCTGAGGTTGTAAGGAAATAGTATTTCCTATCGGTGTTGCTGAACCAATATTGCCCTCAGAATATTATTTTATGTATCCTTGAGAGATAGCTCTAGAGTCTTATGATTAACAAAATGTGGGTCAATGAACCCAATATCATAGATTCCACCTCTTTTGCATTCGAGAATCTTCATTCTGCAATTATAATATAATGAGTGTACTATATATATATATATATATATGAATATGCAATGAACGAGGTGAGCTAGATAGAGACTTAATTAGAGAAATAAGTACTTACATATAATAGGCACTAACGATAGATTTGTCGAGGGCCTGCTGCTGGAATAACTGAAACAATTCCTCAAATTTAATCAGAACCATTCCATCTCCATACCCGTAGTGCTCGTCTCTTAATGCGAGACATATCCAGTCCTGAGATTTCTCAGCGGATTCCATATACCAACTATACACTGTTCGCATTTTCGTTGGTACATCCTTTACCTCCTCGGGTTTGACGAGAGGCTTCCCGTACTGGTATTTGTACGCACATTCAGCTTCGGGGAAGTAGTCTAGTGTTTGCATATACTCAGATATGGACACACCTGCAGCAGCTTCCCTTTCTCCGTATAGTTCTATAAACTCCCGATCAATTTGCTCGTCGGCATTAGTGCTCGGTCCCACCTTGCGCTTGGAAATCACTTTGAGCGGGGAGATGGATTGTTTTTTCTGCTCTCCGACCTGGGCAACTGATTTCCCCTTTTTCCCGCTTGCGCTACTACTCTTCTCGACCGCACCATTTCCTAGTGTGACTTCAGAATAGAGCGGTCATAGTCAGATGACAGACTCGGCTCGGGTTGATGAAGAGTCTTCACCATTTTCCAAGCTTGTTATACATCTTCTTCGGTCTCGAGGAAATCTGCCTTTTTCTGCTCCTTCCGCTTCGATTTCCATGCCTCGTATTCGTCCCTTGCGATTTTCTGGGTTTGCTCAGGATTATAGTCGTAAGGTAACTTGGGTACCTCCTTTGGTACCTTCGGGAGGGGTGACCGTTGCCGACGTTTGTGTGATCTTTTACGTTTCGGCAGAAACTTAGTGGGCAGAGAAGGCTGACGTGGCAGCATAGGCGACCGCGGTGGAGACGTGCACGGCGTAGGAGACCGCGCTGGAGACGGCATGCATGGCGGAGAAGACCGCGCTGGAGAATGGCGAGGAATCGATGGCCTTACCGTCTGATTTGGAAGCACAATGCATTCCTTTAGCCATAGAACGGTCAAGTTCTTGGCTCCTCCGAGTTTGGTCAACTCTCCGTCTTCACCTTCAGGGAAATCAAGCTTCACCCGCTCGAATCCGTTGACAACTTCATCGATCCCAACAACAGCGTAGCCCCGTGGAACAGGAAGACTATGATGAGTTGGTTCGTTGCCAATTGCTAAGACATAGCCGACCGCCGCCTTGATGGTTATATTGACGACCTTCACGTGGAGCTCACAGGTTGTCATCTCCGTGATACCATCCACCGGGTGAATCATCGGCGGTGCATCATCACCCGGGAGCTGCGTGGACGCAACGCTGCTTTTCCGATGAGAATGTGCGGCGCCGGTAGCATCGACTTCACCTTCTACCATGTGTGGTACGCTGATGGCTAGGTTGAGACTCCAAGTAAGGAATGTGTAGCTAGTGGCAAGTCTTCTTCCCCACGAGGGTGACTCGAGGGTTTATATCGAACTCTTGGGGAGCCAGTATTTCAGCAATTGTCTTCCAAGCTTCCTCCAGGATCCTGCAAACAAGTAGAGAATTTTGTGCCATCAACCTCACCAAGTGGTTGTCAAGCACAAGGTGTGAGACTTCTAAATTGCAATGCACAACTGAAAGTAAATGTGCAATAATTAAATCTACTACTAAATGCAAATGAGAAAATAAATATGCAATGGATTGTTTTTGTATTTTTGTGATGCAAGTGGTGATGGAGATAATGTAAATTCGAATTGGAGACGCAAGTAAAGTAAAGTGCAAGTAAAGTAAATTGCAGCAAAGTAACTAGAGTGTTTTCTTATAATTAAAATAGGACCGGGGTTCATGGTTTCACACTTGCATTCTCTCAAATAAAGTGGTAGACGATGGACATAAAGAATTACATGTGAGATTACAATAACATGTTTAACATTGAGTACTTTCATATGGGCATCACGTGCTAGCATAGAAATCTCTACCGTCATATTGATCCCTCTTATACTCCACCAAGATGCGAAATAAATCATAACACCTCGATAATTAAGGAAAAACCAGAGTATAGCTTTAAGCAATGTGACATGAAGTTGAAGTAAGAACTTGCTAGATCTAGTCATGGAGATTGATTAGTGTCAGTTCAAATCCCCGGTAACAAGGTACTCCTTATTATCCCTAGTGAGGTAACTAAGAAAGGTTTAAAAAAACCTAAGTGGATCGCTGAACTTCTGTCACTTTCACAGCACTAGCCACCCCCCGTTACTCCAACTAATGCACCCATCACCCCACACACGCTCTCAAGAACTAGATTGATCAAAGCTAGCAAATAAGAATGGGGTACATAAGATACATCTACTCAAATAACTCAAGAGAAACAATTGCAATCTAAGATTCAATAACTCATAGAAAAGATCCACCACATAGGAATTACAACGGTGCCTGTAATCATGTGAGTCAGCTCATACGGATCTAATTAGTGAAGCATATAGAGAAAGAGATACAAGTGATACTTCCACAAACCCATAGCCCTGGGGTGGACTACTCCCTCTTCATGGAGATGTCGATGGAGATGACGTTGGAGGGGTAGGAGATCACATCGGCGGCGCCCCGCCGGAGTTTTCCCCCTCCAATCTGGAACTTCTGGTCTCTGTTTCGGTGTTTCGGCGGCGCTCTTTTCCGTAAGGGTACGGGGGACCCTTTTTATAGTCGGTTTTAGGTCAAGACGGAGTCGGTAAGTCGAAGATGGAAGGAATTGGGGCCACAGGGGACAAAAGGGGGCCTCTCACGCGACCAAGGAATCTGGCCGCATGGAGGGTCCTCTTTTGGGCCTCCTTGCCCAATTCTCGTGGATCATTCGCCCGCAAGTCTTCTACTTCCAAAAAAATGACCCCCGCAGATTTTCAGGTGATTTCGCGGAAGTTTGCCCCCTGAAACGTCAAAAATATAGAAAACGGGGTTTCTGACAGGCAGGGTTAATTCCATAAAAGTTGGGGGACTTTGTAATTTAACCCCAAAATACTATAAAACATTGAATTATACCCTTATATGATGCAATATGTAATCGAAAACCATGTGAAAATATGCACAATTCATCTATGCATTTTACATGCATCAACATCCCCAAGCTTAACCCATGCTCGTCCTCGAGTATGAAGGTGATAAAACTAAGATGGGTTTTGCATATTGAAACAATCATGGGATATCAAGGAGGTTTATTCATGCTACATATAATCAAATGATTAATACTAGAAATGAGTAGCAATATACAATTCATGTTGTAAGAAATATCAAATATGCAAGTAAAGATGCTTCATGAAGGTTCACAAAGTGTATAATGAAATAAAAGCACTATGGACCAAATGCATACACAAAATGAAAAATAAAATCCTATATTGGTCAAAGAATAGCATAATGGAGAATAGAAAATATGGTGGACACTTTGGAGAAAATTGAGTAGAGGTAAAACATGATCAAGTCTTATTTAGCCTCTAAATTATTCAACTAAAATTACTAATTGAAATGTGGTGTCCATTGATCTAGGACTCTCATTGCCCCTTTATCACTAGCATCTTAAAATTGTGAGTATTGAAGTAATGAGAATGACAAGGTGGTTGAAAGCCTCATGCCCCGTGAGTATGAAAACCTACTACATGATTACTCAACTTAAGATTCCTAATAAGCTTTGCACAATCATAATAAGTATTAATGACATCATAGAGAACCGCAAAGAGGTACCTCTTGCCCCATGACATGGAAACAAGCCCATGTTACAATGACAAGATGAACAAACGGGGTAGACTCATCATCCTTTTTATTACCATTCACTATTATGCATAGCTTCTTATTTTTATTATAGGATGTGTTGTAGAGTCACTCAAGCTGTAAGTAAATTTCCACCATGATAAAGCATGGCTTGGGTTAGCGGCCCAATGCGTTTCTCTAGTCATATAGATACTTACTCATCAAAACTTACTATTCCTCTATTTCATTTCGGCATGGCATGAGTCCAAAAACAAAAGTACATGATATCAACCAAATGTAAATTTTTTTTGTGCAATGTTGAAAGCTTTCCGGTGATACACGTTTATAGCTAGCTCCCAACCACACACTTTTCAAACGCAAAACTTGTGGCTCCCATTATTGGGTCATATTTATTAGATGCATAAAAAGTAAAGTGTGCCTTCAAAAGTTCGTGAGAGTCCTGTCCCAAGTTCAACCCATGACAATTAATAAAGTGAATATCTTAATTTAGAACATAAATAACACAATAACATGGTGAACATACTCGGAATAGCAATGAAGCTAATGGGAAGATATGGTGGACTCACTGGAAATACTTGGCTAAGGAGTGTTGGAAACAAGTTTTTACTTGTTGGAATTTTTAAATTTTTGGGCTAGCAAGAGGGAGATAGTTGACCAGCTACTATGCATGCATATGTCCATAGAACTACTCATTTCATGAAAAACTAAATAAACCAGCAATTAACATCAAGGACATGAATAAGAGATAGCTCAAGACAACATTATTGCAAATTTCTACACATAAAAAGCCTATAAATCATGCAAACATATGTAGCTCTTCAAATCAACCATGGCAACCCTGATGTAGCCCACCCAACTCCACCAAGTGCCCCGATGACAAGATCACGCGCAAAGGCCATTCATGATAAGGTGAACTCGCTCCTCTCGCTCCATACTTTCGGTAATTTGGCGGATGGTGCGCTACCTCATGGTTCTATGCTTTGTGTGCTCAGGTTCGAACCCACCACGGAGGCCCCGGAAAGCGCCCAAGAAGACGCGGAAGGTGAACGAGGAGGACCAGCGCAAGGAGGCGAAGGCATGAAGCCCCAGGCGGCGGAACCTCCGGTGAACCCACCGGAGCCTCCGCCCAGCGCCAGCCACCGGAGCCTCCGGTGCAGCCTTCGCCCAAAACCCCTTCGGGTCGATAAGAGCGGAGCCACCACCGTACCCATCGACGGAGCCCCGGCGGAACCTCCGGTTTTCCCACGGAGACTCCGCTCCGCGCCCACCACCGGAGCCTCCGGTGCCGCCTCCGCCCAAAACCCCTTCGGGTCGAGGAGAGCGGAGCCCCCCACCGGAACCCCACCGGAGCCTCCGCTTGATCCACCGGTACCTCCGGTGGAAACCACCGGAGCCTCCGCTCCTGCGCGGCCTGCGTGCCAACTTCCGGGCCTTGACCCATGTATCTCATCCTCCCACCTACCCCCTTGGATCTAGACTATATATAGACTTCCCCATTCTCAGATCTAGGGTTAGAGTTGAATTTAGAACATTTGGATCTCAGCTCTCTTGTATCCCTCTTTGAGGAACTACTCCTATGGTTTGACCTAGGAACGTATCAAGGCTACTCCTCCGACATCGTCGAGGATCATATCAAGATTCATCCAATTACTTGATCTCTCCCTTTGGGTTTCAATCAAGAATTGTCCAATCTTCCTCTCGATTATCCTTGAGGTTCTATTGGCGTAGTGGACCGGCTACGGGTGTGAAGCGGTTTCAATCAAGGTGAGTTCAGTTGGATCGATCGTCCCGTAGGCGGCCCTCGGGGTTTAGTTGACGGGAGATTTGGGATTCTTAGGTTCTTACTAGTTATCTCCCTTGCCTTTCCTTGCGATTGCCCACGATTTCCCCTCGATTCCCCCCCCCCCCTCCCGTGTTCTTCGTGTTCATCGTTTTCTTGAGCGTTCTTCGTGTTTTTCGTCGATTCGTGAAGATTGGGCCAATCTAGGAGTAACCCTTCACATCATCTGGTATCCAGAGCTAGATTGACACGAATCCGACACCCACACCCCTCCCCATCCACCAATTTTTTCTATCCACCATAATTTCGAAAATCATCAAAAAATAGCCAAAAGGGAATTTGACCGATCTGTTGATTCGTTAAGTTTTTCGTGGTTTTTCTTCATAGATTTGTTGCCAAACACCATACCCCATATTTCTATTCAGCCAATGTTTCCAATTGCGCCCAAAAAAATTCGTGATTTTGAGGAATTTCGAATTTGAGCCAAAAATTCAGAAAATTTCAGCTCTTCGATTTTCCGACAGATTTTGGAACTTGTTTTTCTTTGTCGTTTGTGATCCAAATTGAGTGCAACAAGTTTCCACGCGACGCCCACGACATCACCTACGCTTCCACATCATCGGATCAACACGACATCGACATCCATCGGCCGCAAGTCCGTGATCATCAATAAGAGAGGTATAAACTTGCTTCCGCTTGAACCACCCCACCCCATTGTGTTACTTACCTATTCGTACTAGTTCTTTTTACACCGCTTGGCATCGCATTTGTGGCATCGAGAGTGCGAGGTTGGCGCTTGTGATAGATTAGCTACGAGTAGGATTTGGCATTTTGGAATCCATCAAAAAGAGAAAAAAAAAGAGAAAATACAAAAAAAAAACAAAGGATCGATGCCAATTGCTTTCCATTGTAGGAACGTGTAGCATTGCGTCGCAAAAGAGAAAGAGTGACCGATTGCCACGGTGCGAATCTTGTTGCCTTTTCAAATTTGCGGTTTGAGCTAGCGTCCTCATTGTGTTAGTGTGGCATTGAGTATTAGTCTTCGTTAGGTTCATTTCGTCTTCGCTCGTCCATTGGTCGCACTAACCCCATTCATCCCTTGCGTGAGTGTGTTCCACCATATTTCCATCCACTAGGTTTGGTTTTTGTGTTAACTTTTCTTTGACGTTTCTCCACGCTTTACAATAGACGTTTCTTCGGTTTTGTCGAATTTTCCCCGCCACTTTTCCTAACCCATTTGCCTTCCACATAAAGTGTGTGTGTTGTTGTTTACGGTTTCTTTCGGTCTTTTTGGATTCGCTCCTGACATACCGCCCTACACCATGGCTCGTCCACTAGCCTCAATACGACCGAAAAAGGTAATGTTGGGTAAGTGAGACATCAATTTCTTCTATATCACCCTTGTGTGTTTGAGATGGCTAGGGAAGGAGTATTCTCAAGTCCGAGTTCGGAAGATGAAGGCAACCTATTCCACAACGTAAATGCTAACGCCACCTACGTCACCCGCAATGACCATTTCCGACTCCGCGAACTCGTGAAGGATGGATTGCAACGCTATAAGCATCGACTCCAAGAGCAAGAGGCTCGATTGAATGATCAAATGACGCGCATCAACATCAACTTGGCTAATCTTGCCAATCGCCGTCATTCATCATCGTCCTCAAGGTCGCGTCGCTCAAGCCACCACAATCAAGATCTTCACCAACCTCGTCGCCATGATCGCCATGATCGCAACAACAACTTGGAGGAGGATGGACAACATCAACAACCACATCCACCTCCTCCCCAACCTCAACAAGCTCCGTGACGCAATTGGTATGAAGATAGCTCGCCATCACCACCACCTCGACATCGCCAAGGCCGTGGTGACCCTCTTCAACAACCGCAACGCCCGGGCCTTCGACAACATCATCATCCACCTCCTCAAGGCCACGCTCAAGACTATGGCCACAATGACTTCGTGGAAGGTGCTCATAAACATTGAAGGCCACCAAGGCGTAATGCGCGTCTCAACAACAATGACCGCCAAGAACATGATCGTCCTCAACACCCTCGTGATGAACAAGTGCTTCCGCCACGCCAACAACAAGAACGTCCTCGACACCACCGCCATGACAATGATGATAGTGAACGCCGCGAAGCAAGACTCCGTCACCATCAACAACCCCCACCTAATGACCACCGGCGTCATCCTCCCCACCATGATCGCCACTGCCAAGACAATGAGGATGACCCCTATGATGATTCACCCCCCGTCTATGATAAAGATCCCCATGAGCGACACCATGAGCGTCCCCAACGTCAACAAGAAGACAACAACATGAGTGCCCTTCGTTTCAATGTCCCAAAGTTCAATGGTGAGAATGACCCCGAAGAATATCTTGCTTGGGCTCTCAAGGTAGACAAGATCTTCGGCATTCACAACTTCACCGACAAGAACATGGTTTCTCTAGCATCATTGGAATTTGAAGGATATGCACTCTTGTGGTGGGATCGCCTACAAGCCGAAAGAGTTCACAACCGCATTGCTCCTATTGCCACTTGGAACGAGATGAAGCAATTCATGCATGCTCGTTTTGTTCCTCCACACTAAAAGAGTGACCTATTCAAGAAACTACAAGAACTTCGTCAAGGTTTGAAGTCCGTTGATGAGTACTACAAGGAAATGGAGACCTCTTTGATACGTGCTCATGTGATGGAATCTCAAGAGCAAACAATGGCCCGCTTCCTCAATGGCCTCAACTATCCTATACGGAAGATCGTCGAGTATCAACCATATGACAACATTGTGGCCCTTGTCCACCAAGATCTCAAGGCGGAACGCCAAATTGCGGAAGAACTCAAGTACAATAAGCAAAAGGCTTTCTTCAACTCAAGACCTTCCTCTTTGACTCAAGTGACACAAGCAACTACTCCTACTACAAACAAGAGCAACACTCGAGCCTCTAGTGCTCCCAACAAGTCTTCACAACCGTTCAAGAAACAAGTACCTTCCACCTCTTCTTCAAATGCTCCTCAAGTCAAGTCGAGCACTATTACTTGCATCAAGTGTGGTGGTAGTGGACACAAGTCCTTTGAGTGCTCCAACAAGATGATTATGATAGTAAATCAATATGGTGAACGTGACTCCATGAGTGAGGATGAGTACTATGCTATGCACCAAGTGGCTCTCAATTCTTTGGATGTGCCCAATGAAGATGAAGAAAGTGTGTATTGTGATGAGGACACGAACCCATCTCTAGTGGTCACAAGAGTCCGCACTTCTTCTCCGCAAGATGAGCATGACCAACGGTGCAATCTCTTCCAAACTAGAGCCGGTATCAATGGCAAATCCATCAAGGTTATCATCGATGGTGGTAGTTGCCATAACTTGGCTAGCAAAGAACTTTGTGACAAACTTCACTTGCCTTTCAAGAGACATCCGCATCCATACCATGTCCAATGGCTTAGTGACTCTGGCTCCTTCAAGATTCAACATACGGTTTCCGTGCATTTCAAGATTGGTCCATATGAAGACACGGTGGAGTGTGACGTTGTGCCTATGACCGTGTGTCATCTTCTTCTTGGCCGACCTTGGCAATATGACAAGAGTGCTATCCATGATGGGCGTACCAATCAATATAGCTTTAAGTGGAACAACAAGACCTTTGTTCTCCGTCCCATGTCTCCTAGCCAAGTGATCGCCGACAACGCCAAGACACTTGCACGCAAACAAGAAGAACTCAAGTCTAGTGAGATGAGCGGTGAGAGAGTGATCCACCTAAAAGAGAGTGAGAGCCACAAGCCAAACATGAGCGACAAAATTTCGAGTGCTTCCAAAGGCCTTGCCTTGCTTGCCACCAAAAGAGAGATGCGAGAGCTACGAGATGACCCAACCATACTACACTTTGTCCTATTGTGCAAAGGGGAAGCCCTTGAAACTAACGACATGACAAATTTTCCTCCGTCTTTGTTGCCTTTGTTGCAGGAATTTGAAGATGTCTTTCCCGATGAACTCCCTCCGGGCCTTCCTCCTCTACGAGGAATTGAGCACCGCATTGACCTCATTCCGGGTGCTCCACTTCCAAACCGTGCTCCATACCGCACCAACCCCGAGGAGACTAAGGAGATTGAACGCCAAATTCAAGAACTGCTCAATAAAGGTTTTATCCGCGAATCCCTTAGCCCTTGTGTCGTGCCGGTTATCCTTGATCCTAAGCAAGATGCTACTTCACGTATGTGCATGGATTGTCGTCCTATCAATGCTATCACAATTAGATATAGACATCCTATTCCTAGGCTCAATGACATGCTTGATGAATTGAGTGGTGCTACCATCTTCTCAAAAATTGATCTTAAAAGTGGATATCACCAAATTCGTATGAACATAGGATATGAATGGAAAACGGCTTTCAAAACAAAACTTGGTTTGTATGAATGGCTTGTCATGCCTTTTGGTCTTTCAAATGCTCCTTCCACTTTTATGCGTCTCATGAATGAAGTCTTGCGCCCTTTTATCGGCAAATTTGTTGTGGTTTACTTTGATGACATCCTCATTTATAGCAAGTCTTTGGAGGATCATCTTGATCATGTTTCACAAGTATTGTTGGCTCTTCGCAAAGCAAAACTTTTCGCCAATCTTTCCAAATGCAATTTTTGCCAACAAGCTTGTTTTCTTGGGTTTTGTGATCTCTTCCTATTGAAGTGGATAACAAGAAAATTGAGGCAATTAGAAATTGTCCCTACCCTACTTCCGTGGGTGAGATAAGGCGCTTTCATGGCCTTGCCGGTTTCTATCGCCGATTTGTCAAAGATTTTTCAACCATTGCTTGCCCTTTGAATGAACTTACCAAAAAGAATGTACCTTTTGTTTGGGGCAACGCGCAACAAAAAGCGTTCGACACACTTAAGAAATGCCTAACCGAAGCTCCTTTGCTTGTCTTACCGGATTTTGAGAAAACATTTGAGATTGAATGTGATGCTAGTGGCATAGGAATTGGTGGCGTTATCATGCAAAATGGACGTCCAATTGCTTACCATAGTGAAAAACTAGATGGCGCTAGACTAAATTACCCAATCTATGATAAGGAACTATTTGCTTTGGTTCGAATGCTAGAAGTTTGGCAACACTACCTTTGGCCTAAAGAGTTTGTTATTCATTCCAATCATGAATTATTGAAATACTTGAAAGGCCAAGCTAACTTGAACAAGAGGCATGCTAAATGGGTAGAATTCATTGAATCTTTTCCTTATGTCATTAAGTACAAGAAAGGTAAAGAGAACGTTGTAGCGGATGCCTTGTCTAGGAAAGAGTGTCTTCTTACATGCCTTGACATCAATGTGATTGGTTTGGATGAAATCAAAGACTTATATGCTTCTGATGTCTTCTTTGCTCCTATCTTTGAGAAATGTTTGCCTAACCGAGGGTTTGATGACTACTATCTCCACAAAGGTTTCTTGTTTAAGGCTAACAAATTGTGCATTCCCGAGTCCTCTCTTCGCTTGTTGTTATTGAAGGAATCACATGAAGGAGGTCTCATGGGGCACTTTGGACGCGACAAGACCTATGCCATGCTATCCAACCATTACTATTGGCCCAAGATGAAGCATCACGTTGAGAGACACGTCAAGAGATGTTCTACATGCCTCCGAGCTAAGTCTACATCCAACCCCCATGGTCTTTACATTCCATTGCCCATCCCACATGCACCTTGGAGTGATATTAGCATGGAATTTGTGTTAGGACTCCCACGAACTAAAACCAACATGGATTCAATCTTTGTAGTTGTGGATCGTTTCTCTAAGATGGCACATTTCATTCCTTGCAACCGAACCAATGATGCTTCACATGTTGCTACCTTGTTTTTCAGGGAAATTGTGCGTCTCCATGGTGTACCTACTTCCATTGTCTCGGACCGAGACGTCAAGTTCACCTCATACTTTTGGAAGACGTTGATGGCCAAGCTCAGCGTCAAGCTACTATTCTCCACCGCCTATCACCCCCAAACGGATGGACAAACCGAGGTCGTCAACCGCACACTCTCTTCACTACTTCGAGCATTGATCAAGCCCAACTTGAAGAATTGGGAGGAATGCATCCCACACGCCGAGTTCGCCTACAACCGTGCTCTACATCAAGCTACCAAGAAGAGCCCCTTCGAGATCGTCTACGGCTTCAACCCCAACACCGCCCTCGACATACTTCCTTTGCCTCTACGCGAGCGAGCGAACATGGACATTGACAAGCGCACCGACTACATAGAGAAGCTACATGACTCCACACGAGCTACCCTTGAGAAGCACGCCGAGCACCGAGCCGCCATCATGAACAAGAACAAGAAACCAATGGTGTTCCAAGAAGGTGACCTCGTTTGGCTACACTTGCGCAAGGATCGTTTTCCCGAAGATCGCAACTCCAAGCTCAAGCCAAGAGGCGACGGCCCATTCAAGGTCATCAAGCGCATCAACAACAACGCCTACAAGCTCGACTTACCAGAATCCAAGTACCTCGTCCACAACTCCTTCAATTTCAAGGACATCTCTCCCTTCCATGGCTACCCAAGTGATGAAGACGACGCCGAGTCGAGGTCGAATCTTTTTCAAGGGGGGGAGATGATGTAGCCCACCCAACTCCACCAAGTGCACCGATGACAAGATCATGCGCAAAGGCCATTCATGATAAGGTGAACTCGCTCCTCTCGCTCCATACTTTCGGTAATTTGGCGGATGGTGCACTACCTCATGGTTCTACGCTTTGTGTGCTCAGGTTCGAACCCACCACGGAGGCCCAGGAAAGCGCCCAAGAAGACGCGGAAGGTGAACAAGGAGGACCAGCGCAAGGAGGCGAAGGCATGAAGCCCCAGGCGGCGGAACCTCCGGTGAACCCACCGGAGCCTCCGCCCCGCGCCAGCCACCGGAGCCTCCGGTGCAGCCTCCGCCCAAAACCCCTTCGGGTCGATAAGAGCGGAGCCACCACCGGACCCATCGACGGAGCCCCGGCGGAACCTCCGGTTTTCCCACCGGAGCCTCCGCTCCGCGCCCACCACCGGAGCCTGCGGTGCCGCCTCCGCCCAAAACCCCTTCGGGTCGAGGAGAGCGGAGCCCCTCACCGGAACCCCACCGGAGCCTCCGCTTGATCCACCGGTACCTCCGGTGGAAACCACCGGAGCATCCGCTCCTGCGCGGCCTGCGTGCCAACTTCCGGGCCTTGACCCCTGTATCTCATCCTCCCACCTACCCCCCTTGGCTCTAGACTATATATAGACTTCCCCATTCTCAGATCTAGGGTTAGAGTTGAATTTAGAACATTTGGAGCTCAGCTCTCTTGTATCCCTCTTTCAGGAACTACTCCTATGGTTTGACCTAGGAACGTATCAAGGCTACGGGTGTCAATCTCTCCCTTTGGGTTTCAATCAAGAATTGTCCAATCTTCCTCTCGATTATCCTTGAGGTTTTATTGGCGTAGTGGACCGGCTACGGGTGTGAAGCGGTTTCACTCAAGGTGAGTTCAGTTGGATCGATCGTCCCGTAGGCGGCCCTCGGGGTTTAGTTGACGGGAGATTTGGGGTTTTCGGTTCTTACTAGTTATCTCCCTTGCGTTTCCTTGCGATTGCCCACGATTTCCCCTCGGTCCCCCCCCCCCCTCTCGTGTTCTTCGTGTTCATCGTGTTCTTGAGCGTTCTTCGTGTTCTTCGTCAATTCGTGAAGATCGGGCCAATCTAGGAGTAACCCTTCACATCAATCCGTATTCCAAGTCATAATACTAGCATCCAATATATTCCAACCCCAAACTCCAGTAGCTCAATCTCATATAAAATGATGGTGGTGGTCTTATCAAAACAAAAAATAAAAATAAAACTAGACGCTTCAAGTCTCTACGATAAATGCTTTGCTTAGAAAAACATAAAGTAGACGTGTGCTAACCAAAAGAGTGTAGCTCCAGTGGGGTGTTCATCACATCCCCAAGCTTATGGCTTTCACCATTCTTGCATGTCGTGAGGCGCAGCTCCTCTATTCTCTGTGAAAAAACTTCACAAAACATGCTTCTCCCTTTCTTTTTCTATGGGGTGAGATTAGCAAGGACAAATAAATCACATGTTTGCTGTGCAAAATTCCAAATCAAATGCTACAGTAGATAGACAATAAGGTTCATTATGTTATATGTTCACTCTCTTTCTTGAAAGAATCATGGAAATTCGATTCCCAAGCTCAAAGAGTGCATAAAACAAAAGAAGGCAAAATCTGTCCTGAAAAGCAACAGCAGCAAAATGAACGTTTTTCCCTAAGCTAGACTCGTCAAAACATTAAGCCAATTTTTGTTCTTACAGAGGACGAAACGTTGCAGAACATAGTAAAAAATTAGCTCAATCCGACATACCAATAAAAAACGTAAAATCATACGGTGAGCAGACTCGTGCTGAAAGAGAAATTTCATGCACTAGGATAGCAACTTATAAGTCCAAATGGGCTTGACTTGAATCTTTATTGAAAACTCCAGAATTAAAACAAAAAATAATAATCTCTTGAGACAGCAAGAGGACACTAGGAAAATCCAAACAAAAACAACCGGGTTGCCTCCCGTAAAGCGCTTTCTTTATAGCCATATAGCTAGGCTTTACTTACTTGATAATCAAGAGGGATAAAGCTCATGAGGGAGCTTGTTCTTCAGCGTGCCCCTCTTCCTTGGGAAGTGCTCCATGCTTTTCTTATGAGGGAACTGAAACTTGGTATTCCCTTCCTTGGAGTCTATGATTGCACCTGTAGTACGAAGAAAAGGTCTACCCAAAATAATAGGACTAGGGGATTTATCCCCCATATCCATAATAATGAAATCAACGGGTACAAAAGTCATGTGCAATTCAATCATAACATCTTTTACTTGTCCTACAGCATATTTAGTAGAGTTATCAGCAAGGACAAATTCACTTGAGCACTTTTCTAAATTTTCTAGTTCTAGCAATTCATATAATTCTTTAGAGAGTACCGATACACTAGAACCTAGATCTAACATAGCATGGTGAATTTCTTTTCCAATTGAAACTAGCACCTTGGGGATCCATGCATCCCCAAGCTTAGGAGGTATCATGGCCTAATTCTTGTACCTAGCAATTTTTCTTGCAAGACATGATTAGCAATATAAGATCCAAAGCTAGGTTGATTAACATTTATAGTGGGATCACTAGCAAATTTTTGTAGAGTAGAAATAAGTTCTTGCAAGCTACTTTTTTCTAAATCAAGCAATGGATCCTTAATTTCAGTAAGCATCATAATTTCCTCTACTTTACTCTCTAATTTAGCTAGCACGCTTGATTCATGAGGACTAATTTCATCTTTGCTAGCAAGATAAGACATATATGGAAGTAAATATTCAGGGTACTTCACTATTTCATTCAAAGTTTCTTCTAAGCTAGTAGGGACATGATCATTTGTATTCTCAGCAATATGATCAATATTTTCAATAATAGGAGCAGCAATAGTAATAGAATTCATTCCTACACTAGGTTGTGCTTGTGGCTTTCCTGCTGACATGCTTAATAGAGTTGCTTGATTATCAGCTAATTTTGACAATACTTTATCTAAATTCGAAGATTGAAGTTGCAATCCTTTAATATCACTACTAATGGATGCAATCGACTTATTTAACTCATGTATCATAGCATTGTGACTAGCAACTTGTTCCATAAGCAATTTATTAGATTCAGAAATTTCACTAGAAGGCTTCCACTTATTTTCATTAGCATTAGGATATGGAACAAAAGGTTTATTTGGCACATAAGGAGGTTTACTATATGAATTGTAAGCATTACCAAAACCATTGCTACCATAATTCCTAACAAAATTAACATCCACACTGTCAGAATTACTACCAACTAGCTCCTGCAAAGGCACATTCTCCATATTTTGTGTATTAATAAAAGCAAGAATAGTGTCCATTTTAGAAGACAAATCATTGGTTTCTTCAATTGAGTTTATTTTCTTAGTGGGATTGGGTGCTATTTCAGTTTTCCATTGACTATAATTTTGCAATATGCTTTCTAATATGCTCTTAGCCTCACCTACAGTTTTACTCATAAAGGCACATCCAGCAGCAGAATCAAGTATATTTCTAGACATGTAGTTTAGACCATTATAAAAAGAGTGTAGTATGGTCCATTCATTTACTCCATGTGATGGGCATGTTCTAAGCATTAATTTAACTAGTCGTCAACCCGCGCACCTGCGCGGGCTAGTTATTATGGACATGTAGGTAAAATATTATTCATAGTAATATGGATTATTTTAACTTAAATGATTCACTTATTAGTGGGGAGATATTTATTCTGGACTGACATATTACTTTTAGCTCTATATGTAAAGATTATTGTGGGTGCTTCGTGAGAGCAAACTTGAAACCGCTAATAATTTATGGAAAAAATAGGAAAAATATTTTATTTCGTTGTACACTATACATGTTTCATTAGATAGACTTGAGATAAATACGATGGAATTAACGCATATGTAATTCTTAACAACTTAGTAATATTATGTTTGCTTTACTAAAAATACCATGAAACTTTCATTAGAAGGGATCTCAAAATTTTGCTAAATTCTAGTATATACCTCGTTATAGTTTTCTGTATATCTCGTGCATAAGTATATCGTATCGGCCTATTTAATTGAAATTTACCGTGGTAATATAATAAATCTCAAAAGCATGGTTAGCCATTTGATGCAACTCGGTATTTCCCAACCTGTGTGGTTCTGCATGATAGATGAAATACTTTCCCATTTATTGATCGTGAAATATTGAATTTAAATGTAGGTAAACAAAAACAATTGACTTATTAAACTGAAACAGAGGGGGAAAATCACGACAATTTTTGGATAGGATTCATGTTGATTAAACATGCAACACATTTAATTGATTTATAGTAGGAAGATGGGAATTACACAATTTATGCTCTACGACTAAATAAGAGCCCCCGTACCAATATTTTAACGATTATCTAAATTTAAATAACTAGTGGGCGAAAGAAAAAATATTAAAATAATTTCATATCAATTAAATTGAACATACATGAAATATTCTCAAGCATGAGGGATGGGTTCTCATCCGGTGTTCCACACCTTTTCTTCGGGATGGAAGAAGGTGCTGGGGTAATTTTCCATACTCCCTTCAAAAAGTAACACATATTATTTTAATAGGTTTGTTCTTTTCCTTTTACTAGTTGACTTACACGTGCCATGCACGTCTCTATTATCAAACAAAAATGTTTAGAATTTCAAAGTGTAAATTTAACATCCACAAAAAAGTGTAAATTTAACATACATTGTCGGAGTGATGAGTCCAAAAAAAAAACATTACATCATAATCGAGCTTTATTTTTCCATCTTTTTTATGTCACGAAAGCAAATATATCTTTCATCTTGTATATATCTGTCAAGTAGTAGGTCATACAAAGCTATGTATACAAAGCTGAATCTAACCACAATATGTCATATGGAAAAGTAGCATGTCAAAAGAAAATTGTCCGAGGCTGGTATATTTCAAGGACCAGCTCCACGCACGTTCTGGCTGTTGTACGCTTGCCCTGCTGCTTTTCTCCCTGGTCTAACTCCGCTCTTTGTTGACAAGGCCGTCCGCTGTTTGTTGAGGACACGGAAGTGCAGTTCAACTCCAACTCGACTACATTAAGGAGACGGACTTATAGTCCAGCTTCAACTCGGCGTATGTCACGATCCTGCGTACTTATTTACAAACTTTTTAATATATGTGTCAAGTACCTCAACATTAAAGCAATCTAGACTGTTGGATTTTGATAGGTTGATGGTTGAGATTGATTGTATCTACGAAGTTTGCTCTTTTATAAGTAGTATATAGATTGAGGGACCAGAAGATTGTTCATAGGCCACGACATCTAAGTTTTTCTTTTATTTTTATTGAGGGACGGCGACACACCGAAATTTATTGTGCACATGATACTGGACTTTATGTCCGTTATTTACACGGTACTGTGCCCAACGCCGACCAAGTGGTAAATGAATGAAAATTCATATAGCTAAAAAGGAAATCAAAGCATTCAAAACATAGAGCACGGCTTTACCACCCTCCGCGACAATGCCAGTCCACCGAGTGGAGTCCTGGTGTTAATTCCAACCCAAAAAATTATATTGACCATATGCTGGACTGCTCTCGGCTCCGTCGCCGCTGCAAAGTTATCTCATATATTCAGTTAATTAATTAAGTCATCTGATGTGTTCAGCTAATCAAAGCTTGCGGCACATGTCATCTAGCTAGCTTTGTACAAAGCACCTGATCGATCAATGGATCAATCAGGCCAGCTTTTGAATTGCAACTACGTGCTGGATGTCACAAAATAGCAATCTCAGAAGTTTAGCTGATGGATGCTATCCAAAAGAAATTTGCACCACAGATTCATCACTGACAAAAAAAAACTAAATCTAGCAGAGGCATGCAAAAAAATTATATGTCGTTGCTATGGGAAGCAAGATATGGAGAACAACTTACGGTTGTTATTTTTCTCAAAATTTCTTTTGGATGTGTTGACCTAATGCCTTACTTTATAGGCATGGATCTCCCAACCCCCAAGATGTGAAGGTTTTCTCCTCGACACAGATGAAGCAGTCGGCCACCTGATCAAAAGAATACAACGATCTATTATCCAAGCTATACGGAAGGCTTTGCTTGCATAAGAGCAAAGTAGAGAGAGCACAAGCACGTTTCATTGGATGCCATAACGTTTGACTTGCGGAAGCAAAATACGGTAGCTGCCGCCGGCGAGGCGCACAATCATCTGCCTTTTTTTCGGAGGGCTTCTCTTCTGTTCCATGGTAGACCGTATTGCGGCTGCTTTCTGTTCCATGGTAGACCGTATTGCGGCTGCTTTTTTTTGTTCTGCTGCCTCCAATCGTAACTCCCAACGGATAATATTAGGTATTGTATGAGAGTCCGGCGTGTCACATCGCTTTTAAAGAGCCGTGATTGCAATCGATCCATACTTTTTTTCTTGTCTTTATATGTACGGTTTGAAGTTGTCGTGTTGGATTTTTGTAACGTACTACGTGACGTTGTTTAGCACCTTAAATCCTAGCCGCAAAATTAAGATCTAACAGCTTAATTAATTTTAATGATGTAGATTAACGTGGAGGTTTTAACGGTGCCTCCAATTAGTAAATATAAGATTCTATCCCATGCCATGGCTACATGTTCATTATCATTTTGCCTAAATGAGAGGATATTATTCCTATTTTGCAAAATTTTAACGGGAGGATAATATTTCTTAATGAAAACTTCTTTTAAATCATCCCAAGACTTTATACTAGCTGTAGGTAGTGAAAGTAACCATTCTTTAGCCTTTCCTCAAAGTGAAAAAGGAAATAATTTCAGTTTTAAAACACTACGTTCCACATTTTTAAATGTTTGCATATCACATATTTCGATGAAATCATGAAGATGCATAGAGGCATCCTCCATAGCACTACCACCAAATTGCTCTCTAGTAATTAAATTCAATAAACTATGACTTACTTCATAGCTTTCAGCTTGTATTTCAGGTGTAGTAATTGGCCTAGCAATGAATTGGTCATTTGGTGTATTTGTTTAGTCACTTAATTTAATTCTATCACCCATTTTAACAGTTTTTATGTAGTTTTCAATTTTTTATGCAAAACTGAAAAGTAAAGTAACTAGGCAAATTCGAAATACTAAATTAAACTAGATAACTAAATGCAAGACTAAAATGCAAACTAAAATAAAATATGCAAGACAAAACAAAAACAATAACAAAAACAAAACAAAAACAAAAACAAGACAAGAAACAAAACAATCTACTTGAAAGAAGGTGGAGATAGAAAGGACGGTACTCACGTAGGTGCAACCTCCCCAAGTTTAGGTGTTTGCACACCTTGTTGGTGATGAAGACTTCTTGTGAGCTCCCTTGGAGAACTCCTTCACCTATGGCTCCCCGGCAACGGCGCCAGAAAAACGCTTGATGGCTAGGTTGAGACTCCAAGTGTAGAGTGTGTAGCTAGTGGCAAGTCTTCTTCCCCACGAGGGTGACTCGAGGGTTTATATCAAACTCTTGGGGAGCCAGTATTTCAGCAGTTGTCTTCCAAGATTCCTCCAGGATCCTGCAAACAAGTAGAGAATTTTGTGCCCTCAACCTCACCAAGTGGTTGTCAAGCACAAGGTGTGAGACTTCTAAATTGCAATGCAAAACTGAAAGTAAATGTGCAATAATTAAATCTACTACTAAATGAAAATGAGAAAATAAATATGCAATGGATTGTTTTTGTATTTTTGTGATGCAAGTGGTGATGGAGATAATGTAAATTCGAATTGGAGACGCAAGTAAAGTAAATTGCAGCAAAGTAACTAGAGTGTTTTCTTATAATTAAAATAGGACCGGGGTTCATGGTTTCACACTTGCATTCTCTCAAATAAAGTGGTAGACGGTGGACATAAAAAATTACATGTGAGATTACAATAACATGTTTAACATTGAGTACTTTCATATGGGCATCACGTCCTAGCATAGAGATCTCTACGGTCATATTGATCCCTCTTATAATCCACCAAGATGCGAAATAAATCATAACACCTCGATAATTAAGGAAAAAACAGAGTATAGCTTTAAGCAATGTGACATGAAGTTGAAGTAAGAACTTGCTAGATCTAGTCATGGAGATTGATTAGTGTCACTTCAAATACCCGGTAACAAGGTACTCCTTTTTATCCCTAGTGAGGTAACTAAGAAACGTTTAACAAAACCTAAGTGGATCGCTGAACTTCTGTCACTTTCACAAAACTAGCCACCCCCCGTTACTCCAACTAATACACCCATCACCCCACACACACTCTCAAGAACTAGATTGATCAAAGCTAGCAAATAAGAACGGGGTACATAAGATACATCTACTCAAATAACTCAAGGGAAACAATTGCAATCTCAGATTCAATAACTCATAGAAAAGATCCACCACATAGGAATTACAACGGTGCCCGTAATCATGTGAGGCACCTCATACGGATCTAATTAGTGAAGCACATAGAGAGAGAGATACAAGTGCTACTTCCACAAACCCATAGCCCGGGGGCGTACTACTCCCTCTTCATGGAGATGTCGATGGAGATGATGTTGGAGGGGTAGGAGATCACACCGGCGGCGCCCCGCCGGAGTTTTCCCCCTCCAATCTGGAACTTCTGGTCTCTGTTTCGGTGTTTCGGCGGCGCTCTTCTCCGTAAGGGTACGGGGGACCCTTTTTATAGTCGGTTTTAGGTCAAGACGGAGTCGGTAAATCGAAGATGGAAGGAATTGGGGCCACAGGGGCCAAAAGGGGCCTCTCACGCGGCCAAGGAATCTGGCCGCGTGGAGGGTCCTCTTTTGGGCTTCTTTGCCCAATTCTCGTGGATCCTTCGCCTGCAAGTCTTCTCCTTCCAAAATAATCACCCCCGCAGATTTTCAGGTGATTTCGCGGAAGTTTGCCCCCTGAAACATCAAAAATATAGAAAACGGGGTTTCTGACAGGCAGGGTTAATTCCATAAAAGTTGGGGGACTTTGTAATTTAACCCCAAAATACTATAAAACATTGAATTATACCCTTATATGATGCAATATGTAATAGAAAACCATGTAAAAATATGCAAAATTCATCTATGCATTTTACATGCATCATACGCCGGTAGACACTATCTGCTGGCTAAGTGTGCTAATTTGATCCTGCTGCTTTTTTTTGCTACATCCTGCGTCCGCTTTATCTTCTCTTCAAGTTAAAGCCTCCAGTTTGCCTGACTCTCTGCCTCAACTGCCTCCGCGTCCTTTTTCCGTTGACGGCTTCTATCGGGGTATTTCTTTTTGGTGTCGTCAAACCCAATACTCCACGGAGGATTGCCTTTTGTGCCTCGTGTACGCCCTACGTGTTCCTTATTCCCGAGGGCGCGTGTGAGATCGTCGTTCTCTCTATCTGGCACGAACTTCCCCTCTTTAACGTCCTTTATTGTGCTTCTCAGATTTTCTATGGGTAGAGGATTATCTTTATGCCTTTGGTTATAGATTGCTTTTCCTTCGCCGTCCAACGTGCCCCCATGCCCGTAGAACCATGACCTTGTCCGCTCGACCCACAAGAACGGCTCGGGAGTGATCCCCAACTGAAGCAGGTCGTTCTCCCATTTCTCCCACTTGGGACTGGAACCATTGTAGGCAGCTTGCCCCATAACATGGTGATATACCTTTTTGGAGGCGTTTTTCACATTTGTTTTTGTCCTTTCATGTGCATTCTCTGACAGCTTGTACTTCACAAACTCTGCCCATAAGGGTTTTATTTTCTCGTACCCTCTAGTGAAATATGGAGTCTTGCCCATCTTAACATAGTCAAGGTTCAATCTTTTCTTCCAGTTTTTTAATTGCTCGGCCATCTTTTTAAGCGTCCACGCCTTGACCTTTTCCCGTATCTCAATTTTCATTCTAGTAACGTCGGCCTCATTCACATCCGCCTCATTCTCGTCCACCTCCGGCAAGGGTAAGTTGAAATTACACAAGATCTTCGAGAAAAGATGCTCTTTGGCTTTTATGCTGACATATGAAATTCCTTGTCTCCGCGGATAGTTTGGCTGATTCCACTCATGAACAGTGATCGGGATGTGATCCCTAACTAGCACTCCGCATTGCTTCATAAATTTTTGGGCAACATTAGCGGGAAGCTCGGGTGGGCCGTCTGCTGCGATCGTGTCGATCCTATATCTTTCTGTATCTTTCAACTTCTTTGTTTTCCGGTTGATATGCTTGAACCGGATGGCTAAAAATATAAAGACTATTAATACATGTACTCCCTCCGTCTCAAAATAAGTGTCATTGAGATGGATGTATCTAGATGAATTCTATTACTAGATACATCCATTTTGATCCATTTCAACGACACTTATTTTGAGACGGAGGGAGTATATAGACAACGGATGTTTAATTAATTAACATATCTATATATATGCACCTCGGAGCCGGTGTTTGTAATTTGTACGGCTCCACCGGAGCCGTCAGCTTCTCCCTCAGCAGAGACGTCTCCCTGGGTGAGCTCCGGATCTCCCTCACCGGAGTTGTTCATCCACTGGCTCACATTGGTCTCTACGTCGGCCCCGCGGATGAAACTCTCGAGCAAGTTTTCAGCATTTTCGTCTCTTGGCTCCATACTATATATTCTGAAAATACACAAAAAGAGAAACTATATGTTCCAGATCCATTTCATCAAAATTGATTATAGATAATAACTAATGATCCATTAATTTCATCAAAATTGCTTATAGATAATACACAAAAAGAGCAACATATTCATGAAATATTTAAACGTATGATAATATACACCAAGAGTTACATATAGCTCGGGTTCATTTTATTTAACCCTAATACATCACGATCAAATAATATCACTTATACATAGTCTCATGACATCTCTCAAACTAACTAACTCTGACCGGGTCCTAAGCCTCGGGGTGCAGAGTCGCGGGTGTTACGCATTCATAGATAAGGAACCCTCACAGGGTCGTAGCTCACGTGGTAAGTAACCCTCCAAATAATCGACCAGCTGCTGCTATACTGCCTATCGAGCAAGTACATGTAGCGACGGACATGCTCGTCCTCCTCCCTGATACGCTGTTGTACCACCTCCTCAGGGGCCCGCTCTCTCCGCACCGAGCGTGGCCACACGATGGCCACCAAAAAATATCCGGGTCGACCGCGTCACCCGGATTTCTCACCAAGCCGCGTGCCCGGGTACTAAGGAGCTCCCAGTGCCAGCCCGGCGGGGCCCAGTCCCGGACATCGCCCGGCGGGTCCAATAGAGATATGAACTAAAAACAAGCCCGGACCAAGTAAATATTCCGTAATTAAGTAAAATACCTTAGTGTTTCTAACTTACTAAAAAATAGTAAATGGAGAAATCTGACGGAAATAAGATAAAAGTTAAACACAAAGCATGAAGACAAGAGTTTCTGAAAACCTAAAGAAACTCAAAGACGTAAGTGTTTGTGAGATCCGAACAAAGTTAGACTAACAGATCAGATCGAGTCTTGCCGAATAAAGTTGCGACTCGAACGGGACATAACAGATGTAGCATCCCAGATTATCCATATCATGTGTGAAAACATTGCAGATTACTTCCTCAAGTGATCTACGGCGTTTTCACACACGATAGGATAATCTAGAATGATGTTATGCCCCGTTCGAGTCGCTAGTTTATTAGGAAAGAGTGGATCTGTTCTTCTAGTCATACTCCTGCCTAGGCCTTTACATTTTGTGCTTGTCACGAGATAAGTACACGTGATGGCGATCCAGAAAAGGATGAGGACAAGGATTTTTGGAAATCTTTGAAACTAAACAAAATCATATATGTAATATCGTGAGATCCGAACAAGGTTAGACCCTTTTGTCCACGCACATAATGGGGACATTATTCATAACCCCGGAAGGGATTTCTAAGGAATGTCACCATTACGTATGTCGACAAAAGGGTTTAACTTCGTTTGGATCTCACGATATTACATATGTGACGTTATTTAGATCCAAAGAAATCCAGATCCCCCATCTTCCTCCTTTCCCCGGATCACCACCCCCAGTAGTACCTCTTAACAGGAACAAGATGGTCATCGGGCCTTCACATTTTGTGCTTGTTACGAGGTAAGTACACGTGATGGCGAGACGGAGAAGGATGAAGACAAGGATTTTTGGAAATCTTTGAAACTAAACAAAATCATATATGTAAGATCGTGAGATCCGAACAAGGTTAGACCCTTTTGTCCACGCACATAATGGGGACATTCTTCATAACCCCGGAAGGGATTTCTGAGGAATGTTACCATTACGTATGTCGACAAAGAGGTTTAACTTTGTTCGGATCTCACGATATTACATATGTGACATTATTTAGTTCCAAAGAAATCCAGAAACACCCATCTTTCTCCTTTCCCCGGACCACCACCGCCTGTAGTACCTATTAACATGAACAAGATGGTCATCGGGCCTTGATGTGCAGTTGGACCTTCACATTTTGTGCTTGTTACGAGGTAAGTACACGTTATGGTGATGCGGGGGAAGGAAGGGTTTCTGGAAATCTTTGAAACTAAACAAAATCATATATGTAATAGTGAGATCCTGACAAGGTTAGACCCTTTTGTGTACATACATAATGGGGACATTCTTCATAACCCCGGAAGGGATTTCTGAGGAATGTCACCATTATGCATATGCACTAAAGGGTTCAGCTTCATCCGGATCTCACGAACCATATTACATATGTGACATTATTTAGTTCGAAAGAAATCCAGAAACCCTCGCATTCATTCATTTCCCCGGATGACCACCGCATGTAGTACCTCTTAACAGGAACAAGATGGTCATCGGTCTGTGTGCCTCATATTTAGGGTGGACACATACAAGTAGCCTTGGTGTACCCGGCGCGCCAAGTGGGATGCACAAGATCCTAACTTTGTGAAAATCACAAGGCGCATCGAACCACCAAGGCCATCTAAGTGTGAACCAACTCTTTCAATCATCGACATTTATTCAAACGATCGAACGAACATCACAAATAAAAATGCAATAACAGCTCGAAATTTCTAACAGAGAAGTAAAAAAATTCTAACTTTGTGAAATTTTCTAACACTAACTTAGTGAAATTTTCTAATACTAACTTAGTGAAATTTTCTAACTTAGTGAAATTTTCTAACTTAGTGAAATTATTCTAACTTAGTGAAATTTTCTAACACTAATTTAGTGAAATTTTCTAATACTAACTTAGTGAAATTTTCTAACTTAGTTAAATTTTCTAACTTAGTGAAAAATTTCTAGATTAGTGAAATTTTCTAACTTAGTGAAATTATTCTAACTTAGTGAAATTTTCTAACACTAACTTAGTGAAATTTCCTAACTTAGTGAAAATTTTCTAACTTCGTGAAATAATTTTCTAGCTTAGTGGAATTTTTCTAACTTTGTGAAATTTTCTAACACTAACTTAGTGAAATTTTCTAAAACTTCTTAAGTGAATTACCTAAGTAAATTTTTCTAAGTCTAATTTTCTAAGTAAATTTTTCTAACACTAAAATTTTAACAATAAAATTTTTCTAAGTCTAATTTTCTAACATTAAAATTCCTAAGTCAATTCTAACAAATCTAAAATTCCTAAGTGTAATCTAAAATTCCTAACATTTGTAATAATTCCTAACTAATGATTCTAACATTTCTAACACTAATAAAAAAATAAAAACAAAAACAGTAAGTAAAAAATAAAAGAAAAAAGAAAAAAACCCTCTTTTTAGGGCGATGGAGGCATGCCCTTACCTCCTATCGGGCGCGCGATGGAGGGCGGCTGGCGCGGGCAGTGGCGGCGCGACGGAGGCGCCGTGCGCAGGCTAGGCGCGACGGAGGCGGACGTACGGCGCGCGACGGGATCGAGGGCGGAGCGCGCGGGCAGCGCGACGGAGGGCGGCGCGGGAGGCGCGACGGAGAAGGATGGCGACGGGCGTGCGGCGCGGGCGGCGCGACGGAGAAGTGGAGCAGCCTGGCGGCGTCGTTCGTCCTCTCCTGCGCGCGGTTATGAACTTGGGGAGGGAAGGAGACGCGTATATATAGCTACGGGCATCCGTCCCGGATCGTAGGAATAACCGGGACGAAAGACCCTTTGTCCCGGTTGTATCTACGAATCAGGACGGATGCCTAATTTTTTTCCCGCTGGGGTACGTGTTTGCAAAAACCGGGACGAATGCCCTATTTTTAATTATTTTTTGTTTTATATTGTTTTCCTTTATGTTTTATTTTGTTTTCCTTTATGATTTCTATTGTTTTATTTTGTTTTCTCTTGTTTTATTTTGTTTTATATTGATTCATTTATGTTTTCTATTGTTTTCCTTTATGTGTTCTATTGTTTTCTGTTGTTACCTTTTTTGTTTTCTATTGTTTCCTTTATGTTTTTCATTATTTCCTTTATGTTTTCTATTGTGTTATTTTGTTTTCCATTATAACCTTTATGTTTCAAATAACAACTCCACACGTTTCTAATACAGAACAAGGTACATTAAATTTATAATAAGTGCACTTCAGACCAGTTGATCCATGCATTTACATAGTTTCGTCGCATACAAGGCATCCGGATGATTTGTATTCGGTCGATGAACCTTCAAGGAGGGATGTAGAACAACAATCGTTATCGCCATTATACAGCCCGACCGTGGCTATTGAGTGCATATATGCATATCAAAAGAACGGTCGGACGTATGATGGCGAATCCGGGTGATTTGTATTTGGTCGATGAACTGAATGATGTATCAAACATTCAAGGGATCGAGGATGTAGAACAAAACAATCGGTATCGCCATCATACAGCCCTGCCGTGGCTACTGAGTGCATATATGCATAACAAATGCACGGCAGGACGTACAATGGAGAATCCGGATGATTTGTATTTGGTCGATGAACTGAATGATGTATCAAACCTTAAAGGGGGGATGTAGAACAAAACAATCGGTATCGCCATCATACATCCCTACCGTGGCTACTGAGTGCATATATGCATATCAAATGCACGGCAGGACGTATGATGGCGAATCTGGATGATTTGTATTTGCTCGATTAACTGAATGATGTATCAAACCTTAAATGGGGTATGCAGAACACAAAAATCGGTATCGCCAGCATACAGCCCTGTCGTGTCTACTCAGTGCATATATGCATATCAAATGCACGACAGGACGTATGCTGGCGAATCCAGATGTTTTGTATTTGATCGATGAACTGACTGGTGTATGAAGGTGGGCTATATATAGGGTCCTCTGGCTCACAAAGTGTTGTTCTAGGGTTTTGATCCAACGGTTAAGAAACACCCTGATCCAACGGCTCACAACCACTAGAAAGAAACACACTGTAGCCCTGATCGAATGGCTCACAACAGCTCGAAAGAAACACACCCCTGATCCAATGACTCACAAGCGCTTGAAAGAAACCCACGATTCGTGTGATTCTTTCTGATTGGTCCAAACGAAACCCTAACCATTTCGTCCCAGCTGGTAAAACAGGCCGGGACTAAAGGGATATGTTTTTTTCTCACTATATATATGTATGTATTGCCACACCATTGGCATAAACACATATAAACTCACCACTCTCTCATGGCTTCTACCTACCCACTCTAACCTTCATCCAGGCGGAGGCACTTTCCGCCTCGAACTACCCCTGCCCGCCCGGCTACAGCGTTCCCGCTGGTTGGATGCTAAGCGCCAGAGGAGTGCCGGTCCCTCCTCTTCCTCAAGGTGTGGCGCGTCGGGCGGCCATCACGAACCACTACTACCACGAGCTCACGCCGGAGCAGCGGAGGAATCCCAGTTGGAATCCTAACTACCGTCCTACTTGGGACGCCTTCTTCATTAATCGACGTGAGAGTGCGCTTGCCAGGTACGAGGAGAACAACCCGCCTTCTTCGAACTTCAATGTAACAGCCCAAGTATGAAAACTACCCCATAGAATGTTTGATGTCCTGTTTAATTAAAGTATTGCATCATGTCATCATATTGGTGCATTTGTTTCTTTTGTTTTGCATCTGTTATTCTTTGTTTTTCACAATGAAAATCAAACAAATCCAACTGCTTTGTTTTCATACTTGTTCTGTTACAACTTTTGGAATAAAAATCACAAATAAAAACAACCAATTGTTCTCATTTTATTCCATGTTGATCAACTAATAAAATGGTGCTTTTGTTTCGAATAAATAATTCCCAAATTGCTTTCAAACTCAAACCCAAATTCAAACAGCACCCAAAGTTTCCAATTCATGAAAACTACCAAACCATTCCACTAAGTTAACCCAAGTTAATAATAGGGTTACCCTATTAAATTTGATGTTTTCCAATAATTAATCAATTAAGTTGCAAATTATTTAAATTCCAACCAATTGACAAAACAGCAAATAGTTTGAATTTTTCAAAAAACTTAAGTTGTCAAGGGTAGATATTGGACTAACAAATGCACCTGGAATTTCCCAAAAAATTTAGCAACTCATAACCCCATCCTTTTCTTCCATATTGGTTCTATGCAAAAAAAAAATAAGAACAAATAATTAAAACCAAAGGAGAGGGGCATGGCCCAGCCTTTTCTTTTCCTTCCCCAAAGCCCATTTTTCCCTGGCCCAGTACCCCCCTCGCCCTTCTTCCTCCTCGTACGGATCTCATCCGTGCTACCCACGTAGCAGCAGCGGAGCAGGGACGGCCAGCAGCTCGACCCATCCCCCTTAAAACCTACTCCCTCGAGCCCTAGGGTTTCCCCTCGAACCCTAGGCCCTAGCTACCCTCTCCCGCCGCCAACCTTCTCTCTGTTCTTCTCTGTCACCCCCCCTGCAATTCTCTGAAAGTCTGAACCTGAAGCTCGACGTGGTGGCCGTGGATGGGCAAGGTCGCCGTCGCCGCCCTAGACACCATCGGCGCCAACTGTGGTCGGGAATGGAACCGGGGGAAGCTCCTCGTCGAGTTGGCGCAGGCGTGGAGACGGGAGGCTGCCCGGAGCGCCGCCGCCGTCGCCTCCTTCCCGGCGACCACCTCCTGCATGCTCCCTGTCCGACCACCTCCACTCGCCCAAGGTGAGCAGCCACGGATCCCATCTCCCTTCCTCCCCTCCGCACCGAGCACTCACCTCCCCACGGCCGCACCCGCCCCGCACGCCACGCCCACGGCGCCCTCAGGCGCGAGCGCACAGCAGCAGGCGAGCGCTGCCATGGCTGCCTGCTCCTCCCTGTGCGTGCGTTTCAGTTCAGTTGGAAACAAAAAAAACCCACCCGAACCACACCTTAACCTCCCCCCGCTGCATCTCCTAGCACAAGCCATCGCACACCCCAGTGGTAGCTTCCCCAGCGCGCGCAGCCACAGATCCCGGGTTCGAGTCCCAGCTCCCCACCCCTTTTGCTTCTATTTTGTTCCAATTTAGGTGCAGTGCAAGTTCCTGAACCTCATACCCCCTTGAGACCCCTCCCTAACACAAAAACCGCACCAGCCCCACTGGTGCTGTTCCCTCAGCACAAGCAGGAGGTGCAGGGGTCGAATCCCACCCCCTGCACAATTAAAAACATTTTTGTTTTGCAATGTTTTGGTCACAGATATTTCACAGAATCACACCTAGGCCCCTGGCACTTATTTCTAGCCCCTGGAAAATAATTTCTAAGTCCCTAGTGCACTAAAAATGGCAGATTTACCCCAAATTTTGTAAATAGCATAATAAAATCATTTTAACTCCAAATCCAACATTTTTTATATGTTTTCAATACCAAATTAAATGATCTATCCAAATATAAAATTTGTTTACTGTTTTGGATATTTTAAATTGATGCAATATTTGAAAACTTGTGAAATTCACTTAAACTTGCAAAATTCATAACTTGGGCATAAAAATTCCAAATTCAACAAACTAAATATGTTTTCCAATCAACTTTTCATGTACTTTCCAAATATAAATTTTGTTTGCTGTTTTGAATAATTTAAATTGCTGAAAACAACTGTTCTTGTTTAATGCATTTAAAATTGCCAAAATAATAACTTGCTCATTTTAAATCCAATTTCCACAAATGAAATATGTTTTCCATGCAAAATTAAACCACCTTTTCAAATATAAAATTTGTTTCATGTTTTGAATAATTAAAAATTGGTTAAATAATTTAAATCTTGTTTAATTCATTTAATATTGCTAAATTCATAACTTGATCAAATCAAATTCTTTTGGGACATATAAAATATGTTTTCAAACCATAAAAGCATAACCTTTTCAAATATGAACTATGTTATCTATTTTGAACAATTTAACTTGGTGAAAACAACAAATGCTTGTGTGACACCTTTAAGTAACCAAAATTCCAAAGCTTAATCAATGAATTTCCAAACTTGTTAAACCTTATTTCCAATTGCTTCTATTGTTGTTATTTTGCTGTTTTCCTCATCCATACATCATGCTAATTCACTTACACAATTTGATTAGTTGTAAAACAATTAATGCAACCATAATTCATGGGCTTTCCATATGCAATCCAATTGCATATGGGTCCATTTAATTTGTGTTATCTTGTCAACTAGTTTACTATTGATGCAACAATTAAACTATCATGCATCATTCCTTTGATTGTGCATTATGCCATGATATTGATTGTTTATCTTTCTGCATTGTTTGTTTGCTTCTTCTCGGATAAACGACGACGTTGAGACCGACGATACTTACGACACCCCTTCTAAGGAGTTAGCTCAGTACCAGGCTACTGGGTTTTGCAGGCAAGTTATCACTCACATGAACCACTGTGTTCCTTTCAACATTGGTTACCGATACTTTCCGTTGTTCTTTTCTGCTAGCCTTAGTAGTAGTTGTTTCTGCTACGATCCTATCACATGAATCCCTTAACCCTGATATTGCCTCACCTCCATACCTATAACCATTGTTTGAGCCCGTGTCTTACTAGCATGCTTAGGTTGTTTTGCTCGAGTCTGTTACCCGTTACTTTCTGTTACTATTTCATTATGTTCTGGGGGCTCGATGTTAATCAATCAATCATGCTAATGATATTGTTAAATAATAAATTTGATGATAAGGCACCGGCAGGAGGCCCATGAGAGGTTTTGAAGCCTGCTAGTGTCGACCCTAATAGGAAAAGGGTCTTGTCTACTGATCCATGATGAGCGCACTACCCGCATTTGGGAAGCGAGTATGGGCGCCCCCCTCAACTTGACCTGATTCGCATCTCGTCCAAATCACCTCATTTAGTTCGTGTTTTCCATTTGCCGCATGCATGTTTTTGCGAGCCCAGGCCAGGGTGGAACTTTCGTAGTCGGCATATAGGGGGACACGTTCTTAGAGTGCTATGAGGGTCCATTTTCTTCTGGGCTCGATTAGCCGTGCGCCCAAGGTGCTTTGGGCTTGATGCGAAGAATGGTTGGTTGTGTTGAGTACCCCGCTTGGTGGAAGGGCCTTTCCATCTGGCGGGTTATTCATGAGTGTACGGCCAAATTGGTGCAACCCTGCAGGGATAATCTTCTCGAGAAGCCGTGTTTTCCGCGGTTATGGATTACTTGGTGAAAGTACTGGCTAACAAGTACTCAGGACAACTTAAACATAATGATCAAACATGTTACACCCAATGATTAACAACTTGACTAGTAATAGGCTTATTGACACAATAATCTGAACCATCATTATTTCAACTGTGTGAGTTATCCTCGGATTGCTTCTTTGGATAAGGGGCGAGATCCAGGATGGGTTTGTTTGAAGTTATCTTTCAGTTGGTTACAATCCTCGATCTTATCTCCTTTTCTGTTAGCCGGAAGTGGTAGAATCTCTGTAGTTGGTTAGCGCAGCCAGTTGCAGCATCTTTTATATCCCTTTCCTTCCGCTGAACCCAAAGCATCTGTGCTTGGTGTTGACGGGTTACACTTTGGTGAACTGTGAGTCTTGCTTGCCAGTACGTTTATGTACTGACCCCTTTGGGGCTGTGGTTTACGCAGACGACGATTCCGAGGATCTACATGGTGGCTACTACGTGAAGTTTGACGAGACTGCTGACGAGTAGATAGCGGACCCGGGCAGGATCCGAGACTTCGTGGATGGGCTCCGTCTGTTTGTTTCCGGCCTCTTAGGCCTATTTGGTTCTTGTCTGTACTCAGACATGTTGAATGCTTCCGCTGTATTGTAATGATGTATTGTTGGGGCATGTGCCCTCTGAATGATTGTATTTGCTATCTCTGCTCTAATGAGAGCCATTTGCAAGTTATTTCAATCTTTTGTGTCGTAGAGATCTGTTGTGATATCACTTGTTAAACGCCGTTGACGTACCATGTGTGTATGGTTTGAAGTACGTCGACGGAAGTGCCTTTGATCTCTAGTGGATAGTTTACATCGACGATGGAATAGCAGGGCTTGTGTTGTCGCGCATAAGCGCAGGCCTACCAGGAAGCTGGGACGTGGGAGCAGTTATGCCCCATAATCCAAGCATCTGCTATCCAGTTCGTACGGTGAGTATCCCCTAGAAATCAGGGTGCGACAAATGGTATCAGAGCCTGTCTGCCTGTAGGATCCCTTTTTACTGGTCGCAGTTGAGTCTAGAAACTATTTTGTAGCTATATAGGAAAAATGAAACGTGAGAGTAGGAATTCTGTTCTTTTTCTTCTTTCCCCACCCTCCCTCCCTTTATCTGGTAAGGAAGTGCAACGTTGATTTCCCTTCTCATCTAAACTTTCAAGTTAGGATTTCACGTGTTTTGGGTTCTCCATAGTACCTCAGGAGTTTTGGTGCTCGTTTTCCCTGGTGTTGCTTCGTTATCCTGTTCTTATAAAGAACATTTCGTCCGTTGAAATCTTGTTGTTGTTTTCCACTTCAATTCTTCTACCGGCATCTACTCAAAGTTTCCCCGTTCATCTGCTAAACTATATTCCAACTAAAGTGTTGTTTCATACCGGAGCATCACATTCTTTTGTGTCAAAGATCTTTCCACAACATACAACCCAATTCTGGTTCCACTAAGCAATCAAAACTCTGTTCACTCCCCGGGATCTCAAATGTTGACTTCCAACATAAGTAAGAACAATCCAATTCTAATGGGAGGCCACATATTCCTCGTTACTCTCATGTTGATGATTCTAACATTGATGTCATTCTTGGTGTTGCATTGATGTCAATAACTCTGTTCCACCTTTATTACAGATAGTCTATTCTCCAAATGAATCAAGTTCTATCCAGCTATACACCATCCATACAAAACCTATACCTCTACTAGTATTGTTCCGGTGGTTTACTAATTCCCTGACGTCTACCCAAGAAGTTTCCGGACCTTTTCTTTTCTCAGTAGGAATCTCGGGGCGCGATTCCTTCAAGGGGGGGCGTTTTGTAACAGCCCAAGTATGAAAACTACCCCATAGAATGTTTGATGTCCTGTTTAATTAAAGTATTGCATCATGTCATCATATTGGTGCATTTGTTTCTTTTGTTTTGCATCTGTTATTCTTTGTTTTTCACAATGAAAATCAAACAAATCCAACTGCTTTGTTTTCATACTTGTTCTGTTACAACTTTTGGAATAAAAATCACAAATAAAAACAACCAATTGTTCTCATTTTATTCCATGTTGATCAACTAATAAAATGGTGCTTTTGTTTCGAATAAATAATTCCCAAATTGCTTTCAAACTCAAACCCAAATTCAAACAGCACCCAAAGTTTCCAATTCATGAAAACTACCAAACCATTCCACTAAGTTAACCCAAGTTAATAATAGGGTTACCCTATTAAATTTGATGTTTTCCAATAATTAATCAATTAAGTTGCAAATTATTTAAATTCCAACCAATTGACAAAACAGCAAATAGTTTGAATTTTTCAAAAAACTTAAGTTGTCAAGGGTAGATATTGGACTAACAAATGCACCTGGAATTTCCCAAAAAATTTAGCAACTCATAACCCCATCCTTTTCTTCCATATTGGTTCTATGCAAAAATAAAATAAATAAGAACAAATAATTAAAACCAAAGGAGAGGGGCATGGCCCAGCCTTTTCTTTTCCTTCCCCAAAGCCCATTTTTCCCTGGCCCAGTACCCCCCCTCGCCCTTCTTCCTCCTCGTACGGATCTCATCCGTGCTACCCACGTAGCAGCAGCGGAGCAGGGACGGCCAGCAGCTCGACCCATCCCCCTTAAAACCTACTCCCTCGAGCCCTAGGGTTTCCCCTCGAACCCTAGGCCCTAGCTACCCTCTCCCGCCGCCAACCTTCTCTCTGTTCTTCTCTGTCACCCCCCTGCAATTCTCTGAAAGTCTGAACCTGAAGCTCGACGTGGTGGCCGTGGATGGGCAAGGTCGCCGTCGCCGCCCTAGACACCATCGGCGCCAACTGTGGTCGGGAATGGAACCGGGGGAAGCTCCTCGTCGAGTTGGCGCAGGCGTGGAGACGGGAGGCTGCCCGGAGCGCCGCCGCCGTCGCCTCCTTCCCGGCGACCACCTCCTGCATGCTCCCTGTCCGACCACCTCCACTCGCCCAAGGTGAGCAGCCACGGATCCCATCTCCCTTCCTCCCCTCCGCACCGAGCACTCACCTCCCCACGGCCGCACCCGCCCCGCACGCCACGCCCACGGCGCCCTCAGGCGCGAGCGCACAGCAGCAGGCGAGCGCTGCCATGGCTGCCTGCTCCTCCCTGTGCGTGCGTTTCAGTTCAGTTGGAAACAAAAAAAACCCACCCGAACCACACCTTAACCTCCCCCCGCTGCATCTCCTAGCACAAGCCATCGCACACCCCAGTGGTAGCTTCCCCAGCGCGCGCAGCCACAGATCCCGGGTTCGAGTCCCAGCTCCCCACCCCTTTTGCTTCTATTTTGTTCCAATTTAGGTGCAGTGCAAGTTCCTGAACCTCATACCCCCTTGAGACCCCTCCCTAACACAAAAACCGCACCAGCCCCACTGGTGATGTTCCCTCAGCACAAGCAGGAGGTGCAGGGGTCGAATCCCACCCCCTGCACAATTAAAAACATTTTTGTTTTGCAATGTTTTGGTCACAGATATTTCACAGAATCACACCTAGGCCCCTGGCACTTATTTCTAGCCCCTGGAAAATAATTTCTAAGTCCCTAGTGCACTAAAAATGGCAGATTTACCCCAAATTTTGTAAATAGCATAATAAAATCATTTTAACTCCAAATCCAACATTTTTTATATGTTTTCAATACCAAATTAAATTATCTATCCAAATATAAAATTTGTTTACTGTTTTGGATATTTTAAATTGATGCAATATTTGAAAACTTGTGAAATTCACTTAAACTTGCAAAATTCATAACTTGGGCATAAAAATTCCAAATTCAACAAACTAAATATGTTTTCCAATCAACTTTTCATGTACTTTCCAAATATAAATTTTGTTTGCTGTTTTGAATAATTTAAATTGCTGAAAACAACTGTTCTTGTTTAATGCATTTAAAATTGCCAAAATAATAACTTGCTCATTTTAAATCCAATTTCCACAAATGAAATATGTTTTCCATGCAAAATTAAACCACCTTTTCAAATATAAAATTTGTTTCATGTTTTGAATAATTAAAAATTGGTTAAATAATTTAAATCTTGTTTAATTCATTTAATATTGCTAAATTCATAACTTGATCAAATCAAATTCTTTTGGGACATATAAAATATGTTTTCAAACCATAAAAGCATAACCTTTTCAAATATGAACTATGTTATCTATTTTGAACAATTTAACTTGGTGAAAACAACAAATGCTTGTGTGACACCTTTAAGTAACCAAAATTCCAAAGCTTAATCAATGAATTTCCAAACTTGTTAAACCTTATTTCCAATTGCTTCTATTGTTGTTATTTTGCTGTTTTCCTCATCCATACATCATGCTAATTCACTTACACAATTTGATTAGTTGTAAAACAATTAATGCAACCATAATTCATGGGCTTTCCATATGCAATCCAATTGCATATGGGTCCATTTAATTTGTGTTATCTTGTCAACTAGTTTACTATTGATGCAACAATTAAACTATCATGCATCATTCCTTTGATTGTGCATTATGCCATGATATTGATTGTTTATCTTTCTGCATTGTTTGTTTGCTTCTTCTCGGATAAACGACGACGTTGAGACCGACGATACTTACGACACCCCTTCTAAGGAGTTAGCTCAGTACCAGGCTACTGGGTTTTGCAGGCAAGTTATCACTCACATGAACCACTGTGTTCCTTTCAACATTGGTTACCGATACTTTCCGTTGTTCTTTTCTGCTAGCCTTAGTAGTAGTTGTTTCTGCTACGATCCTATCACATGAATCCCTTAACCCTGATATTGCCTCACCTCCATACCTATAACCATTGTTTGAGCCCGTGTCTTACTAGCATGCTTAGGTTGTTTTGCTCGAGTCTGTTACCCGTTACTTTCTGTTACTATTTCATTATGTTCTGGGGGCTCGATGTTAATCAATCAATCATGCTAATGATATTGTTAAATAATAAATTTGATGATAAGGCACCGGCAGGAGGCCCATGAGAGGTTTTGAAGCCTGCTAGTGTCGACCCTAATAGGAAAAGGGTCTTGTCTACTGATCCATGATGAGCGCACTACCCGCATTTGGGAAGCGAGTATGGGCGCCCCCCTCAACTTGACCTGATTCGCATCTCGTCCAAATCACCTCATTTAGTTCGTGTTTTCCATTTGCCGCATGCATGTTTTTGCGAGCCCAGGCCAGGGTGGAACTTTCGTAGTCGGCATATAGGGGGACACGTTCTTAGAGTGCTATGAGGGTCCATTTTCTTCTGGGCTCGATTAGCCGTGCGCCCAAGGTGCTTTGGGCTTGATGCGAAGAATGGTTGGTTGTGTTGAGTACCCCGCTTGGTGGAAGGGCCTTTCCATCTGGCGGGTTATTCATGAGTGTACGGCCAAATTGGTGCAACCCTGCAGGGATAATCTTCTCGAGAAGCCGTGTTTTCCGCGGTTATGGATTACTTGGTGAAAGTACTGGCTAACAAGTACTCAGGACAACTTAAACATAATGATCAAACATGTTACACCCAATGATTAACAACTTGACTAGTAATAGGCTTATTGACACAATAATCTGAACCATCATTATTTCAACTGTGTGAGTTATCCTCGGATTGCTTCTTTGGATAAGGGGCGAGATCCAGGATGGGTTTGTTTGAAGTTATCTTTCAGTTGGTTACAATCCTCGATCTTATCTCCTTTTCTGTTAGCCGGAAGTGGTAGAATCTCTGTAGTTGGTTAGCGCAGCCAGTTGCAGCATCTTTTATATCCCTTTCCTTCCGCTGAACCCAAAGCATCTGTGCTTGGTGTTGACGGGTTACACTTTGGTGAACTGTGAGTCTTGCTTGCCAGTACGTTTATGTACTGACCCCTTTGGGGCTGTGGTTTACGCAGACGACGATTCCGAGGATCTACATGGTGGCTACTACGTGAAGTTTGACGAGACTGCTGACGAGTAGATAGCGGACCCGGGCAGGATCCGAGACTTCGTGGATGGGCTCCGTCTGTTTGTTTCCGGCCTCTTAGGCCTATTTGGTTCTTGTCTGTACTCAGACATGTTGAATGCTTCCGCTGTATTGTAATGATGTATTGTTGGGGCATGTGCCCTCTGAATGATTGTATTTGCTATCTCTGCTCTAATGAGAGCCATTTGCAAGTTATTTCAATCTTTTGTGTCGTAGAGATCTGTTGTGATATCACTTGTTAAACGCCGTTGACGTACCATGTGTGTATGGTTTGAAGTACGTCGACGGAAGTGCCTTTGATCTCTAGTGGATAGTTTACATCGACGATGGAATAGCAGGGCTTGTGTTGTCGCGCATAAGCGCAGGCCTACCAGGAAGCTGGGACGTGGGAGCAGTTATGCCCCATAATCCAAGCATCTGCTATCCAGTTCGTACGGTGAGTATCCCCTAGAAATCAGGGTGCGACAAATGGTATCAGAGCCTGTCTGCCTGTAGGATCCCTTTTTACTGGTCGCAGTTGAGTCTAGAAACTATTTTGTAGCTATATAGGAAAAATGAAACGTGAGAGTAGGAATTCTGTTCTTTTTCTTCTTTCCCCACCCTCCCTCCCTTTATCTGGTAAGGAAGTGCAACGTTGATTTCCCTTCTCATCTAAACTTTCAAGTTAGGATTTCACGTGTTTTGGGTTCTCCATAGTACCTCAGGAGTTTTGGTGCTCGTTTTCCCTGGTGTTGCTTCGTTATCCTGTTCTTATAAAGAACATTTCGTCCGTTGAAATCTTGTTGTTGTTTTCCACTTCAATTCTTCTACCGGCATCTACTCAAAGTTTCCCCGTTCATCTGCTAAACTCTATTCCAACTAAAGTGTTGTTTCATACCGGAGCATCACATTCTTTTGTGTCAAAGATCTTTCCACA
Source organism: Alopecurus myosuroides (assembly GCA_028641055.1). NCBI lineage: Eukaryota > Viridiplantae > Streptophyta > Magnoliopsida > Poales > Poaceae > Alopecurus > Alopecurus myosuroides. Next base: position 426,093,509 of record CM054060.1, read on the forward strand.
ACATACAACCCAATTCTGGTTCCACTAAGCAATCAAAACTCTGTTCACTCCCCGGGATCTCAAATGTTGACTTCCAACATAAGTAAGAACAATCCAATTCTAATGGGAGGCCACATATTCCTCGTTACTCTCATGTTGATGATTCTAACATTGATGTCATTCTTGGTGTTGCATTGATGTCAATAACTCTGTTCCACCTTTATTACAGATAGTCTATTCTCCAAATGAATCAAGTTCTATCCAGCTATACACCATCCATACAAAACCTATACCTCTACTAGTATTGTTCCGGTGGTTTACTAATTCCCTGACGTCTACCCAAGAAGTTTCCGGACCTTTTCTTTTCTCAGTAGGAATCTCGGGGCGCGATTCCTTCAAGGGGGGGCGTTTTGTAACAGCCCAAGTATGAAAACTACCCCATAGAATGTTTGATGTCCTGTTTAATTAAAGTATTGCATCATGTCATCATATTGGTGCATTTGTTTCTTTTGTTTTGCATCTGTTATTCTTTGTTTTTCACAATGAAAATCAAACAAATCCAACTGCTTTGTTTTCATACTTGTTCTGTTACAACTTTTGGAATAAAAATCACAAATAAAAACAACCAATTGTTCTCATTTTATTCCATGTTGATCAACTAATAAAATGGTTCTTTTGTTTCGAATAAATAATTCCCAAATTGCTTTCAAACTCAAACCCAAATTCAAACAGCACCCAAAGTTTCCAATTCATGAAAACTACCAAACCATTCCACTAAGTTAACCCAAGTTAATAATAGGGTTACCCTATTAAATTTGATGTTTTCCAATAATTAATCAATTAAGTTGCAAATTATTTAAATTCCAACCAATTGACAAAACAGCAAATAGTTTGAATTTTTCAAAAAACTTAAGTTGTCAAGGGTAGATATTGGACTAACAAATGCACCTGGAATTTCCCAAAAAATTTAGCAACTCATAACCCCATCCTTTTCTTCCATATTGGTTCTATGCAAAAATAAAATAAATAAGAACAAATAATTAAAACCAAAGGAGAGGGGCATGGCCCAGCCTTTTCTTTTCCTTCCCCAAAGCCCATTTTTCCCTGGCCCAGTACCCCCCCTCGCCCTTCTTCCTCCTCGTACGGATCTCATCCGTGCTACCCACGTAGCAGCAGCGGAGCAGGGACGGCCAGCAGCTCGACCCATCCCCCTTAAAACCTACTCCCTCGAGCCCTAGGGTTTCCCCTCGAACCCTAGGCCCTAGCTACCCTCTCCCGCCGCCAACCTTCTCTCTGTTCTTCTCTGTCACCCCCCCTGCAATTCTCTGAAAGTCTGAACCTGAAGCTCGACGTGGTGGCCGTGGATGGGCAAGGTCGCCGTCGCCGCCCTAGACACCATCGGCGCCAACTGTGGTCGGGAATGGAACCGGGGGAAGCTCCTCGTCGAGTTGGCGCAGGCGTGGAGACGGGAGGCTGCCCGGAGCGCCGCCGCCGTCGCCTCCTTCCCGGCGACCACCTCCTGCATGCTCCCTGTCCGACCACCTCCACTCGCCCAAGGTGAGCAGCCACGGATCCCATCTCCCTTCCTCCCCTCCGCACCGAGCACTCACCTCCCCACGGCCGCACCCGCCCCGCACGCCACGCCCACGGCGCCCTCAGGCGCGAGCGCACAGCAGCAGGCGAGCGCTGCCATGGCTGCCTGCTCCTCCCTGTGCGTGCGTTTCAGTTCAGTTGGAAACAAAAAAAACCACCCTGAACCACACCTTAACCTCCCCCCGCTGCATCTCCTAGCACAAGCCATCGCACACCCCAGTGGTAGCTTCCCCAGCGCGCGCAGCCACAGATCCCGGGTTCGAGTCCCAGCTCCCCACCCCTTTTGCTTCTATTTTGTTCCAATTTAGGTGCAGTGCAAGTTCCTGAACCTCATACCCCCTTGAGACCCCTCCCTAACACAAAAACCGCACCAGCCCCACTGGTGCTGTTCCCTCAGCACAAGCAGGAGGTGCAGGGGTCGAATCCCACCCCCTGCACAATTAAAAACATTTTTGTTTTGCAATGTTTTGGTCACACATATTTCACAGAATCACACCTAGGCCCCTGGCACTTATTTCTAGCCCCTGGAAAATAATTTCTAAGTCCCTAGTGCACTAAAAATGGCAGATTTACCCCAAATTTTGTAAATAGCATAATAAAATCATTTTAACTCCAAATCCAACATTTTTTATATGTTTTCAATACCAAATTAAATGATCTATCCAAATATAAAATTTGTTTACTGTTTTGGATATTTTAAATTGATGCAATATTTGAAAACTTGTGAAATTCACTTAAACTTGCAAAATTCATAACTTGGGCATAAAAATTCCAAATTCAACAAACTAAATATGTTTTCCAATCAACTTTTCATGTACTTTCCAAATATAAATTTTGTTTGCTGTTTTGAATAATTTAAATTGCTGAAAACAACTGTTCTTGTTTAATGCATTTAAAATTGCCAAAATAATAACTTGCTCATTTTAAATCCAATTTCCACAAATGAAATATGTTTTCCATGCAAAATTAAACCACCTTTTCAAATATAAAATTTGTTTCATGTTTTGAATAATTAAAAATTGGTTAAATAATTTAAATCTTGTTTAATTCATTTAATATTGCTAAATTCATAACTTGATCAAATCAAATTCTTTTGGGACATATAAAATATGTTTTCAAACCATAAAAGCATAACCTTTTCAAATATGAACTATGTTATCTATTTTGAACAATTTAACTTGGTGAAAACAACAAATGCTTGTGTGACACCTTTAAGTAACCAAAATTCCAAAGCTTAATCAATGAATTTCCAAACTTGTTAAACCTTATTTCCAATTGCTTCTATTGTTGTTATTTTGCTGTTTTCCTCATCCATACATCATGCTAATTCACTTACACAATTTGATTAGTTGTAAAACAATTAATGCAACCATAATTCATGGGCTTTCCATATGCAATCCAATTGCATATGGGTCCATTTAATTTGTGTTATCTTGTCAACTAGTTTACTATTGATGCAACAATTAAACTATCATGCATCATTCCTTTGATTGTGCATTATGCCATGATATTGATTGTTTATCTTTCTGCATTGTTTGTTTGCTTCTTCTCGGATAAACGACGACGTTGAGACCGACGATACTTACGACACCCCTTCTAAGGAGTTAGCTCAGTACCAGGCTACTGGGTTTTGCAGGCAAGTTATCACTCACATGAACCACTGTGTTCCTTTCAACATTGGTTACCGATACTTTCCGTTGTTCTTTTCTGCTAGCCTTAGTAGTAGTTGTTTCTGCTACGATCCTATCACATGAATCCCTTAACCCTGATATTGCCTCACCTCCATACCTATAACCATTGTTTGAGCCCGTGTCTTACTAGCATGCTTAGGTTGTTTTGCTCGAGTCTGTTACCCGTTACTTTCTGTTACTATTTCATTATGTTCTGGGGGCTCGATGTTAATCAATCAATCATGCTAATGATATTGTTAAATAATAAATTTGATGATAAGGCACCGGCAGGAGGCCCATGAGAGGTTTTGAAGCCTGCTAGTGTCGACCCTAATAGGAAAAGGGTCTTGTCTACTGATCCATGATGAGCGCACTACCCGCATTTGGGAAGCGAGTATGGGCGCCCCCCTCAACTTGACCTGATTCGCATCTCGTCCAAATCACCTCATTTAGTTCGTGTTTTCCATTTGCCGCATGCATGTTTTTGCGAGCCCAGGCCAGGGTGGAACTTTCGTAGTCGGCATATAGGGGGACACGTTCTTAGAGTGCTATGAGGGTCCATTTTCTTCTGGGCTCGATTAGCCGTGCGCCCAAGGTGCTTTGGGCTTGATGCGAAGAATGGTTGGTTGTGTTGAGTACCCCGCTTGGTGGAAGGGCCTTTCCATCTGGCGGGTTATTCATGAGTGTACGGCCAAATTGGTGCAACCCTGCAGGGATAATCTTCTCGAGAAGCCGTGTTTTCCGCGGTTATGGATTACTTGGTGAAAGTACTGGCTAACAAGTACTCAGGACAACTTAAACATAATGATCAAACATGTTACACCCAATGATTAACAACTTGACTAGTAATAGGCTTATTGACACAATAATCTGAACCATCATTATTTCAACTGTGTGAGTTATCCTCGGATTGCTTCTTTGGATAAGGGGCGAGATCCAGGATGGGTTTGTTTGAAGTTATCTTTCAGTTGGTTACAATCCTCGATCTTATCTCCTTTTCTGTTAGCCGGAAGTGGTAGAATCTCTGTAGTTGGTTAGCGCAGCCAGTTGCAGCATCTTTTATATCCCTTTCCTTCCGTTGAACCCAAAGCATCTGTGCTTGGTGTTGACGGGTTACACTTTGGTGAACTGTGAGTCTTGCTTGCCAGTACGTTTATGTACTGACCCCTTTGGGGCTGTGGTTTACGCAGACGACGATTCCGAGGATCTACATGGTGGCTACTACGTGAAGTTTGACGAGACTGCTGACGAGTAGATAGCGGACCCGGGCAGGATACGAGACTTCGTGGATGGGCTCCGTCTGTTTGTTTCCGGCCTCTTAGGCCTATTTGGTTCTTGTCTGTACTCAGACATGTTGAATGCTTCCGCTGTATTGTAATGATGTATTGTTGGGGCATGTGCCCTCTGAATGATTGTATTTGCTATCTCTGCTCTAATGAGAGCCATTTGCAAGTTATTTCAATCTTTTGTGTCGTAGAGATCTGTTGTGATATCACTTGTTAAACGCCGTTGACGTACCATGTGTGTATGGTTTGAAGTACGTCGACGGAAGTGCCTTTGATCTCTAGTGGATAGTTTACATCGACGATGGAATAGCAGGGCTTGTGTTGTCGCGCATAAGCGCAGGCCTACCAGGAAGCTGGGACGTGGGAGCAGTTATGCCCCATAATCCAAGCATCTGCTATCCAGTTCGTATGGTGAGTATCCCCTAGAAATCAGGGTGCGACAAATGGTATCAGAGCCTGTCTGCCTGTAGGATCCCTTTTTACTGGTCGCAGTTGAGTCTAGAAACTATTTTGTAGCTATATAGGAAAAATGAAACGTGAGAGTAGGAATTCTGTTCTTTTTCTTCTTTCCCCACCCTCCCTCCCTTTATCTGGTAAGGAAGTGCAACGTTGATTTCCCTTCTCATCTAAACTTTCAAGTTAGGATTTCACGTGTTTTGGGTTCTCCATAGTACCTCAGGAGTTTTGGTGCTCGTTTTCCCTGGTGTTGCTTCGTTATCCTGTTCTTATAAAGAACATTTCGTCCGTTGAAATCTTGTTGTTGTTTTCCACTTCAATTCTTCTACCGGCATCTACTCAAAGTTTCCCCGTTCATCTGCTAAACTCTATTCCAACTAAAGTGTTGTTTCATACCGGAGCATCACATTCTTTTGTGTCAAAGATCTTTCCACAACATACAACCCAATTCTGGTTCCACTAAGCAATCAAAACTCTGTTCACTCCCCGGGATCTCAAATGTTGACTTCCAACATAAGTAAGAACAATCCAATTCTAATGGGAGGCCACATATTCCTCGTTACTCTCATGTTGATGATTCTAACATTGATGTCATTCTTGGTGTTGCATTGATGTCAATAACTCTGTTCCACCTTTATTACAGATAGTCTATTCTCCAAATGAATCAAGTTCTATCCAGCTATACACCATCCATACAAAACCTATACCTCTACTAGTATTGTTCCGGTGGTTTACTAATTCCCTGACGTCTACCCAAGAAGTTTCCGGACCTTTTCTTTTCTCAGTAGGAATCTCGGGGCGCGATTCCTTCAAGGGGGGGCGTTTTGTAACAGCCCAAGTATGAAAACTACCCCATAGAATGTTTGATGTCCTGTTTAATTAAAGTATTGCATCATGTCATCATATTGGTGCATTTGTTTCTTTTGTTTTGCATCTGTTATTCTTTGTTTTTCACAATGAAAATCAAACAAATCCAACTGCTTTGTTTTCATACTTGTTCTGTTACAACTTTTGGAATAAAAATCACAAATAAAAACAACCAATTGTTCTCATTTTATTCCATGTTGATCAACTAATAAAATGGTTCTTTTGTTTCGAATAAATAATTCCCAAATTGCTTTCAAACTCAAACCCAAATTCAAACAGCACCCAAAGTTTCCAATTCATGAAAACTACCAAACCATTCCACTAAGTTAACCCAAGTTAATAATAGGGTTACCCTATTAAATTTGATGTTTTCCAATAATTAATCAATTAAGTTGCAAATTATTTAAATTCCAACCAATTGACAAAACAGCAAATAGTTTGAATTTTTCAAAAAACTTAAGTTGTCAAGGGTAGATATTGGACTAACAAATGCACCTGGAATTTCCCAAAAAATTTAGCAACTCATAACCCCATCCTTTTCTTCCATATTGGTTCTATGCAAAAATAAAATAAATAAGAACAAATAATTAAAACCAAAGGAGAGGGGCATGGCCCAGCCTTTTCTTTTCCTTCCCCAAAGCCCATTTTTCCCTGGCCCAGTACCCCCCCTCGCCCTTCTTCCTCCTCGTACGGATCTCATCCGTGCTACCCACGTAGCAGCAGCGGAGCAGGGACGGCCAGCAGCTCGACCCATCCCCCTTAAAACCTACTCCCTCGAGCCCTAGGGTTTCCCCTCGAACCCTAGGCCCTAGCTACCCTCTCCCGCCGCCAACCTTCTCTCTGTTCTTCTCTGTCACCCCCCCTGCAATTCTCTGAAAGTCTGAACCTGAAGCTCGACGTGGTGGCCGTGGATGGGCAAGGTCGCCGTCGCCGCCCTAGACACCATCGGCGCCAACTGTGGTCGGGAATGGAACCGGGGGAAGCTCCTCGTCGAGTTGGCGCAGGCGTGGAGACGGGAGGCTGCCCGGAGCGCCGCCGCCGTCGCCTCCTTCCCGGCGACCACCTCCTGCATGCTCCCTGTCCGACCACCTCCACTCGCCCAAGGTGAGCAGCCACGGATCCCATCTCCCTTCCTCCCCTCCGCACCGAGCACTCACCTCCCCACGGCCGCACCCGCCCCGCACGCCACGCCCACGGCGCCCTCAGGCGCGAGCGCACAGCAGCAGGCGAGCGCTGCCATGGCTGCCTGCTCCTCCCTGTGCGTGCGTTTCAGTTCAGTTGGAAACAAAAAAAACCACCTGAACCACACCTTAACCTCCCCCCGCTGCATCTCCTAGCACAAGCCATCGCACACCCCAGTGGTAGCTTCCCCAGCGCGCGCAGCCACAGATCCCGGGTTCGAGTCCCAGCTCCCACCCCTTTTGCTTCTATTTTGTTCCAATTTAGGTGCAGTGCAAGTTCCTGAACCTCATACCCCCTTGAGACCCCTCCCTAACACAAAAACCGCACCAGCCCCACTGGTGCTGTTCCCTCAGCACAAGCAGGAGGTGCAGGGGTCGAATCCCACCCCCTGCACAATTAAAAACATTTTTTGTTTTGCAATGTTTTGGTCACACATATTTCACAGAATCACACCTAGGCCCCTGGCACTTATTTCTAGCCCCTGGAAAATAATTTCTAAGTCCCTAGTGCACTAAAAATGGCAGATTTACCCCAAATTTTGTAAATAGCATAATAAAATCATTTTAACTCCAAATCCAACATTTTTTATATGTTTTCAATACCAAATTAAATGATCTATCCAAATATAAAATTTGTTTACTGTTTTGGATATTTTAAATTGATGCAATATTTGAAAACTTGTGAAATTCACTTAAACTTGCAAAATTCATAACTTGGGCATAAAAATTCAAATTCAACAAACTAAATATGTTTTCCAATCAACTTTTCATGTACTTTCCAAATATAAATTTTGTTTGCTGTTTTGAATAATTTAAATTGCTGAAAACAACTGTTCTTGTTTAATGCATTTAAAATTGCCAAAAATAATAACTTGCTCATTTTAAATCCAATTTCCACAAATGAAATATGTTTTCCATGCAAAATTAAACCACCTTTTCAAATATAAAATTTGTTTCATGTTTTGAATAATTAAAAATTGGTTAAATAATTTAAATCTTGTTTAATTCATTTAATATTGCTAAATTCATAACTTGATCAAATCAAATTCTTTTGGGACATATAAAATATGTTTTCAAACCATAAAAGCATAACCTTTTCAAATATGAACTATGTTATCTATTTTGAACAATTTAACTTGGTGAAAACAACAAATGCTTGTGTGACACCTTTAAGTAACCAAAATTCCAAAGCTTAATCAATGAATTTCCAAACTTGTTAAACCTTATTTCCAATTGCTTCTATTGTTGTTATTTTGCTGTTTTCCTCATCCATACATCATGCTAATTCACTTACACAATTTGATTAGTTGTAAAACAATTAATGCAACCATAATTCATGGGCTTTCCATATGCAATCCAATTGCATATGGGTCCATTTAATTTGTGTTATCTTGTCAACTAGTTTACTATTGATGCAACAATTAAACTATCATGCATCATTCCTTTGATTGTGCATTATGCCATGATATTGATTGTTTATCTTTCTGCATTGTTTGTTTGCTTCTTCTCGGATAAACGACGACGTTGAGACCGACGATACTTAACCGCTAGGGATAATGAGTCACACCACATCGTACCTTGACATTTCAAATAACCTTCTTAGTGGAGCTATACCACAAAGTTTGGGAAACTCCACTACTTTGCTGTATCTCTCTCTTTCCAGGAACCAACTTACTGGACCTATACCACAAGAAATGGCAAGTTGCACTGAGTTAAGCATGCTTAGTCTTTCTAACAACCATCTCACTGGACAAGTGCCATCCAAGTTTGGTATGCTTAGCAATTTGATGGAACTTGATCTTAGCAACAATAACCTGAATGGTGCGATTACCAAGGAACACATGGTTAATTTAAAGAACTTGGAGCACATGGATTTGTCTCACAATTATTTCTCTGGGCCTCTGCCATCAGAACTTGGAGTTCAAAGAGTAGTAGAATTGAATTTGGCCTCCAATTACTTCAGTGGCTATATTCCTAAATGTATTTGTCAATTGCAAGACATACTTGTCTTGGATTTGTCAAACAACTTTATCATGGGAGAAATTCCTCAATGTTCTAAGAAATCTAACTTAGCTTTCCTCCTCTTAAGCAATAATAGCTTTTCTGGCAAGTTCCCGTCATCACTACAGACCTACTTGAGCTTGGCTTTTATTGATCTTTCAAAGAATAATTTCCATGGAACATTACCATCGTGGATTGGAGACTTGGTATATTTGCGCTTTCTACAGCTAAGCCACAACTTGTTGGATGGAGAAATTCCAGTGACTATCAGAAATATTAAGCGCCTCCGTTACATGAGTTTAGCAGGAAATAGTATTTCTGGAGTTATACCTCGGTCTTTGTCAAATTTAACAGCAATGACATAAGTACATCCAATGAAACCAGGGGCCGGCCTGTTTGAATGGTACAACACCTATGTTGGTAAATTTAGAGAAGTTTGGCCTGTAGTGATGAAGCGCCAAGAACTGAAGTATGGTGCTGGAATTTTTGACATGGTTGGTATTGATCTATCATTTAACAACTTAGTTGGTGGAATTCCTGACGAGGTAACTTCTCTTAATGGATTGTTGAATTTAAACTTGTCATGGAACCATTTGAATGGAAGTATTCCTACAAACCTTGGGGCTATGAAATCAGTTGAATCACTCGACCTCTCAAGGAACACCCTTTCTGGCGAAATCCCATCAAGCTTGTCAGATTTGACATATCTAAGCTCATTGGACTTGTCATATAACAATTTTGTAGGAAGGATACCACTTGGAGCTCAACTTGACACCCTATACATGGAAAACCCTTCCATATACACCGGTAACATTGGTCTATGTGGACCTCCTCTTGAAAAGAACTGTTCGGGAGACAATGCACCAGAGAGTGTGAATCAACAGAGAAGGGGAACGGCTTATGAGCAAGTGTTGTTCTTATACTTTGGACTAGGGTCTGGGTTTGTGGCTGGCCTTTGGATTGTGTTTTGCACTTTGCTATTCAAGAAAGCATGGAGAATTTCCTACTTTCGCCTCGTTGACAACTTGTATGACAATGCTTTTGTGTTTGTGGTTGTTAACTGGGGCAGGATAAACAGAAAGGCAACAACAAGTTAACCGCTGCACTACAATACTAGAATAATGGCAGTCGAATGCCTATGTGTTTGTGGTTGTTAATTGGTGCAATAAAACATAATGCTAGTCTCTCATGCTAGCATCATCCTACTACTGAGCTTTATGAGTGAAAAAGGTGTACAAAAATTCTGAAAAAACAAGGTGCATAACTGTTTACCGGATTGTACTACAGTAGTATTTTGTCTTTCTTCTATATATTTGTAATATGAATTTTATCTAATGCATTTTCCTGTTTTTGTTTGTAGTTGTGGCCTTGTGGGTCACGATGAAGCACCATGCACTTAACAGAATCAAGGCGATTGATGCGTGCCAAGATGTTTGCCGAAGGAATTTTGTTGGCGGGCACTTAGCAAAGGCCTACCTGAGCTATGTCCCAGCTAGCCGTGGTTGATGGAGGGGTGATGATGCAGGGCTGTTTGTCTAGTGACGGACATGTTAGCACTATTCGTCTTTGTCGGCTACCAAATCACTACGGGAGAGCCAATAGACGCCGACGGCCGTCCAATACGCCGACGGCCAACTATCGGCCCCCTCGGCGTAGGGTGGCCGGTAGGATCGGCCCTCCGCCTGCCCGTCGGCGTCTCCTCCCCCTCGGCGTCTGGAGGCTACCCCGAGGGGGCACCGTCGGCGTATCTATCCCCCTCGGCGTAGGGATGCCCCGTTACGCCCTTTGAACGCGCCGTTACGTGATAGGCTACGCCGACGGCACCCCCTCGGCGTAGGTAAATGATTTTTTTTTTCCCGCGTTAGACCGTACCGTGTGAGCGCGTGTGAGGTTTTAAAAAAAAAAAACTAACCCTACGCCGAGGGGGTGCCGTCGGCGTAGGTGGAGGAAATTTTTTTTCTTCCCGTTCGATCGTAACTAACCCTACGCCGAGGGGGTGCCGTCGGCGTAGGTATTGTTTTTTTTTTCTTTGCTCGATCGCGATGCGCAGGCCGTTTGCGTGTGTGTTTAAAAAAAGATCTTTATTTTGCCAAACTCTTGGTATATCTATGTTGAAATAGTTACTTGTGTACCTAAAAATGATTTTTGCCAAAAATCATGAGCAAACTATGAGGTACCTATAGTTCAAATTTGACCAGTTTCCAGCGGAATCGGCAGAAACTTCTGTTCTTCAAAAGAGGTGGATGGAAACCTTTTCATATGAAACAAATTGGTTATTTGTGCATATAACATGGTCTAGAATTTTCAAAAATTATAGCTCTCAAGTTTTGCAACATATTTGCGGTAGGTCCTTCACAAAAAAACCCATTTTTTACACTCCGGACATGGAAAATGGTTTTTTTTCTTCGATGAAAAGGAAAACTTCCTCCGTCAACATTGTTCGTGCTTCCAAGATGCATGTTTGTGTGTAATATGGGAACATTTGAAAAAACTATGCCATGGATATGACCATAACACTCGTCATTTGGCCCGAAACCCAGGAATGTTCGTAGGAGATAGCTGATTTTTGTGAACACATTTTCAACACAACTGTCGTATTCCAAGTTTATTATTTTTGGTGTATACTAGTACCTATATAATGACACCACGCGAAGGTCTCGCATCATTTTGATTTTTTTTGAATTTTTTGGAATTTTCTAACCCCGTTTGAGGAAAAAGTCAAGGCGGCGGGCATGACCGTTCGTAGCTAGGGGTTGAATATTGAGAAACTCTTGGTATATCTATGTTGAAATAGTTACTTGTGTACCTAAAAATGATTTTTGCCAAAAATCATGAGCAAACTATGAGGTACCTATAGTTCAAATTTGACCAGTTTCCAGCGGAATCGGCAGAAACTTCTGTTCTTCAAAAGAGGTGGATGGAAACCTTTTCATATGAAACAAATTGGTTATTTGTGCATATAACATGGTCTAGAATTTTCAAAAATTATAGCTCTCAAGTTTTGCAACATATTTGCGGTAGGTCCTTCACAAAAAAACCCATTTTTTACACTCCGGACATGGAAAATGGTTTTTTTCTTCGATGAAAAGGAAAACTTCCTCCGTCAACATTGTTCGTGCTTCCAAGATGCATGTTTGTGTGTAATATGGGAACATTTGAAAAAACTATGCCATGGATATGACCATAACACTCGTCATTTGGCCCGAAACCCAGGAATGTTCGTAGGAGATAGCTGATTTTTGTGAACACAGTTTCAACACAACTGTCGTATTCCAAGTTTATTATTTTTGGTGTATACTAGTACCTATATAATGACACCACGCGAAGGTCTCGCATCATTTTGATTTTTTTTGAATTTTTTGGAATTTTCTAACCCCGTTTGAGGAAAAAGTCAAGGCGGCGGGCATGACCGTTCGTAGCTAGGGGTTGAATATTGAGAAACTCTTGGTATATCTATGTTGAAATAGTTACTTGTGTACCTAAAAATGATTTTTGCCAAAAATCATGAGCAAACTATGAGGTACCTATAGTTCAAATTTGACCAGTTTCCAGCGGAATCGGCAGAAACTTCTGTTCTTCAAAAGAGGTGGATGGAAACCTTTTCATATGAAACAAATTGGTTATTTGTGCATATAACATGGTCTAGAATTTTCAAAAATTATAGCTCTCAAGTTTTGCAACATATTTGCGGTAGGTCCTTCACAAAAAAAACCCATTTTTTACACTCCGGACATGGAAAATGGTTTTTTTCTTCGATGAAAAGGAAAACTTCCTCCGTCAACATTGTTCGTGCTTCCAAGATGCATGTTTGTGTGTAATATGGGAACATTTGAAAAAACTATGCCATGGATATGACCATAACACTCGTCATTTGGCCCGAAACCCAGGAATGTTCGTAGGAGATAGCTGATTTTTGTGAACACAGTTTCAACACAACTGTCGTATTCCAAGTTTATTATTTTTGGTGTATACTAGTACCTATATAATGACACCACGCGAAGGTCTCGCATCATTTTGATTTTTTTTGAATTTTTTGGAATTTTCTAACCCCGTTTGAGGAAAAAGTCAAGGCGGCGGGCATGACCGTTCGTAGCTAGGGGTTGAATATTGAGAAACTCTTGGTATATCTATGTTGAAATAGTTACTTGTGTACCTAAAAATGATTTTTGCCAAAAATCATGAGCAAACGATGAGGTACCTATAGTTCAAATTTGACCAGTTTCCAGCGGAATCGGCAGAAACTTCTGTTCTTCAAAAGAGGTGGATGGAAACCTTTTCATATGAAACAAATTGGTTATTTGTGCATATAACATGGTCTAGAATTTTCAAAAATTATAGCTCTCAAGTTTTGCAACATATTTGCGGTAGGTCCTTCACAAAAAAACCCATTTTTTACACTCCGGACATGGAAAATGGTTTTTTTCTTCGATGAAAAGGAAAACTTCCTCCGTCAACATTGTTCGTGCTTCCAAGATGCATGTTTGTGTGTAATATGGGAACATTTGAAAAAACTATGCCATGGATATGACCATAACACTCGTCATTTGGCCCGAAACCCAGGAATGTTCGTAGGAGATAGCTGATTTTTGTGAACACATTTTCAACACAACTGTCGTATTCCAAGTTTATTATTTTTGGTGTATACTAGTACCTATATAATGACACCACGCGAAGGTCTCGCATCATTTTGATTTTTTTTGAATTTTTTGGAATTTTCTAACCCCGTTTGAGGAAAAAGTCAAGGCGGCGGGCATGACCGTTCGTAGCTAGGGGTTGAATATTGAGAAACTCTTGGTATATCTATGTTGAAATAGTTACTTGTGTACCTAAAAATGATTTTTGCCAAAAATCATGAGCAAACTATGAGGTACCTATAGTTCAAATTTGACCAGTTTCCAGCGGAATCGGCAGAAACTTCTGTTCTTCAAAAGAGGTGGATGGAAACCTTTTCATATGAAACAAATTGGTTATTTGTGCATATAACATGGTCTAGAATTTTCAAAAATTATAGCTCTGAAGTTTTGCAACATATTTGCGGTAGGTCCTTCACAAAAAAACCCATTTTTTACACTCCGGACATGGAAAATGGTTTTTTTCTTCCATGAAAAGGAAAACTTCCTCCGTCAACATTGTTCGTGCTTCCAAGATGCATGTTTGTGTCTAATATGGGAACATTTGAAAAAACTATGCCATGGATATGACCATAACACTCGTCATTTGGCCCGAAACCCAGGAATGTTCGTAGGAGATAGCTGATTTTTGTGAACACATTTTCAACACAACTGTCGTATTCCAAGTTTATTATTTTTGGTGTATACTAGTACCTATATAATGACACCACGCGAAGGTCTCGCATCATTTTGATTTTTTTTGAATTTTTTGGAATTTTCTAACCCCGTTTGAGGAAAAAGTCAAGGCGGCGGGCATGACCGTTCGTAGCTAGGGGTTGAATATTGAGAAACTCTTGGTATATCTATGTTGAAATAGTTACTTGTGTACCTAAAAATGATTTTTGCCAAAAATCATGAGCAAACGATGAGGTACCTATAGTTCAAATTTGACCAGTTTCCAGCGGAATCGGCAGAAACTTCTATTCTTCAAAAGAGGTGGATGGAAACCTTTTCATATGAAACAAATTGGTTATTTGTGCATATAACATGGTCTAGAATTTTCAAAAATTATAGCTCTGAAGTTTTGCAACATATTTGCGGTAGGTCCTTCACAAAAAAAACCCATTTTTTACACTCCGGACATGGAAAATGGTTTTTTTTCTTCCATGAAAAGGAAAACTTCCTCCGTCAACATTGTTCGTGCTTCCAAGATGCATGTTTGTGTCTAATATGGGAACATTTGAAAAAACTATGCCATGGATATGACCATAACACTCGTCATTTGGCCCGAAACCCAGGAATGTTCGTAGGAGATAGCTAATTTTTGTGAACACATTTTCAACACAACTGTCGTATTCCAAGTTTATTATTTTTGGTGTATACTAGTACCTATATAATGACACCACGCGAAGGTCTCGCATCATTTTGATTTTTTTTGAATTTTTTGGAATTTTCTAACCCCGTTTGAGGAAAAAGTCAAGGCGGCGGGCATGACCGTTCGTAGCTAGGGGTTGAATATTGAGAAACTCTTGTTGTATCTATGTTGAAATAGGTACTTGTGTACCTAAAAATGATTTTTGCCAAAAATCATGAGCAAACGATGAGGTACCTATAGTTCAAATTTGACCAGTTTCCAGCGGAATCGGCAGAAACTTCTATTCTTCAAAAGAGGTGGATGGAAACCTTTTCATATGAAACAAATTGGTTATTTATGCATATAAAATGGTCTAGTATTTTCAAAATTTATAGCTCTCAAGTTTTGCAACATATTTGTGGTAGGTCCTTCACAAAAAAACCTATTTTTTACACTCCGGACATGGAAAATGGTTTTTTTCTTCAATGAAAAGGAAAAAAAATATTATATATGATGGAAAATATTATATGGACGTCATATTTGAATTTCTCTCATTTTTCTAATCGATATAGACATATTATTTGTCAAATTTCGATTTACGGATTTATAGATATGAATTTTTCAATATTAAATAGAAAAGACAAAAATGTTAATTATTATTTAAATTAAAGATTATTTGAATTCAAATTTATTATTAGTTATTATTTTTTACTTAAATAATTGTTTGAATTCATAAAATAAAATAGTGTGACATTGATGGTCCAAGTGTTAAGGTTAACAGGATAGATTGGATAATATTGACAACAACACATCCGTTGTTTCTAGGTATCTCACAAGGAAGGAACTACGAAGTTAAGCGTGCTGGGGCTGGAGCAATCTCAGGATGGGTGACCGATCGGGAAGTGTTAGTAGAAACGAGTAATTTAGATTAAAAATAAAAATAGTTAAAGATAAATATAAATGTGACTATAGTGTGATTAAGTGGTTAAATAAGTGAAATAAAAAAAACTCAGAAAAAATCCAAAAAAAAAAATTCAAAAAAAAAATTCAAAAAAAAAATCAAAAAAATTTGAAATATTGTACCCCTACGCCGAGGGGGGGCCGTCGGCGTATCCACCCCTACGCCGAGGGGATGCCGTCGGCGTCTCCCTTGGGCCAGGCCCGCAGGGACATCCACGTGGCCTCCAATACGCCGAGGGGGGTCTAGTTTGGCCGTCGGCGTATGTACTCCGTTGAACGGACTCCGTTCTGACAGCTGGTGGGTCCCACGACACGTATACGCCGACGGGATCCTCTACGCCGACGGGCAAGACACGTACGCCGACGGACGTGTACGCCGACGGGGCTACGCCGAGGGGGGCCGTCGGCGTACCCCTACGCCGAGGGGGATTGAGCCTACCCCGAGGGCCGCCGGCCGTCGGCGTAGCGCCTGATTCCCGTAGTGAATGTATGAAACTTTCTTCCTGCTTACGTTTTCTATTTATTTTTCCAAATATTTTAATTTGGTCTTCCAATTCATTCTGGTTTTATTTTTTCCTTTGTGTTTGTGCTTCTTTTTCCCATTTTACTTTTAGGTTTCATCTTTTTTTCCGGGGTAATACATGGACATACCGTTATAAGCCTTTGAATATATTTTCTAAACCTTCCACCACCACTTCCCCCCCCCCCCCCCCCCCCCCCGCCCTCAAAATTTATTCAAAACATTAACCTATTTTGAATATGCATGAGCAAATTTTCCCAGTCCAACAATAAGAAAAATGTCCTCGTTTGTTTTAAAAATATTCACGTATTTGAAAAATATTTTCTGGCGTTTGAAAATGTTCGTACATATCGACAAATCATTGTATGTCTCATGAATTCAAAAAATTAATCTTGTGACACAAAATTACTCATATATTCGAAACCAGAGAATGAAAAGAAAACATAAAATACAGTGAAGGAAACAAAATAGCACTCTGCCATACCGGGCTCAAGTCCAGTACTCTCCGATGGGCCGGGCGTGTTACGAAACCAGGTCGTAGTGCTCATACGACGACGACGAAGCGGATAAGGCCACCGCTCCCGCCAAGCGTACCTTCCCTCCGCTCCAATGGCGTCCGCGTGCCCCCGCCCACTCTTCCTCTCCTTCCCCAAATCCCCGGCGCCGCCGCTCTCCGTCCCCGCCAAGCACCATCCCACCTCCACCACCACTCTCTCTCTCTCCTCCCGCGCCCGCGCCGTCTCCGCCTCCTCCAGTATCCCCCCACCACCACCATCCACGTCTCCGCCGCCTGCCCCTACGGACGGCGTCGGCCCCGCGGCTCCGTCGCGGGGCGACGTGTACCTAGGGAGGCAGCTGGCGGCCGCGGCCGCCGCTGGCGTGCGGGTGCGCGCGCCGGAGGAGGACGCCGAGAAGCGGCGCCGCCGCAAGGAGAAGCGGAAGGCCCTGGCCAAGAAGACGCCCTCCGGGGTCGCCTGCTGCTACGGCTGCGGCGCGCCGCTCCACACCGGGGAGGAGGGGTCCCCCGGCTACGTCGAGCCGGCCACCTACGACCTGGTAAATTAAGCATCCATCCACACTTCCACAGGCTCAATTCGCTGCCATTTTAATTTAGCACGTTATTCGATTTATCAAACCTGGGCGAGCACAATGTGCGAGTAAATTTTCTTCTTTTTATACCTCGGATGAAGAATTGGTACCAAGTGAAACCCAAATGGCACCGCTTGCTCTGTGGTTCCCAGTCTTCGCTTGATTGTGATTGAGTATGTGCACTAGATAAATGAAGTTAGTATAAGTGTGATTCTGATGTGTACATTAGAACACTACTAGCTCACATACCTTCTCCGTGCAAAATTGTATGATTATTATAGGAGCATTAGACATGACATTGCTCTGTTTTGTTTCTTGTGTGAGCAGAAGAAGAGGCACAACCAACTAAAAACCGTGCTATGTGGCCGGTGCAAGCTGCTGTCGCACGGGCACATGGTCACCGCGGTCGGTGGGCACGGTGGTTATCCCGGGGGCAAGCAGTTTGTTACGGCGGAAGAACTCAGGGAGAAGCTGTCGTATCTCCGCCACGAGAAAGCGTTAATTGTGAAACTGGTAAAGAACCTGTCCTGTCAAACCAAAACTGATAGATGGCTGCAAGCTCGGTTTTCTTGCCTGTGCCTTTTCTGGCGCTCATTTTGGCTGTTACATGTAGGTTGACATAGTCGACTTCAATGGAAGTTTCCTTGCACGCATACGTGATTTTGCCGGTGCTAATCCCATTGTGCTTGTGATAACGAAGGTGAATTTTGTACCTTCATAACTTCTCAGTACTGTCACTGTTGGAAGTCAACTGAAGCTAGTTGTTCGGCAGGTCGATCTCCTTCCTAGAGATACAGACTTGAATTGCATTGGAGACTGGGTTGTAGAGTCTGTTGTTAGGAAAAAGCTCAAGTGAGATATTTCTGTCTTGGGTTTTCCTTTCTCTGCAATTATTTTGTCAAATCTTTACCTAATTGATAATATATTATGTTGTTTTGTGTGTGTAGTGTTCTGAGCGTCCATTTGACAAGTTCAAAGTCATTGGTTGGCATCACAGGGGTGATATCAGAGATTCAGCAGGAAAAGAAGGTCAGTTTGTTCTCTACTTGTTCTCTAGCTATTCATTTTGTCCGTTAACTTCTCATTCTCAATTCTGAGTTACCTTTTATTTTTCTTGATAGGCCCGGGATGTGTATATACTGGTAAGCATTGTTCAACTACTACGACCAAGATATACTATTGCATTGCATATTATTTTACAAACGATATTTCAAAAGCAATTCCTGCCTGTCACTTGTAAAAAATAAAATAAAAAGTGTACATAAGGAAGCTTCAGAACCAAGTCATGGTTATTTGCATGTTTGATAGGGTGATCTCATCTTCCCCACAAAATGATAGGGTGATGAACTGATGATCATATTTAGTTATTTACTTCATTTGCTTTTCATTGTGCACATTGAATGCTTACAGTAAAGGCAATCTGAAAAGTCCTAGTAACATGTTCTGCTTATTGCTTATTGTAGTTGTATCTGGCAATCTGATGCGTTTATACATTACAGGGTTCAGCAAATGTTGGGAAATCTGCATTTATCAGTGCTATGCTAAGTATGCCCTTAAATTCTGGACCACTACCCTTTGTGTGATTATGTCGTCTTTTTTGTTCATTTGTATCTTCATGATGCTAATGGTTGGTGACTACTGTTGCAGAGACAATGGCATATAAAGATCCAGTGGCAGCTGCAGCTCAAAAATACAAACCCATACAATCTGCAGTTCCTGGAACAACACTAGGTCCTATTCAGATTGAAGCATTTTTAGGAGGAGGGGTATGCTTCTAGTTGTTTGAAAACTCAGATAGCATACATAGCTGTTTTACTATTATTACTGATGTGATATAGGTAGCTGTGAGAGAATGTAATAGGTATGTCCTGTGCTTGCTTACATGCTTAACCAAATGCTTCTAAGATAGAGAATAGGTGCCTTACAAAATCTCAATCCATAGAATAAATTTTACATGACACACTAGGATAAGTGTCTATATTTTGCCTACTCCAGAGGAATCCAGTTTGGACCTCACATACAGTTGAACTTTTGCCTGACAGAAATTATACGACACACCTGGAGTTCATCTTCACCATAGGCAAGCAGCAGTGATCCACGCTGATGATCTGCCTTCTCTCGCACCACAAAGTCGACTAAAGGGGCGATGTTTTCCTGTATGTATACCTCATTCTGTAAAGTCCATGCTACTTTCTCAAAATTTCCACACTAATCTGTTTCTTCAGAACATAATGTTATGTTCAGGCTAATGATACAGATGTTGAATTGAGCGGGAATACATTATTCTGGGGTGGACTTGTTCGTATTGATGTTGTTAAGGTACCTAAATGAGCTCAAAATATCTCTACTGTCATTATCCCATATTTCTTAATGTCATTTGTAAAGTAGTAGGTACTGAATGATAACCAATAAATTACCAGGCTCTTCCACGCACGCGACTGACATTCTATGGACCAAAGAAGCTAGGTATTAGTATGGTCCTAACCACAGAAGCAGATGAATTTTATAAGGTATGTGTCTACTCCACATGTTTGATTTTCTTCTACATAGAAGTGACGCTTTATTTCTTCTTTTAAGTTTTATTTTCAAAACTTTATTACATTTCCGAATTGGAGTTTTAAATTATTATGTGTCACTCGTGTATTATTTCATTATTTTGCTCTTCAAGAATGTGTTCATGCTCCTTTCTTTCCTTCCACATGATTACTTACTAGAAATCTCTATGAATGTCACCTTGTTACTGGAGAACATCTATATGCAAGTATCGCAGCTATTTATTTATTTAAGCTTTATACATCTCAAGGATTGAGTTAAGCCGCATGTAGTCCCAGCTGCTATAAACTGGCTTTTGCTTATGTGTACTAGGTGGACTAAGTATATGCTTTGGCATAATTTCGAACAAAATTGACCCATTTTATTTCTACATTTCAGAGAGAAGTCGGAGTCACATTAACACCTCCAACCGGGCAGGAGAGAGCTGAAGGATGGTGTGGGCTTGAGGGTGTCCGCGAGTTAAAGATAAAATATGAAGAGCTTAATAGGTAATGTTTGCAACTAACACGATGCCATAGCTTTGCCCAACAGTCATTTTCTTTTCAGCACCAAGGTATTCACGCACTCGTTTTGTTGCGCAGACCTGCTAATGACATTGCGATATCCGGGCTCGGCTGGATCGCAGTAGAACCGCTCGGCGTGCCATCCAGTGACCCCGATGGCAGCGCCGAGGAAGAAGACGACGGTGGCATTGCTGAGCTGCATTTGACCGTACACGTACCGAAACCGGTCGAGGTCTTTGTCCGCTCCCCGCTGCCTGTCGGCAAAGCGGCCTCGCAGTGGTACCGGTACCAGGAGCTGACGGAGGCCGAGGAGGAGCTGAGACCTAAATGGCACTACTAATGCTGCAGCAGCCTTTTTTTGCTGGTCTTTTATGTGCTGCCTTTTGTGATCCAAACAAATGCGGACGGGAATTATGTTTGCACGCCGGATGATCTGGTAGGGATGTTTGAGTAGTTGTAGTTAGGATCAGCTGCTGAGAACGAATCAGAAAACCTGGGGACAAATCAAATTTATGTTGCAGCGGAAAAAAGATACTCTTGCTGTAATAGATGTACTGTTTGTATATCCAGTGTATGAGAGTGAGTGGATGATTGGATTCCAAGTTCAGTTAGTATCGTGTTGGCGCTTAATTTACTTAATATTGTGCTTCGATAACAAATCAGCTTGGTCAGGCCGGCCTCTGGGCCCGGCGGCGCCAGCGGCTCGCTGGAATAATCGAAATTGACAGTCCTTTTGAGATTCGCTCATTGCAGTAATCCAGATTTTTATGGCCAGATTCAGTAGTCTCTAGGACAATCGAGTGTCTTCCTAGCTCTAAAAATACTTAGTTGAGTGTGTGAAAAGTAGGTGCCACGTGGTATGCATGACACGAGGTATGCGTGAGAAGTCTCACAGTACAAACTTATGGTCTAGCTTCATGGAACTCTAAACCCCACAGTACAAACTTCTCACTGAACAAAGAGCCGCCTCTCACTGAACACAAGGCAAAGCAGCTAGCTAGCCACCTCTCACTGACTCACCGCCGGTACGTCTGTCTGCCCACCATGTCCGGCCCGGGAGCCCGCGGGCAGTGGAGCGACGGCGAGACACAGGCGCTGATCCGGGCATGGGGTCCGATGCACCTCCGCCGCGACGATGGAGGCTCCCTCGACGCCGCCGAATGGCGCCGGGTGTGCAGCGCCGTCAACGCGCACCGCATCGCCGCCGGGCTGCACTTCAACCGCAGCCTCGCTCAGTGCCAGAAGAAGGTGTACACGCTCAAGGACCAGTACAAGAAGGAGGTGGCCAAGGGGCTGCCGACGCCGGAGTGGCGCCACTTCGCCCAGCTCCATGCCTTTTAATGACTGTTTTAATGACTGTTTTAATGACTGTTTTAATGACTGTTTTAATTATGTACCCTTAGTTTTACTCTTAATTAATTATGACAAAGGCGGCAGTGTGGTGGTCATGCTCCACATTAAGTTTACCACTAGAAAGTGTTTGGTTGACCTTGACTGATGTAAGGATTAATTGTGTAGAATCGCTGCTAAATTATGTTGCTAGCTAGCAGAATTTGCCTACATAATTTTTTAGAGCGCTTCCACGTATCTAAGTAGCTTTAGTCAAATGAAGAACATCGCTATATACTACTCCGATTCAAGTATATAGTAGATGGCAGGAGATAAAACATAATGCTTCGGCAGGAACGACTCCGATTCGAGTTTGAGTTGAGATGGTTGTTGCGTGATGGTTTTTCATGAGATGGTTAAAAATGTTTGGTCTAAGCCGGTGACGGGTGCACTAGTAGGAAACTACCTTTCTATGGAACGCTTTCTGTGGCGCACCAGAGAGTGGTGCGCCATAGAAATTTAATTTTGTGGCGCACGCCAAAATATGCGCCACAGAAATTTTGGATTCTGTGGCACACGGGGAAGGGTGCGCCACAGAACATGGATGGGCCCGCCTCAACCATTGCAGGCGAGCATTTCTGTGGCGCACGTAATCTGGTGCGCCACAGAAATGTGGTATTCTATGGCGCACGGGCATTGGTGCGCCACAGAATCCAACATTTCTGTGGCGCACCAACCACACATGGAGCCACAGATTTTTTTTTTTCTTCTCTCCACACCACCCCCTCCCCCCCCTCCCGGAACGCCTTTTCTAGTTTTTGACGGAAGAGATGCCGGTCTAAAAGCATCAAAAAATAAATCTCTTATAGATGCACGGAGAGTTTAAGGTCTACTTTTTTTTATCAAATTTTGAAATATGAATTTCGACTATCTGAGCAAAAGTTCGTTAAAAAAAGTAAAATGGGCATAACTTTTGCATACGATGTCGAAAAAAAATGATCAAGATATCAAAAAAAAACTAGAGAGAAAAAGGAACCCAACCTCACTAGTCTTCGGCCTGTGAGCTTTTTTTTAGAATCGCCAAATTCCAAAAGGAAAAAAAAAGTTGTGGCCGTTTGAAGATTTTTGACTAGAAAATATAAAAAAAAAGAAAAAAATTCTGTGGCGCACCCCTTCACTTGGTGCGCCACAGAATTGTTGGGCAGGATTTTCGAATCCTGCCACCTCTCTTCTCCTCCACTTCTCCTCCTCCTCCTCCTCCTCTCTTCTCCTCCACTTCTCCTCTCCCCTTCTCTCTTCTACCTCTCCACTTCTCTCCTGCACCTCCACCTCCACCTCCACCACACCACACCCCTCCTCCTCCTCCACCACCCCTCCTCCTCCTCCTCCTCCTCTTCCTCCTCCTTGTAACACCCGGGGGTTTTCCCAAATAGAAAGTTGCTTGTTGTTTTCTTTTTCATCGCATAGCATCATGCATCATATACATTGCACTTGTTTTCAAACCAACCTAAAAATTCAAACCAATTTTAACTTCTCAAACAAAGCACCTTTGTTATCAACTCAAATTGTTTTCATTAAGAATTTGAGTTGGAATTAAAATTTGCTTGGTTAATAAAATCCCCTTTCATTAAAACCCTATTTGAAATTCCAATGACAAATTCAAAGCAATTGGCAATTTGAATTTTTTTGAAAAATAAAGTTCACAAACCATTGACCTCACTGTTTTGTGATTCAATAAAAAATTAATTCATAAAAAAAATGAAACCCCTAACACCTCTTTCTTTCTCTCTCTCTCTTTCCTACAAAAAAAATTGAAGCAAAAAAAATGAATGAGCTAGGGGGAGGCAGCCAGGCCCAACTCCAGCCCAGCAGCCCAACCCCCCCCCCCCTTTCTTCCTCGTACGGACAGAACGGGAGGGGGAGGTCGCTGTCACGAGGTCCCCTCCACCTGCTCCTCCCGTTCCCTTAAAGCCCTCTCCCCCACCTTCCCAAACCCTAACCGAGCTCTCCTCCTCCTAGCCGCCGCCCCCCTCTCTTCTTCCTCTCCCTTCCACCTGCTTCTCTGAACTTTTTTACCTGCACCGTGAGAGAGCAAGCAGCCGCAGCACGTCCCTGTCGCCGTGGTCGCCGTCGACCTCTCCTGCGCGCGGGAATGGATTCACGGCGTTGCCCTCTACACTTTCTTTGAAGGCACCCAGGCCGGAGGACGACTGTAGCCGCGACGCCGTCGAGCTCCTCGCCGTCGCCGCCGTCTGCACGCCACCGATCGCCAACCTCCTCGTCCGCTGCTTCCTCGACAGGCCCGCGTTTGTTGCTTCTTCCCGGATAGGACGTTGAGATGATGTGAGCAACGACAAGTTCTTCGGATGTACCTCTACTTGCTGGATTCCAGGCAAGTATACTCACTTGCTGCCAAATGGCTGCCTTTCATCACTTGTTACCGATTCTTTCCGTTGTTCTTATGCTAGCCTTATGATTCGATGTCGTGTCTCGATCCTATCATATGTTTACCTTGCAGCCATGATATAGCCTTCCTTCCACTTCCTATTACATGTTGTTTGTTTACCTTGTTGGCCCTCGTGTCGTAGTTGCATGCTTAGTGTTGTTTGCGCTCAAGTCTTGTTGTCTGTCCTATCACCTGTTTAGTTTGATAGTTGGGTTTCAATTCAATCAACAATATGTTAATGTTTTGGGTAATAATAATTTGATGATAAGGCACCGGCAGGAGGCCCGGCGTGGTTTTGAGGCCTGCTAGTGTCGACCCTAATTAGGAAAAGGGTCTTGTCCATTGATCCATGATGAGCGCACTAACCGCATGTGGGAAGCGAGTATAGGCGCCCCCCGCAATTCTGATTCGATTCGCATCTCGTCCAAATCGCCTCATTTAGTTCGGGTTTTCCATTTGCCGCACTCATATGCAGGTGCGAACCCTTGGTGCCAGGGTGGAACTTTTGTAGTCGGCATTTAGGGAGACACGTTCTTAGAGTGCTATGAGGGTCCCCTTTTCTTCGTGGGGCTTGATTAGCCGTGCGCTCAATTGCACGGGGTTCTTTGGGCTTGATGCGAAGAAGAGTTGGGTTGTGTTGAGTACCTCGCTTGGTGGGTTGATCCCCCGTCTGGCGGGTTATTCTTACGTGTACGGCAAAATTGGTGCATCCCTGCAGGGTTAAATCTTCTCGAGAAGCCGTGTTGTCCGCGGTTATGGATGACTTGGTGAAAGTGATGGCTAACAAGTACTCAGACAACTTACACTTAACGATGATAACCTGACTAGTAATATAGATTACCTCCACCATGAAAATGAATATCACTTTAACCAACGGTGTGAGTTTCCTTGGGTTGCTTCCTTAGTAGGGGGTGACACTGGATGGGTATTGTTTGGTGAGTAGTTGTAGTTGGTTCTTATACGCTATCTTATCCCCTTTCTTTTAGCCGGATGTTGTAGCGAGTCTCTGTAGTTAGTTAGTGCAGCCCGCTGCCGCTTCTTTGCAATAATCCCTTCCTTTCCGTTGTACCCAAAGTATTTGTATCTTGTGATGATTGGTTACGCTGGCATCTTGTGAGTATGGGTTATCCACTTGCCAGTACTTAACCGTACTGACCCACGAATCCTTTTCGTGGCTGCATATTCCACATTGCAGTCAACAGGTTTGAAATCTGACGACGTTAGCTTGGGAATCCCTCCGGCTTGGCCTGGGCAAGGATTGGACGCCATCGGTTATCTTCAGGACTCTTAGTCCAATTTGTATCTTGTCCGTAGCCGGACGCTATGTTGTTTCTTCCGCTGTTATTTGGATCTTTGTATTGTATCAGTTGTATCCTTGGCTCGTTTGAGTCTTCTTGTATATATCTTTTCTGTTGTTGTTGCGGAATATTCGTGAACTGCTGTAATGTTATCACAAGTGGCAACCTGGAATCGGTTATTATGTGGATTTTGGCGGGAATGCTGAAATCTGCATAGTGCCCGATCTCGGGGCGTCACACTCCTCCTCCACCACCATCACCACCACCATCACCACCACCACCACCACTTCTCCTCCACCACCACCACCTCTCCTCCTCCACCACCACCTCTCCTACTCCTCCACCACCACCACCACCTCCGGCGAGCTCCTCCTCCTCCTCCACCACCACCTCCATCGAGCTCCTCCTCCTCCACCAACTCCGGTGACCTACCTCCGGTGAGCTCCTCCTCCTCCTCCTCCTCCACCACCACCACCACCATCACCACCTCGGCGAGCTCCTCCTTCTCCTCCTCCTCCAACTCCGGTGACCCCCATCCTCCACCGACCTCCTTCTCCTCCTCCACGAGCGAGCTCCGGCGAAATTTTGAAATTTCGCCGAAATTCCTGCGGCCAGATCTGGCCGCCTTTTTTTTGAAATTCAAAAAAAAAATTGTGTGGCGCACCCCCCCCCCCCCTTGGTGCGCCACAGAATTGCAAATTTCTGTGGCGCACGGCTGAGGTGTGCCACAGAATTGACATTTTTGTGGCGCACGGCCACGATGCGCCACGGAAAAAAATTCTATGGCGTGAATTCTGTGGCGCACCCCTCTGGCCCCTAGGTGCGCCACAGAATTGGAAAATGGTGCGCCACAGATAAGGCTTTCTGTACTAGTGGTGACACCTCGATTCGTAGAAGGAATAATACAATGCACAACCTACGTAAATATCTTCGTGAACGGGCAAGACACACATCTAGTTTGCACAAATAAGAAAATGAGCGCATGTGTTCCATTATTGACGAGTGAAACCAAATTAAAGAAATACGTGTTTTATAACCTCAAGAGATTGAACTAAAAGGTAAAATGCGCAAGTAGCACCTTTGTTGCGTGCGGAGGAGCTCAAATGGTAACAGGGATGAAAGGCTCAATTTATCCTTGAGGGAGACTTGACTACGAGATATTTCCATAATGTTGCTAATTGCAGAAATAGAAAGAAACATATTCATTCTCTTAACCAGAATGAGGGATTGATCAAAGGTCAGGATTCGTTTAAGAAGTAAATTACGAAGTATTATAAATGTCTGTTCAGGCCTCCGGAGGATGGAAACTTTTCTCTTGACGAGTCGCGAATGGATGATGTTCGCCATGTATCCAACGAGGAAAACACCTTTCTTTTGGCTCCTTCCACTTATGATGAGATAAAGAAAAAGGTGGTTTTCCAAATGGAGCATAACAAGGCACCAGACCGGATCTTCTAGAACTGTTCGGATGTTTGCATGCCGGACAAGTAGATTTATTCCGCCTTAACTTTGGGAAAATCGTTTTGTTACCTAACATTCTGGAGGCGGAAAGGATACAACAGTGTACACCTATCTGTCTACTTCATGTTAGTTTCAAATTCATTACGAAAGTTGTATGCATTGGATTAAATTTAGTGGCTTATCATGTGGTTAAATCTATACAAATTGTATTTATCCAATGTAGGAATATATTTGACGGGTTCGTCATCATGCACGAAACCGTACATGAGATGCATTGTCAAAAAAATAATGGTGTAATATACAAAATTGAAGTAAAAAAAAAGTCTATGAAAAGGTTAATCGATTGTTCCTCCAACGGAATCTGTGAGTGAAAGGTTTCTCGGAAGAGTGTTGTTTCTTGATTCATTGTTTCGTTTATGGGGTAGTGTGGCTATTAAATTCAATGCTGACACTGCTTTAAAAAAAAGATTAAGACAAGGTGACCTCTATCAGCCATACTATTCAATATACCCTTCAATTAGGTAAGTTCTTATCTCTGGGTGTGAGGCTGTTTTCATAAATTCGGTCCTAACAAACATGGAATTGTATATGATA
The DNA here is from genome assembly GCA_028641055.1 of Alopecurus myosuroides. Classification (NCBI taxonomy): domain Eukaryota; kingdom Viridiplantae; phylum Streptophyta; class Magnoliopsida; order Poales; family Poaceae; genus Alopecurus; species Alopecurus myosuroides. Next base: position 426,121,259 of record CM054060.1, read on the forward strand.
TCCTACAGCTTCCCAAAGGATACTTACAAAGATTGGATTAGTTCCGATCTTGATTCCTTTGGGAAGGAGATAGTGAAAATAAATAAATATCGATTGGTTAGATGGAATATCGTACACCGACTCAAAGATCGGGTAGGGTTGGGATTCATGACCTTTAGGTCAAGAATTCAGCTCTACTTGGTAAGTAGCTCTTTAAGGTAATGGGAGATGGTGTTTGGAAAATAATTATTAAGCGAAAATACATTGGAACAAAGTACCACCCCTGCGATTGAATTGGACTCGAAAGTCTTGGAATGAGGAGTTATGAGATAGCATCCACAGAAAGGTTGACCGTTTCTCTTCCATGGTAAATCGGATGTCATGTGCGAACTTCTCCTGTTGAAGGAAACTAGCCAAATACATAAAGATATGGGGCTCCATTCTAATTGCTACTCGTGATTTTTTTCACGTGGCCTTCAAGCAACTCCCTTAAAAACGTCCTCTCATGTTTGCATCAATGTATGCAGCAATAGATGTAGTGTGTATAAAAGAAAACACATCATATCGTCGTCATCCTCATCCTCATCCTCTCTCTTTCTAATATGATACACTGTTCTAAAATCCATTCCAAGACTAAAAATAAAATAGGCCTCTAGTTAGTACTACTACAATAGTGCAAAATTAATAGTATAAGTTGAAAATTTAATTCAGTTTTTTTGTTCTACTTCTGATTTAAATTAAATTTAGATCGTAGACTTTATTATAAGTCTATATGATACTAAACACGCTACATACTGGTGGAAAATCAACATAGGCAGACAGTTGCAGGACTAGTAGACAACCATCACCAGACACCTAATCAAATACAAACTTTCATTGTGCTTCAGATCGGATATCTAATTCAAACTGCCTAAAAAATGCTTATGCAAATTACATCTACCTAGATGGGATGACCAAATATCCACCCAAATAAATTATCAAAGTAACTCTCACTACATTCTACCCTAAAATGAGGCACTCAGATTGAACTAACACCCACGACATTTCAATCTGAGATTCGACGGATGTTACAAAAAATAAATGTCTCATACAGAGACATAGCAATGACAATATTAATCAGATCTCAACAAAGAACAAAGCATTAGGTATTAAACTATAACAAAGTCTTGATATGAAAGTAAGATCAAATGTTGCATCCACATATATATAAAGATTGTTTACCAAGAATATACAAGTGTGATTCAAACAAGATGGAAGAGCCATCACTAAGAATAAAAATGAACTCAAGATTTTTTTAACTTGCGTCTAAGACACAAATCCAAAAGTACCAATCTTCTGCAAGTTCCTCTCCACACTGCTTCTACCAATCTTCTGCATTTGAAATTAGGTTAGATACTCCAGCAAAGGCATTTATGTTTCTTGCAGACTACTACCACAAAATAAATGCATATACAATGTAATAGCAGAAATAACATGAGCAACTAGGAATCGAGAACTAGAGAAAATACGAGGATCAGTGGCTCCACCGCAAGGATAATCAAAAACATAGAAGCATCAAACATCCATAAAATCATATAAGCATCGGACATTCATTGATCATAACTAGAACATTACATGTGTATCATAACACTATTGGACCACCGCATTGGATCGACACGTGTTCCACATGCAACCAATTTCTAGGAAGCAGCAGGGCTTTTAACATCTATAGTCGAAAAAAATGGCATCAAAGTCAAGAGGTGAGCATCATCAAGTTGCTAGTTTTCCCATTGTATACATGCATGATACGTCTCAAACGTATCTATAATTTCTAATCTTCCATGTTGTTTTCATGCCAATTGCTACATGTTTTCTATAAACTTTACATCATTTTTGTGGATTTCCTGAGACTAACCTATTAACAATATGCCATAGCGTCAGTTCCTGTTTTCTGTTTTTTTTGTTTCAGAAAAGGTGTTCTGGAAATATTCTCGGAATTGAACGAAACAAAATCCCAGGGTGTTAGAAGTCTGTCACTACAGGAAATATGTTGATACCATGACCATTTTATAATGATTGTGGATGAACTGGTCATAATTATATGACCATTTTAGACCAATTGGTCGTTGGATATTTGGGAGGGTCTAGAGCTGACAACATAGCGACCATTTGATAAAAAAAGCCATGATTTCAATAGACGAATTCGTCAAAAGCTGAAAACATTATGATGTTGGGAATATGCCCTAGAGGCAATCATGTATGATGTAATTCCCACTGTATTCATAAAGTTATTAAGTTGTCCTTGTGTTGAACATCTGATATATATCATTGAATATGTGATTCGATTGTGGAACTATGTATTCATGTTGTTCATACTAAATTGTCCTTGGTCATTAAGGTTGTGCTGGACACACACCCTAGACTAATCTGAGAATTGGCTGATGACTCGGTTCCACTTGTCATGGGCATGGTGATGCCATTCCAACGCTCACGGACTTGGCTAAAGAGTTTAGCAAGTCGGACTGACCCACATTGAGATGCAACGAGCAAATCGTCATTTTCATGTCTCAATCAATGTAATCCTTAGACCTGAGGTTGTCGCACAATCCGAGTTGTGGATCACCGACTTAGGTTCTGTCAAACGTTGTTCTGTGACAAGCCAACTATAAAGGCAGAGTTCGGGTCGAATGAGAAGCAAGCTGCGTGATGTGGATAATCAAGATGGGATTTTGCCCCTCCGAATGGAGAGATATTCTCTGGGCCCTCTCGAGTGATATGATTCAGGAAGTATGGCCATGCGCGACTCAGTTAAGTGTTAACTATATCTGTTGACTAAGAGTTAGTCAGATGAATCACATATCACGGATCGAGAAGAGAGTCGAACTATTTAAGGGATGACGATAAATCGTCTATAGTTCGACAAGGTATATCGTGAGGCAAAAGGGACTAAGATGAATATCACATTGAAAGGTATGTCGTCATGACTCAATGGGACTTGGGAGTCGGCACGTTCTGCTAGGAACCGCTACCGATTGATCGATTGGGAGTTGGACTCCAATCATGTCCAAGTCGCCATGAGACTGCAGGGTCACACACTTAAGAGCGGGAGCAAATGTATTGGTCGGGTTGGACCCGAACCGGAAATGGACTGATTTTGTGATTCTGACTCACAGAGGGAATGGGCCACAAGTGTTGTGAAGCCCATTACCATTCGCTATATAAAGAGGGGCGCAGGTTGCCCAGCGGGCACGTTAGTCCACTCTCCCATGCGTTGGGAACCCTATCCCCACTCAGTCCAGCCGTCGCACCGGACCTAGCAGTCCGCCGTCGGAGCTCCTCCTCGTATGTGTGGATACCGGCAGAGGTGTTGTACGTTCAGCACTTCGACATTCGAGGGATCGGATCGGCTGGATCGGATCGTAGGACTGCACTGCCCCGACGCGCTGCATCGATAATCCGCACCTGCGCGTCTAGTGGTAATACTCGTGGACTTCTACCTCGTCTAGATCTTGGAAGTACTGCGTAGGAAAAAGTTTTCGTTTATCTCTACGCGTTCCAACATATGATGCGTTTCACCACCTCATCATTTATGCTTATGTGTCGTCCTAATTGTCATACATGTAACCAAGTAACAACCCATTGGGTGCCTGACATGCAGGCCCGCCTTAGTTCTCGTGTAAGCGAGCTCACGAGGCACGACCGAGATGACATGCTCGTCGACTTGAAGGTGGGATCCACCTCCGCACCTCACAACCTCACAGCCGAAAATAAGAAAGAAAGACGGGTCAAAGGGAGGGATCGAACCAGACACCTCACCAAGCCGAACGAGCGAAGAAACCAATAGACCTAGTGATACAAACGAACGTTTCCTCCTTTCGGCTAAATGGAAATCGTCCGAACAGGGCTTGGCCGGTCGCGCTAGGAGAGATCGGTTGTGCTGCTAGGCTGGGCCAACTGCACTAGGAGAGATCGGCCATGTTGATGGGTTGGGCCGAGCGCCCTGCTGGGCTGGGCCGGCCGGCTTGGCAGGTTTGTTTTCTTTTTTGTCTTCTTTAATAACTTTTGCTTTTGGACTCCAATTTCAAGTAAATAAGTTTTGATTTTTTTTTATATGTCTTCCGCTATTATAGACTATTAGGAACAATTTTTAGTCAATAAAGAATACAAAATACCCTTAAGCTTTATATATTGCTTCATATAGGATTGTGAAGATTCTTAATTGAAATTTTGGATTACTCCTTTAAATTCAAATGAAAGATAAAAAAATTGCAGGGTTTTCAAATTATGCCATGATTAAATTCAAAGAGCGACTTTGAAAACATGGATTTAAAAATGTTTTTGCAAAATTCATGTGGTCACATTGCGAAGATTTTCCATTGCAAAAATGATTTCTGAATAAGGTCAAAACGGGGGACATGAGCGTTCGTATCTAGGTCTTGAGCCTTGCGAAACAATTGGTGTATCTGTTTTGAAATAACTACTTTTGTACCTAAAATGATTTTTACAAAAAATCAGGAGCAAACTGCGTGGCACCTGTAGTTCAAATTCGGCCCAGATTCAGCTAAATCGGCAGAAATTTGTCTTTTTGAAAAGAGGTGTATGTAAATATTTTTAGAAGAAGTAATTTAGTTATTTATTAACAAAATATGGTATAATAGCTTAAGAAATTTATGTGGTACAATTTTTAAACATATTTTTGGTAGGTGTTTCAAAAAATAACCATTTTTAAACCCTAAAAATGGAAAAGGATATTTTTAATCAAAGAAAAATAAAAGTTTTTTTGTCAACATTGTTTGTTGTTCCAATATGCATATTTGTGTGGAATATCGGCACATTTAAACAAACGATGTCATTAATGTGGTCATAACATTCGTCATTTGACCCGAAAGTCATAAATATTCGTAAATGATAGCTTATTTATGTGAACACTTTTTCAGTGTAGTTATTACCGTATTCCATGTTTATTATTTTTTATTGATGCTAGGTCACATATGATGACACAACGTGAAGCTTTTCCATTTTATTGAATTTTTTTTGAACATTTTATGCCGATTTCGGAATAAGGTCAAAACGGGGGACATGACCGTTCGTATCTAGGTGTTGAGCCTAGCAAAAAAATTGGTGTATATGTGTTGAAATAGGTACTTTTGTACCTAAAAATGATTTTTACAAAAATCAGGAGCAAACTACAAAGCACCTGTAGTTCAAATTCGCCCTGGTTTCAACTGAATCGACATAAATTTATCTTTTTCAAAAGAGGTGTATGTAAATCTTTTTAGAGGAATTAATTTGGTTATTTATTGACATTATATGGTATAATAGCTTAAGAAATTTATGTGGTACAATTTTTAAACATAATTGTGGTAGGTGCTTCACAAAAAAATAAACCATTTTTGAGAGTCCGAAAATGGAAAATTATATTTTTATTGAAAGAAAAATAAAACTTTCCTCGTCAACATTGTTTGTTGTTCCAATATTCCTGTTTGTGTGTAATATGGGCACATTTAAACATACTATGCCATGAATGTGGCCATAACATCCGTCATTTGGCACGAAAGCCATGAATCTTTGTAGATGATAGCTCATTTTTGTGAACACTTTTTCGCGATAGTTATCGTATTCCAAGTTTATTATTTTTTATTGATGCTAGGTCACATATGATGACACAACGCGAAGATTTTCCTTTTTTTGAATTTTTTTGAACCTTTTATGCCGATTTCGAAAAAAGTCGAAACAGGGGACATGACTGTTCGTATATAGGTGTTGGTCCTTGCGAAAATATTGGTGTATTTGTGTTGAAATTTGTACTTTTGTACCTACACATGCTTTTTACAAAAATCTCGAGCAAACTAAGAGGCACTCATAGTTCATATTCGGCCTGTTTCAACTGAATCGGCAGAAATTTGTCTTTTTCAAAAGAGGTGTATGTAAATCTGTTTAAAGGAAGTAATTTTGTTATTTGTTGACAGAATTTGGTATAAAAGCTTAAGAAAATTATGTGGTACAATTTTTAAACATATTATTGGTAGGTGCTTCACAAAAAACCCATTTTTGACACTCCAAAAATGAAAAATAATATTTTTATTCAAAGAAAAATAAAACGTTCTTCGTCAACATTGTTTGTTGTTCCAATATGCATGTTTGTGTGGAATATGGGCACATTTAAACAAAATATGTCATGAATGTGGCCATACTATCCAATATGAATCTTCGTAGATGATAGCTCATTTTTATGAACTATTTTTCGCGATAGTTGATGTATTCCAAGTTTATTGTTTTTATTGATGCTAGGTCACATATGATGACACAACATGAAGCTTTTCCATTTTTTGAGATCTTTTTGAACCTTTTAAGACGATTTTGAAATAAGGTCAAAAGAGGGAATGAGCGTTCATATCTAGGTGTTGAGTCTTGCAAAAAATTGGTGTATTTGTGTTGAAATAGATACTTTTGTACCTAAAAATGATTTTTACAAAATCAGGAGCAAACCACGAGGCACATGTAGCTAAAATTCGGCCCGGTTCCAGCTAAATCAGCATAAATTTTTCTTTTTCAAAAGAAGTGTATGTAAATCTTTTTAGAGGAAGTAATTTGGTTATTTATTGACAAAATATGGTATAATAGCTTAAGAAATTTATGTGGTATAATTTTTAAACATATTTTTGGTAGGTTCTTCACAAAAAACCCATTTTTGACACTCCTATAATAGAAAATGATATTTTTATTTAAAGAAAAATAAAAATTTCTGCGTCAAAACTTTTGTTGTTCCAATATGCATCATTATGTGGAATATCGGCAAATTTAAATAAACTATGTCATGAGTGTGGCCATAACATCTGTCAGTTGACCCGAAAGTCAGGAATCTTCGTAGATAATAGCTCATTTCTATGAACACTTTCGCGATAGCTGTCGTATTCCAAGTTTATTATTTTTTATTGATGCTAGGTCACATATAATGACACAACGCAAATGTTTTCCATTTTTTGAAAAAAAAACTTAACCTTTTATGCCGATTTCGGAATAAGGTCAAAACAGGGGACATGATCGGTCGTATCTAGGTGTTGAGCCTTGCGAAACAATTGTTTTATGTCTGTTGAAATGGTTACTTTTGTACCTATAAATTATTTTTACAAAAAAAATCAGGAGCAAACTACGAGGCACCTGTAGTTCAAATTCGACCCAGTTTCAGTCGAATCGGCAGACATTTGTCTTTTTAAAAGAGATGTATGGAAATCTTGTGAGAGGAAGTAATTTGGTCAATTGTATATAAAATGTGGTCTAATAAGTTTTTTAAAAAATGCATAGATACAATTTTGGAACATATTTCTGGTAGATGATTTTTAAATAAACCCATTTTTTGCACTCGGAAAATGAAAAATTGATTTTTTTTGCAATGAAAGACTTTTTTGTTTAAAATTGTTCGTGGTTCCAAGATACACTTGAAGATATCTCATTTATGATAGCACTTTGAAAAAAAAAATTGATTGACAAGTTTTATCACACATGTCCATTGGGAGAAATCTCATATATGGTGATCTAGACGACGACACTACCTTGCGATGTCGTAGTACCTTTTGAAGGCACCTAATAATTTTGCCTGATTGAGCCAAGATATTATTTTGGAAGAGCCACCCAACACAAACAGTTTAGAGCCGAATATTTCCAAAATTAGGGTTCAAAATTTGGAGATTCGAGTGCGAAACAGCGAGCCAATGAGAAGCAAGGAGCGACCTCGAGACGGATCAACCCATTAGACGACATCTGAGCCGTCCATCACTCACCATTCAATGGTGGAGTTTGTTCGGAGAAACCAAAACGGCGCGCTTTTGACTTTGACTTGGAGCGAATATTTTGGAGGAGGCCGGCCGAGAAACTAAATTCTAGATGGAAGCCCACCACATTGGACCCTCCCAAGCAAAAATTTCGGAAGAGGCCACTTTCCCCCACCACTCCCGAGCCTTTCCCCACTGCGCCGCAAGCCGTAACCCTAGATCCCTGATCCCTGCTCGTACCTCGCGCCGCAAGCCCCTCCCTCCCTTCCTTCTCCATCACTAAGCCTGTATGTGGGTGTCGCCGCCGAGCTTCATATGGGGGTGCTCGGGCAGAGGCGGTGGATGGATGGACCCAGCGTCGGCGGCACGCCACACCAACCTCTCTAGAACTCCACGTCTCTCCCCATCGCGCGGAGTTCTGGGATGGATGCAACCACCGAAACGTGGCGGCTCCTTGCAGCCGGACCTGCGCCAAGGGGAGAATGGCCACCACCGTTGACCTGCGCCAAAGGGAGGAAGGCTCCCACACGCACGCCATCTGCTCCTTGAGGTGTCTACCCCGAGCCATGTCCTTCCGCCTCGTGGATGGATTCGACCGCAAGAGACGCAAGGCTTCATCGTTGGTGCCTTCGTCGACCTGCTCGTCGTGAGTGCCTTGTCCCTTCACCTTGAATAAGAAGGACAACGCTACTCTAGATTCTGGCAGAGAGGTATTTTCTCTATCTAACCTAAAGTTACCTAGATCCTATCCAGATTTAATTCGTGATTCGATCATGGCTCGGCGGTGTAGCCTGCCATGGATCTAGATGCCAACGCTACTCGAGATGTTCTTGAAGGAGCTGTTCCTACCCGAGATGAACAGGTTCGACTCGACCCAATCAGGACACTAGCCGCACCAATGGTGAAGGATTTGCGGAGTTGCTGCTCACCAAGAAGGTTAAGCGCCACGCCGCCAGTGCGTCTGACCCAGGGTGCGTTAAGGCTAACCTCTTTCGGAAGAAGGCCGCGCTCACAAGGGTATCCCTATCTGCCTCTCTTACTGGATTCAACCTCCTCCCCATTTTTTTTTCTTTTGACTTGTGGTACTTATGCTCATCTTGCTATTACATATAGTGTTGTATGCTTTGTAGTTGCATTATTCTCATCTTGCTATTATAGATAGTGTTGTATGCTTTGTAATTGCATTAATCTCATCTTGCTATTACAGATAGTGATGTATGCTTTGTAGTTGCATTTATATACATACATATATTAAATGTTTGTATTGTTTTAGAATATGATTACTTGTTTGTAAAATTTGACTGAAACAACTATAAGTACCCCTTGGTAGCACCTGTTATGCCACCTGCTAAACATGTTTCTTCGTTAGAAGGTAGAATCAACATATGAAAATAAGAAAATTCTGAAATTCTTCTATCACTGGTAGAAAAAAAGGCCTTCCATACGCCCTCTTTAGTCCCCAAAATGTCCGAACCGTGACTAAAGGGGTCTTTAGTCGCGGTTTGGGAGGCGACCCGCGACTGAAGGTCTTGAGTGGCAGTTTGGGAAGCGCGCGGAGGGCTTTAGTCCCGGTTGCCTGGCCACCCGCGACTAAAGGTCCGAACTGCTCGGCTCGCGAACCGCGACTAAAGACCCCTTTAAGATTGTAAAATGAATTAGTTTTATTTTTATGAATTTTTTTTAGAAATAATACAAATTAAAAGTTAATGTTTATTTATTTATTCAAAATTATTATTACATCATTACTTTTGTTTATTAAAAGATTTATTTGAAATTCAAACAATAAAGAAATGTGGCATCGACCAACATGGTAATAGGATTGATATGATACTTGTATCACATACATGCGTGCGAAACACTTGGATGCGGGACGGGATGGAACTCGGAAGTTAAGCGTGCTAGTGCTAGAGTAGTGGGAGGATGGGTGACCGAGCGGGAAGTTTGACCACGAGTAAGTAATTTGACTAGAGATAATTGTAGTTAGACACTAAGCAAATAATAAAAATTCTGAAAAAAAAGGGAGTGAAAAATAATTAGAAACCCAAATGAATTAAAAAAAATAACGAAATAGCCTTTAGTCCCGGTTCGTGTTACAAACCGGGACTAAAGGTCCTCCGCCCCCGGCGCACGTCAGCCGCCCACGTGGACGGGCCTTTAGTCGCGGTTCGTAAGAGGCGCGACTAAAGGGGGGGCTTTAGTCGCGCATATTTAGTCCCGGTTGCACGGCCGGGATTAATGGCCTTTGCGAACCGGGACTAAAGGCCTATTTACTACCAGTGTATTTTGCCTTAAGTATTCCCAACACCATTTTTACTTCAAAAACCATCTGACGATACAGACCTGATGGGGGAAGTGACGACGAATCATCAGGCCATTCCGTAAGTTCAGATGATGAATCCTGAAAAATATTTTGAACATGCTAGCATCTTTTGCATTGTCCATCAAGAGACTAATTGGGGTATGGTTTTGTGTCTAGGTACTTAGATAAGTCAATTGCCACGCTATAGACGGAGTTGGCAGCGAAGCGCGGGCATGCAGGAGCTGCTCGGAGCCATAGTTGGCGTAAGACAGGAAATGAAGAAAGCTTTTGTGGTGATAGGGATCAATACCGAGATTTTCATGTGGGATTCCACATCCGAGCTCGTCAACATGCGGACCCGTCGCCGTCGACAACTACCTACACCTATTCATCCCCTACGCCGGCTTACACTCTGAGATCTACAGGTATAAGAGGCGACCCTAACCTCCCTCTATCTGTTCTGTTATTGGACTTGCTCCTCCTCCGGTGCCTAATCTGCAAGAAAGACTTATCCACTGGTTCTACATGGCGCGGGTGGTGCAGTGGCCGGACATCCCTGCGCTACCATGCACATCGAGGGGATTCAGAGAGGAGTTGATTGTGCTGCAGCAGGAGAGGACGCCGATAAACTACTGCATTGTCATCAAGTGCGGAAGCAGCTAAGTAATCTCACTCCTCTCCCCAATCCATCCAAGTAATAGTTCACCATTTATGTAATTTCATTCTCTTATTTTTTGCAGTAATGTATAAGCTGGACATCTATTTGACATAACACTTCGTGGAATACATTCTTCATGCTAATGTTAGCTCACATATGGTTAGTGGAATATCCTTCATGTTACCTATGAACATAAGCTTTTGCATTTATAGAAGGTTGCTATCAGCAGCACCTTGATGTGTCCCAATATACCGTATCTCCATTGGTCAAACAATTCTTCACTTCATTAATTACTAAGCTCCTTGTTGTATCATGATTCTAGTTGGAATTTATTTTTTCATTATCTCGACATGGATTCCTTGAACATAGCAACTCTTTTCTTGTATCACTTATGTGCAATGTGCACAACATGTAGTAATTTCCCTTGAATTTGCACCTATAGAAACTCATGCTTACATGCCCCTTGCATCCAGCAAGTTTGTTATTTTTGTGCAAACAAAGAGTTTCTTATTTTATTTTATTTTATTTTATTTGTACTCGTTGCAATGTTGTTGGCCGATTTATCAATTGTGTTCAATTTTCCAGAGCCTCGGCGAGATCCTAGACAGGACTCTAAGGAATAAAGATGGTTCAGGAATCTGCAAGGTATATTCTCTCCTGCAAATGCTCGAAAAGGAGCAATGTTATATCTGTTTGTCTGTATTAAAACTGAGATGAATGAGCTCTTGTGTTCGACCCTTTTCTATGAGTTGCGTGGTACCATGACCATCTATCCGATAACATGTTATTTGGTAGACAATGTTTAGGCTTTGGCTATATAAATTGGGCTTAGTTTTCTAGCATGTTTCTTCTGTCCAACTGAGTAGAACATATACTACACTGGAATTGGTTTCCTATTTAGAAACTAACATTGGTTTATCTGTTTTAAACCATGCATCAATTTTCTAGTTCCTAAGGGATGCTACCAGTCTGCTCTGTATATGCATAAATGTATTCTTGTTGTTACCACTTATTAGGTGCGTTTGTGAGTTTGTGTGCTCTGTGTGTTGTGCGGTCTTCTCAAGTGCAATATGTGTTTGAGCAGCTAATGCCAACAATCTAATCCTATCTCGTTTGTTGTCTGTGATTTTCAGGTAAAGAAGTTCAAGAAAATGGCAGTGGCTACTGACATAGTACATTTCGATGGCATGACCCTCATTTTGGTGTGATTTGAAGTTCATTTTGCTCACTTTTAGTTGCTGGCTGGAAATTTTGGTATCACTTTGATGACTTCACTTAGATTTTGCACAATTTTGTCTATTGGCCATGTGCTATGAAATGACGTGAAAGAATCATGCTTGGAGTGACATGTACCGGTCATGTGTGAATGTTGGTTGTTGAATATGAGGTCTGTGTTGATTTCCATTCTTTGAATGTGTTGTGATTCAAATTTACTGGAGTTCATATGTGTTTACATGGATTTGAAGTTGTCTTACGATTATGCAATTGACTTAAAAGTAAACAGCCCATGGTGAAAATAATTGTTTTGTAATATAAGGCCTCGGCCCAACTAGCCCAACTACTGCTGGGTTGTATTAAATAATATTGAAGAATTCGAATTTAAATGGACCAAAAGTAGTCAATAACAAATATACTGGACCAAGGCCTAGAGTTGAAATGGACAAAAAAAGGCCTATGCCCAGAAAGTAAAATGGTTGAAATGTTCACATCAGCATGTTAATTTGAAGAAAAAAAAATACAGGTAAAAAAAATTAACGGGCTATAACATTGGGCTGGCCTATATAGAGTAACAGTGTGGACTAGGCTAAATCTCAACCATGACCTAATTTTTTGGTCACAAATTTACCACGTGGGATTGGCCAAGTAGGATCTGACGTGGCTATACTAGAACAGCCCATGACCAAAACAATTGGTTGGTCATAGAGGGCTATATGACTATTCCATTAAAATGGTCGTTGACAATCAAATAAGACGCTCGATATGTGACTTTCATAATTTGGTAAAAAATTGAGAGTCATGTATCTACACATTTCTTATAGTGTTTCACGTACAGGAAGTCCGGAGGAGACCCGGAAGGGGCTACAGGGGGTCCACACCATAGGGAGGAGCGGGTCTTCCCCCTGGCCGCGCCACTAGGTGGTGTGGGCCCCATGGCTACCCGCCGACGTTAACCTTTCGCCTATTTATGCTCCTCCTTGGAAAAACTCTAAAGACCCGAGCCCCTTTCCATGAAAAGCCGCCGTCATTGTTAACCCTAGTTCGGGAGGGTTCTGAAGCACTCCCCGACACCATGCGGGGAGGGGAATTCATCACCGGAGGGCTCAACGCCACCATGCCTGCCTCCGGAGTGATGCATGAGTTGTTCATCCTTGGACTACGGGTCCAGAGCAGTAGCTAGATGGTTGTCTTCACCTCTTTAAGCTTCATGTTTAGATCTTGTGAGCTGCTTAACATGATCAAGATTGTCTTATTGTAATGATACATGTTGTGTTTGCTGGGATCCGATAAATATTGAATGCTATGTCAAGTGATTATCAATCTATCATGTTTATGTTATTTATGATCCTGCATTCTCTCTGTTGTTAGTAGATGATTTAGCCAAGTTGATGCTTGTAACTCCAAAAGGGGTTATTTATGCTAGATAGTGGCTTCATGCCTCCCTTTTATCCACGCTCGAGTGACAGAAACGTAACAGATGGGGATGTGTTATTGCCATAAAGAAGAAAACAACGATGTTTACATTACACACTTAATGCAATAATCTGTTGCTTGCAACTTAATACCCGAGGTTTGATTGGATTATGCTCTGATGGTGAATTATTAGTCATAGATGCAGCTGGATAATGGTTTATGAATTATGTTGTAATGCCCGCATGAATCACATAGTAATCACCATGTCATGCATATGACCTACAGTGCAGCATTTATATCTATCAATTTCCCAGCTGTAATTTTTTTACCCAACATGTTATCTATCTGTTTTAGAGAGACACCACTAGTGAACTGTGGACCCTGGTCCTTTATTTTACATTGATAATACAACCAATGCAAACATTTTTTTTCTCTTTTCATTCACTGTCATCATTGTTCTCTTTTCATTTACTGCAAACAAGTACAGCTTTCCACACTATACGTTTAATCCTTTGTTTTCAGCAAAACCGGTGAGATTGACAACCTCGCTGTTTCGTTGGGGAAAAGTAACTTGTTTGTGTTGTGTAGATTCCACGTTGCTCCTGAACCGGTACTGCGTTCTGCCAACATCAGCTGCCAACAACCTTCAGAAGTGATTTCTTTCTCCTACTAGTCGATTCAACCTTGTTTTCTTTCCGAGGGAAAACTTGCTGCTGCACTCTTCATACCTTCCTCTTGGGGTCTCCCAACGAACGTGTGTCCTGATGGTGCAAGTCTTGCACTTGTTGGGAAACCCCAAGAGGAAGGTATGAAGAGTATAGCAGCAAGTTTTTCCTCAGAGAGAAACCAAGGTTCAATCGACCAGTAGGTGAAAGAAGCAATTTCCGAAGGTTGATGCAGCTGAGGTGGCAGGGCGCACTAGTGGTTTAGAAGCAACATGGAACCTACACAACACAATCAATTCACTTTGACCCAACGAAGCAGTGAGGTTTTCAATCTCACCGGTTTTGCTGAAAACAAAGAGGTTAAACGTGTCATGTGGAAAATAATATTTGTTTGCAGTAGATGAAAGAGAACAGTGATGGCAGCAGTAAAACAGTAGCAGCAGGATGAAAACAATATTAGTAGTGTGAAAACAGTGATTGCAGTGGTTGTATTATCAGTATGAGGAAAATGGACCGGGGTCCACAGTTCACTAGTGGTGTATCTCCATAGAAGATATAAAGGATGCACCATAGTGTATATGCATGACATGATGATTACTATGTGATTCATGCCGGCATTACAACAAAATACATAGACCGTTACCCAACTACATATTTGACTAATAATCCACCCTAAGAATGTCATTCGAGCAACCCTTGAGTATTAAGTTGCAAGCGACAGATAAAGCATTCAGCAAAGTGTGTAATGTAAACAATGTAAACATCGTTGCTTTCTCCCTAGTGGCAACATCACATCCCCCACCCGTTACGTTTCTGTCACTCGACCGTGAGTAAAAGGGAGGCATTACCCCACTATCGAGTATAAATACTCCCTCTTGGAGTTACTAGTATCTACTTGGCCAGAGCATCTACTAATAACGGAGAGCATGCAATATTATAAATAGAATACACATGAAAGGAACATGATAGATTGATAATCAAGAGACATAGCATTCTATATTCACAGGATCCTAGCAAACACAACATGTAGCATTACAATAAGATGATCTGGATCATGTAGGGAAGCTCACAAGATCTAAACATGATGCATAAAGAGGAGTGAACAACCATCTAGCTACTGCTATGGACCCGTAGTCCAAGGATGAACTACTCATGCATCATTACGGAGGCGGGCATGGTGGTGTAGAGCCCTCCGGTGATGATTTCCCTCCCGGCAGGGTTCCAGGGAGAACTCGAGAACCCTCCCGAACTAGGGTTCACGATGACGGCGCCCTCGGGTGTTTTTCCTGGAAAAGGTGGATCTTTTTAGGGTTTACTATCCGAGGGGATTCTATAGGCAAAAGGGCAATATTGGTGGGCGGCCAGAGGGACACACCACCCCATGGCGCGGCAAGGGGAGCGCGTGACCCTATGGTGTGGGGCCCCTGTGGCCCCCCTCCGAGTCTCCTCTGAACTCCGTGTGCGCGACAACTTTCTAAGACTTCCGGGCTTCGAATCGTCCAATTCCGAGAATATTTCCAGAACAACTTATCTGAAACTAAAAATAGCAGAAAACAGGAACTGGCTCTGTGGCATCTTGTCAATAGGTTAGTCCCAAAAAATCAATAAAAATGGCATAAAGTGTATAGAAAACATGTAACAAATAACATGAAAACAACATGAAGCATCAGAAATTAAGGATATGTTTATGACGTATCAAGCGTATGAGAAGATAAAACCCTTATGGGAAGATTTTGTGAAGTACAACCAGTCGGAGGATGCTCTGATAAGGTCCGCAACAAATAAGAAAAACGCTGCTAAAAAGATATATCACCATACTATGGGGCAAGCTGGCTGCAAGGGTAGCATGCCTAAGTGTGATAAATTTGAGAACGACCTTCTTGAGAAGGGGATCACTCCATAGACATTCATGTGGGCCGAGCGGGAAAGGTCTTGGTTTTACGGGCATGGGGGCACGTTGGACTCAGAAGGGAAGTGAATCTATAATGGAAGACATGAAGAAGATAATCTTCCCATCGAATATCTTAGAGACGCAATAAAGGATGTTAAATAGGTGAGGTTCGAGCGAGATAGAGAGAACGACGAGCTCACACGCGCCCTTAAGAATAAGGAACACACAGGATGTACACGAACCACACCAGGCGGCGTTCCGTGGAAATATGGATTTGCCGAGGAGAGGAAGAAATATCCTGATAGAAGTCATCAGAGGAGAAAGGCATTGGAGGCAGCTGAAGCAGCGAGTCAGGCAGACCGGTGGCGTAACCTTGAAGAACAAGTAAAGCGGACGCGAGAGCTAGCACTGCGGCAGCAGAAGAAAATTGATAGACTTAGCCAGCAGCAAGGTACTACTGGCCTACAACACGGTGAAGAAGTTGCATTTGATGCTACCGATGCCGCACAATCTAATCGGAAAAGCAGCATTGCTTCCACGCAACACCAGGGTGATGATGATGATGCACCGCCGATTATGTACCCGGTGGATGATATCACGGAGATGACACCTAGTGAGCTGCATGTAAAAATCGTCAACAACATAACCATTAAGATCTAAACATGAGGTATAAAGTGGAGAGAACAACCATCTAGATATTGCTATGGACCCGTAGTCCAAGGATGAACTACTCACGCATCATTCCGGAGGCGGGCATGGTGGTGTAGAGCCCTCCGGTGATGTTTTCCCCTCCCGGCAGGGTGCCGAGGAGAACTCTAGAACCCTCCCAAACTAGGGTTGACGATGACGGAGGCCTCGGTTGTTTTTCGTGGAAAAGGTGGATTGTTTTAGGTAACGTCCCGGGGGTATAAATAGAAAGGGTAACATTGGTGGGCGGCCAAGGGCCCCACACCACCCAATGGCGCGGCTAGAGGTGCGCCGCCCTATGGTGTGGGGCCCCTGTGGCCCCTCTCCGGGTCTCCTACGGACTCCGTGTGCGCGAGAGATTTCTAAGACCCCCGGTTTTTGAATTGTCTAATTCCGAGAATATTTCCAGAACAACTTTTCTGAATACAAAAACAGCAGAAAACAAAAACTGGCTCTACGGGAACTTGTCAATAGGTTAGTCCCAGAAAATCGATAAAAATGGCATAAAGTGTATAGCAAACATGTAGCAAATAACATGACAACAACATAGAACATCAGAAATTATGGATATATTTATGACGTATCGACATCCCCAAGCTTAGCTCCTACTCATCCCGAAGTAGGTAAACAACAAAAAAAACAAATAATTTGTGAGGTGACATGCTACCAACATAAACTTGATCATCAGAATTGTAAAATCATATGTATTATGAGATCATATTACATTAAACACAAGCATGATAGATATAATTTTAGCAATGAAACATAACAATCATTTTGCAGCATGAAAAGTAACACAAATAGAAGATCATGAGTAATAATGCATTTGAAAGTTATACGTTTGTTTCTAGCATCAAGAAAACATAGCAAGGTGATATTTTGCTTGTCCTTAATCGTGGGGAAAAACATAAATACCAGGACACCTTCAAAGTTTTAGAGGATGACTAGAACAATTAATTTGAGAGCAAGTAATAACGAGGTATCAATCAATCAACAATATTTTTGGGACAAATGCACATTATACTCAGAATGACAACTATGATCTCTCAACTGTGCATAAAGTTAGAAGATGAAGACTCAACATAAAAGTAAAAGAAAGGCCCTTCGAAGAGGGAAGCAGGGATCACTCATGTGCTAGAGCTTTTTTTTTCTTAAACAAATGTATTGAAAACAATTTTTTTATAGAGGTGTGTATGCTTATGTCAACGAATGGTAAACAAAAAATACAGTACATCACAAGCCAACTAGACTTCACAAGAAAGATCCCATAGAAGGATGGAACTGGGTAGAAGGTCATCCCTCTTTCTCTTTTGTTTACACAATTATGTTTTGACTGATAAATTAGTGCAAAAATAGTGAAGAGAATTTGTTGTATTGAGTTTGGGGCTGGGCACCCCGCTGCCATCTCTTCTAGCAATTGGATAAGCGGATTAAGCCAATAGTCCAGGGTGTCAAATACAATCAACAAGTGAGGTAAAGATTCTCTATTCACGTCCTCATGAGCTAAAATAGGAGCACAAAACAGGAGTAATTTTGAAGGTTTTAAAGGTAACACATGAGTAATTTACTTTGGAGTGGCGGTTAAATACCACATGTAGGTAGGTATGGTGGACACATTTGGCATACGTTGGGTTTTGGGAGTTTGATGCACGATTAGAGCTCATTCTCAGTATAGGTGGAGGCTAGCAAAGACTGGGAGTGACAAATCAAGAGAGCATATTGCCTTAATCATGCATCGCGACAAAAACATTATTAAACAAAGCATAAGTGGTATTACAAGTCAAAAACTAAATGACCATAGAGGCTATAGGTGAATGGTTTTTAGTCATAAACATGGTGTAAGCATGCGTCAAGTCAACCAAATAAAAAATTAAAAGGACAACACCACAAATTTATGCTTCAATGTGATAAAAACAACTCATGATTTTTTCAATGACACATTAAAAACTCTAGCCGCAGTCTATACAAGCTTCTTTTTGCACCGTTATATAAATTCTATTACATGTAGCATTTTATTTTTCCAACAAGCACAAATTAATATATGTTTTAACAAAAACTCTACAAAATATATAGCAATTAAGCAAGATAGTACTAACATAACTCTAATAAAACTAACAGATCTGAATAAGAGATGCATGAAAACAGGAGCTAAAAGATATGCACAAACTAGAAGAAAAACTAAGAATACGAGCATAACGAGTATTCATATGAAAAAGCGGAGCGTGTCTCTCTCCCAAACAACAATGCTAGGTTTCAAAGATATTATTGTAGCAAGGGAAAAAACAAAAAAACGAAAAATAAAAGAAGCTCCAATTAAAATTCATATGATATGACCAAATAAAAATATAGTTTCACTAGAAGTGACCTAATAATTTGTTGATGAAGAAGGGGATGCCTTGGGCATCCCCAAGCTTAGATTCTTGAGTCTTCTTAGAATTTGCTAGGATGAACCACGGGGGGAATCCCCAAGCTTTCGCTTTTCAATCTTTCTTGATCACATTATAGCACCCTCTTCTCTTGATCCTTGAAAACTTTTATTGTGCTTGAGATCAAATATCTAATTCAATCCGAGATTCGACGAATATTATAAAAATTAACTATCTCATACAGAGACATAACAGTGACAATATTAATCATATCTCAAGGAAGAACAAACCACTAGGTATTAAACTATAACAAAGTCTTGATATGAAAGTATCATAAAATGTTGCATCCACATATATATAAAGATCGTTTATCTGGAATATACAAGTGTGATTCAAACAAGATGGAAGAGCCATCACTAAGAAGAAGAAAGAACTCAAGATTTTTCTTTAGCTTGCGTGCAAGACACAAATACAAATGTACCAATATTTGCAAGTTCCTCTCTACACTGCTTCTACCAATCTTCTGCATCTGAAATTACGTTAGATACTCCAGCAAAGGCATTCATGTTTCTTGCAGACTACTACCACAAATAAATGGATATACAATGTTATAGCAGAAATAACATGAGAATTCAGGAATTGAGAACTAGAGGAAATAGGAGGATCAGTGGCTCCACCTCTTAGATAATCAAAATCATACAAGCATCTTTGAATAAAAATATTATTTTCCATTTTCGGAGTGTCAAAAATGGGTTTTTTGTGAGCACCTACCAAAAATATGTTTAAAAAATGTACCACATAATTTTCTTAAACTATTATACCATGTTTTGTCTACAAAAAAAAAATTACTTCGTCTAAAAAGATATACATACACCTCTTTTGAAAAAGACAAATTTATGCCGATTTAGCTGGAACCGGGCCGAATTTGAGCTAAAGGTGCCTCGTGGTTTGCTCCTGATTTTTGTAAAAATCATTTTTAGGTACAAAAGTACTTATTTAAACACAAATACACCAATTGTTTTGCAAGTCTCAACACCTAGATACGAACGCTCCTTTCCCTGTTTTGACCTCTCTGTCTCTCTCTCTCTCTCTCTCATCTCCTTAGAGTGATATTTTCTGTAGTTCTGGAATCTTGGTTGCTCGCTATTTATATGGGGCCTCAATTTACCAGAACAATGCATCCGAATAAACATGGGTCTTATATGAATCAAACTTTCTTACTGATAGTTACCTAAGTTGTAGCAGTGCATGTATACCGTGGGAAAACTATCAGCTTGATGATGTTCACCTCTTTACTTTGATGCCATTTTTTGCGACCATTGGTGTGAAAAGCCCAGCTGCTTCCTATGAATTGGTTGCATGTGGGACATGTGTCGATCAAATACGGTGCCGCAATAGTGCTAGGTACACATGTAATGCTCTAGTTATGATCAATGAATGTCCGATGCTTATATGATTTTCTGGATGTTTGAAAAATAGAACTTAATTCGTCAACCTTGTTTGTTGTTCCAATATGCATGTTTGTGTTGAATAGGGGCACATTTAAACAAACTATGCCATGAATGTGGCCGTAACATCCATCATTTGGCCCAAAAGCGATGAATCTTCGTAGATGATAGCTCATTTTATGAACACTTTTCCACTATAGTTGACGTATTCCAAGTTTATTATTTTTTATTGATGCTAGGTCACATATGATGACACAACGCAAAGCTTTTCCATTTTTTGAATTTTTTTTGAACCTTTTATGCCAATTTCGGAATAAGCTCAAAACGGGGGACATGACCGTTCGTATCTAGGTGTTGAGCCTTGCGAAACAATTGGTGTATTTGTGTTGGAATAGGTACATTTGTACCTAAAAATTATTTTTACAAAAAATCAGGAAAAAACTACGAGGCACCTATAGTTCAAATTCAGCGCGGTTTCAACTGAATCGGCAGAAATTTATCTTTTTAAAAAGAGGTGTATGGAAACCTTGTGATAGTAAGTAATTTGGTTAATTATATATAAAATTTGGTCTAATAATTTTTTTTAAATGCATAGATACAATTTTGGAACCTATTTCTGGTAGATGTTTTTTAAATAACCCCATTTTTGGCACTCGGAAAGTGAAAAACTGATTTTTTGCAATGAAAACCCTTTTCTTCAACATTGTTCGTGGTTCCAAGATACACTTGATGATACCTCATTTATGATATCACTTTGAATAAAAAAGGATTCACAAGTTTTATCACACACGTCCATTGGAAGAAATCTCATATCTGGTGATCTAGACGACGACACTACCTTGCCATGTCGTAGTACCTTTTGAAGGCACCTAATCATTTTTCCTGATTGATCCAAGACAATATTTTGGAAGAGCCTCCCAAGACAAACAGTTTGGAGCCCAATATTTCTGAAATTAGGTTCAAACTTTGGAGATTCCAGCGCGAAACAGCCAGCCAACGAGAAGCGAGGAGCGACCACGAGACGGATCACCCCGTTAGACGCCATCTGAGCTCTCCATGACCCACCATCCAATGGTGGAGTTTGTTCAGAGAAACCAAAATGGCGCGCTTTTGACTTGGACTTGGAGCAAAAAATTTGGAGGAGACGGGCCGAGAAACTAAATTCTAGATGGAAGCCCACCACTTCGGACCCTCTCGAGCGAAAATTTCGGAAGAGGCCACTTTCCGCACCACTCCCGAGCCTCTCCCCACCGCGCCGCTAGCCGTAACCCTAGATCCCTGATCCCCACTCGTACCTCGCGCCGCAAGCCCGCTCCTCCCTTCCTTCTCGAAGGGTGTTCACCGTTTTCCACGCCCGATTTATGTCTTCATCGGTGTTGGGAAATCTGGCCTTTTCTGGTCCTTCGGCTTAGATTTCCACGCTTCGTATTCGTCCTTTGCGATCTCTGCTTATGTGTGTGAACACACGTTCGTTGGGAGACCCCACGAGGAAGATATGAAGAGTGCAACTGCAAGTTTTCCCTCGGAAAAAAGAAACCAAGGTTGAATCGACCAGTAGGAGGAAGGAGTAACTTCAGAAGGTTGATGCAGTTGAGATGGTAGGACGCACTACCGGTCCAACAACAACGTGGAACCTACATAACACAATCAATTCACTTTGCCCCTAGGAAGCAGTAATGTTGTCAATCTCACCGGTTTTGCTGATAACAAAGAGGTTAAATGTATGGTGTGGAAAACAGTAGTAAAACAATATGAAAACAGTAGTAGAAGTGTGAAAACAATGGAAATAGTAATTGCAGTGGTTGTATTATCAGTATGATAAAATGGACCGTGGTCCACATTTCACTAGTGGTGTCTCTCCATAAAAGATAGATAACATGTGTGGTGAACAAATTACAGCTAGGCAATTGATAGATATTGAAACATGCATGACATGATGATTATTATGTGATTCATGTGGGCATTACAACAAGACTCATAGACCGTCATTAAACTGCGTCTATGACTAATAATCCACCCTCCGAATATCATCCGAACAAACGTTGGGTATTAAGTTGCAAGCAACGGATAATGACATTAAGAAAAGTGTGTAATGTAAACAATGTAAACATCGTTGTTTTCTCCCCAATGGCAACCACACATCCTCCATCTATAACGTTTCTCTCACTCGAGCACATATGCAAAGGAGGCATGAACCCACTATCGAGCATAAATACTCCCTCTTGGAGTCACTAGCATCTACTTGGCCAGAGCATCTACTAACAACAGAGAGCATGCAATACCATAAATAGCATACACATGAAGATAACATGTCAGATTGACAATCAAGAGAAATAGCATTTCAACATTCATCGGATCCCAGCAAACACAAATGTAGCATTAAAATAATATGATCTCGATCATATAGGACAGCTCACGAGATCTAAACATGAGGCATAAAGTGGAGAGAACAAACATCTAGCTACTGCTATGGACCCGTAGTCTAGGGATGAACTACTCACGCATCACTTTGGAGGCGGGCATGGTGGTGTAGAGCCCTCCGGTGATGATTTCTCCCCCGGCAGGGTGCCGGGGAGAACTCCAGAACCCTCCCGATCTCTGGTTGACAAATACGGCGTCCTCAGGTGTTTTTCGTGGAAAAGTGGTATATCTCTAGGGTTAACGCACCGGGGGAATAAATAGGCGAAAGGGCGATGGCGGTGGACGCCCGAGGGTCCCACATCATCCCTAGGCGCGGCCAGGGGGGCGCCACCCTATGGTGTGGCCCCCCTGTGGCCTTCTCCGGTCCTCTTCGGGACTCCGTGGAACCTTCGGGAATTCTAAGACCGGGCTTCGAATTTTCCAATTCCGAGAATATTTCGAGAACAACTTTTCTGAAACTAAAAAGAGCAAAAAACACGGAACTAGTTCTGTGGGATCTTGTCAAAAGGTTAGTCCCAGAAAATCGATAAAAATGACATAAAGTGTATAGAAAACATGTAGCAAATAACATGAAAACAACATGGTACATCAGAAATTATAGATACGTTTATGACGTATCGACATACCAAAGCTTAGTTCCTACTCGTCCTCGAGTAGGTAAACGACAAAACAAATAATTTTTGAGGTGACATGCTACCAACATAAACTTGATCATCAATATTGTAAAAGCATATGTAAGCTGAGATCATAGTACTTTAATCATAAGCATGATAGATATAATTTTGACAATGAAACATAGAAATCAATTTTCATCATGAAAAGTAAACAAATAGAGGATCATGAAATCAATGCATTGAAAGTTATACGTTTGTTTCTAGCATCAAGAAAACATGGCAAAGTGATATTTCGCTTGCTTAAGAGTGGGGCAAAACATAAATGTTAGGACACCTTCCAAGTTTAAGAGGATGACTAGAACAAATAATTTGAGAGCAAGTAATAAAAGGTATGAATCAATAATAATGTTTTTGGGACAAATGCACATTAAACTGTGCTCTCTCAACCGTGCATAAAGTAAGAAGGTGGAGACCCAACATGAAAGTAAAAGAAAGGACCTTCGTAGAGGGAAGCATGGATCACTCATGTGCTAGAGATTTTTATTTTATTAAACAGAGATATAAAATATTTGACTCTCCTCCCAACCTTTCTTACACAAACCATGGCTAACCGAATCCTCGGGTGTCTGTGCTTATGTCAACGAATGGTAAACAGAAAATACAGTACGTCACAAGCCAACTAGAATTCACAAGAGACTCTCATTGAAGGACGCAACTAGGTAGAAGGTCATCCCTCTTTCTCTTTTGTTTACATAATTATGCTTTAACTGATAAATCAGGGGCAAAAATAGTGAAGAGAATTTCTTTGTATTAATTTGGAGATGGGCACCCCGCTGCCATCTTTTCTATCAATTGGATAAGCGGATGAAGCCAAAAGTCCAGGGTGTGAAATCCAATCAACAAGTAAGATAATGATTCTCTATGCACGTCCTCATGAGCTAAACCAGTAGCACAAAACAGGAGTAATTTTGAAAGTTTTAAAGGTAACACATGAGCAATTTACTTTGGAGTGGCTGTTAAATACCACATGTAGGTAGGTATGGTGGACAAATTTGGCATACTTTGGTTTTTGCGATTTGGATGCACGAGTAGAGCTCATATAGGTGGAGGCTAGCAAAGACTTGGAGCGACAAAATCAAGAGAGCATAATGGCCATAATCATGCTTAGCGACAAAAACATTATTGATCAAAGCATAAGTGGTATTACAAATCAGAAACTAAATGATCATAGAAGCTATTCGTGACTGGTTTGTAGTCATAAACATGGTGTAAGCATGCGCCAAGTCAACCAAATAAAACATTCAAAGGAGAACACCACAAATTTATGCTTTAATGTGATAAAAACAACTCATGATTCTTTCAATGGCACATTAAAAACTCTCAGCTATTTGAAACAAGTCATGCTACAAAGTTAACCACTAGGTTTATAATTAAAATAACAACTAACATGACATGAAAACTTCTATCCACGGTCTATACAAGGTCTATTTGCATCGTTATAAATTCTATCACATGCAGCAAACTTTTTTTCCCAACAAGAACCATACAAAATATGTTTTAACAAAAACTCTCTAAATGATACAGAAAGTAAGCAAGAGACTACTCACATAACTCTACTAAAAATAACATATCTGAATGAGAGATGCATGAAAACAAACAGGAGCTAAAAGGATTACAGTAACTAGAAGAAAAACTAAGAATATGAGCATAACGAGTATCATATGAAAAAGCGGAGCGTGTCTCTCTCCCAAACAATAATTCTAGGTTCCAAAGATGTTTATTGCAGCAAGGAAACAAAATAAAACAAAACAAAAAATAAAAGACGCTCCAAGTAAATTTCATATGATGTGACCGAATGAAAATATAGTTTCACTAGAAGTGACCTGATAATTTGTTGATGAATAAGGGGATGCCTTGGGCATCCCAAAGCTTAGACCCTTGAGTCTTCTTAGAATTTGCTGGGATGAACGACGGGGGCATCCCCAAGATTTGACCGTGCACTCTTCTTGATCACATTATATCACCCCTTGAAAACTTTCTCCACACCACACTCAAAAAGTAATTCACATTAGACTGTTATTGCACCAATAAAAAATTCATGGGTTCTGCATAGGCACAAGTGATATTGATACTTTTGAACATTATCTACAACCACTGATGTTTCGTGAAGCAAAGAAATCCACTTGACATCGTAAAAGAGCACATGCAAGAAAAATGGCAGAATCTGCCAAAACCAGAACAGTCTGTAAAGAAGAATTTTCGGGGAACTTACGTTGCTTGGATAAAAAAACATAAAGAATGAAAAAGTTTAGAATTATCTGAGGAATAAGCACAAAAAGTTTTAGGTCATTTTGATCTTTTTGGAATTTATAAGATTTTTTACGGTGGACAGCAGAAATCTGTTTCCTGCGCAGAAATCTAAAACCAACTCCAACTTTCGCTAGAAACTTTACTTGGCACAACTAATACATGAAAATAAATATACAAAGGAGTTTCTACATAAGTTACAGCCCCTTGACTCAAATAAAACAGAGAAAAACAAAACAAAAATAAAATCATGGGTTATCTCCCAAGAAGTGCTTTTCTTTAACGCCTTTTAGCTAGGCACAGAAAGCAAAAAGGTGCTCACATAAGAAATATGAATTAAGAAAAAGAGAGCATAAAGAAGAAAATATAATACAAATTTAAGTCTAACCCACTTCCTATGCATAGGAATCTTGTAAATAAATAAATCAAAAAATCTCAAACTAGAGATCATGGGAAGGTAGAACAAGAGCAATTTCAAATCTTTCAACAAAAAGAGAGGTGTTTTAGTAACATGAAAAATCCCACAACCATATTTTTCTCTCTCATAATAATTTTAAGTAGCATCATGAACAAACTCAACAACATAATGATCACATGAAGCATGTTCGTCATGGTCTAAAATCTCACAATTCATATCAAGCTCAAAAATAGTGGGATCAAAATTAAAAATAAAGACCTTTTCTTTCCCACTTTTGACAACAGCAAAACAAGATGATTGGTCACTCTTAAAAGGTATAGGACACATTGTAGAAATTCTATTTTCAGTATCGTTATAATTTATAACATCAAGTAACATAGGACCATCATCTAGAGCATTATCATATAAATTTTCTAAACAAACTTTCTCGTTATCATGCATATCAATAGTTGGAATAAATAGAGGATTATCATAAGATTTATGAAAGTAGCATGGATTATCATAAATAAAAGTAGCAATATTATTCTCACAGGTTTCATTCATAGTAGTATCAAGGTCACAAGTATAGCAAGTATCAACTTCATCAAAAAGGGATATTTCAAAAGAATCAATAGGACATCACAACTATGAGTTAAAGAGTTACTCTCATTGGGAGGTAGACATGGATAGCTACTCTATTCTTCCTCCTCTTGATCATCACTCTCCTTCTCTTTCTCATCCAATGAGCTTCCAGATTTAGCAATTTATTCTTCTGTAGGCTCCTGTAAGGCATTAGTCTCCTCCTTTGGGGGAGAGCACCTATTAAGATATTTAAGTATGTAATAATTACAATCCTTGTAATTATCAAAGAAATATTCAAGTTTATCATAAATTTCATATTTATAAGGTGCATCATCAATATTTTCAAACAAATAAGCAATTTCGAATGCACTCTTTCAAGCAATAAATTCCTCAATTTGTTCCACATCATCAAATACATAATTTCCCTTAACATAAGAAGATATGGTAACATCATCATTATACTCACACTGAAAAGGGAGGTGTTTATACCTTCTACATCAACAAGATTTATCAAAGCAATAAGTAACATTATAAGTAGAGCACAAGTTTTTAGCATAGTTGTGCAATTTATTAATTTGCTCCTATAAGTGTATCCCTTTTTGTGACAAGCGGCGTTCCTTATAATATTTTTGTTGTTCATCCGTGAACCCACTTTGTCAATAAGATCTAGTTTCAAAGATATCAAACATTGATAGCAAGCATGATAAAGCAACTATCAAGAAAAACAATAACAAAATAAAAAAAATGATTGGAGGTGAGAGACTCCCCTTGCAGAAATTCCCTTCCTCCCCGGCAACGGCGCCAGAAAAAGTCTTTCTTATGCGTGTGTGAAGGGAATATGCCCGAGAGGCAATAATAAAGTGTTTATTATGTTATTACTTCTTTATGATAGATGTTTATTTCTCATGCTAGAATTGTATTAACCGAAAACTATAATACATGTGTGATTAATAAACAAACCAACGTTCCTAGTGAAGCCTCTCTTTTAACTAGCTCGTTGATTAACAGATGATCAAGGTTTAGTGATCATAGACATTGGATGTTGTGAATAACGGGGTCATGTCATTAGGAGAATGACGTGATGAACTTAGACCCTAACTAAGTATAACAATCAAGTCATTTAGTTTTGTTGTTATGTCTTACATTCGGAGTAACATTGTTCCTTAGACCATGAGATTATGTTAATCACTAATACCGAAAGAATACTTTGATGACATCAAACGTCACACCGTAACAGGGTGACTATAAAGGTGGCATTAGATATTCGGAAAGTGTTAGTTGAAGCTCATGGATCAAGAATGGGATTTGTTCATCCAATATGACAAATAGATATATTCAGGGCCCTCTCGATGGTATCACATCGACACCGCTTGCAAGCACGTGATATGATCACAAGGATGTTATATCAAAGGAACGAGAAAAGAGTACTTGTCGGATAACGAGATCGAACAAGGTATGGTGGATACCGATGATCGGATCTCGGACAAGCAAAATATCGCGAGACAAAGGGAAATCGTTACGACGTTGAAAGGTTCACACGATCACGAGAGTCATCGTTGAATATATAGGAGTCATCACGGATCTCCAGATCCCGCTGTTGATTTTGATCGGAGAGGAGTCTCGATCATGTCTATAATATTCGCGAACCGTAGGGTGACACACTTAAGGTTCGATGAAGCGTTAGAGAGGATACGGAATACCGAAGAATATTTTGGGCAACTCCGAAATTGTTTCGGGGAAAATTGAAATAGTTCAAGGGGTTTTTCGTCGAATGGGTGTTAATAGAATTAACAAATGATTCGAGGTGCTGCATGCAAATGTTTGTCAATGGAATTACCCAATATAAATAAAGAAATAAAAATGTTTTATTTATTTATTAAAGAAAAGCCTTTGGATTTTCTAAGTGGAAAACTAAGGGAGTATGAGTGGGTGTGAGTGGGGCTTCCACTCACATGAAGAGGGAAGAGGTGGGGGCACCCCATGGCTGGCCGCACCCCCTCTTGGGCTGCCTCCCCCTCCCCTATAAAAGGAGGGTGAGAGCTCCTCTTCTCCACACACTTGCCCACTTCCTTTTCCCTCCACCCGCTGCTCCATTCCATGGTCTCCAGCTTGGCGAAGCCCTGATCGTGTGATTCTGCACCACCACCATGCCGTCGTGCTGCTGGAATTCTGGGGGATCCTCTACTTCCGCTACCCGCTAAATTGAGGGAACGGAAGTCTTCATCGAGCTAAACGTGTGACCGATTACGGAGGCACCGCCGGATTGCGGTGCACTTCTTCTCGCTCGGGATCGGCGTGAGTACGACTACGCCAACAACGAGATTTTATCTCGTACCACTTTGAGTCTTCGAGGGTATGTTATCTCAAGACTCTCTTTCTCCCCGTTACCTTTCATCTCATAGATTAGATCTTGTCCATTCGGGTTTATCGCGCGTACGAATTTTTTTGTTTTCAATGCAACGTACCTTTCAGTGGTATCAGAGTAGGATTTATGCGTAGATGATTTGTACAGGTAGAACACATAGGAGTATGTGGGCGTTGATGATCATGGTTTTGCCTCTTTGCGTATTTTATGATCTTAGTGGCATAGTAGGATGAATCTGCCCTAGACTAAGTTTACGTGTACTATGTACGCAAGAATTGTCTCACTTGTGACTAAGGGGGTGTCCGTTTCTCCTACTATAGTTAAGATCTAATCTACAAAGGGTTGTTAAAAATATGTTTTATTAACGTTGTGGTTCTTGTACGTAGGTACGAACGATTCTATCCTCGTAAGCCCAAGCCACGTAAAATATGCAAAAAAAAAAATAGAGGCGTCTAACTTGTTTTTGCAGGGCATGTGATGTGATATGGTCAATGTTACAAACGTTATGTATGAGATGATATCTTTTGTAAATTATTGACATACCGGCTGGAGCCATATGGTTGTCTTATTTTTATGGCCTGCGTGCTGTATATCATATCCATGTGATATGTTGTAATGGACAATCAAGATGGTGGTGCCACGAACCTTGGTGCCAAGCCGGTGGAATGATGGAGATCATACCATGATGCACAAGATGGAGATCAAGTGCAAGAAGGACCATATCATATCACATTATCCATGCATGTGATGTTTATCCTTTTATGCATCTTGTTTTGCTTAGATCGCGACGGTAGCATTATAAGATGATCTTTCTCACTTAATATCAAGATAATAATTTGTTCTTCCTTAAGTATGCACCGTTAAGAAACATCGTCGTTTCGAGACACCACGTGATGATCGGGTGTGATAGACTCAACGTTCGCATACAACGGGTGTTTTCAAGCCTAGCATGTACAGACATGGCCTTGAAACACACGCAATACTACGGTTCTACTTGGCGAGCCTAGCATGTACAGACATTGCCTCGGAACACGTAACCGAAAGGTAAAGCATGAGTCATATGGACGATATGATGAACATGTTGATGTTCGCCTTTGCAACTACACCGTCTCACGTGATGATCGGTTTCGGTGTAGTGAATTTGGTTCGTGTAATCACTAAAGACGACTAAGAGGGATGTTGTTTTTGAGTGGGAGTTCATGGGATAATTTTAGAATTAACTTGAACTTAATTTATCATAAACATAGTCTAAATAGTCCTTGCAAATATGTTGTAGATCATGGCACCACCTACCTTCAATTTCAATATGTTCATGGAGAGAGAAAAACTAGCAAACAATGAGAGCAACTTAACCAACTGGGCACTTAACCTGAGGATTCTTCTCACCGCTTGCAAGAAGCTCTATGTGCTTGATGCACCGCTAGGTGACCAGCCCGCTGATGATGCTTCTGATGAAAATAAAAATGTTATCTGACTCAACAAGAAGACCACAGTATAGTTCATTGCGGCAACCTCTATGGATTAGAGCCAGAGCTACGAAAAAGTTTTGAGAACAACACTTCTTATGCTACAATGGGAGAATTGAAAATGATTTTTGATACCCATGCCGCAGTTGAGAGTTATGACGCTTCAGAAAAGTTCTTTAGCTGCATGATGGAAGAGAACAACTCCGTTAGTGAGCACGTACTCAAGATGTCTGCGTACGCTGATAAGCTCATAGCCTTGGGAATAACGATTCCCATTGAGCTAGGGATACATCGTGTTCTCCAATCTCTGCCACCTAGTTACAAGAACTTCGTGATGAACTATAATATGCAAGGCATGAAGAAGTCTCTTCCTGAGCTTCTCTCGATGCTTAAAACTGCTAAAGTGGAGATCAAGAAAGAACATCAAGTGTTGATGATCAATAAGACCACTAGTTTCAAGAAATGCAAGCTAAGGGTAAACTTCAAGAAGGGTGGCAAATCTGTTGCTGCTCCTGAGAAGAAAACCAAGTATGGCCCTAAGCCTGAGACTGAGTGCTTTTATTGCAAGGGTACTGGCCACTGGAAGCGCAGTTGCCCCAAATATCTGGCAGATAAGAAGGCCGGCAAAGTGAACAAAGGTATATAAGATATACTTGTTATTGATGTGTACCTTACTAGTACTCGCAGTAGCACCTGGGTATTTGATACTGGTTCGGTTGCTCACATATGTAACTCGAAACAGGAGCTGCAGAATAAGCGACCACTGGCAAAGGATGAGGTGACGGTGCGCGTCGACAATGGACCAAGAGTTGATGTGATCGTCGTTGGGACGCTGCCTCTACGTCTACCATCGGGATTAGTTATAAACCTCAATAATTGTTATTTGGTGCCTGCATTAAGCATGAACATCGTTTCTGGATATTGCTTAATGCGGAATGGTTATTCCTTTAAGTCTGAGAACAATGGTTGTTTGATTCATATGAATAATATGTTTTATGGTCATGCACGTGAGAATACGGTTTATTTCTTTTGAATCTTGATAGTATTGGTACACATATTCATAATGTGAATGCCAAAAGAATTAAGTTAAATGATGATATTGCTACTTACATGTGGCATTGCCGCTTAGGTCATATTGGTGTTAAACGCATGAAGAAGCTCCATTCTGATGGACTCTTAGAATCACTTGATTATGAATCATTTCAAACATGTGAACCATGACTTATGGGCAAGATGACTAGAACCACGTTTTCTGGAACCATGGAACGGGCGGCAGACTTACTGGAAATCACACATACCGATGTGTGTGGACCAATGAGTGTATCGGCGCGCGGTGGATATCGTTATTTTGTCACTTTCATAGATGATTTGAGTAGATATGGGTATATCTACTTAATGAAACACAAATCTGAGACATTTGAAAAGTACAAAGAATTTCAATGTGAAGTTGAAAATCATCGTAATAGAAAGATTAAATTTCTACGATCTGATCGTGGAGGTGAATATCTAAGTTACGAGTTTGGCATGCATATGAAACAATGTGGAATAGTTTCACAACTCACACCTGCCGGAACACCACAGCGTAATGGTGTTTCCGAACGTCGTAATCGTATTTTATTGGATATGGTTCAATCTATGATGTCTCTTATAGATTTGTCACTATCGTTTTGGGATTATGCACTAGAGACCATTGCATTCACTTCAAATAGGGCACCATCTAAATCCGTTGAAACGACACCGTATGAATTACGGTTTGGAAACAAACCTAAGCTGTCATTTCTAAAAGTTCGGGGATGCGATGTTTATGTGAAGAAGCTTCAACCTGATAAACTCGAACCCAAAGCGGAAAAATGCGTCTTCATAGGATACCCTAAAGAAACAATAGGGTACACCTTCTATCACAGATCCGAAGGCAAGATTTTCGTTGCCAAGAATGGATACTTTTTGGAGAAGGAGTTTCTCTCGAAAGGTGTGAATAGTAGGAAGGTAGAACTCGACGAGGTTATTGAACCTTCTCTTCTTGGAATGGAGAGTAGCGCAGCGCCGGAAGTTGTTCCGGTGTCGACCCCGTCAGTTGAAGAGAGAGCTAATGGTCAAGATCATGAAACTCCAGAAGAGGAAACTACCGCACCTCGCAGGTCAACTAGGGAACGTACATCTCCTGAACTGTACGGAGATCCCGTATTAACCTTCATGGTAGATGGAGGTAATGACCCTGCGATGTATGATGAAGCGATGATGAGCCCAGATTCCAACAAATGGCTTGAAGCCATGAAATCCGAAATAGGATCGATGTACGAAAACCAAGTTTGGACTTTGGTGGACTTACCCAATGACCGCAAGGCCGGTGAGAACAAATGGATCTTTAAAAAGAAAACTGACGCTGATGGTAATGTGACCGTCTATAAAGCTCGACTCGTTGCAAAAGGTTTCCGACAAATTCAAGGAGTTGACTATGATGAGACTTTCTCACTAGTAGCGATGCTTAAGTTAGTTAGGATTATGTTAGCAGTTGCTGCATTTTTCGATCATGAAATCTGGCAGATGGATGTCAAAACGGCGTTCCTTAATGGTGACATTGAGGAAGAGTTGTATATGATGCAACCCAAAGGTTTTGTTGATCCTAAGGATGCTGACAAGGTGTGTAAGCTTCAACGTTCCATTTATGGAATGAATCAAGCATCCCGGAGTTGGAACCTCCGTTTTGATAAGGTGGTCTAAGGGTTCGGATTTGTCCAAACATACGGAGAAGCTTGTATTTACAAGAAAGTGAGTGGGAGCTCTGTAGCATTTCTAGTACTATATGTGGATGACATATTGTTGATTGGAAATGATATAGAACTTTTTAAAAGCATAAAAGGTTATTTGAACAGCAGTTTTTTTATGAAAGGCCTCGGTGAAGCAGCTTATATATTAGGCATCAAAATCTACAGGGATAGATCAAGGCGCTTAATTGGACTTTTGCAAAGTACATACCTTTAGAAGATTCTGAAGAAGTTCAGAATGGAAGATAGTAGGAAGGGGTTCTTACCTATGTTGCAAGGCAAAACATTGAGTAAGACTCAATGTCCAGCTACAGCAGAAGATAGAGAAAGGATGAATAAGACTCCCTATGCTTCAGCCATAGGTTCTATCATGTATGCTATTCTATGTACAAGACCGGATGTGGCACATGCTATTAGTTTGACTAGTAGGTACCAATCCGATCCAGGTTTGGAACACTAGACGGCAGTCAAGAATATCTTAAAGTACTTGAGAAGAACTAAGGATATGTTTCTCATATATGGCGGTGAAGAAGAGCTCGTCGCAAGATGATACGTCGATGCTAGCTTCAACACTGATCCAGATGACTCTAAGTCTCAGTCCGGGTACGTATTTGTTATGAATGGAGGAGTGATGGCTAGGTTGAGACTCCAAGTGCAGAGTGTGTAGCTAGTGGCAAGCCTTCTTCCCCACGAGGGTGACTCGAGGGTTTATATCGAACTCTTGGGGAGCCAGTATTTCAGCAGTTGTCTTCCAAGCTTCCTCCAGGATCCTGCAAACAAGTAGAGAATTTTGTGCCCTCAACCTAACCAAGTGGTTGTCAAGCACAAGGTGTGAGACTTCTAAATTGCAATGCAAAACTGAAAGTAAATGTGAATTAATTAAATCTACTACTAAATGCAAATGAGAAAATAAATATGCAATGGATTGTTTTTGTATTTTTTTGATGCAAGTGGTGATGGAGATAATGTAAATTCGAATTGGCGATGCAAGTAAAGTAAATTGCAGCAAAGTAACTAGAGTGTTTTCTTATAATTAAAATAGGACCGGGGTTCATGGTTTCACACTTGTATTCTCTCAAATAAAGTGGTAGACGGTGGATATAAAGAATTACATGTGAGATTACAATAACATGTTTAACATTGAGTACTTTCATATGGGCATCACGTCCTAGCATAGAGATCTCTACGGTCATATTGATCCCTCTTATACTCCACCAAGATGCGAAATAAATCATAACACCTCGATAATTAAGGAAAAACCAGAGTATAGCTTTAAGCAATGTGACATGAAGTTGAAGTAAGAACTTGCTAGATATAGTCATGGAGATTGATTAGTGTCACTTCAAATCCCCGGTAACAAGGTACTCTTTTTTATCCCTAGTGAGGTAACTAAGAAAGCTTTAACAAAACCTAAGTGGATCGCTGAACTTCTGTCACTTTCACAACACTAGCCACCCCCCCGTTACTCCAACTAATGCACCCATCACCCCACACACGCTCTCAAGAACTAGATTGATCAAATCTAGCAAATAAGAATGGGGTACATAAGATACATCTACTCAAATAACTCAAGAGAAACAATTGCAATCTCAGATTCAATAACTCATAGAAAAGATCCACCACATAGGAATTACAACGGTGCCCGTAATCATGTGAGGCAGCTCATACGGATCTAATTAGTGAAGCACATAGAGAGAGATACAAGTGCTACTTCCACAAACCCATAGCCCTCGGGTGGACTACTCCCTCTTCATGGAGATGTCGATGGAGATGACGTTGGAGGGGTAGGAGATCACACCGGCAGCGCCCCGCCAGACTTTTCCCCCTCCAATCTGGAACTTCTGGTCTCTGTTTCGGTGTTTCGGTGTTTTAGCGGATCTCCCCTCCGTAAGGGTACGGGAGACCCTTTTTATAGTCAGTTTTAGGTCAAGACGGAGTCGGTAAGTCGAAGATGGAAGGAATTGGGGCCACAGGGGCCAAAAGGGGGCCTCTCACGCGGCCAAGGAATCTGGCCGCGTGGAGGGTCCTCTTTTGGGCCTCCTTGCCCAATTCTCGTGGATCCTTCGCCCGCAAGTCTTCTCCTTCCAAGAAAATGACCCCCGCAGATTTTCAGGTGATTTCGCGGAAGTTTGCCCCCATAAACGTCAAAAATATAGAAAACGGGGTTTCTGACAGGCAGGGTTAATTCCATAAAAGTTGTGGGACTTTGTAATTTAACCCCAAAATATTATAAAACATTGAATTATACCTTTATATGATGCAATATGTAATAGAAAACCATGTGAAAATATGCAAAATTCATCTATGTATTTTACATGCATCAACATCCCCAAGCTTAACCCATGCTCGTCCTCGAGTATGAAGGTGATAAAACTAAGATGGGTTTTGCATATTGAAACAATCATGGGATATCAAGGAGGATTATTCATGCTACATATAATCAAATGATTAATACTAGAAATGAGTAGCAATATACAATTCATGTTGTAAGAAATATCAAATATGCAAGCAAAGATGCTTCATGAAAGTTCACAAAGTGTATAATGAAATAAAAGCACTATGGACCAAAGGCATACACAAAATGAAAAATAAAATCCTATATTGGTCAAAGAATAGCATAATGGAGAATAGAAAATATGGTGGACACTTTGGAGAAAATTGAGTAGAGGTAAAACATGATCAAGTCTTATTTAGCCTCTAAATTATTCAACTAAAATTACTAATTGAAATGTGGTATCCATTGATCTAGGACTCTCATTGCCCCTTTATCACTAGCATCTTAAAATTGTGAGTATTGAAGTAATGAGAATGACAAGGTGGTTGAAAGCCTCATGCCCCGTGAGTGTGAAAACCTACTTCATGATTACTCAACTTAAGATTCCTAATAAGCTTTGTACAATCATAATAAGTATTAATGACATCATAGAGAACCGCAAAGATGTACCTCTTGCCCCATGACATGGAAACAAGCCCATGTTACAATGACAAGATGAACAAACGGAGTAGACTCATCATCCTTTTTATTTTCATTCACTATTATGCATAGCTTCTTATTTTATTATAGGATGTGTTGTAGAGTCACTCAAGCTGTAAGTAAATTCCCACCATGATAAAACATGGCTTGGGTTAGCGGCCCAATGCGTTTCTCTAGTCATATAGATACTTACTCATCAAAACTTACTATTCCTCTATTTCATTTCGGCATGGCAGGAGTCCAAAAACAAAAGTACATGATATCAACCAAATGTAATTTTTTTTGTGCAATGTTGAAAGCTTTCCGGTGATACACGTTTATAGCTAGCTCCCAACCACACACTTTTCAAACGCAAAACTTGTGGCTCCCTTTATTGGGTCATGTTTATTAGATGCATAAAAAGTAAAGTGTGCCTTCAAAAGTTCGTGAGAGTCCTATCCCAAGTTCAACCCATGACAATTAATAAAGTGAATATCTTAATTTAGAACATAAATAACACAATAACATGGTGAACATACTCGGAATAGCAATGAAGCTAATGGGAAGATATGGTGGACTCACTGGAAATACTTGGCTAAGGAGTGTTGGAAACAAGTTTTTACTTGTTGGAATTTTTAAATTTTTGGGCTAGCAAGAGGGAGATAGTTGACCAGCTACTATGCATGCATATGTCCATAGAACTACTCATTTCATGACAAACTAAATAAACCAGCAATTAACATCAAGGACATGAATAAGAGATAGCTCAAGACAACATTATTGCAAATTTCTACACATAAAAAGCCTATAAATCATGCAAACATATGTAGCTCTTCAAATCAACCATGGCATCCCTATTCCAAGTCATAATACTAGCATACAATACATTCCAACCCCAAACTCCAGTATCTCAATCTCATATAAAATGATGGTGGTGGTCTTATCAAAAAAAAAAAAAAAAAACTAGACGCTTCAAGTCTCTACGATAAATGCTTTGCTTAGAAAAACAGAAAGTAGACGTGTGCTAACCAAAAGAGTGTAGCTCCAGTGGGGTGTTCATCACATCCCCAAGCTTATGGCTTTCACCATTCTTGGATGTCTTGAGGCGCAGCTCCTCTATTCCCTGTGAAAAAACTTCACAAAACATGTTTCTCCCATTCTTTTTCTGTGGGGTGAGATTAGCAAGGACAAACAAATCACATGCTTGCTGTGCAAAATTCCAAATCAAATGCTCCAGTAGATAGAAAATAAGATTCATTATGTTGTATGTTCACTCTCTTGCTTGAAAGAATCATGGAAATTCGATTCCCAACCCCAAAGAGTGCATAAAACAAAAGAAGGCAGAATCTGTCCAGAAAAGCAGCAGCAGCAAAACGAACGTTTTTTCCCTAAGATAGACTCGTCAAAAATTTAAGCCAATTTTTGTGCTTACAGAGGACGAAAAGTTGCAGAACATACTAAAAAATTAGCTGAATCCTACATACCAATAAAAAACGTAAAATCATACGGTGAGAAGACTCGTGCTGAAACAGAAATTTCATGCACTAGGATAGCAACTTATAAGTCCAAATGGGTTTGACTTGACTCTTTATTGAAAACTCCAGAACTAAAACAAAAAAAAACTAATATCTTGAGACAGCAAGAGGACACTAGGAAAATCCAAACAAAAACAATCGGGTTGCCTCCCGTAAAGCGCTTTCTTTATAGCCATATAGCTAGGCTTTACTTACTTGATAATCAAGAGGGATAAAGCTCATGAGGGAGCTTGTTCTTCAGCGTGCCCCTCTTCCTTGGGAAGTGCTCCATGATTTTCTTGTGAGGGAACTGAAACTTGACATTCCCTTCCTTGGAGTCTATGATTGCACCTGTAGTACGAAGAAAAGGTCTACCCAAAATAATAGGACTAGGGGATTTATCCCCCATATCCATAATAATGAAATCAACGGGTACGAAAGTCATGTGCAATTCAATCATAACATCGTTTACTTGTCCTACAGCATGTTTAGTAGAGTTATCAGCAAGGACAAATTCACTTGAGCACTTTTCTAAATTTTCTAGTTCTAGCAATTCATATAATTCTTTAGAGAGTACCGATACACTAGAACCTAGATCTAACATAGCATGGTGAATTTCTTTTCCAATTGAAACTAGCACCTTGGGGATCCATGCATCCCCAAGCTTACGAGGTATCATGGCCTCATTCTTGTACCTAGCAAATTTTTCTTGCAAGACATGATTAGCAATATAAGATCCAAAGCCAGGTTGATTAACATTTATAGTGGGATCACTAGCAAATTTTTGTAGAGTAGCAATAAGTTCTTGCAAGCTAATTTTTTCTAAATCAAGGAATGGATCCTTAATTTCAGTAAGCATCATAATTTCCTCTACTTTCCTCTCTAATTTAGCTAGCATGCTTGATTCATGAGGACTAATTTCATCTTTGCTAGCAAGATAAGACATATATGGAAGTAAATATTCAGGGTACTTCACTATTTCATTCAAAGTTTCTTCTAAGCTAGTAGGGACATGCTCACTTGTATTCTCAGCAATATGATCAATATTTTCAATAATAGGAGCAGCAATAGTAATAGAATTCATTCCTACACTAGGTTGTGCTTGTGGCTTTCCTGCTGACATGCTTAATAGAGTTGCTTGATTATCAGCTAATTTTGACAATGCTTTATCTAAATTCGAAGATTGAAGTTGCAATCCTTTAATATCACTACTAATGGATGCAATAGACTTATTTAACTCATGTATCATAGCATTGTGACTAGCAACTTGTTCCATAAGCAATTTATTAAATTCAGAAATTTCACTAGAAGGCTTCCACTTATTTTCATTAGCATTAGAATATGGAACAAAAGATTTATTTGGCACATAAGGAGGTTTACCAAGACCATTATAAAAAGAGTGTAGTATGGTCCATTCATTTACTCCATGTGATGGGCATGTTCTAATCATTAATTTAATTCTATCCCATGCCATGGCTACATGTTCATTATCATTTTGCCTAAATGAGAGGATATTATTCCTATTTTGCAAAATTTTAACGGGAGGATAATATTTCTTAATGAAAGCTTCTTTTAAATCATCCCAAGACTTTATACTAGTTGTAGGTAGTGAAAGTAACCATTCTTTAGCCTTTCCTCTAAGTGAAAAAGGAAATAATTTCAGTTTTAAAACACTACTTTCCACATTTTTAAATTTTTGCATATCACATATTTCCATGAAATCATGAAGATGCATAGAGGCATCCTCCATAGCACTACCACCAAATTGCTCTCTAGTAATTAAATTCAATAAACTAGGACTTACTTCATAGCTTTCAGCTTGTATTTCAGGTGTAGTAATTGGCCTAGCAATGAATTGGTCATTGGGTGTATTTGTGTAGTCACTTAATTTAGTTCTATCACCCATTTTAACAGTTTTTATGTAGTTTTTAATTTTTTATGCAAAACTGAAAAGTAAAGTAACTAGGCAAATTCGAAATACTAAAATAAACTAGATAACTAAATGCAAAACTAAAACGAAATATGCAAGACAAAACAAAAAGAAGAACAAAAACAAAACAAAAAAAAACAAGACAAGAAACAAAACAATCTACTTGAAAGAAGGTGGAGATAGAAAGGACGGTACTCACGTAGGTGCAACCTCCCCAAGCTTAGGTGTTTGCACACCTTGTTGGTGATGAAGACTTCTTGTGAGCTCTCTTGGACAACTCCTTCACCTATGGCTCCCCGGCAACGGCGCCAGAAAAACGCTTGATGGCTAGGTTGAGACTCCAAGTGCAGAGTGTGTAGCTAGTGGCAAGCCTTCTTCCCCACGAGGGTGACTCGAGGGTTTATATCGAACTCTTGGGGAGTCAGTATTTCAGCAGTTGTCTTCCAAGCTTCCTCCAGGATCCTGCAAACAAGTAGATAATTTTGTGCCCTCAACCTCACCAAGTGGTTGTCAAGCACAAGGTGTGAGACTTCTAAATTGCAATGCAAAACTGAAAGTAAATGTGCAATAATTAAATATACTACTAAATGCAAATGAGAAAATAGATATGCAATGGATTGTTTTTGTATTTTTGTGATGCAAGTGGTGATGGAGATAATGTAAATTCGAACTGGAAATGCAAGTAAAGTAAAGTGCAAGTAAAGTAAATTGCAGCAAAGTAACTAGAGTGTTTTCTTATAATTAAAATAGGACCAGGGTTCATGGTTTCACACTTGCATTCTCTCAAATAAAGTGGTAGACGGTGGACAGAAAGAATTACATGTGAGATTACAATAACATGTTTAACATTGAGTACTTTCATATGGGCATCACGTCCTAGCATAGAGATCTCTACGGTCATATTGATCCCTCTTATACTCCACCAAGATGCGAAATAAATCATAACACCTCGATAATTAAGGAAAAACCAGAGTATAGCTTTAAGCAATGTGACATGAAGTTGAAGTAAGAACTTGCTAGATCTAGTCATGGAGATTGATTAGTGTCACTTCAAATCCCCGGTAACAAGGTACTCCTTTTTATCCCTAGTGAGGTAACTAAGAAAGGTTTAACAAAACATAAGTGGATCGCTGAACTTCTGTCACTTTCACAGAACTAGCCACCCCCCATTACTCCAACTAATGCACCCATCACCCCACACACGCTCTCAAGAACTAGATTGATCAAAACTAGCAAATAAGAACGGGGTACATAAGATACATCTACTCAAATAACTCAAGAGAAACAATTGCAATCTCAGATTCAATAACTCATAGAAAAGATCCACCACACAGGAATTACAACGGTGCCCGTAATCATGTGAGGCAGCTCATACGGATCTAATTAGTGAAGCACATAGAGAGAGAGATACAAGTGCTACTTCCACAAACCCATAGCCCTGGGGTGGACTGCTCCCTCTTCATGGAGATGTCGATGGAGATGACGTTGGAGGGGTAGGAGATCACACCGGCGGCGCCCCGCCGAAGTTTTCCCCCTCCAATCTAGAACTTCTAGTCTCTGTTTCGGTGTTTCGGCGGCTCTCCCCTCCGTAAGGGTACGGGGGACCCTTTTTATAGTCGGTTTTAGGTCAAGACGGAGTCGGTATGTCGAAGATGGAAGGAATTGGGGCCACAAGGGCCAAAAGGGGGCCTCTCACGCGGCCAAGGAATCTGGCCGCATGGAGGGTCCTCTTTTGGGCCTCCTTGCCCAATTCTCGTGGATCCTTCGCCCGCAAGTCTTCTCCTTCCAAGAAAATGACCCCCGCAGATTTTCAGGTGATTTCACGGAAGTTTGCCCCCTGAAACGTCAAAAATATAGAAAACGGGGTTTCTGACAGGCAGGGTTAATTTCATAAAAGTTGGGGGACTTTGTAATTTAACCCCAAAATACTATAAAACATTGAATTATACCCTTA
This sequence comes from Alopecurus myosuroides, assembly GCA_028641055.1. NCBI lineage: Eukaryota > Viridiplantae > Streptophyta > Magnoliopsida > Poales > Poaceae > Alopecurus > Alopecurus myosuroides. The sequence continues at coordinate 426,162,902 of CM054060.1, forward strand.
TATGATGCAATATGTAATAGAAAACCATGTGAAAATATGCAAAATTCATCTATGCATTTTACATGCATCAAGGAGCAGTAAGCTGGAGGAGTTCCAAGCAATCCGTGGTGGCAAGATCATCAACAGAAGCAGAATATGTTGCAGCCTCAGAGGCAACACATGAAGCAGTTTGGATGAAGGAGTTCAGATCCAAACTAGGCGTGGTTCTGAGTGCGTTGAATCCAATGGTTATCTATTGTGACAACAATGGTGCCATAGCCAATGCTAAGGAGCCAAGGTCTCACAAGAATTCCAAGCATATCAAGCACCGTTTTCACTCCATCCGTGAACATGTCGCAGATGGGGATGTGAAGATTTGCAAAGTACATACGGATCTGAATGTGGCAGATCCGTTGACTAAACCTCTCTCAAGGGCAAAACATGATCAACACCAAAACTCAATGGGTGTTAGATTCATCACTATGTAATATAGATTATTGCCCCTAGTGCAAGTGGGAGACTGAAGGGAATATGCCCGAGAGGCAACAATAAAGTGTTTATTATGTTATTCCTTGTTTATGATAGATGTTTATTTCTCATGCTAGAATTGTATTAACCGGAAACGTTAATACATGTGTGATTAATAAACAAACCAACGTTCCTAGTAAAGCCTCTCTTTTAACTAGCTCGTTGATTAACAGATGATCAAGGTTTCCTAATCATAGACATTGGATGTTGTTAATAACGGGGTCATGTCATTAGGAGAATGACGTGATGAACTTAGACCCTAACTAAGTATAACAATACGATCAAGTCATTTAGTTTTGTTGTTATGTCTTACATTCGGAGTAACATTGTTCCTTAGACCATCAGATCATGTTAACCACTAATACCTAAAGAATACTTTGATGACATCAAACGTCACACCGTAACAGGGTGACTGTAAAGGTGGCATTAGATATTCGTAAAGTGTTAGTTGAAGCTCATGGATCAAGAATGGGATTTGTCCATCCAATACGACGGATAGATATACTCAGGGCCCTCTCGGTGATATCACATCGACACCGCTTGCAAGCACGTGATATGATCACAAGGATGTTATATCACAGGAACGAGAAAAGAGCACTTGTCGGATAACGAGATCGAACAAGGTATGGTGGATACCGATGATCGGATCTCGGACAAGTAAAATATCGCGAGACAAAGGGAAATCGTTACGACGTTGAAAGGTTCACACGATCACGAGAGTCATCGTTGAATATATAGGAGTCATCACGGATCTCCAGATCCCGCTGTTGATTATTGATCGGAGAGTAGTCTCGATCCTGTATATAATATTCGCGGACCGTAGGGTGACACACTTAAGGTTCGATGAAGCGTTAGAGAGGATACGGAATACGAAGAATATTTTGGGCAGCTCCGAAATTGTTTCGGGGAAAATTGAAATAGTTCAAGGGTTTTTTCGTCGAATGGGTGTTAATAGAATTAACAAATGATTCGAGGTGCTGCATGCAAATGTTTGTTTATGGAATTAACAAATATAAATAAAGAAATAAGAATGTTTTATTTATTTATTAAAGAAAACCTTTGGATTTTTAAGTGGAAAATTAAGGGATTATGAGTGGGTGTGAGTGGGGCTTCCACTCACATGAAGAGGGAAGAGGTGGGGGCACCCCATGGCTGGCTGCACCCCCCTCTTGGGCTGCCTCCCTATCCCCTATAAAAGGATGGTGAGAGCTCCTCTTCTCCACACACTTGCCCACTTCCTTTTCCCTCCACCCGCTGCTCCATTCCATGGTCTCCGGGTTGGCGAAGCCCTGACCATGGGATTCTTCACCACCACCACGCCGTCGTGCTTCCGGAATTCCGGGGGATCCTCTACTTCTACTACCCGCTGGATCAAGGGAACGGAAGTCTTCATCGAGCTGAACGTGTGACCGATTACGGAAGCACCGCCGGATTGCGGTGCACTTCTTCTCGCTCGGGATCGAAGTGAGTACGACTACGCAAACAACGAGATTTTATCTCGTACCACTTTGAGTCTTCAAGGGTATGTTATCTCAAGACTCTCTTTCTCCCCGTTGCCTTTCATCTCATAGATTAGATCTTGGCCATTCGGGTTTATCGCGCATAGGAAATTTTTTCTATGCAACGTACCCTTCAGTGTGAACACACGTTCGTTGGGAGACCCCAAGAGGAAGGCATGAAGAGTGCACCAACAAGTTTTCCCTCAGAAAAGAAACCAAGATTGAATCGACCAGTAGGAGTAAGGAGTAACTTCAGAAGGTTGATGTAGTTGAGATGGTATGGCGCACTACCGGTTCAGCAGTAATATGGAACCTACACTGCACAATTAATTCACTTTGCCCCAACGAAGCAGTGAGGTTTTCAATCTCACCGGTTTTTCTGATAACAAAGAGGTTAAATGTATGGTTTTCGCCTCAGCTTGTTGCGATGGCTTCCTCTGAGCGCGAGGACATATGTGGGATCTTGGCTCCGGTCCTGCGGATCACACCAGAGTTTCAGGAGACGTGTGGGGATTCATCTGTGGTGCTTCCATTGGAGATGGGCACGTTTGAGAGTTTGGAGGTGGCCTCGCACTACTAGGAAAAGGCTAATGCGTGGCGCACCAAAATTGCATAGCCGTGAACGCACCATGGTGCGCCACGCCTATCACGCCGCGCCTATTAAAATAGCCGGGACACACCACGTTTTGGTGCGTCACGGCTATCTCGTTTACCCGTGGAGCACCACCTGTTTGGTGCGTCACGGCTATCTTTAGTTACCCGTGGCGCACCACATGCTTGGTGCATCACGGCTATTGATTTTTGATTTTTTTTTAAAGGCGGGCCAGATCCCGATCTGGATCTGGCCGCCCAAAAATTTGAAATTTGAAAAACAAAAACAGAGAGGTGAGGCCGGAGTGGAGGGTGGTCGCCGGAGTGGAGAGTGATCGCCGGAGTGGAGGTGGCCGCCAGAGAGGAGGTGGCCGCGGTAGTGGAGAAGGTTGCCGGAGTAGAGGTGGCCGCGGTAGTGGAGGACGCCGGAGTAGAGGTGGTGGTCGCCGGAGTGGATGTGAGGTGGAGGTGGTGGTGGTGGTGGTAGGAGGAGGAAGGGAGAAGGAGAAGAGAGAAAGAAGATAGAATGGAGAGTGGAGGAAGGAGAAGGAAGATAAAGAAGAAATAAGTAGGGAAATGAGAAGAAGGAAGAGAAACAATGGAGAAGAGTGGAGGAATGAGGAGTAAGGGGAGTATATATAGGTGGGGGTCCTCTCCAGGGCTCGAAATTCGAAAATTCTGCCCAGACTTAGGCGTGGCGCACCAAACATGTGGTGCGTCACGCCTATTTTTTTTTTATTTTATTATTATTTTTTAAGGAAAAAAGCTTCTGTCTCAAATAACTTTTTTTCCTTTCGGAATTTGGAGAATCTACAAAAAGGCTCACAGGCCGAAGACGAGTGAGGTTGAGTTTCTTTTTTTCTCTAGTTTTCGTTGGTATATTGAATTTTAAATTCCGACATCGTATGCAAACGTTATGCCCATTTTACTTTTTGTAACGAACTTTTGCTCAGAAAGTCGAAATTCATATTTCAAAATTTGATAAAAAAAAAGTATATCTTAAACTCTCCGTGCATCTATAAGAATTTATTTTTTGATGATTTTTAGACATGGACTCTTCCGTGACAAAACTAGAAAGGCGGTCCCGGGGGGTGTGGAGGGAAAATTTCGGTGGAAGCCATAGCCATGACGCACCACATGTTTGGTGCGCCACGCCCGTGGCGCACCAAACATGTGGTGAAGGCTATCTTTGCCCACCCAAGCCCCTGGCCGCCCAGCCCCCACCTATAGCCGTGACGCACCGTTTGGATGGTGCGTCATGGCTATGCCCTTAGGCATGACGCACCGAGGCCCACTGGTGCATGGTGCGCCACGGCTACTTAGGCGTGACGCACCGAGCATGTGGTGCGTCACGGGTATGATTCCTCCTATAACTGTTTTCCTAGTAGTGTCGACGCCCTCTAAGGGCAGTGGAGGAGTGTTGGCTCCTAGCTCCGATGCCCTTTTTGTTAAAGAGCTTTGCGACCTACTCGCCTGTTTAGAGGCGACTAGCCCAAGGACATTGCCCGCGTCTTGGCAGGGAAGGCTTCATAGGACGTAATCAGAAAGGTGGAGAAATTTCTCGGGAAGGTTTCTGTCAGGAGGAAAATAAGAAGAAGCGAATAGCGGTGAAAACTTCGGTTGATGATTGGTCCTAGCTATGTCGTCAGTTTCGCGGTTGCAATAGGTTGAGTGAGGTTGTTGCTTTGGATGCTGTTTGCTTTAGGTGTTGCTCTCTGTGTTTGTCTGGGTATCTCCTTGTGTTTGGTATTCATTGTATATTTTGCGCCTAGTTTCTCCCTCTAATAAACCGGGCACCTTTCTTCTTAATTAATGGATAAGGCAAACCTTTTGCCTTCATTTCAAAAAAAAAATTTGCGCTGAATTGTCAGCTTTTAGCATTGCTATTTCATCATACTAGTATGCCAAAACTAACGCACGTTCATTTTCAACGGGCCAAACTGAGTACCTGGTCAACTAAAAAATGCTTCCAAATTCCTGACTGACCTAACCCTCCCAGTCCTGCGCTCGCTCAGATCCGCTCGTCGTAGTGTGCATGCTCACGGACGAGACTTGTGGAGCAGTGACCGAGCTGGTGGGGGCTCTCGCGGAGAAAGAACTCGTCGACGAATAGGACTCCACCATTATGTCCCTCGCCATCTTCTCAAAGTACAACAGCTACACGGTGTTGTAGCCATCTGTAACCCGCAAGTGAGTCACCGGCACCCGCATGGGAATGCTAGTCTGCTACTCTCCAACCCTTTCACATTGTAGGTTCTGAGATGTGCCAATATAGCATAACAAGTAAGAGCGATTAATTTAGCTACATAATAGGTGAAATACTAAGTGGGAATATATAACTTCTATGCACATTTGGCGTCCACACCTATATCATCTGGAGAAGGCCGCCGCTAAATCACTTACCATGCTACTCGTTTTTCTTGATCAAAACTGTTTGGATGTTTTTTGGGTCAGTTTTGATGTGTGTGTGTGCATGCAGTCTAGTTCAATAGCCTTTGGGATTTGTACCAAGGCAATTACACGGTCACATATCTTTGTCTTTGTTAGTTCGCCTCTATCTTAGGCCATGCCGTAGGAAGGACCATGCCATCTCTCACTTTTTCCCTCTGTCTACTCACCTAGGCACTGGCAATGATCCATACCATTGACCTCATAGTCGCGTTACCTTCCCATGTTTGAAATCAACAAAGTTGAGTCGTTCGTACGCCTGACTATCAAAACTGGAGGTGATGTGTTCCCATATGCCTCCCATTCACAATCCAATGAACTCCTCCACACCAATAGCTCTCTCTCTCCCCCTCCCTCCCTCCCCCTCTCTCTCCCTCCCTCTTTCTCTCTCTCTGACTTTGATCTTGTTAATTGAGATATGAGTTCTACCAACAAAACATTGTGAGGAGGCTTACAAGAAGAATACTATGCAAGCATTGCATCCTTATAAAGTTCAATCATACTTTGAGTAGGAAGGTTGGGGAAGCATTAGATATGCTTCCATACATTATGCATTGTACCCCAGACTTAATTTCCCTTTCCCCAAAGTAGTTTTTCCTAATAATTGTGTTATTTTCCATTTTCCTTGATACACCCATGAATCAACATTGATTTGTCAAGGAGAGAGAGAGAGAGAGGAGATGTGAGTTCGGGGGAAGGCACTAAAGAACAAATACATGATCCTTTAGTGAATGCAACATTGATTTGTCACGGTAAGACGAGATGGTGAGGTTGGGGCAAGTACTAAAGAACAGATTCATGACCCTTTCGTGAAATGCAACATTGATTTTTCAAGGTGGATTAGATGGTGAGTTTGGTGCCGGTACTAAAGAACATATCCATGATTCTTTAGTAAATGCTCGTATCTTCAGTACAAAAAAATCTTGTCCGTCATTATTGTTAGGACATATATAGGATCAAATGGAGAGAGATGTCGACGGTTCGATTGGAGGCGCTTAAATCCCTAGGCAGATCATAACCGCGAGTTCTCTCTAGCATGAAGAAACTACATGCTATAACTTTTCAACAATTATTTTGCGTCTAATCTACACACATGTTCAAGTCTAGTTCCAGTCTAGATATAAATCTTGTTCTCTTTTGTTGTTCTCTTTTAACCCTCTTTTATTTTTTTTCTTTCTTTGGAGTTGGGTTCTTAAGACATGGAAATTAAGTTTTTCTTTAATATCTCTCATCACGAAAGAAGTAATTATTTCAAGATAAAAAGAGTGCCCCTGAGAGGCGAGACTAATAGTAACATCAGGCACACATTCAATTGAGGATAGTTGTTCACAAGCATTGGTTATGAGTTGTTTCTTTTACCTTTTCTAACAAAGTGCATGTGTTGTTGGTTAATAAAAAAATTTAGTTTCAATAACCCGAAGGAAAGATTCTATAAGTAGGGCAAAGAAGACCCTACAAGAGAAACAAAAGGTATTTTTAGCATTTTCCACTTATCCAATTATTCGCAAGAGTATTAGATCTCTAAAACAAAGAGTATTAGATAGAGGGCACTAGAAATATTTTTCTAGGTTAGAACCAAAGTCCCTTTTTTTTTTAATGTTTAGCTAAGCTAAGTAATCAATCATTCATCAAACTTGCATATCTTGAAAATTAATTAGACAACTTGTTTACCAAGGTATTACTGTTTGCCAACTCTTCGACAGATCAATTGTACACTATGGAGTATAATAAGATCACATTTCCATCTTTAAACCCGAGCATGTGCTCGGGCATAAATTATTTTCTCAAACCGGCCATGCCCTTTCCATTAAGTACTCAAATAAAATAACAAATCTTACAAGACAACAAATGGAGGTGGGAAAGAACAAAACGAGTCTAGAAACTTACGAGAAATCTATTGTGTATATGCCCAGAGCATCATGTGTATCCAAGTTATCCTCATGTCATGTGACTTTGTTAGTCGTTTTCCCGCGCTCCTTCTCCTCACGCGAGCTAAGCATTTAACCCATGCTAACCTAAACTAAGTTCTCTCGGACATGAACACAATACTGTATATAACCACATCGAAGAGGAAGTGAGTCACAAAATCCATGCCATAAAGATATAGATGTGCGCCATCTCTCGAGTTGTATCTTATTTGATTTCGATGACTTATTCTCAAAACTATGTAAACCTATATCTAAATTATGTGATTATATGAGTTTCCATATACTTAGGTTTGAAGAATATCATATCACATGAGTTTCCACCTCAGCCTTATGTCACATGATTTTCCATCCGTCAACCGATTTTTCCGTGCGTCTTCTCCTTCCTTGCCATCCTACCTTTTGATCCTTGATTCCAACACAACATTTGTCTTTCTTTATGGTCCCCACGAATACAACCACTATACCCGCCATCGGCACACCCGCTACGTAAGCCTAACACTATTCTCGGCTCCTCAGATTCATTCGACTCAATGGACTAGATGGCTCGGTCCAATTGATTCCCGCCAATCGCCAATGGTGCATCTTCGTCGCTTTACCATTACCTGGGCCACCTCCACTTTCTGTCTTTCATCATTGCGCGGGAAGAGAGTGTAAAGATGGGAGAGGGAGGCGGTTAACCCTACAATAATCTTAACCCGAATCCTTACGGACATGAAGAAACTATAAGACGAGGAGAAGAAGTAAAAATAGCCATGCCAGAAAGATATTGTTGGATGTTAATTTCTCAAGCACTTTATGGGAACCCTACTTTTTTTCCGACCCAAAAAAACTGTCTTTATACTCTACCTACAAAAATGCCATCGGAGAAGAAGTTGGCCGGAGTGTTCTAGAACAACCGGCCTACACCAAGTCCCAAGCCCCGAGACAAGCCAAAGACAGAGTCTTTCTCCCCACTCCACCAGAGTCAAAATCCCATCGACCTCTACGGTTTCTCTTCCCTCTCCCTCTCCTCCGCCCGCCGTGCCCTAGAGCTCCCCCCCGTGCCGCCTCCGCCTCGCCACCGCCGCTGCCTCGCCGTCACACGTCGCCGACGCTCGTGCCCCGCGCCTCCGCCCCCGCTCTCATCCCCGCCGCGCCTCTCCTGCCCGCCGTGCCGCAGCCGACCCCGTCCGCGACCCTGGGCGCTGCTTCCTGAGGTACGTGCGCCCCGCCATCCCGCGATACCAGTCCAGTCCCACGAATTTCACCGCACGCCGTCTGGATCCGCCGCCGGTAGCGCCTCAAATGTTCGGCCGTTCCGATTAATTCCAGCGAAAAGATGCGGTTTTTCCACGGTAGCCGCTGCCGTACGCTCTGAACGCCGACTGCAGGGAGGATCTCGTGCTAGGCGGAAACCCTAGCATTATACACGGCCTGCCTCTTCTCCGTATGGTGGCACCAGCTGAAGGATTCATCCGTTTTCCTGTCCGTGTCTGTAGGATGGCTGACGACGGCGCTAGCGGGGCCAGCGGCTCGGCCGCGAGCGACCCACAGTCTACCTCCATCGAGATCAACATCAAGACCCTGGAGTCGCAAGTGCACAAGCTCCGCGTCGACAAGAATGTAATTATGCTCTGTCTCTTCTAGATTGGTTTCACTACATCGGTTTTCTAGATTGGTTTCACCGTGTCAGTTGGCTGCTGACTGCTTTAAAGTGCTTGCAATTGCTATGGCTGTTATCGTGTTCAGCTCCCTGTTGATTCTTGGTTCCTATATTTAGAAACATGAGAATGGGTATTATTAGTATGCCTGATGTTTTAACTGATTCGCATTTATATTTTCTCAGGAGACTGTTCTGAACCTAAAGGAGAAGATAGTTGATGTAGCCGGGGTTCCTGTGGAGCAGCAGAGGTTGATTTTCAGAGGAAGGGTCTTGAAGGATGATCACCCCTTGTCTGAATACCGTATCCTTCTTGTTCGTGCCTTTCCTGTCAAGGCCACAAAGTGCATTCTTGAACCATCTGTGTCTTCACCTCACTTATTACCTTGATGAGTCATGTTGAAGTTTTCCCCTGTGGCTAATTAATTACCGAAGTTGCTAAGCTTTTGTGGTCATTAGAAGTATGAATGAGAAGCTCAAATTATTTTGGGTAATTCCGGTATGCATTTATTACTGCGTTGTTCACTAGTATAGATCTTATCGAAGATTACAATTACGTGGGATGATAGAAGGTTGTCACGGGATATTTGTTTCCATCTTTGTGCAGCGTGATACGTGATTCTAAATATTTGGTTTCTTACTTGTGACCTGTTATTCATGTACATATTTGTCTGATACTTTAATGGATGCTTTTAAGTTGCTTTCCTGCTACATTAATCTTTGTATTGAATTGGTTGCTCATTGCCACAACTCTCCTATTTATTTCCTTAACAACCTAAAGATTTGGAAGATGGATATACATTGCATTTGGTTGCTCGGCGCACAGCTGAAGGCCAACCATCTTCTGGAACTTCTGAAGAGAACACCCATGCTAATGGTAAATCTGATATGCCGTTGCTTTGGCGCATATACTATCAATCCTGACCACACCAACTATTTGTACTTACTGTCATGATCTATTATGCATACTTGGTGCCTTCCATGATGTCATGTTTAACCTTGTTATCTGTATCCCCCTGCGATGTTATAAGAGCTAAAGTGAAGTTTGCCTATGTACTCTCAAGTGCCATGCTTTCCATTTGTACACAAACTGCAGTATATGCTTTGCACATTCCATGATGGACATTGTTTAACCGCAAGAGGGCTGAAAGTAGTGTTCTTGCTAGTTGTGGATAGAAATAACAAGTGGATTTTTCAGGCTATTTAGAATGAAAAAAAGGCATCTATTAATCATTTGGATTATGACTTGCTTTAGCATGTGAGCTGTAAACATCATTGTTTAACTTACTTTGTGTTAAAAAGTTCTTTATTAGTCTATGCAGAAGCACTCTTGGCCAATCTGGATAATATACTTTTGCATATCGTTTCTGCTACATGATTTTTTTTCTGCGCCTTCTGTCATTGTACACTTAGTTGGTTGCACTGAATTCAATCCATTTGTCACGATCTTTAGTATATTATGATTCGTTATCAGTATGCTGGACTGGGCCTTATGAACCTTTTTACCTCCGTGTCATTGGTGCAGTTAATGTTGCTGAAAATGGAGGGATGCTAGGAGATTATATGTCCAGGGTAAGTTTCTACCATTATTGAAATGGTGAACATTGATTATAAATTATTATCTAAATTTTTTTGCCATTCCGCCTACCATTTAAACATTAATTATCATTTTTATCTGAGTTATTTATTTATTTATTTATTTATTTTCTTCTAGGAAGATATAGATGAAATGCTTTCTGAGGACATGATAGATGACATTTCTAGGGTACATGCTTTGCTCTAGAGTTTTATATTTTATTCTCTGATCAATGATAATCGAATATGTACATGCCCTTTTCGTATAATTCCTCCCTTCTGTTATGTTCAGACTGTTCGGGATATTCTTGGTACCCTGGGTCTTGGGATGCCTGGTGGTGTGGCCAATGCTACATTCTCGGTAATGAGGGTTTGTCAGTAGGCATACATATCTAGAGTTGCTGAGGTGCATCAATTTAACTTCTCTGTGGTTGCTTAATTAGGTGCCATTGAACACTGCGCCAAATGGGGCCACTACTAATGGAAGAACTCAGCCAGGGAACCCACCACCACCTGGGTTCTCAATTCTCAATCATCAAATCCATGTGTCACAACTTCAAGGAGGCGCTATTCCTCGCAACATGGTTTGTTTTTTCCCTTTCTTTCACCTGTTTTCCCATCTGTATTTCATTCTTCTGATGTTAGCAATGATGACAGGTTATTCCTGATTCTATGATGACTATTATGGAGTATGTCAATCGCATGGACCAAGTATTGCAGAACAATGGTACGGTACTTCTTATTGCAGATGGTTAATTCGTGCTCGCCAATTATTCCGTTATCCATGACACTTAAATATTATATAATTAAGGTGTTCCATCTGCGGACTCAAATGCTCAGCAACCACCAAGATCAGATGATGCTAATTTGAACCAAAGATTTCCAAGCCCTGAGGTGCTGGTTTCAGTTCTTGAAAGAGCCCAACAAGTTCTTGGCGGCAGTGCTTCTTCTGCTCTTTCTGTATGCTATTTTCCCTCTCCTGTAGGCTGTAGTTGTGTATTCTTTTCTTACTCTTGGAATGCTTGAACTTTGACAGAGAGAGTAGGTTTCCTAATTAATTTCTTCATATCGTAGTCTCTTAGCACATGCTCTCTAAACAAGAACGTGTCACTATTTGATACTTACTTTGGTTGTCTTCTCTATTTTTTTTTAGATAATACCGAACATATGTCACCTAAACAATAAACATTTAGATTTTTCCTTAACCCAAACAACAAGAATCTATTACTCCCTCCATCCCAAATTAACCGTCTCAAAGTTGGACAAAAGTAGATGTACCATTTTTCAAAAGAATCTGTTAACTTTTGTCAAAAAGAATCTGTTACCTTTTGAGTACTTTCTTTGGTTGTCTTGTTTGTCACTGGATAATTCTAAATTATATCAACTAAACTAATATATTATCCCTTCTGTACTCCATAAACACAATGCCAGTAGGACTACTGATGCTTTTCTGGTGTTAGAATTTCATGGTTAGTTTTTTGGCAACTGATTATGCACTGGTTTTGTGTTTGTTAGATTGTTATTTACTCTGAAATCATTTATCTGACAATAGAAGTGACATACAAACTATTTTGTGGACTTGTCTGTGACCTCTATTTGCCTGGTTTCTGTTTCAGCATCTTGCAGAACGTATTCAGAGAGATGCTGGCACTACTGATACATCTATACGAAGCCAGATCCAGAGTGAATCGGCTCATTTGGGAGTAGCAATGCAGCATTTGGGGGCTATGCTTTTGGAGCTTGGACGTACAATGATGATGCTTAGGATGGGGCCAACTCCTGTATGCATCTTTCTACCACATTGTTGTCCCATGTATGCTTTCACACGTTTTAATTATTCTAAAGCTTGTTAATTTTGCAGGCTAATGCTTATGTGAATGCTGGATCTGCTGTCTATATAAACCCCACAGGACCAAATCCAATCATGGTTCAGGTGACATACTGTCATGCTTGTTGTTGGACTTTCCGTGCTCTGCACTTCAATAGCAATAACACCTTATTCTATCGTGCAGCCGTCTTACCAGAATTCTCCTCACTTTGGAGTTTCTAGCATACCAGTTCTAAGTGGAGTTTCTGGCTCATTTGGTATTGTTGATCCTTCTCGAACATCTGGTGGTGAGGTCACATCTCAAACATTATTTACATTTTACTTGGAATAAAATGAGATACAAGTAGGTTATTGGACAGTCAAGTGACCTCCTAGTGGTGCATTACCAATTTTGTACCCCTCCCCATCGGCATTGAAAACACCAAAACAGCCTTTAGATTTTGTCTTGATTATCTTATTCGTTTGTCTAAGGTTAGTAGGTGTCAGGTGCCTCATAAATGCTTCCCTTTTTATGTGGTATCTTTGTTTTGGGTGATTTAACTTGGACATTAAAAAATAATACAAATACAATGGTAGAAATTTTGTAACAGATAACACACCGTCGAAGTTAAGCCTCAAAATGTACGTGGCCAAGTAAAATAGGGATGAAGAAAGAACCGAAAATATTTTAATCAGCACGGGGACCACATTAAAATACTGTGGCCCATGTTTACTGATCTGAGCTGTGTCTCTTGGGTGAATATTAGATATAAGAAGATTAATAAGCTTGGTTGTTATGCTAGATTGGCTTCACCTCTTTGGACGTATCCTTGTACCTATCGTCCGGAACCTAGTCATAATAGGTCTGAAATATTTTTATGATCTGCCATTGGTTTATGCACATTTGAAGCTTTGCGTCCTATCAACCTTTAATTTTTAAGCTGCAAAAGAGTGCTTGTCACATTTTGATCTCTCCTGAGCTTCTTCTGACACTCGCTTTACCCTGTATGCTAAGGTGCTTCTGCGACTAGTCCATCTGTTGGTTCAACCACTGCCGATGGGGAAAGCCAAAATGCAGCAAGAACTCAAGGAGACAACCCGCCAGCTAACTCAACACATGGATTGCCACCAAGGACAGCTGTTGCAGCTATTCCCGGCTTTCTGGCAAGGTCCTCAGGTCCAAACAACGTCCTAGGTGTTATCCTTCCTGTTCAAATGAGAGGCCAAGTAGCAGCACCTAATCAGTCAACAGCTTTTCAAGGTTCTCAGAATGCAGTGCGCAGTGGACCTCAACCAAATTCGACTTATGCTGTTCCACAAGCTTCTTCAGGTGGTGCTGCTAACATTTCTTCTATAATAGCACAGATAACTGCACAGGTAGCCAATGCATTGGCTGCAAATCAGCAAGGCATGGTTTCATCATCTGTGCCAAACCCTGCAGCCCAGGGGCCTCACCCAGCCACAAACACCGGAGCTGGAACTGTGAGCTCTGCAACATCAGGAACTTCTTCAGGTGGTGCTGCTAACATTTCTTCTATAGTAGCACAGATAACTACACAGGTAGCCAATGCATTGGCTGCGAATCAGCAAGGCATGGTTTCATCACCTGTGCCAAACACTGCAGCCCAGGGGACTCACCCAACCACAAACACTGGAGCTGGAACTGTGAGCTCTGCAACATCAGGAAATACACAACTCCAAAGTGAGGTTCCGGGCTCTCATCATGGACAAACATTACCAGGCGTGCAATCTCATGTATCTAGGGCAGGTATTTTCTTAAAGCAACGTGAGTTCTCTTCCCTCTAGGGAAAATCGTACTGAATCATTCACAATTCCTGTTTATGTTGCTGTTGCTCTTAGGTACTTTGCATTCAAATACATCGGAACCCAGTTTGACACCACAAGATAGCAGTACCGTGAATGTTTCCAGTGTTGATGTGGACAACATTGGGACACACTCTCGGGAATTGGAAGCAGCAAGCTTAGCAGGACAGCTGACAGACACTTCAGCAGATGATGTTCCTGTAAGCACGTCAGCAGAAAATTCTCAACCGAAGAACAAGCCCTTAGATGGAGTAACTGGAGAGTCTACTAAACCTACTGCTAGTGGCAGGTCTGGACCGCTTGGTCTTGGTGGTGGTCTGCAGCCTAAGGTATCAACTAATGAGTCTTCACTATTCAGTGTTCAGTCCTAGTCTCACAAATTCTACTGTTCTGTTTTGCATTTTTTGTTGTTATCAATGATTTCTGCAAGTTGTGGGCTTGTAATTTGTTGTGGTTAGCTGCAATATCACTGATCATTTTCATCACACTTGCAGAGACGCAGCAGAGTAGCAAAGCCATCTGAGACTAGCGGTGATTCTGGCGAAGTCCTTGATACCACTTCTATTTCTAGAAGCCAAGAAGCTGTTTTGATGGGGCAGCAGGCTCTGCAAGCTCTTGTTACAAAAAGTACCAACACAAGCAGCAGCAGCGTTACAAATTCTCGCCCTGCTTCTTTGACGCCTCAGGCTGCAGCTGGACTGCCTCCTAGAAGACCAGGTGGTGAAGGGCAAGTCGATATCGGCAGCATGTTATCCAGTGTTCTCAATAGCCCGGTTTTCGGCAACCTGATGTCAAATGTAGCAGCTCAAACAGGACTAGAATCACCAGCTGATGTGAGGAACATAATGGAAGACCTGACACAGAACCCTGCAGTGATGGACACACTAAGCAACATGGTGCAAGGTGTGGATGGTCCACGAAGGGGCCAAGGAGGTGGCTTTGACTTGTCTAGAATGATGCAGCAAATGATGCCAGTTATGTCACAAGTTCTTGGGGGAGGCGCAGCTCGTCCTGCTGGTACGGAAAGTGAAAATTCTAGATTGCAGCCTCGACAAAATGACAGGGAAGTAAGGGATGCTGTAGATGGCAGAAGCTCTGAGGTAAGCCATCCTTCAATGAAAGAACTATCATTAAGCCTGTTCCACTCTCTTATGGGTTTGGTTTGGGAAGGGGTATAGTGATGATGACTAAAGTTGGTAGGTCAGTTCTACTAAATGTGTTTACCCGAGTATATTTGGTCACTGGTCACCCATCTGAAGAGTTGAAAAAGTTAGTTTTAGAGAAAAAGTATCGTGTTGCATTAATGTGGATTGTTGATAGCCTGTTTTGTTTGTGTCAATGTGGATCCTGAACCTTGTCTACACGACATTTCTCATGCTTCTTATTTGATGGGCAGATTGATCTCCACGAAGCACGTGAGTGCATCGAGCAATGTGATCCCCCTGAGGACATCTTCGGTGCTGTCCTAGAGACTGCTGCTCAGGCTTATGGTGAAGATGAGAACATTCAATTCATGCTTGAAGAAATTGCTAGTGACCGAGAGCTAGCTGAGGTATGTTCTCTACCAACTCTACTTTCTAAAATAAGCTCCATTGTAGTTATAACATACTATTGTGTAGTTGATCCTGTAGAACGAAATTCCTGGTAAATGATACATCATGAGATAATGTTTTCTGTGTAGTCCAGTGGTTTCGTGTCCATAGGTTTTTGTTTTGTTTGATCTCTAGCCTATCCCAACTTGCTTTGGACAAAAACTTAATGTAGCTTCTTGGGTTTGTTTTGTCTATGGTATATGGGTTTGTTATGGGAGGATTATGCCGAAAGTACATCGATGAACATGGGTGCGCTTCACCCTGGAATCCCGCCTCTTACCACTTTTGGATCCATGTCTGATTGTGTACTTATGCAAGTATACACTTAGTACTTACTCTGTTCTAAAATAGCAAGCTCCTTTAGCTTGCTAAAACATCTTGTATTGTGGAATGGAGGGATTATTTGCTCTTTCTTACATCCGGGCATGTGGACCCTACTCACTAACAGTACTAAATGGTACTTTGCTACTCTTGCAATTAAAAGTTAGTACTTGCTCTGTTCTAAAATAGCAAGCTCTTTTAGCTTGCTACTAAGTCGATATTAACAAAACTATGCACTAATCAACCATCTAAAATGGTGGCTTATATAGAATGTGCATGTCTTGAAAAATCAATGTAAGCTTCCTCAATTTATTTTTCGAGTTGGGATGTTGACCATAACCTGCCTATCTGAATATACGCTGTTGTCAGGACTACTTGAAGCTTCTGCTGGAACAAGTCGGCGAGAGGGTGGAGTCTGAATCCGAGACCAGGAAGCAGCCGTGAAGCGTGTCAATGTGAAGTGATCCAACAAGCGGGTTAATACATTACCAATATTTTGTTGACAAATGTGGTACTGAAAACCATGCACGCGGTTCAAGTCCGTCCGCATGCTGCACAGTGACCCTTCTTAAGACTCTTAAAACATATACAGAACCCCTTCCAGCCATCCTTGGTTTGGCTGTGAATGATGACGCAGTGACCGTGGATTGTAATAACTGTTTAAAGTGTCGTTGCCAAATTTTGCTAGTGGCACATCCATGCACATAGCTAGCTAGCTGGAGAAAGAACCGATCGTGGTTCAGTCAATGGTATGTTGATATTTGCTGGACAACATGCGATGTAAGGGTGGAAGATTCGCGTTCTAGTTATGAATTTGGAGTTGGATATATATCGTCCTGTTTATATGTTGTGTCTGTGATCATTTGTCAGTTTGAGTTGACTGGTTATCTGCCGATTTGAATCGAGGGATGCATGGCCGTGGCTTGATGGATTAGTGTTCTTTCTCCGGGACGTTTGCGATTGCTCATGCTTGAGTCTGTAGACGTGTAGAGCTTTTATAGAATGTTCTTTTGCCCAGTTTGGTATTTGTTTGCGCTTGATTCTGCAATTGCTTTTGTAACGAATTCGACCATACAACTTTCAGACCGTTGTTCAGTATAACTAGCAGCGATAGAGGATGGTCTGGCGATGGCTCTGAATTGGTCCTCGCTCAAATTTTCCATACAAACCCACCGTGCAGAAGCTGCGTACCCCAATCGCTAATATGCATACAGAATCCAGTTGATTAGGGAAAGGAAAACGCTGGTGATACCCCGGGGGATGAGAGCGGGGATCGAGCGCTCTCATCCCCCGGGTCGGACCGAACGGCCACATGCGTGGGCCCGCGCACATCTTTCTTATCCCCTACACCTCCTCTCAGCCACACAAATCCACCGAGCTTCTCCATCGCCGCCGAGGCTCCTTTTATCTCCGTCGCTGCTCCCCCACGCGCCGCCGCTGCCAGGGCTCCGTCGCAGCCACGTGCCGCCGCCGCCAGGGCTCCGTCGCAGCCACGCGCCGCCGTCGGGCCTCATCTCCTCGTTGCTCCTGGCACGGGCTCCGACGTCGGACCCTGCCACAGCGCGGGCGGCGGCTGGCGTTGCTTCCCGGGGGGCCGGCGTTGCTCCCTCGCCGCCGGCCGGCGTCAGCAGCGGGCGGCGGCGGCGGCGAGCTCGATTACCTTGAAGAAGATTTACCAGGTCGACGCTGGGTACCGCGAGCTGCTCGAGCGCCTCCACGGCGTGGTGAGGCGGTCGACCTCGACGCGCTGCAGAGGAAGAGCTCCATGACGCCGCCGAGCCCCGCCCTCGGAATCGAGCACCAAACTCCGCCCCGCCCTCACCCGACGCTCCCTCGAGCTCCCCTCGCCCCCCTCCGCACGGACTACACCTGCATGAACCGGCCAACGTCGCCGGAGATGGAAACCACGCGGGAGGACGGCCATCTCCACTGGCACCTCGCCGCGAAGGGAAGATCTCGGAGTGGCGGTGCTACCATAGGCGATGAGCAATGCTGCTGCCCTCAACGGAGATGCTACCGGCCGGAGTCAACATGCTACAATCGGCGACGGGTGATGCTCCCCGAAGACCAAATTTTTTTGCTACTTTTGTGTAATTTTTTTTTGCTTTTTTTGCGTAAATTTTTTGCTACGAGAACTCCGGCAATATTTCCGGCGAGGTCAAATTTTTGCTATCATAGAACATTTTTTTTTTGCTACAATAGAATAATTTTTTTGCTTTTTTAGAATAAATTTTTTGCTCTAGTATTCCTCCGGCGAGCAAAAGTCTCCGGTGATGGTTCCGGTGAAATTTGACTTTTTGCTACTGTAGCAAAAAAAAAAAAAGAGAATTGCTACAGTAACTCCGACAAGATCTCTGGCGAGACTTGTCTTTTCCTGTTCTTTTTTGGGCGAAAGTAGAAGCAAAAACATGGTGTTTTTTTGCTACACAGAGCAAATACGAGATTTAGACAAAAAAGTGGACACGTGTCAGTCAGGGGACCAGGGGATGAAAATTTTCTAACAGGTTGCTTCTACTCATGTAAGAAAAGAGGAGTCACACGGTGGCTTGCGCCTTCGCGATACATTTTCTACTACACCGTGCTATAGTCTATCTGTCCATTTATTTGAGCACGACACGGTTCTTGTGCTGGCCGTGTACTATATCAATCCTCTCTGTTCTGGCAAGCCTTTTCCCGCATAATAAAAAGAACATACAGATACAAACAGCGAGCAACAGCTAATGGCTAACCTAAGACGCCGTGGTGTTTGCATAGTATAATGGAACAGCTAGACCTGGTTAGAGCCAGTCCATACATATAGATACCCGTCGGTGGCATTTGTTTATGCATCCTGAGAAAGTGGCTTTATATATACTACTTGTACAGCCATAATGGAGAGATCATTAGAGTTGACTGAACATAATAAATAGATGCAAGACATGGGGCTCGTCATGTAGTCTGGGCTGGCCATGCATGCGCCATAAACCGCTCCCTGCCGGAGGGTAGTATGGCTTGAATCGGCGACTCCATATACCCGGTGGGCTCATATCGATCTGGATAGAAGTAAGATATTTATAGATTCCCGTTTATCAAAACAAAAATAGAAGAAGATATTCTCCAACAAAACAAGTTGTTCACATGACCAGCTGATACAGAGATACCCCTTCCACGCCTCCTGATCGACAAGCTAGCTAGCCGCTTTATTAGTAAACTATTTTTAGTTCAATCTATATAAGTAAGCACCTAAATGTCGAGATGTAGCATCGATCCCAGGAGGTCCAGTCTTGAACACAAAACATCCAAATCGATCAGTGGGAACCTGTGACAGCTGAGGTAGCATGGAGTTGGTGACTGGGGCGACGAACAGCCTCCTTCCGAAGCTGGGCACGCTGCTCCAAGACGAATACAACCTGCAAGACAAAGTGAGGAAGGACATCGAGTCTCTCCAGAAGGAGCTCGTCTTCATGAAAGCGACGCTCCATCGGGTGGCGGAGGTGCCGCGTGAGCAGCTGGACGAGCACGTCCGGATCTGGGCCGTCTTCATCAAGGAGCTCTCCTACGACATGGAGGACACCGTCAACTCCTTCCTGGTGCGTGTGCACCCTGCCTCCTATCTGGATGGCCTCCTCAGGAAGGCCTTCAACATGCTCTGCCTGGGGACAGCGCACCATGAGATCGCCGGCATGGTTAAGGAGATCAGGAGCCTTATCAACGAGGTGGGCGAGCTTCGGGATAGGTACCGGCTCGACAATATCGACAACTGCAGGCCCGCCGCGCCGGCTGCTGTTGATCTCCCGCAAAGGGACAGCACTTTTGTTAGCTGTCTCGCTCTCGAGGATTATGAGGATCCAGAAGCAGGTCTTCTCGTCGGCATCAACCCTGTTGGAGTAGATGAGGACATACGGTTGCTTCAGAGCTGGATCACCTCCAGCGATCGCCAAGCAGTTTTGTCCATTATTGGACCGGGCGGTGTGGGAAAAACAACCATTGCGATGGCGCTCTATCGGAACTGTGGGGATCGGTTTCATTACCGGGCCATGGTCAACTTATCCCAGCACTCCAATGACTCCGGCGACATTAGGACGGTCCTCGTCGATATACTGAGCCAAGTCAAGTCGCAGGAGCTGCAAGGACTGGATAGAAGTGCTTCTGAGATTGCAGTCGAGCTGATGAAGTGCCTCGAAGATCAAAGGTACACACTAATTGCCAATTTGATTGTTCCAAATATTATTATTATTATTATCAGTATGGATCTATCCCTTTTTATTCTCCAACGATATATTCAATATAAGACTTGATTTCAAGCTTTGTCAAGTTATCATAAGTTTTAAGTTTTTTCTGACCTGAATATTAAATTATCATAAGTTTCAAAGTTATATGGCTGTTATATCTGGGATCCATGTGGACAACTTGTTTGTTTGTTAAAAGGAGACTGATAGATACAAACCATGTAGACAAGTTTGTATGTGTAAAAATCCTTTTTTTAGACCATAGAGAAGTTTCTCTTTTTCTCCAGAAATAAATTACTTTCTAATTTCTTTTTACGAGAAGAATTACATTCCAAACTAATAAGTAGCTGAAAGGACTGGATAGAAATGCTTCTGAGATTGCAGCCGAGCTGATGAAGTACCTGGAAGCTCAAAGGCACACTAATTGCCAATTGATGGTCCCAAATATTATTGTTATCAGTATGGACCTATCCCTTTTTATCCTCCAATAACATATGTTTCGAGAAAATGCAAAAGACTTGTGTTCCATTTCATTGAAAAGGTAGAGTTTTAGTTTACAGTCCTCCTACGAGGCAGATTACAAGCTTTTTTCAAAGTTACCATAAGTTTTTGTTTATAGTCCTCCAATAATATATTCACTATAAGAGTTGATTTCAAGCTTTTTACCATAAGTTTTTTTTCTGACCTGAATATTAAATTATCATAAGTTTCAATTTATATGGCTGTTATATCTGGGATCCATTTAGACAACTTATTTGTTTATTAAAAGGATACTGATAGATAGAAACCATGTAGACAAGTTTGTATGTGTAAAAAAATCCATTTTTTTTAGAGCATAGAGAAGTTTCTCCTTTTCTCCAGAAATGAATTACTTTCTAATTTCTGTTTGCTAGAAGAATTATGTTTCAAAAGAATACATTGCAAACTAATAAGTAGTTGATTGTAACGCTTTGGTGAAGGCATAAAAACTAATTTATTTTTCATATGCACTGATTCAAATTTTTAGTTCATGAATAAAAGATGCATTAAGTGAATGCCAACAAGATCAAACGGTAGTACGGTAATACTATTATTTGCCATTATAGATCACGATATCTAATATTCCTTGCACTGACCATGTATGAAACTATGTTTTCAGTAACTAATTTAGAGTCATAGTGTGTACTAATGTATGCAAGTGTGATAATATTTTTATTTTTCTAAAACTTGTAAATACACATTGTATATTATGTTGGAATTTTAGCCCATGTAAGTGTGCTGAAATAATTGGGCCCAAGGCATGTGAGCCCAATAGCAAATCCTGAAATCTCAAAATGGCCCATGTGTACTAGTGAGTGGTGGGAGTGGGAAGTTTAGTCCCACATTGGAAGTTTGAGGAGTTGCACACCACCTTATAAGGTGGAGTGTTGTAGGGATGGTATGTGAGTGAGAACAAGAGAGCCTCTCGCGCACTCCTCCTCCTCCTCCGCCGCTCGCTCGCTCGCTCACGATCGCGTTTCGTGAATCGAGCCTCGAGCCGAGACAATAATTATCTTTATTTTGCTGTTTTGGAAAACCGATTTCGTAGTCGTGACGGACGCGTCACAGCTGAGGCGGTTCGGGTCGCTCCCGTATCGCGTGCTGCAACCGACTCGGACGTGCGGCGTGGGCCTCCCACGTCGCACGCGTTAGGGTTTTCCGAACCGCATTATAAAAGACGCGCATCGTGGGCGCTGTACACACACCAAACCAATCTAGGTTTTGCCACACCTCGTTCCTTGCGCCGCCACCGTAGTCTACTCCATCCCGAGAGCCGGCGTCCACCGGCGAACGGGAGAGCAGGTCTCCGGAACCAGTCGCCCTTGGGATCCTGTACGGGAGAGGGCGAATTAGGTTTTTGGGAAGCGCTTCGCGCGACTGCTCGCTGCTTCTACGACGGCTCGTCTGCCTAGCAAGTCAGGCGGTGCTGCGTACCGCCGTCTCAAGCGTCGTCTACTCCGACCCGTCATCGCCAACGTTGTCATCAACAACGTTACTACAAACGAACGGTACGGAATTTGCGTCCTGATCTGTCTGTTGAACATGTCTACTGTTTACATGTTTAGAGAGATCGTGTTGCTATTATTCATGTTGTCTGCTGCATCTAGTATGTTCGAATTGCACATGTTAATAGCTGCTGTCATCATGATTTATATTCTGGAATTAATCGTGGAAATTATGCCTAATTATTCAACAATCCAAAAACCTAATTGTAGGCAATTTCCTGAACTGACTATGGCCCACTTAAGTGATTCGATGAAACCGGAAAAGTTCAATGGTACCACCTTTAAGAGATGGCAACTGAGAAGCCAACTGTGGCTCCAGTCCATGAAAGTGTGGGACATTGTTATGAGTGGCCTTCCTGAAGGAGCTTCTGACGAGGTTCAGAATAAGTTCAAGGAAGCCAATAACAATTTCAGAGGCTATATTCTGAGTGTCCTGGAGGGACGTCTGTGCGATGTGTATATGCACATCGAAGACGCTAAGGAGCTCTGGGATGCACTGAACACTAAATTCGGTGCGTCCGATGCTGGCAGTGAGCTGTATATCATGGAGAGCTTTAACGACTACAAGATGGTGAATAACCGTTCTGTAGTCGAACAGGCTCATGAGATACAGTGCATTGCGAAGGAGCTTGATCTGCTCAAGTGTGTGATTCCTGATAAGTTTGTGGCTGGATGCATTATTGCAAAACTGCCTTCTTCATGGAGGAGTTTCGCCACATCTCTCAAACATAAGAGACAGGAGATATCAGTTGAAAATCTGATAGCGTCTCTTGATGTTGAGGAGAAAGCTCGGGCAAAGGACACAACTGAGAGAGGTGGTGATTTGCAGTCTAGCGCCAATATGGTGCAGAAAAATCATCACGTCAAGAATAACAACAAGAACAAAGGGAACTATAAGCCCCAGTTCAATGGTCCTGTGAACACTACTGCCTTTAAGAATAATAAGAAGAAGAAGGTGCTGAACAAAGCTGGGCTCGAGTGCTTTACGTGTGGAGCGCTCGGCCACTTTTCTGTGGACTGCCCAGATCGTGCAGACAAGAAAGGGAAGAAAGGCTCCAAGAATGTCAACGTGGTGACCGCTAGCAACACTGATGGGTACGGTAATATACCGATGGTACTTTCAGTTCTTCAATCTCCATGTTGGTGGATTGATACAGGTGCTAATGTTCATGTGTGTGCTGACATCTCTATGTTCACTTCTTATCAGGTCGCACGGGATTCTTCCGTCCTAATGGGGAATGGGTCACATGTTTCTGTTCGTGGTGTTGGCACGGTAGATCTGAAGTTTACTTCGGGGAAGATCGTGCAGCTGAGGAACGTGCAGCATGTCCCTTCTATGAATAAGAATCTCGTCAGCGGCTCCCTTCTTTGCAGAGATGGGTTTAAAGTAGTGTTTGAGTCCAATAAAGTAGTTGTGTCGAGATTTGGACAATTTATTGGTAAAGGCTATGAGTGCGGAGGCTTGTTCCGCTTTTCTCTTTCCGAATTTTGCAATAAGTCAGTAAACCATATTTGTGGCAACGTTGATTCAGATGCTAGTGTTTGGCACTCTCGTTTATGTCATGTTAATTTTGGTTTACTGTCGCGGCTATCCAGTTTAAGTTTAATTCCGAATTTCACCATTGCCAAAGGTTCTAAGTGCCATAGTTGTGTGCAATCTAAGCAACCTCGGAAGCCTCACACGGCAGCTGAGGAGAGACACTTGGCACCTCTAGAACTCATACATTCTGATCTATGCGAGATGAATGGTGTGTTGACAAAAGGTGGAAAGAGATATTTCATGACACTCATTGATGATGCTACTAGATTCTGCTATGTTTATTTGTTGCAAACTAAAGATGAGGCTTTAGACTACTTTAAAATCTATAAGGCTGAAGTTGAAAATCAATTAGAAAGAAAGATCAAGCGTTTTAGGTCGGATCGTGGTGGAGAGTATTTCTCTAAAGTGTTTGATGAATTCTGTGAGGAACACGGTATTATTCACGAGAGGACGCCTCCCTATTCGCCACAATCAAACGGAATTGCTGAGAGGAAAAACCGCACGCTGACTGACTTGGTGAATTCCATGTTAGACACTGCTGGTTTATCTAAGGCATGGTGGGGGGAGGCTCTATTGACTTCGTGTCATGTCCTGAATAAAGTTCCTAACAAGAATAAAGAGAAAACCCCTTATGAGGAGTGGGTTGGGAGAAAACCATCACTTTCTTATTTGCGTACTTGGGGATGCTTGGCAAAAGTCAACGTTCCAATTCCAAAGAAACGCAAACTCGGACCGAAAACAGTGGATTGTATCTTTCTAGGTTATGCTCAGCGTAGCATTGGTTATAGATTTCTAGTGGTTAAATCCGAGGTGCCTGATATGCATGTTGATACTATTATGGAATCTCGTGATGCAACATTTTTTGAGAATATATTTCCTATGAAAGATATGCATAGCTTTGCTGAATTTTCTTCCGAATTAATTCCGGAATCTAGTACATCTAGTGATCATACTGAACAACCACATGATGAGAACGTCCTTGAGAAGGATGACAATGAAGCTCCTAAACGGAGTAAGAGACAGAGGATTGAAAAATCCTTTGGTGATGATTTCATTGTGTACCTTGTGGACAATACTCCTACGACTATTGCAGAGGCATCTGCATCTCCAGATGCAGATGACTGGAAAGAAGCTGTCCATAACGAGATGGACTCCATTCTTTCTAATGGGACGTGGGAGTTATCTGAACGACCTTATGGTTGTAAGCCAGTGGGCTGTAAGTGGGTGTTCAAGAAGAAGCTAAGGCCTGATGGTACTATTGAGAAGTACAAGGCACGGCTTGTAGCCAAGGGCTACACTTAGCGAGAAGGCGAAGATTATTTTGACACCTATTCACCTGTTGCTAGACTGACCACCATTCGTGTACTACTTTCCCTGGCTGCCTCTTATGGTCTTATCGTTCATCAAATGGACGTAAAGACAGCTTTCCTTAACGGAGAGTTGGAAGAGGAAATTTATATGGATCAGCCTGATGGGTTTGTGGTAAAAGGTGAAGAGAGAAAGGTGTGCAAATTGTTAAAATCTTTGTATGGACTGAAACAAGCACCTAAGCAATGGCATGAGAAGTTCGACAGAACTTTACACTAGTAGGGAAACCCTCTTCTGTGGCGCACCAAAACCCTATTCTGTGGCGCACCCTGGGGCCACAGGGGTGCGCCACAGAACACACGCCACAAAAATAATTTCTGTGGCGCACCAAGCCCGTGCGCCACAGAAATAGTGGATTCTGTGGCGCACCTAGCCCGTGCGCCACAGAAATAGTGGATTCTGTGGCGCACCTAGCCCGTGCGCCACAGAAATGGAGGATTCTGTGGCGCATCCGTTTACGGTGCGCCACAGAATTAGGTGCGCCACAGAATTCTCCAGTGGTGCGCCACAGAAACATCTGCTATATTTCGAAATTTAAATTGTTTCTGCTGTATACAGTTTGAATATACAGGAATTATACAGGAATTATACAGGAATTATTCACAGCAGTGATATTTGACAACATATAACATATTACTGATATTTTACAAAGTTACTTAATCACAATAGTGATACATAGTGCAAAGTATCAAATTTGGCTCAAAGTGATCACATAGTTACTCGAGTTGTCAAACACATCATCGAACAATAATTGTCACCACATAGTTACTCGAGTTGTCAAGTTACAAATGCCTAAGCTAAGATGAAATAGACTACAAGCACGGCGACGATGGTGAGCAAGAACGGTAGCTTGTAGGAGGCCTCCATCTTGTTCATCTTGTTCATCTTGTTCATCTGTTTCGACTGGTGGTCCCTCCACTTCGCAACCGCCTCGTGTCTATTCTTGTATCCTTTATAGCAGTTGCCGCTGAACTTGTCGACCTGTGCTTTGCAGTCCTTCCACTCGTCATAGACTCCTGGAACCCGACCCTCGAACACCACGTAGTACGTCATCTATATAGATAGACACAAAGCATATTAGTAAGTATAATGCAAAAAACAACTAAGGAAACAAAAAATAAACATCAAAGATATACAAACATAAAGCTAGCTAGGCCTAAGTTAATTTAGAGCAAACTAATAGTAGCTAGCTAGGAGTTTAGAGCTAACTAATAGTAGCTAGCTAGGCCTAAGTTTAGAGCAAACTAATAGTAGCTAGCTATGCCTAAGTTTAGAGCTAAACTAATATAGTAGCTAGGCTTATATAAGTTAAGCAAATTTTGTTAAACAAACTAATAGTAGCTAGCTACGCACACCTCGATCAACGATACCTCAACTGGAGCGGCGCCGGAAACGGCTTATATAGCTCCTTCGTCATCCACGACCTACGATCAGCCTGCCGCTCTAGCGTTCCTGGATATCCCTCTGGCATAACCCTATGGGTTGGTGCAAGGGCCCTCCCTTTTTGTTGACATCTTCAATGATTATCTCCGACAACTTGACTTTGATGCGATGAAAATCTTGTATAAGATCTTCCTGTGAGATTTCCCCCGCCATTTTGTTGGACCAGTCTCGGAGTCTAGAAGGATGATTCAAATTGTTTGCATCGCGGACAATCCCTTTGAGGTGATGGAGGGCATAGAAGGCCTCTTTCGTGCTCCAAGCCGGCTGCTTGATGCAGGGGAAATCGGTCACGTGCCTGAACCCGTATTTGCCAGTAGCCGGCCTGATACATTCTTGTTTCTTTTCGAATGTGCCTCCATTTTGGGCGTAGCCATTGATAGCCTCATCGAGAACACCCCTTATTCTGGTGTAGTCTTTCCTCTTCGTCACATTCGACGAGTCGAAGTATTGGGCAAGTGAATATTGTGGGCAAAGCACGATGAGTGTGCAGTATGTGTCCCTGCTCAACACATGCAATTGAATCGAGGATAAGCAATGGATGAAACCTAGAAAAAAAACATTAGCTAAGACGATCGCGAGACTTACTCGGGGAAGACAGGCAAAAGAATGTCCGTCTTGTTCTGACCGTTTCTCAACATGAAGCTCTCGAGGTACTTCACTGCCTTGGTCCGTGTACTTGATCCTTCCTCCAGCTGGCTATCACGCATGTAGTAGGGATCCGCTACCATAACGTTAGGGGGTAACTCTCGCTGGATCTGCAGCTGAGCATTGAGCGCGTATAGGCGGACCAAGTTATAGTCCAGCCGTCTCGAGTGAAACAGACTGAAGATATCCTCATACGCTATGAAGAACAGTCCCGCGGGGTCTTCGTTGACGAAGTCCGGGCCCTCTGGCACCTTGACCGTGAACACAGGGTAATTTGGACACTTGTCTTGAAGAAGGAGACCCTCTAGCATCACGATAATGTTCTGCAATGTGAGCATTGGTCCAGTTGCCCCATGTATCTCGTCCGGACCCAGTATCGGTTTCCCAGCTTCATGCAAGCGGGTCAAGCCATCCTTAGGGGGTCGTATCACGGCGTCGGCCAAGATCTTAGTATGCTGGACCTTTTTAGCAGGTCTCTTCCTAATCTTCTTGCTGGCGGTGGCTTGATCTTCTGCGGGAGCTGGGGGTGAGGGAGCTGGGGGTGCGGGTGCTCGGGACGACCCTTCGATTGTCTTATGCAGTGTGCCAGGGCTGAATACTGTACCCTCCGGGTAGGTCAGACGCTGCGTGACTTCAGTACGTCTAGGTTGATCGTCGTGACTGCGGAAGGCTTCGTCGTCACGATTCATATCAGGCATGTACCTATCTTGGCTGTAGCCCGTGTTGAGGTAGGCATTGATGTCGACATTGTCATCGTAATGATAGTCTTCGACACCGGCGGCTCCAGCAAACTGGTTGTCCACGTCCTTTGGTGGTGACGGCGGCTGTGATGCCGGCGGCTGTGATGCCGGCGGTTGAGGCACAACTGCTTTTGATGATCTTTTGGGCGGTCGTTGCGGCATATTTCCCAACAACACTTTGTGCCTTGTTGTGGTGGCAACAACCGCCGGTTCCTTCTGGGTGGTGGTGGCAACAACCGCCGGTTCCTTCTGGGTGGTGGTGGTGGCGACGAGTACTGTTTCCTTCTGAGGGGCGGCGGCCTTGGGTGCAGTCTGAAGGGCTCTTTTCTTCATGGGCCGGACGATCTTATTCTGCGGGGCCATAGGGGATGTGGCGCCGGTGTTGCGCTTGATCACAAGACCCCCCCCAAGACGAATCTGGCTCTTCGGCCATTGCATCACCCAAGTCGTGCACTCTCCAAGTACCAAGTTGTCCTCGTCGCAGCCTGGAGGTTGAAAGGGGGGGAGGACGTCGCGATACTCCGGCACTACATTGGCCAACTTCACCTTCATCACGTTCTGGTCCATTCGAGAGTGGTGCATAGTGTGTTGCATGGGTTGTATAATAGTGCCGGTAGCAACATCCACCAACTCTCCGCCCGGCACCACACGATGCAGGAGTACGCAAGGTTCGTCCTGTTGTGCAACATACCAGGCATCATGAGATGACAGTCATCTTGAGAATGCGTAGTTAGATCACGATTAACTAATTAGTTACCTTGGTGATGGCGTCTAGCTCGGCGGGTGTCGAGACAAGGGCGACGGTGCCCTGCCCATCATTCTTCGGCATTGCTGCCGAAGGGGGCGGCGATGTGACCAGAAGGAGTGGCGCCGGCGTCTGGGGGGTCAGCTGTTGCGGCGGCACTTGCTGGTTCATGCTTGAGTTGCTGCCGATGAAGCTGGGCAGATGGATCGGTCCAATTTGACCCCCCGCATTCCAGGAAGCTAGCCCCTCCATCAGCCCAGCGGGGATGACTTCCTTGAGCCTCTCATCCACTAATCGGTTGAGCCTGTCGGGGTCCACCTCTCTGCTCTCCAGTTTCTTCTCTAGAGCCGCCATCTTCTTCTTCAGCTCCGCGACCTCCTCATCATCCTTAGTCGATGTCGTCTTCCTCTTCTTTTTTGACTTGGCATCTGATGAGTAGTACTCGGCTACCTTCATGTTTAGCCCAAAGCCGGAGATGCGGCCAGCTGACGTCGGCGGGGCATCCAACGGCCTTTGCTTGTATGCGTTCGTCGCTCTGTTGAAAGGCGTGTCCCACCGACTCGTCGACCCTTCGGACGAGTCAGATTTCCGCAACTCCCTCTCCTTCGGACAAAAGGAAATTAAGGTGAGCCCATTATCTAATTATTAGATCAATGCAATATACATGTACTTGAGATATATGTGTCCTTACCAAATGTTTCTCAAATTCCTTCACGTCCTCGTCTTTCGTCACGAATTCCCCCGTCTTCCAGTCTAAGAAGTACCGGGATCGGACAAAGTTCCTAACTTGTAAGTCCGTGATTTTGTGCCAGGGGTTATCTTTTCCGAGACGTTCCATCTCGCGGTCCTCCTTCTCCCAAATAGGCTGTTTTCCTTGGTAACCACCGCTTCCGAGATGTTGGTGCCCTATGTTTTGGTCCCGCATATCCTGCCCCCATTTTGTCCATTTTTTACACTCCTCGGTGTTCAAGTACTCCTTAAATATCTCGAAATCTTCTTTCTGAAGCGTCGGGTCTTTTCGACTGATCTCCTCCCAGCTTTTACCTTTTTCAATCTTCTTCTTCACCCGGGATTTCCAGCTGCTCAACGCGGTGCTCATCTTCGTGATGGCTAAAGAGTCCACCATTTTGTTGAACGGCTCCGGGAACGTGTATCGCTGGTGAAGCTTCTTCAGAAGGATTTCGACCAAAGCCTTGTTGTCGTCGTGTCTAAGGTCAGTCGTGTTGATCGACATGCTTTCCCGCACGATGCACCCTAGCTGCATGCCGTACCCTGAGGTAACAGATCGAGGCGCCAATGGTAGGCCACTCGGCGAGACCTCGGTGATTGTATCGGTGACATTCGCGAGCACTTGCGGCCTACGATCCTTCCTTGGGGCCCGGGGCTTCTTATTCGTCTTATCGGTCGTCGGGGCGGCGTCGCCGCTACCACCAGCCGCCGTGCGGTCAGTGCCACCACCATCGGTGCTCTTATCCTGGTCCTCTTCCTCCAAGGACCCCCAATCAACGTCCTCTTGCTCACTTCTGGTTGCAGCGTGGGCCTCCCAGCCCTCTTCCTCGGCACCGGCTTCGGGCACGGACACGTGCTTGGAAGAGCCAGACATGTTTCTGTAATAACATTCAAATTTGAGTTTTTGAGTTGGATTTCAAATTATTCAATATAGACGTGCTTGGATAATACACACACAAAATCATTTTGTGGTAAAACCATCTTGTGAACTTGGGTTAGTAATGTGGGCTTGCATAATTGTGATAATTTAGACCACTCTGATACTAGACACACCTAGTTCAATGCATTTTGTGGTAGTTTAGGCTCTTTAAGTAATTATATCTCGTGGGACTCTCTGTCTAAAATGTCAACTGTTGAGTTCCTTGTTGAATATTAGCTAAGTGGTGTTGAATCAAGTCCACTCGGGCTGCAAACCAAGCAAAAGTTTATGTGAATTATAGCGCATCTTACGAGTGGGTGCGCCGGTTGTACCTTGGTTCACAAGCTGTTGTAGATTTGCTGTTGCTGCTGCAAGTAACTTTTGTTTGGATTCAAGGCCTACACAAGCAAATTCGAAATTCCAGGACATGTTTTGTGGTCTACATCTTGTAGCCTAGCTTGTATAATGATAATATAACTGGTAGTCTTGCTTGTATGTTGTCCAGAACCTATGAATGCTTGTTTGGAACCTTCTTCACTAGTTCTATTGGTCTGTCTGCTACATCATTATCGAAAACCGCCTATGATTATGATGTTAGTTGTGTGGTGGCAGTGTTGGGAATTTCGCTAGGAGGGAGCACTATTTGGTTGGTGAAAGTCGTGGCTTATTCAATCATACCAATATATGAGGATGTATTTCTTTCTCTTTTCCTCGGGCTCCAAGTTGAACGGATTTGTGGGTATGTGACGAGAGAGACAGGTGAGCCGCTACCTTTGTGAGAAAGATTAATAAGAGTCAAAATGAGTGCTTGTTAATTATCGTGCAGATGAGTTTACTCTTTGATTTGGTTCACTGAAGTGCAACTGTTATATATATCCAAGGTGTCTGTTTTCGGTATTCCAGTAGTTATTAATACTATGAATTAATTCAGTTTGGTGTGATGTTAAGATCATGGAAGGAGATAATAAGATTACAAAGAAGCATATAACAAGTTTGATCAATATAAATTACACGGAGATAAGAGCAGAGAGATGTATTGATACTTTAGTCAGCTTCTTAAAAAATTACAAGATTTGAAAAAATTCAGATGTAAGCATCGGGGTAGAATCAGGAGTAGGCATAAAAGAGCTACCCTATCTGCAGATTCTGGCCATAACCCACACTACTACATGTAAATTACTATCGTGCATGTAGGATGCAATTACAAAAAAGATGTAATTGCACGGTTCTGAATGTTCTCTCCATCGACGATGTGGAGTCGCTGCTGGAGTGGGTGCACAGCCAGCTCCCACGCACCACCCGGGCCCCCGAGCTCAAGAGGGCCATTAGGGACCTCCTACTCCACCGTGGCAGGCCACTGATGCCGGAGAGGATGGTGGAGATCGAGCCCTACGACGCTGAGTTCCACTACCTACTGCCACTTGTTTGTTGAATGCACGAATGTATATATATGGTGGTACAAACAAGCACATATGTACGTACTGTAAAAGAATATATTTTAAAAAAATCAAGATAATATATAACCCTGGCCTTTGCCGCTTCTGTAATTGAACATGCCAGGTTAAAGCAACGGTGGCCTCCAGACCCACCACTTGTATCACTATGTTACAAAATTGCCTGGCGATAATGGTTTATGCAATGGCCGCTGTTTAAACAAGCACAAGTCTAACCCAGTTTTTGTCGCTCCCAGAGTAACTAAAATGGATCCACGACAGAGAAAACCGAGTCACTGGATAGATATTATCCCAGACGACGATGGACATGCTATGCATAATCAATCAGGAAGCACACAGCAAATGTGCTGCCAGATGGAACAAGCTAGGCACATTACCCATCAGCTAGAATATCTCCATTTGTTCGTTATTCCCACAATCATCGATTATCATACTAAGAAAAGGTTGTGTAATGTAATTGTAATGTGTATCACCACAATCGAGCCGCAGCTAGCTAAGGAAGTCGGCCGAAATGAAGTTATCAATGTTCCTCATTCAGACAGAAACAGGTGCAGGTATTCTCAATTTTCTTAAAAGAACGGTACATATAGCATCAACATCGAGCATTCTAAATTTCTGATGTAAACAGATCAAATGGAACATCCTAATAAACTGAAGTTCTAAACTAGATCTTGAAAACAGAAACCGCGACATACATAATAACCACTTCCACACAACCACACCCTATCAATATCTTGGATGTTGAGATATGCACGCATAATCGATTTTAAAAGCAGAAAAGGTTTATAGAATTGAGTCTAAAGGCATGAGTCACCAAAGGAAACAGAGCCGTTAAACAGATAGTATCTCAGATGATAATGGGCTTGTGACGCATAATCAAACCAGATGTACACTACAAATAGGATCCTATGGAAAAGCTCCATAGGATCACAATCCTGCACAAATCCTGAAAATCCCACAAATCAAAAGAGCCCTAAATGTGCTGCCAGATGGAACAAGCTAGGAACATTACCCATCAGCTAGGATATCTCTAATTATCCGTTATTCCCAGAACCATCAATTTTCACATTGAGCAGAACTTGTGTAACGTAATGCGTATCCCCAAAACAAAGACAAGCTAGCTAAGGAACTAGTTTTGCAAGTTGTGTGTAACTTAGTTTATTTTTGTAATTGCATCCTACATGCAACTAGCCTGATAAGAACTTTAATGGCACTCTCAATGGATATATCCTGGTTAACAGTTTTGGTCAATCAAGATGTTCTCTTTAGTTATTATTGTTCAACCCTTTTGATCCATCGATACAACTTTTGTTGGCCTAGTGCTCAATGTTCACACAGATATAGAGAATCTGAAAAGACATGGGAAAAAGGAATTCTAATCCAATACACACACAAAATCATTTTCCTATGAAACTACTAAGTATAAAATTCATAGAAAATTTTGGCATGACCTATGCTATTTTTCCTATGTCTAGGAGTGCCAGAAATTCGCTCGGAAGGAAATGAATCAACTTCCTCGCGAAACATTGGCATCTCAAAAAGAAATAACCTGCACAAAAAACCTACAAGCACATATATTTCCTTGACATTTGTATGAATCACACAAAAAACCTCCTGGCCCCACATTTCAGAGACCAGCCTATTTCCATCGCCACCCAGCTCCTCATAGCTAAATACTCACAGCTTAAAGATAGGAGGAAACCTGCTATTGTGTGAGTGATACACAATCAAGAAACCATAATTAGCACCTCCTAATTGGTCTATGGTAGGCAGATCACTCATTGTACTCAGGAAACCTGCTTCCAGAAGTCTGGTTTTTCAAATCCATGAACGAAATTATAGCAAAGAAAAGGGTCTAGTTCTTAACTTCCTTAGGTACTTAGAAAACCATCAGTTGAGAGAATTGCTCGAATGCCACACATTGTAAACAAAATGTTTCTGGTGATATATAGTGCGGACGCATATAAAATAGAATACTATCAAGGAGCAGGATCATGCCACTACTTTTTTGATGATCCCCAAATCAGACAAACTCTTGACAAAATACATTGGGAACAAAAGAGAGTACTGATGCTAAGAAGAGGGGGCTAGGAGAGGGAGAAGAGGGCCGGGGGCTTACCTGCCCTGTAGGTGGAAGGCGTCGATCGAGGAAGACGGCGCGGTGTCGAGCGGCCACGGTCGATGCAGATCGGCAACGGCGCGGCTCCTCCTCTCCTAGGCAACGGCGTGGCACCTCCTCGATGGCTGCTCCACGCGGCGGTGTCGAGGAAGACGCGCGGCTCCTTCACCTAGCACCTCCTTCACCTAGCACGAATCCTCCACGGTGGCGAGCGCGAGAGGGGATCCAGAGGTTCGTCGACGGCGCGCTAGAGAGAGAGATGGATATGAAACTGCGAAATTTGCCTAAGTGTGGAAGATGGGGTTGGGGCCACAGGTCATTGGCTGAGAGGAAGATTCTGTGGCGCACCACGACCAAGTGCGCCACAGAATTGTAAGAATTCTATGGCGCATCATCTAAGGGGTGCGCCACAGAATTTCATGGGCCTATTCTGTGGCCACGATGTGCGGGGCCACATGTCATTGAGTCGAATAGATTTCTATGGCGCATGATTTCAGTGGTGCGCCACAGAATTGGCTCGGTAGATAAATAAAAAAAACGAAACACTGTATGTGACAGTTATCTATTACTAGCCCAGTTGGTTTAGCTGTGAGGTAGTTAGGCCTAATGGCATGGGTTCGAATCCTGGTTGCCCTACATTTTTTTTAATATTTTATTTAATTACAAAGAAAAAAAGAATCACATACACATACATACATGCACATATATAAAAAAAATCACATACATAGATGCACATATATAAAGAAGTGCTTGTCTCACATACACATGCACATATATATATATAGAAAGAAGTGCTTGTCTCACATATACACACATACACATGCATGTATATACACACAAAAATTCTTCTTAATTTGTCTCGATTGGTTCCGATCTAGCTTAATTAGCGTCTCTTTCCCTTTTTGTTGGCGACTGGATACTTTATACCGGCCACCTTGAGATTTCTTCGCGTGAACGGACAACCGTGTGTAGGTAGGGATGTCTTCCTTCTTACTTTACCGGTAGTAGGCATGTCGAAGTGCTTGTCGAACTCCTCCTCGATCTTCGGATCACCGTTCTTGTTGAAGTCTTCCTCGTTGGCGTCTCCTTCCATTCCGATGATGCTCCTCTTGCCCCTCCTCACGACAACACGGCTAGGCCTTGACGGGTCGGTGATGAAGAAGCATTGGTCAACTTGGCTAGCGAGTACCCATGGCTCATTTTTCGCGGATGCGTTCTTCGATTTAGCATCGGGTATAACTATTGTGGTGAAATACCGTCCTTCTTTCTTGACATTCTTGGCCCATCTCACACGGAACATTGGCACCACCGTCTCTCCGCAGTAGTTGAGCTCCCATATCTCCTCGATCTTTCCAAAGTATCTTTCTTCCACATTAGTCTCGGCATCGCCATATGATAGCATAGTTACTCCTGAGTTTTGATTTTCGCTACTCATGTCCTTGTCCTCGGTGGAGAATCTGTAACCGGAGATGTCGTACCCCTGATAGGTCCTTACGTTCTGCCCGGGGCCCTGTGATAAGATGTATATGAGTTTTTCATCTTCCGTAGAAGGCATTTTTCTCCGTGCTTCATTCAGTTGACTTTGCTTGAACCAACGCGTGAAGCCGGAGTTGTGCTCTTTGGTTACGTCTCCCATCTTCCTCGGCCCACCCATTTCAATATAATTCTGATTGATTAAGCTTTTGTGCTCTTCCACGAAAGGCTCGATCAACTTTAAGTGTTGTAGCGCGACCCGGTGAGCCCTATCAAAGTCGTCGCGTCGTTTTTGAATGCCGACATGGACGTCGCGGCAGCCCTCGCGGTGACCGACTCCGTTGAGTCTGCCACGGTGCGTCCTGGTGGACAAACCGACATCCTGATCGTCTTCGGTGCTTAGGTAATTGTCGCAGAAAGAGATGCACTCGTTGGTTAGAAATCCTTTGGCCATGCTTGCGTCTGGACGGGCCCTATTGCGAACGTATCCTTTCAGGACACCATTCTGCCTTTCCATCGGCATCATGTAGTGCAGAAACGTCGGGCCGAGATGCCTGATGTCATCAACGACATGGAGAAGGAGATGTACACATATATCACAGAATGCCGGCGGGAAGTAAATCTCTAGCTCGCATAGTATCACCACGATCTCATCCTGTAGCATCTTGAGCTGCCTCACGCCGATCGATTTCCGGGTGATAACGTCGAAAAAGTTGCAAAGGCCAAACAACGTATCACGGACATGCTCGTCCATTATCCCTCGGATCGCAACAGGAAGTATCTGCGTCATGAGCACATGACAATCGTGAGACTTCATCCCGGTGAACCTCTTCTTCGCTAAGTCCAGATATCTTCTTATACTCCCTGAGTATCCGTGAGGAACTTTGACTTCTACGAGGCACCTGAAAAACTGCTCAAGCTCCGGCGGACTCAATGTGAAGCAGGCAGCGGGAAGCACCACGGTGTTCTTCTTAGCCTTTTTGCGGGGAGGACCTTCCGTCTTATCCTCATCGTCATCACTATCGGCGGGGACCTGTAGATTTTTCCTAATGCCAAAATGTTTTAGATCGTATCTTGCTTTCGGCCCATCCTTGGACTTCTCCGAATTGCAAATAGTGCCAAGCAGACTCTCCGTAACGTTCTTCGTAATGTGCATCACATCAAGGCTATGAGGCGCGTGGAGGACCGGCCAGTACTCCAAGTCGTGGAAAACAGACCTCGCTTTCCATACACCCAGCAGCGGCTCTGGCTTGGGTCGTTTCTTTCCCGGCGAAGGGCACTCGTCCCAATTTTTCAGAAGCTCGTCGATTTCTTCGCCGCTCCTCGTGCGCGGGGCTCCATCGGGCTCGTCTTTACCATTGAACAACTCACCGCGTTTTCTCCATGGGTGATCCAGGCGAAGCCACCTTCGAGCCCCTGGGTACACGGTTTTCGAAGACCCAGGATCCCTTGGTAGCTGGAGATGCGGGGTCCCGTCCATGCACTTCACGCAGCCGCAGAATCCGTGGCCGACCTGGGCAGATACATACGCGTAACCAGGATAGTCTGTGACCGTCGTCAGCAACGCGGCTCTCATATGGAAATAATCTCTAGTGTACGCGTCCCACGTACGGGGTGGCGTCTTCCACAACGTGTCTAACTCGTCTTTCAGCAGCCCGAGATACAAATGCATGTCGACACCTGGTTGTTTTGGCCCCTGGATGAGAATACTCAAGTGTATGTACTTTTGCTTGGTGCACAGCCACGGGGGTAGGTTGTAAGGCCATACAAACACGGGCCAGCTGCTATGTGTGCTACTCTGGTTGCCGAACGGATTGAGTCCATCGGTGCTCATACCCAGCCTGACGTTCCTCGCGTCGCCCCCAAAACTCGGGAAAGCTATGTCCAATGCTTCCCACTGGGCAGCGTCTGCAGGATGTGTCATGATATAGCCCTTCTCCGGATCTTCTTCCGGCTTCTCCCTTTTTGCGTGCCATTGCATGAGCTTTGCTTCCTTAGGGTCCACGTAGTACCGTTGAAGACGGGGAGTGATAGGAAAGTACCATACCACTTTTCGAGGAATTTTGTTGTTGTTGGTTCCACACTTGTATCGTCCGTGGCCGCACTTCGGACATGCGATTGTGTCCTTGTACTCCCCCCGATAAATTACACAATCATTGATGCAGGCGTGAAATTTTTCGTGAGGTAGGTCAAGAGGGCACACGACTTTCTTAGCCTCGTTGATACTGCTTGGCAATGTGTTCCCCTCGGGAAGGCGATCATGCCAGAATTTCAAGTTCTTGTTGAAGCTCGAGTCGGTCCATTTGTTTTGCGTCTTCATCTTCAGAGCAGCAAGCGTTACATGCAACTGCGTATCCTCGGGGCGGCACCCAGGAAACAACGGAGTCACCCCGTCTATCTCCATTTGCGCCAGTTTGGCTTTCTCCCTAGCTGCAGCTATGTCGTTGCTCGTCTCCTTAAGCAGCAGATGCTGAACATGAGAGTCCCGCAAGGCCGAAATTAGCGGGGTCTCCGTGTTCTCGCCTTCATCGTCATGTCGATCTTCTCCGCCGACATATCCTTCTTCATGATGATCTTGTTCGCCGTCATATCCTCGCTCGCCCTCCTCTTCGTGCACAACTTTTGCTGCCGGCGGCGGTGCCACGTGGTTGCGGTCGTCAAAGAAACCGCGTCTGAGAAGGTGCTCCTCCAATTGTCCGGAATCAGGGTCAATCCAGCGCACGAGTTTGCATGATCGACACGGGCATCTTATCTGCCGCCTGT
The DNA here is from genome assembly GCA_028641055.1 of Alopecurus myosuroides. Classification (NCBI taxonomy): domain Eukaryota; kingdom Viridiplantae; phylum Streptophyta; class Magnoliopsida; order Poales; family Poaceae; genus Alopecurus; species Alopecurus myosuroides. Next base: position 426,200,803 of record CM054060.1, read on the forward strand.
TGCACCGAATCATGTCCGCCTTCGCGTCTTTTTTGTATCTAGCGATTCGAGCAGAGCTCATTTCTAGTACCATGGTTGCCTGCACAGACACATAGAGAGCAGAAAATTAGAACCACAACGTGCATGCATAGTTGCCGGAAAAATTCGGCATGACCTCTCCTATAAGTAGGACATATGGGGTGCAAAAGTTTGCCGAAATGGAAGTGAATCAACATTTCGGCAAACATCCATGCATCACCGCGCCCGCACGCGCAACAATCGATCGGTCCATCTGCACATGCATGACAAACACCCATACACATCGATCGATGGCCACACAAGACATATGCACCTCCAACTATACTCACCGAGTAGATTCGATACCGACACGCGAAAAGAGCGAGGGAGAGGGAGGGACCGGAGTATAGATGCAAGGTAATTAGGCCCCCCCAACAACAACAAACTTCACCAACAATTATACATCGAATAAATAGGTTCACCTACCTAAAAAGGAGAACTAAATGTGTAAAAATACAAGTGGAGAGAAGGGGGGGCGAGTGAGCAACATCCACTTGCAATGAAGTGAGTGGGGGGGAGAGAGGGGGCTGCCACCTTTATGTGCACAGTGCGCATATTTCTGTGGCGCACCGGGACAACATTCTGTGGCGCACTGTCGTGCTGCGCCACAGAAAAGCCACCTTCTGTGGCGCACCAACATACATGCGCCACAAAATATGGGTTTTCTGTGGCGCATCAAAGCCGTGCGCCACAGAAATACCATATTCTGTGGCGCACCAAGGAGCCTGCGCCATAAAAATTGGTGTACTGACAGCCAGAGCAATGATTGGGGTGGGCCCCACTGGATTTCTATGGCGCACTAGCTAGACATGCGCCACAGAATTAGAAATTTCTGTGGCGCACCTGTGGCCATGCGCCACAAAAGTTTATTTCTATGGCGCACGCCATCTTGGTGCGCCACAGATGCCATTCCATAGAATGGCATTTCTCTACTAGTGTTAACTTCTGCGGGCTTTGTCATTAATGAGGCTGACAGGTGTGTATACTACCGCCATGGTGGGGGCGATAGTGTTATATTATGCTTGTATGTTGACGACATACTGATTTTCGGTACAAGCATAATTGTGATCAATGAGGTCAAGTCTTTTCTATCAAAGTGTTTTGATATGAAAAATCTGGGAGAAGCTGATGTAATTCTGAACATTAAGCTTATTAAGGATGAGAGTGGGATTACGTTGACGCAATCACACTATGTTGAGAAGATCTTGAGCCGTTTCGGCTTTATTGATAGCAAGCCTTCTCCAACACCTTATGATCCTAGTGTGACGCTTCGAAAGAACAAGAGGATTACGAAAGATCAATTGAGATACTCTCAAATAATCGGTTCACTCATGTACCTTGCGAGCGCGACGAGGCCTGACATCTCTTTTGCTGTGAGCAAATTGAGCAGGTTCATGTCAAACCCGGGTAATGATCATTGGCATGCACTTGAAAGGGTCATGCGCTATCTGAATGGTACCATGAGCTATGGGATTCATTATTCAGGGCACCCTGCTGTGCTTGAGGGATATAGTGACTCTAACTGGATCTCAGATGTAGATGAGCTCTACGCCACAAGTGGATATGCATTTCTTCTTGGAGGTGGCGCAGTGTCATGGAGGTCTTGTAAACAGACCATATTGACGAGGTCAACCATGGAAGCAGAACTTACTGCTTTAGATACAGCCACTGTTGAGACAGAATGGCTGCGTGAGCTCTTGATGGACTTGCCGGTGGTTGAGAAACCATTACCGGCTATCCTCATGAACTGTGACAATCAAACGGTGATTGCCAAGGTGACCAGTTCTAAGGATAATGCGAAGTCATCAAGACACGTCAAAAGACGTTTGAAGTCTGTCAGGAAATTGAGAAACTCCGGAGTAATTACTGTTACGTATATTCAAACAGACAAAAACCTGGCAGATCCCTTTACGAAGGGACTATCACGTAATGTGATAGATAGTGCATCGAGGGAGATGGGTATGAGACCCGTGAGCGTTACACCATAGTGGTAACCCAACCTATGTGATCGGAGATCCCGTGAATTAGGATCTGGGAAGAACAAGCTAGTGGTTTGACTGAGGAGAGTATTTGATAAACCCTCTCTAAGTAATGATGCATAACTCTCAAAAAGCTGTAAGGCAGGTTGGCAACATGCCTTAATGTGTTTATGTTGGCTATTCATAGCAAAGATGCTGTCCTACAGAGCATTCTTGAAAGAACACACCTATGTGAGTCCGACTGTAACCGTCGCAGTCTATGAGATTTGGGTGATCTCTAGTAAACTCATGAAGAGACCACGTAGTATGACGCATATGCTCCACCCGCGGGGTAGGCTACTGGCAGCCAAGTACTAGTTATGACTTTGAGTAAAGTCTATTGGCACAAAACTTGCAATTCAAGGCATAGTCCATTGTTCAAGTTGCCGATAGATGTAGCTTAAGGCTCTAGGCGGAAGTTCAACTTAACAGTCTCTGCTGAAACACTGGTATATAAACAAGTAGCGAGGATTGGCAAATCTTCAAATGGGCATTTGAGATCTGGTGGGGGATTGTTGGAATTTTAGCCCATGTAAGTGTGCTGAAATAATTGGGCCCAAGGCATGTGAGCCCAATAGCAAATCCTGAAATCTCAAAATGGCCCATGTGTACTAGTGAGTGGTGGGAGTGGGAAGTTTAGTCCCACATTGGAAGTTTGAGGAGTTGCACACCACCTTATAAGGTGGAGTGTTGTAGGGATGGTATGTGAGTGAGAACAAGAGAGCCTCTCGCGCACTCCTCCTCCTCCTCCTCCGCCGCTCGCTCGTCTCGTCTCGACTCGACTCGACACGACACGACACGTCGCGATCGCGTTTCGTGAATCGAGCCTCGAGCCGAGACAATAATTATCTTTATTTTGCTGTTTTGGAAAACCGATTTCGTAGTCGTGACGGACGCGTCACAGCTGAGGCGGTTCGGGTCGCTCCCGTATCGCGTGCTGCAACCGACTCGGACGTGCGGCGTGGGCCTCCCACGTCGCACGCGTTAGGGTTTTCCGAACCGCATTATAAAAGACGCGCATCGTGGGCGCTGTACACACACCAAACCAATCTAGGTTTTGCCACACCTCGTTCCTTGCGCCGCCACCGTAGTCTACTCCATCCCGAGAGCCGGCGTCCACCGGCGAACGGGAGAGCAGGTCTCCGGAACCAGTCGCCCTTGGGATCCTGTACGGGAGAGGGCGAATTAGGTTTTTGGGAAGCGCTTCGCGTGACTGCTCGCTGCTTCTACGACGGCTCGTCTGCCTAGCAAGTCAGGCGGTGCTGCGTACCGCCGTCTCAAGCGTCGTCTACTCCGACCCGTCATCGCCAACGTTGTCATCAACAACGTTACTACAAACGAACGGTACAGAATTTGCGTCCTGATCTGTCTGTTGAACATGTCTACTGTTTACATGTTTAGAGAGATCGTGTTGCTATTATTCATGTTGTCTGCTGCATCTAGTATGTTCGAATTGCACATGTTAATAGCTGCTGTCATCATGATTTATATTCTGGAATTAATCGTGGAAATTATGCCTAATTATTCAACATATTAAACCAGGGGAACATCAGTGCTAAGGAGTGAAAAACAGTACTAAATGGATATTGGGCTCTAGTTACTAGTAGGCCTGGCTATAAAAAAAAAATATGAAAAGACAACATTTCGAGGGCTTTCAGAAATTTAAAAATAATAATAATTGAAATGGTAATATATAGATGTGGACTGCATTTTTTTTTATCGTTGGCTTCATAAGAAGAAAAGTATGCCAGTCTATCATATATTTAGTTTTTGCTGTTGTATATACACAAGTTTCTTCTGTGCGTAGCACACAACTTAGATGGCGTTTTAGTGAAAATTTCCAGGTAGGACACATTTACATGTACATGGGGAAATTATCATGTATATTGTACAAACATATAAATTCAACTTTCCACTTAAAATTCAGGACTCACTCGAGGCTCATATCTATGCCCTCTTCCATCTAGAGTAAAAGAGCTTATTCTAAATGTACTGCGCTTATTCTATTTTTCATCTCATTGCAGGTACTTACTGTTAGTTGATGATGTATGGTCTGCGTCTATGTGGGAGAAGATAAAAAAGTCACTTCCTAGAGGTAGTAGAGGAAGCAGAGTAATAGTCACGACACGATTCCAAGCTGTTGCTAGTGCGTGCATCAGGGATAAAGGAGACCATGCTCATAAAGTGGTCGTACTTAGTGATGACAAGCCAAGAGAATTATTCATGAAAGAATCGGGAATTAGCCAAGAAAGATTTTCGTACCTTCCACCCATACTCTGGTACATGTGCGGGGGTCTGCCGCTGGCGATTGTTACCATGGCTGGGAATGTGGCCTGCAATCCTGACAGAGAACTGGATGAATGGAAACTTGTTTGCAGCAGGCTGATGCCAGGCTCCAGGAAGACTGTTGCTGAGGAAGGAATCACGAAAATACTTAGTCACTGCTACAATGATATGCCTGCTGACATCAAGACTTGCTCCTTGTATCTATGTATATTTCCAAACGGGGGCAAGATCAGCAGGAAGCGGCTCACGAGGCGATGGCTGGCAGAAGGCTTTATCTGCGAGAATCATGGGATGAGTTTGGAGGATGTCGCGGAAGCAAACTTCAATCATCTCATAAGGAGGAATATCATACGTGCCGTGGAGCACAGCAGCAACGGGAAGGTGAAGAGCTATCAAGTCCACGACATGGTTCTCGAGTACATTGTGTCCAAGGCAAGGGAAGAAAACTTCGTCACCGTGGTTGGTGGCCACCGGCTCATGGCTCCGGCTAGCAACAAGATCCGCCGTCTGTCCGTCCAAGGTGGTGATTCTAAAGACAAGAAAGCAATGGAGAGCATGAACTTTTTCCATGTACGATCTCTGACCTTGTTTGGGAGCTTGGCCCAATTGCCATCCAACTCACTCAAGCCTCCGAAGGACAGAGATTGACAAGATCCCAAGAAAGATTGGAAGGCTCCAGTTCTTGGAGACTATTGACGTAAGGGAGACGAATGTCACAGAACTGCCCAACAGCATCTGCCAGCTTGAACGGCTGGTGAATATACTTGGTGGGAACAAAAGGACACGGAAGGCATTGAAGCTTCCAGGAGACCTGAAGAAGAAAACATTGAAAACCCTCCGCGTACTGTCAGGTATCGAGATTGTTGAAGGGCCAGAGACTGCTGTGGCAGACCTTCATCATCTCACAGATCTGAGGAAGCTAGCCATTTACAATCTCAACATCAGAAATGGGGGTATGCTTTTTAGAGAGTTATGCTCCTCAATCGAGTACCTTGGTGGCTACTCTCTCCACACACTGATAATCGATGACGAGTCATCTGAATTTCTAAAATCACTGAGTGTTCTCTCTTCCCCTCCCAAGTTTCTCAATGCTCTTGAGCTGTCTGGCAAGTTGGTTGAGCTCCCAGAATGGATCACAGAACTGGATTCTCTGACAAAGTTGACCCTCTCTGTGACGGTGCTTACTACGGATACTTTGCACCGGCTGAGCAAGCTCCAAAATTTGTTTTCCCTCACATTTTCGCTTACTTCAGCAAAGCAGGATCCAGAAATAGCGGATATCCTCGAGGATAACAAGGCACACTCTGATGGGGAGATCATAGTTCCAGCTGGTGGATTTGAGGAGCTCAAGCTTCTGCGCTTCGCGGCTCCTATGGTGCCACCGCTATCGTTTTCACGTAGCGCAATGCCGAGACTTGAAAGGCTTGAGCTTAGGTTCAGCAGATTGGAAGGACTTCATGGCATAAAAAACCTTCAATATCTCGAGGAGGTACATCTCAGAGTGCATGCCAATGCAGACGATAGTACCAAAAAATTAGTAGATGACATGGCAACTGCAGCAAGGGAAGCTGACAAAGGGCCCAAAATAACGGTTGACCAGTATCAGTAGTGAGTGACCCGAGAAGCCAATCTACTACTTTATGTTTGCAATTCTATTCCTTGTGCAAGCTCTAGAAATATTTATTTGATCCGTTTTAATTGTACTCCATGATGTTTAGAGAAACTCTACTCCCTACGATTCATAAGAATTGTCGCTTATTTTGTACTTGTACTAAGTGAGCGACACTTTTTATGGATAGGAGGGTGTATTAATTATATATTAAAAGCAAGACATGAGAGTACGGATCAGGAAATCCCGCACCGTCGTTTGTGCCCATGACACACGGTAGCGGCCGTCACTACCAATGGATAGGCGATTGGGGTGACCCATCGGCCATCGCACACGGTTGCCTAATTGTGTGTGATATGTGAGTGAACGCACACAGTTCTCATAAATGTATCGTGTGCGAGATGCATGGATTGCACGCGGTTCGGTTTGCATAAATCATGTGTGTTCACCCTGAAGCAGTGGTCACTGTCGGGCGACCGATTCAAGCAGCTGCAGCAAGCAAACAAAATGCTGCCGGCGGCGTCCACCACCCCGTTCTGGCAACCCCTCCATTCCGGCAGGCATTCTCCCCTCCGCCACCCAGAGCTTGCCACCACTCCAAAGGCGACGCCAGTCGCTTCCACATCCACATCCGGTGACGCGCGTCAACTGTTTGACAGAATGACCGACCCAGAGCAAGAGGCCATCTCTCTTCTCTTGGACCACGCACGTATGCAGGTTTCCAACCGCGACGGACACAGGCGTGCTGCAATGCGTGCAGCTCGTATTCAGGTGGCGGTAAGCCCCGACCGCAGCTACATGATTGGCGTTCCCCAGGTGTGCGAATGGCATATCCCTGCACTCTCTGTTCTGAGTTCTGACTGATATCGATCATGAAAGGTATTATTCTGAAACATTGATTCTTGAATGAAATATGCTAGTGAAACACGATTACACAACCAATCACCATTTTAATTCATGAACCTTTTCTGTTTTTCTCGTATCTAGACAAACAGAGTGGGCTTTGCTCGGGCCACGATTCTTCGCTCTGGCGGGCCATATTTGTTAGAGTGGAGGTACACGTTGTCCTCTGAACTCCCTCTTGAAACGGGAAATGTGAGCTCCCAAAGACTGTTGACTGCCTCTACAGGAAGCTAGCGGTGAGCCATAACCAAGGTTTTGGTTCCCGGTAGGAAAAATTTCCCGAGGGAGTTCGGGATTTCCGGTTACCGCGGTTACCGGAAAATCCCGACCGGTTACCGGCCAAATTTCAAAACCAAAATTTGAAAATTCAAAAAAATTCATTCCCAATTAACCTTTTACCGCAAGGTTTTGTTAAAATTCAAAAAAATTGGGATTTTTTGACCGGGATGAGCATTTCCCGGGGGTGGTCGGGATCTCCGGTTACCGGATTTCCCGACCGGTAACCAAAACCATGGCCATAACGCAGCTTCCTCGCTTGTCGCTTCACTATATTATATATATCTGCAGTTCATGTCCCTTGAAGATATGTAGAGACATTATGCTTGACTGTTCAGTCTCGCACTACAGCTAATAGCTAGTCAGTATAGTATGATGGAGCAGTCTGACCCTACATTAATCAAGTTGCCTGTTAGTTTAGAGCCACAGTTTTGTCTGTACTAGTACAATGGACAGTACATAGATACAAGTGGCCGGCACTTGTTTAGGAATCCAAAACAAGTTGCTTATAGTTGCAAAGACATGATGGGCAAGTGGTTAGAGATGGCCGGATGTAATAGGAAAAACTTGGCATTGGATACTAAGTCTTGATACCCGACCCCTTGTCATAATCTCTGCTTTGTCATGACTCTCATGTCTTGATGCCAAGTCTTGGTACCTGAGCCCTTGTCTTAATCTGTGCTTTGTCATCTCTACTCTGATGCCATGTGTTAGAGTTTCCCTGTATGTTAAGTAAGGTTTCCGTTGGCTGAAGGAGTTAATACAGTAGAAGAATCCTTTTTTTCCCCTGAATTACCAGAGATTGGTTAACAAACGATCAATAGGACTTTTTCTGTCTGTGTTCCGTCAGCATTACCCAGCAGACATGCTTATTAACGGAGCTTCCTGGCAGGACCATCAGGGAAAACTTTTCTATGGTTTATCGGTGATGGTTCCCCATCAGTACATTGCCTGTTGAATGCTACATGTGTCAGGGTTAGAGATCACTCTCAGGAATAATCAACATTGCGGTAGTGATTTGTCATCTCATTATATTAGGTGATGAGATCATCTGTGTTCTAGATTACACATCTCATCAGTTTTCAAGTTTGGATTAAAGATCGGTCTCAGGGATAACCAGAATTATTGTCGCTTTGGGGTAGTTTGTCATATTTACCATGAAGAAAGGGCCAAAATACTTTGCATGTAAAATCATTTACAATTAGGGTAGAAGCCAACTAATTAGCATGGCTGCTGGGAACAAATAGGAAAACAAATTTTCTTCACTGTGTTAAGGTAATCATGTTTGTTTGGGTATTTTCCAATAGTATCACTTAAAATATTATTTTCCTCCTTGTTAATGGTTCATGTAATAAAAATTAGCAACCATGAGGGAACCGAGGCGGTCAACTCTAACCAGTATTGCAGGCTAGTTGCTATTGAGTTGGTTTTATTTTAATCTGCAACGGGGTGCATCTTTCAAAGTGCTAAGCAACGGCGGAGCTTCACGGGGGCCAACCTGGGCTGTGCCACCCCAGAAAAATTGCATTTTTTTTCCACTACCCATTAGTCTGCTGCAGGCATAAGCCATCTGGCCCATTCTGTTTCTCGTGTCCTCTCTCCTTAATCTTCAATCCCCATTCCCGTTCCCCTAGATAGACTGGACGGCGGCACGGCGGGTGGCGGCGGGAGGCCACTGGCCGGTGGGACTCCACCTCCGTGCTCGGAGCTCGGGCTAGCCGCCGGCGCCGTCCGCGGCAGCGATGAGCAGCAGCTAGGAGCCGAACTCACATTCCTCCACAGCTCCACTGCTCCTGCACTCCTTCAATTAAGATCCTACACTTCTTAAGGTTGTGCAAGCTCCTCTCCCTCTCCCCAAGCTCCTCTTCGATTAAGATCCTACAGTTCTGATCTGTACTGAAAGGGTTGTATGGTGAAAAATGTGAAAAATCCATGGTTTAGTATAAAATTTCTTTTGTTTTGGAGTAGCTTATAAATATAATGATGTTAGAGATGTATTTTGTGAACATGATCAATCTAATTATATGCAAGTTTGTATTCATATCTCTGAAAAATGCAGAGACAATCCACTCTTAATAGTCTATAGTTTGCAAGTCTGTATGTTTATAACCTGTTGCTCGCATAGTTGGACCGAAACTGATGTACAAGTTTTAGCAAAACTGAACCAAAAAGTAGGAGATCATGTTTAAGCATTCACGGGAGCTTTGAGAAAAGTCATGCTGGTACAGTACCGTAGCAGTTTTTCTGCTGATTCATGTTAAGTACAATTGCATATAGCTGCTGGGAATTATTTCGCGTTGTTGTTGTCATATGATTTGGCGTTCCAATTTTTTTTTTCATGTCATTTTGCAGCCCCCCTTGGATTTTGTTCAAGCTCTGTTACTGGTGCTAAGAGGTGAGACTTGGTTCTGTCTTGACAGATCAAAGGATAGAAGGGCACGTGTTCTATGAAGGAACTTACTTTGGTGTTTCCTGTGCAATGCAAACAACGGACTATTGTAACAGGATGGTAGGCTAGGGAGGAGTAGAATGTGGAAACTTCTGTCCACAAACCCCCAGTACAGAATCCTGCCCGATGTGGCCCTTGTATCCCCACAAAAAATTGGCCCCAGCTAATTCCACGCCCTTGCCTCCATGTACGTCGGCCGCAACAGCCAATTCCACAGGAGCCCGTCGCCTCCTTCCGCCAGTCCCCCTTCCACCCCAGTTTCCTTTTCTACTCCCATAGAGAAGTTCAGCAACAATAGCCTTCCCTCCATCTCCATTACTCCCTCACAGGGAGCTTTCATTTGGGTCTCTCTCGCAGCCACCTTTAGCCTCACCTTCGCCATTTCAGGCAACCACCTGGCCGTTGGCTTTCTTGCAATCTGCAGCTGCCCCCGCCTTCGTCTCCTCAGTGTCCTCGCGCTGAGGAGGCCTCTTCTCGCCCCCTTTTTTGTGCCGCACAGTCGGCCCTCATATCGGAGACCTCTGTTGTGAGCAACCTCATCACCTTCCGTCTGCCCATCACCTTTTTCTCTCGGACGAATCCACATGCACAAGGTCATCAACCTGTATACTATTTCTACCACATAACAGAGAGATGAGCGAGCCAAAAATCAAGGATGTACTCAAGAAAATGACGGTAGACCCAGTGTGGAGGGACTTGAACGTACAAGTCAGATATATGGCGACAGAGCTGAGGCTTTTGCAAGCTTTCCATGATACTTTTGTTGACGTGCCGCTGGACAAGCTCATTTCGTCTGAGAGGATCTTGCTAAGCCAAATCAAGGAGGTGTTCTACGACGCCACAAACCTCCTTGACTTCAACTACTTGGATGTGTACGCTGAGAGCTCTGAGCCCGCCACTAACCCTGATGCTATCCACCGGCTCATAGAAAAGGTTAGGGATCCATCCCATGCCCGCCATCTTATCGCCTATATGAGGCAGATCACAGCGGCTGCCATGAACATAATGGTCAGTCGTACAAATAACAGTCTTTTTTTTTTTTTGCGAAAACGCAAAAGCTTTGCGTTTCATTGCATTGATAGAAAGAGAGTTAATGCACAAGCCTAGAGGAAGGCCACCCACACAGTACAACACAACCCAAGGCTCCGGACCTAGCCTAAGGTAGAAGTTGACCGAGATTCCGCGCCCCCGCTTGCACCCAGTCCCGCGCCTCCGATTTGACAGTAGCCAAAAGGGCGCCAACTGAAGGGCTCGCGCTGTCGAAGACCACTGAGTTACGCTGTTTCCAAATCCACCAGGCAGTAAGCATGATAAGCGAGGATATGCCTTTGCGAAGCGGACGAGGGGTGGCGTGTAAGGTCATAGACCACCAGCTAACGAAGTCATCCTCGACATTTGGGGGCCCCAGGGGGGTTCGTATCCAGGATAGAACCTCAAACCACATCGTCCTGGAGAAAGAGCATCCTGTGAGGATATGGGTCATGGTCTCCGGAGCTTGGTCGCACAGGGGGCACCTTGCGGGGTGGGGTAAGGCGCGTCTCGCTAGCCTCTCCCCCGTCCAGCAACGGTCCATACACGCGAGCCACATGAAGAACTTGACCCGAGGGGGGGCCCAGGTTTTCCAGACGAGTCTCCAGCTCGTCGCCTCCACGGCACCCAAAAACATAGCCCTGTAACAGGATTTGGCGGAGTACTCGCCATCCGTGGTCCAGCGCCAACGTAGCCTATCCGGCTCGTCGGACAGCTGAGTGTCCTGTAGGAGTCTCCAGGTCTGGACATATTGCCATAGGGCTAGCGGGGAACATGCGCCTGCGATGTCCCCTATCCACTTGCGCTCCACCAGCGCCTCCCTTACCGTCCGGCGCTTCCAGCGCCTCTTTGGGATGAGCGCAAACAGAGCGGGCGCTATCTCCCTAAGCGATCTACCATTGATCCACTTATCCACCCAGAACAATGCCTCTGTTCCGTCACCCAGGGACATCTCCGTGGAGGCGTCAAAAATGTCGTGCTCGATCTTGGAGAAATGCATATCCAGCTCCTTCCAAGGTCTGTCCACTTCAGTGCGCTTCCTCCAAAGCCAGCGCACCCGGAGGCTCACAGAGGTACGGTGCATGTCCGGAATGCCAAGGCCTCCTAAGTGCAGTGGTCGGCACACCCGAGACCAGTTCACGTGGCAGTGCCCTCCCTGCGCCTCCGTCCTTCCCACCCAAAGGAAGCCACGGAAGATTTTCTCCATTTTCTTCAGAAATTTCTTGTTGACGCTAAGAACCATGAGTTGGTGCAGTGGGATCGCTGCTAGGACCGCCTTGATCAGCGCGAGCCGCCCCGCTTTAGGCATCATAGCTGCCTTCCATGAGGGGAGTTTGTCCGCGAGCCTGTCTAGTATGGGTTGTAGCGACTCCCCTGATGGTTTGCGAAGGCCCAAGGGGATCCCTAGGTAGACCACCGGGAATTGGGCTGTCTGGCACCCGAGCGTCGCAGCTGCCAAGGCAGTTTCCTCCTCCGAACACCCAATCGGGGACACCGAGCATTTTGCGAAATTGGTGCGCAGTCCTGAGGTGTCCCCAAACAGCGCGAGGATCCCGCAAATCGCTCGCAGCTCCTGCGGGTCCGGGTGGCAGAATATGACCACGTCGTCCGCGTATAGTGAAACAGGCGTAGTCGAGTTCTGACGAGACAGCCGCCGGAGGATTCCCAGCTCCGCGGCTCTCAGCAACAACCTATTCAGCGTGCGCATCAATAGCACAAACAGCTGGGGAGATAACGAGTCACCCTGTCTCAATCCTCGTCGATGCCAGATCGGGGGTCCCGGCTCACCATTGAGCAACACCCTTGAACTTGCCGAGGACAGTAGTATGGCCACCCATTCACGGAATCGCGGGCCGAACCCGAGTTTTCGAAGGATCTCAAAAAGGAGACCCCAAGACACCGAATCAAATGCCTTTGCAATGTCCAGTTTGAGCATCACCCTGGGCTCCTTTCCTCTGTGAAGCAGCCTCGCAGTTTGCTGCACTAGCATGAAGTTATCATGAATGCATCGCTTGCGAATGAAGGCGCTCTGATTGTGCTCTACCATGTTCCCTAGGATCGGCGCCAGCCGCAGAGACAGAGTCTTGGCTATCAGCTTGGCGAAGGTATGGATCAGGCTGATTGGACGGAAATCCCCCACAGCCGCCGCGTCCGGGCGCTTGGGTAGCAGAATCATCAGTGCCTGATTCAGCCCTTGGAAGCCTCTAGCGCTCATCGAGAAAAATTTGTCGAAGGCCGCCATAACGTCGTCCTTAATGACTCCCCAGCAGCTTTGGAGGAACTCTGCTGTGAATCCGTCCGGACCCGGCGCCTTCCCTCGGGGAAGTCGCCTCACCACCTGCCACACCTCCTCCACCGTGAACGGGGCGTCAAGCGCAGCGAGGTCCAGCTCGGGATGCAGTCCCAGGAACTCCAAATCCAGGGAGAATTCGCGATCTACCGCCGTGCCAAGGAGGGATTCGAAGTGTCGGAAAACCTCCCCAGCCATCTCAGCATGGTTAGAAGACTCCACACCGTTCACCTCGATGCTGCGGATCAGGTTCTTCTGGCTTCGGAAGGAAGCGTGTTGGTGGAAGAAAGCCGTGTTCGCGTCTCCCTCGGAGAGCCAGGCGATTTTAGCCCGTTGGCGAGACATGGTGCGCTCCAACGAGGCTAGCCCAAGATGCGTCTGTCTTAGCCTAGCTCGTAGCGCCCTCTCAAGCCCTGATAGCTGGCGACTCTCCCTAGCGGAGTCCAGCCTTAACACCACTTCCCTCGCCACAGCGAGTTGCAGCTTGATGCACCCAACCTTCTTGTCACTCCAGCTACGGAGGTGGCGCGCCGTGCGCTTAAGCTTGGCCTGCAGCCTACAGAAGGGATCAGGGTTCCCATCAATGACCTCCCAGGCTGTCCGAACCACGTCCTGGAACCCGTCGAGCCTCACCCAGTAGTTCTCAAACTGAAAACGTCTGCGCCCCGCCGTTCGCGACGTGCAATCCAGGAGCAGAGGCGCGTGATCCGCCACAACCGAGGCAAGGCACGTGAGCGAGCATTGCTCGAAGAGCTCTTCCCAGTCGGAGGTACAAAACACCCGATCAAGCCTCACCAGCGTAGGGGTGTCGCGCTCGTTAGACCAAGTATATCGTCTCCCCTGGAGGTACACCTCCTTAAGGAGGCAGTCACGTAGCATGCGACGCATCCTTCCCATCATCCGCCTGTTGAGGTTGCCATTATTTTTGTCCTCGTCCTTGTAAATCATGTTGAAATCCCCACATACCACCCATGGTCCCGTAAACGTGGAGCGCACGTCGCGCAGCTCCGAGAGAAAAGCTATCTTAGCAGCGTCATCCTGGGGTCCGTAGACATTCGTAATCCACCAGTGGGGGCCAACTCCCCCAGGCGGGGACACCCTAGCTGTTACGGAAAAAGTCTCAACCTGTGCGGAGTCCAGGCACACCTTGGTGCTCACCCAAGCCACAATGATCCCCCCACGCGTTCCCACGGCAGGCAAGAAGATGTACGCATCAAAGTCAGCCCCTAGGGTCTCCATAACAATCGAAAGAGATACAGCCGCCAACTTGGTCTCTTGGAGACAAACAATGGTAGCGCCAACAGAGGCAAGGAGGCATCTAATGTTCGACCTACGCGCGCGGTCATTAAGACCTCGCGCGTTCAACACCACTACTCTGGGTTCGTACAACATAGGAACGAACTAACACCCTATGACAGCCCCGGGAGCGATCACGCCTCCACCGGGCTTCCACCCCTCGGCATCACCACACCTGGAGAGCAGCCACCCTGGAAGGACTCCATGTTCCACCCATACAGCTCTCCAATGGCCAACACCATGTCATCCTCCAACTGCACCTCGAACATCTTGTGATAGGCTTCCATCGCTTCAGCGGAAGGCGCCTCGTCGCTGCCTATCAACCCAAGCTTGCGCATCAGCACCCTCTGGGCCCGCTGTTCCGCGTTGAGACCTCCTGGCTGCTTCGCAATACGCCCACTACGGCGTGGCTGAAAGTCCAACTCCGCCAGACGGCGACGTAGTGGGGGTGCCTGAAGAAGGGCCTCAGAGCGTGCTTTGGCCGCCGCCAGGAAACCACCCAAGGTGCGCGGGACCGCGGCAGCAACCTCCCTCGAGGGGGCAATGGCCCCTCGGACGTAAGTCACTGGCGGCGAGGCGAAGCGCGGGAAGGGGGGTGCCGTGAACTCTGAGCCAACATCGGCACGTCCGGGCGAGGGGTCCGCCCACACGACGGTGGGGGAACTCTCGGCCGACGCAGATCGCACCGAGGAGGCGGGCACTGGAGTGCGAAGGATAGGGGATCCCTCGTCCTCAGACAGGCCCTCGGAGGCGCCAGGGGCAGCCCCACCTGCAATGGACACCCGTCCTCCCAGCGGCGACCCGGCCCGATCCAAGCCTACTAATGGGCTAAATCGAGTCCGCGCCGCGGCGGTGGATAGCGCCCCGTGGGGGGTCGCTGAGTTCTGTCTGGTGGGCCTCTCCGCTTCCTCCGGCCCAGCCCCCCCAAGCAGCGCATCCGTCAACAGGGGAAGGCCCAGCTCGCTGTGGCCCACCCTCGGCTGGTCAAAAGGAGCGGCCTGGGCCCTGACAGCGCTCTGGTCCACCCACGTCATCGCCTCCTCTCCTCCCACGTCACGAACCCGAGCGCTGTCGCCTTCCTCCCTGATCGAACGCCCAAGGACGGGAGAAAGCAGGTCTTCGACAGGGGAAGCATCCAGGAAGGTGCCGGCGCGCAGCGGCAGCCCACCCTCCCCCGGAAGTACCTGAATCTCCCCCACCCTAAAGCAGCGCCCTGGCGTCACCTGCTGACCACGGCCGTCCTCGACGACCAAGGAAAGCGCGCCCCCAACGGGCGGAATCGCGTCGCGACGAGCGCGCCGGCGCGCGCTTTCCTTCCTCCTTTTGCGCTGGCGGCGTGACAGGCCTGGCGCGCCCTGCGGCAGCGGCCCCACGGTGACCCCCGAGGACAGGACGGTGGGCCCTCCACGCTGGCGCGCGCCGTACGGGCGCTGCGGCCCGGCGCCGTGTCCGTGCGAGCCCTGCGGATCGCGAACTCCACCGCCGCCGGACTGGGCGCCGCCGCGTCGTGGTTCCGAGGCGCCGGGGAGGGGCGGCCAATCACGCCTCGCGCGGATCCCCTCCGCTGGCAGGAACCCACCATGGTGCCCGTAGTCAACAGCGCTCGTTACCTTGATCCGTAGAGGGTAGACGAGTGTGGGGATCACCGGCGGCGACACCAAGGATTCCGGCGCGGCCAGCTGCTCCTCCGATGGTGGCTCGCACGGTTCAGGGACGTGGAAGTCCATCTCCGGGGGGATCGCCGCCACGTCCGTGCACCACGCCGAGACCCGCAACGCCGACATGTCGAGGCGATTGCGGCAGTCCGGGTGCAGCCGCTCCACCCACGCCGCCGGCGCGAGGATGGTCTCCGCCGCGTCCACGCCCCAGCAGTTATCGGGGAGGCCGACGATCGCGACCTCCACTCTCACCGCCAGCGCACCAGCAGCCGCCCGCGCGCGCCGCGTCCACGGTTGAAGGCGCAGGCGCACCGTCGGCGTCCTGACGAAAGGATCCATCATCACCCTGTCGCGGTCGCCGCGTTCGTCGAAGAACAGGAGGAAGGAACCGTCCTGGTGAGGGATCACGGAGAACGCCCCCGGCTCGAACTCGTGCAGGTCGAAGAGCGCCTCCCTCACCCTCGTCACCGACAGCGACCGTCGCGAGCCATCGTCGAACGCCATGACCGCGTTCTCCAGCTCTTCCTCCAGCTCGTCAACGCGGGGCGAGCGGTGGAAGACGCAGGCCGGCCGGCGCGCCCGCCCGGGATCCTCGCCACCGCGCGGCAGCTCCCTCGCCGTCGACGACATCGCGGAGAGCGGAACAACCGCCGTCTCCAACTCCCTCCGCATCCGCCCACCGCCCGAGTTCGACGCCGCGCCGGCGTCCGGACGCGCCACCGCAGGGGGGGGGTGGGGGTGGGAGGGACCTCAACGGCAGGTCGCGCAACTCCCCGGTCGAGCGGAACACCCTAGCGGGGGGGCGCGCAGGCGCAGCCATCCCCCGCTGCTCGTCTTCTCCGGCCACGGCCTGGCCCTCGACTGCCGCCGCGCCGGGGCGCCACGGCTCAGAGCAGTCCCGCGACCAGTGCCCGCTTTGCTCGCAGCGGATGCACACCGGCCCCACGTCGCAGTCACGCGCCCAGTGGTCCGGCCGCCGGCAGAGCAGGCACAGTCCACGGAAGCGACCGGCCTCGCGCGCCGTGCGGCGGGCCTTCGCGGCAACCTGCTTGCCGGCGCGGCGGCCGCGCGGGCGCTTGCGCCTCGGCAACTCCCAGGGCGCCTCCATCCTTGGCGCGTCCTCCAGCAGCTCCGCCGTCTCCGGCACCTCTTCCATCGACTCGTCCGACGCGTCCAGCTCGTCGAACGCCGCCCTCGCCGCACTGAAGGCCGACGTCCCCTCGCGAGCCAACTCCCTCGCCGGCGATCCCTCCACGACTTCGCGGAACGTCCGGCGGGAGCCTTCCGCGCCGGAGTCACCTCCTGCACGCCACCGGTCCTCCCTGCCCCGCGGGCCAAGGTCGCCCCCGGCGGAGAAGGGGGAGGGGGACGGAGAGAGGGGGGGGAGAGACTGTCCGGCCATGTCTGCGGGTGGGCGCCGCGCCCGGAGCGGAACGCGGCGGTGCGGTGGTCGCCGGGGCCGGAATGGCCAGCGGCGAGTCAAGCACGGGGGCGGGGGAACCTGGCGCTCACCTCCGAGACCCACGCACGTCGTGCCGCTCTAGCACTGTCTTCACTCACAAATAACAGTCTTGGTCCCCGCCCACTCGTTGATCTGTACAAAGAAGCGGAAGAGACTGAGCTCATCGGGATGGATGGGCCAAGAGATGAGCTAATTAAGCGGTTGGCAGTGGGAGATAACTCAATGAAAAAAGTTTCCATTGTCGGTATTGGAGGATCAGGCAAGACAACTCTTGCCCATGTTGTGTATCATCAGCTGAAAGAGACATTTGATTGTTCGGCTTTTGTTACCGCCCCCACTGAGCCTGGCATGGGAGGAGTTTTTACGGAGATGCTCGATCAACTTAATATGGTAAATCATATGAACATGAATGAGGAACAGGTCATTGCATATATCAAACAATTTCTTCAGCACAAGAGGTACGCATCATCAACACAGAATCATGCCCATTTACAAGAAAACACAGAAGCGTGCTTATTTTTTATTTTATACAATTAATGCTTCAAAATGATACAAAATTAATATAATACATGTTTTTTTTTCATTTCATGCAATTACTACAGTTTAGTCGGCTTTGCAATTTGGTTGCTCTCTTCAGTTTTGATTTGTGAGTTCCCACTGTGTGCATCGATCTATTGTAGCAGAGTCACCATCTACTATGCATTACATTAAGGATTAATTCTATATAAATACATCGAACTCTCAAGAATAAAAAAAACGAGTTTAGAATAACACCACTCCAACTTTTGAATAATCCCAACATGCATGTCATTATGACCATTTTACAAATACATATCAATATTAGTGTTGTATGTGTGCATGTAATTTAGTAGACACATAAATGCCCTTGTTTCCATCTTAAATCCCATGCCATCCCGAGCATAATCCCCACCCAAGTAAGCCACCACCCATGCCTCATCTCTCCCATCTGCCGCCAGATTCCACTCCTGAATTGGCTCCTTGCTCGCTCGTTCATCCCTTGCTGCCTGCTAACTCCTGACCAGCGACTGCATATTTTATAAGTTTCAACACCATGTTCCTGGCACCAAATTCAGTTCACAACATACACCTATTATAACTTAAGCATCATTAAGAATTCTTATTATCATCAGCGAACCACACTTAGAGTACCTAGCTAATCAATTATTAGAAATAGGGATAAGGGGATTTCCATACACGATTAACTGAGGAAGCCATCTCCATAGTGGTCAATAGATAGCTTGTTGCGGGTGCGAGGAAGAGTTGTTGTAGTCGATGTAGTAGTGTCGATGGGTAGTGCAGGAATAGGCCTTTCAGTGGTCCAACATCTCCCCTTGATCAGAAAGGGTATTGGGATTTTGTGGCGCTTGTTAACCGTACCTGATTTTTTCCCCGACAAAGAACGCAGCCTTTCTATTAACACTAGGGTGGTTATCAACGTATTATACCACACATTGCGGTAGTTTGGCATCTAAGCTGCACCTAGCGTCCTAGAGCTGCGTTGTTACATGAAGGATGCATGTAATCCCTCCGCCTCGAATTAATTGACATGGATTTGTCAAAAATCTGGTAGGTACCTGGTCGTAGTGGATGATTTACGGAACTACGAAGATTGGCTTAAGATCTCATTTATCCTCCCAAATAATGATCATGGTAGCAGAGTAATTACTACAAGTCGCTTTAATGGCATAGCAAACCAGCTGTGCTCCTCAGGCTGTGATGAGTGGATATACCAAATTCATCTTGAATACCCAGACTCCAGAAAGTTGTTTTTAAAGCGATTTTTTGGCTCTGAGGTGAGTTGCCCTAGTGCACCCACAGATGTTTTTTACCGAATCTTGAAGATGTGCGGTGGTACACCTTCAGAAGTAATAAGTATTGCTTCGTTTCTTGCATCCAAAGTAACTGCAACAAAGCCATGGCAGGAGATGATGAATTCTGCACATTCTGCTTGGAAGCAGAGCGCAACAGTGCATGTGAATATTCCTGGTTTTGAAGACTTAAAACGTATACTATCACATACTTACATCCACCTTCCCATAAGCCTCAAGGATTGTTTGATGTACATAGCAATACATGCTAACAAGCAAATGATTTATAGGACTACTACTGTTAGGAAATGGATTGCTGAAGGATTTATCTCCCAGTATGGGAAGTTTAGTCGTGAGGAAGTAGCAAGCCAGTACTTCGATGAGCTCATTGAGAGGAGTTTTATTCATGCTAGCTATCTCGAGGAAGAGATATATGAAGTTGACTACATGGTGATGTATGTTCTTAGGCTGATATCACAAGAAATACATTTTGCTACCGTCTTGTCTGATGTTGGTATTTCAAGTGAATATGGGCATTCTGTCCGTCTGTCCATCCAATGCTCTGGTTCAGAACTTTCAATTCAGACAGAAAAGATGGATATATCTGGTATTCGTTCCATTACTATGGTTGGTCCTGCAAAGTTACATTTAACTAATGATCTTGTGTATCTACGGGTGTTGGATCTAGATGGCTGCAAGGATTTGGACAATTCTGCTATGAATCATATATGCCGAATGATATGGCTGAAGTACTTGCGTCTCAAGCATACACTAGTCACTAAGATCCCTGCAGAAATTGGGGAACTGCGATGTCTGGAGATATTGGACATAAGACAGTCCAAAATCAGAAAACTCCCTGAAGAAATCAGGAAACTGGGAGCGCTGAAGACTCTAGATGCAAGCTGCACACAAATCAGTCGTATACCTCCAGGATTCAGTAAACTACAAAATCTGGAGACTCTGGATTTAAGGCAGGCACAAGTGAGTGAGCTGCCCAGGGAAATTCTTTCGGTTCCCAAACTAGCATATCTTTATTTTGGTCTGTGTAGCTCCCCTCAACGAGTAAGGTTGCCTCTGGGTAGTCAGCGGCTTACATCCCTGAAAGTGTTTGGTACTGTTGATTCAAGAGAATGGTCAGAAAGTGCCATGGAGGATATTAGTGGGCTGACAGAAGTAAAAGAGCTTGAAATAGTGTTGCATGATCAACCTGCTGACAAGGACCAGAATGATAAGTTACTGTCTGCCATATGCAAGTGCGAGAATCTTGAATACCTGATAATTTATGGTAGCTACAATCCGGGTGAAGGCCATTCTGTATGCCCTGTATTTCGTCGACTTGAGAGGCTGAAAGTGGCAGGAAAATTTATGAAAGTTCCCCAGTGGATGACACAGCTTAGTACTCTGAAAAAGCTTGATATGAAGGTCTGTAACCTAGACCAAGATGACCTGAAGATACTTGGAGGTCTGCCAGCCCTGAGCAATCTTGCACTTGCACTGATTCGCATCACCAGGGAGAAAGAAGTAGCCATCACCAGAAAGTTGCATCCTGAGGAAGAAATAAGTCCTGAAGGTTTCACGAGCCTCGAGGTTTTCAGTTTCGAGTGTCATGTTCCATGGATCACTTTTAAACTGGGAGCTATGCCACTGCTGAATACGCTCCACCTGAAGCTGTATGCCTGCCCAGAAGGTAAATTTCCTTCAGGCATCATCAACCTTCTTGGACTTAAGAAGATTATCCTCCGGTACTCTTCACGATATGCAAGTAGCGGTGGTGTCAAAAAGGCAGTTTTTGCCATAACAAAAGAGGCTTCTAGCCACATAAATGTAATCGACGTTTATGTCAATGGCAACTATGAGGTATTAGCCGCCAATGGAACAGAGGCTTCTATCCATGGTAATCCGGTCGAGCTTTCTGTCAATGCTGACCATGAGGAGTTGCTGTCCAACGCTAGGGTTCATGAAACAATAACTAATACCGAAATCGAAGAGGCTTCCAACAATGGTAATCCGGTCGAGCTTTCTGTCTATGTAGACCATGATGTGTTGCTGTCCAACACCAGGGTTGATGAAACAATAACTGGTACCGAAATCAAAGAATGCTACTAGCATCCTCGCCACTATGTTTTCATTGGTATGTTTCAGTTTTTTCATTTAACTTTACAGTGCAGTATACTCCTGTGTATTACGCATATATATATATATATATATATATATATATATATATATATATATATATATTTACAACTATTTCTTTGTTTTTTTAAGATAATGAAAGCTTTACTCCCATCCTCTGCACCAAGGGACGGTCAATCTCCATTTCCTGTGGTAGCAAATATTGGCTTGCTTCGTTCAACTGGGACCACTCCTTTTATTCGTCAGCCAAATTCGGAACATTGGCTTTCTTCCTTTTCCAGGAAAGGAGTGCGTGTTTTAGTATCTGTGATCTGGGACGCCATGGTCAGAACAGCAACAGGATAGTTGAAGAGGTGTCAAGCGTAGGTCGCAACTGATGGTGATGAAGATCGAGCTACCGATTTGCTTCCGGATACCTTATTTTATCAACTGTTTTTTTTTTCCTTCATCGGAGTGAGAAGATGATAACAATTATTCTCATGGTTTTAATAAAACATGGTGATGGAGATGAGTTTGTGCTGATCAATTGTCCTTTATCGTTTTGGTGTGCTTGTTTGCTGACTTTATTGTACTATTTAGAAGATCAATGATGAAACTTGTTGAAATATTGTAATCTTTTTTTTTGAAATTTGTGTTTTAAATTAATAGATGAAAGAGTTATGATTACAATCAATCAAGGCCAGTTCCAGCACGCAGGGAGGAGCTGAACCTTGCAACACACCATTACTACACTCCACACGACTAATCCTAGCAAGCTCATGAGCTGGCCTGTTATCCCCTTTAGCAATTTTGCGGAACTCATAGTCAGGCAAGAGATTTGTCAGGCGTTGAATATCTGAGATTATACTTGACGTACGAGAGCGATCCCTATCAGAAGAGTTTGCTTTCTGAATTAGTGCCGCACAGTCACTCTCAATGATCAATCCAGTACCTCCCAAGTACAGAGCTTGTTTTAGCCCCTCCAAACAAGCCAATGCCTCTGCAGTTTCCGCACTGTCACAGCTTGGAAGAACTCCCCAGGCAGACTACAAGATCTCACCTAGATGATTCCTGGCAAGAGCTCCCCAAGAGGCAAGATTTGTATCATAAATATAGCTAGCGTCCACACTTAGACAATTCCAAGCCAGCTTTTGGTGGTTTCTCAAAATTGTGTTTTTTGTGGTGATCCAGAAACGGTGGAACATTTGTTTGTTTCTTGTGAATTTGTTAAAAAAAATTGGAGGCTTGTGCATTTCACGTTTAGCATTTCACCACCGTTATCAGTTAATAATTTGTTTGCTAATTGGTTATATGGGGTCGAAAAATCTACCAAAGCACTTATACGTATAGGAGTATGTGCTTTACTTTGGGCTGTTTGGAATCATAGAAATGGAGTGATCTTTAACAATGAGAGAGCTGGGATTTTTTTGCAGGTGGTTCATCAAGCAACTTATTGGATACATCTCTGGTCTCACCTTATACCAGAGGATCAACGTGTGCGTTTGGATGGTGGCTGCTCTCGAATGATGGCGGTCATTCAGGCTATCTACAACAAGGGTGGCTGGTTGCATAACACCCGTATCTGCTCTTCTTAGTGGATAGCTGCTGGAGTAGGGTGCTTGATTTGTTAGGCCGTTGCTCCTGATATTATATTTTTTACACCGGTAGTTTGCTGTATAGGAGCTAATGAGACTCTTGAGTCAGTGCTACTGGTTGTAATCTGATGCTTGGATGATTATGTTTTAAATAAAAGCCGTGTGCATCACCCAGATGCAGAGGCTGGGATTTCCCTTTAAAAAAAAAAGCTTTTGGTGGTTTCCAACCTGATCTTGTCTCCAGAATCTTTTTATCCGTCTCAATTTTCTGAATTTCAGAGATTGGTTTCTTTCCTTTCATATCTTCAAGCTGATGTCCTTCTCTTATGTTAGTCAAAGTTTGCATAGTTGTTCAGAAAATCCGTCGATTGTGTTATCCCTGCCTTCCCATCACCAAAAATGATATTGTTCCTCAGGTGCCAAGCCCGCCACCAAATCATCATCATTTTCTCTCGCATATCTGGTTTTAGTGTATTCAAAATATTCAGAGCCCACTCTTTGCCGTTATTACTAGGTTCTCTTCAGATGGTAGCTCCCACACTTTTCTCATGTTCATTCTTAGTGCAATAGATTTTGTGCATCTCATTATTGCATGATATTCATCCTCATCTTCCGTGCCACAAATTGTGCATGTTGGATCATTTATCAGGTTCCGCGAGCATCAATTTTTTTGGATTGCAAGGGCTTCTGTTGCAAGTGTCCAGTTGAAGATTTTTCACATTTTGGGGGATATTAGCTTTCCATATAGCATGCCAAATAGAACGGTCACCGTCAGGTTTGGTACTTTGCTGTCCTGTACAGAAATTCTGAGAATTCTCAACGAGAGCAAGCCTGTAGGCACTTCGCACGCTGAAAATCCCATTTTTTAAAAAATGCCAAGCGATATAATCTTCTTAGGTTGATTGCGGTAGGCATATGCGCAAAATTCCTTCAGTGTCATAAACGGGAAACATAGAACTGACAAGATCCTCCTTCCATGTCAGTGAGCTGTTGTCAATTAGATCGGAGACCCACCGGTATCTACCTTCCTTGTTGATGCCTTTAGGTTTCCTCTAGGAATCCAATTATCTCGCCAAATGCGAATTTTTGATCCAGATTGAACTCTCCAAATCAGGACTTTTTTTAACAGATGAAGGCCATGACAAATTCCTTGTCAACCTAGAGAGGAATTATGATTAAAAGCTGTGTCCGTAAGTTCACCGTTAGGATAATATTTTGCCTTCATTAGTCTTGCACAAAGGCTGTTCGGGAAAGCTAGTAGTCTCCAAGCTTGCCTCGCTAGGAGAGCTTGGTTAAACAATTTGTAATCCTTAAAGCCAAGACCTCCAAAATGCTTAGGAGCAATAATTTTCTCCCACAATTTCGAGTGGATTTTCCTTCTATCCAGTTCATCTCCCCACCAAAAGTTTCCGGTAACTTGAGTGAACTCCTCACAAAGTCCAGCTGAAAATTTAAAAACACTCATTGCGTAAGTCGGGATAGCTTGTACGACCTATTTAATAAGAGTTTCCTTGGCCCCGTACGACATATATTTTTCAGACCAGTCGCTCATATGTTTATGTAGTCTGTCCTTTGTAGGTTGAAATTGACCATTTTTCATCCTACCTTCGGTACAGGTAAACCGAGGTATTTCTCCTAAAACTCAACCTTCTCAATATTCAAGATCGACAAAGTAGCTTCTCCATCCTCCCCTCTGACTTTGTTACCAAGGAGAATGGAGCACTTTGAGGGGCTGAGCAGTTGCCCTGTACATTTCTCATATTTATCTAAAATACATTTCACAATTTTAGCTTGTTCCATATTAGCCTAAAAAAACAATAAGCTGTCATCCACGAAAGAGGTGTGAGATACCTGGAGCTCGTCGACAGATTTTCGGATCTTTAAACCTGCATTTCAAAATCTCATTGTGGATAAGAGTTGAGAGACCCTTCGCCACAATAAGAAAGAGGTAGGGTGATATTTCTCGACAAAACCTAACCTTCTCAAAGCACCTTCAAGAAAACTCCAGTCTACTCGATCATAGGCCTTGGATAGGTCGAGTTTATAAGCACAAAATTTCCTTGCATTATTACTGTTTTTCTAGATAGCATATAGGCACTCGAACGCAACTAATGCATTATCTGTTATCATTCTCCCAAGGATGAATGCACTCTGGTTAGTAGAAATGATATCATCCAGAACAGGCCTTAGTCTATTGACAATGCATTTAGATATATTTTGTAAACAACATTGCACATGTGCTAATAGGCCGGTAGTCTTTCAATCTTACATCGTCCTTTGACTTTGGAATTAGCACAATTGCAGTGTCATTTGTACCATCATGCATGATCCCAAAGAATTCCTTTACAACACAAATGATTTCATCTTTGATAAGAACCCAATTGAAAACGAGCTGGGAATCCGTCCGGCCCACGCGCCTTCTTTGGGCCAATTTGGAAAAGGGCATTGCTGATTTCTTCGTCCGTAAAATCTTGACATAACATATCATTCGTGGCATCCTCAATCTTCCTTTGGATAAGATGCAATAAACCTTCTAGTTGGACTGCCTCATCTCTATGGTATAACTCTTCAAAGAAAACGTTTGTGAACTCCTTTATCTTTTTTTCGTCCTTTGTTATCAACCCATTATCATCAGCCAACTAGGTAATACTATTTCTTTTCAATCTCCAACTCGTTTTTCTATGAAAGTAAGTGGTGTTTTGGTCTCCATATTTCAGCCAGTCTACCTGCGAATGTTGCTTCGACATAACCTCTTCTTTTGCTAGCAGTTCATCCATCTCTAAAGAAATCCTTCTCTTTTTCTTTAAGTTGTACTCATCCTGGTATAGGCTCACAATGCCCAATCTTTTCCTCAGTTTCTCTAGTTTCCTCGGCACAAATCCAATGGTTGTTTTACTCCAGTTTTGTAGAGTGTCTATCATTCCGTTTAGTTTAGTGCTGACCAAGTCCTCCAAATTCTGGGCAGTTCTCTGACCCTTACAGGCACCTTCATTTCCGTCACCTAAAGAAATTTCTCTCTCCCAGTAGGCTTCATATCTCCTACCTGGTCTAGGACGCCTGGTCGTAGAAGATGTATTAAGGATGATTAGGAGTGGACAATGATCAGATCTCGAACTTACCAAGTGTTCCACCTTGCACTTTTGGAACAGGTTCATCCATCCAGGGCAAGCAACAACACGAACCAGCCTCACCCGTACATTACAGTCTCCCTTTTGCTTATTGTTAAAAGTCCATGGCAAACCTGAAAATCCTAGATCATGTAGATCACAGTGAGATAGAACTTCACGGAATTCCAACATTTTCTTCTCATTTCTTTTTGACTTAGAGAAATGTTCTCCCTACCAGAGGGCTTCATTAAAGTCACCAGCCATCAGCCAAGGACCATTAGCCAACGGTTTGATCCTCCTAAGCAATTCCCACATGTGATGCCTCTGACTTGCACACGGCTCACCATAGACAAACGTGCACCACCATTTTATTTCTTTAGGCAAGTTCTTAATGTATAAATCGACACATCGGCTGCCTATCTTAAGCATATCAACCTCAACACTCTCATCCCATAAGAGGGCTACTCCCCCTTCCCCTCTTCCTTGAATGAGATTACATTTTTGAGGCCCAACCTCCATCTAAGGCCCTCTACTACTTCTTTACATTGGCGAGTTTTAGAAAGAAAGACAATTTTTGCATTATTCTTGTGCATGAGGTGCACCAGCTTTTGAACTGTCCGGGGTTCGCCCAAGCCCCGATAGTTCCGGACCAAGATCCTCATTTGTTCAGCCGAGCGCACTCCTTGGCGCCCAACTTTGTGCCATCTAACCTCTGGCCGGTTTCTTTGGTGTTGTTCTTCTTCACTTCCTCATGTTCTGTGTCCCCAGTTACCTCCTCGCCTTGGTCCAGCTGCTCCACCAGACTAGTCTTTCCTCCTTCTGACCTGTAGTAAGTTTGTTGTCAAGAATAATGTCAAGAGACCCACTCTCCTGGTGTGAGCCTGTTCCTATTTCAGCCGCTTCCGCCTTGTCCATTCATCTCAAGACCATCATGTTAATTAAAAAAAGGCCCATCATGTTCCCTCAATGTGCGCAGGTTCTCCTCTCCTAAGCAGTCGGGATGGGACCGGAAGTGTAACATCCCAAGTATGAAAATCACCTTTAGAATGTTTGCTAATTGTTATTTTATGTTTTGCATCATGGCATCTTAATCATTGCATTTGTTTTCCAATTGTTTTCCATTTGTTTGCTTTGTTTTCCTTTGTTTTCTATTTAAATTTTCAAACCAAATTCAAATATTTGTTTCATACTTGTGCTGTCACAATTTTTCAAATAGAAATATTCAAATAAAACATCCATTTGTTTCCATTAAAATGAAAAGCTCAAACTATCAATTTGTTCCTTTTAATAATTCACTTAATTCAAATTTTATTCAAATTCAATTAAAATCCCAAACAGCAACCATTTAAAATTTATGGAACTTACAAAACAAATCAATCATTGGTTTCAAATAAACTTGAATTTTAAAAAAGCTTTTAAATTGCTTAAGTTCAATTAATCATTTAATTCAAATATTCACTTAAATTCAATTAAATTCCTAACAACAACTAAGTTCAAATTTTGAAAAAACAAAAGTTGCACTTTGTGCTGTTGCAATAACAAACTATAAAAAAGTTAAAACAAAATTGTAAAACCCCAAACACCTATCCTTTTTCTTCCTTTTTCAAATCTGCAAAAAAAAAAAGAAACAGAAAGAAAAAAAATAAAGAAGAGAGGGGCAGGCCAGCAAGTGGGCTGCGCCCACCAGCCAGGCCCAGCCCCCCCAAACCTTCCCCACGGCCCGGTACCCCTTCGCTCGTCTTCCTCCTGTACGGCAGAAGATCCGCCGTGTCCACGTCGACAGCAGCACGCAGCAGACGGCCACGGCGCGCTCGCCCTCGCCCTTATAACCATGCCCTAGGGCTCCCTGCTAGCCCTAGACTCCACCTCCACCTCTTCCCTCGCGCCGCCGTCGCCATTTCCTCCTCTCTCTGCCCGCTTCCTCTCTCTGAAATTCCCCACCGAGCACCGCCACCTCTGAACCTCTCCGATGATCGCCGCCGTTACCGCGCGCCTCCTCGCTGGCTAGCCGGGAACGGACTCTCCGTGCTTCCCTCTCCCTCATCGACACCTCCCCGATACCAAGGACCTGCTGGACCTCGCCGTCGAGCCTCTGCTACGCCTCCATCGAGGGTGAGCTCACCTCTCCCTCGCTTCCTTTCCTCTCTGCAAGCACCAGCACGCGCGAACCCCACACGCACACCCACGAGCACTCGAGCGCAGCAACTCGCCGCCGGTGAGCACCGCTGTCCGCCGCGGTTCAGTTAGCTGACGAATTCAGTTTCGTCAGTTAACGAAACTGAACGATATCCTCCCCGCGCCTCGCTTCTGTCAACAAACTCATCGACATCGCAGTGGTACAGCAGCACTGCACGCTCACGCCGCGTCGCGGGTTCGAGCCTTGCACGCAATCTTTTTGGGAATTAATTCCCTCGCCCCAGGCCCACCTGTAAGTGACCCCCGTGGCCCAGTCAGCTGCCACGCAGCGCCACGCTGGCCAGGGCCAACTGGCAGTGGCCTATTCTAGGTCACTGCGCGGTGAAAACTGTTTCTGCTTTTTCTTTTTAAGTTTAAGTCCTTTTCTTTTACAAATTAGTCCCTGTTTTAAAATTACAAATAACTTTTGAATTACAACTTCAAATAAAATAAATAAAATATGTTTACTGAACCAAATTTAATTCTCTACATGATTAAAGCATTTGTTTTCTGTTTTGAATATTTCAAATGTATTCAAATTTCAAATTCAAACAAATCATTTTAAATTTGGTTAATTTCATAACTAATTCAAACTTAATTCAACTAACACAAATAAAATATGTTTTCTATGCCATTTTGAACCACCTTTTCAAATATAAAATTGTTTTCATGTTTTGAATAATTAAAATTGGTTAAATAATTTAAACCTTGTTTAAATCATTTAAATTTGCTAAATTCATAACTTGCTCAAATTAAATTATTTTTGAACATATAAAATATGTTTTCAAACCAGAAAAGTATAAACTTTTCAAATATGAATTTGGTTTAATGTTTTGAACAAATAAAAATTCAAATAAATTCATACATGAATTAAATTCATTTAAATCTTGTTTAAACTTGTTTAATTCATAAGTAATTTATTTTAAATCCTTCTTCAACAAGTGAAACATGTTTTCCACCTAAAATTTTGTGTACTTTCCAAATATGAACTTTGTTATCTATTTTGAACGACTAAAATGGGTGAAAACAACAAATTCTTGTGTAACACCTTTAAGGAACCAAAATTTCCTAACTTAATAAATAAAATTCCAAACTTGGTAAACAACATATCAAATTGAATCTATTGTTGATTTCTTTCTGTTTTCCTCATCCATGCATCATGCTAATCCACCTTCACATGTTGTTTAGTTGTAGATCATCTAAACTGTCGGATATATACCGAATAGGGGTATAGAAGATGGTAGACAAAAGAGCTGGACTACCAGGGTGGCCTGCAAGGTAATGGACTTAGGTCCATTGGGCGGCCCAGTAGTCCGACGCGTAGAAGCCGGATTCTAGAAGAACCCGGATCACGGCCCGCGTGATCTGGCTTGGAGGAGAAGACGGATTCCTTACTTTCCAAGTCACAAGTTAAACGTAGTCTTCTAGGTTTCTGGTTCTGTAAGCCCTAATCCGGCTATTATATAAAGCCGGACGGGAGATAGATTTCATAAGTTCAATAAGTTCCTTTAGTCCAAGGTTCTAGGTTCTAGCTTAAGCCTTGCGCAACTCGCCGGGAAGTTCATCCTCGTCGAGTAGCTAGATCTATTCCCTTACATTGTAACCTTATTATACGGGCTTTAGTCCCTCATAGTGAGAAGTGCAGGAGTAGGTACGCCGTACTGTCGCGACGTACCGAACCTGGGTAAATCCCGTGTTCTGTGTTTACTACGCTATCCCGTTACCCCACGTCTCTACCGTAGTCTCATGGCACCCCAGTCTATGAAAACTACTACGATGTCTCGACAGTTGGCGCCCACCGTGGGGCAAACGACGTCAGGCGTGAAGTTCCGATCTGGGATATTAGGCGGAATCGGAAGATCGATCACTGTCGGAAGCTTGGAATTCGACAACGACGTCGGGCGCTTCCTCGACAACGGATCCTACATCCCGGCGCAAAACCATCTGGTAAGTGCCTGCGTTTTACCGATTGGATCTGCAAATATCTTTATCGGATTAACCGCGGAAGCAATGGGGTTTTGCGGTGAAAGCAATTATTTCCCACCCGCCCTATACCCAGTCGAAGACGACTATGATGCCGGATTTTGCTCAGATCGCCGACAAAACAGTGATACCCACTTTATCGGCATGGTGCAATCCGAGATCGCCGAAAACACGGATGACGGAAATCCCGTGCAAGAGGCAGACAACAATACACCCGTCCCAGAGACGGAAGAACCAATACCCGTCACAGAGACGGAAAATCCGACATCTGTCAACCAGACGATGAACTCGGAAACAGAGTCCGTGCTTGCCGCCATTGAGGCGAGACTGGAGTCGGAAACCGGATCGGATAACTTTTCCGAAGACGAAGATGACGATGCCTTCGTACGAAAAGTTAAATCCTTTCAAGAGGGATTCCATGAAGTGCTAATGGCAAAACCAGCCGATACAACGGGTGCCGATAGCCAGGAAAGCCCTAAAACCCCTCCGCCAGCAGAGGAGAGGGAAGACGGAGAAACTTCTCCGATATTTCCTAATGTCAAGGAGATGACAGAGGATGAACCTGTCAAAAAACCTCCCTCTTCCAAGAAAAAGCACCGTGCTTCTAAAAAACTCCAGTACAAACTCCGGAAGAAAAAGTCAGCTGATCTCGCTGATGAAAACCTGGAAGTTGGAGATGTTAGTGGCACAAAGCCTACGGAAAAGAAATCTAAGGAAATCACTGCTCCGCCAATGACAGAACTGGAAGAGCAGGAACTATTACAAACTCCAGTGGGACCCAATGAACCCCCTGAGATGCTGGAAGCCAGGAGACAAGCTTTCCAACGGCAACAGCAACAACTGCTTAGATCTCGGCAACACCTCCAACAAACCCATAATGACATCAAAATTATGAAGCAAGAAATTGAGGAGTACGAGAGAAAGCACAGATCTGTCTTAAAACCTACAAGGTTACCCGGAATTACAAAACCGGAAGAACTGCCGCCAAAAGAAAGGTTCTATAACCCATCTTGGCAAAAGCAGTTAAACGGCAAAGATGCTAAGGGCGAACCAATATACAAAACCGCAGCTGAAAACGCGGAAGCAGCGTTCGCCATCTTGAACAACGATCTATACTCCAACGGGGAAAAACTCCAAGGGGTGTATGCTTTCCTAGGAAAAGCATTACAGCAGCAACAGCGAGGACAAGAGCGATCAGGGAGGCTGCATGATAATTCCGCCCTCTGCAAAACTGTTACTTGCGCTGCTGGAGCACCTGGACCGGAAGAACCCGGAGATTCGGATAAAAAAGAGGATCCGAGAAAAGACAAGAAAAACCCCGACAACCGGGACGCAGCGTCTAGAACCGGACCTCATCTCCCGAAAGATGGATATAAACCACACGATCGGGAAGACAAACACCGGAACGACGGCAAAATAATGCCACCTCCGAGAAACCCAGCTGAAAAAGCTGGAAGATACGATACACCTCACAGGCGTGAAAGATCTCGGACACCGCCCAAAGATAAGGAAAGATACAGGAGCAGGACTCCACCTAATCCCAGAGGGCGTGACAACGGAAGAGATAGAGATAACCTCGGAAAAACGCGTCCGCGTAACAATGGGAAAGAAAGGAGTAGATCCCCTTCTGTCCATTCAGCCGGGAGATATTCTGCGCATATTGACAGAGCAGAAAAGGATGATCTATACTTTGGTCCTAAGTGTTTCACTGACAGGATCCGAAGGATAACCCTGCATTCTGGCTTTGCCAAAGTTGGTCCAACCTACCAAAAATATACCGGCAGTACAAACCCAGATACCTGGCTTTCAGATTATTACACAGCCGTCCAGATCAACAACGGGACAGACCTGGAAGCTGTCAAGTTTCTTCCCCTAATGTTGCTAGACGGAGCCAGAGATTGGATTAATGGTTTACCATCAAGAACTGTCGACAGTTGGGATGATATGGCGAGAGTATTTACTCAGCATTTTCGAGGAACGTACAAACGCCCAAATAGCATCAATCAGCTAAACCGTTGCACCCAATTTGAAGACGAACCATACGTGGATTTCATCTCCAGATGGACTGCAATGAAGAATAGTTGCTCTGGGGTAACTGACGTACAAGCAATGCATGCTTTCGTCAATGGCCTAAAACCCGGACTTGTACCATTCATGGTTGGCTCTAAAAAGCACAAAGATCTCGGATCTATGCTTACAACCGCTAATGAGCATGCTGCAGCCGAAGACGATATCAGAGCAAGAGGAGGCAATATTGAGTCACTGATACTGGCCAAGAAAACACCTCGTTCTGATAAAAAAGGAACCCCGGAGTCAACAACAAAGCCCAAGGAGGTTAACTTAGCCTTTGGAGGAGAAAAAGGGAACAAGTGGAAAGGCCGCAGTCCGGATCCCATCAATTACACTCCTGAGGAATGGGAGAGAATTAAGTCGGAACCCTGCGTCCACCACTCTCAATTCGGGAAACCAACCCACACGAACGCGCAATGCCGGCTAAACAAGCATATGAAAGGCAATGCAGGATCCGGAAATAAAGGGAAGGGCTCCAAGAGGAAACCTGCCAAACAAAAGCCAGAAGCTGAAAAAGAAGACAGTGAATCGGACACTGATGATAAAATCCAGGAACAACAGCGAAAAGGCGAACCCAAATTTCCGAGAGTTGACGGAGAAGCAATGCTAACTTTCCTAGCAACCCCGTCAGCAAAGGTGGCCAAAAGGACACTTCGAGAAATAAACGCGGTTGTTCCTGCAACCCCAAAATTCTTGAAGTATTCCAACACACCGATAATCTGGGATCAGTCTGATCATCCCGGAAATATCCCTGAACCCGGCACACAAGCTCTTGTTGTAAGCCCTATTGTTCAAAACACTAGGCTAAGAAGAGTGCTGATGGACGGAGGATCCAGCATCAATATAATGTACCTGGATACACTGAAGCACTTGAAGATATCCGAGTCCCAGCTCAATTACAGCAATATACGCTTCCATGGCATTGTTCCTGGCAGGCAAGCACGGTCCCTAGGAGAAATTTCCCTAGATGTCACCTTCGGAGATAAAGATCACTTCCGGCAGGAAAAAGTATCCTTCGAAGTTGTGCCGTTCGAGAGCGTGTATCACGCAATACTCGGACGTCCGGCTTTCGCCAAGTTTATGGCAAGATCTTGCTATATCTACAACAAGCTGAAGATGCCAGGACCCAAAGGAGGAGTAATCACCATTGCCGGTGATTTCAAGCTGGCAAACGAGTTGGAGAAGCAAAACGCCCTTTGCGCTCAAAGAGTTATAGCTCAGGAAGAATTAAAGGAGTTAGCCAAGGAGGTATCGCCGAAAGAAATGCCGGCAGGAAAAGAAACTCGGAAGCCAACAGATAGCTTCAAGGCATCCGAGAATACAAGACAGGTAATCCTAGATCCCAAAGATCCGACAAAATTCGTCGTTGTAGGGACTGGGATGACCGACAAATAGGAAGGCGAGCTCATCAAGTTCCTCCGTGAGAACTGTGACATTTTTGCTTGGTGTCCAGCTGACATGCCAGGCGTACCCAGGGAACTTGCTGAGCACCAACTCAAGGTTATTCCCGGATCAAAACCCGTCAAACAAGGTCTCCGTCGATTTGACGGAAGAAGACGGAAGGCTATTGGCAAGGAAATTATCCGGCTTTTAGCAGCGGATTTCATCAAGGAGGTAATCCATACTGACTGGTCCGCAAATCCGGTATTAGTACCGAAGAAAGACACAACTGCACTCAGAATGTGTATAGATTACACAGGATTGAACAAGTTATGTCCGAAAGATAGGTTTGCGCTGCCGCGAATCGATCAAATAATAGATGCCACTGCAGGCTCTGAGCTTTTATGCTTTTTGGATGCATACTCCGGGTACCACCAAATACGCATGAAAAAGGAAGATCAAATCAAGACTTCTTTTATAACCCCGTACGGGACGTATTACTACGTAACCATGCCTTTTGGCCTGAAGAACGCAGGTGCAACATACCAGCGTTGCATGCAACGTTGTTTACATAGTCAGATTGGAAAAAACGTCCATGTTTACGTGGACGATATTGCTGTCGTAACAAAGGAAAAAGATACACTCCTTGAGGATTTGCGAGAAACTTTCGAAAACTTGCGCACTTACAAGATGAAGTTGAATCCATCTAAGTGCGTATTCGGGGTCCCCTCAGGAAAACTTCTAGGTTTCATCGTTTCTCACAGAGGAATAGAAGTGAACCCGGAAAAGATCAAGGCAATCTTGAATATCTCAGAACTTACGTGTGAAAAAGATGTCCCAGAATTGCCGGGTTCCGCCACAGCCATAAAAAGATTTCTCAGTTGGCTGGGGGCTAAAACCTTACCATTTCGCAAAATGCTGGAGAAGTTTGACAAGGTCAAGTGGATTGCGGAAGCCTGGGAACACCTAGCAAGTTATGTCCCCTTCTGTACTTAGTTCAAATCTATGTAAACATCTTTTGAGATCATGAAATAAAGTTGTCGGAATACTGTCATCCATGTTTCTTATAAGTGCAAAGTGTTTCCGCCTCATCTATTTCCCAATGATCTTACAAATTTCTCAATGTTAACCCGAATTGTGCTTGCGTACTCGGCGTTACATAACTGAATGATTTTTCAGCCTTTTAACGGCTAAAGGAAACTTGAATTGCCTGCGTGCCCAAGTTTCACTTAAAACTTTCCTTGTTTCTCTAAGTCTTATCTGATCGTGCGTATGCTGGGTTACTGGAACTAGTTAGTAAAAATGCCTTTAGCATGATTCATGTTTTCGAGTTTCAAAACTGCTTGGTTCGTCCCCAGTTACTCGGCATAACGATTCATAATGCTATTTGAGCCATTTCAAACACTAAGGACAGTTAAAGCATATACACCAGAGAACTTAGAAGATAAAGGAATGGTAAAATTCAAACAACTTGCAAAGTAATTTCATAGTTTAAACTGCAACAGGCGGAATTTTCATTAATACATAAGAAGCATTACATTTTGGATTACAAATGAAAGAACAGTAATGCTCCTATTGTCTAAATCTTCTATCCAGGTTCCAGGTAACCCTTCAAGAATCCGACTCCTCCTCGCTGCTTTCTTCATCGGGAATCGGAGGAGCTTCTTCTTCTGGATAGTGGACGCCGACATTTACCATGGCGGCAATCTGGGTGGCGTGGCCCTTAACTTCACCAAAGATGGTGGATCGTTGTGCATCCGTGTATCCCTGAGGGACACCGGTGGCCACACGCCAGGATTTGGCACTAGGGTAGTGCATGCGCATAAGGCCTAAGGCCATACGCGCACCACCCCGTGCAGCGGAGCGGAGAATAGACTCCTTGGACTCCGCCACCTCCATGATGATACCCGGAAGTTTTTCAACCTCCGAGCATTCCCCAGATTTTTCGGGAAGAAACTTGCCTACCAACTGCGTTGCTGCAGCCTTCATCAAGTTCCATGTTTCCCCGAAAGCTCGGATGCCTGCAGCCCGAGCGCCGTCTGGGGTGTCTCCTGTTTGATCCGATAAAGCATACAAAAGGGTTAAGGAGACAAACAGAGAACGCAAAACATGGAAAGACGAAGACAAGGGTAAAAATTTACCGATGAGTTTATCGATTTCCGAAACTTCCTCCAGGCGAAGGTTCAGAGCTTCAGTCAAATCCTGGATAGCGGATTTGTCTTTCTCCGCCTGCTCGGAAGCCTTGGAGTTAGCTACTCCAAGGGCCAGATTGCTGGCTTCCAGGTCTTTTTGAGCCTTCACAAGATTCTTGTGAAGCTCAATGTTCTCATTGCGGAGAATCTCGGCGTTGCCGGAATCTTCCGCTGCTTGTTTAGCTTCAGCTAAAGCAGCTGAAAAAGCAAAGGGCAAATCCGAGTTGATCAATTTCCTCGAGAAGAAAACCACAACAAAGTTTTAAGTCGGAAATTTCAAAACGAAAAAGCCTACCTTTCGTTTCCGTCAAAGCAAGCTGAGACGATTCCAGCTCCGCCTCTCTCTCCTCAAGAATAGAAAGAAGACTTCGAACTTCTTTATTCTTGATAGTGAGCTTCCGGAAAACTTCCAGGTTTATGGCCTCGGAGGTTTGCTGAAACACAGCAAGGAAAAGTATGGTTAATAAAAAACATCAAAGCAAAAAAGCATGCATTTTGTTTAATGCTTGGGGGCTAGAGTTACATACCTGGCTCATGCGTTGCAAACCTGCTAAGTTTTCCCGGAATTCCTTCGCATATTCCGCGAAATGATTTTCGGCCGCGTTCAAGCCATCATTTATAGCTTTAAAATCCTTGTCAAAGGTGGGGATTTCCTCGTCGAATGTCCGAGAAGATTTCCCCACCTCTGGAGCCGCCCTTTCCCTCGTGTCCGACTCGGGCACAACGGGCTGGCTGGGCTCTGGGGGCTTGGTGGTGGTGGTGGCAGTAAGTTCTTCCGCCATTGACTGCGGCGTATCCGGGGCGACGGCGGGAGATGGTTGGCTGCCTCGGTTGGAAGCAGCTTTGAGCTTTTTCAACTTCCTCGGCTTCAAGGTGGAGGGGGGCAAGCTAAAAACCGAAAACCCGGAAAATGTTAAAATACCGAAGATGGACGAAAAGGATCCCATAAAAGAAAAAACCCGGAAGAAAATAACCTGGACGTGGCGACGGGGATTCCGTCAAGGTCGATAATTTCATCCGAAGAAATTATCTTCTTGCGTTTGCGCCCACCAGTGGTGGCGGTACGCAGCGCATCCAGCTCGGCCTCGGAGGCTAACTCCGAGTCTGGAAGATCCACAAGCTGTTGGAAAAAACCAATCAGAATCGAAAGGTAGATTTTCCAGGAAGTGATATTATACCTAAATAACGGGAAATTTACCTTAGGCGCGGGGTTGTCGGCCGTGTACATTGGCCGACTCTCCGTGTATTGATCGCGTGAAGCGACCAACTGGTTGATGCGCCGCCTGAGCTCCTTTGCGGGCCAATCCTTGTCGGATGTCCGCATTGGATCCTTGGCTCCTGTGTATTCACACAGGAGACGGCCTCCGTGATTTGCCAGTGGCTGAATCCGCCTATTCAGCCAGCAAAAGACCGTGTCCATTCCGGTCAAAGGGGGTTTGTAGGAAGTGAGTTTGGCGATGCGCCTCTTGATCCTTAGTAGATCTGGAGGCAGAACCTGGACGGCCTCTGTAACCCAGTTATCCTGGGGAACAGCGGCGGAGTTCACAAAAGGTGGAACCCCGACGGCTTTTTTAGGAAAAGGCACGTCGGGGTGATAAAAGAAGGAACCCGTCCAGAATTTGACGGATTCCGAGGTTTTTATTTTGGGGAACCAATCCTCTCGGAATCTCCGAAGAGTAAAGGAAATGGTTCCGCAATTTGGGAGTGCGCCCTCCGAAGAGTTACGCTTAACCCCAAAGCAGTACAACCAAAAATCTAACCTAGGCTCTATTCCTAGGTAACCCTCGAATAAGGCCTGGAAGCCGGCCATATACAGAATGGAATTGGGAGGGAGATTATGAGGTTGGATGTTGTAGTGAGCTAGAACTTGGAGGAAGAAAGAAGAAGGGGGAAGCCCCATACCTCGCAGAAGGTGGGAGGCGAGAAGCACCCTTTCGCCTTCTTGTGGCGCGGGCTCGGTCTCCTCTTCCGGGAGCCGCCATTTCTTCTTCAAAACCAGGCCTTCCTTCTCCAAGTTGGGAAGAAGAGCCGGGGGAAGACTGCAGGCAATCCAGTTGCCTGCAGTCTCCTCTTCTTCATCTCCTCCAGCGGCGGCGGTGGTGGCGGCCTTCGCGGCGGCGAGCTGCTCGTCGAGGAGCTCCACCTTTTCCTCCGCCGTTTCGGGAGCGAACGGCGGGGTTGATGCGGTCCTTGGTCCCGCAGCATCCGTGTTGGCGGAGATGTTCCCTCCGCCCGCTGTGGACGCCGAAGTTTTTTCCGGCTCGCCGCCGGCGCGCTTGGGCGACCCAAGTTGGGGGTCTAGATCGTTCAGGAGCTCGTCGACGGAGGCGCGAACGGGCGATGATTGCGGAGACGCCATCTTTCTCGGTGGCGTTGGTGCGTTCCGGCGTGGGAAGGGCTCGTCGGGGCAGGGAATTGTTCTCGCTCTCGAGCTCGTGTTCGCACCAATGGTGAAGGCAGTGAGGGAGTGAAGAAGGTTGATGAGGAGGAAGGAGACGGCTATTTATAGCCTGAAAACCCTCTAGATACGCGCCAACGGCTCTTTTGACCGTTGGATGTTTGACGCGTGTCGCTCACCGGAAAATCCGGGAAACGGAACGACAGAGGAATGATGGCTATCTCCTCGTTTCTCGTGAGAATCTGTCAGAGATACGTTGCAGGGTTTCCCGCGTGAAACCAAGCGGCGCTTGCGTCAGCATGATTAAAGCGCTGATGTCACGTGTTCCTTTTCCGCGAAGGATCGCGAGAAGAAAAGCCGGATTTTCATAGTTCCGAGTTTTATGTTACCATCTCCTTTGAAAGGAAAGAAGAAAGAATCAAGACTGCTGAATCAAGTTTCCCGGACAAAATGTATTTGACGAAAGGCGGAGTTTCAGAGTTTTGATCCTTCCTGGGGGCTACTGTCGGATATATACCGAATAGGGGTATAGAAGATGGTAGACAAAAGAGCTGGACTACCAGGGTGGCCTGCAAGGTAATGGACTTAGGTCCATTGGGCGGCCCAGTAGTCCGACGCGTAGAAGCCGGATTCTAGAAGAACCCGGATCACGGCCCGCGTGATCTGGCTTGGAGGAGAAGACGGATTCCTTACTTTCCAAGTCACAAGTTAAACGTAGTCTTCTAGGTTTCTGGTTCTGTAAGCCCTAATCCGGCTATTATATAAAGCCGGACGGGAGATAGATTTCATAAGTTCAATAAGTTCCTTTAGTCCAAGGTTCTAGGTTCTAGCTTAAGCCTTGCGCAACTCGCCGGGAAGTTCATCCTCGTCGAGTAGCTAGATCTATTCCCTTACATTGTAACCTTATTATACGGGCTTTAGTCCCTCATAGTGAGAAGTGCAGGAGTAGGTACGCCGTACTGTCGCGACGTACCGAACCTGGGTAAATCCCGTGTTCTGTGTTTACTACGCTATCCCGTTACCCCACGTCTCTACCGTAGTCTCATGGCACCCCAGTCTATGAAAACTACTACGATGTCTCGACATAAACCAACCTTAATTCATGGGCTTTCCATAGGCAATCCAAATTGCATATGGGTCCATTTAATTTTGTTACCATGTCAGCTATCTTATCTTTGATGCATCAATTAAATTGTCATGCATCATCCCTTGATTGTGCATTATGCCATGTTATTGATTGTTTGTCTCTCTGCGTTGTTTGTTTGCTTCTTCTCGAATAGACGACGACGCTGAGACAGACGAGGTTTACGACACTACTTCAGAGGAGTTAGCTCAGTACCAGGCTGCTGAGTTTGCAGGCAAGTATTCACTCACATGAACCATTGTGTTCCTTTCCACACTGGATACCGATACTTTCCGTTGTCTATTCTGCTAACCTTATGAATCGTTGGTTGTGTTCGAACCTATCACATGTTATCCTTTAACCCCGATATAGCCTCACCTCCACACCTATAACCCCGTTGCTTGTTGCCCGTGTCTTACTAGCATGCTTAGGGTTGTTTATGCTCGAGTCTGTTGTCCGTTACATTCTGTTACCATATTTATTTATGTTCTGGGGCTCGATGTTTAAACAATCAACCTGTTAATGTTTACGGTAATGCTAATTTGATGATAAGGCACCGGCAGGAGGCCGGGTATGGTTTTGAGGCCTGCTAGTGTTGACCCTAATTAGGAAAAGGGTCTTGTCTACTGATCCATGATGAGCGCACTATCCGCATCTAGGAAGCGTGTATGGGCGCCCCCCTCAATTTGATTCGATTCGCATCTCGGCCAAATCGCCACATGTAGTTCGGGCTTTCCATTTGATGCACGCATATGCAGGTACGAACCCGAGGCCAGGGTGGAACTTTTGTAGTCGGCATTTAGGGTGGCGTGGTCTTAGAGTGCTATGAGGGTCCCCCTTTTCTTCGCGGGGGCTCGATTAGCCGCGCACGCACAACACGTGGTTCTTTGGGCTTGATGCGAAGAAGAGTTGGGTTGTGTTGAGTGCCCCTCTTGGTGGAAGGCATTCCATCTGGCGGGTTATTCTTACGTGTACGGCCAAATTGGTGCATCCCTGTAGGGTTAAATCTTCTCGAGAAGCCGTGTTTTCCGCGGTTATGGTTGACTTGGTGAAAGTACTGGCTAACAAGTACTCAGAACAACTTACACCTAACTAATGATAACTTGACTAGTAATAGGTTTATTGACACAATAACCTGAACCATCATTAATCCAACTGTGTGAGTTATCCTCGGATTGCTTCTTTGGATAAGGGGCGAGATCCAGGATGGATTTGTTTGGAGTTAGTTATAGTTGGTTACGATACGCTATCTTATCTTCTTTCTGTTTAGCCGGAAGTGGTAGTATTTCTGTAGTTGGTTAGTGCAGCCCGCTGCCGCATCTTTTGTGTCACCCCCTATCTTCCATTGAACCCAAAGCATCTGTGCTTGGTGTTGACGGGTACACTTTGGTATCTTGTGAGTCTTGCTTGCCAGTACGTTTATGTACTGACCCCTTTGGGGCTGTGGTTTCCGCAGACTACGCTTACGAGGATCCCCGTGATGGCTACTACGTGGAGTTTGACGAGGTTGCTGACGAGTAGATAGCGGACCCGGGCAGGATCCGAGACTACGTGGATGGGCTCCGTTTCCCTTTCATTGCCGGCCTCTTAGGCCTATTTGGTTCTCGTCTGTACTCAGACACTTTGGATGCTTCCGCTGTGTTGTAATGATGATATGTTGGGACATGTGTCCTATGGATGATTGTATTTGCTATCTCTGCTCTAGTGAGAGCCATTTGCAACTTATTTCAATCTTTTGTGTCTTAGAGATATGTTGTGTTATCATTTCGTTAAACGCCGTTGACGTACCATGTGTGTATGGTATGAAGTACGTCAATGGTAGTATCCTGATTTCTATGGGATGGTTTACGTAGACGGTGAACAGTAGGGGTTGGTTGTCACACATACGTGTGTTGGCCTACTCGTAAGAGGTGCGGGTGCAGGTAGGCCCCGTAATCCAACCTTCTACTGTTCAACGGAACTGCGAGTATCCTCTAGAAGTCCGGGTGCGACAAATGGTATCAGAGCCTGTCTGCCTGTAGGATCCCTTTTACTGGTCGCAGTTGAGTCTAGAAACTATTTTGTAGCTATATAGGAAAAATGAAACGTGAGAGTAGGAATTTTGTTCTTTTTCTTCTTTCCCCACCCACCCTCCCTTTTTCTGGTAAGGAAGTGCAACGTTGTTTTCTCTTCTCATCTAAACTTTCAAGTTAGGATTTCACGTATCCTGGTTTCTCTAGGATAGTTATATCTACTAGAAAATAGGAATGGAGGTGGTTGTGACATGATTTATCATGTTGCCTACTCACGATTGAGAACGGAGGCGTGTAAGCCCCGAAAGCAGATCCTCTATTCCTTAAACAGTAGATATTGATCCTTTAGAAGCCCGGATGGGTTTTCCGTAGTACCTCAGGATTTTTTGGTCTCGTGTTTCCCGAATGTTGCTTCGATATCCTGTTCTTCTCAACATCCTTGTCGTCCGTTGAAACCTTGTTGTTGCTTTCCACTTCAGTTCTTCTACCGGCGTCTAATCAAAACTTCCCCAATCATCTGCAGATGGATCTCAGGTTCTACCCGCAGGTGGTTCGGATGACTCGTTGTGAGAGCACTGCCGGTTATCCGGAGATGCTGAGGGACATGGTCACTTATCTGGGGTTCCGTTGGGCACCAGAGTACCAGGTCTACGAGCACCAGCGAGAGTTTGAGCAGACCTACTACCAGGCTATCGTCTACATTCTGTCAGATGATGGCATGAGCGTAGTCCACCGCTACGAGGCAGTAGGTTCCACAGTGGATATGGCCGTGCAGCAGGCAGCTTATGTGAGTCTCACCGTCCTTCGTGCTGACTACTGGGGGTTTGACGATTCCATCTATCGCCACATCCCCCGTGGTTACATCACTTCAGAGGGAGCTCACTTCTCTGTCTACGACAACCTGGATGTCTACGAGCATGATAACACCAGGCTGCACACCACCGCTCAGTTTGTGAGGCACAGTGACGCAGTTGCCATCACACTATCTCAGGAGTTGGCTTCAGTCAGGGAGCAGCTCTACCTTGCTTTGACTCGTCTGGCGACTTACACCACAGACTTTGTTGGAGACGAGCGCTTTGCACGTTTCGATCAGCCAGTTGGTCGTCCTCTACCAGATGCTGGAGGTTACGAGCCGATCAGAGGTCCACTCCTCAACCTTGGTGCTGGTTACACTGGGATTCCTCGTTTTGGAGCATAGGGAGCCGATGCTATGTACTTCACCACACCTAGAGTCGGGCTCAGACCACGTCAGATCTATGTGGATCTTCGATCTACCTACTTTCGTGGGCGTCCTCCTCACCGTACCTCTCGCCGTACTACTCACCGCCGTCCTGCGTGATGAGCATGGGAGTACCGATGTATCCATTCTTAGCTATGTTTAGTTATCCTTTGGCATTCGAACCATTTGTGGTGTGTTGGATATTCTGATGTTCTTATTCTACAAAACAAAGGCTTTACGGAAAAACCCGGAGAAAAGGCGGATCCTTGTTCTCCGGAGGAATGTGGAAGTGGTCATTTTTGAGAAAGTGGTGTTTTCAAAAATGACACATAACCTAGTCTTCGCCGGACAACCTTTACCGTACTGCCACCCTACCCCAACATGGGCAAGGGGCTTAACTTGAAGTTTGTTCTTATTAGTGTGTGCTATCTCAATGTGCTATAGGGGATGCGATCCTCTGAACCGAATGTCGTGGAGACATATAAAGTGTGGGATTAATTTTCCCTCCGGATGCATCAGTTGAGACATCCTGGCTTGGCGGGGATTAGCTCGGTGCCGGGGATGTGGTAAAACTCAACTGAGAGATAGGCATATTCTAGCTTGAACATAGTGGATGGTTATGATCAGATACCTGATGTTTACATACTGTTGTTACAGTCCGTGATTGTTCACGGGAGGTGTACTGGATCTGGTGGATGTGTACACCTCTGCAGAGTACAACTTTTTCGAAGAAGCCGCGTCCTCGGATATGGACAGTTGAATGGCCATGTAGCTAGCATTGTGTCAATGTTTTCAAAAAGGAAGTTTTTGAAAAGAAATTTTGGAAAGGAAGTGTTGAACTTGTGAAGTTCGGAAAGGAAGGAAAACGTATACCGTGGAGGTATCGTCGATGATGAAAAGCCAGATGATGTGATACAAAACAAAATGTTTTGCAAAGAAAACCTTTTCTACTCTAAGCAAGAATTCTGGAAACTGATTCCAAGAAGTTTTGCAAAGAGAAAATATTCTTTAACAAAACTTTACGAAACCTCTTGTACATGTGATATCTACAAGAGAAATAAAACTATATATTATTTTTCTTATGAAGTATCTTCTCCAACGAAGATACAGATTAAACTGACTGCAACTGTGGTGTCATCATATATGAACACCATTGGTAGTGAACCCTATTTATAGCCTACCTATTCCACCATATAAGCATACTTGCATGTTGGTAAGTGACATGATGGATGTCTTGCTGAGTACATTCAAATGTACTCATTATGGTTTCGCCCCTGGTATCTACTTATCAGATTTGGAGAAGGAGCCTCCAAAGGATATCTATGAAGAGAAGTACGGAGTTGATGGCTTTGCGAACTAGGATCGTCTCCGGGTCAGCAGCCTGTAGGTTAAGGCGTGACTTGGGCTCAACTACGTTGTGTTTTAATTGTCTTCCGCTGTGTTTGTTAAGTTGCCTGCCCTTTTGGCAGTTGTGTTAAACTTGATCATGTGATCTTTTATGTAATACCTTTATGTATTCGTGTAATGGATGATGTATATCTGTGTGCCAACTGTGTATGTTGTTCACAACTGATCTTTCTGGGATCGTGAATGTATGCATACGTAGGGTTTCAGACTGCCGGTCTGGGGTCCTTACA